>OU896715.1:4131180-6531180 GCA_918026855.4 Phaedon cochleariae | reverse complement strand
ATTTTGACCTTAGAAATGAGTCCCTGAAATCATGATACTGATAAATTTTCAAATACTCTGTGTGGAAGAGCTAACTGTAAATTTCGCCGTCATCTGATAACGCAATGTTATAAATATGTTCCAAAGGCATGTAAAATCATTGTATTTTTCCGAACGGCACCTGTGACAATCACTATCCTGAGCAAAATGATCGAAAAATGGCTCTTTCCTGTGCGATTATTTGCAATTAATTCAACGATCAGAAAACGAGATGAGAATTATTCCATCCGATACCAATTGAATAGTGGATCACCAAAACCTACCTGTGTCATACGGACATACTTCCGTCATGTGGTAAAGAGTTGAAACAAAAAGCAAATGGAAGGAAATAATGTACCATTCGCGAATATCCAAACGTGCTGCGATTCAAACTAAGCTAAGTTAGTGGCAGAGCGTCAGTATCTCCATGAATATTTCGTTCCTGTCATGAGATAATATCCGATGGACTAGTGTGAAATAAATCTAGTGCTCGCAATGGTCCATCGGATATTGTCTTTCGAAAGGGACGAAATATTCTCAGAAATAATGACGCTGTGCCACTAACTTAGCTCAGTTTGGCACGTTCGGCTATTCGCATTGCCTTTCATTCACTCTTATCGCCATTTTTTAATCATTTTGCTGAGGATAGTGATTGGCACAGGTGCTGTTCGATGAAATAGAATATTTTTTCACATGCCCTAGGGACATTATATCATTTCGTTATCAGATGATGGTCAAAATTTGCTCTTGGACTTGACAACAAATTTCATTCACATTTTTGTGGTAGTCAAGGAAACATGGATTGCATCAATATCACCATATACCGAGGACGTTTCTCATCGAGTTAGCTTCTGCCAGTGAGATGGTATAAAATGCAGATTTATTCATACATTGTGATGTTCACAGACATGCACAGGCTCCATTGGTAGTGATGAAAATCCCTTGGAAAATCCGCATGCTTTGAGGAAAATCAACGGTGAGTTTTTTTGTTGTTAACAGTTCGTTCGTTTGTTTATGAATCAGCCTTTCCAACTCAGTACCGTAGAATAGTAATGATTAGTGGTTAGTTACCTACTTATTCTACGTTTGAAAGTTACATTCTCACGGTCTGTATTCATGTCAGAAGTTTGTGGATGAATTAATATGTATTAGTATAGAGGCATCTTTTTTACATTCTGCTAGTTATGGTTCCGTGCCTTCTCTCATGATTTTGTGTCATAGAAGACGTTGACTTATGTCATTGTCAAAATCGAATTGATTTTCGTGCCGTATTACTGACATTAATGATCAGTTTGGTTAGAATTTCTAACACGTGTTGGCCACTTTGGACCCATCAATTGAAATTTTCAAAATTTTTCATTGATTTTTGGCCCTCATTATTTCCTGGTAACTGTAATATGATGGACTCTCTACCACAATTATCGATCTTCAATTATATGAGAGCCCGTTCATGGACGATGCTCTTCTGAAATATCAACAATTGTACCTCCCTTGGCAGTCCTCGCGAGATTGACCCGTCGAGTTGAGGCTTCGCACCCCTTCGTGGTCACTTTGGAGACCTGCAGAACATCTCTTTCCAAAGACTCGTTCATTCAACGAACAGCGAGGCTCTGGAACACATTGCCAAGGGAGGTGTTCCCCGAGGCATATAAACTCCAGAAATTCAAGAAGAACACCAATTCCTACCTTATTTCCCTTGGTTCTCACGATGTTCTCTGAACATTACAGGATATCCCTTTTCGTGGGAACCAGAACGTAAAAAAATGTTTTTCAAACTTCCACATGAAATTATGATGTTGGGCATTGGCACCATAATGTGAATTGGTATCAGCTTCATGAGAGTAGAAATATTTTGTTAATCTTATACTAGTTACTTTTCATGATCCTGTTTGTAGAAACTTCTCACTTGGGCTGAAGATAGACTTTTCTGAATAATTGTTACATCATCAAATAGTGGAGATGACTTTGAGCAGTTTGACCTATCCTTCTTCCCTTTGAAACATTCCACTCCACTTTGGGCAAATATGGACTCTTACCAGAGTAGAAATAATTAGTTGAAACGTTGCATAGCATTAAACATTTTCAGCCTAATAGGCAGTACTTTTTCTGCCTAGGCAGTAAAATTACACCTTTCATGCCTGTTAGGTGAGTGTTCGGAAAACGACAATTTTGTATAGAGACAGTGTCAAAGGCTACGTTTTTAATCTTTCGTAGAAAAAATATATATCCATCACAGGAATTTCCCTTTTTCAAAGTGGGTCATCAACTCACGCGATGCCTCGCGATTAGCCACTGGCGTTTGATTCAATTAATGTTACAAAGATTTCAGAAACATTAATTGCGAAAAATCCAACATGAAAGGGCAAATTACAAATTATCCTCATTATGTTTACACGTAAGCATTGTCACATTCGTTTAGTACGATGCTAATTATTTTTTGTATCGTGATTAAAATGCGATCCAACCCAAAGAATGAAGGAGAACGCAACGTTCATAAACTGACGTTTGATTCAATTAATGTTACAAAAATTTTAGAACATACAGTTGCGAAAAATCCAACATGAAAGGGCAAATGACAAATTATGCTCATTATGTTTTCACGTAAGCATTGTCACATTCGTTCAGTACGATGCTGATTATTTTATGTGTTGTGATTAAATTGCGATCCAACCCAAAGAATGAAGGAGAACGCAACGTTCATAAACAGAGATAAACAGTTTTTCGTTCGAGGAGACTCATTTCAGTTATTTTCGTTCTGATGCATTGCCCCGGGTTGTTTTCTTTCATATACCGTTACAATGCGGAGAATCTTGAAACCTGAAACGCTGTGTTGATGTGCAGTTAATTTACAGTTGTTGCTTTATTGAACGCGAACAGGGTTGTGCAAATTTCATGTTTCGTACCTATCGCGGGAAAACGAAGAAAACAATTCTGAGAATATAGGCGTGACGAAATCAATATTTTGACACAATTGTTGGATTGGCAATTCTGCTCCTCATTCATTTCACTCATCAATATTTATCATATTATCTGATACTTAAAATATGCTCTGCATTGTCGACAGATTTTCGTATATGTATATGATCAGAATTCTGAATCTTGAACCATCCTGTTCTATTCCGATTAAATATCAGTAAATAGTGAATGAAAAGTTAATATTGGGACACGTGAGCCTATTCGACTGATAATGAATAGTTTTGACACAAAAGAATCCTGAGGTTGAAAAATCTCGATTTTGAACACCCTATCTCTGTAATCTTTTCCGTTAGACCCCAAGTGTGACATATCGATGGAATCAGCTCTTCAGGAAGGATCTGATGATGCACAGAATCTAATAATGCACAGGGTGTTGCATTTGTAATATCAATGTTGCTACCACTTTCTAATAGAAGCGGCAACACTGCATGCAACGGAAGCAGATTCGTTACCAAAAAATCCAAAGCTGATGTTTTCTCGATAAATCTATATTACTCCTCATCAAACATTTTCCAAAACGAAATATATGTCATAATCGATTGAATCATTCATTTAGGCTCTCTAATGGTGACATTTTTCAAACTCAGTGATATTTTGGGGATAATTATCTGATTTGAGCTCAATCAATATATTGAAATAAAACATTTTTTTCATAAATTACTTTTTTCCACGGAAAAATGTCAGTATACTTTTTTCCCGGATATGGCTTTTGTTGTGCTGTAATTCCAAAAAATAAGACCATAACACGGTCTCTAAGAAAGAACTGCAAGTCCTTTAACCTTCCATTCGACTTCGCGATTACTTGAATTACTAAACAACCAAAAAGTTCGAAATTTTTGAAAATCAAATCACAGAATTAGACTGACAGATATATCAATCCAACAGAATGATGAAGATGCCTGCATAGTAGGTGTAGTTCCTGTTGAAAACTAAAAATTTCACGTCACAATGATTTTAATATACTGTAATATCTTCTCAATATTGATTCGTTATTTTTCCTGCCAAAGGAAGAAATAGTGTATCATACATGAACCTCGAGCTAAAATCTTCTACTTTTTCCCTTGTTCAATAAATAACTATTATAAATCTGAAGAAACGAGGAGACACAATCGAAAAAAACCGGGAAAATAATATTTTTACTTTCGCGAGAACGAAGTATAAAAAAAAGTAATAAGCACAGAAGTCTCTAATCCATCATGGATATGTTTCTGATCTATCAATTTTCCTGCATGTGGGCTCTCGTGTCCTGTACAAATAAAAATTCATATTACGTCGGCTTACTATCAAAACCTTGTTAGTCCGAATGCTAGGGAATTTTAGGTTTGAACATTCTCACCATTTACGAAATTCAGCGCACCCATCACCAAACCATCATAAGTCTATGTTTTCGGTAGCGACATCTTTTTGATATATTTCAAACCTCCTAACTCTTCTCTGAGAGATTTTGAACTCAAAAACTCGTAAGTCTGCAAGAGAGGATAGGGTCAAGTTGTGCTTGTTGAGAAAGTATAAATCTTTATTGTTTGATTCATTATTTGAACTGAAATCCATGTCAGACACCAAAGTAAGTTTATGATGAACAATTCGGTCATTCTCCTCGAATATTTCTGCAGTGATGCGAAGGACAATCTTGTTTTGCATGTGAACAGACTTATACGAGGTTCTGATCTGTATGTAATCTATCTAGTAGAGGACTTAAGAGCTGCTGAGAAGATGTTATGGATATTTGTATAATTTCATTCTGTTCATTCCAAATCGAGACATTGATTGTAATATTTAGGTTTATTATTGTTGAACCCATATTTCTCATTGTTATCAAAACTGCCGCTGATTTGCTACATGCACTGTGAAGCAAGGCCAAACTAAATGACAATCTTCACTAGTAATTGATCAAAACCAATTCAGTCTAGATAATGTTCAATTTATTTCTGCAAATACTTCGTATGTCGTTTATTTGAACATTGAGGATATAAATCTTCTCAGAATGTTGATTTCATTCATCAAGCAGGTACCTTTACAAGAAAAATTGAATTGAATCGTTCGAAGTACCTATTATGGAAAACGTTTTTCCCCTCCTGAACAATTAGCTCTAGAAGACTTACGAGGTTTTGACAGTTGTAATGCCCCCAACTTTCTTCGTTCGTTGGCCTACTACAGGGGGTCGTTACAAAGTAATTTTTCCTCGATCAATGGGTTCGTTGATTATTGAGGCAGGAGGCAGACTGAGATTGTAGACAATAAAGACAACATATAGATAGTTACTGAGACATATATTCAGGCAGTATGGTCAGGCAGAGGTTACAGGCAACAAAATCAAAGTTTGTTTACATTTTAGATTGCACATTATTGTTACACTGTTCACTTGTTTTTTCAATCGATGAGAGATTCACTTCACTTATACGTCCTAGTCACCAAAGTTGCAGTTTACAATAAATCTACCTGAGTGGTCACTTACATAGGTATTATTAACGAAGTTCACTGGTACTGTTCGAACGTAGCATGTTTGATAGACAGATACAAAGTCGGCTGGATACGTTTTGTATTGAGTCACGTTTAAGACTCAACATTTTACATTCTGCTCAATAGATTCAATGATTGAAATTCAATCACTACCGAGGCTCACTAACAAAACTTTCAACTTACACAACGGAGATCGAGACATCGTATTGGAGACTGATCAAGACTGCTTCAAGAATAACTTCAGACTGTCTTTTCTCATTGGAATTGTTTCTGCTTTTATACAGAATTTAGCAATAAATTTTGGGAGAATCAATTGAATATAAGACAAGCTCCATGTTGTGTTCATATTAGGCAAGATTTTTCGTATATTTTTGAGCGATAAATTACAGATGTTAGGATTGATTTGCGAAACTAAAAAGATTTCGTTGTAGTTCTGAATTGTTATGACGATAAATAATTCAAAGCTTAAAATCATACTCTTGATGTTAATAAAACTGTCACCTATTATAGTTTTCCATTAACCCTTTTTCAAGCAATAACTCAATGTGGTTTATGATTCTCATTAATTTTTCTTGACTTCAATTTGCACAAGTGAAATGATTTCGATGTAACTCTCCAATGTTATGATAATAATTCACTTTATGATTATTAACAAAATTGACAATAACATGCTCTTTCCTTTACGTATTTGGGCTAAATAATAATTTATTGATCTTTCGAGCCAATCAGATCAAAGTCACTCCCTCTTCACTGAACTTATAAATTCTCTGCAAATTCTCATCAACGTCATTTTTGTCTCCCAATTCGGTCCTGTGATATCAACCTGCTTCGTTCTTGAGTGACCAGTGAATTCGTTTTACCTACTTATTCTATACATTTATTTATGCTAATGATGCTGCACTCAATTCAAAATAAACATTCGTCCGTTCACGTAATAATATTGCCTAGTCACAGAGTGGCCTAGTATAGACGCAGTTATTCTTGTTCAAGACAATTATTTTTGACTGTACTTAGTTCAAAAGAATTCAGTGCTCCATACCATTTTCTCTAAGATACCCGTTCATTACACAGTCAGCCGACAAATAATGACTTCTCATTTATGTGAAGCAGCGTATATACGACACAATGTCATAGAGTTAAATATCATCTGCTCTCTATATTTAGGATGGCGTGTATATTTAGATTTTCGCAGCCAAAATAGACCTGCGTTGATGAATGTGACGGTGTTGTAATGTAAACACGCATATAAGGGTCATTTCTGATGGAATCCGAGCAGCTAGCTCCCAAACGAATTGGGTTTATCGGAAATCGATCGATCTCATCAACTCGCGTGGCTCCCGTCTCGATACAGATTTATCAGAGCTGTGACATTTGATCTGATCTGATCTCTGATGTGTTGTTCACAGATTCCAATAATTTCAGGAATGAGTTAGTGGGAATCACCACTGTGCCCCTTTGCGAAAAACAGTAATAATTCATTCGAGTCAACCTTTGTTTCAACAACTATAAACTGAAAAAAAAAAACTCTACTTGAATCAAGGTATTCTTTTATCTTCATAAATACATTTTCTTATACAAAGAGTAAATACTTTGCATGGTGAAAAATTTGTTTGTTCTGAGCAATCCATGGTTCCTGATATTCTCTGAAATTTCTTTCAATTGGGATAATTATTTTTTGTAAAAACTTCACAAACGATAAGATTGCCACAAAATCCATCAGTGTGAAACCAGCCACGAGTTCCAGCCACGACTTCCCCTAATATTCAAGGCGCACGCCATACCACCAATGGTCGTTCATTATCAATTTATATTCATGGCTGGCCATGAAATTACTTAAACCTCCAAAATATGTCCATGGATGAAACTATTTTATATCAATGATTTTCTCTGAGGGTCTATGATAATCTGTATATCTCATAATATTTTGTCGGGCAAGAATTAACCCCATAGGACCCTTTTTTCGGAAATTCGAAAAAAATTCATAACTTTTTCAAAATACACGTGGATGGGAGTTTTTTCCATGAATGTATTCCTCTGATGGTACTCAATGATATGTATATCTCACAATATTTTGTCGGGCAAGAATTAACCCCACAGGCCCCCTTTTTCGGAATTTCGAAAAAAATCATAATTTTTTCAAAATACACGTGGATGGGAGTTTTTTCTATGAATGTTCTCCTCTGATGGTACTCAATAATATGTATGTTATGTTATGTTATGTATGTGTGTGGGCGGTCCGGGACCTGACGCACTTAGGCCTCCCTTTTCGGGCCCATTGTGCACCCACATTCCTGGGATCGCAAGTCAGCCATGGAGAAGGCCGATCTCGCGAGCAAAAGAGACCAACTTCCTAGGCCAAATCTTTTTAACATCCTCTGGGTCCAGGATACTGCTCCCAAAATGGATATCCCTTGCTGCCACTATTGCCGGGCATTCAGTGAGGATGTGAGTAGAAGTCTCTTCATCCTCTAGGCACCATCTGCATTCTGGATCCTCCACAATCCCGATCATGCTGAGATGTTTGTTCAGGTGGCAGTGCCCTGTCAGCAGGCCCACCACCAGTTTCAGCTCCTTCCTGTTCAAAGCCAAGAGGGCATTGGTCTGTCTTCGTGACGGGTTTCCTATATGGAGTTTGGACTGCCTCATTCGAGGAGCCTTTCTCCAGCTGTCCTGAACCTTTTCCGTCAGGATTTCCTTCATCTTGGAGTTGCTCCAGGATCGAGTGACCCCTAAGATTGGCTCTGGGCCAATCACTGAACCTTTCGCCCCCTTTCTGGCCAGACAGAGATAATATGTATATCTCACAATATTTTGTCGGGCAAGAATTAACCCCACAGGCCCCCTTTTTCAGAATTTTAAAAAAAATTCATAACTTTTTCAAAATACACGTGGATGGGAGTTTTCTTCTATGAATGTGTTCCTCTGATGGTTCTCAATGATATGTATATCTCACAATATTTTGTCGGGCAAGAATTAACCTCACAGGCCATCCGCGTATCATTACTGCATATTTTGTGCTGTTTCTGATATATTATGTATTCGAAGATCATCAGTAATCAAATTGAAAGATGGTTGCACAAACCAGAAATATTTCTGGAATTCAAGTCTCTAGCTGCCTCTCTTGTTGGAAGTTGGAAACATTTTTTGTGGTAAGTGAATTATAATGAGTAAGTAAATATTTATGTTGTTGGCATTTCTATAATAAATCAGTTACTCATAGTAAAGTTTAACGAATAACCTACATTCATTTGATAAGAAGATTTTCATCGTTGTGTTATCGAAGTTGAAATATGTTGAAAAAATGATTGATGAAATCGGTCGATGGCGTTTCTTTTCACGGGTGCTTGTTTCTTTCCATCCATGTTGATTGGACATTCCTCGATCAGTAGAATGAGTTACATGATCCAAGAGCAGTTCGAAATCAAAATTTCGTCAGCTTTTCATTCACGTCAGTGATTAGCAATGCTCTTGCGTTCATGAAGCAAAACTTGATGAGGTGGCAATGGAGTAATTTAATTCTGACAAATATGAATCAGGCATTGCATGCTGCGTATGATCTGTATACATGTAGTAAAACTCTATTGTATCAAACTCCCAATTGAAATTAATCATTTTTATTTTTAGATCGAATCATAGAAAATATCCTGCCATTTCCAAGGAATCGAAGTGGAAATGTGAGCATCAGAGGCCTATGGTTTATTGGATTTTGATTATTTTTTACGTCATGTTCAAATTGTTAGAAATCGAGTATTGATGGAGTACCTATGTTTATTGGTATACAGTGTGCATTTTGTTTTTATTTTTCACATCCTCATCATGACAATGAATGTTTTCGAAAAAAACTAAACGATAGTTTCTTTTTGAGGTAATACCTTGAATAAAATGAAGCAGCCCTCATTCAAATGATACCCTACTCTCGGATCAAGAGTAGCATACTTAAACACAGGAAAAATCGCGATTCTTGAATGAACTTTAGTGATCTTGAATCAAGCGCCACTATAATCTTGTCAGGATTCTTATTCTTGGGGAAAGAAATCTCTCATTAACATTCAAACCATGATAAAACCCAATGAATAATCTGGATGGAATCATCGGCTGAATATTCGAGAATTCAATGGAATACAATATCAAGGAAAAAACAGTACAACTCAAAGTCGGTCGACCACAAAAATTTTCATTAACAAATCGAGTTTGTGACTAGTTTCGGCTCAACGGCCATCTTCAGACACATAAAATACCTAAGAAGACATTTGGAGATAAGTTCAACTAAAAACCGGAGAATCAGGCAGGCAGTTGAGTATATTGTTCTTTAAATCGACTAAACAGCCAAAAGAATGAATTAATATTGATTATTATTATTTTCTGAGGAAAATTATATTTATAGTAGCATGATAAAGAAACTAGAATGAAATAGTTTTGTCGGTGTTTGTTTTTTTTTATATTACCAAAGTGAAATTGTAAAAATATCAAAGACTGAAAGGTGTAACAGCACGTTCAAATTCGGGACACATGTAAAATTTGAATAGGAACAACATTTCTTATTGAAATTTTTCGAAGTACAAAGAAAGAAGCCGATTTAAAGCGAATAATTCCAGAACATGTAACTTTTGACATGCATTTAGCGATAGTCACGTGACCCCGATAGTGTGGTCCATTTTTCTTATTTTTTAAAGCGAAACTAAACGCCAAAGTCGACTTTCGAAATAAATTATTATTGAAAGTTTTTCCCATATGATGCCGACCTTATGAATGACACTGTATAATCACCATTAGCTGAAATGATGTTTTTCAAAAATAATGTTCAGTTCACAATGTCATACATTATAACGAACTTGAATTGATTCGCTGTATGTGGTAGCCAACACTATAGGAGCAGACGGATTCCTGAAAGTTGAATAAATCACTCTGCATACAAATAATATGAAATCGGAAATATATTGACTTCTCAGCAATATTGTAGATGTCAGGCAGCTCGAGGAAGTGTACATTTGGCCGATGTATTTTCTCTACATGAGACATGCACTCGCTCGTTCATTCTTTCGTTCCTGAATTTATCGAGCTTTCACATTTCTTGTTCGATGAAATGACAACGAGATCCCTTTGTCTTCGAAACGTTCTTGGGCTTATTCGGTAGTTGCGAGGCGTTTGCATCGATATAGTTTTTTTCTACCGCTATAAAACAAAATTGTTCTAGTTTTACTTCGTTGCGTCATTATTTCACGATATCTTATCTCTCATGAAATGTCAATTTTCTAGCAATGACAGCTCTGTCTACAAGCCGAAGAAATGAAAAATTTCGCTGATATCTGTTATAGCCGTAGGGAAAGTACAGTATATAACTAGCAGGAAATACTATGAGGAATATAATTTCTGCTTTGTATCACCTCCTACTCGTTTTATTCATCCTCACTTGCAGGTGGAAGGGCAAAGAAATCATCACACAAAAAACACATGTGATTTCACAAGTAAAAACTGTTTTTCAAAATTCCTTATTGTGATTTCAATCTTCCAAGTTGTAACATTGTTGTGACTTTACAGTACTTGAAATGACGTTTCTACACTTCAAAAAATACATTGAATGTAATTTCACAAAGTGAATATAAAAATATTGCCATATGAATTGAAAAATAAACAGATATAGTGCATTTTCATATCAAGAAATGACCATTCATTGAAGGAATTACAACTCCAGTTGTGAGGTACAAAACTGAGTGTATATTTGTCGCTACAGTCCTCGGCAAAAAAAACTATATCTCCATACTAGAAATTTACGATATGAATTTTTTCAGCGTATAATTCATTTAATAAAATACGTTTACCAAGGTAGAAAATGCTTCGTGGAAAATTAACTGTCGAGGAAAAACTTCACCCTTCAGGTGCTTACATTTAATTTCTGTAGACTTTATGCAGATGAAAAGCAAAAGACATATTTTGTCTCTCATCATTAGAGTGGGTCCAACCGAATGAAAGCTATTCGAGCGAAATATAGGTACACAGCAGCAAATTATGTATTCCAAACATGGGATGTTGATTATCTCTTTGTGTTTCACAGTTCCTCTCTTCACTTTATGAAGAAGATGATACATACACGTATATTAATTTTGAAAGTTACTGTGGAGTTAATTTGACAGAGCTATTGAATATCCTTCAATCAAAGGACGAATATCAATATAGCTTCACATCCCAAATCAACAAAGAAAGAACGAAATGTGAACTTACATCAACTGCAGAATGATGAGTACACAGTGAAAAAATTTGAGTTTGTTGATTTACTTTTCTTATTAACCACTTTCACGAAGGAGAGATGTGCATTTTCTGAAAATACCGTTCTAAATATTCGTTGATCCAAAAATTTGTTTATTTGACAAGACAGATTTTCGCGAATCGATTGTCAACTTATGCCAAACGGGCTGTTTCGGCTTGCTGAGCCTCATCAGTTACACTAGGCGAACTGACAAATTGTTCCTGTAATTGAGTGAACTTATTTCATTCAACAATAACTTTCTAATGTCGTTTATGGTTCTTTTCTTTCATTCTAGGCACACCATCAGATGCCCCGAATATTTTGGAATCATGAAGATACGCCTGCTTGATAGCGATTGAACTAATCGTTCTATGGAGAAATTGATTTACTTATAATTTCTATGAACACAAAATAAGTGCATCCACCAAAATTTTAAAAGAGAGTTTGATAGAATAATTATACTTTTATCAAATGAAATATTCTGTATGTCGTGTGAATATCATCATATTTGAATCAACGCAAAGCACTTACGGCTGTTGAGCCATCATCAGTGTCATATACCTGTAAATAAGTGAAGGCAAAAGTGTATTATGAAGAATTATAATAATTTTAGAAAGTCATTTGGTTGAACTGGTATGTATGTTCGTTGCAAGGAGAACTTCCAGTGCATAACAAGCGCGTTCTTTCCCGACAATTACGAAGCTCACAAAAAGCACTCTATATAAAACACGGTCTGAAGCGTTTGAAACGATCCTTTCAAATTTTGGTGGAGGCACTAGTTTAGGCATCAGTTAAATCGATTTTATTGGAAACGGTAAGGTAAATCATGGTAAATGGATATCAAAAGCTGGGTCTACCGTCAATAATGTGATGCATCTACGTGATGGCTATAGTCCGTCCCTATGCCCTTCTATAAATGAGTTCGATCAACATCAGCAACTTGATCTAATTTTTTTGTATGTTCTGGTTTCCACGAAAAGGGTTATCCTGTGAAGTTCAGAGAACATCGTGAGAACCAAGGGAAATAAGGTAGGAATTGGTGTTCTTCTTAAATTTCTGGAGGTTATATGCCTCGGGGAACACCTCCCTTGGCAATGTATTCCAGAGCCTCGCTGTTCGTTGGACGAACGAGTCTTTGGAAAGAGATGCTCTGCATCAGGTCTCCAAAGTGACCACGAAGGGGTGCGAAACCTCAACTCGACGGGTTGATCTCGCGGGGACTGCCAAGGGAGGTACAATTGTTGATAACTCAGAAGAGCATCGTCCATGAAAATATCTATAGAATAGAGCCAGATCGCCAACTTTTCTACGGTGTTCCAGCGAAGTGAGTGAGTTTGTGAGTGAGACATCACCCACGAGACGAATTGCCTTTTTTTGGACAGAATCCAACAGTTTCAGGGTATGTTTGGGTGCCGCACTCCAAGAACAGTATTCCAGGACAGGTCGGATCTGTGCCTTATAGATCATAAGCAGCTGACTGGAAGTGAAATAGCTCCTGGCCCGAAACAAAAAACCAAGTTTTTGGGATGCACTTTTAGAAATTGATCTCACGTGATTTTCTCAAGAAAAGTTATTGCTGATAGTAATACCAAGCATCTGAATGGATGTCTTCAAAGGTATGATTGCTCCTGACATGCTTATGTTTGGCACAGTGAGATCGGCTTTTCTAGAGAAAAGGCATGCTTGTGTTTTGTTTGCATTGAAATCTAGTTATTGGATCCCCACTCGAGAATTGTTGCCAAGTCCATATTTATTTTGTCAACATTTCTTCCTCGTTCGTTTCTGATTTGCCTGGCTGGTATTGGAGCCCTGAAAGAGAAGGCGGTATGGAGGGTACTATCATCCGCGAAGCTGTGTACTGGACATGAAGTTGCTTTCAACAAATCGTTGATATGGAGTAGAAATAGTGTTGTTGTTAGAATTGATCCTTGCGGAACAACAGCATTTATGGTAGGACTGGTAGGAGCGTCAGATGGAACTCCGTCGACCACTACATGGAGAGACCTGTTCGAGAGGAAACTAGCTAGCAGAGAACAAAGCTGAAGAGGCAAGCCATAAGAAGGAAGCTTGGCGAGGAGTCCGTGGTGCCAGACTCGATCGAATGCTTTGAAGATATCAAGTGCCACGGCTAAGGTTTCACCATATTTTTCAATTGATTGCTGCCATATATGTGAGACGTAAGCGAGCAGGTCACCAGTTGATCTCTGATGACGGAAGCCATATTGCCTATCGTTGATGATTCCTGAATGTTCCAGGTATTTCATGAGCTCGATGTTGATAGCTTTTCAAATTGAAATTTTAGAAAAACACCTTGTAACTCTGAAATAAAAATAGATATCGATATGCTGTTTTCACCTTTGAGTTTCTCATGTGAATTGATCAACAGCCAGCCACCTACGTCAGTTTTTTTTTCTATCTAGTTCTACGACGGGAATAAGACTTTCCCTTCGATAGTGCCCAATTTGGCTCACCCTGTACAGTGAATACCACATTAGCTAAGATTTTTCAGTTCAGTCATTAGTCGGCTTAGCAAGACATAAACGTGACCACTACGGCTCATTATAACTATAAGTATAGGTACCTGAATAAAGATTCAGTGCACATTGAAGAAAGTTTCGATGAACAAAACAACCTCACAGCATATACGTATTAATAAACAATACGGATCATAACGGGTGCCAGGATGAAGCCAAAAATATGAAACAAATGAATATCCATAAGGATTTGGTGGCATGATACGCATGCGCCATGCGCTATTATAGTAGTCATCAAAGACATGCGTTTCGGTGGACAATGACGTTTACTAGCCTTTCAATTAAAGCAGTATGTGTCTGATCGTTTCAAAACTTTTCCTTATGGATAGTCATTTGTCTTCAAAAATCGGCTTCATGTTTCGCTATGGAAACAGATAGAGATTATCCGTATTGATTATTAATACGTATATGCCTCACAGCCGATTCATCTTCAACTCTAGTATGCATGTAAATGCGACCCTGACATGTTATTAGAACGTTCCATGAAACTTTCTGACGAGTTTTCTGTGCCGGTGAAGATTATTCTCTCGACCAACAAATACTTTAATTTAAGTTGAGGGAAAGCTTTTACCTTCGGAAAATTCCAAATCACAGAGAATATCATTTTCCAATCTGCGAAAAACTTCCCTAGAAAGTCCTGTACGATGAAATGAGGAATTCAGTTTTTAGCATGGATCAGATTTTATCCAGTGATTTATCGTGGTATCGATTGTGCAGTAAAAAGCTATCATCTGATAGGTTTAAATCCAAATTGGATAGACTTGGATTTGCGGTATAAATTTTCCGCTACGATAAGTGACTGAAATATGAGCCGATTCAGTAGGGATACTTAGTGGAATTGGGTTGTTTTGAGTATCTATTTTGACAATGTTGAACTGCTTCAAGAACTGCTGAATGCAAATCAAGGATATATGTCTCTCTGACATAACTTATGTGAATGGAAAACAACAAAAATATACTCTGTAGATGTTGATCACTATGAAAATCAACTAGATAATTTGTTGATCGTTCTCAGATACTACATTTGGACGGTTTCGTAACGCATTCATTCACTCACATTCCTTGACGAGAGACACTCATTTCCATACAGTTTTAGACTGCAGATGGTGTCACAATAATCGAAACTGTCTATACATAATATAGAGCAATTTTCTTTTTTTCAGCTTCAATTTCTCAGGCTGTGAGGATCAAGTTGACTGAGGTAATTTTGATGGATACACTTTTGTGTGAACAGCTTGATTATCAGGTCATCGAATGTTATAGATTAATTTAATTCTGATTCTCGGTTCCATCGACTAAATCGAACAGAACAAACAGATTTCAATCAGCTTTTTCATGCCAAGGGTCCACCTCCTTAAGAAACCTCGATGGATTCATTGTAAGAAGCATAATCTTCAGTAGGCCATCAAAGCTTTAGACTTTTTTGCCATCAAAGGAAGTTCACTTTACCGCACTAATAATGTGAAGTAATAATCCCCAAAAACAAAAATTCCAATACTTAACTCTTTTTCCTATCGTCCCTATGTACGATGTTATTTGAATATTATAGGGTCTCCTTTTGTGAGTTTTGTGCGCTCCAAGAGATAAAAAAGCTGTATCTGTTCACTACACGCGAAAATAAGATTTGTTGTACAGACAAATAGTTTGATTTACTAGAAAAAAAAGCACAAGATTCAATGCCGCGACTGGCGCTTCATAGCTAAGGCGTAGCCGAGGATAGGAATTCAACTAAGGCATTGAATCTTCTTTTCTGCCATTTGAAATTTTTTTCTCCAAATTTCTCTCGATTTCACGCAAATTAAAGATAATTCATCATTTTGTGTTCATCCAAAGTCATTGTCAATTTTGATTACCGAAAGCAACAAGCTTTTTCTGCCTAGCCAGTAAACATACACCATTTATGCCTGTAAAGTGTCATTAAAAGGCCACTCATTATGTCATTTGAAGAAGAACTATTCTGGACTTTATTATGTTGAATTGAATTAGAAACTTGTCACATCTGAATGAAGATCTGTTGATCAAATTAAATTTGTCATTGAATGAAAGCAGTACTTCGTTGGATTGAAAACATTGAAATTGAAACATTTCAAATTCCTCAACAACAGGAGATTTTGTTACTTGAACGGTAATAAAGAGATACATTAAATACATTTTTGGTTGAAAAGCGAAGGAAAACGAAAGATAAATGGGAATTGAATCTGTTTAATTCGTTTGGAACTGTGTTTCCGATTCTCCAGTTAGACTTTATGAAATAGTTTGAATAAATAATTTTCCAGACCTAGCCTAAAAATACCAAGTAATTATCCCGACTAAAAATAGCAACCTGTATTCTAGGGTGAACCCAGGTTTGTAATCAAAGCCTTGGCTCCTTATCGATTTCAGGTCGATTCAATAACATTGACCCCTGGTTTATACTGTTGGTACCGAGGTAGGTATACCTCCTGTGCCTGTCTCCACTGTTGCTACTTTGGGCCTCTGTACAAAAAAAGCTTTGTGCAGAGCAGGTGGAGTAAACCACCTTATAAACAATCTGGCGCCCGAGACCCTTCCCCGTCAAATACTAGAGTATTCTCTGTCCGAACAAGCGCCGAAGTGAGGGCCCCAGAAATAAAGGCCGATACAGATTTCAACGATCGTTTTTTTCTCCTTGTGGCATATACTGTTTATTTTATTGTCTCGATTGTTTCTCTGCTCGCCAAATTGAACGGAAAAAATCCACCAGAGTCTATCGATTTCGAATTCACGAGTCTAGATATACGGACCTAAATTGAACAATTAATGCGGAAGCTGCAGCCGGAGGGAGCTTTGCGGATATCTCGAGGACCGCTATATTTACGATTCACCGGAGTATTGAAGTGGCAAAGCGAAGGACTTTGCGTCGCGTAGCGCAGAAAGCCAACTTTTAATGACGTTTATGTGGCTTATTTGGCGACAAACTTTGTTACAGAACAGCAGAAATATTACGAATGTAATCGCAGCTCGCCTTAGGCGTCTCGACTTCTCAGCCACACCACAGCTCAGAGGCTCAGAGACTTGTTTCTGGCCTCGAGGCACCTCCTAACAATCGATGTGCTACATCAGACTAGAGTGCCTCGAACATCTCATTGTACGCTCTGTCAAGAGTGTGGACACACTTGTCACATTGTTGAACAGCTGAACGAAAAACATGAGACACAAATATGTTATATGAGAGATGGAATGTCATTTTTCTGTACCCCTCTCCCCTTCATTGAACGAGTGCAAACATATTATTATTTCAATTCAATTCAATAACATTCATTGTATATAAAGAGGAATTCTCATTACAAAAAAATTGGTTCGAACAACTACATGAATATTAATATAGAAATTTTTTGAATTGACTCGGCCGTTACTTGATGGAAATCCATAGCAAATGTAAGAACTTCACAATCGGTAAGATTTCCACAAAGTTGTCAAACATACGACATGTTTCGCTAACACAGTTGCTTCGTCAGGTGATATACTGGTACAATGAACTAATCTAACGAAGGCTTGCTTTTTGTTTTTCGACGGTTTTGATGCAAATACGCCGTATTGAGCTCTACAAGGACTGGTCAATACTAAGCAAAAAACAATTATCTGTGAGTACTAAGTGAAAAACACTCAAAATGCGTATTTAATTGGTTTTAGCTTAGCAAATGTGATATACGAATGTGAAATACGTATGATTCAACTAGTTCACTCCATCATTGGTATACAGAGTGTTTCCATAATCGAGGCAATGAATAAAACGAGGTGCGTGTCCAAAAGTTATTGATACTTCCGGTGCTTGAGATCTCGCCGAAAACAAACGCTTTGGTTGGGCTTTCAACCTCTGATCAATGATTTACAAAAGTTCCAGGCAAACTTTGAATCTCAATATCTTCCAAAATATTTTTTTCTCGACAAAAATGTATTCCTTAATTTCGTTCTGTTTTTTATTCCTCAATCATCCATTCCATTTATTTCCCCAATTCTGTGAAACACCCTGTAGAAGGTATAAATGAAAGATTTGATTGAAATCATTATTATAGTTTGAAGAGAACGCAAATCATAAATGGAATGAATAAGCTTGTTTTATAAACACTCTAAAAATATAACCAAGTTTGAACAATTGAACATAATTGTTTCTTCAAATTGTCGGCATCTCGAGCCAAACTCCAATAATGTTCATTGATCTGCTTTCTTATTTCCTCATTGATATTGTCGATGCATTTCTTCGAACAGGAAGTTACACACGCAGGACGTTCAGCATTTTTTTTGATGTGAAACTCTTTTTTTTTGTTTTTTTCAATCTATCAGAGACACTGAGTGAAGTTTCCTTTTACGTACTGTTCCACGTTTTGTCATTTCACCAGTATGAGTGCTCCGGAGAAAAACAAAATTGGATAGTGCCTCATCCCCACTATCTGTAGGTTCAAGTGTTTCAACTTGAGCATTTTTCTCAGCAAATTCATTGGTAGGTGTGATAGCTATTCCATTGTTGATATCAATACCAATGTTTGTTGAATCAGATTCTTCTGCATCCGTTTGTCTCCCAATTACTTGAGTAGAATTTCCGATAGATGTCTCGTTTATCACAACTGTGCCACTATTTGTCTTCACTGGATCATTCATTTCCAATATTTGGAATGAGTTTGTATTGGCTGCTTCATTCGATCCATTTATAAATATATTTGTGATATATCCTTCGAGTTCGACTTGTCCATCATTTTTTTGAATGGAATGTGCAACGCCTGTCTCGCCTAGAACAGCACCCTCGATATTTTCAATATTTGTTCCTTCAGCATCATTTTGCATCAAAAATATTCCTGGAATAGAATTGATATCAACAACCTCTTCTGTAATAAGAGTTTCAGTACTAGTAGATTCGAGTCCTCCGACTTCTTGCTGAATATAATCTACCGGTACCTCCGATATAGTAGTCTCTATATCTGAAGAAAATATATCCTTATTGAGGAACAAACTCACACTCAACTTCATTTCTTTCAATTGAAAATGAAAACTTACCTTATCATGATGAACAAAACACTATTCATTGCACAATTGGTGATTTTGAACTTACGTACACACTCACTAGATGAAAACCACGTATATCATGCGCTACTAAGAAAGAATCACGTATATTCCTCAATTATGCGTATAGTTGTTTCTTAGTAACACCCTTATACGTGGATTCAATCTGGCGAAGAGCATATTTTCGTACAAATAAGTGGACGATGAAATGCCCTAAATAAATGTTTCCTGTTGAAATAAGTGGTTTTGATGATTGAAACAGGTCATATTTGTTATATTATTTCATCAGGAGCCAGAATCTCAGAATACCCAAAGTTGTAATATACGCGGATTCTTCTTATGAGGGCAGTATAGTCTGAGTATTACCCCCTAGATATTCACCTTAGGACCACCCTTGGCTTTCACTATGACGATTTTCGTGCGATATGACAGATCGTATTTCTTAGAAACGAGTGTGGACTGTAGAGACTCTCCAACGAGAAACTTCGAACACGGTGAAGGGTTTCTGAATGTAATCTCCTCGTCCGAAACAACAATCTCGGAGTGGTCGCCTTCTTCCAGGCATCTGCGAAAAGCTTTGTTGTGCGGGGACTTATGTGTGTGCCGGCCGGGTAATTTGAAATATGACCCGAGCACAAAGACGTATTTACTGAGGAGCAATGGCTGGGGAGAAAGTAATAGGTTGAAATATCTCTTCGGGAAGTTAATATCCGAGAGGATTCCGAGTGTCTCAGGGAGAGAGAAAGAGAAGGAAAGCTAATATCTACATGAATGCGATTCATCATAGTACGAAATAGCGATATTACAAAACAGATATATCATGAAACGAATCAACGATGACACTGACATCATTTGCTGGGACTATTCTTGAACCTTTCCAACTCAGTATTCATTCATTATGCCAGATTTTCTTGAGATTTTCTTTCCTCGTCTCTATAAAATGAAAATATGAATACTATTTCGATATACGTGAAGTTAGGACAAATCAGATGATTCGCCCCAGAATGTCACTGCGTTTACAGAATTTTCCTATCAGAGAGCCAGCCTGAAAGAAAAATTCACTAGCTTGTCAGTGACAATTTGTATTGAAAAGGGTTTGGAAAAGGGAAATAAAGGTATATAGAGAAAATATCAAATTTTTACTTATCTTTAGACGTTTCGGGAACGAATCTGCTCCAGTTTTCAACATAAAAAATGGATTTTTTGTATTGCAAATTCGTATTTGTCCTGACTCTTTTCAGTTGGTGACATTGGCAATCAAATGAGTTACAGGATATTTTCATTAAGTCATCTTGAATTTACCATTTTCATTTTCAGATTTCAGTACTGAATACCATATTCTATCTATATCAACTGAACAGGAAGCGATGCTATTGTCTCCGTTCAGAAGAATGCAAGCAGATTCCTGTTCAGTTGGAACCTGAAAATGACAATGATGAATTCAAGATTAATTAATGAAAACATCCTGTAACTCGTTTGATTGCCAACGCCACGAATTTGCAATACAAAAAATCCATTTTTCATGTTCAAAACCGAAACAGATTCGTTCCCGAAACGTCCAAAGATGAGTGAAAATTTGATATTTTTACTATATACCTATATTTCTCTTCTCCAAACCTTTTTCAATACGTATTGTCACTGACAAGCTGGTGAATTTTCCTTTCAGGCTCTCTGATTGGAAAATTCTTTAAACGCAATGACATCATGAGAAAAATCATCTGATTTGTCCTAACTACACGTATATGGGAATAGTATTCATATTTTTATTCTATAGAGACTAGGAGAAAGAATTTCAAAAAAACCTCCTCGATTAACCTACAGACAGTATTCGGTATTCATTTTATAAAATCTCGGCCACTAATACTGAAAAGGTTCAAATCTGTGATATAAAAATGTTGTTGACAATGTCAATGAGGGCTAACATTATTTTTTGTCCACCAGATCGCGCTACTCAACCGTGATGTCAATGTTGGTGAAACTTTTTTTTTTCGTGTCATTTGGCCTCTTGCTACGATATATTTTTCTTTTCTTGAATTGACTCGGCCGTTACTTGATGGAAATTCATAGCAAATGTAAAAACTTCTCAAACAATGAGATTTCCACAAACTTCTCAATCACACGACATGTTTCGCTAACACAGTAGCTTCATCAGGTGACCGAATAAAACTCAATCATTGTGAATGATCAGAAATCAACAAATTCAAAAATTCTAACATTTTACTCAACGATCAACTAGACCTCAATAGTTCACCACTGTTGAATTTGTTTCCTTAGTAGGTAATACTATTTGCTATCAACCCTTTCAAGTTGATCCGTTACACCGCATTTTAATGTAGATATTGTGCATATTTTCCGAATATGAAGGTTTATCAAACCTTCACACAGGTAATCCCAACCTACAAAACTGGGAAATCAAATTATGAGACCCCTTGAAAAACCCTCTTTTTCATCAATAATTTTGAGAAAAAAAAGTAACACAACCTTTTCATTTCCATGTGAGTATCATCCTTTTGAAAGAGGTTTTTTATATATGATGTATATCCTTATATTGTAGGAATTCTTAGCATAGGCTGATGATGGATATTCCATATGTCCGAAACATGTTTCTAATCTGATGACTGTGATTTTCTCATTAGATATGAACTCTATCACTCCAATTCGAAATACAATGGTCTCCTACCAAAGTTTGTCTATTACAATTTTAAATAACTTACCGAGCATTATTTTCAGCCACTTGGCAGCAGAAAGTTCTTACCTGAAAAAGAAAATAGGTCAGTTGTACTCAGAAGACAGTGAGTGATCAGAATATTGGTTGAAAAGTAGAGACGTATCGACTGTAGCAGTATTATCAAATCCGCATTCTATATACAATCTCTAATTTGAATTTATCCCAGTTGGTTCAGGGGCTAGTTACTATATCTGTTCAGGAGATTGGCTCCAATAGTCCCATTCAAACTTTGATACGGGCAACTCCTTTTCAAGAATGATTACCACTGCCTCATAGGTCCATGTATGGCTTCCTTCTGACGATTCTACCGCCCTTTTCATTTGCGAATATCCTTTTTAACCAGAGAAAAGAAACACCATGACGGATATTGTGGATATTAAGTTATGATAATAAGTCGGTTCACCAAATTGTTTGTGATTTTCTCTCGTTTCTACAAACAAAAATATGATTATCATTTCAATAAACGTGTAGCAAGGACGAATCAGATGATTTGTTCCGCAAAGTGTCACTGCCTTGAAAAATTTTCCTATCAGTGAGCCTTCAAGAAAAAAAAGTACAATGGATTGTCAGTAACACCATGTTTTGACAAATGTTTGAAGAACATAAATATAAACATATCGATGAAATATTATTTTTTTAGCCTTTTAGATGTTTCGAGAACAAATCTGCTGATTTAACTAAGTGTTGATACTTGTGACATAGTTTGATGCGAACAAATGAGCATAACAGGATCTATATCAGGAAGCAAGTCTCCGTTCAGAAGCATACAAAACGGTCAACATCTGAGAACTAACACACCTCACAATATGAGATCATACATATAATTCCTTATCAAGAACATGTACCGCCTGGATATTCTTTTGAGATATCCAGGACCACGAAAATAAGAAGAAAAAAACCTTAATCCTGTTCATTACCCTCCACTGCTCGCGCCACCTTATCTAGGAACATATGATACAATCACGTAGCGCCTTATTTGGCAAAATTATATTTTACGTGACATCATCAACGTAAATTCTCGCCAGAGAACAGAGAACTATCCAGCTCGGCTCAGCCACTTTCCTCCTGTTACATAACTTCTCACTCGCGGTTAATCTCGAAGCTTTCCAACAGCCAACAGGGATGAAATGCGAAAAATTTTGTTCCGCAAATTCTTCCGTGGAGGTTTGACGATCATGACCTCGTGGTTATCTATACTGATATTATGAAGAGGACAGATTTATTTTTGGATGTATGAAAAATTGCTATTCATCATACAGGAAGTGGAAAAGAATTCTAAATTGAGAAAACCTAATCACGAATCTGCGATTGATGGTCTATAAAAATGACAAGTTTCCATCGTTCAAGTTTGAAACCCTTGATTGGGTGGAAGCATTGAAAAGGAATATCTGATGCTTCATTAGTGATTATCCCAAAACATATTCTGATTTTATCCATCTTCTGGATCGAACGACAGGAAATCCCTATTTCATTATGCTTACCTTAGCGATTGTATCCGATAGCCAAGCAGCCATCAAAGCGTTGAGCTCTTCTAACATCAACTCGAAGATGGTATGGAAATGCCTAACCAAATTGAATGATGTAGGCAGTAACAATAAAGTGATCCTCCTCTGGATGCCAGGGCATATCGGTGTGGAGGAAAATAAACAAGCAGACACTCTGGCACAACAAGAGGCCTCAACGCCACTGATCAGACCTGAGCCATTCTGCGGCCTTGAAAATTCCTATTTCCAAGGAGAACTTGAAAAGGCGGAAGGAGCCTTGAGAGCCAGGCAATGAAGAAGACTACCAGGACTACGGCAAGCTAAGGATCTCCTCGGAAATTTCAACCGAGGAAGATCTAAGACACTGATGAACTTCAGCAATTGCAGACCCAAAGAACACCTAAGGAAGCTAGGCTGACAGGAGAACGGCACCTGCAGATTCTGTGAGGAAGAACTAGAAACACCCCATCACATATGGAGTGTGACGCTGTACATCACAAAAGATTGAACACACTGGGAGTACACCAGCTGATTGTGGAAGGAATACCACAACTAGATCCCCTCAAAATCCTCAAATTTCTGAAAGAATTGGATTTTGAGGGGCTGGTATGAACAAGAAATCCTTGATATAGCAGGAGCAGATGGGGCACAATAGATCTAATTAGGTCGCAGCGCATCTGTCACCATCCAACTTACCAATACGAATACCAATATGATTACCTTAGATGGATTTTTTTCAACTTTTTCACGTCGAAGTGGTAGAAATCTTTTATGGACATGATATGGGTCTAATCCCCCATTTGATAGTAAGAAAGTCCCCTTACTCCAGGGTATACCCACTAAACACTCCACCCCGTTTGTCATTATCATTGAAATAATCAGATACTAGACAGAATTACTACATTTTTCGACCACAGAGAGCGAATCAGGTGTCGATACAATCAGAGAGAAATCATCTCCATAAGCAGTATAGTAAATTTTATTAGGAACGGAATCAATTTGATTGACATAGAGTATGAATAAGATGGGTTCTAAATTGGACCCTTGCGGAACTCCCATATCAACAGAGATAGGTTTGGAGGTGATCCTTAGTATTCCATCATGATTAGAATGTTGAAGGGGGACGAATTGTTCACGATTTCTTAGAAAAGAGGAGATCCAATTAGAGGATGAGCCCCTTATGCCATAGTTTTCAAGTGATGACAATAATTTTGTGTGATTGACACAGTCGATCTATCGAGCCACTTTTTTTTATCGCTTGGAGCGCACGAAAGGGAATCCCTATAATGTTCAAAGAACAACTTAATGGTGAGGTTGAGCTTCAAGGGGAAAAAGAAGGCACAAAGGATAGATTGATGAGGAAGAGATAGGAGGATATGACCCAAGACATGTTGAAGTATAGTGAATATCCGGCTTAGGTACCTCGAGTTCACCATTCCCGTACTCACAAGTTATGAGCCCCTGAGGAATGGAGTACTATACTGTCTCATATTATTGTTATTCATTCAGTGAGTTTAGGTTAATTTGGTGGTAATCCAGTGATCCCTCCAAGGATTGTCTCACGCATTTTTTCATACATATTCATGAAACTTTCTACTGATATCTGCATTGTAGATGCCGACTATTCGGTTCCAAGTGATTATTCACAGCCAAGAGCTATTCTCGAGATACAGACACTAGTCAGAAAGCTGAATAACGCTCTAATGAATCCATATACATATGTATAATGCTGGATGCTTTCAAGAAGCTTTCATCGTTGTGTGTTTCTCATCAGAATTAACGAGGCTCAAATAGAGCCTGACGGCAGCTTATCGATAGGATCAGCCATTAAGGCTAGAAAGTGCATTGTTGTGTGCATACTGGGACTAGGAATTAGTTCAAAATATTATTGAAGCATGAAATTGTGGAAAAGGGTAAGTGGCAGCAATCAAGAAGGGACTAATTACGAGACACAAAGTTCTCTACGTTCATTGATGTATTCGAGGATATGGTTGAGGAATTTTATTGATACGACGAGTGTAAATATTGATTGACAAAATTATTTCGACCATCGGAAAAAATAAAGCCATATGCATTGAATGAATCGAGCCACAGGATAACTCGCCTCTACATATTATAGCAAATAATTGACAGGAAATTAGAAGAATGGACGTCAGTCCATTTATAGTTGGAACACGAAATGTAGCGATCCATTTGTAGGAATATTTCACAATTAGCAATACAAAGTAGTTATTTATGTATAAACATTGAATGTGAATTAGAAACCTTATGGGTCATAAATCCAAATTGATCGGTGGATGAACAGTGGCGTTATTATCCAATGGGTATATCATAATTAACTCAAGAAAAATCTGAAATCTGAACTGGAATATTCAAATAATGTATTGACCTTGAGAATATATTCTGTCACCAATTGTTTCGCTTGTTTGCCAGTTTTACATCAGTAGTTTTTCAACAATTGAATTTCCATTGGAAAAAAAGGAAAACATATTGTTTGCGGAAACCCGAATAATAGCGTATCAGTGTAAGAATATTATTTTGTTCGATACATTTCGAAAATTATACTTCAACTTATTATGACAAATTTCAACCAAAATAATACGTTCATTAAATTAATACAGAGAAAATCGAAATAACACTTGTCGCTGCATTTTGAATATCGGATGGTAGATCATCTTCACTTGAATACATTTTCCCTCAAGAAACTCAATGACGATTGTGGATATCGATCTGACAATTTAATTCAACATCTATAAACGACTTTGTTTATACCTACCATTGCTACGGTTATGAAAATGATCACAAGCAAGTTGTGTTTTCAATTATCAGTCGTGGGTAGGTACTTCGAAGTGGAATATCAATGAGGTACATTTGAAGACAGTTATGAATACGTTGACAGCTGTAGGTAAAATTTTGTACGCAACGCGTGGGATACTATATTATTAACGCACTCATGTGATTACAAGACTCAGCCTACGGCTTCCTCGTGCAATCCTTACATGCGTGCGTTGATAATGTCTATATCTCACTTGTAACGTGAATAACTATTATGTATCAAGAGCGTAAAACAGGCTTCTATGGATGGCAGCGTATGAGCTCATTCTACATCTAGGTCCACAATAGCAACTTGATAAGTGACACGACAGTATGCCGCAACCATAATGGCTGTTTAAGAAAATGTAATCTGCATATCATCCCATTTTGGAAAACATATTTCAATCTGTTTACACCGTAATTGGCCATAATGTTATTATTACTCAACTGGACCAAATATTTTTTTATGGATGATTTCCTTGTCAAACCTGACGAGTACGAAGTACTTTGCACGAAATACAGTTTGTACTATTTAGGTTTATCTACACGTGTACATAGCTAAGTAACCTCCACTCAATGATGTATTTCCATTCATAGAATTGATGGCATCAATGAATGAACAATACATAAAATCAAAATTATAGTATCTATACATCTGTAGTGAAAAGTCAAAGCATTTCATCAACCAGCATCATGATTTGAATAATATCATCGATGTTGCGATCATTGCATGTTTCTCATTATCATAATTATACTCACATATCAGACTAATTGCAAACTCCAAAATGAACTTCAGCAACGATTACCTGCAACGCCACTGACGTCACGAAGAGCGCAAAAACCCCCTCAGCCGTTGTTCTCTGCCCTGACCGACCTGCAGGCGAATGAGCGATGCTAACGGCCATCACATGGGACCAAAAACCGGTTTCTCATTATTTCCCTCAGCGACCAGATGATTTATCCACTCGGGCCGTTGAAAAACCTAATCTCCATCTCGTACACGTAACGCTAAATAGGATTTTGCGGGAGGAGATAATCTGGACGGTCGAAACGGGTAGAAAAGACGTCACTTCAGGGGTCACGATGAGATCAAAGATGAACTGGGGACTCGAATAAAGATGAGTGGTTGTATTGGAGTGTATGAACGTGAAGAATCGAGGAAGGCTCATTGGAAATTAAGAAAGGTTCTGAATTGTGAAGTAGAAAGCAGTGTCGTGCTGCCAATTCAGATTGTTATCGGTATAGGAACTTTGAATGTTTCATTATTCAACATAGCCCACTTGTTATTCAGCAAAACTAGCATCAAAGTTTCTATGTCTTCAGACACGAATGAATATCTTGATTCTGTAACTCAGTTTCTACAGGTTATATCTCTGATTTGATCGAATAGAGATCATGTTGTATCAAACATTTCAAGTTCCCCAAAAATATCATGATGAAAGATCACCGTCATTTCACAGTTCAATTCCGTGAAGGCACTTCCCAACTGCAATCTGGACGGTCGAAACTGGTAGAAAAGACGTCACTTCAGGGGTCATGATAAGATCGAAGATGGACTGGGGACTCGAATAAAGATGAGTGATTGTATTGGAGTGTATGAACGTGGAAAATCGAAGAAGGCTCATTGGAAATTAAAAAGGCTTCTGAATTGTGAAGTAGAGAGCAGTGTCGTGTTGGCAATTCAGATTGGTATCAGTATAGGAACTGTGAATGTTTCATAATTCAACATAACTCACTTGTTTAACAGCAAAACTAGCATCAAAGTCTCCGTTTTATATTTGTATCAAACATTTCAAGTTCCCTAAAAATATCATGATGGAAGATCACCGTTATTTCACAGTTCGATTTCGTGAAGGCACTTCCCAACTGCAATCTGAACTGTCGAAATGGGTAGAAAATACGTCACATCAAGGGTTATAATGAGATCGAAGATGGACTGGGGACTCAAACAATGATGAGTGGTTGTATTGGAGTATATGATACAGTGACGTGCTGCCAGTTCGGATTGGTATCAGTATGGAAACTCTGAATGTGTCATTATTCAACATAGCTCACTTGTTCTAGACCAAAACTAGCAAAGTGTCTGTACCTTCAGACACAAATTGAATTATTGATTCTGTTACTCAGTTTCTACAGGTTATATTCCTGATTTGATCGTAGAAAGAACGTGTTGCGTTTTGAATTTATATCAAACTCTTGAAGCTCCCCATGAATATTATGATGATGGATTACTGTCATTTAACAATTATATTTCGTGGGGTCGCAGTTTTGAACTGTAACCTGAATGGTCATTGGTCATCACATCGAGGTTCAAAATGATATGAAAAATGATTTTGATATTCCATTCGCAACAATCTGGCTGAGTTGAGCAAAAGACACGTAAAAAAATGGCGAAGAGTTGAAATGATATAAATAGTGGTGAAGCTTCTTGTGGAAGTATGTGAAATAGAAAGTATAGCTACAAGTTGAGATTAGTATTGGCACGAGGGTATCAATTTGGAATGTTTCATTATTCAATGTAGTTAAGGGTTTCGTTTCTTCAACTCAGTCAATTATATGTTTCATAATTCTATTCGGACCAAAAACTCGAAATGTGCTGCTCCTTATAATTATATCAAGATCTTTGAGATATCTACTGTGTTTTGAGCAAATTCCGTGCTGTGATCTGAACGCATCATATAATAATAATAATATCGTTTATTCAGGATCTTATAACTAGTACATTTAACAGAATTTTCTCATGATGAATATTCACTCAAAAAAAATACAAAATTTATAGGGTTTTATGTGGAATAGTCCGAATAAACAGTTAGACCACAGAGTATATTGTCCACTGAAGCCAAAAGGAGGCTGTGCGTGAACAAGTTATGTCATATGTTTTTTTATTATTATTATTGTCTTCTTAATTGAGTAATTTTGGTGATAACAATGTTTCTTGAATAAATCAAAACAGATAATCTTGTATGATTAAAAGTAAAAATGACATGGAACAGGGTGAGCAATATAAAGTATAAAACAGACAATTAAATTACAACAAGTGAATGAACTTTTTCTCTTCCTAAATTCACGATATAATATTTGAATCTTTTTTTTATCAATGGAGTTGAGTTTATTGTTAAAATGTACATTTTATATTGTTCAGGGAGACTATTGAAAATTTTATACATCAAATGTTTATAACTTCCCAGCAAACATTTTGATATGGGGCATCAATGGCCTAGTATATTTTTCCCATACCTGACATCAGCGGCCCAGTAAATGGTCCCATATGCGGGACTCTATATATCAGTACACTGCGGCCGGCAGCTGGTCCCAGTGCTGGTTTCCCAGCAATCATATTCAGTTCCCCGGCAAAAGGCCAGTACAACATAATCGACACATTGAGTTTCCCATAGCAAGCCCAGCATATACATAAATGATGGGACTGTAATGGCCAATTAACGACATTGGTTACATACTATCGAGGTAGGAGAGGGGTAGGGGTTTTAGGGGTCCAATGGATCTGAAAGTTCTAGTAACTCTTTATTTCACAACATAAATCAGACACATACCAGATTCCAAGAAAACAATTTTATGAAAGACACAATGATATCTCCTTAACCTCTCTGTTCTTCAACGATGAAACTTCTCGAGGTGACTGCTTACTGGTTGGTATGTGGTATTCACATCTTATTGGGTAGCATTCCTTCGAAGTTGATTCTTTGTTGTGAGTTACTTCTGAAATATAAAATGCATTATTTGTTTTATATTAGTGGCCTATAAGTTGCATGAGATGATAACTTGATAATATACTCAAATGACGTGATTTCATGGAGCTTTTCAATTCTCATTATGGTCTTGGCACAGGTAATTCTGTAGCTGAAACCTTATTGGTATTCAGTTCTTTGATATAGAGATAGGTTCACATAATCTGAGATTGCTTTTGATAGCAACAAACGAGTTAAAAATGATGGTTGCTTTCAGAGAAGTATAGTTAACTCCAATTATCATGATCATTAGGTATATGAGGTTACGAGATACCAAACACATGCGTAAAATAATTGAATTCAAAACACTATGTAGGTACATTGATACTCACTCAATATTATCATAATTGAAGAATCTGTGTTCCATTATTATCAATTGAGAATACTCCTGCCATCATAAATAACCACCACGGACAGAGAGGACCACATTAATTCGACATAAACAAACTAGTACACGATCACCACTAACGAGAGTCAGCCATCTTAGTCACATATGATATTGATCAGCTGATTGTTGATGTAGACGTTCCCAAAACATCCACCAGGGGGACGGGTAGTGAATATGAAATTGGCCAGCAAAGGGCCAGATCTCGTTAGTATTCAATTAGTTCCAGACATCTTACCATCACAAGGCCATCATCGTATTTTTAACTGATGGTGACTTGGTATAGGAAAATCATCGGCCCATTACCTATACCCCGGCATCGTCACTTTCCCAGACTAGCCTGCACTAGGCCGGACTTCTCCCGCTAGTTCAATGTTTGCTGGGTTCTGAGGCAAACATTTTTGATAAATAACAGAGACTGAACATTCTTGCTTTCTCTATATCGTGTTTCGTACCCATAATTCACAAATGAATGAATCAAACGATAAACGATGATCATTTGTAATGATGTGAGCAATGAATATGATATGATGATTACATCACCGTAGAGTCATTTCCTTCGATACGAACAAAGCATTGAGGAACACCCTCTACTTGCCAATCTACTCATTCTCTAGGAATTGACAGCATATGAAAATCAATAATATATTCGAATAATGTATTTCTGATCCGAATTTGCCTATAACCGGAATTGAAACGGTTTGTAACGGTCGAGTGATGTTAGAGCTAAACATCATGCCACTAACGCTCGTTTTGAATTATCCATTATTTCTTCCGCTTATAGCTTCGTCACGCAGATAGAAATTGGGTTTTCGAGTGCGATTGAAACATTTAATATATTTGCTGAATCCTAAATCCGGAACAGCGCCGTTATTTATTCGATTCAATTCTATCGAATTTTCGATCATCCATATTCGACAGACAAACAGTTATTGATTACTTTGTAAACACATTGCGTCCTCTCGTTTGTTTTTTCAATGGGGAAATTAGTAAAACTCTAACGGTTGTATTTTTACAGACTGAGATAAAAAATAGAAGCTTTCCGAAATTACTGTAGCAAGATAGAATTCCGATTTGGTGGTAACAGATGAAAAAATTTCAGGCACTGGTGGAACAAATGATTCGAATATCTTCATTCGATGTGAAGAAACATTATTCAATTGTTCGTCAAACTGGATAGCTTGAAACTCTTCCAGAAAATTTGCAGATTCACTGAAAATTTTAAAATGGTACAGCAGTCGTTAAACATTGGAATATACTTTCGAAAAAAATTGCATAATTTTCTTATCGCAACTTGTAAGTTGGAAACTAACTCCCCAAAGAATTTTTTCCATCTCGTGGAGCGTACGAGAGAAAATTCTTTGGATATTAGAAGTACATCGTACGTACTTGAGGAGGATATGAGGTATAGGTGTTGGGATAAAGCAGATATGTTTAAGGACCATTTCCAGTGGGTGTTTTCATAGATGAGTAAACATTCGCTGAATTTTCTACGGTGTTCTAATGAAGTCAAAGTATTAGTGAGTGTTGCATCACCTACCAGGCGGATAGCTCTTCTCTGGATGGAATCTGAGAGCATCAGTGTATGTTTGGGTGATGAACCCCATATGTGAGAACAATATTTCAAAACTGGCCGTATCAGTGCTTTGTAGATCGTGAAAAGCTATTGAGGTATAGAGTAGATTTTTGCACGGAATAAAAATTCGAGTTTTGGTGAAGCAGCTACCATATGAAGTATAATTGCTGATTGAAATAGATAGATAGATAGATAGATATATACTTTATTGTCCAAGAATGAATTCTCATAGACAAAGTAATATGAACAATACGAATATTGTACAATGTGTCAGAAGCAAATAACAATTTTTAACAAATACATACATATATAGATATAGATAATTAGAAACTAATAAATTAAAATCAAGGGTAAGGGCTCACCTTGCATACTATCGATGCAATTGCATCAAAATAAAACTATATACAAAATTAGACTGCATGAATATACAGAGTCATACAAAAATTAGGAAAACTAGGAAGGAAACACGTTAAAATATCCATTGAAATAAGTGAATAAATATATATACAAACAATAGTTTTAAATGTGTTATTTATTGAGGCACGTCAGCATAATATTCCTGCAGGCTATAGTATCCTTTTTCGAGAAGCAGATGTTTAACTGATCTTCTGAATATTTTATGATCTAGAATATTCTTAGTGGAATGTGGTAGGTGATTGAACATTTTTTTCCCTTCATACATATTTGAGTGTTTTGTTAAATTGAGTTTGGGTATTGGCAGGTGAATATCACAGTTTTGTCTCTGTCTGGTATTATAAGGTCTATCAACTTCAGGTGAATTAGTAACATATCTTTTGTGAATCAGGCATACTACTTCGAGAATGAAGATGCTCACTACAGTTAAAATTCGTAGCTGTATAAAATGATGTCTACAACTATCTCTGTTGTTAGCCCTACACAAATATCTCAAAGATCTCTTCTGCAGCACAAGGACCTGATTGAGGAGTTTTTGGCTACAAAATCCCCAAAATGCAATGCCATATCGTAAATGGGACTCAACGAGGGCGAAGTAAGTCAATCTGGCTGTGGATATGTCGAGTTCATTAGCGACAATTCTGACGGCAAATGATCCAGAAGCTATTTTCTTACATAATAATGTGATATGTTCATTGAACTTCAACTTATTGTCAATATGCAAGCCGAGGAACTTAGTGCAAAATGTTTCTTTTATATTGATACCATCTAGTAGCAAGTTATCATAGCTGAATTTGAAATTAACAATTTTAGTTTTATCCACATTAAAGCAAAGGAAGTTTGAATCACACCATTCCTTTACTTTTAATAAATCTGTGTGAACCACTTCCTTCAAGATTTCAGGGTTTTTTCCATGCCATGTTAATGTGGTGTCGTCTGCAAAAATTGTGAAGGATCCCTCAATATTTATTGTAGCGAGATCGTTAAGGTAAAGTAAGAATAAAATAGGGCCCAAAACAGATCCTTGGGGTACACCACAATTTATATTCGATAGATTAGAATATACATTGTCTACTCTTACTATCTGTGATCTGTTCTCGAGGTATGACCTAAACCAGTTGAGACATGCTCCTCTGATTCCGAGCATTGATACAGTGGTCTTGTTGGGAATGGTGGTACCAAGAATTATTACATCAGGCATACTGAGTTCCGCCTTTCTAGAGAATATACAGGCTTGAGTTTTGGTGGCGTTCAATTCAACTAGATCGTTGGATTTCCAGGCTGTGAATTGAGCAAGATCGTTATTGACAGCGTTGACCTGCCTACATCGTAAGTACTTAGTTTCCTGGGAAGAAATGGGAATTCTTAAATAGTAGGTGAGGACAACAATAGTTCTCTGTGTGAATATCGTGCTCTAATTTCGAGGAACAAGGATAATTTCATTACATAGCCTGATTGCGCCAGAGCCTTGATTAGAAATTATTGGAATTTCTGATACGGAAGTAATCCTTCTCCTTATGTATTGTACATAGCAAGATAATATTCTGAAGCATTCACCATGAGCTCTCATCGATCCCCCGTGAATTCTGCAATTTAACGTCCATACATTTACTTGATACTGCAGAAGTTCTTCATTTTCCATAACCAATGCCCACGTAATTTTCACTACCTGTCAGGATATACCCAAAAAACTAAAATTGGAGGAACAGCAAATCGATGAGAAATTTCGATAAAATTTTCACTTATTTCATACACGGTATATGTATACCTTGATGATATGCAAAGATCTCAAGTAATGATTCGATGTAAAGAATTATTGATAGTTAGTCTACAAATAGAGGCCAACACGTTCCTACATACAAATAAGAGATATTGGAGCTTAGGGGAATATCAATTCAAATTTCCAAAGCCACTTTGAAGGCATACGTTTCTCAATACTGACATGATTTTAAGCTTCCATAATTTCAAGGACTAACATGTTTCTTTCGAAATAGAAAATATTTTCGAGTTTCCAGGTCATCTTGAGAGATAAGTAACGAATCATCGCAGGTATGAAATGAGAAAAAAATTACAATTTCAATGTTTCAATTTATTATAACTTGATATAACCTTTGTATAATGAAAATCAGAAACAAAATCATCATGAGTTTGGCCATTGTGCTGGATGAGATAATATTAGACCACTTGCCTTCTTGTTTGGGTTGTGTTGATTGTCCCATTGCTGTTCTCTCGATATATCTAATTCCATATCTCCAAGTATGTGAGGAAATGACTCAAAAATGACCTTCAATGGATTTCATTCGTATGGACTGTGGACTTACATCTGCAGAAATGCATGCAAATGATCAACGGAATTGAATGACAGACAATCGTCAACAACTGACATTAATACTGGCTATCAATCTGGTACTTCCATATATCCAACGCAGAATCAACTTCCTTGGGAAAAGAACATTTGTTGACCAAGGATCATATCTCGAAGCAGATGACATATTGGAGAAAGATCTTCCAAGATTTCATATTAGACAATGGAGCTGAAAACTATTCACTTATATATTTTTCATGAAGAGACTCCCGAACTATCTCAATTGACCGACTCTCGAAACAGTTCATTGTGGTAGACCCAGTGCCATATGAATTATGGTATATAATTACAATTGGAAAATGCACCAGCATAGTTGTTTTTCGACAGCCAGCTGAAAATACTTCACTCGAATTATGGCATTTGTTGGCTACAAAAAATCTTGTCAATCCACTAAACACCATACTATGACTCTCCCATCTTGATACAGTTTGAGTGCTCTCATAGAATATATAATAAATCGCTATATCTTTCCACAAAGTTAGATAGCCATCGTTAGAACACAAGGGGAGCTCGCATTGATTACATCGTTTTGTATATTTCTCAAACTTTCTTTTCCTGAGTTGGGTATAGATTGTATACTCATCTGGAACACCAAGGCTACATTCCAAATTCGACTGACATTACTGAATTTCCGAAATGAAAAAAAATCATGAAAGTGACAGATGCATGACAGATGCTTGTGAGCAGACATACTATTCATTCAGAATATTTCGACTTAACATTTTGTAGAGAAATTGCTGACTATCAAAAGGGAGTGTGGTTTCAGTGAACTGTCATTATTTCAAAGGGATAAGGTACGTCACAATCATTTCAGTTGTTTTTTGAACATCAAGTCTTAACAATAATGAATCGATAATGTAATTTTCAGTATCAGAAAATACCTGTTGATAAAATAATAAACGCTGAGACTAATATGGAGTATGAAGTAGTAGAGGTAACAAAAGAAATGGCTCCTTAATACATCATCTACATAATGCCATGTATGTTTCATGAATCTTTCAATTCTCAATCTGGTGCATCATGAAAAATTAATGGCAACAAAATGTCCAAGTATTCTTCATCGCTAGAGCTTGAATCGTCATCGCCAACAATAGTAGAAAAAATGGAGTTCACAAGAATCGATTGATCTTCCATGTTGAATATTGAATTTCCAAAATTTAGCTCAAGCAGGAGCATCAGCCAGATATGACGGTCGAAATATCTAGTTCAGACTTCAGATAAACGAGAAACTACAGAAGTTACAACCTGACAACTGAAAAATTTTACAATCTGATCAACTGCTGCTGATTTCCATGGAAACGTGTTTCAAATTACAGCACTGTATTTTTAATTTTATATCTTGGAACACAGATTTTCAGCTGAGTCAGTTGATCTACTGACAGGCTTCAACTGGTAAGTACCAGTTGAATTCGGAATATAGCCCAAATTAATTATATTCTTTTATATATTGTCAAAACTCAGATGTAGACCCTCCTATAGGTCGTAACTTAGCTACTCGCTTGGCTTTTCGACGAGAGGTTTTGATCATTTCACCACATTCATCCCCAAATAAAGAGTCAAAACAGTTTTCATATAAAACTTGACATTTATATTGATTGAATGAAAAAATCGTGGATAAATGCTTGCCCCATTTCAGGTTAGCAAAGAAAAAGAACATAATGGCTTACCAAATGGAACACAACGCAAAACAACACTTGAAAAATACAGTACTTACATTACAACGTCTAGCAAGGGGTTGACCAGCAGGATTGAAGTCTGAGAGACGGCGATAATTGATAACTATTGAGGGCTCGTACTATTTATATTCGGAATCGATGCTAGGTTCGCAATTTTCTGCAATGAGAATGGTCATTACCTTTCGATATTGCTTACCTAGGTACTATCGCACGGTAAGCGGTTTTTGTAAATTCTAGAGGAACTGGCGTCCATGAACTCCGCTGACCTGGATGTTTTAATTTGGAAAAGTTAATTTATATTTGAAGACCTCGAAATGAAGTTTGAGTGATGTTATTCCATAGGCATTTGTACTTCTTGACAATATTCTATATACAAGTGAAAGGCTGCCCACTCTCATTATCATCAAGGCGATTGGCATAGTATATCGTATTCGCGTACTGGCCACTCTTTCGAGAACTTTAAACGAAAAGCTTCAAGCCATTACATCGTAATAAGAATCTCAACATAGAGAAAACAAAGTAGCTCCTTCGATAGATTACTTCCCATCCTATATTTCAGTAGAATGGCATTCACGCCATCGTCGAAATCACAATGCACACGGAAATGTCCGTTCGAGACAGACGTGCGTGTTAGCCTAATAAAAAAACAACAGCAACAAATCAGGCTGAAGGCTCCGGGTGTGCCCACGAATTAGCGCGATTGGATGACACCTCGAAAACGTCAATCAGTGTCGAGCCACCGGTCAGCCATAGATGGATAGGATTCGAATGGTGTAACCATTACCATTATAGTAGGGGAGCAAAGAGGCTAAATAGGGATTCACTCGATCGCGTGGGGACGTATCAGATTGTGAAGATTAGATGCGAAAATGAAAAAAAAAATGAATATGATATATGACATTTCACTGATGGAGAGAGCATGTACAGTTGTTCAAAAATGTGAAAAGGAACAATCACATAGAAATACTCGAGCGCACCAGATATTGATAGTGTATGCCCCCCACGTGTTTCTGATAACCGGAAAATATCAATCTGCCGGTTTGCATGGTGGGGGTGGCCGAACGAAGGGATAGAGAATAGGTAAAAAAAAAAATGTATTTGAGCGCTTCAGATATTGAGAAGGGACGTTGAGTGACCCCTCGGGTAGCTCCTATTCAAAAGACCGACGATTTGGACGTTACCAAGAGTCATGATCAATTTTGTAGAGGAATTACCTTAATCTAACGGTTGGATTTTTTTTTTAACTGAATGTAAAAACTGAAATATAAAATATACTGTTCGTACCAGGACTTCAACAACTCGAAGAATTCACAATGTTGAGATGGAAGGCTCATGTAGACATACAGGTTGGACCAATAGTGTGGCAAAGTGAGATAACGACTTTGCTGTTTGAGATAGATGAACAAAAATTCTCGGGATTTCCTAGTCTCATGAGCAGTACATTTCTGAAATATTTTGCGTTCCAGGATCACTCAAAAATGCATAGCGTATATCAAAGTCATACTTTTTCTTACAGCACACCTTGTTTTTTAATGCATTTTCAGATTCCTCCTTATGAGCTGATTCCAACATCTATATCACACTTTTGTTTTGAGAGAAATTATCACAGAGAAATAGGGTGCCAAAAATCGAGATTTTTCAACTTTCGGAATTTCTTGAATCAGAAGTACTCATTATTTGTCAAAACGGCCTACATGTGCCTATCTTAACTTTTGATTCACTACAAAATAAACTATCCGAAAGATGGTCACTTATTGTTGTAACATGAAATTTACTGCACTGAATTCAATAAACTTTTTCTCTACAAATGTCAAAAAATGACCAGGTTGAAGCATTGATAACAATATACGAAGTGATACTTTTTTTCCTACGTTACCACAATAACATACATAGTTCCCAGTGGCTGCAAGCACCACACTCAATTGGTGATTTTCGCTACTTCGGCTTGTGCAAATCGGCAGATTATGTTATTTCTGTGATCTGTAGCTAATTGCCTTCAAATAAGAAAAAAATTAACCGCGCTCGAGAATGTACAGGTGACGATTTTTGTTGCAACTTTGTGGCTCTTCCATTTCCCTATGTCACGCTCAAATCATCAGATTATTGAAATGCACACTTTTCTGCATATAATTAACGTACCATCCCTCAATCTGACAAACTCGAGTATTTCAAACAATCGATTTTTTTTACTAATCTGATCGGCTGCCCTGAATTTTTGACACCATATGAAGGGCCCAGGTATGGTGGGAGTACTTCACAAGGTCCAAGGATACCCCTCTCATATGTTAATCTGCCGCGCTCGGGTAAATCCCGGAATCCCTGCTTGGGCTTCCCTACTATAATATCTCCCTTGATTTTTCCCTACTTCCATTCACATGACATCGCGTGAAAGAGTCTCACTGAGTTCAGTCTAGTTCACAACCAAATTAACATGCAATATCACACAGCCACGAATATTTGATCAAGAACTATCTGTCATCGTTGCTAACAGCCATTATCCAGATATAATACTGATTGTGATGATTCGGCTAAATGTTTGAATGAATGCTTCGATATATTTATAAACGTCACGCCATCTATATCCGCAGATCACCTAGCTACACAGATACTAAGGCTAGGCCATCCGCCAGAACAGCATATCTTACAAGGAGGAGTTACCTCTACGAAGACGGGTTAATCTCTGTTTCAAACACTCCACTTCACTTAGCGAAATATAAATGAATAATCAGAAATATTCAAAATTTTTTGAACTCATCGAACTTAGTGAGATACTGATCTGTGGAGCCGTATTTTTACATCGGCGAACATCAAAGGACTATATCTAAAAAAGATCTATAGCATTGAATATGCGATTCTCACATCATGTATCTGGATTCAGTTAGAGTTCCTCGATGTACTTAACACTACTGATGTTTTGACGTTGTATAATATACAAAAAACATCAAAACAGAAGTGAATAATTTACAAAAAACGTCAGAACAGCAGTGTTAAGTACATTTAGGAAGTCTAGATTCAGTGAACGCTAACATGTTTTGACTGTCCATAAAATCACGTTATTGAGGCGTGGAGGCAAGGCTGGCATATAGAGCAGTTTGGCATGCATTGTTTCTTTTTCGTTTGTAAAAAACCCAAACCTACCCAAGCACTCATACTCAGTCTTTAGGGCATCCAGGAAAACTTAAAATTACCTAAGGCTTAAAGGCATATTGAGTAGATCAAACTGACAAAGAGATCGACAAGTGAGTCCACCATGGACTCTTTCATCATTATTGGTAAGCTAATATCGTGAGCAGAGGAAGAAATTAGGAGAAATAGTTCGTCAAGAATTCAAATTCAATTTTTATCGGGATAGGGAACAACTACCACCTGAATTGAATTTTGACCACTTGTTTTCATTGCATGACAATAATGACACTCCGGTACCTAACTTAGAGAATCATAAAATATCTAGATTTGGTAAAAGAATCAAGTCTCTCAGACGCCTAAATCTTTGATTTATGACACCTAGGTGAAAACACACCTGTATGTTTCCTGAATGGATATGTTCGAAATGTACGTGAATATTTTAGTGTTAAAGTGAGGTGAACTACTGAAAGTACGGAGAAACTAAAAATATATACATTACCCTAAGAAAATATTATTATACAATTTCGAATAATTTTGGAAAATATTTATTTTGCAGATGTTTTTGAATCTATATTTTCGTAACAATTTTATATCTAACGGTAGAGTATTGTAACATTTTGGTCCTAAATAGTTCACACAATTTTTGAAAAACTCACTGTTCGGCTTATCAACTCCAATATGCATCTTAGATACAGCTCTAGTGTCATGACTATGATCGATACGAATTTTTAGGGATTCATGATTTCTCATATGACAACATACTGTATAAATAAACATCTGATACTAGAAATCTCCTCATTATATAGTGAATAAGTTGAAGACAACCTGTCTCTTCTATAAATAATCTTCAATATTTTATTCTGTATAATATTTAAGGGCCATAGTGCTGTGTCATACATGCCGCCCGATACTAAGATTCCATAACATAGAATAGATTCTACGAAACTGTAATATAATGTTATAAGTAGGCTTATAATAAGAAACTGCTTAAGGAGTAGGAATTTATAGATCAAGAATCTGAGTTTTTTTGATATATTATTTTAAGTTCTGGTCAATAATGATGCCCAAGTATTTGGTAGTTTCAGTATCTTGTATTGCAGAGGATAGATTATCACACATAATTTCTTAGAAGTGAGGACGATCTGCGGATGTTTTAGAGGAGGCAATATAGTTTGTTTTATTTACATTAACTAACAATTTGTTACCAGTTTTTGACGTGTTTAATTCCTGCTATCGCACGTCTCCTCACACCTTTCCAGTCTTTATCACTGAAAGTTAGTACAGTATCATCAGCATATGATATTACTTTGCCCTGAATATCAATGTCGGTTAGGCTTTTAATGTATAGGATGAAGAGTATAGGCCCTGAAACTGTGCCTTGTGGAACCCCAATTTGCACACTTTCAGGGTTACTAATGGTATCCCTGATCTTTACTGTTAAGTAGTGAATAAAATAACTCAATATTGATTATTATAATCATTTTCAATGAATATCGAGTATTGAACAAGCACAAACATTATCAATAACCTTCATGAGAAGAAAATGGGAGCCCCATTTAGAAGAGTACAGTAGAGAAAATGAAGTGAATCCTTATAAAAACCGAGGACACTAACAATTCGCCATTGCGAATCCGCTCACGTTTTTCCTTCGCAGTATTTCCAGCAATTTGGGAAGCCAAATTAAATTTGAACTTGTAAGCTGTATCGCGAATTAATAAGGAGCAAACTTATGATCCTCCTTAACTGCGATCAAAGTTGTTTGCATATACACTGAATTAGGCAGGACGAAGGAACAGCGGAGATGCTGTCTTAGTAAAAATTACTATAAGGTTGATACTCGAAAGTTGGCAAATATTTAGCTACTCGCAAGTCATCATGTTCCGAGAAAAGCAACATGTTATAATCTAACTTTGAAATTTATCGTGCAGTCTTGCGAAACAGGCTTGAAACAACAGTAACAACGATGGAATAATATAATGTTGGCAACAATGGATTGGAAGAGGATGTTTTTTTCTTGGAAAAAATACAGTGGACGATAGATCTGCGACAAATCGAGGACATGCTAGTTATCGAGAAAATGTCGTTGTGTGTGTAAAATATAAAGCGAAATTGATCACTGGTAGAAATAATTTAGTGCGAACGAGAAAGAAAAATGTTACCCAGGTAAAATACTGCGAATTTTTTGGGGCATATTATTATAGATCACTCGACACAATGTATAATGCGATCACATTTATAGCGAACAAGATATGATGTCAAAAATGTCAGTCCACCTATAAATACTTTACTTTCTAATGAATTTCATTCTCTACATGCAAATTTTATAAATCTCTGATGTGAATATGGTGAATTAGTGGTGTACTAGACTTGGAAGGAATTTTATGATGTATTATCGAATTTTGTTTTCGTTTTCATGCTTCATTATATGAAATATACCAGCGACAATTTTCATAGATACTTGATGATTAACCTGATTGCTGCAATTTCTGAGCCTCCGCTGTCATGATCGGAAATTGATTTTTCGATAAAATAAAGAATGTTATAAGGATCTATGGATTGAAACAGTGTTTCTTAGGTAGTGTCTTTTATGGATAGCTCATATTATATAAATGATTTTGATGATCGAGATGAAATATTACATGAGAAATGCACATCGTGAGAAAATGATTCTAGATCAGGTGTGACAGCACGCGTAACACCTATTCTCAGAAAAATTCCATTCTCTAACATACCGTCATCTCCATCTGCTGTAATGTCATGTATACGACGCATTTTTACATCATAATTCGAAACAAGATGGGAAGTTGTTGGCCTTTGTGATCTGTCGCCGTGTTGTTACAAAAGCACCCATCGTATAAGGTACACCAGAGGCGCTACAACGAAGGAATTCCAAGCTTAATTTGCACTGATTGATAACAATTGTAATCACTTCATTATCCATTTATAGAATACCATTGACTAAATGAAGAAATTATGAAGTAGGTATGTGAGATTCGTTTAGCTTTTTGAGAATGTCAAGATTCATGCGTAATCAGAAATCATGTAAACGTTCACAACCACAACAAAAAACGAGGAAGATACCCCTGATGTATAATCGGTGACATCTTCCTCAGAAGATAGCCTATTGTTATTACTCTTCCCAAGACCAATATAAGTCCTCATGATTTCAAACTATGTGTCATTGACTATCAACTGGATGTTTTTCATAGCTTTCCAATAGTGGAATTTCAATAGAATGAGAAAAATCTCAAAAATCTCAGGGACAGAAGAGTGGAGACTCATTGAAAAATAAAAATCTTGGATCCAGGGATATACTGTAATGTTCAGAGATCATCGTGGGAACCAAGGAAAATAAGGTAGGAATTGGTGTTCTTCTAGAATTTCTGGAGGTTATATGCCTTGGCAATGTGTTCCAGAGCCTCGCTGTTCGTTGGATAAACGAGTCTTCGGAAAGATATGTTCTGCAGGTCTTCAAAGTGACCACGAAGGGGTACGAAGCCTCAACTTGACGGATTATTCTCGCGGGGACTGCCAATGGAGGAATAATTGTTGATTTTTCAGAAGAGCATCCTCCATGAAAATATCTATAAAATAGGGCCAGATCGCCAACTTGTCTACGGTGTTCCAGAGAAATGAGTGAGTTTGTGAGCAAGGCATCACCCACGAGACGAATTGCCCTCTTTCGGACAGAATCCAACAGTTTCAGGGTATGTTTGGGTGCTGCACTCCAAATATGGGAACAGTATTCCAGGACAGGTCGGATCTGTACCTTATAGATCATGAGCAGCTGAATGGAAGTGAAATAGCTCCTGGCCCGAAATAGAAAACCAAGTTTTTGGGATGCACTCTTGGCAATTGATCTCACGTGATTTTCCCAAGGAAGGTTATTGCTGATAGTGATACCAAGCATCGAAATGATTGTCTTCAAAGGTATGGTTCCTCCTGATAGGCTTATGTTGGGCACAGTGAGATTGGATTTCCTAGAGAAAAGGCATGCTTGTGTTTTGTTTGCATTGAAATCTACCAGGTATTAGACTATTTTGTATTTTATTTGATATTTACAAATCACTATGTTTCTCAGAATAGTACCTATGTCAAAATAAACTGCGTTATGTGTTTACTGATTTTGAGCAGATTATTCTACATTTTTCATATAATTTTGTGAAGAGCATTTGCTTGAAAATGAAAACACGAACCAGCTCACAAATACAAAATTACTGGCGAAAATAAAATCGGAATCATCTTCATAGATGTCTCTCAGATGGAATGTAATAGGTATAATGAAATAAATTCGTTTTGTTCCCCTCTATTTCTGGTTCCAAAACTAGTCGTGAATGAGTCGAAACTTAGACCTACTAAGTCGAAATTTGCCCTCAGCGGCTCACAACTTGTGAGTAACCCGAGCTACCCTAGCTGAATATTCACCAAACTTCAACTTTCTTCTCCCTTCCTTTTTCAATCTGTCCTATTGGTCTTCGTTGGCCAACTTCTATTTTTCTCTTCCCCTCTAAGCCCAACCTCCCCATGAAGTGGTGTGGGGAGGACATACCGTGGTCGCTCCACAGATGAAGCTTTTTGGGACCATCTTTGCCATCTCCGGGCCAGATGGGACAATAATTATTAGTGGACATCTGTGGTGAGGATGAAGCGATTTGCTATATATGTCTAGGTTGCCAATGACTAGTAAACGAGCCACTGGGAACCCGTCTTTGCTATCTCCGTGCCAGATAGGACCATTATTGGTGGACATCTGTGAGAAGGATGGGGCGATTTACTATATCTGTCTAGTTTGCCAATGAATAGTCAACGAAGCACTGGCAATTCAAGCTGTGGGAACCCGTGGTGATGGATGAATGGCACCGAGGTATGGTGTCGCTAACGGAGCCTCTGGGAAACAGGGCGCATCTCAGAGTAAACAGCCTTGGCCCTGTGCAGGGGGCACCACAGGGCTAGACCAACTCCTTCCTCCGTCACTCGTTGGAGAAGGAAAACTTTTGGCATTCTTCGTAGACGAGAATAGGGATCGAAAGAATAAGCTTCAGGGCCATGTACAAATGAATAGGGTCTTTCATATTGAAGAGGCCCTTAAGAAGTACCATGAACCGTATATGGTAAAATTGATAACGGCATGTAGGTGAGATACAATGGGCCACTAGGCCTGAGTATCGTCGGAGACATCAGTCAGACGAGCGAAATTTCGACTAATCGTGACATCTCGAAATTTAGAATATTATTCATACTAATATTATAAAGAGAAAAGATTTGTTTGTTTGTTTTTTTGTATGTATTGAATAGGCTCTGAAACTACTGGATCAGATACTTTCTACCTCGGTACCATTAGGAAATTCAAAATGGCGGATCTAATATATCGGACGAGTTGAGTAATTATGGTCCGATACTATTCGAAATTGGTATCTAGTGGGTTTCGGGGTCGGATATTATGATTCTTTTGTCAGAATTTGAAAATATGGAAAGTACGAGATATGGAAATTCAAGACGGTGGAACCAATATACCGAACGAGTTTCGTAATTATATACCGATTTTATTCAAAATTTGTAAGTGGTCGTTTTCGGGATCAAAATTTATTATTCCTTCGTCAAAATTAAGGAATTCAAGATGCTAGATCCAATATTGCGGACGAGTTCTGTGATTAAGTTCCGATTCTATTCAAAATTTTCATCTGCGGTTTTAGGAGCGGAATTGAAAAGGAGTTAAAATAAATGGTAGTTTGAAAACCTAAAGAAACATGCTCTTTCCAGATAGCAAAACTAAAAAGAAGTAAAAAATGAAATTATAATAGTGTCTTGATGAATATTGAGCTGAAAAAATATATTATACAAAGGATGTATATAGCAAAACGACGTTTGCGAGGTCTTGGCAGTTGAGGGTCATCAATGACATTATACAATATTATGTTGAGGACGCCACTGTCCTCAGGTTCTCACGTTCCCCAAGGTGATAGTCCCTACACCCACGGCATAAATATTAAACAAGCACATTCAGCAGCTTTGTGCCGCGCAACTCGATAATAACATTACAACTTTCAAATATACACGACGGGAGGAGGTTTTCTCTTTCGCAAAGAAAATAAATAACTTTTCTCGATGGCGCTTTCCACGCGGGGCGTAATTGGATTTTTTCGAGTTGCGGAACGAAAGGGTTCGCCGTTATCGGTATGATTTACCGCTTTCATTTGTTGTTACTCGAACAAATGAAGGTTGTTGGGCGGAAGTAGGATTGCATAAATACCGAACGCCGAGGCGGTTGCACTAACGCGGATGAGGCAATTAGCCTTTTAGACGAGAGATAGACCGCGTTGTTGTGGAAAGAAACTGGCAAGCTGTGCGCACTAATATACAGACGAGTTGCAGATATTCATTTGCATATTCAACTATCAGAATCAGACAGTGTGGATACGCGAAATGGATCCATCCGAGAGTGATGCTCTGATATGCAATGATATCGTCAACACGTGAACTCTGACCATCAATCTCCCTTTTTCAAATAGAAACACCTATTTTCCAAATCTGTCTCATTTATTAATCAGTTTCAGTATGGGGCATGGGACATGAAACATTATTCTGAGAATTTTACGCATAATTGAAGAAGGAAATGAAAAATAGCTCTATCCCTTTGGAAGAAGCGAATTTGATAGACGTTACTCTTTCTACCAACATGATAACCGCAGCAAAAGTAAAAATCGAAGTATCCGATCGTTTCGTCAGAAACAAACTCCTGAATTTTAAATGAAATTGCTACGCAATGGAGGAAGCGAGAAAATCTCCACTCTTCTGAAGTACACTTCGAAACCCTAGCGGCACAATATGCTATGTTTCCAGAGTATCAAGTTATAGCATATGTAGGCCAATCTAGAAAACCCATTAAAACTAGGTTCAAAGAAAATCTTGCTTACTCAAATTATGTTAGATTGGATCAAGTGTAGCGAAAAAATTGTTCAGCCATCAGTATCATGACACAGAAATCAACAACCTAAGATTAACGAAAGAGTGAAAAATGTAATCGAGTTTAAAATAATAAAACACCTACTTTGAGAGCCATACAACTTTGTACAATAAAATGATTTCAGAAATGGAATAAGCGTGATGTCGAAAATGTAGAAATGGAAATAAATGGTGAATTGACGATGTATAAAACGAGGAAAACCCAACACTAACAAAAACCTTGCACCAGCATGGATTCAATAATGAGAATGGTGTGTGTAATGATAATTTTGGATATTTTCCACGAGCAGGCGCTAATGTTATTAATAGTGACGTGAGCTACATTTTACAATAATTTATATCTATCATTGCATTTTACGCGATTCACTGTATATGTACGGCTCATGCATTTATCATTAAGTTCGGGTCGGAAATTAACGAACATTCATCAAAATATGCCCAGTACAGGTGGTATGACTGGACTGAATCTACATAGGCGTAGCCAGAAGCCAAAGAGGGGGCACGCTTCCCCATAACCTGCAGTTGCGACACTGATACCATACAAGGCGAACACAATTCAAATGGAATAATATGAATTGAAAATGCATAAACATACCAGAAAAAGTTTTTTTTATGTTCTGGTTCCCACGAAAATGGATATCCTGTAATGTTCAGAGAATATCGTGAGAACCAAGGAAAATAAGGTTGGAATTGGTGTTCTTCTTGAATTTCAGAAGGTTATATGCCTCGGGAAACACCTCCCTTGGCAATGTGTTCCAGAGCCTCGATGTTCGTTGGATGAACGAGTCTTTGGAAAGAGATGTTCTGCAGGTCTCAAAAGTGACCACGAAGGGGTGCGAAGCCTCACCTCGACGGGTTAATCGCGCGGGGACTGCCAAGGAAGGAACAATTGTTGATATATCTATCAAATAGAGCCAGATCGCCAACTTTTCTACGGTGTTCCAGAGAAGTGAGTAAGATTGTGAGCGAGGCAACACCCACGAGACGAATTGCATTTTTTTGTGAAGTCATACCCACTGAACATAAATATGGAGAATTTGAATGCAAATGATCTTCGTGATCATTTGAAGTCACCCTATGAAACCTGGGTGCCCTATTTAAAATACAAAAGTTGGGATCGTTTCTGGTGAAATTGTCAATTAATGAGCAATTTGGTGTTTTTGCTACCCAATTTTTTGAATCCGATCACAGCACAAGTCAAATTTGTGCACTTCTCTGTATACACAGTTGAAACGGATTTCTTCAATCAAACAAATTCATTTTCTTGAAATCAAATTGTTTCGTACAAGAATTTTTCATTTGAATGGAGCAATGTACACTTGTGTCAAATCAACCGGCTTGCTTGCTTCGTTTCTTGGAATTTCTTGATATGAATTTGCTCACCATGAACAGTATTTTCCTCCATTCCAGAAAACGGCGACTACAAGAGACAGAAATTCCAATTTATATTGCTTCAAGAAAATATCTGCTTGTCTAAAACACTTGCAGTGACGTATAGACAGCCGTGGGGGACAACTGAACGCCTGCGCCCATTCGACTCCTCAGTCATCAGCCGCCATTCGTCATTGCCGCTGTTGCTTCTTCTGAAGACGGTGCAAAGCACCTTTGTTAGTCAATGGCAAAGTGTTCAAGAATCAAGTGTGCTGAGTCATGGATAATAGTGGTGTGGTATCATCTTCACAGCAATGCGGTATTCCATATTTGAGGACAATCTTTCCTATAATGATTCTTAATTTACTTCAACTAATATTGATTTAACGGACGTTATGAGTTGATACTCATACTAATACGTCCATGTTGAAATTCCTAAGTTCTTATTTACCAATGACAAGAGAATTCTGGGTGTGAATTTGCAGTTTTCCTGCAAATAGCACATTTACGCAGCATCAGGACTCTCAAGGATTAACGATTGTTCACAAAAATTCACTGATTCAAATTTCAAATGCATTAACACGATGTAAACAGAGGAAACAAACGTAAACCCTACTGCGGCATCCATGTTCCTTTCCCAAATAGCGCTGTGATTGGTTGACGCTGCCAGTGATGCCAAGCTTCCTGAAACCGTAAGGTTATCAGAACTTCTCTCTATCAAAGCAATTAGTAATTAATTTACAGCTGATTCTTGGATTGCGACGTGAATAACTTGAGAAAAAGTTTCCAATAACTAAATAATTTATGGTTATTTATGAGTTATGTAATTACTCATATATACTTGAGTTTGACTCAGCAAGAATGAAATATGGCAACATCAAATTAGCGATTTGGGGTATAGACTGTTCCATTGTATGACTTCACATGAGAATGTAAATAGCCCCGTCCATCTTTGTTTACCCGTCCATGATTTACCACGATCAAGAGATGATTATTTCCATTTTCATTTCATCATTTTGAGCGATAGTCAAACAAATCAGTAGAATATCGAAGGTATATTGTCACAATGTTTTATCCCATGAAAATGCACTCTATTATTTTATCCAAAACTCACTCAATATTTAAAAAAAACATAGCAGGACTAAAGCCACTGGCAAAGTGCAATCAATAATCGATTTGTAAAATGATTGAAAAACAAAATAGCCAACACGTTCATAACCGACATAGACTCGAACGAATTATAATTTAAATTTCGGCTTACCAGAGGATCATTGAATTATTCAGAATGATTGCAAATTCATTTTTAAACTGGATGTCATCAGCTTTCGATACTTTGTTCGAAAAAGTCGCAGTTGAAACATCAGCAATGTGAATATTGAAATGAAATGACGGAGATAACGCTCATTGGTGATTCTCATTGTAGCAATGGTGATTTGAATATAATAGTTATTTATGTATTACACAGTATAAAATCGCTTCGAGTTAAATTCGCAGAGTATGTTCTTAGAGTTAAAATACTCTGGCAAACTCACTCTTATACTGCAATCAACTCTATAACTACACTTCTCGCAGATTATATCTATTGATGATAATTCTAGATTGAATTTTCACTAATGTCGTATTGAATTCACTCTATATTCCTAAAATTTTAATAAAATAGCAATTCAGATAACTCAATTCACTAACAATTGAAATTGAATTCATACTAGTGTTAACTGACACTAGTGAACTTGAATGTTTCACTCGTGTCGATTAAATTGACACTCTATCATTGTTCAATTCAATCTTTATACGATGAAATATCAATCTATACAGTTTCAAATCGTTCAGTCTACTGGATAGTGGAATAAGTAATACTGATTATAGTGTCGATTATATAATGATAATGATATTAGCTTCAAGGAGCTTTTTGACTATACCCACGTAGTGAGAGATTTTTTCCAACATTGAGTTATTACCGTATTTCCGTATACCTTTCTCAGTTATTTTTCGTTTTTTCCGTTCCGAATTATTATTTCGAGCGATTCATGAAACAGATTGGTTAACTAAGTAGTCTAGTGGGACGCGAGTCATTTTTCAAATATCAAACAATTAAAATATTATAAAGTCACACTACTTCTCATCCGTCAATTCGCGCCACTGCATGCAGGTGGCGCTGCAGAGACTATGCCGAGATTTCGCCGATGAACGTCTGTCGGAGTCCTATGAATACTGGGACATGTGAAATAATGGTTAGTTAATCTAACTTGGATGAAATCTCAACAGTATGTAGTAACTAGTTTACTCAACTAGTGTTTTATATCAACCTAAAATGATGAATGAATGATAACTCCTTATTAGCACCTAAACGTGCCTAAACATAATTATGGTAGTGTCAATTTAAAGAATGCAGGAGCCATTTGACATACACGTAGTGTAATTAATACAATCAATTTCCGGTGGATCCGACACTGTTCATAGTGTGAAATCTACTCTGTACTATTATATTCCCAACTCTCAACCTTTGTGACTATGTAATATTCGGTTATTGAATTTCACTCTAAAGTGATGATATTGACACTAGCTTGGGTGGAATGTTCACTTTCGAAATTGTTTCTTTCAACTCTATTTTTGTGTTCATTCAATATATTTAGAGAAACAAATAGAGTAAGTTTCAATGTGCTTGCATTAAAACTTTACACTTATTGAATTGAAAAAATCACACTTCAATATACTAAACTATAGAGTTAAATCATTTACTCTAGAGCTTAGTGGTCCTCCTGGGAACAGGTATAGTGTTGAATTTCACTCTATTTTTTTTACTGTGTAAGGGAATTATGAGGGCCTTAATTACCGATGGCAAAGTTTGCGTCCCGAGGGCCTCTGGCCCGAGGGACAGCAATTGCCAGAGGTTATTGAGGCTCTATAATTCCCGTGATACATAGATAATTTTATTTCTGACTGATTTCATTCATTAGATACCTTCCCGATTGGAAGTTAGACGTTTTTCCGTATAGTTTCAATGTGATCAGAACGTCAGATGATGATCTTGACTACCGCGAATAGGAGATTCCTTATTGCTACGTTATTGCGTGGTTGTTGCTATGCATTTCTTATTTAATTTTAGCTAGAGGGAATTATAGCATCTATAACATCCCAAGGGAGTTATGACCCTCATTATAGATATCGTAACTATGACGATATAAGCTTATAATGTCACTGTCAGAAATAAAAGCATTAATAAAATCAATGAGTGCCTTCATCAAGGTGGTTTTTCGCTACCCTGTCAATTTGTGGAGATTTTACCCTCATCAAAAAATGAATGATTCTGAAAGCATCCTCTTATTATATTTTGTCACTGTTCAAATTCCAAATCCCATAATTTATATCTACTCTCAGGCGAACAGTATAATTTTGTTTGTTTGCCAACATGCATAAATCATTACCGACCGTTTTGGAGAAGGAGATGTTGAATTTCATGAATTAAACATGTCCCAAGTTCCTGTTTTCCGTGGGACGTTTCAACAATAATAACACTCAACTTATCCATCTCTTTCGGTGAAAATATTATTGTTATGGCACATTTCTCACAATTCACGCAGAAATAATGACAAAATTCAGTAAATTTATATTGAAAGTATCATCAATACATAGATAATATATAATAATAATGATAAAGATGATGTTTATTCGCCAATATATAACATTTTACACTCAAAGATCCAAAGAATTCGACAGAAATTAAATGTACCTAGATAACTACTTCCTCCAGAGATGCAAGTATACTATCGATTATGAGTATTCCTATCCCCTATACAGGGTGTCGGGAAATAATGCGCAAGAAATCAAGGGGGTGATTCTGCATGAAAAATCATGAAATTTATTTCATATATACTTGGGTCTGGAAAAGCATAATTTTCAAGATACAGTGCGTTAAACTTAAAAAAAAAATTGGTTTTCATGAACATCCCAAATATCCTTCCACCAATTCTCTTGAAAATTGGCAATGATATTCTTTGTCATGAGGGGCAGATTGGGTCCTAATTGAATTGGAATTCTGAATTCCAGTGGCGTCCCGGGGGCACCTTACTAAAATGTGCGCCACTAATTTTTTCAAATTCTTTATCCTGATGATTAGCTATAAAAATACAACATTTGATTCTCCTGAATCGTTTTGCTATTTTGATGCGTTTCCGTGGAAAAAAAAAACCAATTCATTGTATAAATTTGTGCAGAACAGGGGTGAAATTATATGTGTGATCCATGTCCATAGACGTAGAATGAGAAAGGAGATTCATTTTCAACTTATCTGGACGATTTGGAAAGAAGAATAAAAGAAACATTTACAAATTCACAAAAAGAATATGCAAATAGACTCTACTACTGTCTGGGAGTCAATGGAGGTCATTTTGAACATTCGGTGTGGATGACCATTGGATAATTAATTCAAAATTGAATTATCATTGCAATAATGTATAGCATGACCCTTATCCCCAATTCAAATCATGGAGGAGTTTGCTCTGAGGAGTAGAGAGTTGAAGAATATATTATCTTCTTTGCTAGCTAAATACCAGTCTGCTCTGAATATCTTCTCCATAATTCTGTCTTTCATTGTTAAAAAAAAGGCTTTCATTTCCAACCGGTTTCACACCCAATTAACAGAAAATGCTACAAATAAATATCAGCTTCCGATTATTAATTACACTTTTTACAGAATGATATGAATAACATGAGATAAAGACGAGGATTAGATAGATTATATCTCAGAAATGCAGTATACTAACCATAACAGATGGATGACCAAAACATCATACATAATGTAAATTGGAGATTTCAGCATAATTCTTGTTCTAGTAGCAACATTGTAGAACATGTTTGACTGTCTACAGTTCAATCTTGGAATGAGAAAGTATATTTTATTAAGAAGTACAGAGAAATCGATCTGGTTATGCATTGATTTGTAAAGAAATGTCACACTCAAAATTATTCGACGTCTTTCTAGATATATCATTCCGAAATTATACAGAAGGATTTGGTATTCAATTCCTCTAGACGGGTAAGTTCCATACACCTTCATCCATAAATATTTCGAAAATTTTCTTTGAATACTCTCAATTAGGTTTGAATGATATTGGGTTGTCGGATACCATATTAGTATACCATATTCAAGTTCAAATCTTATATACGAGTAAAAAAAAAGTTTGAGTGCGAAGATATTTTTGAAATCTCTACAATTGCGGTAAATGAAAGCATTGTTAACTCAATTGTGCTGCCGTACAGAGCAATACAATTTCGTTAACAATGAAGAGACAGAATTATCTCGAGTATTCAGAAAATCGTGATATTACTTATAATAAGTCAGTAATAATCGTCGCGAATTCTATCGTAGCCTCATATTAAATTTCCATTCAACTTTTCTTTCGCCCGAAAAGAAAACCTTCCATTTTTGCGAAAACTAATGAAAAACCCATAGCAGCCTCTCGGTAACTAGGAACGAGAGACGCGACAGTGGATTATCCAAATGAGGTGGGTTATTATATATTCAGCTGGCACGTCGTCGGAGAAGCTCTGGAAGCTGGAAAGAAAAGCCCAGAGTCTAGGGCGAGCACCTTCCGAGGAGGCGAATTCACCCGAACGCCAGTTGCCGGAAATATGATCGAGATCATTAGATCGAACTTGATTTGATCGAAGATCATTTGATCGAAAATCAATTGATCGAAAAATCGAATGATCAGAAAATTGAATGATTGAAATATCAATTGATCGAAGTTCATTTTAATCGAATATAATAATTTGCATATAATATTCAAACTACTTGCCGATTCGCCTCAAACTCTTTGTATGGATTCCAGGAATTCGTCGATATGAAGGATTTTATTGTGGGCAGCTGTGAGAGGTATAACCTCAAGTATAACTATGGGTTGCGTGCAAGAACTGTCAGATGACCGACACTGGAGGCAAAACATTGAAACACAATGTCACTTTTCTTATTTGTTTACAAGTGATCGAAATAGTTTTTCACAATTATTTTGGCATACGGATCGTATTTTTCCACTATTCATCAATTCGCTCATGCCATCATACATTGTGCTGTTGTGAAATGCACAAAAACTGCAGCGGAAGATGAAGGAATCCGGATGGTACATTATGATTTAAAAGTAAGTATACCTACTATAGTCACTCACCTATAGTTTTCATTTTTGAAATTTGGTAATTTCTCTGATTTCTCTTCGGAATTCCTTCTGCGATAGGAGCTAATAGAAATACACCTGAAATTTATAAAATAATGCAAGAAGATTGGATTCATGCAATCAATCGGGAGGACGGGTCTGACATGCTGACGATCGTGTGTGTTGTAGACATTTTCAATCTATTATCAGTATTAGCTTGTATTGCAGGAGTGGCAGAAGGCAGAAGGAATTTTAATAAGGAATGACAACATTTCATAATGATAACTATGTGAGATTACTATTTACCTGAAAAATCATATTCCCTAGTCTCTTGCTGCATTTTTTGTGCATTGTACAACAGCACAATGCGAAGGCATGCTTGAATTAATGAATAGCGCAAAAAAAAACGATTCGTATGCCAAAATATTGTGAAAACTATTTCGATCCTTTGATTCCTGTGTAACCAAATGAAAAAGTGAGGTGTGGTGAGGTTGTGTTTCAATAATTTACAGAAGAATGAGGTTGTGTTTCAATATTTTGCCTCCAGAGTCGGTCATCGTGCACGCGATACCTATAGTGATCAACATGATATGTCAGAATTTTTGTCACTTTCGGTTAGAGAGACAAGACATCGTCCATACAAGGTTGCGGTTTTTGAAAAATGTCGTTGAGGAATAGTACCAGCGCTATCAAACGACAAACAGCGTACCTCTACATGTGGTACACCGCTTGCCAAATGGTTCAGTTATTCCCTGCAACTACGCGCGGAAGGAAGGTCCATTTAGGCCGAGTTTGGTCAGATTGTTCAGGAAAAGTGATCTCCTTTTTTATACTTGTGCAGAAAGAATATGCTCTTTCCTCAACCTTCCGGCAAACAGTGTAACATCATTGTAATCATTCTCAAATAGTGTGAGTACCATATAATGTGAGATATAGAAATATGTATGATGCAGCTTATACTCGCTTCGGAAAAGAGTGTTCCGGAAAGAAAGCGCAGAGCTATGCGGAAAATGTGAAGTTGGAATAAACTTCCTAGGGAGAAAATATGTCACATTATCTCCCTCTGGAATAATACGATACTTCTGCCCCTCTTTTGTCACCAGGGAGACTAACTTCTACCTCCGCCGGCGTAAAAAAGCCACTTTCTATGCCGCTTGGAAAAAAATAACCAAAAATTGAAGAGTGGAAGTAACAAAAGTGCCAAAAATGAAGTTTCGAGATATTTAATAAAAAAGTAATAAAAACGTCAATATTTTTTTTTTCGTTTATTAGCATCAAAAATCGTATAAAAGGTCAACGGAAATCGATTCTAACTAACACCGATATCTGTTATTATGAAACATAGCTGAAAATAAAAATTATTTCTTAAAAAAATAGAAACGAGGTAAGTGCCACATTTTTTTTTTTTCAACAAAATAGGATCAGGAAGTATTGCTGATATAATTTGGAGTTTTTCAAATTTGAAAATAAGGATATAGGCAATATTCAAACTGACATCGAACTCAATAATAAAAAAATTTACAAAAGAACGAGATGTCTAATGATTCGGCAATACAGCAATACACTCTAGTACTTGCCCCCTTTGATGACAATAATAACCGTTGTCGCTCACCGCTGGCTCCATGTAGTTGTTGTTGAAAGGATAATATTACTCATGGCACTAACAGCTTTTGTCAGGTCATAAAGCATGTCGTTCAACGTTCTACGGAAATATCTCAATTCATGAAATTATGGCACTTAGCACCTTTGTTACTTCCACTCTTCAATTGTTTCACGTTCGGGTACGTCCGCCTCCTCAGAAGGTGCTCGGCCTAGACTCTAGTGAAGAAAAGCGACCAGATGCAGATTGCATGCACAATGGCGGCCTCTCGGCGGATATAGAGCTACTCAGCGTCGAATAGCGTCGGCTTTTTCTTGCCTGCGAAACCGTCTTGGCACTTTATATTACGTAAATAGTCAGGTAATTATAGCGGATCCGTATAATCTAATCTGGCTGGGTGCACGGAACAGTAGCGCGGATTTCAGAAGGAACGAAACTCCTCCGAGGAGTTTAGTTTTGTACGTGTCAACGTATAGATCATGACCGGAATCCGAAAGTTATTTTTTGATAGCGGTATTGATCAAATAAACAGTATAAGCTTCAATCAAACATAGTTCTCTTCTTGTCTTTTTATCCTTGATCACCTATCTCTCTGACATTATTTCTCGTTACAAAGTATGTTCAATTGGGTAAAATTCAATATTCTCTCCATTTCTGATTCGTCTTGAGATTCCTCGTCTAATCGGTCTAGTGATGGGTGCTACCCGGGTATTTATGATTAAGGGTGAATACCCAGGAGCTATTTATTACACTATTTTTGCAAGTCTAATGTCTCAAAACAGGTTTTTCAATTTGTCAACCTTCTAAACAACTAAAAACTCTGACAAAAACAATGTTTAGATTGAACAACTCTTCATGAACTCACTCCCAGTGGTCTGGGATCTGGTAATCTGGTACTACAGAAATGACACCCTTGACAAAAAACTACAATCAACAAGAAAATCTAAATTGAAAAAAATACCCACTTAAAAAACAAAATGGAACTTATTCATAAAAAAACTGACTCCCATCTTATGTCTAAGGAACAAGGAACAACGAACTTACAAAACAAGAAGGAACTGACATTAATTTTTCTCTTGCTTGCTTGTGTAAGGAACAAAAAAATAATGTCTAACTTGAAAAATAAAAAATTTATTCTATTCTTCATGCGAGGAACAAATACAAATAACAACTTAGAACACACTCAGTTGAATAAATACCCTTAGGATGCTCTATTTTATAGATATTTTCATGGATGATGCTCTTCTGAAGTATCAACAATTGTTTCTTCCTTGGCAGTCCCCGCGAGATTAACCCGTCGAGTTGAGGCTTCGCACCCCTTCGTGGTCTCGTTGGAGACCTGCAAAACATCTCTTGCCAAAGACTTATTCATCAAATGAACAGCGAGACTCTGGAAGACATTGCCAAGGGAGGTGTTCCCCGAGGCATATAACTTCCAGAAATTCAAGAAGAACACCAATTCCTACCTTATATCCCTTGGTTGTTACGATGTTCTCTGAACATTACAGGATATCCCTTTTCGTGGAAACCACTTTTGGATGGGTATTTATTCTAAGGGTAAATACCCAAGTAAATGCCAAATTTATAGATACTGAGCTACTGGGTAAATACCCACCGCACCACTCAATAGGTCCCTTGCACATTTGACAGATGACCAACCCAGATGGAGGTAAAACAACCTCACTTTCCTTATTTGAGATTGAATTGATTGAATTGAGATATTTTTCCATAACTATTTTGACATATGTATATATCGTGTTTCTGGAGCTATTTATTGATTTACGTGCCATCACATGGTTGTCGGAAACATGATCGAAAACTATTTGATCGAAATCATTTGATCGAATATCATTTGATCAAAAATCAATAGATCGAAAAATCTAATGATCGAAAATCAAATGAATGAAATATCACTTTATCGGAATATCTATTGATCGAATAACATTTTGATCGAACTTATAACATAAAAGAAACATATTTGATGACATCCGTCATTCCCTGAAATGCCTAGTCATTCCACGAATTGCAGACAAGCAGAGTAACAACGTTCTCAGCAGTTACACTGTGTTCCGGAAGGTTGAGAAAGGATGAAATCCTTTTCGCATATATTAAAAAAAGAGACTATTTTTCCTAAGTAATCTAACCTAACTCGGCCTGAATGAACCTTCTTCCTAGAAAGTATATTTTTAGGAAAATCACTTGGGAGAACGAAAAAGACTACTGTTTCTGAACAATCTAAGCTGAAATGAACCTTCTTTCAGTCATTACAGGGAATACCTGAACTATCAGGTAAGCGGTGTAACTCATAAAAATATCCATCTATCAACTTTTCTTTTCCACATTGACTATTTATTACCGAAATTTTTCAAAAACCGCAACCTTGTATAAACGATGTCTTGTCTCTGTAGCCGATTGTGACATAGTTTCTGACATATTATGGTGATCACTTTAGTTATACTTGCACTTCTCACAGCTTCTCACAATAAAATCCTTCATATCAATGAATTCCTGAAATCTATACAAATGAATATATTCGATCAAAATATAGTATCATTTGATATTTTGATCAAATGATATGTCGATCAATTGATTTGCAATTAAATGATGTTCGATCAAATGAAGTTCGATTTATTGATTTCGATCATATTTCCGGCAACCTCCATAACATTTTGATGTTGTACAATGCACAAAAAACCAGCAAGAGACGATGACATGATATTTTTTATGTTAATTGTGATCGAAAACTACTATACCTATAGTCACTCACATTTAGGATTCTTCAATGGGAGCTAATAAAAAGACTTGTGAAGTTTCTAGAAGAAGGCAGGAAGCTTGGATTCGTACAATCAACTGGGAGGGCTGGTCTGAAATGCTGATGAAATATATCGTGCGTGAGAGTTGTAGACAGAATTCTAAAGAGAAATTATGGTCGTGTGTGTTGTAAACATGTTCACTCTATAAGCTCCTATTGCAGAAGGAATTCTTAAGAGATGTGACAGAATTTTGAGATGAAAACTATATGAGTGACTACAGTACTTTTAGATCACAATTTATCTGGAAAGTCTTTCATCATTCGTCTCTTCTTGCATTTTTTGTATATCAGCACAATGTGATATGAACTATACTTGTTTAAATCATGAAAAATACATATGGATGAGGAAAGGAAAAAATGTGAACATTCTTTGCAACTGATGCGAGGTTTTGTTAAGATTATAGGGTTCCAATAGCTAGAATAAAAAAGAGAGCGCTCACATGAATGATGATGGAGATCCTGAAAACTAGTCATAGACTCACGATAGTACCAGACGAAAACCTTCAATTGGTTTCAGGGCCAGAATCGATAGATATAGGATATTTTAGAGACTAGAAGCATTAGTGGCATCACATGAAATCACTCAAATTATTTTTTATTTTTTTTTATATTCTGGTTCCCACAAAAAGGGATATCCTGTAATGTTCAGAGAATATCGTGAGAGCCAAGGGAAATAAGGTGGGAATTGGTGTTCTTCTTAAATTTCTGGAGGTTATATGCCTCAGGAACCCCCTCTCTTGGCAAAGTGTTCCAGAGCCTCGCTGTTCGTTGGATGAACGAGTCGTCGGACCGAGATGTAGATTTTCAAAGTGATCACGAAGGGGTGCGGAGCCTCAACTCGACGGGTTAATCTCGCGGGGACTGCCAAGGGAGAAACAATTGTTGATATTTCAGAAGAGCATCGTCAATGTAAATATCTATAAAATAGAGCCAGATCGCCAACTTTTCTCCGGTGTTCCAGAGAAGTGAGTGAGTTCGTGAGCAACGCATCACCCACGAGACGAATAATTGCCCTTGGAATATGATTTGTTCCAGTAATGCCCAAGTCACTGATATGAAATATCAAACCTCACAACCAATCAGACCAAAAATCGTCTACTCATTATTATAATAATTCATAGTTGTACATAATTTCTATAGGGTTCTAGAATTCATCGTATATGTTGTAGCCTTGGGTGGAGCAGTGACTTTGATATATGTAAATAATGATAACCACATCTGCAGCTCCAATTGTCGATGGCGATAGAGTTCTATCAAAACCACCACTCAAACTTCAGTACAGAAAGCAACCAATACATCTACAATAGTCACCAATGATTGTTGTTCACGATGAACCAACCAGCTAATTAGCCTCTATGACGAACCCTATGCAATTGTGGGTGGAAGAGTCGTTACTCCAGAGGCCGATATGGCATTTATGGACGTTACAACGCCAGCGCTAAATGCTTTATAACATGAAATTGATGAGATAGGTCAGTGTGTCAGTTCGGCGAACGAGATGGTTATTCGTTCGAGCAGAGGGATGATGTATATAGGGCGGCAATTCCCAGAAGGACTATTCCGTCAGGATTGATGATGATTATGATACGCCCCCGAGAGGGAAAAATCACCTGTCGCAGTCAGAGATAGGAGATAATCTCTATTGAAAAAAAACATGTTAGTATTTATCTAGATTGTTCGGAATTCCCTCTCCTCGTATTATTTCAAATATACAAAGAAATGCACAAAACACGGCCAGTACTGTAACTCCTGAATCATTCGAGATCGGACTTTGAAAATTAGTGGGTAGCAAGTATACCAATTTGCTCAATGATTGAAGAAACAATGTTCATTTTATCACTTCCAGTTTCACCAAAAAACGATCATATGTTTCCATTCTCGATTATAACACCCTGTATATTATTCCATAATCAGTTAGGCATTATTTGAACGAATTCATCGATATCGGGTTGGATAGTGTTGTTTCGAACGATTACGAAGATATTTGCGTTATCGATGAATTCATAATCCCTAACCGATTTTGGAATAAAACACAGAGTATCCCTAAATACTGTATGTACTTGTCTTTACTTGATTCTTTGGGATTTTCTCGCCTCGTTTCATTAAAATAAAATATTCGTATTATTTCAATACATTTGTAGTGGGACAAATCAGATAATTTGCCCCAAAATGTCACTGCGTTTAACAAATTTTTCTATCAGGGAGTCTGAAAGAAAAATCCAGTAGCTTGTAAGTGACAATTTGTTCGAAAAAATTTTCGAAGGCAAGAAATATAGATATATTGAAAAAATATCGAATTTTTACTTATCTCTGGACGTTTCGGTACCGAATCTGCTCCCGTTCTCAACATACAGATGCAAAATATTTTTCTTCGAAAGTTTTGCTGCTTATAGTGTGACACTTCTCAGTGTCATACTATACATCATGTTCTATCTATATCAACTGAAGATGGACAACATATGGCAGAGTGGAATAATATCAAAATCATAGGAGAGGAAGATAACCAAAAAAGAAAAATCAAGGAATCCGCTTGCATTCTTCTAAACGGAGACAATAGCATTGCTTCCTGTTCAGTTGATATAGATAGAACATGGTATTCACTACTGAAAACTGAACATGAAAATGGCAGATTCAAGATCAATAATTGATGAAAACATCCTGTAACTCATTTGTAGACTAAAATCACTTATTCATATGCCAACATCAGTATGACACTGAAAAGTGTCAAACTATAAGCAGCAAAACTGAAGAAAAATATTTTGCATTAATATGTTGAGAACGGAAGCAGATTCGGTCCCGAAACCTCCAAAGATGAGTAAAAATTCGATATTTTTTCAATATATCTATATTTCTTTCCTTCAAACATTTGTTCTAACAAATTTTCACTGACACGCTACTGGATTTTTCTTTCAGGCTCCCTGATGGAAAAATTTGTTAAACGCAGTGACATTTTGGGGCAAATCATCTGATTTGTCCCCCTACAAATATATTGAAATAATACTTATATTTTTATTTTATAGAAACGAGGAGAAAAAATCACAAAGAATCAAGTGAAATGAACAGAGTATCCCATTCAAAAATCGAAAGTTTGGGTCGTTTCCGGTGAAACCGAAAGTGATAGAACAAAAAGGGTTTCATCAATAAATGAGCAATTTGGTATAATTGCTACCCACTAATCTTCGAAATCCGATCTCGAATGATTCAGTAGATACAGTACTGGACCTTTTAAATGCACCTTCCTTACAGTAATTTGAAGAAAACAACTTTGTTCCTTCCTACCACATCTGTCTATCTAATCCTCCAAACCCCAATGCGATATGACAAAGAGGTATTCAGGGAGTTATAGAGGAGATCTCATTAAAAATGACGAGTTGTTGTTCATGAAGTAATGTGAAATGTGACATTATTTCATTAAAAAATTGTATATAATAGTATGTTATGTAACAAGTGTTATAAACGTCCTTTTAGTAACGAGTAGTTTGAGCACGAGCGGAGCAGAGCGGAGCGAGTGTTTAATAAACGAGTGTCTAGAAGAGTTTATAAACGCGTTACATACCATGATTTTTCTACGAACTCCGAAAATTACATTAACATACCTGCAATTACTGCTAACCTACAAAATAATTCGAAAGGAATGGGAATTGAGAACATAATACATGCAACTGCATCCAACCAGCGAGACACGTATAAGTGATATTGGTTGTAGATGTGTCCAGTCCATTGCTTACTAACCTTTGTTTCACGTTTATTGTCATGCTTAGCGCAAAATAAATACATTGTTCTCAGAGATGGATGCTTCATTTTCACACTTCATGAAGATATGCAAGTACCAGAACATTCTCATCGATTTCACTCTCGTCTACTTTTCGCATATATTTTAAATGAAGAATTCTGATACAAACGAATATTGTTTGAATAATCCTGATACAAAATTTGAAAATAACAGTTGACAGTTAATACAATTGACAGGTCAGACATGTCTCAAATTACTGAAGCTGTGTTTAATGAACTGCGTTGCCATGGTAATGTGTTTAAGAAATCGTGTTGCCATGGTACAGTGTTTGATATTTTGAATAAATCACAGATCGACATTCCGTGATTAATCGATCATTTAGCGTGGTACATATCCGTACGCTAAATGCCATTTTACTTATGTGAGTAGAAAAATAAATTGAATGGATTGAATTGCTATATGCGTAATAGAACCATCGACTCTATTGTTTTTCATGTCAAAGAGAGTCACATCCTCGAACGACACATTCTCGAAATGGTTATTATTCAGGACGAAGAGGCGCATTTCGTTTTTCGCCAAATCATGCACGTTCCGCAGGGGCATTTCCATTTCATTACGCTTCATCATTCTCGAATTCATTCTAAGGTTCTCATACGTGAGCAACAAGAATTTACTGGAAAAGATTGGACGAGCACTAGCGAGAGAAAAGAGATTTTTCATATCGTGAATTGTGATAAGACTCGAGATTTATGACTTTCTGGGATATCCCTTTTAATATAAACTTCTGGGAATATTTATATTTCGCACTGGGAGAATATGAATATTTTCATCATTTTTTTCCTTTTTGTGCCAACGAATGGTATTCAGAAGTCGGTTGCAGATAAGTATATGAACTTCGTATTCAAGTGTGCTGGAGGAAAATGCCGATTCTGTTGATAATAGTATAGGTTGATTCATGAGGATCGCCAAATCAGATGAAAACAATTCAGATAATGCTACCCCTGAACTTTATGATATACATACCTTCGATTCAATTTCATATACTGTAGTGTAGTGTACTACATTCCATTCGAGAGACAAACAGGATAAAGAAATATATGAATTGCTGCATCATATTTCTGAAAATTCAATATTGATGAATAACCAATCTGGGTTTCGAAAAAAGTTCCCTTGTGAGTCAGCACTGCAACTTACGATATGCTTCATTAAAACCCAATTAGATAATGATGCATATGTTGTTTCGGTTTTTCTTGACCTGAAGAGAGCATTCGAGACAATCGACAGGAAAATATTGATGTCCAAACTTGAACAATATGGTATCAGTGGTTCAGTACAGGAGTGGCTGAATGATTACCTTACAAACCAGACCAAAAATCTTCTGATGTGGTATTTTTTGTATTTGAATGATCTTGATCTTTTTGTAGAACGTGAATTCATTAACCTGTTTGCTGATGATACCTCAATTGCATGTAGTGATGTCAACATTAAAAGAGCTGCTGAAAAAATTAACACTGTCTTGGTATCGATGAGCCATTATCTGAATCTAAATGAACTGAAACTCAATGTAACCAAAACACAGGCGATGGTCTCCACAACAAAATATAAGTATGATAGGCTTGATATTGATAATATTCGTTTGAACACCAATAATGGAAGCATTCAAGTTGTCCCAAATGTTAAGTACCTGGGATTCATGTTAGATAATGTGTTGAACTTCAATAGTCCTTTTGAGCACACTTATAAAAAGATTTCGAAAAAACTTTTCTTCTTCTGTCGGATATCTCAACATTTGTCAACGCAGACCAAAATCACTGTGTATAATTCAATCATTCAGCCACATTTTGAATGTTGCTCATCCATTGTATATCTGTTTGATTTAAATGAATTGAATATGCTCCAGCAGCTCCAAAACCGCGGAATGAGAATAATACTATAAACAAATCGCTTCACCCCTATAAGATCAATGTTAATGACACTCAGTTGGTTTTCAGTGGAAAACAGACTGTACTATTTCACTACGATTCTCATTTACAAAATGGTTAATCATTTAGCACCAGAATACTTCCAGAAGTACCTGACATTCAATGAAAATATTCATAATTATAACAAGCGTGGCAAAAATAACATCTATGTTTCTAGGACTTCCTATCGTAGTACCATGAATTCACTATTTTACAAAGGATTTTTGGAGCTCAATAAATTGTCAGAGTCTGTGAAGGGATCTGCTTCACTCAGTTCAAAGCTTATTTGAAGGAATTCGTCCTAAATAAGTAGCTGTAAGGTCTTCATGGTGTATTCCATATGTCTTTTTAGTATTTCATCTAGTATTTTTAATCTTATTATTCTACTTTCATAGTAGGTATTTCATAATAGTCATTTTAACATTTTTGTTCTGCAATAATAGGCGTGTACACCTTAGTAGAACTTTTAACTCAAACCATGTTTATAATGATCCTTTTATACATAAATGATGAATGACGACATAATTCGATCGAAAAATTAACTGGAATGTTTTATTTTCGGACATAAATAATAGTACCTTTCGAAAACGGACCCTCTTATGACGTACAAACCTCATCTCGCCATCGTTAAAAGAAAATACCAACGCCCGACGGAGACTAAGGCAACTGATATATTAATTCTTTCAACTGTGATCTCGCGCTAATTCACTCTGTCAGAAATCATGTATCATTCATCTCTGTCTGGAATAGTCTCGTTTCAGTATTAGGATTTTGCCGTCACATCATCTCCTCGTTTTCAGAGGTCCGAAAAATCGGCGATTTCAATATTTTTTTATAAAACGTAGGGAGCTCACAGCAAGAAACGGTTTGCGGTGGTGAGCTAGTTTGGGTGAGTTATATCGAATTATGAATTAAAAAGTTTTTGTGATATAAGCCCATTGTTCAACTCAGTTTTCATCTCTGTATATGTGTTTATATATTGTAATATGCCTTCTTATTTGATTATGTATATTAGGGTTCCTAATTGAATGAAGATCTATCTATTTATCTATCTAATTGAAATCTCTTAGAAGTAATGCAGGTTAAAGTAACACGAGGTATTCCAGGAGAAAAAAAAAATAATCCATGATCTTGACCAATATCTTGTGAATATGCTCTCGTCAGCTAATTCTCGAAACAAGAATAATATAATGGTGGTTATATCGATCTTTCTTGGGAATCCTCCAACCCCATAGTTGAAATCACTTTTTGATCATTTTCCAGAAAAACAATTGCAATACGTTATTGAACTTACTGTATACTATTTGATCACTTGGAATATAAATTAGGAATATTCCATCAATTCTGGCTACTAGCACCAATACCCTGCGATCTTTCAATCAAAGGATTTTGGGATGATGCAGAAACTAATTCTATGATACAATCCCAAATAGTTTAGAATTTCAAACAAGGAAATTATGGTCAACTTATGCTGAATGCAGATCTGATACGTATTCGACATTATTTTGATTCCACAAAGCTTACCACAAGAGTTGAATTTCTCAATTGTATTGATTGTATTTGCACGGTTCAATATTGAAATATCGACGCAAAGTTTCAGCCTTCAACTCGAGATTGAAATGTTGATTGTTCAATGATCTCGCAGTGAGTTGATTGCCGGCGTAGGTATACCTAATTCATTATTCTCTCCTCAAAAAGCAATAGGTAACTACATAAAATTGACGACCAATGAAAATCTAATAACATTAACTAAGATAAACAAGCGGAAATAATGAAAAATTTCATTAAACCCGCTCTATGAAATCCGACATCAAGGTGGTTTACGACATAATTCGCGGTTAAGTGGCAATAAGAAAACTGTAAAGCAATGAGCTGATCCACACAGTAGGTTCACCTGGATTGCTTTTCCGAGGCACGCGAGCCTTCTATTATACGGCATGGATAAGTGAATTGGAATTTTAAAGTCTCAGTAATGATCGAATTGCTTTTCAAATCCTAGCACATCAATCATTTATAATAATTATTATAATAAATTTATTTCCATTGTTTTTTTTTTACAAAAACATTAGCAACGTCAGGTTCAGATATATACATAATAGGTACATTCATAACATAATACTTATACATATACACACATGAATATAGGTAGAATTTTACAAGCAAAAGAATATAACATTTACAGAATATAATTATAATTAACACACTTATCACCAAGTATTCAGACAAAAGGTATACAGTATGATGCAAATGTATGGAATAAATTCATTATTTCAGAAATGGGCGACATTTGAAAAAAATTCAAAAACACGTGAGTTTTAATTTCTGAAGCCTCATCTCATGATTCATATGAGAAATGTTACGTCACCGGTGTTGGAGTAAAGACGTAATGGACGATTTTTTCAAATACAAATAGGGGTCATGTGACACCTTGATTGAAAGGTCTACCGATCGTCTATTCAACAGTCAAAATGTTGCATAAGAAGATTGAAATTAAAATGGATTATCATGTGATTAATTGAATCTTGCAGAGGTCTGCTACTGAGAATTGAACGAAGGGTCGTCTAGTTAAAAAAATACGTCGAAAAAGTTCTAAACTCTAGTTTTTGATTTTTTTTCGAAAGTCGTCTTGTTTTGAAATGAATTTATTCCATACATTTTTTGCATCATACTGTATACAGTGTCATTCATAAAGTCGGCATCATATGGAAAAAACTTGTATTAATGACTTTCTTTGGAATTCGAGTTGGACGTTAAGTCTTGCTTCAAAAAAGATGAAAAATGGCCTACTCAATCGGGGTCACGTGACTTTCGCTACATGTCAAATGTGACATTTTTTCAAATTAATTGCTGAAAGTAGGCTTATTTGTTCGAATATCGAAAAAGTTTATTTGAAAAAGTTGTTTCTATTTCAATTTTACACATGCTTCTCGAATTTGATCTTTCTATTGCAACTTTTAGATTTTGATTTTTTTTTTAATTATTCGAAATTTCTGTAATATTTGAAGAATTGTTAATTCCACGAAACTACTTCATACCAGTAGCTTTTTCATGCTAGTTACTTTCAATTACTTATTATTACTGATTATGGACAGAAATATGATTTTCTTCAGAAAATGATAATACCCGCTTCGAAATTCTGTTATGTTTGATGCAAAGTTGATATATCGTCAAGCATTTAGAAACGAAATTCATTTAAACTGATATTTTCAGTACTGAAAAAATAAATTTGAATGAATTTCGTTTCTAAATGCTTGACTCAAACATAACAGAATTCTGATGTTATGTTTGCATCAAAGCGGAGATTATCATTTTCTGAAGAAAATCATATGTTTGTCGATAATTAGTGATAATTAGTAATGAAAATTAAGTAGCATGATGAAGCTACTAGTATGGAGTAGTTTTATCGAATTTACAATTTTTTTAATATTACAGAAAATTCGAAAATTTTCAAAAAATATCGAAATCTACAAAATGTAATGGAAAGATAAAATCCGAGTCACATATATGAAATTTACATAGAAACAACTTTTTCAAGTAAACTTTTTCGATATTAGAACAAATAAGCCTACTTTCTGCGATAAATTTGAAAAAATGTCACTTTTGACATGTAGCGAAAGTCACGTGACCCCGATTGAATAGGCTATTTTCCATATTTTTTCAAGCAAAACTCAACGTCCAACTCGAATTCCAAAATAAGTCATTAATAAAAGTTTTTCCCATATGATGCCGACTTTATGAATGACACTGTATATAACAGGTCAGATATCTCGTGAACCAAGCAAAATTCAGAAAGAAATGCGGTGAAAAAAAAATAGATGATTGATTTTGTTATTCAAGTAGATATTAAAATATTGTCAGTGGCGTACTCAAAAAGAGATCTATGGATTTTCTCCAATCAGAATGCTGAATTGGTATCTCCCTGTATATCGATTGCACTGATGAGACCTGTTATAAAAATTCCATTATTCGCCCTCTCACGGCCCAACGGTGCATTTTCGTATGGAGGTAAGTTGGTCCCAATCGACCTATTTTGAACTCTAGTTCACCCTGTTGAATTTAATGTACGTTGTTCTGGGACACCCTGTACATATACGATAAAACTCACTTTAGAGTATATCATCTGTATCAAGTGTTAAATAATTGAGCTTTCCTAGGAAATGAGGACAATTTCGAATTTCAGAAAATATCAACTTGATACAATTGACGCTTTCTGGAATTCAATTTACTATTTTGAAATATACAATTGATGCTTTCTGAAATAAAAGTGACTATTCTGAAATACAATTGGCGCTTTCGGAAAATGAATTGCAATGCTTCCAACGAGCTTAGCATTACAAATAGAGCACTCTATATATTTCAAAACGATATAATCTTCAAGCAAACGAAAAGACATAATTCTTGAATGGTGAAACTTGACTCACCCTGTAGAACTTTGCACATGTTCCTGCAGCAGCAGGATGCGAGTCGCCGGCTGGTGATAGCGAAAAGGGCATGATCCAGATCCGCATTGCAGTCAAGATGGAATTTCGGACACAGACGTTTTGGCCCACTTTCAGAAAGACATTCGCCGTACCGTATACGGATGCTTATACAGTGGGCATCACAAGTGTTACCCTCCTATCTCCCTCGTTTGTTTGGGAAATCGTCGAGACACGTCTATAATGTACATTTTTCTACTACTGCTATGAAAAGTAGCGCATTTCTCATAGCTTCCTTAGTTTCAAAACCATATATTGCCCATACTGTGAGAAATATTTTTTCTCATGACACTCTGCCAACACCACATACATTCTCATGGAGAATCAACAAAAATATACCAAAACTTGGCTGCTGTTCAGCTTCGAATAGTTGTCACAACTGTCAGATGAAGTTTTTTAAATTCTTTAAGGTAGTTCTCATTAGTGCTCCTGATAGAAATCACATTTCCATCAAATATTATTACAACAATTCATAATAAATGATATGATGTATACATATACCAAGATGTGACGATTTTGATAAATACACCGCCAGAGACAGAGATAATGGAAAAAGCTGCGAAAAATGGATTCGTTTCCGGAAATTTCAAGAAAAAAGTATGAATTGGCATATTGAGGAACTAAGAATGAATATACCAATGAGTTACATTACTCGGATTCTTTGAATAAGTGCAGTTGTAGAAACAGTATAGTGTACAACATGTGGGGAAAAGCACTTTTCCCACGTGTTGCACAATATACTGTTTCGAATGAATAGTTCACCTATGATTCAAGGGGTGATACAGGCGAAATTGTGTACCGAGCTTCCTGGAGCTGATATAGTACATTGGAAAATGAGTGTAGTTTGATGAATAGACTGATAGCCTGAAATGTATATTGAGGAGATATATCCTTCCGAAGTTGATTGAATTAACATAATTTTTCCGCATAATTTTTTAACGGAAAAAGCCATCAGATTGAAATTTCTAGCGTGAATGTATATTAATGGAATACATTTTTCTGATACACTTCTACATTTCTGATATTGTTATAAAGGGTGTTTACAGCAGCCTTTGATAGAGCCGAAAAAAATACTTGAAAACGGTACTCCTATCAATATACAAAAAATGAAACAGTTTTCAAGATATTAGAGTTTTTGTAGTGATATGACATCAGTAGATAAATTAATCTATAACAATAATTCAGGAGGCCTCGTACTATTTGTCCGGCAACCATCTTTATTTTTAAACGTGTGAAGAAGTCCATATTACTTAAAGTAGAGTGGTGGTGCTAAAAAAAATTGAGTGAAATTTCACTCAAGGTCCACGCAATAAAGAGTCAATTTCGGTCCACGCCCGATTGAGTTGAAATATTGACTGTGTAAAATGATAATTCATGAACCTATTCAATCAAATTTGATGTAAACATTCTCATTGATAGGAAAACTTGATGAAATACCTAGTTTGAGTTGAGAATTCACTCGAAAATTTTAATCAGTAAATTTACTCACAACCACATATATGCAGTCACTCAAATGAATTTTCTACAGTGTATGTTGCAAAAGGGGACATGTTTCGGGCCTATAATAAGACCATCATCAGCCAAGGTTCATAACGTACTACAATAGTGTTAAAATAAGTTATTTTTCCTTCATTGTCAATAACTTTCGTTTTTACCTCAACTCAAATTTTCTCATATGGAATTTTTTCACTCAACCAGTTTTGATCTTATCCCATGTCTGTTTGAAAAATAGTTCAATTGCACCATTTCACCTGTCATCTGTCCTGTTGACATTTTGTCATCCAGAAGTTTGACGTAGGATCTCATGATTTTTCGAATTTTCAGGGACAGCAAACATATAGTTCACTCAATTCTCACTCATGTGGGTTTTTTCCAAATTTTGTCAAATTTTTGATTTTTCACTTGATGAAAACCTCCTGAGGGTTCACATATCAAATGTCGTGGAGATGATTCTTTATTTTTCGTTATAAATCATCATTTTTTACGCAATATTAGCACAATCCTAGAATTTGAAACGCCGTGTCGAGCGGGAAATATCTCTGGATAGTGTCAATTGAAAATCGCAGTAATAAAATTACAAAATATCTCGAAATCGGTTCAATTTTTCTTGTTTCAATGGGAGTACTCATCTTCTTTATGTAATTTCCTCAGCTTCATGAAATGCTCCCATTCTTTTACCAAATCGAATACAAGGATCAGAAATGGAGAAGTGTATCAGGAAAATGTATTTTGACAACATAGGATAGAATTATACATTTATATTATATATATATATGAAATTAGATTTTTTTTAGGCTCCCTGGTAGAAAAATTTGTTAATCGCAGTGACATTTTGCGGTGACCGATTGGGTTGGAAGTTTTGATACGTAACACAACAAAAATACAAAAAATACTGAGAGAATGAAAAGAGGTATAAGAATATAATAGTAGCTATATAGGTAAGCACAACAAATTTAGAAAAATATCAAGAAAATATAGAGATACGCGCATAGCTCAGAACGACTTTACCACTGCAACAATAGTCTTCTTTTTAATGAGTACACCAACTTTGCGAACAGGCCGAACAGTTAGTCTTATATATAAACTGCCTCAGGAATAATTATTGGCTCTACCTAATGAAAGCGAAGTGCGTCTGATGATCTGGATTATATACCACTCTCATTCAAAAATATTCATTTTTCATCCGAACTTTTTCTTTGAAGTCGTAATTTCAATTAATTCAAACTGTCTTTAAAATACTTTCATATTCGAACAAGAATTTCAGAATTCAAATTATTCTTTCTGAATCCATTAGACTCATTTCTCTTTGAATTCAAAGTTGTCGTCAGATAATCAACTTGGAATTCAAACTTCTCGTTTCAATATTTCCTTTTCGAATAAACACTTCCTCCGTTAGATGTCTGAAAGATGTCTGGAAGATCAGAAAACATATTACAAAAAACAAGATAAGAATCTAGAATCAGAGATAATTGTTTGGATTCACCAGCGCACCGCCATCAGATATCAACTGGTGACCTGCTCGCTTACGTCTCACAAATATGGCAGCAATCTATTGAAAAATATGGTGGAACCTTAGTCGTGGCACTTGATATCTCCAAGGCATTCGATCGAGTCTGGCATCACGGACTCCTCGCCAATCTTCCTTCTTATGGCTTGTCTCCCCAGCTATGTTGTCTCCCCAGCTATGTTCTCTGCTAGCTAGTTTTCTCTCAAACAGGTCTCTCCATGTAGTGGACGACGGAGTTTAATCTAACTCTCTTATCATAAATGCTGGTGTTCCGCAAGGATCAGTTCTAGAACCAACACAATTTCTACTTCATATCAACGATGATAGTACCCTCCATACCGACTTCCCTTCCAGGGCTCCAATACCAGCCAGGCAAATCAGAAACGAACGAGGAAGAATAGTTGACAACATAAATATAGACTTGGCATCAATTCTCGAATGAGGATCCAATAACTTGGTAGACTTCAATGCAAACGAAACACAATCATGCCTTTTCTCTAGAAAAGCCGATCTCACTGTGCTCAACATAAGCTTGTCAGGAGTAAAAATACCTTTGAAGACATCCATTTCGATGCTTGGTATTACTATCAGCAATGACCTTCCTTGGAAGAATTACGTGAGATCAATTGCTAAAAGTGCATCCCAAAAACTTGGTTTTTGTTTCGGGTCAGGAGCTATTTCACTTCCAATCAGCTGCTTATGATCTATGAGGCACCCAAAAATACCCTGAAACTGTTGTATTCTGTCCAAAAATGGGCAATTCGTCTCGTGGGTAATGCCTTGCTCACAAACTCACTCATTTCTCTGGAACACCGTAGAAAAAAAGGACCCTCAAATTCATCGTATATTGAATATATTGACGATCCAAAACTCCTTTCAACGCCATTTCACGATCGAACCTTTTCGTGAACAAAATTGATATACTCGATGATTACGTTATTTTCTTTGCAAATGTTGAATCCGATATGAACGTGCGTCTCTGTGAAAAGGAACGAAATGGAAGAAATTAATATTATTCAGAGAACGCTCGCCGTTCGTTGTATTCTTTCTAATGAACGATCATTATCGTAAATAAAGGAACGACCAGCGGATGTTTCCTTTTTTCCTTCTTTCTTCTGGCGGAAACTTCTTTAATTGAATGGCTGAAGTTTCGTAGAATCTCCTTGATAGAACTGTCCCAAATTCGGATGAATCGCTTATCTTTTGTTGCTAAGCGGTACAAAAACAAGAACTCGGAGAGTCTTGTAATCCTCTTCGAAGATTGAATAACGTTCTCTAGAGAAACCGAGATATCGGAATCGAAAAAAATGCTCCTCTGACTATACAGGGTGAGTCATAGTTATTGAGACATGGGCTAAGGGTAGATTGTTTGGACCAAAATATGGTGATAAGACCGAATACATCTCAATAGGATATTGCTGTAGATACAGAGCGTTCAGGTTGAAATTTGTTTTGATCGTTTTTTGCTAATAATCTCACTGTATATTCATCAATTGTTATCAAAATGGGTACAGAGGCATAATTTTTTACAGGGATTATTATGTCATGTACTATTATACAGTTTGTTACAGGGCTTTTTTGACGGAATTTTTAGTAATTTTGATAGGAAAATATGACATAAAATGATCTCTACGTAATATTGGAGCTCTTGTTTGGAAACGATGTTTCTATCCGTTTTCGAGAAAAACGCTATTGAACAGTTCAAAGTCTTGGCAGGGGATTCCGAATATCATTTCTTTTACGAATAATATGCTGTCAGATAATTGTTGCTGATGAATTACATTTCTTGTCAGTGAATGAATTTTGGTGCAAATTTATGGTGAATACTACTTTGATTAAAACGCCCTGAATATTTGTTTACAAAAATATTTGATGAAGGCATCATATTTGGTCCTATTGCCATATTTTGGTCCTAACAATCCGCGCTTAGTCTTTGTCCCAATAGTTATGAATCACCTTGTATATAACCTTTTCTAGTCATAATTAACACTCACTAAATCATTCTTTGAATGATTCGCATTATCCACATAAATGCCAATACTATGAATTGTCAAAAATATTGGACCGAAGAAATGGACATATAAACATTGAGCTGAATTACTGTTTCATTTGATAAAAACCTAGTGAATTTTCGTGAAGTTCACATTGGTTGCTAAATATGCATGGATCCTGGAATGAACATAATGAAGGATATTTTCATACATATTCAACACCTGCCAGAGGTACAAATCATAAACTATGCTCCATAGCATTGTTGATGAATTGGAAAATATCTGTAGACTAGAGAAAAAAATGTCTGCTAAGTTTACGACAAAAAATGGTTTGTTACATGGAGAAATTATTTGTGCCTGAATTATTTTTGTTGGATTGAGCAAATTCGTGTCGAATCAAACACATCCATGATCATTTCAGTGAAGCGGCTTTTCAAAATCAAGAATGTATTTGCTTTTGGGTGTATGATGAATTGGCATTCATCATACAGGGCGTGGAAATGAATTCTGAAGGAGAATGCAAATTCTCAATTTCAGAAATTTTTTTTTTATATTTTATTTTCAAACTCTTATCGTGTGTGTTCAATAGATATAATTCAATGTTCGTCGTGGCATATAGCCAGGAAAGTAGTTGTTTTCTATTGAATTAACTGAAAAAGAGTAAATATTCTCATCACATAGAGAATGCGAATTCTCAATGTATTGCTTTATATAAATATATATCCATTTTTGTATGTTCATAATTTATCTGAGAATATTCCTTTTTTAGTTTAATTGAATTAACAGTATAATATCAATTCCATCAACGGAATTCATAATCTCGAAAACAAATTATATTGGTCCAAAAATAATGTCAATGTTGATTCAACGATATACATCTCGTAGATTTGATGAGATAATGATCATTATGATAAGAATATATGTTTGAAACAACATACAAGTTTTCTTATTCCGATGTAGAAATTAACTTGTTTCGAATGGATCATTTGCTTGAATAGAGCAACAGATTACATAAGATATCAATGAACTATTTCGTTCATTCAACATCGAGTAAAATTTTCCCGGATAGATGGAAATCTTTTCGCCTCGTCTATGAATTTTCAATATACCTTTATAAAGCTTGATTTTTCGGTTTCGAAATATCAACTGGATTGATCAAACTTTAAAAGCTTAGCAAGCCAAAATAGCCTTGCATCAACTAAAGAGTAGTATAGATTTTGAAGATTAGGATAGAAACTCAGCAAATTCCTGAATCAATACTGGATTTGGTTCAACAAAAGAATTTGTCGAATTGAAATAGAGTATTTATTGAATCAATAAAATGAATATTTGATTGAATCCATATCTTGCCATTTCTAATCAAGCAAAATAAATGTTCGAGCCAATTCAATATCTCTTCATGAACAATTCATGGATGTGTTTGATTGAATCAAATCCAGAATTCATCTACGATATTATTTACTTGATTCAAACTTCAGAATGGCTCTGAAACAAGACATAGTTTTACCAATTCCGAGATGATATTTTGTCATGCGTATATGACACTTATATTTGTTTCATTGAAGTGAATGTTGCTTGATTTAACGGTTCCTTTTTTCCGTGTATTTTTCCTCAACTTTATATCCCAAAGTTTCTGGCACCGATTTCTCAGGACCATGGTTCATTTGATATGCGGCAATATTCATGCGATAAAACTGATAAATGTCCCTTCCTAGGGAGCTGAAATGACGAACATTATTCTTTCGTGAACTTCGTTTAATTGGCCTGCCAGCAGAAGAAGATTCCTATAGTAGGTCGAATCATCGACTATGGAGACATTTTTACAGTAACTAATAGCTCAATGTCAACCCATCAACATCAATTTTCTTCTGCTTACTTCCACAAGAGTTCAATGATCTGTGATCTTGAAAAAGTTTTTATTAATGACACGAATATTTAAGGATATATAATACGGAATACGGAATAGCGCATCAACATCTTCTTCGAAAAATTTTCAAACAAGGTGTCACAGACTATCTACTGAATTGTTCTTTTAGGGTTCTTATATAGAAATTTTAAGCGCAGTAACATTCTGGGGCGAATCGTCTAAGCTGTTCTTAATAAAGGCATACTGGAATTTCACTAATATTTTCGATCATAGTGTATAGAGAAGAAAAAATCATCAAAATCTGGAGAAAGTTGACCCCATAATTTGATAATTCGCCATTTATTATTTCTAGTATAATTTCACTCAAGGACTTGTCTTACTTTGTGGCACCACTTAATTAGAAATCGGTAATTTTTTCAATACTCTTCACATTGACCTCCTGCAGGTATATTTGACAGGGTGATCCAGAAAAAAAAATGCACGAGAATAGTCCTAGAATAGTCCTAGGTGGTCCAGTGGGTGATGCCACACTCACTAGTACTTTGACCTCATTAGATCAGCGTGGAAAGCAACCTATCACTCCTTCAAATATGTCAAACAAGATTCTACAAAAACTCGTTCATCTATAGAATGGCGAAACTTGCGCTCCAAAAAATAAAAATATGTATATCAAACATTAATCATCTCTGAATCATTCGACAGTTTCATCTGAACATAATTACGCACGAAAATTATAAAAATTTCCTTCCGTGCGCTCCAAGAGATGAAAAAACGAAACATTCATGAGGTAAGGGGATATTAGGATGAAAACAAACATACTAGAGTTGCATGCAGAAATGATATTCGTCACCAAAAGACATTCCAGATATTTCAAAATATATCTTATAGATTACGTTCACATATTATGTACCAATTCCTATCATTTGGCGTTCGTTCCATAGAAATTTCTGATAACAGAAAATGTTTGAGCACAATTTTAGTATTTGGTGGAGGCGAAGATATCATCAAATTTGGCGAATGCACCATGACATATCAATGAAATATTCACAATGCATTTTATTGGAGATAGGTAGAAATGGTGGGTTTCTCATAATTATGTGATACCACGAGTGATACTATTTTTCGATTGTTACGACAGCTTGTTGCATGATAATTCTGCGAATGACATTGTTTATCACAACTTTCGAGCCGTAGGTGAGAAGTTTGGAATCAATGTCATGAGCGATATTGAAGCAGCAAGCTGGAGTATGTCAAACGCCGAATATTTCCGGGAAAAATAGCATCACGAGTTGAATCCGTATATGAATATTTCATGATTGAGATAATAAAAGAGCGCCTCGCGAGAGTTTCGCACACTGCATACATCATTCGAGCTTCCCAACTAATTGACGTTATAAACGTCAACAGTTTTTTTGCTGAAAAATGTGATGATGATTATAGTGAACAAAAAATATCGCTGGAATCCGCAGGAGAATCCGTGAGAATGGTCGATTCTGATTGGTTTTTGGGAACAAGAATGGAAGAGTAAAAAAAAGTTCAAATGCATGGTTCTATAGAAAATATGTGATTTTTGTCCATCTGAATTGAGGAGATAAACATGAGAGTATGTGACAAAGAAACAAGCTTTCTGTCAACTGGAGTAGACCACCTGGTGTGATTTTCTTTTTGTGCATAGAAAACTAGACTTCTATCATTCCTAGCAATATCAACAGAAAATACATTGTATCCAACGAATTGACAATGCTATAGGAGAATGCCCCTTTCTATATGCTTTTTATGTATCACGGAGTGAAACAGAGTCGGCATTCTTCTAGTGACAATGATGTTTGGTTATTTGGATTTGATATCAGCAGTTGATAATAGAATTATATAATGTGTCGAAATTCGAGCAATAAAAAAGAACCTAGAAACAATTTTCATAGGTTAGTCTTCCATCGTGATCTTGGTTTTTGCGTTGTTATATAAATAAAAAAGGCATCATTATTTTATGTAGAAATTTTCATTTGTCAATTGCGCAATAATCAAACAAAAAGTTATTATCAAAATTCAACGTATTTTCGACTGAAGAAGTGTGAGGTTACTGCGTGTAGGCTTCAAGGGATCACTTCCAGAGTGATCAAGCTTTTCCATAGTTCTCTTTCAATATTCCAGTATTATCATCATTTTCGATACAGTTATCTGAAACATCAGAGTTTGAACTGAATTCAAGAATTAGAAAGTTCACAATGCGATACATAGGAAAGAAACACGGATATAAACAATGTGAAAACCTATGATGGAATGAAATCAGTATCTCCATAATAGAAAAAAAAAAATATTTTAAAAAATCTCTTGGACAGGATTTGAAAATTGATAATTTCACACCAAACATTTTCGATCAATTTGAAGCCTGTATTTCGTATCGTTACCATAGCAACTAATAACGTTTATAGGTAAAATGACATTTACATTCAACTTCAGATTATCTCGAGTTCATTCCATAAGTCAATAAATAACAATCACAGTTTACCATATAATATTATGTAGGTATACTGGCAAATTCGAAATTCACAAAAACATATGTTGTTACTATACGTTAGTTCTCACATCTCATTATAAACAACTATCATTTTCATATAAAAACTATGATATCATACCTACTCTTCAGTTTTGACATGAAGAATGACATACGTAAATAAAAAAATATATTATTCTTTTGAGTCAACATACGAAGCCTACTATTCAAATAAAATGTCAAACCATCAAAAATCGTCATTATCCAAGTGAATATTTAACAATATTTCAGTGTGAAATTTTCTCACCAAATACCACTTCAGCTTCAATCAATATCCGGGAATTTTTATTCGAGCACGAATATATAGAAAATTCTCCCAAGTCGAAGATGAGGGAGAGAAATAATTGAAGCTCTCGTGATATTATAAGTGAAAATTCTTCTCAACCTCGTATAGACTACAGATCACCCCCTCAATTGAAATATTGGTTCAGAATCATTTTTATTCTGCTCAAATTGAAAATAGACATCGAAATAATCGAAATGAATACGGAATGGAACATCCATATCAGTGACAAAGCACGCATACAACAAAAATATCACGATGGAAAACGCTGTTATTCAGGAGCATTCGCCCCTATTTCATCGATGATTCTTCATAGTCGATTTGGCGAAATTAAAATACGAATGTCATTAACATAAATTTCGTTTATCACCGTCGCTCGAAATGAACGCGAACATTCGACAACAATGCGGCATCCATTCCGATATGGAATATAAAATATTTATACTCGGCCTTTCCGCGTTCTATTCTTCGCGAATCTGAATACGGGGGAAAAAATTAACGATCCAAGCGGGTTATCAATCACGTTTCAATACCTTTTCTTATGCCCCCTGTTCGATTCGTACGGAATTAATGTCCTTTTCAGTTTTCTCTGCCCTGTTTGTGACGGACCTTTTTACGGGGCCCATGCCATGTTCAGCCATGTCTCCTTGGAATCGCTTTTTATAGTTTTTTCTTCAAGTACGGAACGACGAATCCAATCAATCAGGTTAGGTGTGAGATATTCAGAATATTCCCGAGTTGAAACGATTTGTCACCTGGGTTCAGTTCATTTATTGAAGGATTCATCTGTTTGTTCGTATTCGTACATAGACGTGCTTCGATCATTAGATACATCTGTTTTTCTACAAACGCTTAACAAAGTAGCCTTTGACGCTTTCAAATTCCAGCACAAAGTTGACGTTTTCCCAGAAATGTCATTCTTTGACAGCATTTGCGCTCGTGAGCGAAAATATTGGAAAAACGCTCGCACATCTCTGTAACCTATACTTATCTTTTCTTGAAATCCACCAAATCTTTCATGATGGAATATATTGACAGTAAATCATCAAACACACCTCCTGATGATATTTGAATCTTTTATACCAGAGAAATCAAGGAAGATATATGAATTACAATATGATACATTCATGAATTGGTGCCACTCCGAGATGGTGAATATGTATTCAGAAAACGTTTTACTGGCTTATTTTGGTAAAAAATCGAAGACTTTGGAGTCATCAACTCATTGGTCTATATATTCGAAGGTACGTATACATGCTTGAATGTTAAAGATAATATCGGAATCAATAAGTATCTGAAACTTATCGCATTTCTCAAGAAACAATCTATTGGATATAAAGCGAGAAAAATCCAAAACATTCACCGCTGAATATACCAACAAATTTCTACAAGAAGCTCTCGATGAAGCATATGTGTTGAAAACGATGAATTATACTTAATATTTAAACTCTTTGTTGTCATCAGAAAGACAGTGCATCTTTATTTCATTGCATCAATGAGTAATGTTCAATTTGATTGCAGAGTTTATCGTACTATGGCTCAGAGGTCTGAAGCTCAGGTTGCCACGCTGGTGGTCCAGTTTCAATTCTCGGTAGGCCCGACATTTTTTTCCTGCCTTGTCAGTTATTTAAATTTTTCTTTTTTTGTTTCCTTTGGACATATGGGATAATATGGATAAGAACTTTCTCAACTATTTCAATCGCCCATACTTTCAGGGTAGTTATTTCCAAAAGCTGCGTTAGTAGAAGAAATCTTGTGTGTATTTCGAGCACAAAGTGTTATTGCCGCTCTCCAAAGATTACCGCGCTCCGCTCCGCATCGCGCGGTAATTTTCTTTGTCGAGCGGCAATCTATCACTTTGCGCTCTAAATACACAAATAGCTATTATCTATACTTAAATTATAAAAAGGAAAGATCAGTTTGTTTGTTTGTTCGTTCGTTCGTTTGTTTGTTTGATTTGGTGAGGAGATTGCATAGAACGAGGTGGAGGTTATAGGATATTTTTCATCCTGGTACCATTAGGATCTAATATATCGGACGAGTTTTGTAATTATGGTCCGATTCTATTCAAAATTGGGTTTTCGGGATCGGAGATTATGATTCTTCCGTCAGGCATGTTTACGAGTTTTCAACAATTTATGGGTAGGGAATATCGAGACAAAATCTGTCAAATTCTTGTTCTTTCTCTTCACCTTTTAATTAACTATTTCAGTAGAATAGAATAGAATATAATAGCATAGAAAAAATATTTATTGCGCTCACATAAGTACAATACAATATATGGTACTCCATTATTTTCAAATCGAAATATTCCGAAAACGGAACATAGTAACCAGTTTCACTAGCAGTACCTTTTTGGTGTGAAACTGAATGATGTTCAAGTTCATATCATATTTGGATTGAAAAATCTAACCTCGAAAAAGTTATGTTCTAAACTACTCGGTACGAACCGTTTCACAAGCGCCCTCTATGAGTGTCAGATATAAAAACAAACTCATGCGATGTGTCAGCTTTCAATACACATCCATATGAAATTTCATTACAATGTTGCCAGTAGTTTCAACATAATCGTGAAAAATGTGTGAAAAAAAATATTTTTTCAACACCTTGTATCTTGAAAACGGATGGCGTTACGACATTTTTTTATTGAGCAAACCCAACTTATTTTGCAATGTTCTACCTACCCTAGCAAGGGGGTTAGGTTTTTTAAAACACCCTGTATTTGAAAACGAATTCAACACATTGTGAATTTCGCGCCTTCAATACCTATATACCATCTTCTTCTCCGATATAAATTCTGTCATCCGCGAGCCCTCCCTTCCGAATATCACATAAATAATTCAGCTGCGTCGACCAATATACCGCGCCCTCCATCTTAATTGACAGATGTATCCAGGTCGGCGATCGTCTCATTGAAATTCCCCTCTCTCCTGCACACAATCAAAGATACATTCTCGTGGAGAATGGAGAGCGGTGTCCGGGCCGAGATTGGAAATACCAGAGCCTAGGGCCAGCACCACCTGAGGAGACAAGTTCACCAAAACAACTTTGCGTTATCTTCCAGAATACCCATTCCTCCCCAGGAAACTACGAGATCTCTCGACGAAGGCAGGTCAACGCTGTCAATGAAGATCTCGCTGAAATTAGAGCCTGGCGAACCTCAACCTTGTTGAATTCAACGGCACCAAAAATCGAGTCTGTATTTTCTCTGGAAAGGCGGAACTCAGTATGCCGAAAAAGTCCGAAGCTGCTTCACAGAAACTCGTATTTTTATTCCGTGCGAGAATTTGCTTTACAGCTTCTTATGATCCGCAGAGCACAGATACGCCCTGTTCTATAATACTGTTCTGTTCCCACATATGGGATACATCACCCAAACATACTCTGATTCCATCATGAGAAGAGCCATTCGTCTGATGGGTGATGCCACACGCACACTAATTCTCTGACATCATTAGAACACCGTAGAAAAGTCGGCGGCCTTCCACTTTTTTAAATATCGATACTTCCATGGAATATGCTCTTCAGAAACCTCTGCTATCATTTCTTCACTATAGCAATACCGATGTTCTCCAAACATTATAGGGATATCCGCTCATACGCCCCAAGAGATAAAAAAAAGTCTGTTGGACACGATTGTATCCTTTGTTTTCTAAGACGTGAGACGTTCCAAGATCTTTCAACGATCAGTATCCTTTTCGTACCAGTTTGCCATTGTCATAATATGCAATTTATGAAGAAGATGACTGAAGTTCATAACTCGCATTATTTTTTATCGCATGGAGCCGTTTCTATATTGTCAGAAAACATCGTGGATATCTAGGGAAGATAGGACGAGGAGGTAGGTATTATAATTTCTGGAGAAAATGAGATCTTGGAAATACTTCTTCATGCAAAGAATTCCAGAGGTTTGACGTTCTATATAGACAAAGGAGTTTTGATAAAGTGCCGTCCGACATATTTCGAGGTTGAGAATTTTTTAATTTTTTTTATCGCTTGGAGCGCACGAAAGGGAAACCCTATAATGTTCAAAGAACATCGTGCGTTCCTAGGGAGGGTAGGGACAGGAGGTAGGTATTGGATTTTTTCTTGAACTTTTGGAGATGTTATATTGTTGGGAATACTTCCACAGGCAATGAATTCCAGAGCCTAGCCGTTCTATGGATGCAGGAGTCTTGATAAAGTGCTGTTTGACATCTTTCGAGGTTGACAACGAACGGATGTGCTGACTGGGCTTGTCTAGTTCGTCTGATTGGTATTGCTAGTGAAGGAATGATAGCAGAGATTTCCGAAGAACATTTCCCGTGGAAGTATCGATAGAAAAGTGAAAAGTCGCCGACCTTTCTACGGTGTTCCAATGATGTCAAAGAGTGAGTGAGTGTGGCGTCACCTATCAGGCGAATGGCTCTTCTCTGGATGGAATCTAAGAGCATCAGCGTATGTTTTGGGGCTGAACCCCATACGTGGAAACAGTATTCGAGAACAGGCCGTATCTGCGCTTTGTATATCATGAGAAGCTGTTGAGGTGTAAAGTAGCTTTTCGCACGGAACAAGAATCTGAGTTTTTGTGAAGCAGCTTTTGCGATGGATCTGACATGATTATCCCATGAAAGAGTGTTGCTGATGGAAATACCGAGCATAGATATGGTGGGCTTGGTGGGGATGGTGGAGCCAGACATTACAATATCGGGCATACTGAGTTCCGCCTTTCTAGAAAAAATGCAGGAATGAAAGGATGCGTTCATATTTTCCTATAATGAAGTGGAAACTTCAGTAACAAACATTTGCCTACTTGTCATTTTCCATCACACAAAAGGGGCATATTATTAATCATATTATTGTGAACGTTACTTTTTGTCAATTAACTCATAGCGTAGAACAATGGTATAGGACTACATGGACAACCTATGACTGTACCATATCATGAATAAATTATAACAACAAATACTTATTCTTCGATTCAAATATAAATCAGCAGGTGTCACTATAAGGTACTGCACAGACAAATCATTATGATTTTTTACTTACACTCTTTCATATAACATACTCTGATGATTAGTCTGATTGTTGTAACAGTGCGAATCTTTCCATATTCTATAAACTGAAAAACTCAAAATCATGCCTAACTGCTTCATAATTTTTATCAAAAGCTCTAAGTATTGTACTATTCATGACTGAAAACATGAAAACGAATGATGAAGATTGCGCTTTCAGATAAATTCCGTTGTTAGTCATGGATATTTTTACGTTCGGGTAAAATCCTCACATGGTGCTCGCCCTAGACAGCTAGTATTGGAAAGATGCTATCTACCGGATTGGAGAAGAAGCAACCGGCATGGAGGACCACGTCCTTCTCGCTAGGACTGACCACAATGCGATTGGATGTTATTCAGGATAAAGTGACTGGATAGGTTATTGTGGAGGTGCCATGCGGCGTATTGGCATTTTCTCCCATGGTACAACGCAATCCTAGAAAAATGTATACCGAATCACGGAAGACAATATCTAACGATTTGACTGTAATGGATCAACATTCTCTCCTGCATGAGGGCACCAAATGTTAAATATTGATGCATCAGTGATAATTTCACTCAAGTCATAGAAGAAAGTATAAATATGCCAATGAATATTTTTCCCATGGACTAGAAATCCACGATTGCTGACAATCTATAAACATAAGACGACTACCTTCCAAAGTTCCTTTACGTACGATGCCTGTAAATCAAATAATCAACTACCCAATGAATTTCATGAATATAGTATTTTGTGAGTCGAAAAGAAGTTGAAATCATTATTATCATCTACACGAATTGGATCTTGATGAAATTAATTGACCCCTCTGGCATTCCTATGGTTAATGCAGTGTTTCACTAACGTATCTTAGCTCATTATAATGATTATTATTGACATATTATATTCTCTTCATGAATTCTCTTGTATTGATATCGATATAAACCTAAAGTATTATAAACATAGCTAGATAGATAGTTTCAGCTAGTATTAATATAATTCAATACTATATATTATAATGTATTTATAATCAATTAGCACTTCATAGTTAGCTTGGAAAACACCCTTGGGTGACAATCCGCCATTTCATCTTTATCACTTTTATAATTTTATATATAGTGTGTCCCACTTTGAGCAGCACCACCTTGGTATTTTCTTAATCGCTGACAGATTTCAAAAATTTTTTGTTTCAACATGTACTTCTCAATGAGTTCTACATTTCTGAGTATCCAACACTCTGATTGCACTACGACACGGCCAACTATGATAAATTGAAAATGCCTAAAATCAGTAATATCAGGAATTTTTTCAGTGGAAAACTGACATTCTCAACATGTTGAGAACACCCTCAAATACATGTGGTCAAATTTTCATGTCGATATCATATACAGGGCGTTATTTATAGTCGATTAATTTTTGATGCTTGAAAATGATGAGAAAAGTATAATTAACATCATGATTTCATTCAGATACTACTTTAAAACACATGTTTCATAATGACCTTATACACAGGATGATATTTGAACTACGAATATTTTTTTTGAAGAAAGATAATTAAAAGTTGCGTTTCCACGGCAGACTTGATCATCATTTTGTGAACTCCTTAAGTGAAAATTAATGGGATCGGTATATTTTTTGGGGTAATACTATCAGTGAAACTTGATAAAATATTCTTGTCATCCTGAACTCAAGGGTAGGTATTCAAAAATCCTGATGATTTCTTCTTCATCATGCAATCTGTGATGAAATAACTAGTTGAAGCCTTATCGACAAATGATCAAACCTAAACTAATATGAACCATTACTTTTTCGAGTTAAGTACGTGCCTTGAGGAAAAAAAAAACAGAAAATATGAAAATTCAATTGAATTATCAATACATACGTCACCATGTGTATAAGTCATGAAGAAAAGTAGGAAACAGGTGTTTTTAAGTAGTATCTGAATGAAATCATGATGTTTATTATACTTTTCTCATTATTTTCAGGCATCAAAAATTAATTGACAATAAATAACGCCCTGTATATGATATCAACATGAAAATTCGACCACATGTATTTGAGGGAGTTCTCAACATGTTGAGAATGTCAGTTTTCCGCTGAAAGAATTCCTGATATTACTAACTGATTTTAGGCATTTTCAATTTATCATAGTTGGCCGTGTCGTAGTGCAATCAGAGTGTTGGATACTCAAAAATGTAGAACTCATTGAGAAGTACATGTTGAAACAAAAAATTTTTGAAATCTGTCAGCGATTAAGAAAATACCAAGGTGGTGCTGCTCAAAGTGGGACACACTATGTATGAATAAAGACGACTTATTATTGATATTATTATTATTATCATTATTATATCGAAGAAGAAGAATCAGTCGAAACTCGAAGAATAGGATTCACTGAAGGACTGTACAGGCTGTCCCATTTTTGAGGTTCTTACGGTATATATTTTTTGTAAAACTCACGATAGCGCTAAAACATTTTCATTGCCCACTTCGTTTTTGAGATATTGGGCGAAATCGAAAATGTTGCAGTTTGGGACACCCCCTGAATATCAGCTATCTTTCAACTTATAGGAAAAGAAAGAACTGTCACTTATACAGTTTTCAACGTGGACTCCAGTGTATTATTTCAATGTGAATCTTCAATAATTCAAAATACAGATATTCACAAGATTCACAAAATTGAATGCAGTCAGATAATTTGGCGAAATTGCATGATAACAAAAAAGGCTCAAAGTCAAGTGGAGTGAATTCAGGAAAATATTGTCGATCAGAATTTCCATGTTTCCTCAATACTTCAGAGATATTTTCTAGAAAATAAAATCGTCATTGCTCATTATATAGATAATTTAGGTAGAATCTGATTCAGTCTTATGTATTCTTGTAGAGACGTTCAAGGAAATCTCTATAAATGGCATCAACTGAGTGAAGAGGTATCAGAGGAACGACAATCTCTGCCACTACGTAGAAAGACACAATTCCATGAAATATGTCATAATATATGTATAGTTCTAGTAATGCTCAAACACAGACGAGTAATAGTGGAATAAAATCAGCGAGTTCGCTGGAATACAAACATAATCATAAACATAAAGCAGAGATAGGATATGTACATAACAGTTAATATGGGACATGAAACAATTGAAAATTTAATCAAAACTGCATACACATTTCCTATTCGAACCATTGCATTCAGAAATAATAAATAAATCGACAGCAATAACGATTTGCGCTGAAAACAGCACATGGACCTTGATTATTCCAAATAGTGATGGGGAATCACATGATTTTCTCATATTTCGTGCGAAATTATAATTGTACTTCATGAGAACGCTAGTCGATAATGGATTTATAGAGGTAAATATTTGATTTTCATCATTTGTGTCGGAATATTAACGATTGAAATTTCATTTATATTTTGATATCAAACAGATATTGTATTGATATCTATTGATAATTTTGGTTCCATGATATAATCCACCGAGACGCACCTCGAAAGTTGATAGGAGAGTCTCTAAAAATAACAAAATCCTATAAACAAACGCATTTTTTTTAGGTACAAGGTATATAGACAACTGTCGAGCCGAACAATGGAGAAGACATTGAATGAGTGTGAAAAAAGTTGGGATAAACTCCATGTTCCAATATTTTCGATATAATATACTATACAGGGTGTAATTCGCTGAAAATATGGGATATGGTTCTTTAGCTCATTTCGAGAAGAAACATTCATATGGATATATGCCCTGAACCTCTTAATTTCGAGTGTTAAACTTCAATTTTCTCTTTATTGATTGACGCAACTTTCACAATGTAAAAAACAGTCACGTTTATGATTACTCGTCAAAATAAGACCGCAAATTCATTATTCTAATTACAAAATAGGGCATTAGCCTACTAGTACAAAACAATTTCATTGTGCCACAAATGCATGAATATGATTCCTATTTTTCAACGCGTTCTTCGGACAGAAAAAAATCAGGAGTTCAAATCGTTGCGAGAAGAATGATCATTCCAAAAATTATTCTTATTTCCGGAAAAAGCAAGGGCAAACAATATTTTTTCAGAAAAATCTCCAGTATACATCCCATACGGACGCCACTGGTAGAAATGTTCAAAAATCTCCTGCATCAAGAAATTCCTAATGGTACTTAGCATGTACATGACAGATTTCATGGAAATATCTAGAACAGTATCGAAGTTATGATGAGAAATCGATTTTATCTTGAAATTTTAAGACCCTCTAGCTCGAAAGAGAGGTTTAGGGCATATGTTCTTGTGAAATTTTCTTCTTCAAGTAAGCTTAGAAACTAGAAAAATCTGGAATATGTTCATGGAATCTTCATTATACCATCTTCAGAAAATATTCAACTGAATGTCATATTGTAAATGCATGAAAAATACGTAGCTAATTTATCTAAATATAATACAAATATTGGGAGAAATCTTTAAATAATTCATGATTTGACAACGCCGTTACATCAGATCTTCAATTTCTTGGCAAGGTTGTGAAGTCATCAAGACAGAGGAATTTATGAAGAGAGAAATATAGAGGATGTGCTATTTAAAGAAGTTTAACCCTCTGTAGAATTGAAAAAACAAAGGAAAAATGTTGCTCAAATCCAGCAGGAGACGAGGATACAAGAATTATACGCAATAAATGAAAACGCTTGTATATCATCATGATTAACTCCATGGGATCTGATAGAACATTGAAATATATTTTGTACCGATTGGAGCGCACGTAATAAAATCCCTATAATCATCTGAGTCGATCCATCTTGCAGTGGAGTAAAGATAATGATGCAGGAAAAAAATCTTACAGTCAACTCCACCAAAACTATACTTTATTCAACATTGGAATTGGGACATGTTTCGAAGCTTCAAAGCTTCATCATCAGCAAACATTATTTGTTACAGAAAGTACTACAATGAGAAAGACGAAAAGTTACGTCAGATAAGCATCCAGATAATGAAATGTTTGATCCTCACCTCTTCTGGGGAAAATATTTCACATGATGAAAAATCAAATATAGAATTTACAAATTGAAAATTGTGTCAATGAATAGGCTGTTGTCAAATGGAAACCAGTGATGATGAAATTCTTGTTGAGTGAATTTTGATTTATAATTCCAAATTTCAATTTCCTGCTCTTGCCGATGTTGAATTGTATTATTGATTCGTTCTTTTGGCTGTTTAGTCGATTTAAAGAACAATATACTTCAACAATTGTTCCTCCCTTGGCAGTCCCCGCGAAATTAACCCGTCGAGTTGAGGCTTCGCACCCCTTCGTGGTCACTTTGGATACCTGCAGAACATCTCTTTCCAAAGACTCATTTATCCAACGAACAGCGAGGCTCTGGAACACATTGCCAAGGGAGGTGTTCCCCGAGGCATATAACCTCCAGAAATTTGAAAAGAACACCAATTCCTATCTTATAATAATAATAATAATAAACGTCTTTATTACTTCTGAATAGAGAATGATATATAAAGTATGGGTGGATAATAATTTTCAGAAGCAAAGGGCGAAGTTCAACTCAGTTTCTAGATGACTCCGTCCACTGAGTTGCTCTACCACTTAACCCTCAAATACCTCTACAATTCAACATATAGGAACAACAAAGGAAGAAATTAGAAAAAGTGAAAAAATAGTACATATGGATGATAACATATAATAGGAAGTCTGAATGTTGTTATTGATTTGAATTAAACAGATGTGAAAATATATTCGTTTTGAATTTATGAAACACTGCTGATTTCAATTGATGTGGAATATTATTGTAAATATGGCATATTTGATAACTGAAGCATCTTCGGAAAAGTTCTGTTTTGAAAGGGGGAGGAGACAATACTCCTCTAAACCTAATATTCACATTGTGAACGTCCGTACGGAAAACAATTTTTTTATGGAGATAGGAAGGTTTTTTACTGATGATAATTCTATGAAAGAGGTTAGCGGTCTGATGAAGTCTCCTGTTTTCCATAGTCAGCCAACCAGCATCTTTCATCTTATGAGAGATTCTCTGGCCTCTTCTTATCCCATACATCAATCTCAAGCATGAATTCTGGAGCTTTTGTATCTTATTTTTGTAAAGTTTTGTTAAATGTGGTCCATAGACACAATTGGCATAATTGAAATGTGATAAAACGAGAGTTTCACACATAATAACTTTCAATTTAAAAGGAAGAACATGCCTAACACCATAAATAGTTTTCAGCGAAGAATATGCACGTCGCAAAAGATTATCAACATTCTTTTCAAATCTGAGAGTATGATCAAGGATGACCCCAAGATTTTTAGCTTCCTCTACCAGCTGAATTGGTTCACCATTTATTGATATATTTACGGATTCTAGTACTGCAGATCGTTTGGTTTTGGGTCCAAACAGTAACACATTAGACTTACGAGAGTTTAACAGTAGACAATGGTCTGTGGCAGTTTTAACAAACTCATTCAGATTTTTATTGATTATTTCACAGGAAACTTCTACACTTTGAGGAGGAAAGCTGTAATAAACTTGGGTATCATCTGCGTAAAAGTGCACTCTACATTCATCCAGATTATTGATGAGATTTGAAGTGTAGATTGCAAATAAAATTGGTCCCAAAATTGACCCTTGTGGTACTCCCCGCTGAAGAGGAAGTAGAGATGAGAGCACCTCACCAATTGCAACTCTTTGAGTTCTATTATTGAGGTAATTTCTAACCAATGTTATAGCTGCAGCTGACAGGCCAATGTAATGTAATATGGATATCAACAATTCATGATTTATAGTATCAAAGGCTCTGCTGAAGTCGAGTAGTACCAGAGCGGTACAATTCCCGTCATCTGTTGCTCTGACAATATCATCTACAACATGTAGCAGTGCTGTTGCACAACTGAACCCTTTTCTGAATCCAGATTGAACAGATGGTAGCACATTATATTTCTCAGTATGTTCCAAAAGTTGAAACTCGATGGCCCTCTCCAATATTTTAGAAATAGCTGGAAGTATACTTATGGGGCGCAGATCCTTATACTCGGTCGGGTTTGATTTTTTAGGCAGTACTTTTACAAGAGCACTACCCCATGATTCTGGAAATACACTTTTTCTTAGACAGAAATTTATTATATATGTGATGTATTCTATAATGAATGGGCAACATAGTTTTATCAAAGAAATATTCAAATTATCATTCCCGGTTGCATTTGTTTTGATTTTACAGATTGATTCATATACAAACAAATCATTAACTTCTCTGAAAAAAAAATTAGAATCAGCTAAGCAATTATTTTTATAGAATTCCATGAGAGTGTCTGGTGGTTTTATGATGGGTATTGAGTTGATGAAAAAATTATTAATTTCATTCACATTTTTCAGAGATTCGGGAATATCCACATCTTTATCAGAAATAACTTTATTCTGTTTTAGAGTACGCCACATCTTTTTTGGATTGTTTTGTTGAAACTGAAATAGAAAGAATGCTTTTTTCTCCCTATTGATTGCTTTGTTTGTATAATTCCTCATATCTTTGTAGAAACGAAAATCAACTTCCAGCTTGTTTTTTTTATATTTGAGCAAGGCCTTGTCTCTCGTCTTCATCATTTCTCTTATAATGTCTGTCAGCCAGGGAGCCTTTGGTTTGGTTACTCTTGCTCTTACTATGGGGGCATGTCTATCAAATAAATTTGTCAAATTGTTGACAAGAAATGAAACCATCTCATCAATACCATCCTGATCAAAAATTCTGAAGAAGGGTATGTTGAATAAGTCCCGTCTGAAATCATTTTCGTTAAAATATTTGAAACTACGATATTCAACAAATTTCGAAACGTTTTCTGTTTTTGTCACTTTCAAATCACAAGTTACAAGGGAATGATCTGATATTCCAGTACAATCAACAACGTATCCCTTGGATCTCACGATGTTCTCTGAACATTACAGGATATCCCTTTTCGTGAGAGCCAGAACATAAAAAAAAGAAAACTCGAAGACGTCTCCATAATTTCAATGTAAATAGATTGTAGATACACTTTGATGTACCAATTTGACTGAAGATGGCCATTTGAATGGCCGAAACATATCACAAACCTTTCAATATTTGAACTAGTTTTTAGTTGAACTCATCTCCACATGTCTTCTTAGGTAACTTATTTCCTCAATAGGTCATTGTCAATTTGTATTTTATAATCTTCACAAGTATTTTATGTGTCTGAAGATGGCCCTTGAGCCAAAACTAGTCACAAACTTGATTTGTTAATATAATTTTTGTGGTCGACCAACCTTGTGTTACACTGTTTTTTCCTTGAAAATATTTTGGACCACTTTGAGAAGGATGAATGGTTTCCATGACGTATATACAGGGTGGCATTGAAATAAGTGCAAATATTTCAAACACTGAGAAAGCTCGAGCTCAGAAACATTCAGGAATCAAAATTAAATTTGGGGTAAGACCCTTTTTTCTACCCAAAGTTCTACACTGTAGCAAATCTGACGTCACCTCTGTTCAAATTTCCATGCAGTAGTCACAATCACGCAGAGTTCAATCATTTAAATTGTTTCAAAGTGGCGAACTTGACTTTTTTCTCGTAGTTTTTTCAATCTTCGGGATGAAATTTCTCGTTAATCAAAAGAATTAGAAAAAATCTGATATCATGGGAATATTAGTTGGACTGTATCATATTGATGTGCTGAATATGTGCACCTATTTCAAAAACACCTTGTATATCTGATGAAAAGATACAGTACCATGTTCCATCTGACAATGTGCTTTCAATTACATAAGCAGCTCCAAATTATTCAGCTTCGATCCGAAAAAATAACTAGGATAAAGGGAGAAGGGATACTTTGTTTGGCAAGAAACGATTTATGACGTCACTGCGCAAAAATTGATAGTGGAATATGCAAATTGCGAACCATACCCGGATACGGATATGATTAATAGCCGTTCCCGTAGTCATGAGAGAGTGTGCAGGACCGTACAAACAGAGTGATATCAGCGAAATGGCCTCGTTTCTAATAAAGCTACTCGGCTCTCTATGTCCATTACCAGGATGATGATTTCCAGCATTCGGATATCCGTATGAATATTGAAATTGCTTTCAGTTTCGATCGTTGAGGAGAAATTGGGCTCAGTTCGTGACCTTCTCGCATCGACTTGAATAGCTTCGTTCAGCTATTGGAACCATCTACTAGCCAATGGGCTTGTATCACAAAAAATTTTTATTTCATAATTCGATAGAACTCACGTAAACTAGCTCACCACCGCAAACCGTTTCTTGCTGTGAGCTCCCTACGTTTTGTACGAGGGGTGTCTCACTTCAACAAAATGTGTACACCATATTGGATATTGTGAGATTCGAAGCAAAATTGATTAGATTTGTAGCAATTCCTTAAGATTTGCAAGATTTCGAAGATTTCTCCAGATTTATAGGGATTTTCTTAGGATTTCTTGGATTTATCAAAGATTGAGAGATTCCTGAATATTTATCAAGATTTCTGGGATTTCCCAAAAATCTTCGAGATTTTCAAGATTTCTCGGATTCCTAAGGATTCCTCAAGGATTTATGAGATTTATCAAGGATTGAGAGATTTCTGGTGATTTTCAGTATACATGAGACTATCGAAAGTTTCACAAGGTTCATCAAAATTGAACGGATTTTTTCAACATTTGTTAGAGTTTTCAAGATCTGAAAGAATTTTTCTGGTCACAAAGGTTGACAATCATTATGTTCTTTCAAGAATAAAACACACTGTTATGAGTAACAAAAGTTTCAGAAAAGAGAAATGCTAATAACCTTCAGAAAGTATACCTCTCTGACTAAATGAAAGCGAATCCTCGTATAATTTCAATGTCGCTGCCACTGACTCCAACTGGTCGAGGTTATATTTAAAAAAATTGAATCTCGTGAAATTTTCATTCAAATAAGCAATCGCTCTCCTTTTACCGGGTCTTCACGACCTATGATGGATTTATGCAGCAGTTTTAAGTCATAAGTTTTGAGTCGTAAGTATTAAGTCTTAAGAAGTTCATTCATTGCTTTACAATATAAACGTTCATACAATTGTCATAAGCAGTCATAAGTTTTAAGTCATAAGAAAATTTAGCCAACATTCATCTCTTACGAATTAAAACTTATGACTAATTGGCTCTGCGCATGGGCCGTGCGCTACCATTTGTAATTTTGGTTCTGTTTACATTTGTTTCAATCAAATCAAAACCAAAACAGATTGTGTTGTAACTGCTGAATAATAGAAAAAAACATATCTGTGTTACCTCTTAACATGTATTAAACTGATAAACACGATAAGCAATAAGCAAAATGAGCTAATAGCTAATGAATAGAAGCGCTTTTCTTATGATATAACAGTATTTATTAGCTGCATGAATCACCATTTTCATCTCACGACTTGAAACTCGTGACTTGGAACCTACGACTTGAAACTTCAAGACTTAAAACTGCTGCATAAATCCCTCGATAAATCCACCACTACACAATGACTTCATTGTGCATGTTAGTATTTCAACATAAATGTCATCTCTCATGAAATGTCAAATTTGAAGCAATGACAGCTCTGTCTAATAGAACGGCAAAGCTTTGGGGTTCTTTGTGAAGGGAAATATTCCTAAGAATTTATATAATCTCCAAAAGTTCAAAAAAATCTAATACCTATCTACATATCCCTAGGTACGCACGATGTTTTCCGAACATTATAGGGATTCACTTTCGAGAGCCCCAAGAGATTACTCGAGGCATTACTGTTACTCACTGTTATCTGTTACAGCCGTAGACAAAGTATAGTTTATAATTAACAACTCGTATGATTTCGCCTGCTCATGCAGCAAACTTCATTCTCGTGGGAAATGACTCAGTCCGTGCTCGTCTACACAACCATGTTGTAATACTTTTGCGCCGTTACCAAATTGATTAGAATTATTTCGAAAAATCGGATGTTGATTCTAATATGCCCGCCGTTGTTCGATGAAGCTTCCAACTTTCCGACTATCGCTGCAATGAAATCATAATTGAGAGTTGTCTTAGAGGGTCATTTATAATAAACTGCCAATGTTGACTGTTTCCAATGGTCATCACTTTGTTACTCCAAATGGAACACCCTGTATAAAGTCCAGTAGATAAGCATTCACACAGTAATTCACAATTATTGCCATTCGAATAATTTGTTCGAGAATCTATCTGTAGGTATTACCAAAGTGTCTTTATGGCGAATAGGTAAGTATAGGTACTGCATCAGTTATGACGTCATGTTATTTTATGAGAACGAGTTGTTTTTGTTTTCTTATTATGGAAATGAGATCAGCGATCAACAGCGGGCTCGAAAACGGACCCTTACCCCCACCCTTTCTTATATTTCGCGACGAGGAACAACCTGATGGAGGACGTTGGAATGAGAGATTTGCGCGTGGGATTGAGAGATTTGCGCGTGGGATTGAGAGATTCTTGCTTGGGATTGAGAGATTGTCACGATATTTTCGGGATTGGTAGTATTGAGAGATTCGATGAGAGATTTATGAAATCTCAAGAATCGAGCTGTGATTTCCAAAGATTGACACATTATTTTTGCGGATTGTCAGATTTGAAACAGACATTTAGGGATTCGAAGAGATATTTGTGGATTTCCAAGATTGAAGCTTGGACTGGTGAGATTTCCAAGATTCGAAGCGGATTGGAAAGAGAGTGTACACCAGATTGTCAGAGTGAGACACCCCTCGGTTTTGTAAAAAATTATTGAAATCCCCGATATTTCGGACCCCTGAAAACGAGGCGATGATGTGACGTCAAAACCCTAATACTGAAACAAGACTATTCCAGAGAGAGATGAATGATACATGATTTCTGACAGAGTGAATTAGCGCGAGATCTCAGTTGAAAGAATTAATATATCAGTTGCCTCAGTCTCCGTCGGGCGTTTGGTATTTTCTTTCAACTATGACGATATGAGGTTTCTACGTCATAAGAGGGTCCGTTTTCAGAAGGTACTATTATTTATGTCCATAAATAAAACATTCCAGTTAATTTTTCGATCGAATTATGTCGTCAATCATTATTTATGTATAAAAGGATCATTATAAACATGGTTTGAGTAAAAAGTTCTACTAAGGTGTACACGCCCATTAGGCTAAGTATGATTTCAATTTCCAGATTTCTCGAGATTTTCTTTCCTTAATATTGATAATAATAATAATAATAAACTTCCTTTTTCTTTTTATAGTTACAAAAACCATATAGGAATAGTCAAGAGAACAAAACAGTGGAATATTATTGCATCCTCAAGTTAAATAATCTTTAAGGGAGTAGTAACATGATGATGTCAAGAATTCATTGAGTTGGCTTTTGGAACAGTTAATCTTCACGATATTCTTCAAATTATTGGGTAGTCTATTGAAAAGCTTCAGTGCTATGAAGTTTGGTGCATTCTCGCTGATTTTGAGTTTTGCAAAGGGTACATAATAATTATTTTTCTGCCTAATATGATAATAATTATGAAGGTCACTATTTGAATTAAGCTTCTCCTTATTCCTAAAAACAAACATACACATTTCAAATATACCAGTGACAGTTAGGATTTTGCATTCCTTGAAAATCGGTCTACAAGAAGTTCTCCTGGGCATATTAAACATACATCGTAATATCCTCTTTTGTGCTACCAACACGTCACTGCTACTGAATTACCCCACGAACAAACTAAATCGGTAGTCTACCTGAGCAGAGTAAAAGTTCAGAAGTTGTTGTTCATTCAATAAGAATCTTATATTTCTCAATAGAAATGTAAGAGAAGATAATTTTGAGACAAGATTTGAGCATTGAGATCTCCAGTTGGGACATTCATCCATAGTGATTCCTAAAAATGTGACAGTTTTCTTTTGTTCAAGATTTGCATTATCACTGACCAGATTTATAGGTCCTGCACTTTTTTGCCATGTATGAAATCTCACCAAGTTAGTTTTAGTTGCATTGAGGTGAAGGTCATTGGAAGAAAACCAGGTACTGAGAGAGTCTAGTACTACACTACTCGTTTTTATCAATGAAAATATGATCATCATTTCAAAATATCTATCATTCCTGCACAATTACAAATCGTGTCCCTTCAATAGAATATTCTTCCCGCTATTTCAACTGTTAAACCGACACTCTTTGCAATTATTCAACGAGAATTATCGATGTAGAACCCGAATATCCTGAAGTATTTATAGTATCACTACTGATCATCATTCCAATATATCTATCACTGAGAAGTGTCATCACATCAGAAATCAGAAGTTGAATCCTTCTGATTTCAATTTTCGTTTTCTTGGATGCTGGTCCTATCATTGGCTAGACCTCAGCCTCATAAGCTTTTTGTGCATTCCAGTTTTTTTTACAGCACCCATTCCGTACCTCTTATTCCCTCTTATTCCCATTCTTTCGATATTGTGGAAAAAATATAATTTTGAGAACATTCAAACATACATCCCATCCGTTCCAAAGGTAAATGAGAACATTCTGTAAGTATCCAATGAACAACCGATTTATTTCAAAGATGAATTTGCGACCATCGCGACTAGAAATTCAAACACCATCGCTATCTGTTCACAATAGTGTGTTAAAGCCGAAATAATCCCATGTAGAACATATATTATAAAGAAATTGTTATCTTGTCGTGAAATTTATATAGCCCGAATGTTTGCGACAGAAGCATTCCAGTTGTTGAATGTTCGTGCAATCCATTCTTTTCCAGAGCAGTCGGACGAAAACGGCCGAAATGAAATAATATATGTTGTAACAATTCGGTGGTGCATGACTCGCAATTCTGTGCTTGTCGTGCTGAATGATTTCCCTTTTAGAATTCGAATTCACGTCACTTTTGAACGGCCACCAGACATATTCTGGTGCGGGTTCGTAAATTCGAAAATGTCTTGTATATACCCATTTATCCGAAGGAACAATTGCTGACATGTCAGGAGAGCACAGCGTCCACAATGCTATAGCAGTGAAAGAGGCGAAGTTCCTGCGTTTATACGTATTAGGGCGCAATTGAACCAGCATAATCGAAAAACAAGGCTTGGAAGAATCAAAAACATTCGGAAAACGCTGGACCTGGCTCACTTTGACAATCAAATGAAATATTACTAGTAAGTAGGACCTCTTTGATCACTAGCAGGCCTCGCAAACGTTGTTTTTCTATATAAACATTATTTCTATAATATATTTTTTCAGTTCACTATTCATCAAGACACTATTATTATTTTATTTTCTACTCCTTTTTAGTTTCGCTATCAATAAAAGCGTGTTTCTTTAGTTTTTCCAACGACCATTTATTTCAACTTCATCTAAGTTCACTTGAATTTCACAATTTTGATGAAAGAATCATAATATCTGACTCCTAAAATCGCTGATTGAAATTTTGGATAGAATCGGAACATAATTACAAAACTAGTCCGCAATATTGGATCTACCATCTTGAATTCCCTAATTTTGACGAAGGAATCATAACTTTTGATCCCGAAAACGCCCACTTACAAATTTTGAATAGAATCGATATGTAGTTACAAAACTCGTCCGGTATATTGGTTCCACCGTCTTGAATTTCCAAATCGCGCCCTTTCCAAGAGAGTCGGATCATAATTACAATACTACATATTGGGTCCGCTATCTTGAATTTCCTTATTCTGACGTAAGAACCATAATCTCCGAGAACCACCAGATACCAAATTTCAATAAAATCCTGAATTTCTCAATTTTTACGAAGGAATCATAATCCCCGATCACGAAAACCCATAGGTACAAATTTTGAAAAGAATCGGATTATAATTACAAAACTCGTCCGCCATATTGATTCCGCCATCTTGAAAATCCTAATTCCGCCCGAATTTTCAAATTCTGATAGAAGAATCATAATCTCCGACCCCGAAAACCGAAAAAAAGAAAATGGGAACCCCATTCAGAAGAGTACATTAGTGAAAATGGAGTTTTTCCTTATAAAAACAGAGGACACTAACAATTCGCAATTGCGAATCTGCTCACGTTAAACATCATACCGTATTTTATAAAAATGGTAATTCATCATAACCGTATTATCAGAATGGTATTTCATCAGAAAGACAATTCATCAGAACCGTATTGCTTCGCAACAGTAATTCGTCAGAATCATGTTTGGTCGGCATGATAATCTATCATAACTGTAAATCATAAGGACGATTAATTCAATAATCAGAACTGTAATTCATCGAAATTATATTCTGTAAGAACTGTATTTCATAGTTTCACTTACCTGGGATATTTTATATAGATCCTTGTGATTTTCTCTTCTGCATCGAATTGAACATCTAATCATCTGGAGATCTATTCGAAGGTGAGAATGCAAACATCCGTATAAGATTATCATCTTTGACATCGAATAGCTGCATCCAAATTATTGAATGATCGATAAAGTGAATGCAAGTTGACCCAGACCATAAATAATCGATGTGCGGCATACGGTCCCCATCAAAAGCCATCGACATATTTTGCATTTATAACGGCAGCTCGGAACCGAAACGCCCTCTTTGAGCTGATTGCATCATGCCCTAGTGAACTGAATGGTGAATGCGAATGCCGAGCTCTGTATGAATGAATACGAAATGATGAAATATTTTCAGTTCCGCCTTTAAAAAAAATTCTGAATATACAGTGAAAAAACATTGATGTACGTTAACCGAACTATCATCAGTATGCCGATGAGTCAGATTGATCAAAGTAAGGGTCTCCAATGAGTCCTAATTCATTAAAACGTTGAGATAATACTGATTCTCGAAATCGATTTTCTCAAAACCAAGATATTTGAGTTGTCACACTATTGTTTTCAACGTGTGATATATTCGTAAACCTTGTAAGGGTTTTGCAACCCTTTGCCTATCTCCCGACAAATATAAATCCGCACCAGCATATACCGGGTGTCCCAAGTTATTGTATACATGCAATATTTGAAGGGCAGCACCCAAGAATACCCTGAAACTGTTGGATTCTGTCGAAAAAAGGGCAATTCATCTCGTTGGTGATGCCTCGCTCACAAACTCACTCACTTCTCTGGAACACCGTAGAAAAGTTGGCGATCTGGCTTTATTTCATAGATATTTTCATGGACGATGCTCTTCTGGAATATCAACAAATGTTCTTCCCTTGGCAGTCCCCGCGAGATAAACCCATCGAGTTGAGGCTTGGCACCCCTTCGTTATACCACAAAAATATATTAAATCTTTTAAAATTGAGTATTTATTTTGACATAAGAAATTACCCTCACAAATGCATTATAATAACATGTTTATTTTCAAATTTTGTAAAGGCTGTGTCTTGTCTCACACCTGGTACCATTGTGATCATCAACAATTTACAAATTCACACATTGGCAAAAAATTGGAGGATTTGAATTGTTTTCGTTTTATTACCCGTGTTTTTTTCTTGAAAATTTTTGCATGAAAAAATCATCCTACATCCTTTTTATTCGGGTCATTTGAACTATCGGTTCAAATTCCCAATAGTATCAGATCTCTGTGGGGATTCAAATAAAAATAAATCGCAATATATTTCAGCAACATAAAATAGTGATTTGCATTGTTCAAAAAGGTTCTATTTTAAGTCTAAATTAAATCAATTATTTAGTGATGTTTCAAATTTTATTTTAGTGAATGATTTATATATGTGCGATAGATATTTAATATCTCTGTACAAATAATTACTGAAGAGTGAATATAATCGAGGACTACTGCAATTTCTTCAATTTTGGACCGACCACGAGCGAAAACTGAAGCAATTCTTCAAAAAATTATCTTGTGATGATTCAGACTTGAATTCGATGTAGTTTCGGAATTTCCAGTAATTTCCCATTTTCAATTGAAATGAGTATTTTTTATTTATAAAAGTTGGGGTGTGTTAGTTTGGTAATATCATTTTATGACTTTGTTCGACTCGCAAATTTTGCTTTCGCTCGGCTTCGCTAAACGCTCCGCCTCGCAAATGCAAAATTCGCTTGTCAAACAAAGTGTCACTTTTGATCCTAATAAAACAATCTACTATTGTTCATTGACCAACATTTTTTCTGCCTGTCAGACAATGGCCCTAGTTTATGAAAGCTCATTTGTTTCAATAGAATATTTGTTGTAATACATGATTTCAGGTTGAAGTATTTAAAACGTCACCTCAGACTGATAGCATCTAGCAACTAGATGCGCCACTGCTCAGTGGAATGTGCTTAGATCAGAGCCTATGACAGACGTGTGTAAAGACTGGTTCATATAGTATTCGGCTGATGGCAGCCGAGTTGTGACCAAGTGTAACCCTTGTCCATGTCATTTGTGCTCGTGTTTATTATATTATGACCATAATATCAGAAGTGGTTGAACTCATGCCCCGGTGAAGTGACAAAATGCAATTATTTTTCCGGCGATTTTCACTGCGAAACAGATAGCTGTGGTTGAGGTATTTAGGTATTTATGCGTTATGCCGTTATGTGATGTTTAATTGAACTGTAAGTACCTACATGACTTCTTTAAAATAAGCAATACCAATGTACCAACAGTACGAAGGTCCAGTAACAGAGAATTTCGTGTTCGATCCTGAAATCCAGTATTTTTTTGCTACTTGTTTGTCTCGAAAACGCTGATAACGTTGACATTCCGATCAAATATCAGATGATTATTGGTATTGGAATGTACTGAACGTTTGTTGTTCCCGTTTTCGATTGTATTGGCGATTACACGATATATATTTTGGAATTTCGTTCGATGAATTTGCAATTTCAGTTATATTATGACCATAATATAACACAGACAAATGACAATTTTCATTTGATTGTCTAATTTCAACTTAGTTTCTTGTTTGATTTTGGTGTTTCATTTCTACAGGAGGTGGAGTTATGTGATAGTATATCAAATTACATAACAAGAGTTGTAAAACGCATATAACGCACGAAGTGAATAGAGTTACACACGATGCCGCGTAGAGTGGAAAAAAAGTAATTTATGAAAAGGGACATTTCATAACCTGTCAACAGAGATGAAATGTCACTTTCTTTCCGTCACAAAAAAAAACACATTTTTGTACACTGTTCGAACCTGCTTCCGGTAATCAAAGAAACTCAGAAGAAATTGTAGAAGGGTAGAAAGCATCGTCCCATGACAGTTTTTTCAGAACATTCTTAGGGGTAGTAATACGTTCTCAAATTTTCTGAGCGAAATGACTGATTAATTATCTTCATTTTTTCACCCTTGTGATAATTTTTTCATAAATAATGCTAGTGAAAGTTTTATTCTATAATGAAAAATTTTATTGACAGTGGAAATAGGCAGAACATTTTATTTTGAATTTAATGTTCAATATGACTCCCACCTTCATTAATACAAATGCCAATTCGTTTGTTTCCACTGCCAAATAATTTTGTAGTAAAATTTTAATAGGAATATTTGTTAGCATTATTTGAGAAAACATTTTGTTCTTTCCATCTTGCTCAAAAAAATTAAGAACCCTATTACCACGACCCCTAAGAATGTTCTGAAAAAAATGTCAGGGGGTGAGGGTGGTTTCAACCCTTCTTCAAATTCTGTCACGTTTCTTTGAAAACTGAAAGGAGCTTCATTCTCTGAAATGCACAATGTCAAATTTCATCCAAATTGTTTCACTCATTTCTGAACAGCGAACAAAAATTAATATATTTTCTTATGTGAACTTTGAACTCGTCTCACGGACAAACGGTACATTTTCTCACAAAATTGGGTCCAATCAACTCATATTGAACTGTATTACACGTGGTAGCTCTATGTCCCAGCAATTTTAGGACACCTTGTATAATGACCTCTCGCTCAATTTCGTTTCGTTGCCCTGCCGGTTTTGTAACTATCGAATATATATACAGAAGGAAAATATCCTTTCTGCGTAAAAAAAGAGACTATGTTTTCTAAGAAATCTAACCTAACTCAGCCTAATATACGGGGTGACAGGTGACATTGACATAAATACAAATATTTCAAACTAGAAAATTTCGACGAATACTACAGAAAATCCAGGGTGAGACTCTCTTTCCACCCAAAGTTCTACACTAGCAATTCTGACCTCACATCTGTACACATTTCCGTGCAGAAGGCACATTCACGCGGAGTTCAATCATTTAAATTGCCTCTGGGTGGCGTATTTTTCTTTTTTTTCTGATTTTTTTTTCAATTTTCAAGCTCGAATTTCTCGTTAATTAGTCTGATTCCATGTGGATACATTCGTTAGCCTCTATTTTATTGATTTGCTGAATATATATGAACTCATTTCAAAGACACCTCGACAATAAAATGAATGAAAATATCCGTAAATTCCTGTTCATTACATCCCCGTATACCTACTATCGATATCGGAATTAGTCGTACTCGTTCGGGCATTGATATCGGTTGAAAAGATGACGTAACTGATTAGTCATTTGAATGATATGAATCAAACCAATCAGCAGTCTCGTTCTAGACTTCATCGCGTGCGGTGGATTAAAGTGATTATAAAAAAAAACTCGGAATTATTTGAGAGTGCAAAATTGGAATTCATATTCTGTTCAGTGATAAGTGTATTCTCATTTGAGTGTGTGAAAGTTGTATTTTTTCAAGATGGTAAGTGTTTCTGTATAATATAATATATGTATATGAAGGCATTCATCGCATGTGGTTGGTATTTATACAGAGGATCTAGATGTATATCAATATACCAAGTTACGAAAAAATTCGCAACTTTGTTATGAGTGGACAAATATATTTTGAAATTTCGAATTTATTTAGGACGGAATAATTCGATTTGTTAACTTATACAGAGGTACTAAAAATAGGTATTGAAATGAGTTGCAAAAACATTCGCCATTTTGTAGAAATTCATTCAGAGGTATACGAAACTATTCGAAATTTGTATACCATACTTACATATGAAATTTAATGCAATCTTACCTATGAATCGAAATTTGAATGAAATCTATAAATAATATTGTTTGAATACCATACATTGTCGTATGACAACATATCATATCGAAATTCGAAATGTTAAACAGCATGTATACTTCGGTACTAATAGCCATATACAGGGTATGTCACGATGAGCTCACATTATCTTTATATCGAGAATCAGTCGGGAGAAATCCATGAAAATGTGCATGCTAATATTTCAGAATACGCTCTTTTCATTTGAAATATTTTCGACAATGCAGTGATGTTCAATTTTTATTTTAGTGAATGATTTATGTAAGTGCGATAAATATTCAATATCTCTGTACAAATAATCAGTGAAAATTGAATTTGATTGAGGACTACTGCATTTACTTCAATTTTGGACCTACTACGAGCAAAATCTAGAGCAATTCTTTAAAAAAATATCTTGTGATGAATCAGACTTGAATTTGATGTAGTTTCAGAATTTCCAGTAATTTCCCAATTTTGATTGTGATGAGTATTTTTTATTTATGAAAGTTGGGGTGTGTTAGTTTGGTAATATCATTTTATGTCCCGATGACCAATGTTCAGTTGTTCACACTGTTGTCATGACAGAAATGTAGTATTCTGTCTGTATGTCACAGATTTTATTTGATAAAAAGTATGTCAAAAGGCCTAATCCTATTTTTATTGTTCATCCATTGTTCAAAATGAAAACCTTTTTTCAAATTTTCTAGTTAGTGAGCGAGATATATGATTATTAATTTTTTCTGTCTGCGAGACAATGAACCTAGTTTATGGAAGCTAATTTGTTTCAATAGAAGGTTTGTTGAAATGCAAACTTTCAGGTTGTAGTATTTGAAACGTCACCTTAGACAAATGACAATTTTGATTTGTTTGTCTAATGTTGAGTTAGTTGTTGGTTCGTTATTTGTTCGATTTTGGTGTTCCATTTTGCACTTCTACAAGAGGTGGAGGTATGTAATAGTATATTACATACCGAAAGTTGTAAAACGCATATTACACACGAAGAAAAGTGACATTTTATAATCTGTCAAGAGAGATGAAATGTCACATTCTTCCCGTCACAGAAAAAACACATTTTTGTACATTGTTCGAAAATGAGTGAAACAAATTGGATGAAATTTTACAAAACTGCATTTCAGAGGATTCTTCCGGTAATCACATTTTTTTAGCGAGATGATTGATTGATTATCTTCATTTTGTCACCCTTGTGAAAATCTATTTCTAAATAATGCTGACAGATATTGCTAGTAGAAGTTTAATATCTATAATGAAACATTTTGTTGACAGTGGCAGAACGTTTTTTTTTTAATGATGTTCGATATGACGCCCGCCTTCATCAATACAAATGTCAATTCGATTGTTTCCACTTCCGAATAATTTTGAAAGAAGGTTTATCCTCTGAAATGCACTTTCGTCAAATTTCATCCAATTTGTTTCACTCATTCTTGAACAGCGAACAAAAATTGATATATTTTTTCATAGATGAAAACCCAAAGTCATCTCCACAACTTTTATTTAATGATCATAGATCATATAAGGGAACATGTTTCGGGCTTATATAAGCCCATCATCAGCCAAGAAAATGTAAAGTTCTAAAAAAGGACAGATGTGACCTATGGTATGATACAATAATATTTTACTTACATGGAAATGAAAAATGTTGCAATGTGTATACAATAAGCAATAACGGAGCAAGCAAAAGCCATTGCTCCATGATCTGGAAAAGGAACAGTGAAAATTTTTGGAAAAATATCAATATGAGCGAAACTTACTGTTTATATGATAAAAATGTTTTTTAAAAAATGTTAATAAAGCTGAAGGTTGGGGGTCGGGAACATATTTAATAAGGGCCCACGGAACTCTTAAATCACCGATAAGTGGTAATTAAACTTGAAAATATCAATATTTTATAATAAGAAAGATGTGGCTTCGGAAATAACTGAACTGAACAGTAAAATTTTTTGCTGTCAACTGTCAAGTCAACCAGATCATGGAACAACTAGTTACATAGATAGACAGATTAGGTGATGGGGGGCAACACCATAGCACAGCACTACGTCAGATTGGCAACAAAACTGAAAACAAGATTGGTACAATCAGAAATCTTACAATCCAAAAATCTAGAAAAAAGTGTACATGGCAAATGACAATTATTTAGCAAAATTCAATGAATTGAAAAATTTGTTGCAATCATATTGAGTTTGTTCATTCAAAGAAGTTACATTATTATTATTTAATGACATTAATATATAATAACAAACTCAATATGATTGCAACAAATTTTTCAATTCATTGAATTTTGCTAAATAATTGTCATTTGCCATGTACACTTTTTTCTAGATTTTTGGATTGTAAGATTCCTGATTGTACCAATCTTGTTTTCAGTTTTGTTGCCAATCTGACGTAGTGCTGTGCTATTGTGTTGCCCCCCATCACCTAATCTGTCTATCTATGTAACTAGTTGTTCCATGATCTGGTTGACTTGACAGTTGACAGCAAAAAATTTTACTGTTCAGTGCTTCCGCACATGTGATTCTTTTCTTGGTTATTTCCGAAGCCTAATCTTTCTTATCATAAAAGATTGATATTTTCAAGTTTAATTACCACTTATCGGTGATTTAAGGGTACCGTGGGCCCTTATTAATTATGTTCCCGACCCCCAACCTTCAACTTTATTAACATTTTTTAAAAAACATTTTTATCATATAAACAGTAAGTTTCGCTCATATTGATATTTTTCCAAAAATTTTCACTGTTCCTTTTCCAGATCATGGAGCAATGGCTTTTGCTTGCTCCGTTATTGCTTATTGTATACACATTGCAACATTTCTCATTTCCATGTAAGTAAAATATTATTGTATCATACCATAGGTCAAATCTGTCCTTTTTTAGAACTTTACATTTTCTTGGCTGATGATGGGCTTATATAAGCCCGAAACATGTTCCCTTATATGATCTATGATCATTAAATAAAAGTTGTGGAGATGGCTTTGGGTTTTCATCTATGAACTACACCACTCCACTTTGAGTTACCATGGACTTCTTCCAAAGTTTATATTTTTTCTTTATGTGAACTTTGAAGTCGTCTCACTGACAAACGGTACATTTTTTCACATAAATAAATTTGGTCCAATCAACTCATTTTGAACTGTATTACACGTGGTAGCTCTGTGTCCCAGCAATTTTGGGACACCTTGTATAATGACCTCTCGCTCCGTTTTGTTTCGTTGCCCTACCAGTTTTGTAAATATCAAATTTATATACAGAAAGAAAATAACCTTTCTGAGTAAAAAAGAGACTACACTTTAAAAGAAATCTAACCCAACTCAGCCTAATATACGGGGTGACAGGTGAAATAAATACAAATATTTCAAACTAAAAAATTTCGACGAATACTATTGAATGGCACCCATAGAAAATCCAGGATGAGACTCTCTTTCCACCCAAAGTTCTACACTAGGAATTCTGACCTCACATCTGTACAAATTTCAGGCGTATTTGTATTTTTTTTTTGATTATTATTCAATTTTCATGCTCATATTTCTCGTTAATTAGTCTGATTCCATATGGGAAAATTCGTTAGCCTATGTTTTATTGATTTGCTGAATATGTAGTAAGTAAGTAAGTAAGTTTATTCAGTTAGAGTTTGAATGTACAGAGTCAGAACGTACAAATATATTACGGAACATATAAAAATATAAACCTATAGTTATTGTTATATGTATGTGAACATAAAACAAAACAACTATTTATATTCAAGAAAAATTAAATCAGAAGAAGCCACCTAAGCAGGGCTTGAGTTGTGGAGACAATTCATTTCGAAGACACCTCGTATAGATAAGAAAATGAACGAAAATATCCTTGAATTTCTGTTCATTACACGCCGTATACGTACTAGCGATATCGGAATTAGTCGTACTCGTTCGAGATTTGATATCGGTTGAAAGGATGACGTAACCAATTAGTCATTTGTATGATATGAATCAAACCAATCAGCAGTCTCGTTCTAGACTTCATCGCGTATGGTGGATTGAAGTGATTATAAAAAAAGAACTCTGAAGTATTTATGAGTGGAAAATTGGAATTGATATTCGGTTCAGTGATAAGTGTATTCCCATTTGAGTGTGTGAAAGTTGTATTTTTTCAAGATGGTAAGTGTTTTTGTATAATATATATGTATATGGAGGCATTCATCGCATGTGGTTGGTATTTTGATTCCGTATTTTTCCATATAACGATATAACAAATTTGAAATTCGCTTTCTTTACCTATTTATACAGAGGATCTAGATGGATATTAATGTAACAAGTTACGAAAAAATTCGCAACTTTGTTATGAGTTAACAAAAATATTACATAATATTATACAGAGGTACTAAAAATAGGTATTGTAATGAGTTGCAAAAACATTCGCAATTTTGTAGAAAATCATTCATATATACAGGATGTTTCATGAGAAGACTCACATAGCCACATGGTTAATAGGGGAAATCAAGACGAGTTGATGTACATATATGAAAACATTTTTTGACCCTCCATAACGAACATACAGGGTATTATGTGAAATTGCTATATAACTTTGATGGCCGATATTACAGAAATTATTCATCGTAATCTGCTGAAATTTGGCAGCGAACGTATCTCTACTGAAACTATTCAAGATAACATATTATAAAAAAAATAACCAGGTCCGGAAATTTCATGTTTCATTGTTATGTCAAAAAAGTTCACTTTGTGACCACTTTTCTCGAAAAATTCCATCAGATTCCGAAAGATCAGACAAAATGCTATGAGAACTGCTCATCAATTCACACGGCACACTTTGACCGGTTCAATAAAAAAATATGGAACAAAATCGTTCGAATGAATTTTATAATGCGACCTGGCTGATAACTGTGAACTTTCAACTGGTATCATGTGAATTGATTTTTTCTAAATTTATGTTGAATATTAATTGACAGAAAGATAGACGAGAAGAAAAAACACGATATTCTTTATCGAAATTCCAGATAGATATTATTATTCCTGACTTTGTTTCATGGGTGTCGCTTGAAGTAATGATAAGATATCTAGTAGGCCCTGTTTTTCATTTGTGTGACGAGACGTGACGTTTGTTGATAATCCGTACTGATAGGTAGGTACTAGGCTAGTACTAGGTAGGTACCAACTGATGAAATTACGACATGAGGATTCATGTGCCCATATAATGGTGATTTATCAAATTAGCTATGCCATCACGCATAAACTTAGCTCCATTTTTTGTTATTGATACACTTCTGCAAGCATTTTCTATTTATTCAAAGGTCCTAATGTTCATCCTCGTGAAGGTTTTACTGCAACGTATTCTTGGGTCTGGAAATATTCTATGATATTAAACAAAGCATAGCATTTGGATTTTCGTCTCGTTCAGCATTTGGAATATGAAGTGGCACCTAGGGTGCAAGAATATTTCGATTACCAGTGTTTACCTATCAACAAACGCCACGTTACATAAAAAATAAAAACAGGGCCTACTTTATAACAAATTCATAAAGTAGAGTCACGAGTAATCATATCTATCTAGAAGTTCGGTCAAAAACTAACATGTCAAATCATAAAAAAAATCAGAACTACTCTCTCATGTTAATTTCTATCTAATAAAAATGTAATTGAAAGTCGAGAGTTATCAGCCAGGTCAAAATTGAAAAAACGTTTTTGTTCCATATCTTTTCATTGAATTGGTCAGAGTGTGCCGTGCGAATTGAAGAGCAGTTCCTATGGAATTTTGTCTGATCTTTCTGAATCTGATGAAATTTCTCGCGAAAAGTAATCACAAAGTGAACTTTCATGACGTAACGATGAAACATGAAATTTTTCCAAGTCCGGACCTGGATATTTTTTTTCATAATATGTTATCTTGAAAAGTTTCAGTAGAGATATGTCGCTGCCAAATTTCAGCAGATTGCGATGGATCATTTCTGTAATATCGGCCATCAAATTTATATAGCAATTTCACATACCTAATACCCTGTATCTTCGTTATGGAGGGTCAAAAAATGTTTCGATATATATGCATCAACTCGTCTTGATTTCCCCTATTAACCATTTGGCAATGTGAGTCTTCTCATGAAACACCCTGTATATATATACAGTGAGGACCAAAAGTCCGTCGCCCCCCTGTAACTTCTTTATTCTACATATTACAAAAAAATGTTGAATACATAAGTTGAAGGGGTTTCATTCGATCTCTTTAATGGTTCAAGTTTCATTCATACAGAGTGTCTCTAAAAAGCACGGTGACTTAGAAATTAATTTTTGCAAATGGGACACCCTGTATTTCATTGCATTATTACCTTCTACGTTGAATTCTGAACAAGTTTGATAAATGGATTTCTATCAAAAAAGTTAATAGTTTTGGACTTATGAACACTTGTTAATAATTATTTCGACATTGTGATCCATTTGTTACGATTTTCTCACTGAACTGGCGCAAAAGTAGTCGAAATAATTATTTACAAGTGTTCATAAGTCCAAAACTATCAACTTTTGTGATAGAAAACCATTTATCAAACTTGTTCAGAATTCAACGTAGAATGTAATAATGCAATGAAATACAGGGTGTCCCATTCAAAAAAATTAACTTCTAAGTCACCGTGCTTTTTAGAGACATTCTGTATGAATGAAACTTAAACCATTGAAGAGATCGAATGAAACCCTACAACTTCTGTATTTAACATTTTTTTGTAATATGTAGAATAAAGAAGTTACAGATGGGGCAACGGACTTTTGGTCCTCACTGTATGAATAACTATTCATGTATACAGGGTGAGTCGGGAGGAACGCACCAAACTCCAGGTGTGTATTGTACACGTAAAAATAATTTGAAAAAAACCATATGTTCTGATACGATTCTCATTTGTTTCCATCTCAAATTTGAATATATTTGTGGTATTTTATGAGACTTTAACTGTACAAACTAGATGGTTTCATCTTTTTTGTTGTTATGACATGTGTTCGTGTCAGTGTCAGTGTGTTTGACGCGTTTATTTTCGAGTTTTATACGATTAAAGTCTTTTGAAATGCCACACATCTATCCAAATTTATATTGAAAACAAATGAGAATCGTATAAGAACATTTTTTTAAATAATTTATACCTGTACAATACACACCTGGAGTTTGGTGCGTTCCTACCGACTCACCCAGTATATAACTATTCGAAATTTGTATACTATTCTTCAACACATGACATTTAATGGAATCTTACCCATGAATCGAAGTTTGAATAATATCTATAAATAATATTGTTAGCATACCATGAATTTTCAGTATGACAAAACATCATATCGAAATTCAAAATGTTAAAAATAATGTATACTTCGGAACTAACAGCCTCGCTAATATTTCAGAATTCGTTCTCTTCATTTGAAATATTTTCGACAATGCAGTGTTGCTCCTTCTACTAGAAAGAAGTAGCAACATTGATATTTCGAATGGAATACCCTGTATTTTATTGAATTATTAGTTTCTCCCTGAAGATCTGATTTCATCAATATATCACACTTGGGGTTTATCGAAAATTATTACAGAGATATAGGGTCTTTGAAATGGAGATTTTTCAACTTCAAGGGCTTTTTTTGTATCGAAACTATATTCAGTATCGATCAAAACGTCCTTATCTCAACTTTCGATTCACTATTTACTGATATTTAATCGGAACTGGTACAGGGTGGTTCAAGATTCAGAATTCTGTCTCGTAAACCCTATAACTGTTTGAATTTGAATTTCATCTATACCGGGTGACACATACTCATGGCATATTCCCTTTTTTCCTTTGGCTTTCTCTGTAATTTGGATATCAAATATTCTTGCTAGAGGGCACTTCCTCACATTTTAGGAAATTGTTTTCATCTTCCGGTTTTCCTAGAAATGACATCAACTTTCGATTTTCAAATGGAAAATCTTGTATTTTATTCCATGATCGGTTAGAGATAATCAGGACGAATTCAGAAATACCGGTTTGATTTTTTTTCCGATTAAAAAATTTGAATAATAATCTACAATGATTTTTCAGACATTTTTTTCCAGTTGCATCAGAAAATACAGGGTTCTTGGAACAATCGATCTACAGAGTACTACTTGATTTTTTTAAAGGAACACCCTGTTTTTCATTGTATTTTCAGATTCTTCCAGAGTTTGTAACAAATTATCAATCAGAATAAACTACTTCAATACTGGGAGCACAACACAAAACTATATATAGAAACGAAAGAAATATTGGAACAATGAGAATTGAAGAAGAAAGATTTTTTTAGGGAAAGATACAATACAAGTCACGATGGCACGAAAGCTCTTGACATAACCACAAATTTAGAAAATTTTCTAGAAAAAAGTGAAGATCATTTCGTGCGATAGGGTAACATCATCTGGTGGTCAAACACTCAACTGAGCTATAGAACAGACCAGTAGTTACAGCTCACTAGATTTTGCTCCATATTTAGCAGACAATGGTTTCGTCATGAAAAAATCGTAAAGTTGAAAAATCTCGATTTTGAACACCCTATATCTCTGTAATCATTCCCGCTAGACTCCTAGTGTGATAATATTGATGAAATCAGCTCTTCAGGGAGAATCTAAAAATATGGTGTTCCATTTAAAAAAATCAAATATTACCCTGTAGATCGTTTGTTCCGAGCACCCTTTATTTTCTAATGTAGTGGAAAAACACTATATCGAAAATCATTTAAGATGATATTTCAAATTTCGAAATCGGTTCAACAATAACTAAGCTAGAGGAAGGGACATTTTTTCATATAAACTATAATTTCATATGTGATACCACAAGTGATACTGTAACCGGAAATATCCGGTGATTATTACGTCAGCTTGTTGTGTAGTAGGTAATTTCGCGAATGACATCTTTATCGAAACTACGAGCCGTAGGCGAGTTGGGTCAATGACGTGAGCGGAATAAAAGCAGCAAGTTGGAGTTTGATACCATTAGACTCCTGAGACCAGAGTAAGATGATTGAACCAAATTAACCTCTATACCAAAATGCTCCGTTTAGTCGCTACAGGGCGGTGGAATTGAATTTTCACTCTAAATTTAAGTTTTCATATATATTTCAGTTTCTAATTCCATGTAACTTTCATGATTTAAAATCTTAATATATTTTGAATTCCAGATATTAATAATAGCAACTATGTTTTAGATCGACGAAGCGACGTGTTATTAATCTACGAAAAATCTGCACAAAAGAGGAAACCAGACCAGAAACCAATTTAATATATAGAGGTAGGTTCCTGATGGGTTGGGTATATACAGTGTTTCTCATTTAGGAGAAATTTGTTGGCTATCTGTTCCGCTCATTTTTTGAGCAATAGAAGAATATGTCGCGTTTCAGCAATGGAATTTGAAACAGTTTTCATCAAAATTTCAGTTTCTTATTCCATGTAACTTTCATGATTTCGAATCTTAAAACATTTTGAATTCGAGATATTAATACCAACTTTGTTTTAGATCAACGGAGCAAAGTGTTATTATTCGACGGGAAAATTGCACAAAAGAGGAAAGTTCAAATCTCAATATATTTAGAATTCGAGAAATTGATACCAACTATGTCTCAGATCAACGAAGCGAAGTGTTATTAATCGACGGAAAAATTGCACAGAAGAGGAAAGTTCAAATCTCAATATATTTAGAATTCGAGATATTGATACCAACTATGTTTTAGATCAACGAAGCGACGTGTTATTGATCGACGGAGAAATTGCACAAACGAGGAAACCAGACCAGAAACCAACGACCAGTGATAAGTTTTTCATTACTATTTACGAATTTTATTCAATTCATTTCGAATATTTCTTCCAAATTCATTATTTGTTATGGAAGGCGATATATCAGAACATTTTTTGATAGTCACCTTTAAGTCTCAATGGTGACACGACAGGTACCCTTACGAGGGGAGAGTATCAACCCTTGGCATCGGTAAACCCTCGTTGCAACCGGGGTAGGCGCCTGATGGGTTAGGTATATACAGTGTTTCTCATTTAGGAGAAAATTGTTGGCTATCTGTTCCGCTCATTTTTTGAGCAATAGAAGGATATGTCGCGTTTCAGCAACGGAATTCGAAACAGTTTTCATCAATATTTCAGTTTCTTATTCCATGTAACTTTCATGATTTCGAATCTTAGTATATTTTGAATTCGAGATATTAATACCAACTATGTTTTAGATCAACGAAGCAAAGTGTTATTAATCGACAGAAAAATTGCACAAAAGAGGAAAGTTCAAATCTCAATTTATTTAGAATTCGAGATATTGATACCAACTATGTTCTAGATCAACGAAGCGACGTGTTATTAAACGACGGAAAAATTGCGTAAAAGAGGAAACCAGACCAGAAACCAACAACCGGTGATAAGTTTTTCATTTCTATTTACGAATTGTATTCAGTTCATTACGAATATTTCTTTCAAATTTGATATTTAGGGATTGGTTCCTGATGGGTCAGGTATAAACAGTGTTTCTCATTTAGGAGAAATATGTTGGCTATCTGTTCCGTTCATTTTCTGAGCAATAGAAGAATATACCGCGTTTCAGTAACGAAATTTGAGAAAGTTCTCATTAATACTTCAGTTCCTTATTTCATGTAACTTTCATGATTTCAAATCTTAATATATTCCGAATTCTAGATATTGATACCAACTATGTTTTAGATCAACGAAGCGAAGAGTTATTATTCGACGGAAAAATTGCACAAAAGAGGAAAGTTCAAATCTCGATATATTTTGAATTCGAGATATTGATACCAACTATGTTTTAGACCGACGAAGCGACGTGTTATTATTCGATGGAAAAATTGCACAAAAGAGGGAACCAGACCAGAAACCAACGACCGGTGATAAGTTTTTCATTACTATTCACGAATTTTATTCAATTCATTTCGAATATTTCTTCCAAATTATTATTTGTTATGGAAGGCGATATATCATGAAACATTCTTTGATAGTCACCTCTAAGTCTCAATGGTGACACGACAGGTACCCTTACGAGGGGAGAGTATCAACCCTTGGCATCGGTAAACCCTCGTTGCAACCGGGGTAGGCGCCTGATGGGTTAGGTATATACAGTGTTTCTCATTTAGGAGAAAATTGTTGGCTATCTGTCCCGCTCATTTTTTGAGCAATAGAGGAATATGTCGCGTTTCAGCAACGGAATTTGAAACAGTTTTCATCAATATTTCAGTTTCTCATTCCATGTAACTTTCATGATTTCGAATCTTAATATATTTTGAATTCGAGATATTGATACCAACTATGTTTTAGATCAACGAAGCAAAGTGTTATTATTCGACGGAAAAATTGCACAATAGAGGAAAGTTCGAATCTCAATATATTTACAATTCGAGATATTGATACCAACTATGTTTTAGATCAACGAAGCGACGTGTCATTGTTCGACGGAGAAATTGCACAAAAGAGGAAACCAGACCAGGAACCAACGACCAGTGATGAGTTTTTCATTACTATCAGTGAATTTTATACGATTCATTTCGAATATTTCATCGGAATTCAATATTTAGGGGTAGGCTCCTGATGGGTTAGGTATGAACAGTGTTTCTCATTTAGGAGAAAATTGTTGGCTACCTATCTGTTCCGCTCATTTTTTGAGCAATAGAAGAATATGTCGCGTTTCAGCAACGGAATTTGAAACAGTTTTCATCAATATTTCATTTTCTTATTTCATGTAACATTCATGATATCGAATCTCGATATATTTTGAATTCGAGATATCAATACCAACTATGTTTTAGATCAACGAAGCAAAGTGTTATTATTCGACGAATTGCACAGAAGAGGAAAGTTCAAATCTCAATATAGTTAGAATTCGAGATATTGATACCAACTATGTTTCAGATCAACGAAGCGACGTGTTATTGTTCGACGGAGAAATTGCACAAAAGAGGAAACCAGACCAGAAACCAACGACCAGTGATAAGTTTTTCATTACTATTTACGAATTTTATTCAAATCATTTCGAATATTTCTTCCAAATTTATTATTTGTTATGGAACGCGATATATCATAGAAAATTTTTTGATAGTCACCTTTAAGTCTCAATGGTGACACGACAGGTACCCTTACGAGGGGAGAGTATCAACCCTTGGCATCGGTAAACCCTCGTTGCAACCGGGGTAGGCGCCTGATGGGTTAGGTATATACAGTGTTTCTCATTCAGGAGAAAATTGTTGGCTATCTGTTCCGCTCATTTTTTGAGCAATAGAAGGATATGTCGCGTTTCAGCAACGGAATTTGAAACAATTTTCATCAATATTTCAGTTTCTTATTCCATGTAACTTTCATGATTTCGAATCTTAATATATTTTGAATTCGAGGTATTAATACCAACTATGTTTCAGATCAGCGAAGCAGTGTTATTAATCGACGGAGAAATTGCTCAAAAGAGGAAACCATACCAGAAACCAAAGACCAGTGATAAGTTTTTCATTACTATTTACGAATTTTATTCCATTCATCTCGTATATTTCTTCTTTCTGTGATTTTTAGATCATTTTTTGATTCGCGTAAGGGCTGTTTTAGTTGAAATTCATACTTCATTGAATGTTGCTGTTTTTGTTATAATAATAAAAAAATACCAAGTATATGCTATCGTTGTATTCCTCATAGGATGGCACGCAATTTTCAATGACAATATACAGGGGGTGAAATTTGGGAATAAAAAGTAGGGAAAGCTGCCAGAGAACTTTCAAATGTAATAGATTTTTTATATGTCATGAGCAAGGTACTTCAATGCCATTCAATGCAGTTTTTGAATTTTTCAATTATCAAAATTGCCTGTTTCGGGTCAGGAGCTATTTCACTGCTTTGTATGATCTATAAGGCACAGATCCGACCTTTCCTGGAATACTGTTCCTATATTCGAAGTGCAGCACCCAAACATACCCTGAAACAGTTGGATTCTGTCTAAAAAAGGGCAATCCGTCTCGTGGGTGATGCCTCGCTCACAAACTCACTCACTTCTCTGGAACACCGTAGAAAAGTTGGCGATCCGGCTCTATTTTATAGATATTTTCATGGACGATGCTCTTCTGAAATATCAACAATCGTTCCTCCCTTGGCAGTCCCCGCGAAATTCACCCGTCGAGTTGAGGCTTCGCGCCCCTTCGTGGCACTTTGGAGACCTGCAGAACATCTCTTTCCAAAGACTCGTTCATCCAACGAACAGCGAGGCTCTGGAACGCATTGCCAAGGGAGGTTTAGAGGCATATAACCTCCAGAAATTTAAGAAGAACGCCAACTTCATTTCCCTTGATTCTCACGATGTTCTCTGATCATTGCAGGATATCCCTTTTCGTGGAAACCAGAACATAAAAAAAAAACTTAGGACACCCGGTATACGTTTCAAATAACGGAATTTATTGAAAGTGGCAGCGTATCTCTAGGACCTACGGCGTTCGGTATAGTAGGCATTATCCTGATTTAGGACCGGTTGCATGCTCTCTCGGCTAACTCGAAGTTTTCGGACAAATTTACAATCGTGCCGGCGCAAAATGGCTTTTGTGCCAGAGGCCAGAGTTCTCTATCCGGCTGGCCCCCTCTTATGCATTATCGTTTGTCAAAATCGGGGGGCGGCAATGAAATATCGTTTTTTATTGAGAAGTTTTAACGAAAATTCGAAAAGAGGGTCGTCAGAGCATGTACAGGGTGTTTCAGATTTTCGCCAGGAAAAGTTTATTGTCGATAACACTCACGAATATGAAAATATTTTGCATTAACATGTTGAGAATGGGAGCAGATTCGGTCCCGAAACGTCCAAAGATAGGTAAAAATTCGATATTTCTTCAATATATCTATATTTCTTTCCTTCAAACATTTTTTCAAACAAATTGTCACTGACAAGCCAAGACTCCCTGATAAAAAAAATTGTTAAACGCAGTGACATTTTGGGGCAAATCATCTGATTTGTCCTACTTCAAATATATTGAAATAATACGAATATTTTTATTTTATAGAAACGGTGAGAGAAAATCCCAAAGAATCAAGTAAAATGAATATATCACCTCCTCGATTAACCTTCAGACAGTACTGATACTCATATTTATTTCTATAATCAAAACGAGGAGAGAAATTCCAATAGAGAATATGGTAAAATCATCTCAATTTGCTTGACTGGAATTTTGTCATAAATTCAAGAGCTCTCATAATCCGAAATTTCCATGAATATACAGGGTGGTCCGTTTTTTAATACGGAAAATTCAACAGCGTATAGTACTCGTTGAAATAATAAATAAACTTCCTATGAACATATACTTTTAAACGTTTAGTTTTCGAGATATAGGGTGTTCAAGTTTCTTTAAAAAATCGATTATTTATTGATTTCTCAGAAATGCTATAACCGATTGTGACATATTTTCAGGGGCGAGCATTTCAAAATACAATTTTTTTGCCCTCTTAGATTTCTTATCTAATCAAACCAAACCTATGCATGTCTCTGAACCCAATGAAAGATAAATTGTAATGCATTAAATCTAGATAGCATTGGCCGTTTACCAAACCAATCATGTAACCATTGCAAATCAATCATTTACGTATTAGAAGAGTCACAACAGGCCATAGACCGCAGTGGATATCCTGCTATTTGTCTTCAAAACAGTGAACAGTGAGCAACTGAGCATAGCCTACTTCTTTAATTGATATCAAGTAGTATTATTTAACTAAAAAATGTTATAAAATCTTACAAGCGAGCTTTTCTCATTGAAACTTGAAAAATAAATGAAAAATAATTACCTTAAAAATTTGTGTAATTATTACCTTCGCCACACCAGATTCAGCCGCCACTGAATAGTTTTTATAAATAATTTTTATTTAATCTAATGAAGCTCAAAAGTTTAGTATCTGTGAGAAATTTCGTTAATTTATCTACCGTTTCTAACTTTTGATTAAAAAAATATATTTAGAAGCGTATTTCACCCAATATCTCAAAAACGAAGCTTATAAAAGTATATGTTCATAGGAAGTTTTTTTATTATTTCAACGAGTACTATACGCTGTTGAATTTTCCGTATTGAAAAACGGACCACCCTGTATATTGATTAGGACAAAGTTATTACAAGCTCAATTTTGTACCACAATGTGGCTGATTCTCAGATTTAATTTGTAGGCTTCCTCCATTTTTGAAATGTTAATGAAATTATAACATGACCTGGTTATACTGACACTTTTTTATATATTATATACTAGCAAAAATGCCTGAAAATTGCAAAAATAGAAATTGTAAAAAATTCCGAAAATTTCAAAAATTCCTGAAAATTGCAAAAATTCCTGAAAATTGCAAAAATTGCAAAAATTCCGGAAAATTGCAAAAATTGCAGAAATTGCAAAAATCGCAAAAATGCCTGAAAATTGCAAAAATTGCAATAATTCCTGAAAATTGCAAAAATTGCAAAAACTCCTGAAAATTGCAGATATTGCAGAAATGACAAAAAATTGCAAAAATTCCTGAAAATTGCAAAAATGCCTGAAAATTGCAAAAATGCCTGAAAATTGCAAAAAAAGCAAAAATGCCTGAAAATTGCAAAAATCGCAAAAATGTCTGGAAATTGCAAAAATAGCAAAAATTCCTGAAAATTTCAAAAATTCCTGAGAATTGCAAAAATTCCTAAAAATTGCAAAAATTGCAAGAATTCCTGAAAATTGCAAAAATTGCGAAAATTCCTGAAAATTGCAGAAATTGTAGAAATAGCAAAAATTGCAAAAATTCCTGGAAATTGCAAAAATTGCAGAAATTCCTGAAAATTGCAAAAATCGCAAAAATGCCTGAAAATGGCGAAAATTGCAAAAATTGCAGAAATTGCAAAAATTTCTGGAAATTTCAAGAATCCCTGAGAATTGCAAAGATTGAAAACATCGCAAAAATGCCTGGAGATTGCGAAAATTGCAAAAATTTCTGAAAATTGCAGAAATTGCATTGCAAAAATTCCTGAAAATTGCAATAATTGAAAAAATTCCTGAAAATTGCAAAATTTGCAGAAATTGCAAAAATCGCAACAATGTCTGAAAATTGCGAAAATTCCTGAAAATTGCAGAAATAGCAGAAATTGCAAAAATTCCTGAAAATTAGAAAAATTTCTAAAAATTGCAAAAATGCCTGAAAATTGCAGAAATTGCTAAAATTCCTGAAAATTGTGAAAATTCCTGAAAATTTCAAATATTCCTGAAAATTTCAAAAATTCCTGAAAATTGCTAAAATTGCATAAATTCCTGAAAATTGCAAAAATTGCAGAAATCGCACAAATCGCAAAAATGCCTGAATTCTGCAATTTTCAGGAATTTTTGCAATATTTGCAATTTTCAGAAATTTTAACAATTGTTACAATTTTCTAGAATTTTTGCGATTATTGCAATTTTCAGGAGTTTTTGCAATCTCCAGGAATTTTTGCGAATTTTGCAATTTTCAGGCATTTTTGCGATTTTTGCAATTTTCAGGAATTTTTAGGAATTTTTGCAATTTTCAGGAATTTTTAAAATTTTTGCAATTTTTAGGAATTTTTGCAATTTTTACAATTTTCAGGAATTTTTTGGAATTTTTGCAATTTTCAGAAATTTTTGCAATTTTCAGGCATTTTTGCGATTTTTGCAATATTCGGGAATTTTTGCAATTTTCAGGAATTTTTACAATTTTCAGGAATTTTTGAAATTTTCAGGAATTTTCGCAATTTCTGCAATTTTTGCAATTTCTGCAATTTTTGCAATTTTCATGAATTTTCAAAATTTTTGCAATTTTCAGGAATTTTTACAACTTTCAGGAATTTTTGCAATTCTTCCAATTTCAGCAATTGTCAGGAATTTTTGCAATATTTGCAATTTTCAGGAATGTTAGCGATTTCTGCAATTTTCAGGAGTTATTGCAATTTTCAGAAATTTTTCTTATTTCCAGGATTTTTTGCAATTTTTGCTATTTCTGCAATTTTCAGGCATTTTTGGGATTTTAGCAATTTCCAGGAATTTTTAGGAATTTTTGCAATTTTTAGGAATTTTTGCAATTTTCAGGAATTTTTAAAATTTTCGCAATTTTTAGTAATTTTTGCAATTTTTACAATTTTCGGGAATTTTAGCGATTTTCGCAATTTTCAGTAGTTTTTGCAATTTTCGCAATTTTCAGTAGTTTTTGCAATTTTCAGAAATTTTCATTATTTTCAGGAATATTTGCAATTTTTGCGATTTTTGCAATTTTCAGGAATTTTCAGGAATTTTTGCAATTTTTGCAATTTTCAGGCATTTTTGCGATTTTTGCAATATTCAGGAATTTTTGCGATTTTTGCAATTTTCAGGAATTTTTGCGATTTTTGCAATTTTAAGTTTTCAGGAATTTTGGCAATTTTTGCAATTTTCAGGCATTCTTGCGATTTTTGCAATTTTCAGGCATTTTTGCAATTTTTGCAATTTTCAGGAATTTAGGAATTTTTACAATTTTCCGGAATTTTTGCAATTTTTGCATTTTTCAGGAATTTTTACAGTTTTCAGGAATTTTTGAAATTTTTTCAATTCCCAGGAATTTTTCCAATTTTCAGGAATTTTTGCAATTTCTGCAATTTTTGCAATTTTCAGGAATTTTTGCAATTTCCGCAATTCTAGTGAATTTTCGCAATTTTCGAAATTTTCAGGCAGTTTTGCGATATTTGCAATTGTCAGGCATTTTTGAGATTTTTGCAATTTTCAAAAATTTAGGAATTTTTGCAATTTTCAGGAATTTTCAATATTTTTGCAATTTTTAGGAATTTTTGCAATTTTCACAATTTTCAGGAATTTTTGCGATTTTTACAATTTTCAGTAGTTTTTGCAATTTTCAGAAATTTTCATTATTTTCAGGAGTTTTTGCAATTTCTGCAATTTGCAATTTCCAGGAATTTTTGCTATTTGCAATTTTCAGGAATTGTTGCGATTATTGCAATTTTCAGGCATTTTTTCAATTTTTGCAATTTTTAGGAATTTTCACAATTGTCCGGAATTTTTGCAATTATTGCAATTTTCAGGAATTTTTGCAATTTTTGCAATTTTCAGGCATTTTTGCGATTTTTGCAATTTTCAGGAATTTTTGCGATTTTTGCAATTTTTAGTTTTCAGGAATTTTTGCAATTTTTGCAATTTTCAGGCATTTTTGCGATTTTTGCAATTTTCAGGCATTTTTGCGATTTTTGCAATTTTCAGGAAATTAGGAATTTTTACAATTTTCTGGAATTTTTGCAATTTTTGCATTTTCCAGTAATTTTTGCAATTTTTGCAATTCTCAAGAATTTTTGCAATTTTCAGGAATTTAGGAATTTTTACAATTTTCCGGAATTTTTGCAATTTTTGCTTTTTTCAGGAACACTTCCAATTTTCAGGAATTTTTGCAATTTTTGCAATTTTCAGTAATTTTTGTAATATTTGCAAATTGCAAAAATTCCTGATCATTTTCAGGAAATTGGGGTCGTTCCATGGCTGTTGGCGAGCAGGGTATATCCCTGGAGATGACCCCACTTGGTCATAGAGTGCGTTTTTGGTATATCTCTCGCTCCAGCAAATTTCAGGATCCTTACCCAACGTTTACGTAAGATACAAGAGTGTTTCCATTAGAAGTGGGTCACACTGTATATCCTATACGGTGCTCCGTTCTTGAGTGACTCAACTGTATATTAATTACAAAAACTCAGTAATCAGAGGACGTCATTTTCGATCATCATATCATATTTCATGAAAGTTCTACCCATTAATCAACCATAAGAAAATATGAATAGTGTCAAAGTGAATGATTAACAAAATTAGCTCTCTGGAGATGATACTGATGTCAACATCAAAAATCCAATTCACCGAAATGTATACAATCTCACCCCACCTTACCTACAAGACCTCTTTCAAAACCGACCCCAATGCCGTTCCTTTTGAACTTTATTTTTCTACGGGAAGTGTGAGGATAAACAGCACAGAAATAAGTATCGGATCGATACGTTTTTATACAGCAGGGGTATTTCGCGTAGGCCTCGGTCTGCTTATCCAGATGTTCTCCAGAGAATATCCAGAGACAAAACAACCTTCGCTTCTGGGAGATTTTTATATGAAGAGGTAGCTTTATTGGTAATCGGCGACGAAGAGATACTATAGAGTTTTTCGGGGTGCTGAAAAGAATCCGGAATGAAGTTTCGCTCATTGTGCAGCTGATAGATCGATTTCGATTACTTGTTTTATTTTGCCGTTGTCAAGGAAACACTTTTTTTCACAAATTGACCACTATACCGGGTGTCAACGAATCTATTAGACAAGTCATAACTTCTAGACCATTAGGTGAATCAAAATCAGATTTGGTATAGGTAAATGGTATGTGAAGGGGAGAGTTTTCACATATTTCTCACTTTCCGGTCACTTCTGGTTTCACCGGGAATGACTCCGGTTCTCAATTTTTAAATGGAACACCCTGTATATTGTAACATTTTTGGATTTCTGAGACAATTCTAGATCAGAATGTGTTATTTTCGGAAGTTTTTATGCCTACTTAATTTTTTCGGAGTCATTTTTGAAATTACATCTAGGTGGCCATGATCGGAAGTAAACTAATCTAAGGACCTCAGGTGATATCAGGAAATTGCAATCGCGAAGTTTCAGTGACAAGTATGATAGATATGAATAAGACAAGTTGGCAAAATCACATTTTCGTGTCTATTTATTATTTTTCAAATGGCGACCATCTTTTGACAAGCACTTTCAGAAAAAAAGATATTTCAACGAATCTAACGATACTAATTTATTTGCGATTAGATTACAACTAAGAACATAAATTGAATACTACTGACGAAAATATTTCATAATAATTTATTTACTTCTGTCAAGTGTGCCTTGGATGATAATTCATTTACTTGTAAGTACTTCCCAAAAAAAGGATATTTTGACGAATCAAACGATACTAATTTATTTGCGATCGGATGAACAAACTTAACAAAATTAAGAATAACTTCATCGATGCACTTAATTTTTTTTCAATTTCCTAATTTCTCAAAATTTGTGTGCATTCCTCCTTGTTCAAGACACATATTTAATATTTAATTTATGTCCTTATTTTTAATCCAATCGTGAATAAATTAGTATCGTTAGATTCGTCAAAATATCCTTTTTTCGGAAAGTGTTTGTCAAAAAATGGTCACCATTTGAAAAATAATAGTTAGACATAGAAATGTAATTTTGCCAACTTGTCTTATTCATATCTATCATACTTGTCACTAAAACTTCGCGATTGTGATTCTCTGATATCACCTGAGGTCCTTAGATTAGTTTACTTCCGATCATGGCCACCTAGATGTAATTTCAAAAGTGACTCCGAAAAAGTTGAGTAGGCATAAGAACTTTCGAAAATGTCATATTCTGATCTGGAATTGTCTCAGAAATCCAAAAATGTTACAATATACAGGGTGTTCCATTTAAAAATTTAGAACCGGAGCCATTTCCGGTGAAACCGAAAGTGACCAAGAAGTGAAAAATTTGTGAAAGCTCTCCTCTTCAAATACCATTTACCTATACCAGATCTCATTTTGATACTCCTGATGGTCTAGAAGTTATGACTTGTCTAATAGATTCGTATTCGAATTCGACACCCGGTATATCCGAATTGAAACATTATTGACTGCTCTCACTTACCTTGCTACTCTCCAATACTATCTCAAGTTGAAATCGTAGACTCACCTGAAACAAAGAAGAGTATATATAATATATACCTTATCAAATAAAACGAAATCAAACTATATTATTTCCTTGAACTACACCCCTTTCAAGTGTGATTCAGAAAGTATGAGATGTAATTCAGAAAGTATGAGTTGTAACAATGAGGTGCGCTTTTGTTTCAGAAATTTTACTCGACCTCTCGAGAGCAGCGAGAGCAATGATTCCGTTGATCTTCTAATAGATGGCGACATTGCACAATTATGATTTTTGTCAGTTTTGAAACTGTCGCAGATTTTTCGAATTCAGAGTCGTTTAATCCCACTGTTACATATGTTCCGCGTACCTATAGAATGGCATTTGCCATTTTATTTTCACTCGTCACAGCAGCAATTCTACATTTTCCCGCTAGATGGTGATGCTGCTTCACCATCTAGCGGGAAAATGTAGAATCAACGTCTCGCTCGTTGTGACGTTGAGAAATATTAGTAGGCCGGTCGAGTGATTTTTCTGAAATTTTCAATACGTAATAATGGCCGAATGCACACACCATATCTTACTTCCATCATTGTTGTAACTCAGATTAGTTGATTGTAATTCAGGATGTATAACTTGAGATTCAGATTTGTTAATTGTAATTCAAGAAGCCATATACCTAGCTTGGAAATACAACTTTTCCTTCAAGAAGAACAAGTTATATTCTTGAACAAGATACAGGAAGGTCGATTTCAGTGCCTCAGTAATGATTGGTATCCCAAACTCAATGCTTTGCAGTTATTTTCATGAGAACATATACAATATTTGTCAAAAAAATATATGTCGCCGCTTTAAAAAAATGCAAATTTTCGACTTGTAACTTCGAAACGGAGACAGATATCGATATGCAGTTTTCACCATTGAGTTTTGCATGAGAATCGACCCTCAGGTACCGAGATCAGTTTTTTTTATCTAGTTGAAGAATAGGACTTTTCCTGTACATCATACAATAGCTTCCATCTGCAAGGGCAACATTCATTCAATTGGAGCAATATCGGCAGTATAGGTGTACAAAGTGCACTTCGACAGACTATGCTCTTTCACACCCGATATAGTCCAATGGGTGCCAAGATTATTGAAGCTATAACAAACCCATGAAAATTTATCGATCTTGTCGTTGACTGAACTGAAGCAAGTCTTCTTCGTCTGGGTCCATACTGTCCAATGTTGAACCCAATTGAAACAATCTGGTGCAGAATGAAGTGTCATATTTGAAGTGAATCTTCGAGTACCTATCACAAGTTGAAGGCCCAGGTGTTGGAGACCAATGACACGTGTATCTATGTAGATTTTATAACTAAGAGCAGCTGCTGACAATTATTGCGAAACCTCTGTTTATCCTATATCTCTTAGTTCAATGAATAGGACTGGTGGATCATTCTACTCAAGTAGTCAGATAGCACCATCTGTCAGCAGTGATTTACTTGTTTCACAATTTTATAACTTTGTAGACGTAGGGGTCTGCTAGAGTTGACTATAGATGGCAGCATCATACAGTGATTGCATGATGCTACCTCAGTACTATGCTACTAGATGGCGATATCATGACTAGATCTTCATGTGTTATACAATTTCCCATAATTATATGCATGCAATGCTCTGGCAGTAGATTCCATCATGGGGATTTCTTCCGATCGGTCCAAGAGATAAAATAAAAATGAGATCAAACACCAATCGACATGATTCCTCGATTTTGATATAAAATTTGAATCAGAATCATAAGGAATTGAAAAATGTTATAAGATATATAGGGTGTTCTATTATTTGGAAATAACATAGACGACGTCACTTCCGAAAACCAGATGCTTCACAATAACGAACATATTTTATTTGGATTCTCCATGTTTCCTTCACCGTCTTTACAAGTTTACAGAATCATGCTAATTTTAGTTCTCCATATTCAGATCGCGTTAACTCATGGAGATACACCCTGTATAATGAGGACATATTCAATATACCTCGTAACATTATCGATGGGATATAACGGTCATTTGTTCGACGGTATTGAAATCTTTTCAATCTAGTACCAATAATAATTTTTGGGACACCGCCAAAAGCTATTCAATCCATAAACGAATATACTGATTTATGGATATCTGCCTATTCAGGCTGCACTGATTGTTTTTGAAGGAAAAATACACACTGTGCTTTATCACCGACCGATGAATATTCGGAATGATTTTGCAAATGGTGTTTTCAATAATATCCGTGCCACTGAAATATGGGACGATACGATAAAGTCTGATAGCCAGATAGAGTAGAATGTTCCTATACACACATATACATATACTTTGAACTCATAATTTATGATGAGATTTATTTAAACACGACCGTAAAGTAAAGTATCACTTTATCGCCTGCGGACTACTTTACCGCACGGCATATAGGTAACTCGTTATGAGCAATCGTGTATAATTCAGGACATTCATATTTTACTTGTGATGGTTCGTTATCTAGTTCTCTTGATTTTATATATAAATACTTATCTGTGATGACATTAATTGACAGTCAATATGAGAGTCGTCTCCTATATCAAAATATTCACTGAATTGCCATGGTTAAGTTAATTCCATCAATGATATTTCTCACTATTTCTATCGTTCTTGAGGCAATCACAATGAAAAAACAAATATACACTGTCTAAAAAGCGAACAATTCATCAACTAGCATATCACACACCAGAGTAGGTATCTTTATCACTACAGTACACTCTGAACAATATTTATTCAATTCATTTTGGATCGTTCTCAAATCTTTGATCAACATTAGACTGCTGCGCCGCTGAAAATATTATTTAGATTGTTGAAGGTCCAGAGTATCCGTACGACGAGAATAAATCGTGAGGAACTTGAAGATGGAAAGTAACAGAAACCAACAGGGCATACCTCTACTTCGATAAACTCAATCTTGCAGCGATATTTGCGTTTCACGCGTTCATTGAAACAAACTCCGGAAAAAACTGACAAGTGGAGGAATGCTGAATATGGGAAAAAGTTTGGATATAGCGATTCAGATTCCCAATATATTTTACGACACTCGGAAGCAATTCTTCCGGCGATGGAAATTTAACGTTTCTTATCAACGGTTGCAAGTTATCCAATTTTGGATATTGGTATGCTATTATTCGATATTGGTACGATGTAAACTCGATGATATCTAGAAAAAAGGGCGCGAGACTCTTGAATGTAGAATGCTCTGTCCTTGGGGAGGAATATTCGCAGATTGGAAAGAGAATTTTAATAGGGTTAAAAACAAGATCAACATGGGAAGCTCCGCATCGTTTCGTTTGCAGCGATCGACATAAAAGATACAAGCATTTTTATACAGTTCAAGAGCATACTAAAAAACGAGTGGAATATTTCTACCAAGTATAGATAGATTATACAGAGTGGTTAAAAAATTATGACCAGATGAAGATTTTGCCAAGATCAAGAAAGCGTTATGTATCTCAATTATAAAAGACAGTAGATACATCAATGAGGGTGATTTGGAATCATCACAGTGTCCTCCATCAACAAGTACCGAATGTACATTTAAATATGAAACACCTTGTATAGTCTTCATCACGAACGAATGGTCGCGAAAACAACGCCACCTGGTTAATTACGGCAAAAATCAAGTCTCGGTGAGCAGCGAGTTTGCAGGATTTAATAAGTAGCAGGAGTAGCAGGAGATGTATTATAATATAAAACATGTCGGCGCCGTTAGATTCAAATTAGTGGATAGAAACTGCATATCTTGCTATTTTCACTAGTTTGAGTTAACGTAAACTGTTTATGTGATTGTCGTGTTTGAGACCACTTATGGTATGATTCATAATTTTTTCTAGAAAAAGATGAGTGGAGTAGTTATGAAGAAAATTCAAAATAGTACCAGCAGTCTCGGATCACTTGTTCTTCTCTGAGCTCAATTATGAATACGCTTTCAAGCATAGTAGCTTGTATACACTTGTAATGATTGGTGTTGGTATCTCGTTTGTTAATTGTCATGCAATTCAACTGGTCATTCAGATTTTGATTGATGCAACCATCAAGTCTGCTCACCAGCGGTGGTTTGATTACACTGTAATTTGAATACGTCTCTATCAATGAGAATACGAAATACAATCACCCATGACATAACACCCAAATTGATAGACGTTATTGTGATTCAATCACAGGATTAGAGTAGAATAAAGAGAACTGGAAAATTACCAAAAATTGTCCATATAACAGTTGCAAAATAACTCAATTCAAAGACTCACCGACACGATTGGCCCTATTACGGTTCTGGTATATTCACTCTTTCAGATGTTACATGCATTCCCACATGTCCTCTTTGTTCCTTCAAACACCCTGAATCACGGATCCAAATCAACGAACATTCGTGGTGTTGCATGATTTCTCAACGGAAATCTTTCCGTACAAACGAAATGTTGTTGCTGCTGCTGTACTTCGGCGACACTCACCATATATCAGAAGCATGTTAGCAAGATAACTATAACGATAAAACAATTGAGAAAGATGATCTGACATGCGCTAGACAAACGAAATTCTACTGTGGACGGTAGTAGGGACACAGTGGCTCATCCTGTATATCGTTAAGCCAATAGGCGAGTGTACTTTTTATTTTATTTTTTAAATAGAATCATTACTCAATCACGTTTCGATTCCATATTTTAAGGTGCTCAAATCATCAATTTTGCCACGATAATATTCTTAAAAAAACTGACTGAAATATTATTCATTCAATAATTCATGAAATCTCATTAATGTATTGGTGATATTCTTAATGAGCTATTGAGAATCTATCGTCTTGTAATTTTTCTTCTTATCCAGAGAGGAGACCAACATGCCATATACAAAAAATTTCCAAAACCGCTTCGTATACAGAGGGATTTATGGAATTTGACAAATATTCAATCTGCCATATTGAATCCAGGAATTAACCTATCAGGTTCAAATTTGGTACATGAATTGAACTCAAAGGCTTCAACAACTAGCCTTTTGAGCGAAACCAATATCAGAACTTTTTAATTTTACACAACATAAATTTAATGAAAGGAACCGAGATAAAACAATCGCAGTGTACTTTCACAAAGTTGATGTTTGATGTTCAAAGTTATAATGTTTAATGCTAAGATATGTTTACTATATTTTATTAAAATATTACATTATCAGCGATAGTGTCGAAGTTCTGGTTAAATAGCCATAGTCAGAATTTCTTCAAACATAACTATAGGTATGATTGATTACGTTAAGCTGGATTAGTTATAATTGAATCATATAACATCAATTGATGGAAAAGCAAACGAAATTTCAATCACATTTTCGCTCGTAATAGGTTAATTTCAATAAATAATTTATAGTCTTATGTGGAATGATGAAATGAACCTTTCATGCGAAACAATTAATTCGAACAAATGATACCAACCAATTTGAAATCAGAATCATTATACGAAATTTAATGGGAATTCACATTTTATTGTTGTTCTGATGAAATGGCATTCAGAACAAATAGTAGAGTCATCGTTAAAATTTACACAAATGATGTTTCGACGCGATGAAAATGATTTGGATATAAATCAACGTTTACGAAAAAAATGGTATGTGTGTCGGTAGAATCAGATAATTTATTATACTGTTAGATTCTAAATTGAGTCCGCTTCAACCTCATGATGATGATGAAAACGATGAAACCGATGGATTGCCATCTTGTGATATTTGATATCGAGATTAACATTAATATAGGCGTTATTCCATCCATTTTCAGGGTGATTTGAACTAAGTCGCTAACAATACTGTGTATACAGAGAATAATATACGAGTATATATATCTATAATTGTGCTGCAACAATATTTTTGATTTCAATTCGATTTCATAGGAGTTTGAACCTGCATATCTGACTTCATTTGAAAAACGCATTGTTCGTATGTATATACAAGGTGTTACGTTAAATAATATCAACAAGCCATTTTCATTCCTTTCACCTCAATATCTCATTTCTATTCCTTACCCACAATATATGAACTTTTTTTTTTTCGATTTCACTCCTGCATTTGTTTCATCCAAATCAAATTTCCGTTTTTGCTCAGAAAACTGTTTAATAATAAGGTGATAAGAAAAATGAAATATTGGTTTTTCAAGGAAGTATCAGTTGATATTTGTGATGAAGTCTTTACATTAATCTATGGTGTTCATGATACGTTCACAAGTAATATGATTGAAATGATAGGTATGATATACCATTGTGCTAGAAATAAAATGATTCAAATTTTATGGAATGAATCAGAGGTCAGAGGGAACATTTTGTAAAAATCCGTTGAGGGTGAGATTTTGATAGTCGTAGGTCGATAGGAATTAGGTTCCGAGTGTGCAATACCCATATCTAGGACTTTTTGAAAATAATTCTTGCTTCCAATTTTGAACGATTGTGGAAGAAATTGTGAGACATCCTGTAAATAATATACCTATAGGGTTTTATTCAAGTATGTATCCGAACTTCAAGGGGTGATTATTTGGTTGATCCTGAGAAAAAAGGTTCATATAAACATAGGTCCAGAAAAGCTTCGTTTTTTTCATTATTTGCTCAAAATTCTGTTCTCTAATTTCAATGAAACTTTGAGATTTGCTTGGCAGAATCAGGTGTATATGTATGGTGTAATTAGATTCAAAATAATGATTCCAGTGGCCTCGCATTGCATTAACTTTTCGTTCTGTATGGTAAATAAGTTACCAACGTCATATTTTTATAAAAGTTCGATATTTTCAGCAGATTAAACAATTGAAAATACAACTTTCTGGTACCCTATTAGATTTTTGAATATAACTTAGACTTAGTTTCTGAGGAAATAAAGACAAATTGATTCGATTCCAAATTTTGATGTAGGGGTCCTAAAAACACCCATTGGGATTACCCAATAACCTCAATGAGTATTATTCTGAAATTTTTAGACTTTTTCATTCACCATTTGCCATCATCAAAGGTTATACAGGGTTGTCATAAAAAACAGCAATCAATACACACCCTGTATATGAACTTTTCGTCTCCGAATCTCTACTTGTAATTTGGCCATATACTAAAATAACACCCTCGATGAAGAACGATTGAAAACCTATCCGTTTTCAACTGTCTACTGGACATGTCAATTTATTTTCACACTAACAACTAGACATACTAAGCCGGCTCAGTTTTTCTCGTGTCGCGTAGCTTTCTCTTCCCCATTTCTCCACCATTCCATCTAATATTTCATAACAACTCTTATATGTCGTCCCTACTTCATCACACCGACTGACCCATACTCGACCCTGAAGCTTTTTCCGCAATGCTTTTCATTTTATTAAAACTTTTTATGGAAAGCGCTATTTTCTGGATATTATTCTGGAGAATTTATACGCGCTATCTGTCAGAACTTCGGTATTGTAGACGGAGAAATCTAGAGGGCGATAGGATGCCATTAGACTCGCCAAAACACATCAACAAACACAGCTATAACGATGTTTTGTCTAGATTTACACTCTTGATAAAAGCAAAGGCCCAAACCTCTTTTTATGACAGGGAATTTTATTATAATAAATGAATGAAGTCTGTGTAACGTCATTCTTGAATCACCCAGTCATTACATTGTACATATAACTTGACGGTTAGATGAACAATGTTGTTGTTAATTTTCTCACAAATGTCAAAATTGATACTACTGACACAGATATTGAGATATAACTACTAAATAATACTCGAAGTCATTGAGAGATAATCCAATTCTTTGACTGACAGTGTGGACGACCCGACACCCACAAACAAAATTATTAGTAGTGTACCTAACAAGTGCGGAAAGTGATTCTTTTCCGCACACGATTGCAGATGGCCAAACGACGCTTTTCGGAGTACTATTTCGTATTTTCATCACATAGATAATGCTAATTCTCAATGTATTTCTACATATACATTGTGACCCACTTCTAATGGAATCACCCCTGTATCTTATATGTACTCGTTGGGTAAGAATCTTGAAATTTGCTGGCGCGAGAGATATACGAAAGCTGTATGACCAAGTGGGATCATCTTCAGTGATATACACTGCTCGCCAACAGCCATGGAACCACCCCAATTTCCGCAAAATGATATTAGGAGTCAAAATAGGTTGAGAGTCACTTCAGATTCGGAATCAGGACGCCCAATTCACTAACAATTCATATTTTTTCTAGAAAATGTTCCGTTCTGAAAAATTAAATTTTGTCGCACTTTTTACGGAAGCACCCCGTATCTTACGTGATTGACTTCATCTTTGGACTTTCCTCCTGCAAATTTCAGAACCCTACCTCAATAATTACGTGAGATACAGGGGTGCTTCCATGAGAAGTGAGACACAATTTGATTTTTCTGAACTGAAAATTTTCTAGGAAAACTATGAATAGTTAGTGAATTGGGCGTCCTGATTCCGAATCCGAAGTGATTTTCAACCACTTTTGACTCCTGATATAATTTTCCGGAAATTGGGGTGGTTCCATGGCTTTTGGCGAGCAATTCATATCACGGAAGATGACCTCACTTGGTCATATAGTGCATTTTTGGTATATCTCTCGCTCCCGCAAATTTCAGGATACTCACCCAACGATTAGGTAAGATACAGGGTTGTTTCCATTCTCTAGAAGCCTACTGCGATCACTCAGAAACTATTTAATCGATATATTCTATCAATGATTATTTTGTTGCCAACTAGTGTATCTATTATCATTATAATTATCATTATTATATATTTTTCGATATACATTCCGATATTTATCATCATTAATGATCTTCATACATAATATATTTGTATACTGTTTGAGTAAGTACTTCGTCATATTTTTCTTGTCTGTATTTTATTTCATGTTGAGCTTGTATCTATACTTTTTTAAGTACTCTGTATTTGACGTTTTTCTCAGACCTTGTACTCTGTAGAAATGGATGAACTATCTATCTATCTATCTATCTATCTATCTATCTATCTATCTATCTATCTATCTATCTATCTATCTATCTATCTATCATTAGAAATGGGTCACACTGTATATATTTTTCAATATATACCTATGTTCTTAAATATATCTGAGATTATTCCTTTTCAATACTTTCACTCAATCGAGGGGTTCAAACTTGAACGATGGAAACTTGTTATTTTTATAGTCCTTCAATCGCAAATTCGTGTTAGGTTTTCTCAATTCAGAAGAATTTCTTTCCACGTCATGTATAATGAATATCAATTCATCATACATCCAAAAACACCAATCAACATTTTGGAATTGGTAATTGAAATCCAGTTTTTTGGTAACATTTCCATCATTTGATCAATTCCAAAGACGATCAGAGACTATAGTGACTCTCAACATTCTGTACCAACATAGATCTAAATATTTGAATCTATGGTACCAACTAAAAGGAGAAAGGTTTAGCAAATATCCATTTCCATCTCCAGTTGGCCATTTCCTCGGGTCTTGTTGTGGATTAAGGTAATTCACGAGTTCACGAGTGAATGCAAAAACGAAGTAAAGGGTTCCGGTATATTTTTCAGTCGGCCTTTGCGTTTTGTTCTCCCAAAATCCGAACTTAACGGACCGTGTTAAATGATGATAACGATCCGGCGGTTAAACCTGAATAATGAATTTATTTCTCCGAGAAGATTTGGTGTGCATTACGTGGCATTACAGTAGGAGAAATGTATAGAGATACTAGAACTATGCATCAGGAAAATGTCAGTATAATGTACAGGGTGGGTCGAATTGGGCACTTTTAAAGGAAAAGTCCTATTCCCGCACAAGATAGAAAAAACTAATGTCGGTGCCTGTTGATTAATTCACATGAATCAATTGCTGAGTTTATATCATGCTCAGGTGGGATCTAGACTGAGGTATGGTGTCTGCCTTTGGGGTCATTCCACAATGGCAAGAAATGTGTTAATCGCACAAAAACGTATTGTTATAGGTGTATTAGCAGAGTATCGAGAAGAAACACATGCAAGGATTTGTTCCTTCAGTTTCATATTTTGACATTGCCTTGTATTCTTATATTTGAAACATGTGTACATGTATTCGAAAAATTTTGTAGTAAATAGCGCTATTCATCAAATTGATACACGACGCAAAAATCTTTTTCATGTACCATATGCTAAATTTAAAATGACTTCTGTTGCTCCAAACTATATTGGACCCAAAATTTTCAATCATTTACCTGACATAATAAAAAATAGTGATTCTATATCTTTATTCAAACGTAGGTTTAGAACTTTTTTTAGTAGAAAAATGTTTTTACAGTGTAGGAGAATTTTTCTCATCATGAATCTTTGATTCTGACAATTTGACTATTCCTATATAAAATTTGTATTATTATTATTATTATATTTATTATTATTATTATATTATTATATTATTATTATTATCAATAGGAAAATAAATGATTTATTATTACTATCATTATTATTATGACAAACTCGAAGGTGAAAACCGCATATCGATATCTATCTTCATTTCAGAATAAGAAGGTGTTTTATGAAAATGTGAATTTTTGAAAAGTGGCTAAAACTTTTGTTTTATCGAAATTTCTTCGTTTTCATGGAAACATTCTCAAAGTATTGTGTTTGTCATGAAAATTGATCCTCAGGCACTGAAATCAGTCACCGTATACCTAGTTGCAAAATAGAATTTTTCCTTCAAGAAAAACAAGTTATATTCTTGAACTAGATATAGAAAGGCCGATTTCAGTGCCTCGAGAACAATTTTCATCACAAACTCAATGCTTTGCAGATATTTTCACAAGAACAGACAATTTTTGCAAAAAAATATATCTGCAGCCACTTTTCAAAAATGCCCATTTGCGTTGAAATTTAGACAACCTGCGTTAACCATTATTCATACTGTTGAAAACAAGATGGTACACTAAGTATGAAATATAATATTTATGAGGCATTTCCGAAATAGCTCTGGATTTGTTCACTTTTGCATGGGTTATAACATCGCATTCGTATTTTCTGTAAGGATGTGTTGCTTTTTGAGAGGAACTACTTTGGTTGGAATTTCTGATTTCACCAAACCATTATTCAAAAAATTGTGTACTTTTGGTGAAAACTGGGCATGGAATGATCCAGGTCGACATGATGCAATAGTCATCTCATTTTGTGGTGAAAATGGATTTGTTAACTTTTTCGTGGATGCTCCTCAATTCAATTCAGATTTCCTGTAGCTCATCAAGAATAAATGATAGTTGACACTTTTTTTTCGAAAAAAATAATAATTTTGGCTCCATTTTCTGAAAATGAGCGATTAAAGAAATATTATGAGTACGCTGCTGTATTGAACATAGAAAGTTAAAGTGAAAATTTTCAAATTGCGAATTGCGAATTCTCGATCTATTATTTTATGTATATATCCATTTTTTTATGTTCATAATATATCTGAGAATATTCCTTTTCAATATCAAGCTCTAGTTCCTGATTTACTCGAACGTTCCTGAATCGGTAATCCATTCAAAGCTCTAGAAGTGTTAGATCTTTCTATAGGATTCTAGAACTTTCTGAAATATTCTAGATCAAATGTTCTAGATCATTCTATAGAGCATTCCAGATCATTCTGGAGAAATCCATTATCGAACATTGACATGGAAGTCAATCATACCTTATTTCAAATGTCCAATTTTTTCAGTCACAGCAAAATTGAGAAAACCTCTATTCGAAATCAAGAACAATATTCATTATTATATAGAAAATACTGTTCAAAATGATTCCCGTATTCTGAAACAGTATATTCACAAATACGAGGAAACAAAGGTTTCATAAAAAAGGAGGATAGTAATGTGAAAGTCGCATTTCTCTATCTCTGAAGACACCAGACAGTATATACCTACTCAGATATTTCGCATAAGGCCCTCCGCACACGGGTCGATCGGCGACATGGGCGACGCGATTCGAATCGTACGACGGTCTCCCCTCTACTCGACTTCCTAAGCAAAGCATCTGGATCCCGCACACGGATCGTTTAGTGGTCGTCTAGAAACGTACGATTTAAGATCTCCTCGTTTTCAGTCTCACGCGATTAGCAAGGAAGCAGTTTGATCGAGTGAATCTTGCGTCTCAATGGAGAAAGTTGTTCAATAATTTTTCAATCATTGTGAATATTTGTGTTACCTACCTTAGTTCTTTACTTTCAGTAAGTAGAACATATAATCTTATGTTTCCAATTTATACTCTCAACTTTAGGAACTGTTTGATTTTTTGAAATATATGAATCTTACATCAATGTTATTAGTATGTGTTCTTCTGCGCTGACACATTTCCTCATATTTGAATCCATATAATTTATGGCTGGAGCAAGAGTTTCCACTAAATCAATATATGATTCCTTCGACATTCTATAAAATGCCAGAAATTTTGTGTCACTCTCTTGCATTTCACTTGCAGTAACAAAAAGTCGAGTGTGAAAATTTCGTGCAATGTACGGATGCACCCATAAACTTCGTTGTCTTCTTCTTCTCCTGATTTGCCGGTGCCACAAAAACATGAATATGTCCTCCTTGCCATTGGAACTGCTCATTTTTAGCGAAACATTTCTTTTTGAAGTTGCAAAAAATAGAGTAACTAAGTTGATCAGACGCGAGTCGACTCACAAAACGTCGACCCATATGCGGATGACACACACTCCCGTCTCTTGAATCGTACGAATGCAGAAATTGTGACGTCATTGCAATCGCGTCGCCCATGTCGCCGATCGACCCGTGTGCGGAGGGCCTAAGTGTCAGGAAATGGAAAAACCATACTAATGCGGTGGTATGAAATTCAGATTTTTTTCTAGAATACACCAAAATTCAAGGGATGTACCACACCTATAGTGATCGATAGATATCAAATTGTGATTCTCACAACCACCCCAATTTGAAAATCAGTTCGTTATTGTAATTCATAACACAGCCACGCAGTTAACTGATGGTTTTTATTTCCGGGACAATCCGGGCCACTGATTCGCTCATTAAATTTTATTGTTATTGCTTGTTCAGTAATTATTGTTAACATCCAACCTTTATCAAGCCATTCGCAAAATCATAAACTGGTGCGGTTTCATCAATATTAATCAAATCCCTCACCTCTATATTATACCAATTAAATTTCAATGGAAACCACTTATGTAGTGTTTGCAAAAGAATTAAAAAGTACCAATTGCTGTTCATGTTTTGATTGCAATAGTGCAGGTAAATATAGAAAAAACTCTCCTTCTCAATATACCCCAGTTTCGACTCTGTGATAATATGCCAATGGAATGCAGTTACAACGGATCCACTTACATAATGGGGAAGACCACTGAGGGAAGAAATCCATGCAAACCTCTTTCAATCGACGAATCATGATTTACATTTTATGTACAATCAATATTATGAGTTGAAGTTGAAGGGAATCGAATCTATATCGTTTTGAATTCAGCATATTTCATTCCATATTTCAAACAGCCAAATATGATGGTGGAGTCGTGACGTATTAGTCCCGAACTGTAGCTATCTCTCTCTGATACCTCGTCATTCTGCAGTGTTGCAGTGTAATTGGTCAGTTCAAGGACAATAGGCGTGTTGGGACTAAGACGTCGCACCAGTCACACCAATGAATTGATGAAATTTCGAATGGCGCAGGAATTGTGTGTTTTGAAATGGACATATACTAATTTATTTTTTTCATCGTCTTAGCATGAATGAAAAAATTCAAAATTAATTCACTGGTAGTTTTTCAGTATATAGTTCACGATAATGTCGTTTTAAAAAATCAGTGGTCTTCCCCAATATCAATCACATCATGTTTGATTGTTCAATCTATTTTTCTATGAAACCCTTGGATTCGGTTTTTTTATCGAGCAGTGATTTTCTGTTCAACGTACTTGAAAATCTGTCGATTGAATCAGCTAAAACGATTGCTCACTATATTTGTAATCTCCTCAAGGTACGATCTTTCACTTTGAACGAATAATGCTGTTTTATTAGGTCCAGGTCACTATGAATTTCAGTTTTGGGCAATGCATTATTTTTTCATCATTGCAGATTATTCTTCGAATAAATTGGCTACTGGGGGAGTGAATGGATTTTCTGAAAATTCGCGAGACACGTCCACGTTTAAATGTATTCACCTACATTTGGCGAGCAATATGAGGAATGTAACCCTTCAGGGGTAGCAGGAATCTACCCCAACATGTTTTTCTCAAATGCAACCCTATGGCTTGCGACCCCTCATTGGAAAGCTGGCTGAGAGAGGAATCCAACGTACTCATTATATTTCAGTTTGCAGTACGTTTGGGGGTCGCATAAAATCAAAATATAATTTCGAAGTTCGAAATATTTTCAACGTATTTTCAGCAAATTTTCGACTTTTAGTAACGTTGATATATACCGGGTGACACAGGAGACATGTAGCAGCCTGTAGTTTTTTTATTTAAAGAGATAAAATTTTGAGATTCACAAGGGGTATATAATGAATGGTAGCGCACTTCACGAAATAACGACAATTTTTTTCAACCACCTGTTTGACCGGAAGTGACCCCAACTTTTTTTTTATATGTCACCCTGTACATTTCTTCAGTCTATCTTTTTCGCCTTGAAATTCTCTATCCAATCATGTATCACAAAGTGGCATTTATTCCTCAATCCGCCGTTGAATTGCTTTTTATTCAAAAAGAATAAGTTGGCTGTGACATGAATTCGATGATATATCGACACTTGATAGGCTTTGAAATTTAAAGATCATTAGTAAACCGATATTATTCGAAATGTTTTGATATTCTGATCAATGTCTACAGGTTGTCAATAGCTCGTTTGAGTCAAGATGAAAACCTTCGGAAATAACTCATGATATTGAGGAATCTAAGATAGGAACATATTTTTTCGAATTCAGCTACTCGTACAGAAACTATCTGTCTTTTATTTTCGCCATGTACCTATCACATGATCTTCCCATTTGGAATGATAGAACTAAAATTGTTCCTCTTATACGATGATCCACATCAGGGCTATCAGTCTATTTTTTCATAATTATTTCACTTAGTAAGCGGCGTACCTACACAAAATGTTTCATGTGTTTGACAGTTAATCGATTGCATCAATAATTTTTCTTCTTCATTTGTGTGTTGATTAAAATTGCATATTATCAATAGAGACGGAAAATGTATTAAAGAATCGAAAAAGTCGATATGTCGTTAATATGCAATCACTAAGACTAAGAATTTCGTGGAAATCTCATCGTTTGTGAAGTTTTTACATATTTATTTGATTCAAGAGACCGATTCCATCAACAACCACTCGAAGAATGAAAAATGATCATCGTGGTAGGATTCGATCACGGAACCTTCACACTATCAAGCCAGTGCTTTACCTATGTGGTCATCACCTACATATTAAAAATTAGTTCTAAAAAAGTAGGTATATTATAACTTATGGTCTCTCTCTATTGGTTACTTGACATTTTGAGAATTTTTTGTGTTATTCTCTGTATGCTTCATTTCCCCGATGATCCACAAATATTTTTGCGGAAAAAAGTGATTTTGAATTCTCAAGTCGAATAAACTTGTTATTATTCTCAAACAGATATATATTCCTAAATTTCTTCCCTCGAATGATCCTGTTATTCAATACAAATACATCTATTTAGTTGATTGACAATAACGATGCTTGGCCCAAACAAATTTTATTTGGATTAGATAAATGAAATTCAAGTAAACCCCTTTTCTTAATTCAAATAACGACTTTTTTTCTGTGACGGGAAAAAAGTTTGGCATTTCATCTCTGTTGGCAGGTTATAAAATGTCACTTTTCATAAATTACTTTTTTCCCGTGGGAAAAAAGTAAGTACTTCTTTCCCGGATATATATCACATATATATACTCTGTTAATGGCTTTTGTTGTGCTATAGTTCCGAAAAATGAGTCAATAATACCGTCTCCGAGAAAGAACTGCTAGTCCTTTTATCTTCCATTCGACTTCGCGGTTTCGTATATTACTAAACAACTACTATGAATTCGCATTTTTTTAAAATCAAATCACAGAATTGAACTGACAGAAGTGACATCAGATATTTGATTACTTCAAAAGAATGATAAAGATGCCTATAAAACGCAGGTGTCCCTACTGTTAAAAACTTGAAATTTCACGTCGATAATTTTCATATTTCGAAATAATGTAATATCTTCTCAATATTGATTCGTCCTTCCTTCTGTCACAGAAAAAAATAGTGTATTATACACGGGAAAAATATTAGATTTTAGCTCACGGTTTTTTGTCTCCCTCCGCTACGCGTCGGGAGACAACACAACCTGGAGCTAGAATCTACTGCTTTTTTCCCTTGTATAATAAATAACTATTATCTGTGCAATTGTTTCCCAATTTCATGAATTATATTCCCGAAGCAATAATTTTCCTTTAAACTCCATATTCGCTTCGATATTTCGTATTCGCAACGAAAAATTGAAATATTAACACTTTCAGTCCCATAAAACACTCGATGATCGAAAACATGGACTATACAAGGCACTTATTCGGAATTAACGGCGATAAAATTTAGTTATCGGTGTGGCGCGTCGTAAAATACAATAGAAATTATAAATTATATTCCGGCAACTGGATCTTTATTAACTACCGATTCGAAAGAGAGAGAGATAGGGAGAGAAGAGAATGAGAGAGTAGGCGATAGAACACATTAATTCGAAATTTTCAATATTGCACTGGTGAAGAGAATGAACGAATACCTACGTAGCGTTATCACAAAAAAAGACGTGAATGAGTGAAATAATATTTTTTTTATCGCTTACAGCGCACGAAAGGGAATCCCTATAATGCTCAAAGAACATCGTGCGTTCCTAGGGAGTAGAGTCACTGGATGGTATTAGTTTGATAAGAGTTCGGACACAGCTGAACTTTTGTCCTTTTCTATTTTCTATAATACAATGGTTTAAGTGAATAAAAGAATAAGACATATATTCTGCTCCTTGTCTCTTCAATTTCCCTAGTTGTGCCTGATTGTCAGATACGATTTTAGAGGTTATATTTTCGGTCAAATCAATCATAGCCGTAGATGGACAATGGGTATAGGGTATAAACACCCACTTCAATTTATAGTGATACACTTCTAGCAGAATAACTGTTATATGTATGAATGAAAAGAATGCATGTAACAACATTTTAATATTAGAAAATATACACATATGAATAAACTTATAGCTATAATTAATTATTGTATGTGAAACTGTACTCCAGTGATGAGTATAAAACATGAAGTTATTTATATTGAATTAAAGGTAGGTATTATCAATATACAGGAAGTAACATAAGTACTTTCAAGTGAAGTATTCCTGAGACAATTATAAGAAATAAAGTCTATATAAGCTTTTGTGTCCGGAAATGCTTCATTTCGGAGATACAGAGTGCAGAAATACAGAGAACAAATCATTTGTCGATGAACATTTGATAGGAAAAAAGTAGTTTATTTTGACGAGACCTACCAAATACTTGGTTTTGTAAAGTTCTCGGCAACTCCACTTAGCGCCCTATAGGAGCTAAGTAACATGGATCGATATAGAAAATATCTCCAAAACATTAACGTCCAGCGTGATTAAGGCCCTTATGATAATTCCCTTGATACATAAATAACTATTCACTTTCCACTGTTAAATTTTGAATTTGGTCGGCACCAAAAACGCCATTCAATAATATATCACTTTGTAGTTTACTTGCTTTTCTTAGTTTCGTTTTCAAATTCTCAATTTCATTATATATGTAATTTTGCGATCATTTCCTCTTTTCCATGATTATTTTGTTTAGTATTTTGTGTGATGATAATACTGCTATTTTGTTCTCGAAATCGCCTGCTTTGTAAATCGACAGCAGATTCTCACAAACAGATTTTGAAATCTTCTGTTTGAAAATGGGCCTAAAATATAGTTTCATGCTAATCAGATGCTGTTATAAAAAGTGAATTTTAATGAGTACCTCACAAATTTCGCTCGTCTTCAAATTGATTTTGCACCCAGGCCATTTCATATCTTCCTTATTCCATAAGCGAATGGTTTATATTTGGTTCGAAAAATTGAATAAATGATTTCCATTCTTTCAGAATTGGCACAATTCATTACACAGCAAGTAATTTCCATAGCTGCTTTCATCTCGAATGTATAATTATGAAATTTTATTTCAATTCAGACGTTTATAAAATGTATTGTCAAATTATCCTTGTCAAATTCAAAATATTTTGAACGAAAAAGCGCGGGACGACTATGGTGCTCTTGTCACAATGCAAGGTATGAAACTTAATAAATCTAAACATTCAAAAACCCTAACCGTTGTCATTTCTGTGTCCGAACTCTTATCAAACTAATAACATCCAGTGACTCTACTAGGGAGTATACACTGTAGAAAATTCCTCTGAGTGAATGAATATGTGGCTGTGAGTTAATTTACTAACTGAAATTTTTGAGTGAATTCTCAACCAAAACTAGATATTTCACCAAGTTCTCATAACAATGAGAATGTTTATAACAAATTTGATTGAATCGGTCCATGAATTACCATTTTACACAGTCAAGTAGGGTGAAATTTCAACTCAATCGGGCGTGGACCGAAATTGACTCATTATTGCGTGGACATTGAGTGAAATTTCACAAAAAAATTTTTTCAGTGTAGGGATATGAGGTAGGTATTGGAATTTTTTTGAACTTCTGGAGATTATATGTTGTTGGGAATACTTCCACAGGCAATGAATTCCAGAGCCTAGCCGTTCTATGGATGAAGGAGTCTTGATAAAGTGCTGTTCGACATCTTTCGAGGTTGACAACAGATGGATGTGCTGACTGGGCTTGTCTAGTTCGTCTGATTGATATTGCTAGTGAAGGGATGATAGCAGAGATTTCCGAAGAACATTTCCCGTGGAAGTATCGATAGAAAAGTGGGAGGTCGCCGACCTTTCTACGGTGTTCCAATGTTGTCAAACATTGGCAAATAACTATATTCCAATGGTACATATGTCTATTTCCCCATACCTCAGAACAGAAAATTGGTGAATACAACGATATTGATGCACGAACAATTTTATCAGAATATCGTATTGTCAGAATACCAGGACGTCAGATTGTTGAATACGAAATTATTGAAGACATTCCACAACAATTTCAAAATATAACATTTCACAAATTATCAACTTTCTTATCACACAAGAATGAAAAAAGAAGCCGTATGTCATAGAATTGCTGAATTTCAGAAACTAAATCATCAAAATCGTATCATATCAGCACTGTAAATTAGCAGAATCGTACATACAATGACAAAATACACGATCTTTCAGAAGCTTGCTGTTTAGGTCATGTCAATCGTCAGCGAATTTGAAATAAAATTTCAGTGTTATTCAAAATACAATATGAAAAAATAATGTACATTCACAAAACGCAATGCATACCCAGAAATAACGGCCATAGTATTGAATTGTATGCATAAGGGGTGAATACACTGCGATCTGAAAGATCTATTGTGCCCCCTATCTTGCTAGACACGATGAGGTTGTTCTCCGTTGCTATAGCAATTTCTCTGGGATGGTTCCCAGTAGGGTAGCTCCTCCTCCTCTTCTATTATGTGTGTTCCTAGATTTCTTGCCCTTGGGTTCTGTAAGGTGACACATTCCCAGAGTATGTGGATAGAAGTTTCCCCCTCTTTCCCACAGAATCTGCATTCATCTTCTTTTTCTAAGCCGAGCTTCCTGAGATTCTCTTCCAACCGGCAATGCCCGGTTAGGACTTCCGTTATTATACGAAGTGAAAACTTATGTTGACGATCTTTTGTTATATGCACCCAGTAGTATCTTAGCCTGTCTGAGACCTTCCCTGAGATTTTTCCAGATGTCTGACCTCTGTTCAACTTCTTGTTTTCTCATTTCTCCTAATACAGTACTGCTGCTGGTACTGCAGAAGAATTCTGGCCCTACGAAGGGAGTTTGAACTTCTTCCCTAGCGATTTTGCCCGCTACTTAATTCCCTTCTACTCCAGAATGTCCCAGAATCCCTGAGAAGATGACTGTATTTCTGTTGGCTAGCTCGTTCAGGTTTTTCCATCAATCCAAATCATATAAGAGCTGATAACCAACGAGCTCAGCGCACTGATAGCTGCTTGACTATCGGACATGATAATGTAAGCTTTTCTTGTAGATTGAACTGTACACATTTCCCTATTGCGTGTTCATCCGTCTGATATATGATTGGGAATTTGCCATGGCTTTCGAAGTACTTGGTACGAGGCCCGTATACTCTTATTCCAGGTCCATATTCGGTTTTGGAGCCATCTATGTACCACTTTATGTCTCCTTCTTTGTGCTCAATACCCATGGATTTACTGTCCCATAATTTTTTGCCATTTGTCCATTCCTGAGGAAATTCCTGGATTTGCTGGTTGAGTGGATGGGTTGGCCTGCCTTTGATCACTCCTTCTCTAATCATTCTGTATGTCGTTCTCTTTGCCGCAGTCTCCACAACTAAATGTAGAGGAGTGAGGTCTAGTGAGAAAAATAACAGCTAAATCGAACACCCATGACAGAGAAGAACATCATGCGATTTCCAGCAATCGAATCCGGCTTTGGCGAAAAATTATTCCTCCGTAACTCGCATCAGCCCCGAAAATTTCCAATCAACATCTCTCGGGCGGGACAGCGAACGGTTCGACGACCGTTATTCGATTGTTCGACGACACGGAAAAAAAACGAATTTCATGTGGCGCGAACAGCCGCAGTCGCCGCATTTCCAGATATTTTCCAGGTACGTGTTTGCTTGGCCCGTGCCGAATCGCATTACCAGAACTCGCAAATATTTTCCGAGTTATCGACTTCAAATTGGCGGACCTCTCAAGGAAAACAAGGATGCTACATATACAGGGTGTTTCCAAGATTGAGGCAATGAATACAATGCGGTGTTCTACTGTTCTATGAGACATAATGACACAATATTATCACCAAAAAAAAATTGAATACTGTCTGTTGGTTAATCGAGGAGATGGTACATTCATCAGTCCAAATTATTTGGAATTTTCTCTCAATTCAATAAAATGAGAATATGAATATTATTTCAATATACGTGTAGTAAAGACAAATTGAATGATTTGCCCTAGAATGCCACTGCCTTCGAACCCCAGTAGCACAGAATATCGGCTGCAAATCGGCTCTGCATTGGCCCAATATTTGAATATCGTAAATCGGTCGGATGATATTGTAACGATATTGAATAAATGAGCTGGACGGATCAATATGAATACAATGTTGATAGGCTTACATTTTTCAGGATCTTGAGAATGCTACATTGTATCGATATTCATAATGACATATGTGATGAAATCTATATTCCTCCTATATCCTGATGATTTATGTCTCGATATTGATAAATCTTCATGATAGATATATTGATTGCGTGATCAGTTTATATTACAACTGGATATGTAACCTATATCGATAGAATGTATCTTGGAGGATATTGCAATAAAACATCAGGTTCAATATCGTCACGTGGACTTCTTGATTTCATATATGTATTCCATATCGAATACAAAACTGCTATTCAATGATGACAACCCAATATTCCACCAATATTGTTTGTGTGGATATTGGTGAATTATATGTATACAATGAAGAGTTGTATTCTTATGACACCATCATCTATTTGATAATGAAGCAATATTGGGAAATGGAGATGACCTCGATATTGCAAAGAATCATCACGTTGGATATCGTGAGGTCGATCAATTTATTCCATATATGTGTACCATATCACAAACTCTATATGGATTCAATGATCAAATCCCAATATCCCAGCGATATTGTTCTAGTGGATTTCATCAGGATGAGGTTGCAGCAATATTGAGAAATGCAGATGATTTAGATATTGCGAAATATCATTATGTTCAATATTGTGAAACCGACTTCCTGATTCCATATATTTGTACCATAACCAGATCCCAATATTTATTCGATGCTGTGATCACAATGTGCAAGCAATAATATCATCCATAAATAGGAACGAAGATAATTCGATATTGGAAATAACTATTAGGATCAATATCGTGAGGTTTACTTCTTGTTTCCATTCATGTTAACCATATCAAAAACCCAAGGTCAATTCAATGATGAAATCTCAATATTAGAGCAATATTACCTATGCATATTTCAGTAAACTTTATGTATACAATATTGTGTTCTAATCTCTTGCAACTATCATCAAGATGATGAAAGAGCAATATTGTTGAATGAATATGATCATCATATTGCAAATAATCATTGTGTTCAATATTGTGAATCCAACTTCCTGATTCTATATATTTGTACCATAATCAGATCCCAATACTATTTCGATGTTGTCATCACAATGTGCAAGCAATATTATCCATCTTGAGTTCAGTCAGTTATATTGATATAATATTGAGGTGTAATCACTTGATAAACAGGATGATAAAGGGATAATATTGAGAAATGAAGATAATTCTATATTGCAAATAAACATTAGGTTCAATATCGTGAGTTCAACTTCTTGATTTCATTAATGTGTACCACATCAAAAACTCAGTGTAAATTCAATGATACAATCTCAATATCAGAGCAATATTTCTAATGCTTATTCCAGTCAACTTTATGTATACAATATTGTGCTGTGATCTCTTGAAACTATTATCAAGATGATAATAGAGCAATCTTTATAAATGAATATGAATTTCATATTGCAAATAATCATAGTGTTCAATATTGTGGAACCAACTTCCTGATTCCATATATTTGTACCATAATGAGATCCCAATATCAATTCGATGTTGTCATCACAATGTGCAAGCGATATTATCCATCTTGAGTTCAGTCAGTTATATTGATATAATATTGAGGCGTAATATCTAGATACTATCAACATGATGATAATGGAGCAATATTGGGGAATGAAGATTAGTTCAATATTGCTAGCAAACATCAGGTTCAATATAGTGAAGTCACCTTCTAGATTTCATATATGTGTACCATATCAAACACCTAATATCAATTCAATGATGAATTTTCAATATTAGAGCTTTCTCGCGCACGTTCGAGTGTTACCGTGAACGACAAGACTAGTCACCACTGTTGCCATCTTGGTTTTGTCACTAAATCTAGTATTTTCAGTAGTAATACTATAATACTATAAGTACTTCAAAAGATTAGGGCTAAACATCGATAACTTTTGTTGCATATAATTAGGAAGTGTATCAGTTTAACAGTTGAAATAATCCGATCACGATGCGAAAGGATTATTATGTTGAACGGACACGATTATTTTTAATTGTGCAGAAAGTTTAAGATGCATAATCTTGAAGATTTCAAAGTTAGAATTGTATTCGATGCGATTATTTTTTGCGTAGTTCTGAACGAACGTCTAAATTTGACCATACGCTTTGTTTGTATGTAACAATATGCATTGATTAGTAAATGGAAATGGAAATAATTCTAAAAAAAATGGCTGCTCCAAGATGGCGGACAAGATTTGGTCCCATTCCATTCAAAATTGGTAAATGGTCGACGATCATGATATTTTTGTTAAAATTTGTAAATTCAAGATAGCGGCTTCCAAATAAGTTTATGTTTTTGTATAAATGACGATAACTCCGTTGTTATCAACACAAAACTATAACTGCGACATGTCATCTGTGAGAGGAAAGAAAGTTATTTGTAACTAAGTCAAAGTGAGCTATGAGCTTCATTTGAACAACTAAAGTTGGTGCTGATATCTCAAATTCTAGAAGAGTTATCATATTTTTTTCGAATTCACTTCGAAAAACTCCCATGATAATGTGAAATTCCTATCTGAATATTTTCATGAATAAAGAAGTTACGGAGGAGACATGGAAATGATCAAAATTTGTTTTTTGCGTATAAAACAAAAACGAATAGATTTTATCAAAATATTTTTTCACATTATAGTTGGCCTTGACAAACTCCACATTTGGTGTAATTTAACCGACCTCGTATCTCTCACCGTTAAAAAGATACCCATCGTGAGCATGGTAAGTGGGACACACTGTATAAACAAATGCGCAAAGTGGAATAATACATAATTGGTGATGAAATGTTCATTTCAACACAAGTTATGGAATGAAACGAAATTATGAATGGATGAATAAGAGAATAGTGCATTTTGTGTTGCTTCCTCCATATCACTCGGGGATTCTGAACTTGTGCACAAATATTACATCAAACAAATGATTTTATTTATTGTGGAATTTCAATTCAAGATACACCTAGGTAGGCATTCCAGTTTTTTCACATTATTCTGATATTCTTGTCTGAACAAGAAATGTATGTTTCTAGTATAACGTGTCTACTAGTACACCCGACAACACTGTCGGGCAAATAACTCAGGTCATAGAGTGACTATCTTTGCTCGACACTCACTAGCTCAGTTCTTCCAGTTGTCTCATAGAGTCTTCAAGCGTGTGGCGTGGATCGCGAGTGGTATATTATAACAGTGGTGCAAAAAATAATAAGGTAAAATTACTTATCCCAATTATTGATACTAGTTCAACTTTGATTTTGATACAATTTTGATTATGTTCTTCCTTGCCATACCATGTGCTGATGCTGCAAAATCCAAAAATTTTTTCGACCCCTCGATGCCCTCGTGCAGTTTGGTAGTTCAGTCAGAAAAATGTTTTTACCTACTCACTATGTAACAAGTATAAGTTAACCTATTGATATCATTCGAGTACTAGAGTCCATGTACCTAAGTAAAATCGTAGATACTTTTTTGTTACGTACACATCAGTGTTCGCCATAAGTTACCCAGCAGCACACACAATGTGTACCTACTCATTTCAGCACGATATCGAAACAATATTGTTGAGAAGTTATTGGTACAATATTGGGAAATAATGATGGAATAATATAGGATCCCTAGATTTGGCAAAATATTGTACCTACATACCTAAGTATTGAAGATGCTTTATTAATAACGATAATGCGATTTTCGAAACATAATGAGTATTGTTAGATGATGGAACTTCAATAGGTACCTAGATCTCGGGGTAGGTATATACAATGTGTTCCATTGTCGATGATTTTCTCAGTTGTCTCATTTCAGCACGATATCGAAACAATATTGTTGAGAAGTTATTGGTACAATATTGGAGAATGATGATGGTATAATATAGGATCCCTAGATTTGGCAAAATATTGTACCTACATACCTAAGTATAGAAGATGCTTTATTGATAACGGTAATGCGATTTTCGAAACATATGAGTATTGTTAGATGATGAAACTTCAATAGGTACCTTGATCTCGGGGTAGGTATATACAATGTGTTCCATTATCGATGATTTTCTCAGTTGTCTCATTCCAGCACGATATCGAAACAATATTGTTGAGAAGTTAATGGTACAATATTGGGGAATAATGATGGTATGATATAGGATTCCTAGATTTGGCAAAATATTGTACCTACATACCTACCTAAGTACAGATGCTTTATTATTAACGGTAATGCGATTTTTGAAACATATGAGTATTGTTCGATGATGAAACTTCAATATAGGTACCTAGATCTCGGGGTAGGTATACAATGTGTGACATTATCGATGATTTTCTCAGTTGTCTTTGGAGATAGAGAGTTGCGGTTTTCACATTACTAAATTATTTATGTTGGCCCTGTTGGCCCAACTTTGATACAAATTTTTTACGTATATACAGGAAATCCAAGGTGAATATAAAAGAATATACAGGGTTTCCTATTCAAACATAAAAAGTTGAGGTTGATTCCGGTTGAAACGGAAGTGATTTTATCAATAAATGAATAATTTGGTATACCTAGTTGCTACCCACGAAATTTCGAAATCCTATCACGATTGATTCAGAAGTTACAGCACTGGCCGATTTCTATACACTTCTCTTATATCAATCTTCAACGAGGCTCAAGGGATAATCTCTCCCTTTACCGCTTCCTTGATCGGCCACTGGCCGCAAACAAAATTCTCACAGTTCTGCTTTTCTTACGTAGAATACACTGGCGTATTCATTTGACGTCCATAAATGATTATTGTTCAGAAAATGGAGCCAACATAAATTCTTTTCAAATGAGACATTAGTATGTTCATGTATAGTTGGACTCAGGTTTTTTAAAATAGTACAGTATTGTGAAAACCGCAACGCTGTATATCCAAATACAACTGAGATATCTATGAAAATCATAGAAAATGGGATAATATGTACTTACCTAAACAGGGTGAAGCGATAGTATGTTCTTCTTCGATATTAGCCAAACGTCAGATATACAGGGTGTTTCCGAAGTTGGGGCGATAAATGGAATGCGGTGTTTTATGAGACAGAAAAAATTTGTTCTGAAATTTTGTCAAAAAATGTGCGCTTACACCATAATTCATCGTTCAACTATTTTTGAACGTCCGGCAATATTGCAAAAGTCATTGGTACTTCCGGTGCTTGTGATCTCGCAGAAAGCAAGTTAACGCTTGAATTGAGCTATTAACATTTTATCAATGATTTACAAGAGTTTCAGGCAAACTTTGGAGCTCAATATCTTCCAAAATGATTTTTTTCGACAAAAATGTATTCTTTCATTTCGTTTTGTTTTTCCGTCTCCATCATCCATTTCATTGATCGCCCCAAGTCAGGAAACACTCAGTATAGAAAAAATTCAAATACAATAATTATAAATTATAATGTTCCATGATAACTGTCACCTAAAATTATTTTCAAATCTATAGGGTGTTAGCATTCCAAGATATATCGGCCGATTATGTGTTTTTTTGAATAGGACACCCTGTATATTTTCGCATTCATAGATTTTCCGTGGGAGACTGGTTTTAGAAATGCATAACACTTGAGGTCCAGCGAAAATGATTACAGAGGTATAGGGTGTTCAAAATCTAGATTTTTCAATTTCTGGATTTTTTTGTGTCGAAACTATTCATTATTGTTGGAAACGGCTTACATGTCCTTAATTTAACCATAGATTAATGACTCCCCCGTTAATCTATGATTTAACAATCGATTTACTATTTACTGATATTTAATTGGAACAGATCCAGGGTGGAGCAATAGTGCTTTTGAGCTCGATCGTCAAGTTCTATACAGGGTGTTTCATTGGGGAAGGTAAATAATTCAACTATGGATAGGGGTCACTGAGGTGATTTCATAAAACCCATGGTTGATGGGTCTTCGTCTTCTTATAACCGAGATACAGGATGTTTCATCAATTTTGTCCATATCTTCATTGTCTCATAACTTTCCAACCAACCTGTATATATTTTTAAAAATTGGTACACTTGCTCAATCTACCCTGTGGAATTGATTGAGGCAACAACAAAAGATGAAATCCAGGTCCGGCTTCACTCAAAATTCACAAATTCTTTCTGCCAGAAAACAACACCCTATACATTCGAATTTCTCATTTTTTTTGCCATATCTGAAAAGAACATCGAGATTTCTATTCAACGATGTGCTTTTCATTCGTGCACAGACGATTTTAACTATTCATATTATGTGCTCAAAATATTATTTTTGCTCATTTTGGGGTACAAAATTGGAATCAGACGAGATTTATTAATTTTATTACTTCCTATTCAGTATACGTGAGTATTACATTTAGAAGGAGTATTTCATATCGTTCTTTGTTCCATACTTAGTTGCAGGTCCGTCATCAAAACTATACAGGGCTTTTCACGATAAGCATTGATTTGATGTTTCTGGCAAACCAGGCAACGGACAAATCCAAAAATCCGAAGGTATGTATATGAATTAACATGGTCTACACGTCTGAAATAATTGTAAAGTAGCAGTAACTTAGATTTTTCAAATGGGACACCCTGGATGCTTCCTGAAGAGCTGATTTAATCGATTCACAAAGTTCGGGGTCTAGTGGGACTTATAACTGAGATATTTAGAGTGAGAAAAATCGAGATGTTTCAACTTTGGAATTATTTCGCGAAAATATGTATTATTGATCAAAACGGCTTTCATGTCCCTATCTTAACTTTGTATCTATAGACATTTAATCGAAACAAATACAGGATGGTTCATAATTCAGTTTTCTGCACCACCCTGTATCTGTTTCAATTGAATATCGAATGGAAAATTGAGATAGGGACATTGAAGCCGTTTTGACCATGCAATCTTAAATAATTTCAACACGAAACATTTCTAAAGTTGAAACATCTCGATTTTCCACATCCTATATCTCAGTTATCAGTCCCGCTAGACCTTGAATGTTTTGAATCGATGAATTCTGCTGTTCAGCAAGAATCCAAGAATGTAATGAAATACAGGGTGTCCCATTTGAAAAATCGAAGTTGCTGCTACTTTCTAGTAGAAGCAGCAAGGCCGGATCGTTTCAAATATTTCAGTAGTGTAGTTTATGTTAATTTATACACACCATCGAAATTTCAGATTTATCCGTTGCCTGGTTTGCCGAAAACGTCAAATTAACGCTCATCGTGAAAAGCCCTGTATAGTTTTGATGACGGACCTGCAACTGAGTCTGGAACAAAGAACGATATGAAATACTCCTTCTAAATGTAATACTCACGTATACTGAATAGGAAGTAATGAAATTCATAAATCTCGTCTGATTCCAATTTTGTACCCCAAAATGAGCAAAAATAATATTTTGAGCACATAATATGAATAGTTAAAATCGTCTGTTCACGAATAAAAAGCACATCGTTGAATAGAAATTTTGATGTTATTTTCAGATATGGCAAAAAAAAGAGAAATTCGAATGTATAGGGTGTTGTTTTCTGGCAGAAAGAATTTGTGAATTTTAAGTGAAGCCGGACCTGGATTTTATCTTTTGTTGTTGCCTCAATCAATTCCACAGGGTAGATTGAGCAAGTGTAACAATTTTTGAAAATACATACAGGTTGGTTGGAAAGTTATGAGACAATGAAGATATGGACAAAATTGATGAAACATCCTGTATCTCGGTTATAAGAAGTCGAAGATCCCCAGTGACCCCTATCCACAGTTGAATCATTCTCCTTTCCCAATGAAACACCCTGTATATAAAATCTGATTTAAAAACGTGACAAAACTAATTCGAAGAGGGGATTATTTCAAAATTTTTCATTCTTGAATCTGTATAGGGTAACACGGGAACCGGCCAACCAAACATAATACCTATATAAAATAATGGAAATTCATTGCCCTTCACTACAATTTTCACAAGAAAAGAGTTGAATCACTCAGCTTATAGTAAATACGACATTTTCAGACGCTACAAGAGTAGTGATTCCTACTGCCTGCGAGAACGACATCCTAAGGCATGTTCGTTCTTGCTTGGCGCAAGCAGCAGATAGAGATGGGGGAAGGAAGTCCAGGCCTTTAGAATGACATAATGAATGGGGAGAAAATACATTTTTGATTATTTCTCTTTATAAGAATTTGAGATATTATTTTTTTATTTTATTATACACACCGACGTATATCTGAAAAGTTGATATTGAATATATTCCACTGTATATACTATCATACAAAGTGTTCCCCATTTCGAGATATTGCCGTTTTTAGATAGGTTCAATATCGAATATTATCTCATAAACTTTCCAGTATGTGAGGTTAATCGATATACATTGTAGCATTCAATGTGAAATCAGTCTTATTTCGTAGACTTCTGGAAATATCCATTTCTAACTCAATATCTACATAATTATATTGTATATGTATATAAGCTTTCGATATAATTTCAGGCATCCTCCTCGATACAAAATGTCAACATATCTTTTCAATATATTCACAACACTGAAAATCATTGTTGTATAAACGGTTAAATGAGACATTGATCAATTTGATCAAATAATATGCCAGCTTAGTGATGTTCAATATGAAACAAATATTATATGTATGTATATGTATTAAGGAGTTTGAATCTCAATTGCCAATACCATATTCTCACTCGATATCTATATGAATATAAACCATCGATATACATTTTGAGGATTATTCTGGTTAAATTTCAATATCAATTTCCAAACAAATTCGCAATATTGAACATCAATATCATTTCATTATTCAAATGCGAGAGTGATCCATATGATCTATCAATATTCCCAGCATAGTGATGTTCAACATGGAATGAATATCTTCTTAAGATATAGGTATACTGAGAAGATTGAATTTCGATGGTGATTCAATATCATGATCTCTGTGTATAGCTGAATGGTATGTGTATGATTGATCGATATTATTCTGTATACAGGGTGGCCCACGGTCGATGGTACTTTAGACTTTTATGGAAAACGGTACATCGGATTATCTTGAAAATTTGGTTACTTCAATAAGCGTTTGTGATCTAACGATTTAAATTATTTTCAGCGGAGCAGCGTTGCCACTTTTACCAAAAAGTAGCATCATCTTTGTTACTTCAAATAGAACACCCTGTATTTTATTGCGTTTTTAGATTCTTCTCGAAAAGCTGATTTCATCAATGTATCATATTTGGGGTCTAGCGGGAATTATTACAGAGATATAGGGTGTTCAAAATCGAGATTCTTCAACTTTAGGATTTTTTTGTGTCGAAACTATTCATCATTGGTCAAAACGGCTTACATGTCCCTATTTCAACTTTTGATCAACTATCTACCGACATTTAATTGGAAAAAATGCAGGATGGTCCAAGATCCAGAATTTTGATCACCCTGTATCTGTTCCAATTAAATGTCAGTAGATAGTGAATCAAAAGTCGAGATAGGGACATGTAATCCGTTTTGATCGATAATGAATAGTTTCGACACAAAAAATTCCTGAAATTGAAAAATCTCGATTTTGAACAGTGTGATACATTGATGAAATCAGCTCTTCGGGAAGAATTTAAAAACGCAATGAAATACAGGGTGTTCCATTTGAAATAACAAAGATGATGCTACTCTTTGGTGAAGGTGGCAACGCTGCATCTCTGAAAATATTTTGAATCGTTAGATCACAAACGCTTATTATAGTAACCGAATTTTCAGGATAATCCAATGTACCGTTTTCCGTATACGTCTAAGGTACCATCGACCGTGGGCCACCCTGTATGTGCCGATAATTATCTCTAGTCTAATGCTGATATTAAAAGTCAACGTTGTGACAACATTCCAGTTGAAGATTAATGAATATGTGTCATCAATGACTATGCATAATGATGTTTAATATGAAATAAATTTATCTCGTGAAACTATTAGGAAGATATACTTCGTGCGCTTCAAGTGATAAAAAACTCCATACTCCATACTACAAAAGTTGATGATGGTTCCACGAATACGAAACGTCGCATAAAAAAATCGTTATCACCACGTTAAACCTCATCAAAAGTTGCTATGAAGAAGTATTCTCAGTTTTGCTGTATCTCTAATAATAACGGAGAAAAAAAATAAAATAGAAATTCCAAAAACTCACTTTTTTCGATATAACTCAAAAACTAGAAATAATTTTCAAAATCTTCGAAGGCTCTTGATATGAGCCTCCGAATGCGCAACTTTTTCCCCCATTTAACCGATTTCGTATCTCTTACCGTTTTCGAGATCCCCATGCTGTTCAACCTTATCTTGGACAGACTGTATAAATGTAAATTTCCCTTTAACGTTTTACCAATACTGGAAATAAATATTGTATCAACTTTGAAGTGTGAAAATAATCAATATAATGTAATAATGCCCTATCAATATTATTCATCGATATTCTTGTGAAGTGCTGTTCAATATGTTGCAGATATTGTTTTTAGATGTTTCTGGAAAATTCGTTTTCAAATGCTACTAGATATTTTCTGATAATATCTACATATATGTATTTATATATTGTAAGAATATGTTTCTGTTTCTGGCATCATTTTGAATATGTGTCAATATTTGTTTTCAATGTATCCGTTACATTCAGAATCGAAGGTGTATCAACTTATAAATGAGAGATTGATCGTGATGATTCATTGATATCGTATCATCGTGGATGTTCAATATAAAATAACAATTTTTTGAAGATATATTGTGGAGATTGTTCCTGGATAACCACTCTATATCCTCATTCAATATCTGGATGATGATATTGTGTGAATATCTACCTTAGATATAATTTAGGGCAATATTTTTAATAAATAGGTATATTTCACTTCGACATTTTTCGCGCATTGAAAATGAATGTTGTATCAACTTCAAAGTGTGAGAATAATCAATATGATTTATCAATATCCTGAAAAGGCGCTGTACAATATGTTATAGATATTGTTTGTAGATATTTCTGTAGACTTCTTTCTCAATAGCTACTAGATATTATTCGCCAATATCCACATACATATATGTAATAATATTGGCCATCGATATAATTTCCGACATTATTTTAAATATGTGTCAATATTTGTAATCAATATACTACTTTCATTCATTATCTATCTCGTATCAACTTCCAGTTATGACATTATTCAATGGGATCCATCAATATCACATTATACTGATGTTCAATATGAAAGATATATGTTTTTGTAGATATATCACAATATCTATTCAACTATATTGTCTATATATAAGTTTTCGATATAGCTCTGAGCTTAATTTTTGATATTTGTCAATATTTTTTTTCAATTCACTCCCCACATTGGAATATCATTGTTCCATAAACTTTCGAATACGACATTATTCCATATATGATCATCTATCATCCCAGCATATTGATGTTGGATATAATATTTATATATTCCTTAAATATATCTTGAATATCAATTTTCAATGATCACCACATATTCTCAACCAATATCCGCATAACTATATTTTATGAATATTTTATATTGATTCTGTTCCAAGCATACTGTTCAATATGTGTATATATTTGTTTTGAATCTCCTGTTAATATTATGGATAGATATTGTATCAACGTTTGATTGATAGAAACATGAATATCATCCATCAATACCTAAGCATACCGATATTTCATATGGAATATATATTCTTTGGCGATATATTTGAGATATTGTTAATAAATAACCCGTCCATATTCCTACCCAATGTCTGAGTTACTATATAGTATGAATATAAGATACTGATATAATTTGAAGCATTCTTTTGAATATGTGTCGATATTTTTTTTCAATTAGTCTCAACATCAGTCATGAATGCAATAACAAGATTATTTCTCATTATTGATCTATATTTGGTGTCAATATTCATAATATATCACTACGTGGTGATGCCAAGAATATTGCTCATCTTCAACCTACTATATTGTTGGTCAATATCGATGAGCCATCAGTTACATATATAGAGATGATGAATGATTCTCAATCAACGCACTTCATTGTTTTTTTCATATCAACAAATCAATATTGTAGGATGATTATAAATCAATATTATTTCAGATATTTTGTTGAATGATTTAACAATATTTTCATGAAACATCGAATCAATATCGGTCTACAATAGCATGTTGAATGTTTGGATCCAATATTGTGCCTACTTGATTTCTCGATATTGCGCCAATTTTTCATCTATATTGTTCCAATATCGGCCCAATATGAGTGTGCTACTTGGGAAGAATGTTCCTATCAGAGAGCCTGAAAGAAAAATTCACCAGCTTGTCATTGACAATTTGTATTGAACAAGGTTTGGAGAAGAGAAATATATATACATAGGAGAAATATGAAGTTTTCACTTAGCTTTGGACGTTTCGGGAACTAATCTGCACCCGTTTTCAACATAAAAAATGCACTTTTTTATCTCAAATTCTCATTTGTCTTGACACTTCTCAGATCTCAGTGACAATTGTTGACGTTGGCAATCAAATGAGTTACATGATGTCTTCATTAATTAATCTTGAATTCAACATTTTCATTTCCAGATTCCAGAAGTGAATACCATGTTCTATCTATAACAACTGAACAGAAAGCAATGCAATTGTCTTCGTTCAGAAGAATGTAAACAGATTGCTTGATTTTCTCTTCTGGTTGTTATCTTATTTTCCAATGATTTTAATATTATTCCACTCTGCCATATGTTGTCCATCTTCAGTAAGGGTTCTTCATTTTTCGGCTTCGTTTGAATCCGAATTGATCTCATTGCATGTTCAGTTTTGAACACAGTTTTCACTTGCAATTTATCACCAACAAGTTTTATTTTTACAGATATACCGGGAGTGTATGGTATTATATTTGTCGTTATTGATAGTTGATTTTGTTGTGGTGGACCTTGTTTGTTTTCAATTTGATGATAGAGCCAAATCGATATCATCTGACCAACAAATTTTCAATAACCAAGTCCACCACATTGAAAATGTTCTCCAACTCAACTCCTATCCAAAGAATTTTATCGATAAGACAAGTCGTCAAATTGAGAACAAACAAGGTCCACCACAACAAAATCAACCATCAATAACGACAAAAATAATACCATACATTCCCGGCATATCTGAAGAAATTGAACTTGTTGGTGATGAATTTCAAGTGAAAACTGTGTTCAAAACTGAAAATACAATGAGATTAACTCTAACGCAAGCAAAGCCGAAAAATAAAGAACAATCGTCAAAAAATTGTATTTACAGTATACCTTGTGTTTGTGGAAACTTTTATACAGGTGAAACCAAGAGACCTCTCCCAGTAACACATCCTTACTGAAAGATGAGCAACATATGGCAGAGTGGAATAATATTAAAATCATTGGAAAAGAAGATAACAACCAGAAGAGAAAAATCAAGGAATCTGCTCGCATTCTTCTGAACGGAGACGATAGCATTCACTGCTGATATCTGAAAATGAGAATGGTAACTTTTTTGAATACAAATCGTCACTGACAAGTTAGTGAATTTTTCGTATAGGCTCTCTGAGAGGAAAATTCTTCAAACGCAGTGACATTTTGGGGCAAATCATCTGTTTTGTCCTTACTAAACGTATATTGAAATAATTTTTTATAGAGGCGAGGAGAGAAAATCCCAAATAATCTGGAATAATGACTAAAATGACTACTGATCAATAAACTTTTGACAGTGGTTGTCGGGAGCACGACTAAATATCCAGTACAAAAATATCCTGTCAAAAAAATCCTGCCGAAAATAACCTGCACATTAATATATTTAGACAATGATAGCCTGACCAATAAGATTTCCATTCCTCAGTCAAATTATTATAACGATTTTATAAAGGATATAAATGATAAGGTTATTTTCAGCAAGATATTTTTGACAGGATATTTTTGGACTGGATATTTAGTCGTAGACCCGTAGATACAGAATCGATTGAAAATAAAATACAATGGTAGGGCAAAATTCCACTCCTACACTCTCAACGAATACTCCGTAGACGGTTGGCAGGAGAACTGAAATTAGGTGGACTCGTTTTCACTCGAATTACGGTCTCTCACACATACACACCACTCGCATCAGGATATCCACGCGGTCCTAATGAGGCAAGTGTTGTCAAGTAATGCGCCTGCTGAAAGGCATGAAAGGCACTCGTAAAGTTTTCATGAACACATTCCAACTCCATGTCCCGGCGAAGGTTTCACGACTTTACAGCCAGGTTGAAACGGTCTGGATTCGAACAAATTGTTAATTTTGCATCTGTGGAGCAATTTGTTCAGTGTCCTTGGTGTGGTGTATATACGAGGTGTCTAGAATCCAAATACATGAATTCATTTCAAATGTGCATATAACTGAAATTTAATGATAACATAACATCAATACATGAGTTTTTTTATGAAATATCTTGTAATACTGCAGAAAACACCATTGGAAAACCATACAATTACATGAAACGTTCGTCTATTCAATACTGATGACTTCATAATCCCTTTTTCTGTGTTGCTATAGCTGTTTCATCTAAAGGAAATCTCAAGTGAATATTTCTCAATTTTTGAATCGTTAATACCAGCTCAGCTGTGAACTGTCGAATTGATTCGATTTACATTGATATGGTGAATGTCACCCATAGAGGTTTCACCCCCATCGCCCAATCTACATGAGCTTATAGCTGATATAATTGCTAATCGAGTGAGTTGTAGCACGTTCTAGGTACAATCAGCAACGACGAAATTATCTCTAATCCTGCGAAATTCGTTTTCCTACAAACTGCACTTTTTTGATATAGATTGTGTGCCTGAAGTGTACAATTTTTCAATATCAAAATACTGATTCATTATTTCACGGGAAAGTGTGGACAAAAAGTACACTTTTTTCACACACTGCAATGAATGCTTGCATGAAAGAGGCCCATACAGTGCGCTGTTGGTAGGCTGTTTTTTTCGCTAGCCCCCAACCACACATTTCGGTTTTGCCTCATCCTTGTTCAAACTTGTTCGACGAACAAAACAGCCCAACAACAACTCAGTCTATGGGCTCCTTTACGGGATTCAGCAAGACAGCAAGCGAACAAATCAAGGCGACTGACTTGGTATTTCGTATGGAGCGCTAGTGGAATAGCGATGGGAGCATGAAGGATGCGCCGCGATATCCTCGCGTGTCAGATAACAGAATGATCGCATCTCGTGTATGATTTGATCAGCATCGTTGACCGCGAGTGGGATGAACAATTTATTCAAATAAGCCGAAGGTGGCCATTTTGTCCTTACAAACCAGGTGTTATCAAGTGAAGTGACATAAAATGAGTAGATGTACTCGATAATAATTGCGAAATATCATTTAATCATCTGTACATCATGAGTTGAATGAGGTTGTCCTCTTTTTTGACAGTTGTAGGAAAATATTGTATGTAACACGAGCGAAAAGTGGTTTTTATACTCATACGAATTGCCAACATTTCCAACTCGTAAAAAAGAGTGCACTTCACACACTCGTTACATAAATAACTGTTATACCACGATTTTGGTATACTTGCCATTTCAATGAACCTCAAATTCTGTAATATCACTCTAATATATATGTCATATAATATCTCACAATCCAGTTCACGAGAAATCAAGAAAAGATGAATTTTAAACTGTCCTACTCACTCCATCCATGACATTGTTGCAATCAGTTGAATCTTGAGAGCAATAAATGTCGAAATATCCAGTAAAGTATCAGTTGAGTTTTGTTCGCAATTAATTAACTGAACAAACAAAGATATCAATTTCAAATTTACCACAATAATAACTTCATAACTGCAAAGTCTATTATTCAGCAGCATAGTATTTTATTTTCAATGCGGACAATGCAGTGACTGGATACCAAGTAACGAATACAATAAAATGTTGATAACAGAAGCGCACAAAAGTCGAATCAAAGTTTTCTATAACTACTGTTGTAATGGATCACAAAAACAAAAGGGTCCAAAGACGATTTCATTCGCCAGAGGAAAACAATGCCATCTCATCAAAATAGATTGTATGGAAGCAATAAATTCGACTCCTATTGATATGATCTTCATTGGGTGAGTGGACTGGTAGTAAATAATTGGCATTAAATTACTTCACTGTATCGTTAGGGATCTGAATTAATTTCTGCAACACTTATTAAGCGATTTTGGTGTAAATAATCTGTCTATGACCGCTATTTGGCCATGTTCTTTCATAATCGGATATATAGTGACGCCAGTTCATATGCTGTTTCATTATTGGTCAGATAATCTTTCCTTCCCACTCATGAAGCAAGGTTGTCGAGTCACCCCTTATAACCAAGTCATGGAAACCATCCATTCTGAAAGTGGTCCAGGAGATAAAACGAACTCAAAGTCGATCGACCACAATATTCAATACAAGAATAATCCGCGTGTGACTATAGTTACGGCTCTACGGCAATCTTTAGACGAAATGAAAAAAGTACCATTTTGTTTTATATCTATACTACTTGTAATTTCAAGGTACTTTTTTCATTGTGTCTGAAGATGGCCGTAGAGCCGAAACTATAGTCACACGCTGATTATTTTCATATTGAATATTGTGGTCGACCGACTTTGACTTCGTTTTTTTCTCCTGTTGAATTATAACCAATTTATTAAAATGTTGTTAGAGCCCTGTCGTTCAATGAAACTATATTAAAATCAAATATTTCATTCGACAGAAGGAAGCTATGATATTATAGTTATTAATTTGTTCCTTTTTCGAGCAATCAGCTAGTTAAAATTTATCTCATACTCCATTACAAAAATTCATGTAAATGTTGACTAGGCTATAAAGACTTGGCAATGTTGTGCTAAACGCTGAGAACTGACAAGACAACGCCCACAATGCTGTGTTGTCACGTGTATCGTACCAAATCTCCTGAAGTATGAATTAATTTAATTATTATTAACACAAATTCATCATATTCAATAAGATACAACCTATAAAAAGGGGAATTACAAGACAACGAGTTTTATCCAGCTAATTCAGAATATTACCAATACATAATTAGGAATTAATGAATTATTCAATAAATAATACTTCTGAAGCTCCCGTTCGTATTTCAACATCTGGTAACTGTGCGGTCTGCCTATACTAACAAAATCGTAATGTCAGTTTTTATTTGCGGCACACTAGCCGTTTGATAGAAATTACCGTGGTAATATTCATGATATTATCAACTTAAAATCGACCGAAGAAATATAAGGAAATATGGCATTGAAAGATGATTGAGAAATGATTCTATTTCAGAAATAAAAAATATTGTCCACTCGCCTATTTAGGCTAACAGATTCAACTACTGCACCTAATCGAATCAAAATTGTCTTCTGTTTCAATATCATTACATATCCATATGATGTCATCAGTTTGGAGAATAGCATTCATAACTATGGTATAGCTCAACAAACAAAACAGCTATTTGAAAGCAGGAAATTGTGAAATCCAGAACTCATTTGCACCTATGCGTAATAACGAAGCAACTCATTCTACCCTGGGCATCATATACACCTATTTTGCGGTAGTGCTTTGAAGCTGTAACATGAGGACTACTTTGTTTTTGTTTTCTGATTCATCTTTGTTTCCTGAAAACAGTTTCCGATTTCTTGGCAACAACGAAGACAAGAGCTTAATTTATGTGTACGTACCAGTCATGCTATACAAACTCGTAGATACAAAGTTCAGGATTTGAATAATAAGAGGAATCGTTGAATTAATTGGAGATATACACTCGAAGAAATATACATCAATCACGAGGAGAATTCAAGTGGATACTGCTATGTACCAGGAGAAAAGTTTTGACGATATGATTTATACCCATTGTTCGTATCAGCTGTATCAATCCATCTTCGTGGTGTCTTTGTGCGTTTATCTATCAAAATCAATGTAACTTGTGTGTCAGTTTTTCTAATTCCATATCTGTAGCTCAACCTGAATACATTCGAACTTTCCATTAGTATCTATTGTTCAACTTTATTTTAAAACTAGTTCCATGAAAGTAATAATTCAGTGAGCAGTGCGGATACTCTGACTGATCGCCCATCATCACATTGCTGTTTCTGAGACCATCCTCGCTACTCCAATATAGTTGCTGTTGCTTCGACAAATGCTGGTTCTGGACCAGTGAATCTTTCTATACCTCTTATTTATCTGGCTGTAGTGTGTATTGTGTGTATGTATTTGTGGAGCAGTCACCCATAACAATCATTCTGGAACTGAACTGGTTAACCTAGGAATCCCACGAGGATCTACATCGTGCTATAGGGAGGATACGGAGGGAAGGTAGGTATTGGAATCTTCCTGGAACGTTCGGGAGATTATAAGGTGTTATGCTTACTTCCTTATGAAAAGTCGCCCTATAGGTACTCTTCCGCTGAGCCTCAGCTGGACAAAGCGTCCCTTGATTGGTACACCGATGGTTCAAAAATGGAAGAAGGGGTAGGTGCGAATGTAGATTATTCCACTATCTTCCAAGCTGCGCCCAAAGGTGTCTGAGCAAAGGCCATCATATATATCTGCTCAGACAGCCAAGCCACACTAGAAGCCCTAGATTCATTCGTTTCACCTCAAAGATTACATGGGACTGCTTTGAAACAATCGAGTTACACTCATGTGGGTTCCAGGGCATGAAGGAATAAAAGGAAATAGGGCAGCTGATCGCCTTGCACAGAAAGATGAGGAATCTACACACTCTGGTTCTGGGCCTTTTTGTGGGACAAACAAATGTCACCTGAAGGCAGAATTGAGGAAATAGGAAGAAATCGGAAAGTCCTCCTACTGGAGAGCAACTCCAGGTCAACCACAAGCGAAAAGGTTCATCAACCATTCGCAGAACCGAGCCAAAGAGCTCCTCATCCTCAGCAAACCAGAGCCAAAGCTTATCACAGGCGGAACACATACTTTGCTCATGTAAAGTATTAGTCCGCCAAAGGCTATCTCACCTAGAACAGATCTGGTCTATCTCACGTCTGCTGAGGTGAAAAATTCAATTCAGAAAAATGCTAGGCTTCATCAGAAGTCTCAAGTGAGAGAACTAACAAGACCAGATAAGGGTAATCACAATAGATCTTCTAGGTCGCAGTGATCGAGAGGTCTCCCAGCCTATACGTTCCATGTACAATCTACAATCTACTTCCCTCGACAGGAAATTCCAAAGTTTTGCCATTCTATAGACGAACAAGTTTTGGAAAAGAGTTGTTCGACATATTATTTCTGCTGTGTACTACTGTAGTTTACCTTGATTTTTTTTAAATTTGAATGCCTCTGGTATTTAGTTTGCAAAAAAGAATACCTATTGAGAATTGTTATTATTTCGTGGATGGATATTATTATGACATATCGGATTGTTATCATTATTATTATAATATGTCATGTTCATCAAAGGACCAAGGAGATATCGCTGGATTTGATGAGAATGACTCTATCCACGTAGAAATCACTCTGTCCGCATGAATTATACTTGCCTCGGTTTCATCAGAGTCTGACAGCTTTTCACATTAATGAAAAAGGTCCAAGGTCCGACACGTCTATCACAAAACGTGGAAAAAATACGTGCAAACTCGTACATACCAGCACAACAATGGCTTGCCGCCGACGACCGAATGCCATTATTAATTCTCGACAAAGGCTCGAAAAGCTTCTTTCTCTCTCTCGGGTTGCATTTCCAAAGTAGAGACACCCTGGAAGCTCGTTGGTATTCCTGCCAGCCGCGATGAACAAAACACGTGTGCATAATTACCAGAATGCGACGATGTATACGTGCAAGTAGTAGACTGCTGCTAATGATGTTTTTAACATAAAACTGGCTAGTTTGTATTCAGTTCATAGCTCCCTCGGTCGATATTAAATATTCTGATTAAATAATTTAACGGCGTCACACACAAAGGTTTGCTAATTGAAGTTGGGTACTGTGCTGGAGCCGAAGACTCCATCTGGCTGAATGCGTTGATGATGTGCATGAGGTTCTGTGGCAGTTCTTCGGCAATCAGCATATATTTCACCGGATTTGAATATAAAACCAATTGAAATAACGAGACGGGAACTCACCGAATTTTCCAATGACCTCCCATTCACATTTTGACAGTCATTATAAATGAAACAATAAGTATCAAAGTAATGATCACACATATTACAGAATTAATAAAAAAATCAAAGTGTGTTGATAACTACTAAACATAGAAAATATAAGCACCTGCATAATCAGTACATTCTATGTTGTATATCTATCTACACACTTTGACAGCATCATAATCCCCTACCCCGAAAACCCCCAGATGCCAATTTTGAATAGAATCGGATCATATAATCACAAAACTCGTCCACCATATTGGATCCGCCATCTCAAATTTTCAAATTTTGACGAATAAATCTCTCGGAAGAAATTCACCATATGTCTTAATCGTTTAGAATTGGAATGAAAGTGTTTTAGAACACTGGATTCCATCCCGAAGACATAAAATACATGTCCGAATGTAAACAAAATTGCACTGTCATATAACGGATCGAACTAATATAACCATCACACTTCGCGGCTTTCGCGGTGGTCTGAATTACAAGGAAATCACCAAAGATTTCATGGATATGCTCACGCTATATAAGATGGAAGTTGAACTAAATTGATGGCCCACGCGAATGAAAGTTCTTTAATTATTACCGAACGAAGAATAATAAATGAAATATCGCTTGTTATCGTTCATATCACGTGGATTTATAATGAACAAATGTATTATGATAGAGAAACATTTATCAATAGACACTGTATCATTGTTAATTATTACCAAATCAAATTATAATTATTATAAATGTATCTTATTGATCATCATTACGTTAATTGGCGTTAGTGTTGCCATCTAGACAAGACAAGACAAGAGTTTACCTACTCTTGTCTTGTCTTGAAATTTCAAGACAAGAGTTGTATACGCGTAAGTCTTGATTAAATAAGCTAAGTGCGGTCTTGTCTAGATAACGAAAGTCTAGATTATTATTCAAGACTCTAGATAAGACGCTTAGCTTAAATTGCGTAGAAACAGTCAAGTGCATGCAAACTCCCGCTCTCTGGGAATCAATCAAAACAAATCATAGCCGCGCCAGCCAAACGACGTATTTGTAATATAGATTTGAAAATAATCAAGAGTTTTGAATAAAAGTCTTGTCTAGTCTAGATAATCTAGACAAGACATATTGATGATCTTGTCTTGATATTCTAGACAAGACAAGACAAGAGTCTAGAATGTATAAGTCTAGACGGCAACACTAATTGGCGTAATAGATGAATTGTTGATTATTCAATAACTTTGTTCACAGTTAACAAATATAGCAGTAATAAAGCATTAATTGTTAATAAATACAGGCAAGGCAGAATGAAACTTCATGAAGCAACAATTTTGAGGGTGATGACGAGTTGTATTCCTGTATGGGGTTTGAAACATCATGACATCCTTGAAAGAGTACAGGTGAACTTCTTCAAAATGCTCTTGCTACTACCACTTAGTTCACCAGATTATATCGTCAGGCTTGAAACTGGAAAAGTTAAGTTTCTATATTATTATAATATCTTGAAATTCACCCTGAATTGGATCATCAAAGTTCTCGAAATGGACATCTGTCGCCTTCCGAAATTGTGTTTTCTGAGGCAAATGTCACTAACGAATATCTACCCAAAGTACAACTGGGCACTTCAAATGAAGGAACATTTTGATTTTATCGACGCCTCAGAGTTTCTGATTGAAATAAACCCTCACTCCTGCAGAGATCCACATTTCTGCTATTTTATAAACAGCTTACTGTCACAAAAGCTGAGGTTAACTATCTACATTTCCATTTGCCCATGGAGATAATTCCCACAAAATATTTCATTAGATTCACCTATAATGAAAGCTCATATAAAATAAATCCCAATGAGATATGTTCAATTTGTAATTTAAATTCTGCAGAAACGTTGCAGCATATTTTGTTCGATTGTCCGATCCACAATAGTTTCAGAATACCAAACAGTGATCATCTCCCGAATAGCCACTCGTTGATTGACTTCATCGACAATCTTACTCCACTTAAATGCAAAAATATCGCCAACTATATATGGAATATACTAAAAACCAGAGCATTTTCAAGAAACGAGTAGCACTTCGTGATATCATAAACTTTGCCTAATTGCCTTATTCTTTCTTCCTGTTCGTATTTTTGTTATTAATCAAAACTGTTTATATTTGCATATATGTATAGTGACAATTATTACAATTCGCATTGTATACATTTCCATGTAAAGTGATTATCAGAAATAACCGAATCCATGCTATAGGACTGTAATGTCTTTGAAAGCAATAGAGAATCTATCTATCTATCTAATCTAATAAATAAAGCAAACAATCAGGTACGATTTTGATGGATAAGCCATTCAATAATGAATATGGCTAATCAATTATGAATAAATTTGACGTCAAACTTTCGGTGTAAGGACCTAGACTATAAAGTGGAACAAAAGAAATGGCACTGAGGAATGAAAAAACAGAGCGACATTCAAAATTATAAAGAATGAATGAGCATTATAATCACCAACATTAATTCGACTCGGTTCTATCTTCTATAGTGGAACAGCTATTGTCCAACGAGGAGACTAATAATGATATTAATTAAATGTAAACTTTATTTCCTCGTTATTATGAGAGTAGTTTTTCTTGTGCTCGACGGGACAGTAATTTTATTATACGAATTAGTCGGCGATGTCAAGGGTCTGACATCTAATAGACCGAGCGACAACATTAAAAGGGCTTTTTTTTCTCCGACCGAAAAAACAAAGGGTATAGAAGAAAATATACGAAGAAGGATAGAGAGAGTGAATGGCTAACAATTCTGAAATTACTTAGAACAAAATTCTTCGACGATATTGTGGAAAACATTGAGAATTTTCTCCATACCAACTTTTATTTACTCGATCAATGCAAGAATACCTATACTTATTTATCAAAAAGTATAACCAGAACTCTAGAAAGTGCCAATGGAATGAGAAGGTCACTATTCAAGATAATTTGTTGTATTATATCAATTACTCGGATGAATCAGTATACATATTACATTCATAGAGCCACGGAAGGTATGCGATATTATATGATAGCCTTTCATTATCTTTTGTTCTCTTAGATTCCTTTGAAATATACAATTTACTATGAGGTTTTTGTTTACATTGAGTTTAATATTCGAGATTACTTCCAGAGGAAGATGGAACATGATGCTAGTAGAAATTGATACATGAAAAGTACTTATATTAATTGAATCATTTTTGAGGCCATTCAACAGTGTTATTCATATAAAGTCGGCAACACATATGAGAAAAACTTTCAATAATAGTTTATTTCGAAATTCCACTTGAGCATTAAGTTTTGCTGTATGGAATGATAAAAATGGACTACTAGTTCGGTGTCACGTGACTTTCGCTACATTTTTTCAGATTAATCGCTGAAAATGGGCGTATTTGTTTGAATTTCAAAAGAGTTTACTGAAAAAACTTGATTACATTCCAATTTCACATGTGTGTCCCAAATTCAAAGTTCTCTAACAACTTTTAGCTCTAAATTTTTTTCAATTTCTACGAAATGACAATGATATTGAAGAAATTTAACACCGATCAAACTATTTCATTCTAGTAGCTCCATCATGCTGCTAACTTTCAATCAGTAATTATCGACAGAAATATGATTTTCCTCAAAAAATTAATAATCCTCGCTTCAAATTTCTGTTGTTGGAAGCAAAGTTAATATACCGTCTATCATTCAGGAGCTAAATCTATTTGAATTGATTTTTTCAGTACTGAAATGACGCCAAAGTCATCTATCAGAATATCATCGAACTACTTAACGTATATTATCTAACCAAAGTTTATGACAGTTTTGTCGAGGTTACAATTAGAAGAAACAAGAAGAATATATCAAGAATTAAAAGTCGCAATAGAACATTCAAATTCGAGACATCTTTATGAAATTGGACTAAAAAGAACTTTTCTCAACAAATTTTGTGAAATTCGAACAAATAAGCCTATTCTCAGAGAATAATTTGGAGAAATTTTACTTTTGACATGTGCAAAAATCACGTGACTGCGACCGAGTAATCAATTTATCAATTTTTTATCGTCTTTGAGGCAAAACTAAATGTCCAAGTCATTTCAAAATGAATTATTAATCGAAGTTTTTCCCATAATATGATGCCAAATTTATGACACTGCATGTACAATACATACGCAGTCTGAAATATGCATATGCACATCGTAACAGATTTTTTTCATCACAGTATTGTTTTCATTGTGTCTGTATATCATCATCTCACCAAGAAATAGTTGTCGAGCAGAATTTTTTTTTTTTCAATATTTTCCACGAGACCGTATTATGGATCTCGTAAAACCCGGGGAAGCACTTAAATATTTCATGAAAGGACAAAAAAAGAAGTTGCTCGGATCGAATGGGATGATTCGGGAAACTTTATGGTTTCATAAAAATCCATAGAAGAGTCTGTATATATATGTATATTTACTACACCTATTTATATAATATGAATCGAGTTGCTCTGACTTAATGAAGACGCGTGTGAATTTTTGTTTCTGTCCTTATTGTGATAGATATCTGAACCAAACTATTTTATGAATTTTTAGATATGATTCGAATCTGGTACGCGACTCGATATATTCATTCAATATTTCGATGGCATGTCCTTGATTATATGCCCATGAATCCTCAGTTATCCCTACCAATCGCTTGTTTATTCATCGAGTCATGTTTGGCGCTTAGGATCTATTGTTATGTAGATTGAGGATTCATCAACGGACTTTACGAAATCCGCATTTTAGAGTAAGTTCTCGAATGGTATAGTACAGGGACTAGCGGATTCAATAGGGAAAGTATTGCTATTACCTAAACGGTAAGTGACAGAAAGTTGGTTACTCAGGTAGCATATATACTATATACTATATAGTACCATCCTGCCAGCGATGCTTCGTATAGTGCATGATTTCGAGTGACTTCGGGAATTGGGAGGATTCTGCCGCCTGATGTGTGATGAGAACTCGACCTCCCTGCCGATTGATCGACCGTTAGCTGAATTGGCAGAGCGTTATCTGTCAAATATCATACGTATCATCATTTCAGCGCCATTTTGAACTGGTAACCATTTTGACGGCCTCTGCTTTTGACGAGCGCGTCACGTGGTATCCGTCAAACGTAAGTTGAGCGGTTAGTTTCAATGAGCACCGGAAGGTCACATGTCATCTATCATATGCTATCTACCCTCTGTCATACGTTGGCTGTAATCTACTATAAATGTGATATATTATTCATGAGACACCCTGTATATTTTCATTCAGCGATCCTCCCTGTATATTCCATCTTGGTATTGTTGTTGTGTTATCGCTATTCTTAACAGCAGCCTGCTGATAGCGTCGGAACCGGATGACCTTGAAAGAGTAAACAATGACCAGAATGAACCTTTCGCTGAAAAAGTCCGTATATCTAGGGAAAAATCTGCTTTGCTTTACATGGGCTCTTATGGGGCTTTCCGCTGCGCATCGCGGAATTTCCGTAGAATCTGGGGAAAAAGGACTTTGAATTTTGAAAATCGGTCTGGTATCGGCATAGCTCCTTTACCGGCATGTAACCCAGAGGTTGTGAGTTCGACTCTCACACGGAGCGGTGAAGTTTTTTTCATTTTCCATTGTCACACGAAATTAGGGCTTTCCATCTTCATCTTCATATGTATCTTTTCGGTTGAGTAACCGACAGAAATTATGACTCCACTCCTATATTGAAGAGGTCCAAATTACGCAACTTATGTCTAATTTGATCAACCGTTTAGGAAACAGCAATACTGTCCCTATTAAATCAGCGGGACCCTGTATAGGTATTCGTTCTTCGCATGGATGGACCCTCTCATAACACGCCGTTTAAGTACCAGTATCAGAGCACACAGCGTTACTCCTAATTGGACAATGTAGAGGGAATTCGGCATCCCCGTACATTTCGTCTAACGGGTGTCTAAATTCACCGCGGACTGGGCGAGAGGGAGGAAAATTAATCCGGTCGTGGGGACTGGGGTGCGTGGCGTCGAATCCGGAATCCGGCAGTTACAAGTTACAACGACAACAACAACAACGAGAATCGTTACTTCATGTATGGTTGCGTTGTCTCGTTTCCATGCGTGCCGATTTCAATTAGGACCGGTCGTGTTTCATTGCTGTTGTTTGGAGATGGGGGTGAAATCGGGTCAGCCGACGATCCCAGCAGGAATGTGCTCGCTGCAAGCCAAATGAGGTGTCTTGAGATGAAAGTTTCGGGTAGTGGAAGTTGGAGAGATGGTATAGGTTGTTACAGGATTCTTCCGCATACTTCGGTAGGTACACTCGTCTTCAGTGAGCATGTCGCGGTTGGACGCAGTATGAGCGGTCTTATTGCAGCGGAAATTAACAGAGTCGACACCGTCCTTGTGCGACGTGTTCTCTGAAGACGACTGTACAGGTATACACTGTGCCCAAGATAAGGAGCATCTTGGAAACTACGAGAGATACAGAATAGTTTAAATTGAAGAAAAGATGCGCAATTGAAGGTCCAACAAAATGATTTTGAGATATCTCTGATAGAAAAAGGAATATTCTGAGTTTAATAAGGAACGTGAAAAAATGGATATACAGAGAAGTGCACAAAAAACGAGGACTGTATCTTTCGAATTATTCGAGATAGGGTTCTGAGAATGGATGGGCAGCTAGTATACCGAATTGCTCATTAATTGACGAAACAATTGTTCTTCTATCACTTCCGGTTCTACTGGAAACAACCTCAACTTTTGATTTACACATTTCATGAAGAATGGCTGAAAAAAATCTGGACACCAGGTTACTGATAAGGGTTTGATATCCGAAATGAGTTCATTCGCATAAAGTCATATAACCTGTTTGCGAGAGATATAATCCCCATATCACCGACACGAATGATTTTTTCAAGGTTTAAGCTCATTAAGATCAGAGTTTATACAAGTATACTTCAACTATACCTTTCAACATTCATATCAATACTGAACATGTTGGTGAGTTATATTTTTATATCATAATACATCATATTCTTCTATTCGATTTGAGAGATACTGCCAATTCTCAATTTCAGAGGATTTTGATTTTTCATGCTCTCCTTTTGGATGTTTAACAGATATAATTCAATGTTCGACGTAATTAGTAATTGGTTTTTTGTTGAATATTCAGAATAATATGTGCATAAACATTATTTTTTCCTGAAGGAGAATGCAAATTCTTATAACTTCAGAAGATTTTCTTTTCAAATTCTTATCGTGTGCGTTCAATAGATATAATTCAATGTTTGTCGTGACATATAGCCAGGAAAGTAGATGTTTTCTGCTGAATAAAGCAAGAAAGAATTGATATGTTCATCACAAAGAGAATGCGAATTCTAAATGTATTCCTTTTCAATACTTTCACCCAATCAAGGGGTTCAAATTTGGACGATAGAAACCCAGAAATTCAGGTTTTTGGAAAAAATTAGAAAACGAAAAGGCATTTCAGAGAGTTCGAGAGTCAATTTGTTGGTTCATCACTCGCACAACTTTTCTCCCATTCAACCGAATCTGTCCCTCGTAGTTTCCGAAATGCCTATAGTGGACACAGTTTATACAGTGTATATACTGGCTCATTAGCACCCTATACCTTCCATCGATTGTTGAATCCTGCGAGAAATCATCGAATGAATCATCAGATGAATGATTTAGACCTGCTGTCCATCAATCATTGCGTGTCGCTAAAGTGTCGCTATTCAGTTGTCAATCATAGGACAATCGAATCAAATTACTCTTGATTAGTTTGTGTGTCTTGTATCTGTATCAATGACGGCTAGATATCTTGACGATCTGACGGGTTATACATGTCTGTCCAATCACTCAGTTCAGTGTATACCATACCAGATGAGTTTAGCTACCGTCCCTTCTGGAGAAGTCATTCATTTTCTGTTACTTTGAACTCTTATTCAGTTGTTTCCCAATAATATAGGTTATATTAAATTCTTATTATCAAGTGTCAAAACTGTGTCAATAACAGTATAGATATTTAGCCGTCATTGCTTGTATGAATGAACATTTCCTAGATTCTGGCGTTGTTGGGACATCTGCCAAGTGTAAAGTTTGACGTTTCAGAGTTCCTATATTTGTGTCACTTGAAATTGCATTGTGTATATACGTTTCAAGCGATTTATCCCAGTTTTATAATGGAAAATTTAGGAATTCACAATGAGGTGAAAATAATAATTGATGGTCAGTTAACCAAATATGAGTTATTAATTATTATTATACTTATTAATCTCACAAAACTTCACGCAATCTTGAACACAATCTATCTCATAGCCAATATCTGAGCTCTATCTATACTTATATTGGTAGCAAACAGATCACGTGATATATTGAGAACATCATCAGGTGAAGAAATTCGGGAATTTCGCACCAGTATCTGAAAAATTGTGAATAATTCAAAACGACTTCTTCAAAACCAGAATATTTTCTCTCGTCCAACAAATCTTGTGAATATTTCCTACCATTATGAAAGAATCAGTACATAAAAAGCACAAGCAGCTCGGAATAAGTATTGGTCACATAATCCTGGATTTATTTTTAGACACTCGGATTAATCTTGAACATAAGGATCTTTACGACAAAAAGTTATCGACCGCACAACATAGTCATTTTTCCCAAGTGGAACTACGTGCATTATAGACCTTCTCGAGGCGACACCATCGTAATTGTTCCGAAATGCTCGTTAACGCGCAATTATTTCGGCGATAATCGCCGAAAACCCCTCGCGATGAGTACTTCCGTGATGTAGTGGCGGTGGAGACGGCAAAAACTGCGAGGATAATAATTCCAAGTATGCGGCGACAGGAGAACAAAGGCCGCAATTGCATTAGCGAGTGCAATGCAAACATTGCTAATAACGTACATAAATCTGTCCGTACACTGGCTGCCCATATCCATTCGACTGGCCGGCTAGTATAATAATCGCCATGCTCGCACTGAACGGATTTCCAGCATAGCTATCTCTCTCTCTCCATCGCTAACTAGAGCTGTCTCCATAATATGTCCAAATGAATTCATCAATGCTGGTTCCTCAAGAGTAGCATAGATTAATCCATGAAAGTAGTGTACCTATAGAGTGTGCATGCCTCACTTCTAATGGAAACCACCCTGTATGTTACGTGATCGTTGATTAAGGATCCTGAAATTTGCTGGAGCGAGAGGTATACCAAAAATGCACTCTATGACCAAGTGGGGTCATATTCAGTGATTCACTCTGGTAATGATAAATGATATTAGGAGTCAAAATAGGTAGGAAATCACTTCGGATTCGAAAACAGGCCGCCCAATTCACTAACTTCCTATATCTTGACGCATTATTATAGATAACCATTTTCCTCATACTATAAACAAATTCATCAATTCATAATTCATTTCAATGACACCCGTCATGATTTCTGATGCATTGTATCAATCCTGATAATCTATTCGATTGTACTAGTTCAGATTGTTATTTCATTATCCCTGATGGGAACTGACTTTATGATTTCAGATTAACCATCAAGTGAATTTTCCGATTTGATAAATTTTGCCTCCTGGAATGTCGGTGGTTCTGTGTCTGCTGGCCAGCAGTGTATCATTGAAGACGATCCTACTTGGTCATTGATCTCTTTCTCGGTCCTAAAAGTGTCAGACCCCTACATCAATAATTACGTAAGATACTGGGGTGCTTCTGTGAAAAGTGAGACAGAATTTATTATTTCAGAACTGCACATTTTTCAAAAGGAATATGAGTAGTTAGTATCTACGTAAGATACGGGGAAGTTTCCATGAAAGGTGAGACAAAAATGAAATTCTCAGAACTGAAATTTTTTTCAAGGAAAAAATGAATAGTTAGTAAATGGGGCGTCCTGATTCCGAATCCTAAGTGATTTTCAACCTATTTTGGCTCCTTATATCATTTTCCTGAAATCGGGGTGGTTTCATGGGTGTTGATGAGCAGTGTATATCACTGAATATGACTTCACTCGATCATACAGTACATTTTTGGTATATCTCTCGCTCCAGCGAATTTCAGGATCCCAATCCAACGATTACGTGAAATATATTTCATCCCCTATCTCAGCCATGCATTATTCTTAACTGGAATACCTGCCTAACCCAACGTAGTTTGACGATTCTGTGACGTTCTTGTGACGTTTCTGATGCTTTGATGAACCCGTGACGTTTCTGTGTCGTTTTTGTGACGTTTCACGGCGGGGTCAAGTGGTAGAATGGCGGGGCTAACAGGGCTGACTGACTGGACTACACAGACAAAAGTCACAAAACAGTCACAAACACGTTACAGAATTGTCATACGTTGGGATAGACAGGTATTCCAGTATAATAATGATAATACCAATAATAATGTTTATTACTCGGAAATAGCAATATCAATACATATCATACAATATACACTCATAAGAATAAACACAGCTAATCGATAAAGGAAATCCTTGAAATCGATATAAGTGAATTTAAAAGATTAAAAATTATGAACTTGTGACATGAAACTTGGTATCATTGAAAAACAAAACAATGACAATGAGATTTGTATCAAGAATTTATATAAATATAACATATACATAAATGATATGATCAGGGAACAGAAGGAATAATTTTTATATATTTGTTCTTCTTCAATGATCATAATATAATTTGTTAGGAATATCTATATACTTATGGATTAGAAAACGTGGATTCTACAAAATCCATTATCCATGCCTTCACTTTCGAATTATGAAAGTATTTATCGAGTAGATTCAGGTGCACTACTCTCAACATTGATCCACCCCTTATCTGATGGAAACAAATCCATTTATCCACCCGAAATTTGGACTAATCAATAGATGAATATAATAGTGAGTAGGAGTCTCCGACATTCAATCACCCCCCACCATTCCTCTTTTGTCGACCACTACGTGTCACAGCTGACCAATCAGAGACCCTGAATGGAGGCCCTGCCCAATTCTGAATAGCGGTAAAACTCAAACGCCAGACAGTTCGAGTAATCGATTTGGATATGGAAATGATGAGTAAGGAGTTGTATTATTTTATTTCGAAGCACTTTCCAAAATGAATCAAGGGAATAACATTATTCTCTATTGATGTTGAAACTTCCCAACAATGTCACCTAACGTAACCCTACTTTTCTTGGATATTGGTAGTACTTTACCATTTATGCCACATGTTGATAATGTTATCAATGAGTTGAACTCTGTAATTGACTCAATTAGAGTTATTATGGACTATGTAAATAAGGATATTTTGAAAAAAGTATATTCTGCAAATTTTGAATATACGTATCGAAAACATCGCCTATTTGCTTCTAACTTCCAGATGACTTAAAATATCAAATGACCTGAAAGAAATCAATGAAGGTCTACATAAGTTATTGTTGGAATTAGAACCTTACACAATAGAAAAAAATTTACATTCTCAGACAGTTTCTCTAGAAGCACAGGATTTACTCAATATAAAGAGTATTATTATCATTTTCTTCATTATTATGACAATGAAGATGTAGAACAATTAAGCCATTTCAACGTATTGACAGGACTGCGATGGTTGCTCGTGAATGTGATGTTGCAAAATAATATTTGATACTTCAAAAATAGGTACGTATTTATTTACATTTCCTCGATTTTCAGTGAGGCCAACCTAGGAAACAACTCGAATTTGAAGCACCCCTTATCGTCGATGGTTCAACCCTCAATTGTAATCATCAGGCAGAATCAATTCGAGGCTTACAGCTAACCCTCGATAGAGGATTGTCTGTGCGTGTGCTTCTTCAAAGCAAGGAATTAGGAAACTGGGAGAACTTTCGCTAAGCTTCAATATCATTGGGATGTGTTGTGTGATCACAAGAGAATATAAAACAGAAGGGCAATGGGCTTTGAGATAACACGGGGTAGTACGCATTCCAATTATTTTAGATTCAATCCAGAATTTCCCACATATTTTTGCGAGATACACGATCAACGAGTCGAGTGAATATGCTGCTTGTGTCTCATTAATCTAATCAGCACCAACATGAGATGTGATAGGTATAATATAAATGCATGCAATGAAGAATAAGATTTGCAGGTCTCTTGCGTACAGTTATCATTTAGCAAAACACCATCACCTTCATCATTGGCGTGCTTTTACAGTTTCCAGTTCGAATAATTCATCTATAACTTCCTCAAACATAAAAGAAATTTCTTTCAGTGCGATTTTATCAATAAAAAAATATGAATGCAAATATCTTTTATGAATTAAAGGAATACGAAATAACTATGTGGGCAAACATGAAAGTGGAATATAGGAATTATAAATGTTAAAGGCACAGGTTCATTGAGATATTATCATGGAGTGCCTTTACCACCATCGAATCAGTCACAATTGTATCAGGTGATTTAATCATAAATTTGGTTTTGACATAATATTCCCTTTTCCCTACAGTTCTGTATATCTACTATAGCATCTGAAACCATTCTAATTATAGACGTTCAATATATTATTCAGCAGTATTTCCAAACGGATATGGTTTTCAGTAGATCAAAGCAGCATTGAGAAAGTCCAAAAGTAAGTTGGGAAACATTAGAAATGAAAATTACAACATTTCAACTATACCAGGTGTCAGTTTATAGATACCTGTTCCTATGTGATATTCCATTTATCTCAGATGATGAAGTAGTCAAGTATCATGATTTTGATTTCAATAATCCAAAATCTGCCTCCAATAATGGGTAATTACTGACGGTGAATTTGAACGATTCACCACACAATACCAAAAACTAATTTGGAAAATATTCGAAATGAAACTACATTCCAACTTTACCAGGTGTCCTAGTTTATAGGTACCAGTTCCGATGTGATATTCTATCCATCTCAGATGTTGAAAGAGTAAAGTATCATGATTTCGATTACAATAAAATAAAATCTGACCCCGAAGGAGCGAATGACTTTGAAGAATTTCTATAACTCAAAAACGAATTTTTAGACTTATATTCAACAAGGACTTTCGAGACAGCTGTCGGCCTACTTTTAGAGAAAAATATATATCAACAGTACCTTCCACCTTCATTTTGAAATGCGTTATGTTTGTAAGGAATAACTTGAGCTTTTTTCAAAAAACGGGTCCGAACATGAGCATATACAGGGTGTCTGTAAAAGGTCTTTACAAAGACATACCACATATTCCTTAGACCAAAATAAGTCGATTTAAGTAAAATTACCTCAGTACAAAGTTGCATTGTTTTTGCTCCAGAGGGCCTTGAAGTTACAATTTTTAAATCGTTTTTCCCATATAAATCTGAAACGGCATATGCGATTTTGCTGAAATTTGGTATATTGATTGAATTTCAGGTGGCAAAAAAAATTGTGTTAAAATTTCGTCCGATAATTATACATAGGCGTAGAACTTGATTTTTTGAATAATTGCACCTTTAAAAATTCTACGCCAATGGCAGAAAAGGGGTTTGAGTATGAAATTTGGATTGGGTGCTCATTTACTACAAAAAAGTACCCTTGATAACACTCGATTTACTCTCATGATTCTGACAAAGTTTGTATTTTAATAATTATTGTTTATGTTCTAAAATTACTAAAATGCAAATCTCGTCAAAACCATGAGAGCAATCGAGTCTCATCACGAGTACCTTTTTTAAAGTAAATGAGTTGCGCAATCTACATTTCATACTCAAACTCCTTTTCTTCCATTGGCGTAGAATTTTGAAAGGTGCAAAATCAAGTTCTACGCCTATTTATTATTATCAGACAAAATTTTGGCCTTATTTTTTTTTTGCCACATAAAACTCTATCAATATACCAAATTTCAGCAAAATCGATTTTTGACATTCCATATGTACCAAGGGTATCAAAAATGGTGAATGAATATTATTATCATTAATATTATTATTATAACACGTATTTACTGACGTTGAATGGAGATTTTGAACGATTCACCACACAATACCAACGTCACACGAATAACATTCCGATAAAATCATCCGAAATGAGTTTTGTTCGAGGCTTGAGAGCTATCTGATAAATGAAACCATTTCTTGGCGTTGAACCATTGCAATAATAAAGGAAACGAACCGGAGATCCACACGCCCGATTCCTTTCTTCTTCATTCAAGAAAAAGGAGTTTCGCTGCAGTCGAAGGACATTAGCGTTAAATGGGGTGCCGAACTTGTTTGAGCCGACTGAGGAAAGAAAGGATTTATTATTCAATGTCCTGAAGCCGATATTCGAATTTGAGAATTCGAAAAGAGACCATTGTACACGTGAGAATACTTCGTCTATACAATGGAAAATCAGTGGTACCGATCCTAGATTCAACATTTTTCATCAAATCTCACGATTTGAAGTGGAATTCAGCAAAGTATGAGATTGTTTCGATCAAGTATAATGAATTTGGAGTTTTGTGAATTTATTTGTCTAAGATAATATAAATTTCATTGATAGTTTTCTATAACAGCAGATGGAAGTTTTCTCACATTCTACAAATTATTCAGAGGTTAGATGATGTAGAAATAAAAAATCAAATAGTGATATTTGATTTCGATAGGAATGAAGAAAGTTACAGATATTTACAATATGCTTTGCATTCTTATATGTGTATGTGTCTTGAATGGAAATGATCGGAATGTACACGAATATTTCAGTGAAAAATATTGAGGTGAACTGTTCATATGTTTATATGACGTGATTCAAAGTATACGGAGAAACTGAAAGTATACAGTCTGTCCAAGATAAGGTTGCACAGCATGGGGATCTCGGAAACGGTAGGAGATACGAAGTCGGTTAAATGGGAAAAAAGTTGCGCATTCGGAGGCTCATACCAACAGCCTTCGAAAATTTCCAAAATTGTTTTAAGTTTTCCAGCTATATCGAAAAAAGTGGAATTTTGGAATATCTATTTTATTTTTTTTCTCCGTTATTATTAGAGATACAGAAAAACTGAAAATACTTTTTCATAGCAACTTTTGATGACGTTTAACGTGGTGATACCGATTTTTCTATGCGACGTTTCGTATTCGTAGAACCATCATCAACTTTTGTTTTTTAAATACGGCTCTGATAATTCTTTCACAGATTCTGAAAGCTTTTTTTATTCTAAATTCAACCATGTATTATACAAGGTGGTTTGAATGTGTTTCGAACTATTTTTAGCCATCATCAATGTTTTTTTCGAAATTCCAAAGGAAAAATGCCATCAGTTCCACTTATTTTGAAAAAAAATTAGCCAACAAACTAATTCCTCATCAACTAGTTCCGATTGATAGACTTATAGGAATAATTAGTTCGAAAAATTTAATTATGACAAGCTCCTTCGGATTAAAATATGAATACAATTCATAAACAATTCGAAGCGCTGCATTGAATAATTTAGTGGATTTTTTTTCACTTTTCAGTATTGAATAACTAGTCCATCAATGTTTGACACTGAATAATCAGAAATAAGTGAAACTGATGGCATTTTTCCTTTGGAATTTCGAAAAAAACATTGATGATGGCTAAAAATAGTTCGAAACACATTCAAACCATCTTGTATAATACATGGTTGTATTCAGAATAAAAAAATCTTTCAGAATCTGTGAAAAAGTTATCAGGACCGTATTAAAAAAACAAAAGTTGATGATGGTTCCACGAATACGAAACGTCGCATAAAAAAATCGGTATCACCACGTTAAACGTCATCAAAAGTTGCTATGAAAAAGTATTTTCAGTTTTTCTGTATCTCTAATAATAACGGAGAAAAAAAAATGAAATAGAAATTTCAAAAATTCACTTTTTTCGATATAACTCAAAAACAAATGATAATTTAAAAATTTTCGAAGGCTCTTGATATGTGCCTCCGAATGCGCAAGTTTTTCCCCATTTAATCGACTTCGTATCTCCTACCGTTTCCGAGATCCCCATGCTGTGCAATCTTATCTTGGACAGATTGTATACATTATCCTAAGAAAATATTATAATTTAGAATAATTTTGTATTTTGCAGATCTTTTTGAATCTTTAATATGCATTTTAGATACAGCTTTAGTGTCATGACTATGATCGATACGAATATTCAGGGATTCATGATTTTTCAGGTGGCACCATTATGTATAAATGAATAAACATTCAATATTTGAAATTTTCCCATTATATAAAGTGAATGATTTGGATACAGCCTGTCTGTATTATAAATAATCTTCAGTATCTTATTTTGAATAACATTTAAGTGACTTAGTGCTGTGTCATACATGCCACCCCGTACTAAGATTCCATAACATAGAATAGATTCTACTAAACTGTAATATATTATAACAATAAGCAGGCTTATACTGAGAAACTGTTCAAGGAGGAAGAATTTATAGATCAAGAATCTGAGTTTTTTGATATATACATTACATGATAGTCCCATTTTAAGATCTGGTCAATAATGCTGCCTAAGTATTTATTAGTTTGAGTCTATTGAATTACAGAGTTCAGATTATCACACATAATTTCTAGGAAGTGAGGACGATCTGCAGATGTTTTTTTCTTACTGTGTATAGTATTATGCGAATTTCTCTTGTGGCCCAGCAAGCAGACGTGGTTTTCAATATCATCGGTTTATCGTCCCGTTTATATACGATAAACTATTATTGGCCCATAATCGGGACTGATATGAACTTATTGATTCAATAAACTTCCTGCAATTATATATCGATAACGTTCAAGCAAACTATAATAGCGTACCATAAAAATTTACGGTATCGTTATTTTCGAACAACATCGTTACTCATCCCGTAACTCACCTATAGGAACTTAGTGAAAGAACTGCCGAGCATTAAATCCTTGCCAATGTGTACGAAAAGGACCGTACGTAGATGTTGAAGGTACTCATATACAGAGTGTCTCACTTCAAATGCCCTCCCCCTCTATACATTTATTTCAGCGATTAGTCGTGCGATTTTTACCAAATTTGGACCGGTTTGTAAAACCATTGATATGCTCAGTGTTTCAGAGACGAACATATTCATTTTTGACAGAACATATTCATTTTAGACAGTGCAGTGCGTTTTTATTAATATGAAATTGGGTCAATTTTTCATGAAATCGTATAAGGAATTTTTTCACAGGGAAACGACCTCATAATATTGTTCCTCATGGTTTCAAGCACCCCATGTGAATTTTCATATGATAAAAATGAAGCATTTTTGCGAGCGTGAGTGCTTTTCCTGTTTTTTCTTTCAAATCATCAATTTCACCAATTTTCCAAAATCTGCAGTAGATTTGAATTCACTATTTTTTCGAGAAAGAAAATGAGAAAAATGAAGCCATTCCAGTTAATTCTGGATAAGCTGATTCCTTGCATAGGATGGAGGCTCGGAAGAATGCGAGGAACAATAATATGAAGTTGGTTTTCCTGCAAAAAAATTCTAATTTATGACTTCATGAAAAATCGACCTCTTTTTATATCAATAAAAACGCAAGACACTGTCCAAAATGATTTTCGTCTATGAAAAACTGATTATATTGATGGTTATTCATACCGGTCAGGATCGCACGACTAAGTGAGACGCTGTATATACAGAGTGTTTAAAAAATTTAGTATCAAGTTTTCATGGGCTTATTTTCCAAGTCAGAATAATACTTTTTTTTCCTGTATATAGGTGTCTCAGTTTTCGAGATATTCAGATCAGATTAAGACCATGCTTTAGACGTTTCAAATCTACGAGACACTATCTTTCGCTATATACATGCATGCAACTTTTATTGAGGCGATATTTGATGGATCTGTATGTCTCAATGAATTGTACATTCACTCCTAAAAAATGCCTCACCTCTGAGAATATCCTGTATATTTCAATTTTGGGTCATCGATTTGATGTCATGAATGTAGATAAATTTGATAGTGTTCCTGACATAAAGCTCCATACATGTAACTTTTATTGAGGCGATATTTGGTGGATCTGTATCCTCTCTTGAAAATGCCTCACCTTTGAGAACATCCTGTATATTTCAATTTTGGTACATCGATTTGATATTATGAATGTCCATAGATTCAATAGTGTTCCTGAGATAAAGCTCCAAGACAACCGAACTCTCTACCCATATTGGAAATAAAATAAAATCTAATGCCTCATAATCACTGCGGCTTTCTATCACCTATACATTCTGTTTATTTATGATAGCTGGATCATCCGATCATCCCCTGGATGTAATCCCGACCATTTTCACATCACATATTGATATGAGAATCGAATTGGTTCTGGTTCAGCGTAATATGTACAGCCTAATTCAGAAATAGGATTATATACAAAATTATAGTTGTATAACCAAACTATAAAATATACAATATAGTAAAACGTATTCCTTAACAAGGGATTACTGTTGGCATTGCCGATTGGTATACCAGGGTTGATGTCGGCCACAGATTATATCACACAGGGTGTTGTGGAAATGAATATAATACATTCATGTAATATTAAGTGGTACCACTAAAAAAAGGATCAAAATATGAAGCAAGACCCCTCTTACACTCAAAATTCTACTTATCTAGAGCTAGTCGTACATGGAAAGAATATGAAGTTCAATAGTGGCTAGAAAGAGAAAATTTTCACAAATGTTCAAAATTAAATAATATCAAGGAAAATCAAAAATCTGTGATGAAGTGATAGTGGCTAGAGTGTGGATGTTTGCCTTGACTATATAACTAGTTGATGACTCAAAGATGTTGCTTAGATTTGGAAAGAATCACTTGGAATAAGTTTCGAATTGAATCTTTGGATTGGATCACTCATGTTCAGAATTGAATATATCGAGAAAGCACAAAAATCTGTGATGAAATTATGGAGAAAATTTTTAAATTGAATCAATAGTCATCCTTAAGCATGAATATGTCGGCGCCGTTAAATTTTATTGTAAAGAAACTGCTATTTTCACTAATTCGAGTTAACGTAAACTATTAATGCGATGGTCGTGTTGGAAACCACTTATATATGATATTCCGTTTAGTAATACGAAAATTCCTTATGATTCTTCTATAGCAATGGCCCCCCGAATTTTTAATTTATTACCCGATGAAATTATACATTCATCGCATGACAAATGCAGTTTTACCATATTAGTAATTATTGATTATAGGGTATGTGCTTTTTGGCTTGATCTTTCAATTCCAACTTTATGTTCATCGCTTCATTGCTTCTCATTCATTACCCGACATGTCCACCTCTCAAACTGATTGATATCTATGTCGACATTTTGTCATCACATCGCCACACGTAATCTTGATCGGCATGATTTACGCATCGATCCAGCAGAAGCGTCGATCGATTCTCGCCACAATACGCTCTTCTCATGACTGACACATGTAAACTCGATGTAAATGAGGATGTCGTTAACGCCATCGTATATTCCATAGCGGCTATTAATTCACAATAAGCTGACAACGGACAATAACTCGACCAAATGGTCGCGATGAAACCAGTAATAACCGTTAAGAAGCGCCATCCAATACCTAGTTATGAACCACTAAGTCCTCTGGCTTAATGGCCCTTTATTATTGCTGGATGAATTCACGCCGCCCGACTGCCTTGGTTCACCTTCCGATTGCATTGTCTAACGTTGTTTGTTTCGAGGATTCACAACACCAGATCATAATATAATGCGGCTGGAAGCCAGAAGACCAGAAATATTCACTTCACAGTGGTGGAGTTTGAAACACACAAATGTTGATCGTCATTCATTTGGAGTACTGACTTCACTCGGTCTATTGTCTCCTTGCTCTTCAGTCAATAACAAAATGGGGCGTTAGAACTCCTAGGTTTTTTGCCATTGGATTTGGTGACATATTCCGTGAGTACAATGCGAAAATAAATGAAATTTTGTATAACTAAATGTAATAATGGTTTCGAATTAGTTTCATCAAACACAACACATATTTGTAATATCACTTATTTGAGTGATCAATACTTAGACAAACCTATTGCATACCACCTCCGAATATCAATAGTTCAAATTATTATTCACCACTACATCAAATAACATGTTCCATATCCAGTAACTGATAAATATCTCTTATGTAGTTGTATTAGGATTGTGTTGAATGTTACTCCCCTGATATTTCTATTTACCACTACGTATTAGTGCGTACGGTGATAATAATAGGTTTACTTTTTGTGATGTACAAATCTACCACATCAGAGAGTAATATGCCGAAATCACGAAGCCGATCGTCCACGTTCGTTTTTTTCAATGCATACAATGGCGTTGGCGTGGTCGTTTCATCAGTTCATAGTTCATCTTTCGTTGCGTTCATCTCGTGAATCATGAATGAAATAAATTCCATTGGCCCATGGAGTTTCCATTTGCAGTACATGTGTATAGTGTAAGTACCTACTTACCTACAAACTGTGGTACTGTGAAGTGTGAACTGTACCTGATAGTGGTAATTAGAAGAGTTGTCACCGGTGTTCAACAGTAAGTAAAATACCTACGTTATTGAGGAGAACGAGAAAATCTCAACTTTGTTGCACACAAAAATCAAATTTAATCAATAATTCGATTTTTCTCTCATTCCCAACTTCATTCATACACTCAGATATCTATCTCTACTACCTACCTAATTATCATACCTGCAAATTATTGGGATTCTGTGATATTTTCCAGTTTTTTCTCCAAATAAGTATGTCCCTGATGGCGGTAGAAAAATATTGAACCAGAGTTTGAACAGACAAAAATGAACAGACAAAAATGAACGAATCTATAAGTAGAAATCACTAGTTTGTAGTGGTAAATATGAATTAAATAAGAAGATTTATTGTTTGTAGTGGTTAATACGAACCGACGATTATAGTATCATTCACTCATTTGTAGTGGTGAATAATAACCGTACTGGTGGTTCAGTATGTCATATTGCCTCAATCATACTATTTTGTAGTGATTATATTTGATGAATGTAGTGACTGGCACCAATTTAACCACAACGCTTGGTATGGTATAGTGATCTTTAGGTAATACAACGAATAATTTCTCTCAGTGTGACCTATACATATGCGTTACCCAGAAACTGAGTCCTTGATGTTTTTTCCAGATGTCTAAACTCTATTCAGATTCTTCATCTCATATTTCTCCTGATACAGTACTACTGCTGATGCAGCAGAAGTTTCAACACCCTCAAGTTCCCATCTTTTCATCAGCGTCTATTAGCATGCCGCAGTAAATTATTCTTGGTATGTTCAGAATCCAGTCAAACTATTGCATATCTAATTACTCTCGAACAAAGGTTCATTCAATTCAATTCAATTCAATTTCATTTATTGTGTCAAAGAAAATTTACATTCTTATCACAAGAGGTTTGGTTCATAGTTTTTTATTTTTCACTAAATACTTGGAAAATATATATATAATATATACACATACAATCATACATACACACATGCATATATTGTTATATTGTGACGAGGTGCTTATTTAATTGATAGAAAGTGGAAACAAAAAAAACTGCAGAAAGAAAAAAAAAACAAAGTAGATGTGTCAAAGTAAGCGGAAATTTGGGGTGGCAAAAAAAAACATATAGTGGTCCAATTTGAATTCATTCGTTTATTATGAAGGAGCGTAGTTTGAGTATGTTAATTAAATAGTTGAAGATTATGAAAAGAGTTTTGGGTGTACCAGTGTCAAGGGCATCAACAAGATCAGCCAGGTTTGCAATACTCGGCCTTAATGGATTCCTCAAGTTTTCATAAAGCGGACAATCGAAAAAAATATGTTCTAGACTCTCATTCCTGTACATATTGCAAATTGTGCAGAGCTGAGTAAAAACAATTTTGTAGTACATTCCTCTGTATGAGAAAGTAATCTGATCTTTACTACAAGTTCGTAATTGACAAATTATTCTGATTACGCTGATAGGGATCAGAAGTTTCAGATAAAATAAACCATTTTGGCTTGTGAAATGATTATAAATATATGGATACGTTGAGTCATTCAGTCTGTTTTGATCATCATGTAAAAGATAATTTTTGTATGATTCAAGAATGTCCGCACCTTTTTTTTTCAAATCAAAAGCTCCAAAGTTCTCAATAAGAAAGTTTTCATGTCCAGTTTTAGCCGTGTATTGTTCGATTTGACTTACCCAATCATACCTAACATCCATATTCTTACGTAATTGCATAAGGCGTTTGAAACATATTCTTGGTGAACGTGAGTCCGGTAGGTTGTTAATGTGATATATCCATGACATAGCAGTTTTCAGTATGAGGTGGCTCAATTTGGTGGATTTCGATTCAAGTCTAACGATATAATCAGGGGTGTTGTTGGGTAGGCACAAAATTCTCTTGAGGAAATTAACTTGAATACGTTCCACTATATCAGGATACCTTGTTTCCCAAATTGCAACACAATAAGATAGGGAGGATAATATAATAGACTCGTATAAATGAATTCTTGAGTCCCAAGAATTAATTTTAGAGTTGGTCATTATGCCAATTACTGCTCCTAGGGCTTGTTTTGATTTTGTAACACTTAAATTTGCCATATTCAGAAATAGTGATGACGATGAGAATACAACTCCTAAATATGTGAACTTGCTCAATATTTCCAACTGTTCGTTGTTATAATGAAAATTTAAATTTCTGTTGGAGCCGTGTCCTCCCTTACTGAATATCACAATTTTTGATTTAGGTTTCTTGGTATGTTCAGAATCCAGTCAAACTATTGCATATCTAATTACTCTCGAACAAAGGTTGAAATATCAGCTACAAACTCACACCAAGGGAAAAGGGTAAAGCAACATCAGTGCGAATTTGTTATTGACTTACCCCAATTAAAGTATACGTACCCTGGGGTAGCATCTGGTGAAAACAACACTGCTATAAATTCTGTGTAAACTTCTATGTAGAACTATACATTGATCATAAAGGCTTGCCTTCCCAATATCCCGGTTCGTGATTATTTCTCCAAATCATGTTTCCTTGTTTTGTTCATTATACCGTGCATTATATTCCATGATTATATTATATTTTGAAACGGAGCCTTGATGACGAATTTTCACACAAATTCAACGAAAAAGGAAATTTATTCCACTAACGAACATTCAAGGATGAAGACGCCTGCATAATGTTGAATATTCTGTATAAACTTTCGGCTTCTCCGGAAACTTCTTACACGAGAGCTAAAGTATGTGGAACTTTGGAACCGAAGTTTGTATAAGAGATTTTCATCGACAAAAAATATCAGTTGCACTTGCCATACTTCAAAACATCCTTCCGACCATTTTATAACATGGCAAATGATCCCACGAAATTCGTAAGCAAATAACGCTCTTCAAATATTTCTCAAACGCCTTAGAGTTCTGGTAGAGAGTAGTTCGATATATCTTGAGGATGACGACAAAAGATTGCACTGACTATAATAATAATATTTATTGATTCTGTAGGACATTTTTACGATGTACAGGATAAGTCAGAAAAAATTAATCAGTTACTATTCTGAATTTGAATCCAACATAATAATATATCTCTGTCCGAGAGGTATTTCTGAGTACTGTAGTAACACTTCCTCAACAGTAGTTCTTTCTTCATTGGGAAGTTTTTAGTTAATTGCAAGATGGTTATAAATTTTGATTTCCATATATGAAATGCAATTTTAAAATTTTTTGGTGTTGTGTAGGAATAGGTAGAGAGTCGAAATGTCTGGTTTCTTAATTATGTAATGATGACTTTTTGATATATCTGGATATATTTACAAACTGTTTACGTAGATGCATGGAATAGACATGAGGTTATATTGAAAAGGAATATTCTCTGATATAATTATAACCAAATATATATAAAGAAATACATTGAGAATTCGCATTCTCTATGTGATGAAAATATCGATTCTGTCTCGGTTTATTCAACAAAAAACAACTACTTTCCTGGCTATATCCCACGACGAACATTGAATTACATCTATTGGACATACCCGATAAGAATTTGAAAACAAAATCTTCTGAAGTAGAGAATTTGCATTCTCCCTCATATAAATATATGCACAAATCATTCTGAATATTCAACAGAAAACAACTACTTTCCTGGCTATTTGCCACGTCCTGTATGATGTATATCAATTCATTATACATCCAAAAACATGAGGTTATGTTTGATAAAGACTTGCTTGCAAGAATCATGAGGATGCATGTTAAAAATATTCCTTATAACTTTTTTTTGAGCAACAAATATTTCAATATGAGCTAGTCGAATTCGTCTGACTGGTACTGATAGAACGGAGGCTAGCAACTTTCTCGTGGAAGTATCAGAAGAGTGGTGAAACGTCGAACTTCGAACTCAAATATCTTCGAAATCGTTTCAAATAACCCAATTAAACCCGGTATCGTTGAATTCGGTCTAATAATCTCTAACCAATTATGAAATAAAATATAGTGTGTTCCATTTGAAAATCGGAAGTTGATGTCATTTCCAGGAAAACCGGTAGATGAAAATTAATTCCTAAAGTGTGAAATAGTGCCCTCTAGTGAGCATATTCGATGTTACAGATTCCAGAAATACAGCTAGAAAAAAAAATGAGGAATGGTGGGTATGCCATGAATGTGTCACCCGGAAGGAATAGTATTCTGAAACGGTAGCTCAAGCGATTAATCTGATATGAAATTGTCTATGTCGATTCAACTTTTTTTGCTGTGTTCATAAATGCATCCATCTCTGGCAACACTTTTCTGGAAAATAAAAGGAAATTGGACTGGTCACGTTCATGCACACATATTTTTCCATTAGCGAGATTGGTGAAATCACATTACTAAATAATCGACTTATATAGCGTTCAAAACGCAGAACCAGATGATTCAATTTCATATAAGTGAATCAACGCGAATTATGTCAACATACAAACAGACGTTCGCTATGCTAAGTGATGTATTAAAATTGCTTGCTGCATGTTAATCCGTAATTGAAATGAGACTGCGGTATAACTACATAATTAAACGACTCCCTGGTGTTTATTCCAGTCGTTTTGTAGATTTTAAATGGCATTCACTTAGTTTCATTATCAACGGTCATTTCTTGCCAGATTTTTCGACTTCACCACGCAAACATTTTCGAAGTTCCTCCATCCTGTATTTTTCTTGTAAACGAATCATGGATCAGAATCGGACTGAAATGATATTGTCCTAGTATAAGAAATTTGATTGAGATAATCGAAATCATGTCTGATAGAAAGATAAACCTTAAACCCTAAAAAAATCGAAAACAGGTTTGTCGTAAGATAATCAATCAATTCGTTCAAACAATAAATATTGTTAGATTATGGACACCAGAAGGCCATCTTGCCGAAAGGCTTTGGTGTCAACCCACCTTGCCACAACCAACTTTTATAGAAGGCACAGGTGGAAACCCACCTTGCCATTCAATATTCGTGCTGTTATTTGTACTACAATACGCAAAATAGTGTGGTCGACTGACTTGAAGAATTTTGTTTTCTTTGACAAATATAAACGGACAAGGAACATGCTTATTCGCAGCTCGATTACACATCGAGCACTGACGAATCAGCATCTGCACATGTCTGTGATAGCCGGTCAGTAACATAAGCACATGCCACTGGTCAGTAGCGTAGCGGAACTCAGTATGCCTGATAAAACAATGTCTGGTACCACCATGCCCACCAAGACCAGTATATCTATGCTCGCCATTTCCATCAGCAATACTCTCTCATGGGGAAATCACGTCCGATCCATCGTGAAAGCTGTTTCACTAAAAACTCGGATTCTTATTCCGTGCGAAAATCTACTTTGCACCTTAACAGCTTCTCATGATCACCAAAGCTTATATAGGGCCAGTTTCAGAATCCTTTTCTCACATATTGGGTTCAGCACCCAGACACAAGCTGATGCTCTTTCAGATTCCATCCAGAGAAAAGCCATTCGTCTGTTGGATGATGCTACACTCACTAGTACTTTGACCCCATTAGAACATGCTAGACACCAACAAATATAATAGGCCAAATCAAATGAAGATGAAATAATTATATTTATGGTGAATATCATTGTATCTATTCGCCACTGGTTAGACTGAACAATTGAATGTACAACTTTCCTGTTTCTTGTGTTTCTTTTGCATCTCGCCCAGCTTTGGATGAAACCTAAGTATAGTTGACTCTTCACTCACTATTACGTGAATACGAAATGAATATTTGTTGGTTGATTAGGATTCATCATCCAGGTTACTCATTTCCTCAAGTACAAGGTGGCTTAAGGAGAAGTTTTCAGATTGTCAGGTTAATTATTCATTTCTCAAATTTCCCAAAATATCGATGAAATAATAGGTGATGAGTGATTTACTGGAATAGCGAGCACTTAATTGATTTCGGCCAAAAAACAAGGAATTATAACAAAATTTCATCAAAATTGGCACTTTTTCAAATATTTTCTACAGCCATAACAAATAGAATCGATAGCAATAAGATGAACCCAATCTCATACCGTTTTCCACCAGTATGCATCTTTTTCATTTCACTCAAGAAGCGAGATCATTTAGCTCGAGAAGCCAAATCATCTTGCCTAAACAGCGAAATCATCTTCCATCATTGAGCAAGATGATGTAGTTTTCAAGCAAGATAATTTTGCTTCTCAAGCAAAATATAAAAGATGCCTACTGGCCCTCCAGCGCTTGCCCAAGAAATCAAACACCATCCTGCTGAAGATGATCTTGTTTCTCAGCCAAGATGAAAAGACTCATCGCACCAGCTCGAACTTTTTCCGCACCTGAGATTGTTTGTCTTCATTCCTCCATTATTCAAGGAGATATATACACTGAGTGCATAATTTGAGTCCAGTGGAAAACGGTGTTAGATTGGGTGCATTATTGGAACAGCAACCACACTGAAATTCACATAATGAATTTCCAATATTCCATATTGACCTATATCATAACTGCCAAGTACACCAACTCCAAACGTCATTAGACACAATGACAGATTCGCATGTTCCCGACATTCCCATTCTCAGAGAGCCGTGTACATAATTTTCTCGGTATCCATACGATCCGGTATAATTCCCAAGATATTAGCATGATCATCGTACGGAATAGAAACGGAATGTTCGCCGAGGGGTTTGACCCGTATCCCATTCTATGCAAATCGATGCGGGACCAAAGTTTAAAATCCACAAACACACGAGCCTTGAGCCTCTAATCCCTGGCTGGAGAATTAGGATAACGCGCTGCCGCATCAAATGGAGCGTAGAGATGGCAATGAAAAATATCCATTTGGGTAATCAAGTTCGTATGGAGCTGGAATGCCGGTTGAACCCGATGGTATCGCAGATTATGGCTGATCGGATTGGAACCATTGATGTATTCCGGAAAAGTTGCGCTATACGTTTTTTCCACAAGCGTGCGTGATTCACCCTATACCCGCACGCAATTTAGTTCGGGAAGTGTCATTTTCCAGCGGTATTGCGGGAAAAACATTTATATAATATTTTCGCAAAATATGAGTGGTGGGTGACACAATATGAAAATTTTAGGTTTATTTGTTGCAAAATTTAGTAAATTGCACCATTTATTGTGAAAATGAAGAAATATTGAATAATAATAATTGATTGTTATATAAATCCTCCTATAGCCTTTAATTGATCTGATGTGGGAAACAATTGTTGTCATGTCAATCAGAACACAAATTAGTTAGTGTAAATCTCAGAGTGACAGACAGAACATAACTGTCATTTTCGATAAAGCGGAATTGCGATGAAAAACTTCCAGCTATAAATGCGATACAGATGAGTTATTGCCAACGAAAGGTATGAGAAGCACTACACAGGATTTATTGAATGGTGCAATAGTAAAAAAGTGAAAACACCGAATAAAGAATGAGTATTTTTGGCTCATTTCCTAGAAATGTTTGAAATCTAAAGGCCAAACACCATGGGCATGCTGGCTTCCGCAATAAGGTTACCTACATATTGCGTCAAACGGTACACACAATAGATATATCACTAATTATCAGAAGATAGAGAATAAAACACTATTGATAATTGTTCCTATTTGCAGGAATAATTGATTGAACAAATCAATCAATTCCCTACGCTTGAAGAAAAGCTATTGTTCCTAACTCATGCGGAAAGTGTATTTTCCGCACTCGACTGCTTGACCGACCGACGCGGCATTCGCGTGCGGTAAAGTATCACTTTCCGCACTTGTTACAAAGAATTAATATATTCTTTGCTGGTGTCATAAATTTTCAGAATCGTATTTGCCTAAACTGACTCTGGCATTCAGTTGGATATATGCTTATAGTGGGAGAGCCAGTTGCAAATTTCGATAATCTTATGATAACGAAATGTTATATGTTCCCAAGGCATGTGAAAACATTGTATTTCATCGAAAGGCACCTGTGCCAATCACTATCCTGAGCAAATTGATTGAAAAATGGCACTTTCCTGTGCGTTAATTAGCAGTCGATTCCGCGATTTAATAACGAGGTAAGAAATATGCCATTCGATACCAATTAAATAGTAGATTTCACTGTTGACCAGATGAAACTTATTTTTTAAAATCGGAATCTATCCATACTGATGCGAATAATACATTAAATATAATAATCTGGAAATTATTTGGCGACTGTGAGTTTATTTTATCACCCCTACTAATCCTGCTCTCCATTTCTCATTGGATCATTGATGTATGTGCTATGAACTCAAAAATTGTCATTCGTTGAAGAGAATTGGAAGAAAATATCTATCGATACGTCAACATCAATTTGAAAGATGTTGATATAATGTACATCACTGTTGATTGATTTTATGTTTATTTTCGGTCGTATCGTATCGTATCAAATTTTTGTTGAATCGAATGCGTCATGGAAATGGGGGGAAAAACAGAAAACGATCAATCTCTATACATACTTTTCACCTCTAAGTGATCGGTTGACTAAGTGATGGAATAAATGAGAGGTTCCAAATATAATTGAAACATCATGGTCGAATGTATGAGAAATCATTCCGAAACAAACTCTGCCCCAATATGATAATAAAAAAAAAGTGATGGTGGACAATGACTGAACTGACCCATTACCTCCTAAGTGTTTTACAGGTTTATCCTCAATTATTTTTTGTACATAGGAGTATGGCACATGTTCGTACTTAAAAATATCACGACATGGGCCAACTTATCGCGATAAAATATTACTGACAAGGAAGATATACAGGGTGTCGAAGGTGAAAGTGTAAAACTTATTTTTCGTAATTACTTCGAAGTTTCTGGACATGGAAACAATCATGATAGTTCTGAAACTAGGAGTTTTTGGCATGAGGAATCATAATTTGCTATCAACTTCAATGCATTTTATAGGGCGTCCTCTAGCCATGATCCACTTTTGTGGTATAAATATCTAAGGATCAGCCAGTAGAAACATACCTACTAGCTCTTTTTTTATGTTCTGCTTCCCACGAAAAGGGATCAAGAGAACCAAGGGGAATAAGGTAGGAACGGGGAACACCTCCTTTGGCAATGTGTTCCAGAGCCTCGCTGTTCGTTGGATGAACGTGTCTATGGGAAGAGATGTTCTGCAAAACTCCAAAGTGACCACGAAGGCGTGCGAAGCGTCAACTGAACGAGTTAATCTAGCGGGGACTGCCAAGGGAAGAACAATTGTTGATATTTCAGAAGAGCATCGTCCATGAAGATAGAGCCATATCACCAATTTTTCTACGGTGTTCCAGAGTGAGTGAGTTTGTGAGCGAGTCATCACCTACGAGACGAATTGCCCTTTTCTGGACAGAATCCAACAGTTTTAGGCAATGTTTGGGTGCAGCACTCCAAATATGGAAACAGTATTCCAGGACAGGTCAGATCTGTGCCTTATAGATCATAAGCAGCTGACTGGAAGTGAAATAGCTCCTGGCCCGACATAGAAAACCAAGTTTTTGGGATGCACTTTTAGCAATTGATCTCACGTGATTTTCCCAAGGAAGGTTATTGCTGATAGTAATACCAAGCATCGAAATCGATGTCTTCAAAGGTATGGTTACTCTTGACAAGCTTATGTTGGGCATAGTGAGATCGGCTACTATACTATACTATTGTGTGTTGCCGTACAGCAATATAACTCGTCCTGACGGACTCGTGGTGTTGCTCGGCAACATAATTTCGTGAACAATGAAGCGACAGAATTACTTCGAATATTCAGAACATCGTGATATAACTTATGAGAAATACACTTTGATACTATCTATTTTCGGTTATTATGCAAACTCGAAGGTCCCATATATTAGGTTGCATTATTTAAGCGTTATAGACGTCCCGCTACGTGAATAGCTCGGTGAATAGTAATCTTGCTGCTATCTCTATTACTGTTCGCGGTACACTAGACAGGGTACGTTAGATTGCTCGAATTACGCCGGGATATAACTGATTGCACCTTTATCTCCGAGGAGATATTTCACTAGCTCGCCGTGGCCACAGTCGTAATGATATGATCGCATTCAATGTGGCTCGGAGTGTCGGGAAAGGGTATTCGAAATGTCCGCAGTCAAAGATAAAGGGTGATCCATTCAGTGATTCAGCAATTGAAATAAAATCGAACACGAGAAATTGTCGGCTAGAAGGAAAAAGTTGGTTTATTTGGAAGATTATTCAATGACAAAACGGACTTGACAGTTCCTCATAGAGTGCGACCCATTTGGGTGTGGGCCACCCACATAAATTTAGATGAAGGAAAGGTGTATTTTGGAGCTGAGCGACGTTCATTTTTTTTTCAAACCAATAAGGTCTACTAGTTCGCATTCAGAGGCTGAAAAATCCAGAATCCATATTAGCGATTTTCTGAGGATAAATCCGCGTACACCACTGGAACCGGCGTGCTCTAAAACAGATCAGTTCCATGATAAAATATTCAATATTAACCCCCCACTGGAGAAACATGAGCAGTGACGTCGGTCTGAGAGACATTCAATTATTTTTTGTGATTTAAAAATATATACAATCTAAATAGTGTCAGTTGATATGATTCTGCTCAAAGGAAACATCATTGAGAATCACATCATATTATTGAAAAAATTCAATTCAAGATCCTTTTCATCCGTCATACATGTTTTCATGGGATGTACAATTATTGGTTGTTCTGCTCCTAATATGGATGATTTCTGTAAGGAATACTATTTTATTTATTTGTATAAGAATATATACCTCCGATTGAGTACGCTCAATTTCACATAAAATGAATAGAGCAGTTCAGCTACCGTTGAGAGAGAAAAAAAATGTCTTCCCATCTGTCCTTGTCTTCAGTGTTCCAACATGAAATAATGAAAATCTTATGTTGCCAACACTGGAAATGAGAAGAAATGGAGAAGAAGACCGTTCTAACCTTCTTTTATATCGAGGTTAATATGATATTCTTCTCCATTTTTTCCCATTTCCAATGATGCCAACATAATATTTTCATTATTTTATGTTGGAACACTGGAGACAAGGACAGATGCGGAAGACATTTTTTTTCTCTCTCAACGGTAGCTGAACTGCTCTATTAAGAGACGGAATAATATAACAGATTTGTTACTTCATTGGTGACGTCGGTCTGACAGTGCGAAATCAATTACTACTGGCTTCGTGCTAACGCTAGCGCTATCTGGTTTACAGTGCGTGAAGAGACCTAAAAAAGGTTTAGCTAGAGGGGAGCAGTAGAATTGATTCTGAGAGACCGCAGGTCACCACTGCAGGGTCAACGAATCTACAGCCTACAGCGTGTCTCATTCAAAACACCCCCTCTCTCTTTATCTCAGCCATTAGACGTGCGATCTTTATCAAATTGGGACTGGCATGAATAGGCATCAATGTTGTCAGTTTTTCAGAGACGACCATCTTGTTGGAGGGTGCAATGCTTATTTATTGAAATACAAAAAGGGTCGATTTTAGTGAAATCATATGAGGAATTTTTTTCAGAGAAACCCAACTTTATGTTATTGTTCCTTTCCAAATTAACAGAATTACCTTCATTTTTTATATTGTCAGCCTCATTTTTTCATGAAAGTTGGTACAGAGCTATTTCAGAAGACGTCGATACTAGTGGTGGACGCATACATTCTCAAAAAAAAAATCGCTGATGAAGAATATGTATTTTTCAGCCTTCGAATGTGATCTAGTAGGCCTTGGTTTTCGAAAAAAATAGACACCGCTTGGCTCCAAAATACACCTTTCCCCCTTCTACATTTCGGAAGAAAAATTGTGAAAATCGCTTCGCATGAATGAAATATTTATCAGGGTGACCCGCATTCAAATGGGTCACTCTGTATATAGAACAAGTAAAACGTTGCGGAGGTGTATCAAAAATAATGAAAACAACTTCTGAATCCGAAGAGTCAAGGGTATACAAATTTAACTGTGGATCTTGTCCTAAGGTATATATCGGTCAGACATGTCGAACCTTTGATCAACGTATTCAGAAACATAAGACTAATTTTTTGAAAGAGAAAATGAATTCAACATTTGCGAACCATATATTAAAAGTCAACCATAGTTATGATGAACATTCCGGAATTTTGCGAGTGGAGAATGAAGGGATAAAACTCAATCATTTGGCATCATTAATGATCGACTAACCCAAAAATTCGACCATTTTAGTTAGAGATCAACTAGACCTCAATAATTCACCATTGTTGAATTTGGTTTCTTAGTAGGTAATTATCTTTTTCAAATTGATCCGGTAGGTAGGTACACCAAATTCAAGACGTATTTGAGCTTTCCAGAGGTAATTTAAATTCTTCAGGTTTGGAAGGTAAGATATGAAAGTTATGCAAGACAATCTAACTTCCATTGTACGAGATAATAAAAATTTTGTGGAAATCACATCGTTTGTGAAGTATTTTACATATTCAATGACAATTAAGTTTCAAAAATGACGATGATCATTGGGCTTCATAGTCCTTGCACTAGATAAATCCATACGTGAGGTCTAGTTGCTGTTACACAGCTTCAATATTTAGTGGATTTATCGCATTCCTTACACGAATCGAATTGTTCTCATTGGTGCACCCAGCACTGGTGAACTAACCATCAAATTGCCGTACAACAACTGATCATCAATCAATCGAAATATAATTTATTGTCTGAAGAGAAAAAATTTTCATTGACAAAGTCATACATATAAACATACATACATAATGAATAAGATATACCTAATATCACAGTATCTATAGCAAGAAAGTGATGCTACAATCATACTCATACTAATGAGAAAATAATAATAAAAAACATGGAAAAGACAGTATCAATACGGATTGAAAGTGTATGTACTGAATTGTAACATAAACCCAAATGAATAAGAGTATTCCGTCAGAGGCTATCATGTCATAAAAGAATCAACTTGAAGTATTCCAATCTTCAGCTAGATAATCTTGCACACAATAATATGTTTCTCTGATGAGATGTTGTTTCACAGATCTCCTGAAATGAATTGGAAATACAATATTTCTGAAATCGACTGGAAGATTGGTATATAATTTGACAGCTTCATAAATCAATGACTTTTTAGTTAAGCTCGTCGTTGGAATAGGGTTCAAGTGTTGTTTCGGCGAGTAGAACTTACAACCGCATCATATGACGATTTATTGTTGTGAACTAAACATTCTGTTTCGAGAAGGAAGAGGCACGGAAGTGTTAGGATTTTGTGCTCTGAAAACAGAGGTTTGCATGATCCTCTAGGTGCCACTTTGTAGAGTTATCGAATAGCTTCTGGAGGATGAAGATCGATCAATGAATTTCCATTGAATTATATCAATCACTTCGAAAGTTATTCAAGAAATAACAATGTCCAGAGGCGTCCTTCAGGGGATTCATGCCTCCGTAAGAGATACCTGTAGGAAAGAAAAATAGAATCTGATTATTTCAGGTTCCATCCAAATCCAAGATATTTAGGTACCACATTTTCACGGTCACCTTCGATGCTGATATATACAGCTGTATTCGGTACCTTGGTATACAGTTCATTCTATCGACTGAGACGTAAAATCATTATCTGAATGAGAAAAAAAGAAGTCCACTTTCGATTCCACTCCACAATGAACGAACGAATTTTTCATGGAATGCTGACACTTCCAGTAATTTTCCCTGAATGGAATAATTAGCGAACGCTATTAGGACGACACTTTTCGAACTTTTCCCCGACATTAATGGCCGATTACGCTTACTACATCATTTCAATTTAATTAAAGCGCCCAGAAGACCGTCGAAAACAACTATAATAAACGTTTCGAGAGATCTGGAAAATTTGAGTGCCACCTTCGCATTCCAGTCAGAGATCAAACTCTAATTCCGCCATCATTTCCACGTCGTCGCCCTGGTTACCTCGATTCATTTTCCAGTAGCGTAGACATGATTTCCATCGACAAGTTTTCCACACTCATAGACACATCAGTAATGACTGTATATGCTTCTGATACATGCATTCTAACGAATACCCGAGCGAAAACCTAAAAAAGTCCACATTCCAATATAACATGATGTTTAGTGATTTGACAACAGCCTTCATTATAAACTAGAAACACGGATGGCTCAAAATTTGGGGGCGGTTCAGGTGCAGGGGTATACAATGAAGGAACAGGGAAAGAAATTTCAGTTCCTTTGGGCGAATATGCCTCAGTGTTCCAGGCAGAAGTACTTGCAATACTCACCTGTGTCCAAGAAAACCTAATTATGAGAGGTCATAGACCAATCACTATATGCTCGGACAGCAAAGCTGCAATACTGGCTTTGCAATCCAATAGGATCACATCCAATTTGGTGTCCGAGTGCAGAAAAGCCTTGGAAAACCTGGCAAAATCAATAAAAGTCAGCCTCATGTGGGTTCCGGGACATTCGGGAATACCCGGAAACCAGGAGGCAGACAGACTGGCAAAGATCGGTTCAGGACGGACCCCGGTCGGACCGGAACCAATCTTGGGAATACCAAATAGCCTGGCAATGTCCTCTATAGAGGAACAGCTGCAAAAGCAATTCCTCAAAATATGGAAGGACACACCAGGAATGAGACAATCGAAGCTCCACATGAAGGAACCTTCGAAGAGGCTCGCAAAAGAGGTTTTATTCCTAAACAGGCGAAACCTCAAAATGGTAGTGGGGCTCCTAACGGGGCACAACCACCTCAATAGGCACCTAGAGCTTATTGGGATCAAGGATGACCCCCTTTGCAGATGGTTCCTGGAAGATGACGAAACGTCATCACATGTCCTCACTGAGTGTCCAGCACTGACGCATCAGAGGAGGGCTGTCCTTGGCAACATAATCTTGAGGCCAGAGGACGTAAAAGAGATTCAGCTGAGGAAGCTGCTGAATTTCTCCAAGGCAGTCGGCATACCCAGCTGAATGTCGTAACATGTGGGCGCACAATGGGCCCGAATAAGGAGGCCCACGTGCAGGGGGTTCACCCGCCCACCAGTGCTTCGAAGAAGAAGAAGAAGAAGAAACTAGAATTTTCTGAACAACATCATGAAATTCGAAAAATTCCGAATACACCCGAAGATTTCCAGAAATAACCGAATATTCGCGATTTCATTTTTTCAACCCTACTTGAATAGATCTAACAAAACGTTACACTTTCTCATTTATACTTTTCCTGTTCTACAAGGTGGTGTTATCAGATTTTCAAACCGACGTTCCGTCTTTGAGCTGTCATCAACTTTGTTATATCAAATACGGCCCCATATTTTTCATTATAGATTTTTCACCAAATCGAATACCGAGCTTTCTATGTTCTATGAGATGAAACAGTGATCATAGCACTCTTATTTTGATTACAATCAAATAATTTTATTGAACTGAAAATGTTATTGTTAGCCTTATCACAAGCGGCCACGACGACTCATCGGTATTCGTGATCAACGTGTGATCGAAGATTGAAGCATGTTTAGTCATTAGCATCGTAGCATCAGAACGAATCACTTGTCGATGTTGTATTTTTATAAACGGTCATCTTTGTACAAGCCGTTCTGAGTAGATAAAAATGTGTTTGAGTGTTATAATTGTGTCTATCTACGATGCATCCATTCAAAATCTTATATTATGATATTTCTGAACCGATTCAACTCGAAATTGGCGAATAACATCAAAAACTCACAAGTGAGCTTTTCCACGCAGAGACCTATGTTTTTTCAGATTTCGAACTACAAATTGTGGAAGAAATGCACATATAAAAATTGGGGTGGCTTTTTCCTTCACCACTCCCAGATTCATCCGCCACTGAATCACTTTATGAAATAATTATTATTTCATCTCATAGATCGTGAAAAGTTTAGTAAATGTGAGAAATTTTGCTCTGTTTCGAACTTTTCCTCAAAAAACAATATTCGTATTTTCAACACCCTATATCTCGAAAACGACGTGTTAAAAGTATTTTTCTACACACATAACTAAAATGGCATTAAGCGTACGGATATGTACCACTCTAAATGATCGATTAATCACGGATTGTCGATCTGTGATTTATTCAAAATAATAAACACATCACCATGGCAACACGATTTCTTAAACACATTACCATGGCAACACAGTTCATTAAACACAGAGCTTCAATAATTTGGGACATGTCTGGTCTGTCAATTGTAACAACTGTCAACTGTTATTTTCAAATGTTGTATCAGAATTATTCAAACAATATTCGTTTGTATCAGAATTCTTCATTAAAAATATATGCGAAATGTAGACGAAAGTGAAATCAAAGAGAATGTTCTGGTACTTGCATATCTCCAAGGAGTGTAAAAATGAAGCATCCATCTTTGAGAACAATTTATTTATTCTGCGCTAAGCATGACAATAAACGTGAAACAAAGGTTAGTAAGCAATGGACTGGACAGATCTACAACCAATATCACTTATACGTGCCTCGCTGGTTGCATGCAGTTGCATGTGTTATGTTTTCAATTCCCATTCCTTTCGTAGAAAAAGCATAGTATTTAACGCGTTTATAGACTCTTCTAGACTCTTCTCGTTTATTAAACACTCGTTACTAAGAGGACGTTCATAATACTTGTTACATAATATACTATTGTTTATATGAACATAACTATCATTACTTCAACGAGTGAAACACACTGTTGTATATAGCCATGGGAGATTGTTCACCTTTCTTGGTTGAACTGTTCATGAATTGGTTTGGAGCGTCCATGAATTCGAACGGGGCACTAAAAGAGTCGTTGGTGTAAATAAATTCGGGAATATCGTAGAAAGGGGTTCAAAGTGTTAGGACGGTTTACTCTTTTATAGCACTAACGATTTGCTGATGAAAACAGAAACAGTTTCATTCACCGGAATTTCATTTTGCTTTTATATATCTTTCACAGCCGAATGATTGATTCAAAACAGTCGAATACCTTATATTTCGAGTTTGATGCAGAATATTCATAAACCATGATCAACAACCGCCTTCGCAATTCATTTATTTCTCCACCACATCATTCACATCTGTAATGGATGCAAAAAATAAAAATGCATTTATATCGACAAATATAGAGCGTTTAGAAGGAATATTCTCAGATATATTATTGAATATATAAAAATGGATATATATAAGGAAATACATTGAGAATTCGAATTCTCTTTGTGATGAGTTGTTCAACTCCTTATCGGTAGAACAGAGAAAAACGACTTTCCTGGCTATATGCCACGACGAACATTAAATTATATCTATTGAACACCAAGATATAAATCTGAAAATAGAATCTTCTGAAGTTGAGAAAAAATAAAACATAGATGAATATCTGCTGAAGATCCAAAGAGAGATCATGAAAATAAAAATCGTCTGAAACTGAGAATTGACATTATCTTTCAAATTAGATGAATAATATGATGCATAATGATATATAAATATAACTTGCCAATATATATATATACAGTGTATAGAACAAGTATACTCGCATAAACTCTGATCTTGATGAGCTGGAAATTTCCAAAAATCATATACATTTATATTTTTATCTGAAGGAGAATGCAATTTCTCAACTTCAAAAGATGTCATTCTCAGATTCTTATCTTGATGTTCAATAGATAAAATTCAATGTTCTTCGTGGCATACAGCCAGGAACCTCTCATCGCAAATTCGTGATTGGGTTTTCTCATTTCAGAATTTTCTTTCCATGGCCGGTATGATGAATGAATATCAATTCGTCATACATCCGAACAAATATAGAGTCAATCAACAATATACACATCAGTAGGTACAGTACAAAAAATAAGAGGAATAACATATTATCTCAATTCTTCGTATTTTTCCTATCTCTTCCATTTTCAATAATTGTTGTTGCTGCTTTCTATTTTGCTATCAACACAATTAACAGTTGTGATTATCTCGCTGATGTTTTTGGAAAAAGAAATCAAATGTTCAAATGTTTTAGTAAGGATCATATTCGCATGAACTTCATTCATCTTCTTTGAAAATTGTCTTTCAATTCTTGTCATTGGTTATGCGTGATAGTTTCTGCGTTTGGTGACATGATTCACATTTCATTCTTGTGACACAGACATTGCAAAGTGGAAGTGGAAAACAGGTGCCTTATTTGAAAAAACCTGTAATTTCTATTCTGACTTTTTCGAAATGTAATTTGAAGTTGAATCACCCTCTTTCCGAGCCTCTTCCTAACGTAGATCCTCACTGGATTTCATTGATTGTATAAAAAATTCCATTTGACTGATGATGAACACTGTTATAGATACGCAACCTAATCTCCGTTCGCATAATCATTCGATATTGAACGTTGTGTGGACATTTCAAAGAACTCGTCTTGGTATGAGCAACTACAACTATGCAACTATCGTTGTCCCAACCGAAGTTTCCTCACAAACTCTAGAACGTTCATACGACTTAAGACTTTATAGGTACTTAGTGTCGAATTCGGTTCAATCTATGGACATCTTCCTCCAGTCACGATTCTCTCGCGAAGAACAAAAACAACATTAAAGGGCCATTTCCACATGAATTCTTCGATAGCAGTAATGAGATTACGCTTGTTGCTGCGCTATATAAATGAAAATTATTTTTATTTCTAACCTAATTACACCCGTAGTGCGGCCACGACGATTTTCTTAGAGTCCAACGACGATTTTCTTGTGGCTCCTTCTAGCTAGTTTTCCCGAAATTGCCCATTTTATTGTGTCATTCTGGAAGCGAACTCTTACAGTGAGACTGCGAGTAGGTTTTTGTTTTGTTATGATGACGATACGACTGATTTATTATGGTCTATGGTTTGATTGTATAGATAATGGACTCCGAAATGAAAACAAGACAATAAGGAAGTTATGATAAAATTAAGTGGCGATAAAACTAGACTCATCTGTACAAGAAACAGCCTGAAATTATAAATAATGGCCTAGATCCAAATGCAAAAAACTGAACTTACTTGAAAATTTTGAAATTTATAAAGCCATGAAAAACCCTGAAATGACATGCATTCATGAACAGACTCACTCCGATTGCTTCAAACTTTTCAATGGTCTTTCCTTGAAAAATACTTTAATTTCTTTCCTTGTCTCTCTCAAGAAGACTGAGTCAATACATAACGTTTCATGTGTAATCATTCCAATGTTTAGGACGCCACTGGGGAAATACAGTGTGTCCCACTTACCATGCTCACCATGGGTATCTTTTTAACGGTGAGAGATACGAGGTCGGTCAAATGACACCAAATGTGGAGTTTGTCAAGGCCAACTATAATGTGAAAAAATATTTTGATAAAATCTATTCGTTTTTGTTTTATACGCAAAAAACAGATTTTGATCATTCTCATGTCTCCTCCGTAACTTCTTTATTTATGAAAATATTCAGATAGGAATTTCACATTCTCATGGCAGTTTTTCAAAGTGAATTCGAAAAGCATATGAAATTTATACCAACTCTTCTAGAATTTGAGATATCAGCACCAACTTATGTTTTTCAAATGTAGGTCATAGCTCACTATGACTTAGTTACAAATAACTTTTTTTTTTCTCTTACAGATGATATGTCGCAGTAATAGTTTTGTGTTGATAACAACGGAGTTATCGTCATTTATACAAAAACAAGAAATTATTTGGAAGCCGCCATCTTGAATTTATAAATTTTAACAAGAAATCATGATCTCCGACCTCAAAAACCCCCACTTACCAATTTTGAATGGAATCGGACCAAACCTTGTCCGCCATCAATTAAAAAAAATGGCTGCTACAAGATGGCGGACAAGATTTGGTCCGATTCCGTTCAAAATTGGTAAGTGGGGGTTCTTGAGATCATAGATCATGATTTTCTTGTTAAAATTTATAAATTCAAGATGGTGGCTCCCAAATAATCTTTTATTTTGTATAAATGACGATAACTCCGTTGTTATCAACACAAAACTATTACTGCGACATATCATCTGTGAGAGAAAAAAAAGTTATTTGTAACTATGTCATAGTGAGCTATGACCTACATTTGAAAAACATAAGTTGGTGCTGATATCTCAAATTCTAGAAGTGTTGGTATAAATTTAAAATTTTTTTCGAAATCACTTTGAAAAACTGCGATGAGAATGTGAAATTCCCATTTGAATATTTTCATAAATGAAGAAGTTACGGAGGAGACATGAAAATGATCAAAATCTGTTTTTTGCGTATGAAACAAAACCGAATAGATATTATCAAAATATTTTTTCACATTAAAGTTGGCCTTGACAAACTCCACATTTGGTGTCATTTAACCGACCTCGTATCTCTCACCGTTAAAAAGATACCCATGGTGAGCATGGTAAGTGGGACACACTGTATAATGCCGACTTGATTTTTGTTTGGCTAGGCTACGCTTAGTAGGCGGTCTTAGGACTGCTGGCTAGAGACTGCCCTGCACTGATGAGAGTCAAAGAGCTCGAAATCGGTCTATAGGTGTCTAGCGTGGCCTGGCTAAATTGAAATCAAAAGGCATTTAGGAAAGATTCACTTGTATCAGTATTCGTTTATACGAGTCGATGCATAGATGTCGGGAGGATGTAATTCAATGTTCTGCGTGGCATTAGCAAGTAGGAAAGTAGTTGTTTTTCTCCCGAATTCTACCATTGTTGTTTCTTTTGTGCACATTGGTTGGATATGACTTTGATCTTTTTGTATTTATTAAAAAATTAATTGACAAAATTGAAATTTCTCATCACTTGTAGTATCACAAAGTTGATGTAAAATGGAAGAATATAATATGTTACATATTGAACTAGTATTTTCATGTGAATATAATAGGTAGAAATCAGGAATCTATTATTGGTGCCGAAACTGCGACCTAAATTAAATTCATTCATGAACCTGTATGCAAATCAAATGAACAAATGAATTCTAAAATTATTCAATTTCCAAACACAATCTGGTGTGAAATTTTCTTACGCTCAAGAATATTTCCGGAAATAATTTGACCTCTAGTAGTATCACAAGTGAATATAGCGAGTAAGAATGAATATGTTCATCAAATGGAAAAAGCGAATTTTCAATGTATTTCTTTGAATGTATCCATTTTTTTCATGTTCATAAAATATCTGAGAATAATTCTTTTCAATACATTATAGTCTCTCCAAGATAAAAAAAAAATCAAATGCCTACTTTCTCTCTTGAAGTGAAGAGAAGGGTAGATTTTCAATTCAGAATCATTGATTTTCTTGGTTCAGCTTTTTAGCATGAAACAGCCCCTGGTCCTTGTCATTTCTTCATTCGGGAACGGGTACGAGTTTTTTTTTCATGTTCATAATATATCTGAGAATCTCTCTCAAAGTGAAGAGTAGTGTAGATTTTCAATTCAGAATCATTAATTTTCTTAGTTCAGCTTTTTATCATGAAACAGCCCTTGGTCGTTGCCGTTCCTTCATTCAAGAACGAAAAGTTCATATCAACATATGTCCTAAACCTCTTAGTTATTGAGCTACAGGGTGATGAAATTTCAAGAAAAAAATGAGTTTTTCATCATATTTTTTTATCACTCTTAGATATTGATATGATATTTTGTATACACCTTTTCATTATCAAGGAACATTTTCTTACGTGAAAGATATTTGAAAATTCTCACCAGTGGCGTCCGTACGGGGTTTGAACTGACAATTTTTCAAGAACAAAATAGTACGCCACTGATTTTCCTGAGAACCAGATTTTTTTTCAATTCTCATTCATTTTGGAGCAAATTTGGTTCTCAAACTTACTTTCATACAACGTACCGTCTTCACGTAAAAAAATAAAGACCAAAGAATTTTGTTCCTTCAGTTCTTGGATATTATTGTTTTTGGTAATTCAGTAGACACCCACAATAAGTAGAAACACATTTTGTTTTGGGACGAAAATCAAACTTTCACTTCTACCAGTGATGTCCTCGTAGACCTGATATTGAATGTTTTGTTTGAAAAAACGCTGTACGCTTCTGATTTCAACACCCTGTAACTCAAAAACTAAGAGGTTCAGGACATATGTTGATATGAACTTCTCTCCTTAAAATCATCCAAGGATCATCGCTCTTTAGGATCAGCATTCAATTATGAAACACCCTGTATATATAATATATCTGAGAATGTTTCTTTTGGATATATTATAATCTCTCCAAGATCAAAAAAATCCAATGCTTAATTTCTCTCTTGAAGTAAAGAGAAATGTAGATTTTCAATTAATAATCATTAATTTTCTTAGTTCAGCTTTTTAGCATGAAACAGCCCCTGTCGTTGCCATTCCTTCATTCGGGAACGAGTACGGTGTTATTCGGCTGTTATTCCAACCTGCACATCGAGATAGAGCCAATCTCAGGCCGTTGTTAATAACATCTCTGGAATTTATGAAATCCCGGTCTCCTCCTATTACAGCGAGACCGTCTTCTGAGAGATAGCGCACAATTACAAAGATAGACCTCCGTTTACTATAATAGGCATAATCTAACGTGTGTGCATGTGTTAATTAAGGGAAGCTTGTCGTTCGCATAATTGGAATTTAATTCTCTCCCTACAGCCCCATCAAGGAATTTTCACCGGAAACAGCCATTCTCGACTTTATTATGATGTATCGTAAAGCCGATAACTCGATTTATCGGAGAGGTGTTCGTTGTTCTTTGGCTCTTTGATGGTTTTCAAATTACCCTTCGCGAACCCCTGTTGCAATGTGCTGTTCGTCACTTTCCTCGCTCAACTCAAATGTCGACGAATAAGTTGATGAAAAGGAGTAACAGGTGAACGATTCATCGACTTAATTACTCTACAACTCTCCTAACCATTTCAGCCTCCCTTTTTTTACTTGAATAAACTGAGTTGGAATTGAGATTTCTCAGTTATTTTGATGTATATAATCAATATTGAAATTTGTTTTTTGACATTGACAAATGGGACAAATGTGTCCCATTGGTATATGGGTTGCGTGCAAGAACCAGGAGGTGAAGCATTATTATTATTATTTGTTTACAAGGGATTGAAATAGTGCACATTGTGCTGTACATTAGGATTCAAAAGTAAGTACCTACTATAGTCACTCACATATAGTTTTCATTTTGAAATTTGGTAATTTCTGTGATTTCTCATCGGAATTACTTCTGCAATAGGAGCTAATCGAAATACTCGTGAAATGTCTGAAAGAATGTAAGACGATTGGATTCGTGCAATCAAATGGTAAGACTGGTCTGACATGCTGGACGAAATATGATCGTTTGTGTTGTAGACATTTTCAATCTATCAGCAGTATTAGCTTCTTTTGCAGAAGTGACACGAGAAATTTCAATAAGAAATGGCGAAAGTTCATAATGAAAACTATGTGAGATTACTATTCACCTGAAAAATCAAATTCCTTCGTCTCTCGCTGCATTTTTTGTGTATTGTACAACAGCACAATGAAAAAATTCACGTGAGATCAATTGCTAAAAGTGCATCCCAAAAACTTGGTTTTCTGTTTCGGGCCAGGAGCTATTTCACTTCCAGTCAGCTGCTTATGATCTATAAGGCACAGTTCCGACCTGCCCTGGAATACTGATTCCATATTTGGAGTGCAGCACCCAAACATACCCTGAAACTGTTGGATTCTGTCCCAAAAAGGGCAATTCGTCTCGTGAGTGATGCCTCGCTCACAAACTCACTCACTTCTCTGGAACACCGTAGAAAAGTTGGCGATCTGGCTCTATTCTATAGATATCTCCATTGACGATGCTCTTCTGGAATATCAACAATTGTTCCTCCCTTGCTAGTCCCCGCGAGATCAACCCGTCTAGTTGAGGCTTCGCACTCCTTCGTGGTCACTTTGGAGACCTGCAGAACATCTTTCCAAAGACTCGTTCATCCAACGAACAGCGAGGCTCTGGAACATATCGTCAAGGGAGGTGTTCCCCGAGGCATATAACCTTCAGAAATTTGAGAAGAACACCAATTCCTACCCTATTTCCCTTGGTTCTCACGATGTTCTCTGAACTCTGAACATTACAGGATATCCCTTTTAGTGGGAACCAGAACATCCTTATCTTGGACACACTGTATGTAGCTGATGACTGAACGTGCAAGCACCTCTCAGTTTAAATTCTGAAAAGTGCGCGATACAGCTCGCACACAGGATGTTGAAAGAGGAAGTTGTATGTAATTGTCAGCAAGAGTAATCCTCGCTAAAGTGTCCCGAGAGCGCGCTGCAGAGCCTTCTCAGGATAAACGACGAAAATTTACGGGCAAAGCTCCTAATGTGTTGCCTGCGCCAGGTCTGCGAAATATACAGGCAAGTTTGTACATTAACCTCGAAACTTGTGCGCCCAACAAACACGAGGAATTAGAAAAATGCGGCTGCATGGCGGAAGATTTGGTGGTTAGCATGATATTCGCAGAAGGCACAGGAGCGGATGAGTTCATTTAGATTATGCCACGGTCTCTGAGATTCTCAGTACACAGATGCGGGAATTTCAGTTATGGAAGTAACTTACAAGCTGTTCTCCTTCGTTCTGACCTGAATAGGTTTGGAAATAATGAAAAACGCAAAGATGGAAGGAAATATGTAATAACATGTTCTCAAATTACTGGATTTACGCCTACATCGAAGATATAGAGGGTAAGAAAACACAAAATCATCTAGAGATTATTTAGGGGAACATGTTTCGAACAGTCATGTGTTCATCATCAGCCTTCATCATTACAAACCAGAGGCCCTATAATATGATACAAGTTAGGGAATTTACTCACGTGGGAATGAAGGAACATTATGAAAAAACTTTGAATTAAATTCTTGGGCAAATAAGCACCAGTTAGGGGTCAGGTTGATTGTAAAGGGGCCCTGTGCCCCTATGAGGATGTACATCATCAAGATTCAATGGCAAAACCCATTTTTGGAGAGTCAAATGATTACTTGAAAACAAACCTACATCATCAGATGATGGAGGACAAGTGGCGTTCTTAGCAATCCACGAAACTGTGATGAAGACACATATGACAGTGACAAATGTCAATTATCCGTATATCCGAATAATGGACGACCAGAAGCACCATTCGATCTAAAACAATGAGAAGATACCTAGGTACATAAATTTGAATGAACATGAAGGCAGGTAGAAGAGATCAAAGCAGGAAAAAGATTTCAAAATTGAAAGATACAAATTATATCACTATGAATAATGAAGAACCAGAGAATTGAAACATTTTTGGCTATCAAAATGGGTTTGCTCATTGAGTGAGATAACAAATGAGTCATTTAAGGACGCGTTAATTTCGAAAATTTCGAATAGGTTGAGAAGAGCACCTTTCCGACGAATATGTGAAATTCCCAGGTCGTTATTGATATCAAAAGAATGTTGGTGGTTGAGGATATGATTTGTGAATGAACTTTTTGTATTATATTCATCAATATGTGGGTTCACTGATTTTTCAATTATTTTCACATGTTCAAGCACTCTGGTATGAATCCGTCTACCACTCTGACCTATGTATTGAGCATTACAATCAGAGCAAGAGACTTTATAATCACCTGATTTGTGAAGGAGGGGAATTTTGTCTTTGATGTTGACCAAAGTGCGTGCGATGGAGTCCATGATACGGTATGAAATATTGATGTTTACACCAAAACGTTGAAAAATGTTGCCAAGAAAGGAAATGGAGGCTAAGCCAAAAGAGCTCATTCTGCTAATTTACGCGTGAACAATACCCAAAAATCAAACTTAACACGAATGAAATTAGAGTGTAAGGCGCATAATAGTTTTCAGGAATGGGCATTTTTACAGCGTAAAAAAGGTGCATCCTTTTTTATCGATGTCAAAATGGTTCACGTCTTCGTCAAATACCGATTTCTATGGATTTTATCTAATTTTGATTTGTACTGATTTTGTTATGACTATCGATAATTGTTGTTGCTGGCAATATCGACAAAACATCTGGAAAGTGAGCCCATCATACTTTTTTTCAAGAGCAATAATAAATCACTCTTCATTTGTTCAGACATGATACGGAAGAAACACTGGAAATCAAGCCGATGATGTAGATTCACATTTTGAACGATTGATAACGCGATACTTGGGGAATCTTTCACAACATTTGTACATTTTAACAGATTATCATCATCAAACTCCACTTGAACATTTAATAGCAACAAAAACAGTTCGTTTGGAACCAAATATTCATGATATTGTATAGCCTGTGAATCACCAACACATTCACAGACGATATCGAGATTTGTACTGAGTGCAACCATATTATTTTTCATGATATTCATTACTATAATAAACATTTCATATTGAAATATAATGTAACGAGTTTTCATCAGAGCATCTATGTAGAAACTTCTTGGAAACTTCTGAACATTTAATCTTTCCCTCTTTCAATCGATATTTTCGATCAAATTCCACTGTGAAAACTCTCGTCTCTACCCATATAGGATTCACCGCAGCTTAGGCATTATATAATTTCTCGGCAAATATTGACGTAAAGGAAACTGATATCAGTTAATTAGTCAAATATTTGAGTTCCACTTTCCCTTCTGATGGATCTTACAGAAGATCCAAAGTTATACGACTAGGGGAGGGGGTATATAAGTATAATATGTTGCTCTCTGTCATACGAAATTCTTGATACATTTTGCGAAGAGATTTTATAATGGGAATTATTGCAGAATGTGATTGGATGTATACTTATATGAATACATCAACCGATTTTGAATCGAGAAAGGCTATATACCTCAGGTTTAGTTCAATCACTTCATAACTGTTCTGTTCATCTCTATGCGGATGACACGCAAATTTATTTCAAATTTTCACTGGATGAATCTGATCACTGTCTCCTGATAAATACTTCAAAATCTAATTTGATGATCTTTGGTCCGAAAATGAATAGGGATATTAACATTGATATTGGTATCCTAATCAATGATGAGGCTCTTGTGAAGGTAAATTTAGCTAGAAATCTAGGTGTTCTGATTGACACTGATTTGAGGTTTGAAAAACACGTGAACAAATAAATTCAAAAGGCTTATTCCGCAATAAAGTTGATTTATGGCAGTAGGCATCTCCTTTCATCAATCAAATCTACCCTACGTGAAACCTTGGTATTATCAGTATTCAACTATGCCGACACTCTATATGGTCCCAATTTAACCAATCAGTAGTAAAAGAGAATTCAAAAAGTTCACAACTCTTGTTTGAGACTTATATATGGTATACGCAGAAGGCAAAGAATGACTTACAAACTTCGTGAATCTGGTTGGTTAAATATGGAACATAGACGAATTCTACACAATGCTTGCCTGTTCCACCAAATCATTATCAGCAAAACACCTCCTTACCTCCACAGAAGGTTGAGATTCCGGTCCGACATCTACAATTTGAATATACGATACAAAGGTTATACGTTATCACCCCCCCATTTCAGAACAGAATTCTTCAAGCGGTCATTCTCTTACCAAAGGACCCCGCACTTTTTCTATATAAAAATGGCGTTCCGTCGAATTTCCCCAATTTTTGGTAAATGATAGTACTCGACATACTTATTGAATATGCCAAGTCCCAACTCAATCCTATGACTAGTTTACGAGATACAGGGTGTTGAAGTTGAAGAATACCTAATTTTTCTCGGCCTATATCTCTAAGATAGGACAAATGAATTCCAATTTTTCGGGAGCACGTAATAGTTATGCCCTTAGGCGCAAGAACTATATAGGTATTCGACCAAAACTGATTTTTATTACAGGGTGATTCTCATTTCAAATAATGTGTTTTTTTGAATATCTGAATATCAATGCTACAAATTGATAACAATTACAAAATGAGATTTATAGCCAAGTATGCTCTTCTTACATCAATTGAATTCGTAAAATATAATAATTATACATGGTGTTTCATTAATGCTGTTGATTGCATAATTGGTCTATCCTAAAGTTCATTGGGCCACCTCGTATTATCGGGTTGATTCCAGACATTCAAAATATTTTTGAAGGATGTATCCCAATGAGTTCCATGATATACAGAGTGATTCATCGATTGAAAAAATTGACAACCACGAAAAAATATTCAAAAACCACTATTTTTTTCATCACCCTCTAATTCGAAATTATTACCGTCGATGTAAGATTTTTTTCCACCAATATACTCAGTATGGATATTTCAATCAAATTGGGAATTTTCAGACCCATGCTATGACTAGTTTTTTTTATACATCGAATAATGTGAAAATAATTATGGAAAAGTAATTACATAATAACACGAAAAATTGCTCCGAATCGCAAAACTAGTAGTCACTAGTCAACTATGTCAAAAAATGTGATTTGTTCGTAAACAAAATCTAGTGGTCTTATTATAGGTCCGCTAGCAAAACATCTCGAAAATGTTTTTCAGAAAACATCAAACAAATCACAATATGCCCCCGAAAAAATCTCATCAACGACACAACTCATCAACGATCCCACTCATATAAACGTGCTAAAACTCATGAGCGTTCCAAGTCGACAGCGGTTTTTCCCAACTCAATCCTATGACTATACTTTTCGAAAAAAATATGAAACTAAACTTCCGCAAACGCCTAGTGAGAGGTGCGCGTTAATATATTTTGCAACTCTCCTTTATCCAACCAACTTCCAATCTTTTGATCATACTGTATATTGTTAGAATCGAAGTTAGTATATGCACATCGGAAAGACACTAAAGTTGGAGTTTTGGTTATGTAGATATTCGTTACCGGGTTCAGTATAGACTTGAAAGAAAAATGGAATACAGGAACATCAGTAGGTACCGAGGAATCATCATTTATCCAACACATCAAAAATATAGTAAAATAATAATGAAACAATCTCGAAGCCTCTTTCTTCCACTCAATATCAATTCAGAATTGCAATCATAGATTTTGAAAAAATACATGAACCAACTCGTTTTCCAACAACATCTATTTGTTGGAAGAAATAGTGGCATTAGGTAATGTATATCGTAAGATATACATACCGTAATAGATCGATAGACATCCTCAAATAACTATAAAATTATATTTTAGGGTAAGTTCTAGTCCCAATTCAAGTTGACAACTGATATTTTCGGAATCGGCGGGGTCGAAATAGTCTAGAAACTTGGGTTGTCACGAATTAATAAGTATGTTTTACTTCGTAGAAGTCGAATTTGGATTATCGCAACCAGATAGAATATTTTTCAGTAGGCTTAGAAAACAAAATCATGATATCAATAAATGTGTCTGTCATCCAGCAACTTTCGGGTTGTCAGTATCTTAAAATATCATATCAGCGTATATCTTTATTCTGAGTGTTTTTTAAGTCGTTTTCAGTAATTGTTTAGTGAATTTAGTGCGCATTATGGCATTTGCAAATAGGGTAAGATGTTATGTATGCGAAGGGAATTTCATTCCTAGACTCACAATTCGTATAAATCGTGAAGATAATGTTGATTTTCTGCAAATTGCAACATTTAGAAGACAAGCTGCTGGAAATCCTCCAATTGACATTTTTGATGATACCAGAGTTTGTTTCAATTGTCATAACAGTGTAATAATTGATATCAATGAGATGGAAAATAACCCAAACTGTCTTCGCCTAAATGTATTGAGTCCAGTAATGAGCCGTGCCTGCATAATCTGTAATGCTCGTCAACATGTTCAGAGAATAACTCTTGCATGTAGGGTGAACATTTTTGTTGTAACGAATATTTATGTTCCGGACTTTCTGAGAATTTGTGGTCATCATCTTGACCCTCATGGATTTCTCTTGAATAATTTGCATGGAGGTTTGAATTTTATCAACAAACCCTATTTGATATCAAATATGCTTCAATTTCTACAGTGTATGAGAACAGTTGCCAATGAAAATAGACGTATTAGAAACTGGGATGATATTGATAGTTTTACAGAAGAAGAGTTCAAAGCTCTGACGTCGATTTCAAAAGAAGATTCTCAAGAACTTTATGGATTTTGTGATACAATCGAGCAAGGGGGAAATAGAAGGCATATCAAAAAGAAACATTTACTGACATTTCTAATCAAAATGAAACATGGAGTTTCAGATGAGTTTTTGAAAATCTTGTTTCATTTTTCTTCTAGACAAACAACTAGCTTGATAATATCGAATGTGAGGATATCTCTAATGCAAAGATTTGTAACTAATAATATTGGTTTCGACTCTATTACAAGAGACGATTATATTAATAGACACGTGTCTGTATACACCAATCAGCTATACAACCCTTCTCCCAATATCCCAAAAGCAATTGTGTATATAGACTGTACATATAACAAAATAGAAAAAAGTAGTAATTTCCGGATATTGAGACAATCCTACTGCTTCCATAAAAATGAGCACCTGGTTAAGCCTGAAATTATGGTCGCTCCTGATGGCTACATCTTGGCAATTAATGGTCCATACTTTTCTGATGCTAGAAATAATGATGCCACCATTCTGCAGCATGAGCTACAGAATGATATAAATAGAATGAGGACATGGTTTCAAGAAGGCGATGTAGTGATAGTCGATAGGGGTTATAGGGACTCTATTGGTCTTTTACAGGATCTTGGTCTCCATTACCATATGCCACCATTTCTACCACCAAACCAAAGACAACTCACAACAATCGAAACTAATAGGGCACGCTTAATTACTAGCACCAGATGGATTGTAGAGGCTAGAAATGGGCATTTCAAATCGATTTTCAAATTTTTCCGAGGAGCGATATCAATAACACATGTTGCAAAATTACGCGAATTCTATTTGATTGCTGGCGCCCTAATAAACAAATACCATCCTCCAATAAGGATGCCGGGCACATTGGAATTAGCTACACAAATGTTGCATGATATCGAAGAAGTCAACATTGTTCAGGCCCGAGTTGAGGCTGAAAACCTCCGTACAAGAAATGGTCGATGGTTTCGTTTGAACCATAGACATGTACCGACGTTTCCTCGACTTGACTTAGAATATTTGAAAACACTCACAGGGTCATATCACATTCACTTAGCTGCCTCCTACATACAAGACACGATACAAAGAGATGGAGGGGAACAAAATACACTCGATATTGACGAACTCATTGAGGAACCCAATTTTTTAAGATTTCGAGTATTTTCTCGGTTCAGAAATGCCACTAAACATATGCTGTGGTTAGTATTCAGAGAAATCGATGATAATAATTTACAAGATCCGCCCATTTTAGGGTACTACTGTACTTGTAGGTCCGGTGAGTAGAGTAATCACGAGATTACGAAATCAAAAAGGCTCTATGCTCTTTCTAACTCAAACGGCCATCAAGTTCTTCCATGTGCAGCTGAAGACGTTGCAGACCTTCTGGTAGGTAAACTGAAGAACCCTGACGTCACGCATACCTCGGAATGTTTTTCAGTGTACCTGGTCCTCAGATTTTTGGTAATTTGGGCTGATATTATTTTGAGTTAGAAATCACCCTGTTTACGTTTCCTATGCCATGATCTCATCAGTGTAATGAATTCAATAATAATTTTCTAGGTGTGTTTGTTTATCACGCTCGATCATGGATTAACATAATACCATGGCCACTATGCAGAGAACAATAACAAATTATCCGTCGTTGAGTGATAGTACTTTTCCCAACTCGTAATTGTAGCTCTAGTTTGGAAAATTTTCCATCGAAAACAAATTATTATTCAAGATGATGCTCAACTCCTTCTTCCCAGATTTTTCATTCAAATTGTTTATAAAAAAGCACGGAGCGAGTTTGAATCTCAGTTCAACGATAACTTCTTGAATTAAAAAAACAAAAAGCATGATTGGAGCAAATGGTGAGTATTTTTTTTTTTCTGAAATCTCGTGAATGATAATAATTGGCAATGTTTTTTAGAAGCTATGTCAGAGCAAGGAGTGAGGGGGCTGTTGCCAGAAAATTTGAGAGTTAGTATACGAAGTGATCTAATTATATGATTTTTTAATGTTCAATATGTTTCAGAACATGGAAATTATAATGATTGTGGGGGAAGATGTTAGAGACTTTATGCCAGCGGATGCCGTAGAGTTTGGAGTTATTGGGGAATACAGATTGTTTTATAAATATGTTATAGATATCCTGTTGGTATTTGCTGTGAATTAGGTGAAAAACTTTTGGAAATATCTTTGATTTGCTTACTAATTATTTTCTTCGTTACAGATTCCATGTAGATGAGAGTAGATGAGAATAAAACATTGTTAGTTGGTAAGGTATTTTCATTATTTTTTCTCTACAATTACCATTCATTCTGTGAAGAAAATGTTTAAAGTGTGTCTGTGAACGTGGTTGTCTGAGGCAACTGGATGAAATGGGGTGAGTTTATTTGTATTTTTTGTGGTTGGTACATTGAAATTGGGTATTTTGAATACCATTCCACCAATTAGGCTTCTGAAAAATAACTAAGAATGTATCTGGGGTGCTTGGTAACATTTTTCGTTGCCAGTCTTTGCTCCAGAAATCACCCTGTTTACGTTTCCTATGCCATTATCTCATCAGTGTAATGAATTCAATAATAATTTGCTAGGTGTGTTTGTTTATCACGCTCGATCATCGATTAACATAATACCATTGCCACTATGCAGTTCAATAACAAGTGCTCCACACGTATTACGTATGTAATTATTCCAAATCGTGATTTAATGAGGTGAAAGTGTTTGTCTATGATCGCACGTAGTTCATTCTGTTCAGCAAGTTAGTGTTATCAAGTAGTGTTCTGCTAAGTGGTCGTCTGAGGCAACTGGATAAAATGGGATGAGTTCTGAGGTGAAAGTGTTTGTCTATGATCGCACGTAGTTCATTCTGTTCAGCAAGTTAGTGTTATCAAGTAGTGTTCTGCTAAGTGGTCGTCTGAGGCAACTGGATAAAATGGGGTGAGTTTATTTGTATTTTTGTGATAACTACTTAAAATTGGGTATTGTGAATACCATTTCACCAATAGGACGTCTGAAAAAAAATGAAACAAAAAAGGTCGTAAAAGGCTTGCGAGATACAGGGTGGTTGTTTTCATTGCTAGATAATTTGTGATATCCTGGTGAGCTGATTGAATTATTATTTAGTGGATCTGACTCTTACCGGGATACGTGATTTTTTCATAAAAAAAAAAAAAAAAAAAAAAAAAAAAAAAAAAAAAAAAAAAAAAAAAAAAAAAAAAAAAAAACATGGGTGGTTATGAAACTTTTCGATACAGGGTTAAGAAAAAATATTCGCAACTTTAAGGTAAATCTTTTACGACCTTTGTTCATGGGAACTTTTTTCCTTGAGACATCAAGTGCGTCCCACATATCATGAAACATTCTAGTGTTTATTAACTGTAAAAATTCGAGGAATTATTCCTTGGAATATTTTTGAAAATCCGTGCAGGAGAGAAAGAACATTTTATTACCAAAATTACTCGTTACTGTTAAACATTACTAGCTAGGGGTGTGGTACTTTCATTTAGCAATTTTCAAAATATCAAAAATAGTTTTCTCGATAATGTTGTCCACTCTCGGAACAAAAAGGGTATTTAAAATGAGGTATTAGTCAAAGAAACAACCCTTTTGCCGCATATTTAATCAATAATCTGTATACGTGCTGACCTATATCAGACGATAAAAAACAACCCTCTGAATTTTTGTCGCATGTTTAATCAACACTGTGTATACCGTGGAAGAAATGTGTTTTTGAGGGTGCTAAGGGTCATATAGTAAAGATTATCTCAACTATAGGCTGTAACATATTGAATGGTTGCTTTCAACACCAATGTCCCAAAGGCCATATAGTGAATATTATGCCAACTATAGGTTGTTGTATATCAAATGAAAGGTCTCTGCTTTAATTTTACGAAAATTAATTTTTGAAGGGTCCCAAAGGCCATATAGTGAATATTATGCCAACTATAGGTTGTTGTATATCAAATGAAAGGTCTCTGCTTTAATTTTACGAAAATTAATTTTTGATGGGTCCCAAAGGCCATATAGTGAATATTATGCCAACTATAGGTTGTTGTATATCAAATGAAAGGTCTCTGCTTCAATTTTACGAAAATTAATTTTTGATGGGTCCCAAAGGCCATATAGTGAATATTATGCCAACTATAGGTTGTTGTATATCAAATGAAAGGTCTCTGCTTCAATTTTACGAAAATTAATTTTTGAAGGGTCCCAAAGGCCATATAGTGAATATTATGCCAACTATAGGTTGTTACCTATCAAATGGAAGGTCTCCACTTGAATTTCACGAAAATTAATTTTTGAAGGGTCCCAAAGGCCATATAGTGAATATTATGCCAACTATAGGTTGTTGTATATCAAATGAAAGGTCTCTGCTTTAATTTTACGAAAATTAATTTTTGATGGGTCCCAAAGGCCAAATAGTGAATATTATGCCAACTATAGGTTGTTACCTATCAAATGAAAGGTCTCTGCTTCAATTTTACGAAAATTAATTTTTGAAGGGTCCCAAAGGCCATATAGTGAATATTATGCCAACTATAGGTTGTTACCTATCAAATGGAAGGTCTCTGCATGAATTTTACGAAAATTAATTTTTGAAGGGTCCCAAAGGCCATATAGTGAATATTATGCCAACTATAGGTTGTTACCTATCAAATGAAAGGTCTCTGCTTTAATTTTACGAAAATTAATTTTTGATGGGTCCCAAAGGCCATATAGTGAATATTATGCCAACTATAGGTTGTTGTATATCAAATGAAAGGTCTCTGCTTCAATTTTACGAAAATTAATTTTTGAAGGGTCCCAAAGGCCAAATAGTGAATATTATGTCAACTATAGGTTGTTACCTATCAAATGAAAGGTCTCTGCTTTAATTTTACGAAAATTAATTTTTGAAGGGTCCCAAAGGCCATATAGTGAATATTATGCCAACTATAGGTTGTTACCTATCAAATGGAAGGTCTCTGCATGAATTTTACGAAAATTAATTTTTGAAGGGTCCCCAAGGGTCATATAGTGAATATTATGCCAACTATAGGTTGTTGTATATCAAATGAAAGGTCTCTGCTTCAATTTTACGAAAATTAATTTTTGAAGGCTCCCAAAGGCCATATAGTGAATATTATGCCAACTATAGGTTGTTACCTATCAAATGAAAGGTCTCTGCATGAATTTCATGAAAATTAATTTTTGAAGGGTCCCAAAGGCCATATAGTGAAAATCAACTTTTAAAGGATCAAAAGGGTCAAATAGTGGGGATTTATAGGTATCACATGAAAGGTCTCACAAGTCACAAATTTATTCCAATTCTAATACAGAATGTGTGTGTTTTTTTCCATAATATAAGTAGAGGAAAGTACCTATTATCGCTATTGTGAATAACAGATTCATCAATATAATACTGCTTATTTCAAAGTAGAAATCTGGTGATATAGATTTTTCACAATTATGAAGATTCTGCCACTTTCTTGAATCTCCCACACTTTGGTCTTGAAAAATAATTCTCAATTTATATACACTTGCATTTTCTGGTACGTCTGCCATCGAAGTGAATAGATGTCCATTGTTCATTATTGTTGGTGACATTTCAGTCCATTCTGAAGGCCAGCTATCATTTTTCACACCATTTTTATCGAAGCAGATAAAAATATTTTTAGCATTATATGGCTGATTTATATACATTATATCATGTATAATGGTAAAGAGAACCAGAAAATTTGAACTCAACACTGCCATTGCTAATGAAGTACTGTGATATTTTCTCAAAGATTATATTGATGTACTCGGTGAATAAAACAACTTATTCATTCAAAAAAACATTTATTCAAGAATAGATTATAATTTGAGGTTATTCAGTTGTACTACGATCGCTTCACTGAAGCCTGCCCTTGGATCGGTCCGTTGTGCTGTCGGGATGAGGTGTTTGTCAACATGGAGATTTTTTATTCCTGTTGTACATTCGTAAATGTGGATTTGTTCTTTAAGAATTTTCAATTTCTGAATATATTCGTTGATCAAATTGGCAATCATATTGACTAGCAATATACAAATGAGAATTTTATTGTGGTAGAAGATTATTTATCCAATTGTGCAAGTCTTTACAGTTTCTGAAACTGCACATGTGCGGATCATTGTTCTCGTGATGCATACAAAGAGGAATGTCGGCCTTGAAAGTCACTGTGTGCATGAATGTATCAAAATTTTCGATGTTGATAATTTTGGGTCTACTAGTTGGTAAACACAATGAAGTGAGGAATTGAAACTTTTGGTGTCCTCTCACGTATACAAGGTCGACATCTCTGAGATGATCTTGCAATATTTCATTCATTTTCTCGTAATCTATGAACCCTGAGCTGTATTTGAGTCCATGGTGGTTACGTTCCAACCACCTCACTTGTTTCTTATCCGCTTCCTGGAGTGCACCAAAGGGGATAGCTGGTTTGAATAAGTAGTGACTCAATTGAAAGCCATTTGAAATTGATATTTCCTTGGGGTAGAATTCGTTGGATATCTGGTACCCTTGAATATCGATACTCAACAGCTTCATCTTGCAATGTTCAAGTAATAACTGACAATTTAGCAAAGTGGTTCCTCTTAAATAATTATTTTTGTAGTGGGGGTTTTTCACAACTGTTTGACAATTTTGGTGAGAGGACTATAATTGAACAACTTATCATGCAATATGAGACAATATGCTGTTGTATTATCTGGCACTGCTTCAGATGTTTCAAACTCTATTCTCATCACAACAGACCCACTTTGGGTGGACTCTTTTTGATGTGAACAGTCTATGTGTGACATTGGTATGATTTCAGCAAATTCTCTCGGTGAAAATATTGGCTCTTTCCCAGATCCGTAATAAGATGGTCTGAAATTTGTAAACATCGAGTATAGCTGTGAAGTTTTGTTGTCATTGAAACTCAAATATAAGTCATTGTATGGATATCGATCACTGTTCAGGAAGACTCGAATATTGGTTAAGTTACAATGATCAAATTTGCTCATGTCAGACTTCACTTTGCCCCTCTTGTCAGTTTGGAAAACAACAATGACATGGCGTGGAGTTTCCAATTGATTTGTGGTTTTCACTGGCCATGTGTGTCTGGTAGTAGTTAATAATTTTGGGAATTCGATGAGTTCCCAGCTACGGAATGGCATGAGTATTTCCTGGTTTTTCTGAACCATTTTGGTGTATATGAGCTGTTGTGGAATATTTACCAAAACGTGTGGTACCCTCCAGAATAATTTATCTATCTGTATTTTTGGGGTTTCCTTTTCATCAGAACTGTACACTGAATCTGTATCATCGTTATTACGAATTATTACTAATTCTTGTTTCATATTCACGATGACCTTCTGATAGTCTTCGAAGAATCCCATAATAAAAGACAGAGGTATGCAAACGCTGAAGTTGCCTTTACCATCTACTAGTATCTTCTCATCTTTGAGCTTGAAATTTAATTTGGGAAACCAACCTGCGTTTTGCAACTCGATACTCTCGTTTGTGTTGTATGACAGGTAACCTTTAATTGTTGATATCATTCCGACATTCCGAACTGAATCTATAGTAACGCCATTTAGTTCATACCTCACTTCTCTGAAGAGGAAGTTTATAGCATTATTGATGAATCTCAATTTGTCGGTTGCAGTTCCATCGGATTTCGTCAAACGACCTTCGATGTAAAGGTAACTTTGACAGGGCAGCGTATACGTATCCAACTCTTGTATTGATATCCTAATTTCATCATTATATTCGAATTTCTGTAGAAACGGCTGATAAGAATGATACTCTTTTTCTTGAATGGTTTGATCGACCAAAGGTTTCTGATGAATATTGAGGATGTCCATTATACCAGAACTTTCAGACCAAGAGACTGCAGAAATAGACGATTTGCACGTGTGATTCTCTTGGTATTCTTCTTCACACTGATGAATCTTCTTGTAGTCTTGGCCTCCTTATACCAATTCGGATAAGATATCCTATTGTATCTAACAACCATGTTAGATTTTTTTCAAGTGGAGGCTAACAGTTATTGTTTCTCCTCGAAAATTAACCAGTTTTCCTGCTTGGTCTAGGATTTTGATCGTTATGTTATCAATAGTCCTCACACTGATTTTGAAATAAATGATATTTTCAACTCTCAAGACGATCTTGTATCCAGGGGCAACGACTGGGAAAAACGAGAGCAGTGAGTGAGCTTCTTTTCCATTATGATAGCTCCCAGTAGCAATATTGCAATATATACTGATTGCATTCACACTAAGAATGTTGACTTTGGTATCTGATGTATGTCGTTCATTTGCTTCCAAGATACGGCTATGGAATCCGAGTAAATCTCGCACTGTTCGATCGCTTTTGAAATTAATTCTTCTATTCGTGTCAATTGTCACTTTTAATGTGTTGAAATTGGGAGTTATGTTGATTCTTGCATCTTTATCAATATCTCTCACTCGTGAAGAGATGATTTCATTAAGATCCCCAATTTCATAAGAGCCTACAGGGATTGTCACTGAGGAATTGTTGTCTCCAAAAACGAATTGATTATTATAATCATCAACGTTAGGAATCACATTGAAAGTTTCGAATCCAGTTAAACCGATTCCATAGTCGGTATCTTCTTCCAAGTGTATTGGAGGATTGAAATCGGAACTTAGAACCGATGAATTTCCAGTGAGTGAGAATGCCAATGACATTTTGAACTAAACTGAATGAGATTCATGTATAGTTCTCATTATATAAGAATTTGAGACAAAGATGACCACAATTGTAGGAATTGGTTGATTGAAAATTATCATGATTATACTTAATAATTTTAGAGCTACCATCACTGTAGAAATATTTGATGAGTTCAAGAGGGGGTCTCAGGCTACCATAGCTATCAAAATATTTGATACTTCGTTGGGATTTGTTATAACAAACCCAATGGGTACCATCCCCACTCTTATCATCTAAATTAATTATACCACTTTCATACTTTCTTATTTTCCTGGGTATCTCATCTAACATAAACACTCCTCGAAAGAACGGTATCCTTAATTCTTCAGTGTAGTTCAATAAATCTACATTTGTTAATGGACGGTGTGGTAGCTTGATGTTCAGTTTTTTGAATACGGTTTCAGGAATAATCCATATCCACGTTTGTAAGGTTTCAAAAATAGACCTTTTCCCAAAGCTGATTGTTCCATTTTCATGTTATGTCTCTTTTGTTCATCCAGTTGCTCCCTGGCTGCCTTAGCCTTGTTTATGGCTTGGGCAATCCCAGCTGCCCCTCCTCCAAGACTACCAAGAGCACCGAGAGCTGCAAAGAGGGGAATCAGTGGAATGAACCCTCCAGATTTGGGGATGGGTATAATTCTCTTTTTTGGTTTCGAAACCTTTTTTCCACCAATAGAAGAGAGAGCTAGATTCGCAGCCTGAAGTATGTCCATATTTTGACCTTTTATACCTTTCCTTGCTTTGCGCATTGCTTGAGTGAAACTTATTGCACCACCCCTTTTCCGACCAGCTTGTCGTCTTTTCAATCCCATGCCTAATTTACTTTTACTCTTCATTATTCCTGCAATTCCAAGTGCTGCGATTTTTTCCCCGATTCTCGTGTCTCTTTCCTTGAAACGGTTCCACGCTCGCTCTGACAGAATGCGGTCCGCTACGTTTCTGTTCTGTGAATCAGTGTATTTCGAATAGGTTATATCGTGATCTCTACAAGCTTCGTCCAATGTGTTGATTCCTCTATCCCCACGTGCAAGTCGTTCAGATAATTTGGTTCCGGGACCACAAAAATTATAACCTGGCAAATGCAATTCGACGGGTAATCTATTTATGAGAGTGTTCAATAATCCTCTCCCTTTTATATCATTTCGAGTACCGTACACGAGCATACCAAGAGTTCAAAAGTTCAGTACCGAATGTTATAAATGTGAAAATAAGTCAAATATATATACCAGTGTTGAATCGGAATCTGAACATGAAAGTTGAGAAACATAAAGTGAAACTATCTGTTACTGATCATGATAGTTTCATTAGCTCACACCAATTCAAGAAACATGGAGATTTATTTGAAGGTGGCTCCAAACGAGCCCTGGTAGTAGGCTCTTCGGGATGTGGAAAGACAAACTGTATGATAAGTTTACTCGATGATCCAAATGGTTTGAGATTCGAAAATCTGTATTTGTACTCCAAGTCGCTTTATCAACCGAAATATGAGTATTTGAGGACATTGTTCAGACCAATGAAGGAAATTGGATATTTCGAGTACGATGACGGCGATGAAGTTATCTCTCCGAATGAAGTAGCTCCAAATTCAGTCATCATATTCGACGATGTTGCCACATGTAACCAAAATATCATCAGAGATTTTTTTTGTTTTGGGCGACATAAAAATACCGATGTGTTCTACTTATGTCAGACTTACAGCTCAATCCCGAAAAGACTGATAAGAGACAATGCCAACCTAATAATTATTTTTAAGCAAGATGTAACTAATTTGAAACATATTTATGATAATCATGTCAACGTTGATATGTCATTCCAACAGTTTATGGATATTTGTTCATTCTGTTGGAATACAAATCATGGATTTGTTGTCATCGATAAGGATGCGGGATTGAGGAAAGGTAGATATAGAAAAGGATTCGATGAAGTTTTGAAAATTTGATATAAGATGAGACACATCGTATATCTTATTCAGTACAATGAATAGACAGCTTGCAGAACAGTTGGTGAAAGCCAGAAAATCTGTTAAACAAAAATATCAGAGCCTCAAAACTGATATTGCGAAATCAAAGAGTTCGTTGGAGAAAAGTTATGAACCAATAACCAACCCTCTGAAAGAATTGATTGCATCGATTCATCAGACAGCCGTTCCTAAAGTGGAAAAGGCAGAACCTGATTCATTTTCAACTCCACAACACGATAAGTATTATAGATTGCTAGCTAAAGATCCATCAATACTACAAGATGAAGAAACATTCGTACACGATCCTGAAATAAGCTATTTTGATCAGAGTTTGGGTCAATTACAAAGTCAAGTTGAAAATCTACAAGCTCTACAGAAAGCCAGAGATCCTGAATTAGAAAAATATTTGGAAAAATATGAAAAACCTCTTCCTAGATCGTATATCGAAGACATACTCAAGGGTGATCCAGAGGATTTCGATCACAAATTTGGTATCAGATTCGAAGTATCAACAGATAACTGGATGATAGGAGATAGTGTTGTGGAATTTCTTGGTCCGCATTTTTCAATAAATGAAATAACTTATAGTGGTACACCGGGGCTATATGAACTGATGTTCAAAAAACATCCAATAGGTTACAAAGTCAATGATATTGACAACTATATTGATATTGTTACCGCAACAAATGCCATTTATACTGATTATAATCGTAAACATGGATTATCCACGTCTAATGCTGAGAAATTTGTGAAAATTATAAAACCAAGGGTAACATCATTACATTCTATGGCTAAGGCAGTAGGAAAGAGATTACTCAAACAAAAAGTTTCCTCATCCATCCCAACCTCCAAAGGACCGAGGGTTTTCACTAGGTCACAATCGACATCCTCTGCTAAATTAGGACAAGGAATCGGTCCGATGATGCTTTACAACAATAAGAAGATAGAATACAAATATTTCGATAACTATAATGAAATCATAGACAGACTGAAGTTACTGATTGCAGAACAACAAGCTGGTCATACCGGACATAATAATGAGATAATTTCCGTGTTAGAGGAACTCAGGGAAGCTAAAATAATTGAATAAAATAACATGTATCACAGCTTTGGTGTTATTCATTCCTGATCATTGGAATAGGCATCATGCCAGTTGATAAATTCGGTAGACATATGTTACAACATCAAAGACTAGATCAATATCAAACTACTCAACAACAACCAGTGAATATATATCAGTTATACAGTGAAAGTATATTAACAATTACCGGCAGTATAACCAAAGTAATAAAGAGGCTTCCACTGCCCTGGTTATACAAGCTACAAAATAATTCAGATGAATACACATTTCCATTGAGGGAAGGTTTCATAGTTGGAATTGACTGTTATCCTAAAGACGTTTCAGTAACGGTCGGTAATAATACGATTGAAATTAGCGAACTGATTGGACAGAAATTAAGTAAAGGTTCAACATTGAAATTCCAATCAAAATATAGAGTATCAGATGAAAATCTTCATATCCAGTTGGTGATTCAGACCCCTATCATCAAGTATGTCTAACACCAAGAAAGAAGTAGTTGAGGAGCTACATAAACCAGCAAGGAGGCGATTCCGGAGGAGGAGAGTAGTTATCAAAGGATTGAATGATTTGTGGGAAGCTGATCTTGTCGAAATGCAACCATATGCTAAATTCAACAAAGGATACAAGTACATTTTGGTTGTAATAAATGCTTTTTCGAAATTTGTGTGGTGTGAACCTGTGAAAAGCAAATCGGCTGACAATGTCACAGTTGCGATGAGAAAAATTCTATCCTCAGTGAAATCTCCACCGAAAAATCTTCATACTGATAGAGGCCGCGAGTTCTATAATAAATTGTTCTCTGAACTGATGATAAAATATAAAATTAACCATTATAGCACTTTTTCAAGTATGAAGGCTAGCATTGTAGAACGTGTGAACAGAACTTTGAAAACCATAATGTGGAAAGAATTCAGTCTACAGGGTAATTACAAATGGATTGACATACTAAAAGATGTAGTTTCTACATATAATAATACCAAACATTCTACGACGGGATTGAAACCAATAGAAGTGAGAAAGAAAAATGAAAAATTGCTCCTTGATACTGTTTATAGTCACTTGAAAATAACGAATCCCAATCCTAAGTTTGGAGTGAATGATCACGTACGAATAAGTAAATTTCGAGAAGCTTTTTCCAAAGGCTATACACCGAATTGGTCGAATGAGATTTTTAAAATCAGAAAAATTCGTACAACTGATCCAACAACATACCTGTTGGAAGATGCCATGGGGAATCCGATTCAAGGTGTTTTTTATGAACAAGAATTACAAAAAGTCAAGTATCCTGATGTATATTTGGTAGAGAAAGTTCTGAGAACGAAAGGGAATAAAATTTACGTAAAATGGCTTGGGCTCGATAAATCCCACAACTCTTGGATCGCAAAAAATAGTCTTGTTTAGAGAACCACTTCCCCCTCTCTGAAAAAACCCCTCCACTTCGGTCTTGGATATGTATTCGCTTGCAGGTGTGAGTCTCCAGTCAGTTGAGAAAATGAATCCGATGTCAGATGAGTCGAGTGGTTATGGTAGTGATTGTTGGAGTGATATGGACGAGCTATACCGCAAGAACATCGAGAACGAGGGACCCTACATTGCTGAATCTACCTTCAACATCCAGGACAGCCCATTTTCAGTCTGTTGCGGCCTGAGCGTTGCGAGATGTTTCGAACCTGCAGTTAAGTTGAAGAACAATACCAGTAAATCGGAAATCTCCTTCAACGTGATAGAATGGGCAAATTTGACTCACATTTTACGAAATTTGCTGACTGAATATTTCGAAAAGAGTGATGAAACAGTTGTTGTTCCACAAATGTGTAGTGATGAGGAAGTGAAAATAAGCACCGCACAATTTATGGGCATCAAAATATCGAAACTTGAAACTACAAACTCTGCCATATATCTGAAAGAAGATGTTATTCGGAAAGTTCTTGAACTTGACTCTATCATCATCGATCACAAAATCAACATGCTCACGAATTTGTCATTTTCGAATTTTTATTACAATGTTATTGAAATTACCAGGAAATTTATATTGCAAGTAAACTCTGAAATGCAGAATGAATTGATAATAATTGCATTTTGTGATATTCTGAACAATAGTTTCGAGAGTTATTGTATGCGAGAGTGTTTATTGTATTATAGAGATATAATCATGGAGGATATAAATAAAAAATAATTGAATATAAGTGGTTTTTATTTAATTTCCATCTACACTGTATGTTTAACAATATCAAGTGAATATAATACTATAGTTTCCCCAAGGTGAAGTATCAGTATTTTTTATTTGATAAACCTAAGGTGAAGTATCAGTATTTTTTATTTGATAAATTTTCATCTACACTGTAAGTTTGACAATATCAATCTATAATAATACTATAGTGTCCCCAAGGTAAAGTATCATGGGAATTCCTATGTAAATATCTTTTGTCATCATGTGGACTCAGGGCAATTTTGTTTTGTTCTATTGAAAAAACTTGATGGGCACGTGATTGTATACACCTCTGAGTCTCGTATTTCTCTATATTTTGTATTAAACATTCCAAATAATCTTCAAATTCAATTTTATGCTTGACTACGTAATATTTAATACCTTTGGATTTCTTAACACATTTTTTACCTTTTTCAGTATTATTAAGGGTGGGTTTCTTATTGTCAACCAAATAGGTGTATTGTTTTGATCGAAGGCCTACAAAATCTGTCATTATGGATCCTTTATTCTCATCTTTTAACAAACCAATTACTTTTTTATTAACTAATGGGATGTTGTACTGATTATCTGGAGGATAATCACTAGTATCGAATTTGTCAATATCCGCTCTTATAATCTCTTCGTAAACATCGTCACAATACAGTTCATAAATGAGAGAATCTGTATCGGTATAGAGTAATTTACATTTCGATGGATCAAACTTTTTCAACATGTAATCATAATGGAAATCATAAACACAAGTTTTCGAGATATCTAAAATTGCCATACCAATGTATAATGGTTTATTGAATACCAGTTTGGTTTTCTTCATTTCAATTGCCATCAAATTTTCATCAAATATAGTTCTATTATGGAAATTTGGACTAGATATTAAATTTTTCGCGCCATGCCTGCCTTCCCAACTCCTAACAAGTTTTACAATCCTGTATTTTCTAATGTTCTCCATTGTTTTACCGAAAACAGCATTGATCATTAATTTGAAGATTTGTATGCCGAACTCGTTCTTGGAATTTGCTCGCAACGTGGTATTCAGATCAATGTATGGCTTCAACCACCTGGACTGTTCGAATTTCAATATTCTATGAATTTTATCGATAATGAGTCCATTAGCCAGATATTGTTTCAGATTTCTATAATGCAATATATACTTTTCCTTGTGATACAATGTTGTCATTAGTTTGGGTAATTTTGATTTTGGGGGTATTTGATGTTCAGGGGCGAGGGGTAAATCTTTATGAAGGTCATGAAGGGATTCTGGATATTTGAGATCAACCTCCAAAATGTATCCAAGAGAGGATTCATCAGAAATGGAATTAACATCGAAATTCTCAGTATCTTTCAACCATTCAAATCCAGTATAAGGAAGAGGCTGAGACATAGCCCAACCATAGAGATTATTCACGTCGAGATACAAGAGGTACTTAGATGGTTCATCACTATTGAAATTAGTCATGTATTTATTGTTCGCTGTTGAGTACCTATTCGAACACTGACTCATTCCACCACGAATTCCCTTTTCTATGAACATTAATATTTCAACATCTTGAACTGTATCTAATCGGCAGTTTGTATATTTTAACATACAGTCCCATGTATATCCAGGTAAAGTATAGTAATGAGCAGGATCTAATCCGTATGTTGTATGGCACATGTCTCGAAAATTTTCAAAAATGTCAACCAATAACATTATATCTGTTTTCAAGTAAAGGTCGGAGTATTCGCCTAATGTTTTCAACTGGAATGTTTCCCATACTTTCTGTGCGTGCTCATAATCAGAATCCTTGATATGCTCATCGTTCAATTTACTGTAAAATGATTCCTTACTCGGTAGTTCAGTGTCTTGGAGTTTTTTCAAATTATCTAAATAATCATAACAAAAAATGCCTTTTCTACAAAGCAAATCAAACTTCTCTTCTTCTAGATCACTGAACTCTTTTCTGAGGTTGATAAATTGTGTTTTTTCCAGAAACGATGCCAAATGATCTAATTTGAATGCCATGAAACGATAGGAATCGACGAATCTGAATTTTATGTTAGATCTAGAATTATGTTGTGTGAAACTAATATATCTTTCCTTATTTATTGGGAGTAGAGTAACTCGAGAGTGTTTTGCCAAATCTTTTATAATGAAGTGGCTATCATATCCCGATAGGTTGTGAAAGAAAATGGGAACGGTATGGGAATTTGTATATTCGAGGTTACATTTCGAATGACTAAATCCGCGGAATCGCCCTGTATAGTGGTCATGGTCGCGAACGATGATGTCTGATTCGATAAACGTTCTTTCACAAATGTGACATGTAGTTTTATCAAAAATTTGTCCAGCATCTTTGCTCATTGGTATGTTCATACGCAATTTTGTCTCAATAAAAAGTGCTAAGTCATCTAACTCTTTCACGAACCACTCGATGCAGTCGATACCACGGTAACTTTTGTAGAACGATAAACTCTCATCAAAAGTACACTTCACATAATAACCCACACTGAACGTTTCATGTTTTTGATATCGAGATGTTTTTATGATTTTTCTTCTGCATTGTTCATCTTGTAGTGGAATGAGTAGTGATTCAAAATCACTGTAAACGACGAAAGGAACTTTTTCTTTGTGACGAAAATTTTTGAACTCCAAAAACTTTTCCTCGGGAAATTCTATTTTTGATTTATTTATTTTTGAACAATATATATCATGAGCTTTCAATTTTTCTTGGGAACTGAAGTAATTCAAACATGTATCGCAAATGATTTTTTTACCATTTCTCTTCCCAATTTGCTTAGAAACTAATCGTGATAGGTTCTTTATCCAACAAAAATGATACTCAACAGAATCCTCATCTTCGTTGATATGATCAAGTAATGACATTTCCATGTCACCTTCTGAATCCCCATCATTGAAATATTCTTTTTGAATCATCAGAAGGTTGACATGCCTATTCGAAATCTTATTCTTAGTGGTTCTCACAGGTACAGTTGAAAAATTTCCAAATCGATCGGTTTCTAAAATGAATACATTGATTGATAGATTGTTGAGAATTTCAAATTTATTGATCTTATTCAGTCTCATTGGCATGTTTATTCCAGTCATATCCAGAACCTCACTAAAATGAGGGTATGAATAAGTTCTTTCAGCATTTCTTTCTGCGGGATATAAACAAGACGTCACTGCCCAAGCGAAGCAAGCTTCATCTGAATTTTTGATGTTAATACAAGCACGTTTGCGAATTATTTGGTCAGGAAGTTTGATATAAGAAGAACCTCCATACCCCATTTCTACCTTATTGAAATTAACTTCCAAATTGATTATTTTATGCAGAGTCCATCCACTGTCTCGCTCTTGGAACTCATCCAATTTATTCAAAATGACATCAGTTACATTTTCTTCATACCATCGCTTCAAATCTACTTCAGCATCAATGATAAAGTTCTTAGTGTTCAGATATTTGAAATCGAATATAATTTCGTCATTTTTATTATTTTTCAAGAATTCTCCACAAAAACATGTGTTTATTTTCATGAAATGAAATTTTTTCAGCATTCTTTGTATTCTCGATTTGAATAGTGAGAATGAATCATCCAAAAATTGTCTAACATCGATATGTTTCAAATTTATGATAACTCCAGACCGTATTCGTCTATTGAAAGCCGACTGAATATCTTCCCATCTGATTCTCTCATTTCGTCTACGATTATTTGTGACACCACGACCGACAAATATCAATTTTTTGAATCGTTTCAAATGTCCAATGTTGGTTTGTAGTTTCCTCAAAGAAGATACATTCATGTCACCATCTCGAACAGCTTTATTGAATAGTCTCAAATTTTTATTGTATAGTTTGATCCATCTTTCTCTGATAGGTATGCTAGTACTATCCGAAATTTCCTTAAGAGCTCTGAGGAATAATTTGATAATCTCATCGCTATGCTTCGCAATATCACAATGTTCCATGATACTTCACCTTTCGACAATACACTAACAATGATAATAAAAAGGGCCGATATTGTCTTAAATATATCTTTCACAAATTTGATTTTTAACTTTTTTTTTCTTGGGCTCTGGACTATCTCGCAATGTTTCTCTACAATACAAATCTTTACTACTACCAATCCTATCATAAGGATTATTTTTGGATGGCTCAGACACAGTTGTGTGAAAGTTATGTAATTGTATCGATTTCTTACAAAAACAAAAATACTTCTTAAAGTCTAGGCAGAATTGGGTATTCATATTAAAACTCACTCAATGTTTTTCACCAACTCGAAACTATAGGCGTCCTTCGATTTCCCAACGTCCTTCTGGCCTTTATACACCAGAGCGTATTTCTTTGGTGTGAATTCTTCCTCTTTTCCTTCCACCAAGTCGGTCACTCTTTGCGGAAGAAAGACTACAAAATCTTCCAGTTCCGCCAGGATACACTTCCCAAATCGTGTTTTCACAACCTTAATACTAATTATCGGTATCTTCTTATCAACTGGAAGATCAGACAGCTTCACGGTCTCCTTCCTCACCAAAGAAGCCTCTTTGTTTATAGCTGTAAGATCCATCTAAAATTATGATTCATTCTTCGACTTTCTCAATCAAAAACCCAAAATATCTATCAACTCACTTTTGTTTAGGATGTTTCACTTTTCACAATATATAAGTTTCGACACGAGAATATTTCACAATGCTCATCTACCCAACGCTATTCTTTTTATATCAATCTTCCCACTTCAAACTGTATCCCCACCTTGGAATAAAACTCACTTGTTTACCCAACATGAATAATGGTAGGATGATATCATCAGATTTATTTTCATTGAATTATATGTGACATCACTTGTTTACTATGAGTGGTGATGCATCAGCTATTGATGATGACAAATACATTATTTCATTTCGCATTTCATCATAACACAGGCAATCAAACAATTTCGGATGACCAAACACCTAAAACATTTTTAAAATTGTAGGAATTTTTAAATTCACATGTTCTATATTCTATACAATCTTTTTTGCATTTGAAACAATGAATATGTGCAAATGCATGAATATGTTTATTATTACAGAACAATGATGCTGAGTATTTTTTCATTTTCGAAACCAAATCTGTACGGGAATAACAAGACGGGCACAAGATGAAATGTTTTCCATTAACTGGATTGAACAAATGATAATACTTGTTGCAGCTCGCATATTTAGTATGACACATATTCTCGTTGATGAAATTATCCAACGGATAATTCTTCTCAGGAATCTGGTAGGGTTCTCCACGTGAAGGAAAACTCAGCTTTATCTCAACATCTTTTCCACCATCGAACTCTTCATCATTTATAATTTCTCCATTACGTGTAATTGGGATCACGCAATGATATTCATCCACAAAGTCATATGACTGACCTGACAAACTACTGATGGCACTATCTTCAAATTCAGACATAATGATACGTAACTGAAGAGGATTACAACAGAACTGATGAAAAAATAAATTTTTTCATGATTTTTATACATTTTTGGAAACCATTACTGTCCACCCTATAATCGAAATTTGCACCGGTAGATTGTGCATGTATTATCGATGAGATCATTAGTGCTCGATAAACAAACTTATTGTTGTTGTTGCGATGAGATCATTGAGGCGTGGAAACGACGGATATTTTGTTATTGTTCTCTGCATAGTGACCATGGTATTATGTTAATCGATGATCGAGCGTGATAAACAAACACACCTAGAAAATTATTATTGAATTCATTACACTGATGAGATCATGGCATAGGAAACGTAAACAGGGTGATTTCTAACTCAAAATAATATCAGCCCAAATTACCAAAAATCTGAGGACCAGGTACACTGAAAAACATTCCGAGGTATGCGTGACGTCAGGGTTCTTCAGTTTACCTACCAGAAGGTCTGCAACGTCTTCAGCTGCACATGGAAGAACTTGATGGCCGTTTGAGTTAGAAAGAGCATAGAGCCTTTTTGATTTCGTAATCTCGTGATTACTCTACTCCGGTGCTAGAACATTAGGGACGTGTGCACACGTAGCCAGTGTGGTATGGTTCCTTGGATACGCAAGAAACCAAGGAAATATTACCTTTCCATCTGATCGCCTTTTGAATTGTATCGACGATGCTGCAAATCGATTGAATCCTGAAAATATGAACATCGGTCCGGAACTGATTTGAATCTGGCGATTAGTTGATTTCTGTGTTCCTTGTGAAACATAATTATAGTAGTAGTAGTAGTAGTAGTATATGTCCTTCGTTGGTAGGTATGTACATACCAACCAACCATCGATCCCTAATGAGGTCCTTTAGCCCATAGTGTTCTGAACATGTATCTATATTGTATGTAGGCACGCAACAGTGAATCGTGCAGGACTATCCCCAGCCGATGCTCCGAAACTTCACAATATTTAATTCGTATATTAATATTCGAAAAATTCCTTGCGCTGTCTGGGAATCGAACCCACGACCCCGCAGTCCTGACTCGGGTGCTCGTCCACTGCGCCAATCCTGCCTACACACAATCATATTATAGGTATTGGAACTTTCACTTTCTAACGTGGACTAGGCCTACAGGGGATACCACAATAAAAAAAACGCGCCTGAAACTCTACCTCTCAGGTGGTGGGGAAACGAGTTGGTTTGTCTATTTTTTCAAAATCTGTGATTGAAATTCTTAATTGACATTTTTCTTTCAGGCCTATACTGAACCCGGTAACGAATATCTACATAACCAAAACTCCAACTTTAGTGTCTTTGCGATGTGCATATACTAACTTCGATTCTAACAATATACAGTATGGTCAAAAGATTGGAAGTTGGTTGGATATAGGAGAGTTGCAAAATATATTAACGCGCACCTCTTACTAGGCGTTTGCGGAAGTTTAGTTTCATACTTTTTTCGAAAAGTAGTCATAGGATTGAGTTGGGAAAAACCGCTGTCGACTTCGAACGCTCATGAGTTTTAGCACGTTTATGAGTGGGATCGTTGATGAGTTGAAAGTTGATGAAAGGGGTGCGTAGAATAGTTGTGTCGTTGATGAGATTTTTTCGGGGGCATATTGTGATTTGTTTGATGTTTTCTGAAAAACATTTTCGAGATGTTTTGCTAGCGGACCTATAATAAGACCACTAGATTTTGTTTACGAACAAATCACATTTTTTGACATAGTTGACTAGTGACTACTAGTTTTGCGATTCGGAGCAATTTTTCGTGTTATTATGTAATTACTTTTCCATAATTATTTTCACATTATTCGATGTATAAAAAAAACTAGTCATAGCATGGGTCTGAAAATTCCCAATTTGATTGAAATATCCATACTGAGTATATTGGTGGAAAAAAATCTTACATCGACGGTAATAATTTCGAATTAGAGGGTGATGAAAAAAATAGTGGTTTTTGAATATTTTTTCGTGGTTGTCAATTTTTTCAATCGATGAATCACTCTGTATATCATGGAACTCATTGGGATACATCCTTCAAAAATATTTTGAATGTCTGGAATCAACCCGATAATACGAGGTGGCCCAATGAACTTTAGGATAGACCAATTATGCAATCAACAGCATTAATGAAACACCATGTATAATTATTATATTTTACGAATTCAATTGATGTAAGAAGAGCATACTTGGCTATAAATCTCATTTTGTAATTGTTATCAATTTGTAGCATTGATATTCAGATATTCAAAAAAACACATTATTTGAAATGAGAATCACCCTGTAATAAAAATCAGTTTTGGTCGAATACCTATATAGTTCTTGCGCCTAAGGGCATAACTATTACGTGCTCCCGAAAAATTGGAATTCATTTGTCCTATCTTAGAGATATAGGCCGAGAAAAATTAGGTATTCTTCAACTTCAACACCCTGTATCTCGTAAACTAGTCATAGGATTGAGTTGGGACTTGGCATATTCAATAAGTATGTCGAGTACTATCATTTACCAAAAATTGGGGAAATTCGACGGAACGCCATTTTTATATAGAAAAAGTGCGGGGTCCTTTGTAAAGTTTACAACTCTATACCACAATCAATAAAAAATGAAGGTCTTCACAAATTTAAAAGCACCTACAAAAAATTTTTATTTCAGCTTCAGTGTAACAAATTGATAACATGAAAATCTTGAATATCGGCTCCATATTACGTATCATGTATTTCCCCCTCTTCTTAATTTCATATTAAATTCTTCTCGAAAGTACTGTGCGATCCTGTTACTTTTCTTTCTTTCATACACATATAAATTATGGCATACTGTTATGGGGAAACTCTGTTCATTCGTGTAAAGTTTTCAAGATACAAAAAAGAGCGATAAGAATTATTGCCGGTGCAGGTTACAGGGATCCATGTCAACAAATTTTCAAACAACTCTTTATTATGCCTGTCCCTTCCCTATTCATCTACTCTACCCTTCTGGAAATTCACAAGAATAAAATGACTTTTTGTGCCAACTCCGATTTTCATGAGTACCAAACTCGTGGGGCCAACGACTTGAGGCCTCCCCGACATAGGCTCAACAAATCCCGAATGAATTCATTGAATATCGGAATCTATAATTTCCTGCCTCAAGAGTTCAAGATTCTCAATTATAACTGCTTCAAATTGAAACTGAAAAGACACATGCTGTCCCATTGTTTTTACTCCATTGATGAATATCTGAAAACACACCCACTTCTCGATAATTTGTGTTGATTTCATTTCGAAAACAGCAAAATTTATATCTTGTATCTTGTAATTGTTTCTGAAAAACATTTTGTACTTCCAGTGCCTTGCCAAAAACATAAGAATTGTAACTTGGTCAAATAAAATTCTATTCTCATTCTATTCTTAAAAGTAATATTTTCAAACTTAGGTAGCAAACTTGATCATGCAGACATCCATATTTGAAATAATGCGGAATAAGAGACTATATAGAAGGTTATGTAGAAGAACAATTTAGTGGTGATTCAACATCTCCACCTAAATTGAACTTCGCCTTTTACTCATTCCAATTGTTTTTTCTTTTTTCATATACTGATGTAAGATGTGATGTGATGTGAGTAATAAAGACGTTAATTCATCTGAGTAGAAAAGTTTCCGAGATATTCGAGATATTCGAGAAAAACAAAAATACAAGAACTCAAGAATGACTGAAGCTAGCCTGGATTTCTCGATAGATTCTGATTCAACATTAAATTTGCTACAACTTTGCTAATTTAAGCGTTTCTCTATCTCTCATAGTTACTGAGATCCCAATGGTGAAGATCGAATTTGGGACACACTGTATATCGACCAGGTTATTAGCACCAGAGCGAAAACAATGGATCTGGTATGGCGAACACGAACTCCAGATCTATTCACTCCTCAAGAAGAGAGGATTGAAAATGAGAGAGCTGGTACTTCGAATCGTATGCCGGATCGACCCGGAGCGAGACTCCTGATAGTCCTGATCCGAGATGCTGTGCGTGGGACAATATCGTCTCGGTCGTATGCATATATATTACACGTATTTTCGCGAGATTCGTTTTTATATTGTGCTCGGGATCAATCTCCTGGGTTTCATAAAAAAAAGATGGTGAGGTTACTTGCGTTTATGGGCCATGATTTTTTTATAAAAATATTTATTATACAGGTATGACAGAATAATGATACACTTACATATATACAGGGTGTTTCTTAATATAATAATAACAATAATGATAATAATAATAATAATAATAATAATAATAATCATCCGTCATACTAGGATCATTGCGTCTACTCAGGGCACACGGTACTTGGTCCCAGTGATTACTCACCTCACAGGCTGTGAGGAGTAGTCACTGGATTTTATCCAGCACGACTCTGCGTGACGTCGGAGGCCGCAGGGTCGTGACTGGAATTATATGAATTTAAAATAATAATAATAATAGGACTTTATTAGGCGAAAGTTTAGCTACAAAGAGCTATTCTTTCACTTAAACCTAGGTACATATATGTATAAATAGTAGGTATTACAAGGTATTTTCCAAGAAAACAAACTAAATCATATTTCTATTCTTCTTCACTTTTCTACTTTTTGAATTGTGGAAATATTAGATAAATGTGAAGTAATCTGTGCAGCTAGGTAGACTGTGTTCTTTGTTCATCAAGGATTTTATTTTTCAGCTTCATTCTGAATGACTTCATACTCAGTTTTTTAACATTGTCATCTGAAGCATTATAAATAAGTGGTAATTGGTAGGAGAGAGATGCTTTAAATTTACTGGTGGAGTAGTGTGGGATGTTCACAGCAGCAAGATTCCTTATATTGAGGTTATGCAATTGATGACGAAATATTATTTTTTCATAAAGGTAATATGGACGTAGTGGCATGTAGAAGACGACGTTTTTTCATGCAAAGTCAGCCAAGAGATGAAATATATTCAGTGATATGATCAGATCTTTGCAAGCCCCAAATCAGTCTAGTGCAGTTATTTTGCATTTTTTGAATTCGATAACAGTCAAAAGAGTCGATACATGGACCATATACTATATCGCAATAGTTGAAATTAGATAAAACTAGTTGATCACACAGTTTCTTCTTTGAATCAAAAGACAGAAATTGTCTACTTGAGTACAGCAATTTTAGACACCCGTGAGCACGCTGAATAGATTTGCTGACGTGTTCCGTGAATTTCAAATTAGAGTCAATAATCAAACCTAAGTTTTTGGTTGCTGATACTAGTGTTAAAGTGACACCTCCTATGACTATGTTGATATCATTCTTCACCCGATTAATTCGACATTCATTGCCAAATAATAAATAAGTGGATTTTGTGGGATTAATATGAAGATTATGTTGCTTAGAGAGGTTGATAATTCTTTGTAAATCTTTGTTGACGAAATAGTTAGCTGAATAGGCATCTTCGGGATAAAAACTATAATATAATTGGCTATCATCAGCATAGAAGTGGCTTCTACAATCTGAAAGGCAATTAGATAATTCAGCAGTGTATATAAGGAATAAAAGTGGTCCCAGAATCGATCCCTGCGGTACACCATTATGTAATCTGAGTGATTGAGATTCGCTATTGTTATTTTTGACTATTTGACTTCTTCCACTCAGGTAACTTCGAAAGAAGTTTTGTGCTGTCAAGTTCAACCCATAATATTCCAGCTTAGAAAGTAGAAGTTGGTGGTTTGAAGTATCAAATGCTTTCGTGAAATCTAACATTACCAAGGCTGTAACTTTATGGTTATCCTATTCTCTGATAATATCATCACATATATTTAGCATTGCCGTGGCAGTGCTGTATCCCTCCCTGAACCCTGACTGCTGAAAAGGAATGATGAAAATTTGAATTACAGTAATCGTAGAGTTGCTTGTACACGATTTTCTCAAAGACTTTGGATAGATAAGACTTTGGATATGTAACGCACAATGTCCAAAACTATTTTGCTTCGGAGGTACAGGGATATGTGAAAAGTGGAAAAATGTTCTTGTGCAATCACTTTGGAATGTTGTAGTGATCTTGCCGATTCGAAATCGGAAATATTGGTGAATTCATATTATGTGCTTCCAAAATGAATTGATATACATATAAATACAACATTTCCAAACTTGTCTTCGATATAATTAATGCCCTATCAACTCTTAAGCCATCTTTCTGATTTAAATGTGCTTTATTCGAATCATTGTTTTCACTAAGTTTTCTGAGTGTGAATTAATATATCCTCAATATGCTTGGTATCGTCAGTACTGCAATTTCTAGGCGGTATCCAGAAAAATTTACTATCTGTGTAAATATAGAGCAATTCGAATTTTGGAAAGTATATGTCAGGAAGTAAACCATACTATTCTTCAAATCATAGTATAATCTGATCTGGAATACTTCACTGAAAAAAACTTCAGCTGTGATTGAGATCTTTACTCGGAAGTGTTTTTTTACCCTATGAATTTCTCTCAATTGATAGTCGACCTTTCAGTGTGAAAATCCTGGCCCATTGACTAATGTTTTCGTTGCTAAAAGCTATAATTTCATTGACAGTTGTTTCTGGCAGCCAATTTCCACGAAGATTTATTCGCCAATTGAAACTTGTTTGGAGTTGCCTAAGGAACTTTTTAAGGCAACATAAATATAAAAGAATGTGATAAAAAGGAGTAATATGTACTAAGGTGAAGGGTTTTACGTTTGGAGTAGTTTTATGATGAAAAGTTGGAAACAAAAGAGGAAGTCGCATCGACTCTCCTTATAATGCCTCGTAAAAAAGAATGTTGGATAGCAAAGTTTCTGAGTTACTTTGAAGACTATTTTACAGATTTTATGGAGTTCCTTGAGGTGATGATTGTGTGAGAGAGTTTCCTCAGCAAACCTCAATTCCAATCAGAGTTTATAATTCCGTAGTGCTTTGTTGCAAGTTCACGTTTCTCAAACTGAAGCCAATGATATTGAGTCACATAGAAACCAAACATACGCTGATGCTCTTAGATTCCATTTGGAGACGTGCCATCTACCTACTATGTGATGCTACACTCACTAATTCAATAACATTATTGCGAACTTTCACGCGTCTATACTATTTTCCAAGGAAAACGTTCTTCAGCTAGGAATTCCTTTTATAATTCCATCACCATTGCAAATCTGGTTTTAGACATGGTCAAAAATCCTATTGAGTGAACATTCTCGTCAAAGTAGATTTTGTTGAGATAGGTACAGAACCCAAACATACGCGGATGCTCTTAGATTCCTTTTGTAGACGTGCCATCAACCTAGTATGTGATGCTACACCCACTAATGCATTAACATCATGCGAACTTTTACTCTCCAAGAAAAATGTTCTTCAGAAATTCCGTTTAAGATTCCATCACCATTGCAATACCGGTCTCAGACATGTGAAAATTTTTGTCAAAGTAGATTTTGTTGAAATGGGTATAGACACATGGTTTCTTAAACTTCTCAGACATCCCGTATGAATGTTTTCCAAAGGGTACCTCTAGAATGCATGCACAGTTCAGTGTGGACTTGGTTTAAAAATCAATTGAAAAATGTTTATCGGCAAAAAAAATGCCAGCGAAAAAGTTTGCTAAATTGGCCGCCCTGTAACTTTCCTAATTCTTGTTCAATCGCATTGACGTTAATTTTTCGGAATTTCAACTCGAATTTAAGTTCCTAAAAAGAGCTGATATCTTGATCATTATACAGGGTCCGGCCACAGGGTTGAATGTTTTTGATAAGGTTGCTGTGGAAATCCTGTATATTTGACAAACATCAAATTGTGATGAAATTGTAGTTTATTATTGAAGGTTTCGTGTTACAATAGCAAATCAGCAGGTTAATCAACGGATATTTGCTGTAAAAGCATTTATCCTGTCCCAGTGCATCGTGCAAACCACAGAATACTCAACAATTCTGTGGTGCAAACCCAGGTTTGGTGACATTACATGGCCCGCAAGATCACCGGACCTGAATCTATTTTTTCACGCTCAACTTCTCAACGCCCTGTGGCAAAAGTTAGTGATCAAATTCAGCTTCATCATGTGTTGAATTGAACTGTGATCCCTTTTCAACACCATGGTTCTTGATTCACGACGATATCTAGTTTTGAGGAAGAGATTCATGTTGTTAGAAGAAAGTATGGATATTTTAAATCAGCAGAACACACGTGAACTTATGAATTTACAACTCAAACAATTACAGCATTTAACATCCTTGGCATCAAATTGATGAATTTCTCAAGTAGTTTTGCCTCAAATTCCACTTAAGGCGAATCATAGCCGGACGAAGGCGAATGAGTCTCTGGAGTTAATCCCAAAGATGCCTCATAGATTCTGAATTATTGTTATCGAAAGTTAAAGAATTCAATACTTCCTTAAAACAATTGTATCTTCTCTCAAAGTTATGATATTCATGTGAATCAAGAACGAATGTGTTAAGAAGGGAAAAAAAGGGATCACACCACTTCGATCCAAAACATGCATAAGCAGAAGGTTCCATACTTTCTTAAAACAGTTGTATCTTCTCTTAGAAAGAAGATGTTGATTTGAATGAAAAACCATTGTGATAAGAATTAAAGGATCACACTTTAATCCAAAATATTATGAAGCTTAGTTCAACCACTAACCTTTCCCACACAGCGTTAAGAAGTTAAGGCTAAAATGATCATTCCATCAGCTTTTTTCAAGAATTGAAATCCAGGTTATCATTCTCAAACATAAATCTACGATTTGGTCGAAATCTCACAGGAATCGGACTAAAATTATAAAAGTTGCAGGCGGATCAATTTGGAAAAATTCATTGCTTGCCGGTTTTATTTGCAGTGAGTGTATTTCCATCAACCTTTCGATATGGATGCTGCATAATTTTTATAAGGATAACGATGGCGGATGGTGAATGGCGAAAAGCGAGTCGACGACTAAAATTCCTTCTAATTTTTATATATTTTCTCGAGAATCCGAAGGCATTCAAGAAGCGCGCACTCCAAACATTACTCTCTCAAATGGTTCGTGATTTAATGAAAATTGATTTCCTTCATCGTTATTGCTTTTCCTAATTGAAAAGTAATTCGGTGTAAACAAATCTTGCGCACTCGTAAAAAACGAACGAATCGCTCCGAACACAAAACTTCTTTCTTATCCGGCACAATCTTATACGTTCACTACCATGTCGGCCTTATACAGTGTGACCAAAATGAGGTTGTCCACCAGCATATTATGGGGATCTCTGAAACGGGAGGAGATATAGGAATTCAGTTGAATGGAAAAAAAGTTGCGCATTCAGTGGATCATACCAACGACCTTCGAAATTTTTCAAAATTATCAGTGTATCAGTTGTATCGAAAACAGTGCATTTCTGTAATTTTTCTTGTATTTTCTTAAAAGATATACAAAAATATAAAGAATCTTTTCCATATATAGCAACTCATGATGAGATTCAACGTGGTAATATTGATTTCTCGACGCGACGTTTTGTATCCGTAGAACCAACAACTTTTTTTTCAAATACGGTCCTGGTTAGGTGTTCACAGATTCTGAATGCATTTTTTATTCTGAATTCAACCATGTATTATACAAGGTATCGTATACAGGCAATTTCTTGCTTACATGACAAGAAAATTGAAAAATTCAAGAACTGCATTGAATGGCATTGAAGTACCTTCCTCATAACATATAAAAAAATCTATTATACATTCGACAGTACTCTGGCAGCTATCCTCCACTTTTTATTTTCAAATGGCAACCCCTGTATATTGTCATTGAAAATGGCGTGCCATACTATGAGGAATACAACGATAGCATATACTTGGTATTTATTCATTATTATAACAAAAACAGCAACATTTAATGAAGTATGAATTTCAACTAAAATTAGCTTTTATGCGAATCAAAAAATGCACTAAAAATCACAGCAAGTGATCAAAATTATTATGACATCGGCTTCTTGAAACAAACATCGTTGTATTCCAAATTGAGTGACACGTAATTTCCAATGACAATATACAGGGGATGCCATTTGAAAATGAAAAGTGGGGGTTAGCTGCCAGAGAACTGTCAAATATAATGGATTTTTTTATATGTCTTTAGGAAGGTACTTCAATGTCATTCATTCAATGAAATTCTTGAATTTTTCAACTAACTCGTCAAATAAGCGAGATATTGCCTGTATACGATAACTTGGGCCACCCGGTATACGGCGTAGATCCTTCCCTAGTCAAAGGAGTTTATTTTTCCCTAATCCATCAGAGCGTCGTAAGCCGATGCAACTCCCGGATGCCGACTAGATCCAAGTGGCCCTACTATGTACAATGGAGATTGCAGAAATGCTCCTGCCGTGTTTACTCGCTAAAACCTCTAGAGTGTTTGAACAGAAACGTGCAAATACGTGACCGGCGTCCAGCATTGACGGTTATATTCGAATCGGTAGTCTTATTAGCTAAAGCAGCATGATTTTCATCACTGATTTGCCAGGAAGTGATCATGTTCTCAATGTCAGATATGGATACACACAGTGTGTGCGATTTCAACCAGCAACTGATTTACAAAATCAAAAATTCCATAATATAGTACCCAACGAGCTCTATTAGAGAATGTGAACAAATTTGAAATATTAAAATTTTCAAGGCCTACTTTTGTTGAATTTCTTAGTTGAGTTGATATAACCGGTGAAGTAGTCATTCAATGAAGGAACACATCGGATACTCAGTGCCGGATTTAGGGGGGGGCTATGGGACTATCAGCCCCCGGCGGTGAATTTCAAGAGGCATTAGAGAAAAAGAGAAAAGAGGAAAAGCAAGCAGCAATACAGTCATTGACTGGTTGAGATACTGTTTTTGTGAATATCATAAGATGCACTAATCTAGCGTCAGTTGTGTCTTGGATGCTACAATACAAAAGCGGCGGCTGTACATACTTTTATATGATGATGTGAAGAAAAACCGCATTCGACCCAGTAGAGTAGGGGTATTTCGTGATTCGTCTAACTCAAAAACAAAAAACAAAATCAGAGTTCAGTATTTAATAGGTTGTCGTTGATGGTACTAATAATAAATAAATATTGAAACTGAAATTTAAAAAAAATGCGTAAAAAAGAAGGTGGTGTATTCTGGAAACGACAGAAGATCAATAAACAAAAGCAGTTAGACGAAATTGTCAAGAAATGCTCTAAAATACATTCATTTTTTGTAAATTCAAATGAGACAGAATCAGAACTGACAGAACCGTCTCCGAGAACCTCACGATCTCAAGACGGGAATTGTAAGTTTTATATTTTTTTACAGTCAATACGCGAAAAAGAAGAGTTAGAATCTCAAAAATGAATGATCGAAATATGAACACGACTAAGTGTTGTTTCAGGGATAATCACAACAAATTCCTAATTCACTGATTATTGGCAATTACTTAGATTTTTTTTTACTATCCCAGATGATTAGTAATGCCAGTAGTGAAAGGTCATCCTCAACTTTAAAAAGAGTGAGAAACCTACTTAGGAATTCCATGGTAGAGGATATATTGAATATCTTATCAATTTCAAATATTAACAGTGACATATGTTATTAAATCTGAATTTTGATGATGCCACTGACGACTTTGCATCAAAAAAATCAAGAAAAGTATTTTAGTATTCATCTGAAAAAAATATTTGTTGTTGTTTAACGTGTGGAGTAAATATAATTTGATTGGTTGTAAAAAATGAAAAATGAAAGGATTATTTGAATTTTGAAACTGATAATTGAAAATTAAATATTTGGCGGCGGCGCGGCGGCATCGTAAAAGTTAGCCCCCGGCGTTAGGGAGTATAAATCCGGCACTGCGGATACTCATATACGAAGTTCCATCGTTGTAACTTCTACAGGAAGATCTCTCTTGGTCCATAAAAAATTAATGAAATCGAAGTCGACAAATTTTTCATTATGATCCATATCTCTTTTCCTGGAAATGAAAATAATAGTAACTCATTCGAGGAAAAATCCTCTATATATAACAATTTTCTTTGTCATCTCAAATTTCCCTTCTATTTCAACAAAATAGGTATCTTATTTTTATCACATTAAGTATCAGTGAATCTCCTTGCAGTCATTCTATTATATTCGATAGTTCTTTATCAATCGAGAGGATATTCAAAGTTACTGTATGTTGAAGTGTGTGAAGAACGGTTTACTTGGGTTTTCAAAATGGTGAACCTCAACTTTAATTTCATTGATTTTTGGTTGACCTACAGAGATCTTCCTGTAGAAGTTACAACGATGAAACTCCGTATCCAATTATACAATGTGTTTCTCCATTGAATGACTACTTCACCAGTTATATCGATTTCTTAGATTTTGATACAGGGTGAATCGAAAAATCAAAAATATCAAAATTTGCCATTGAATAACTAACACCCTATATGAGATTTTGGATTCAAATTTCGTATGACGGAATTTAAGCTATGCCTGAATTGAATGAGCTAGTCACTGTTTCGATAAAAAAATGGCTGATGGTCGGTCGTTTTTGAAATTTTGGCCCATTCAGCAATGAAAGTAGGCCTTGAAAATATGAATATTTCAGATTTGTCCATATTTTCGAATACAGCTCGTTGAGTACTATATTATGAAATCTTTGTTTTTGAAAATCGGTCGAAGGGTTCCAAATTAGGAGAGTGTTGCGTCGCACACACTGTATAATATCAATGTATTGATCTTTCAGTTTAGTCCAATCATTTGATTAACATGTGGAAATGACTTGTTATATCTATGTTCATTGGATGGAAACACTATTTATTACTTCGACTAGAATGACTATAGATGACATCAGAACACCTACTTGCATAGCTAGTGTTCTGGTATACAGGTTGTCCCGAAATTACATAGAGAGATTTCAACCACAGATTCTAGCAACAAAGATGGTGAAAAATGTTTATGTAAACATGGGTCCAGAAATGGCCCCCTCGGGAGTTTATAGTTTTAGTACAGGTATATAACTTTTCATGCCCGATTTGGAAATATTGAGAATTTTCTGATAATCTGATCAGGGGCGTGGGAAATCGGTGGGGCTAGGGACATTTCTTCCCCCAACTTTTCACTAGAAAATAATACCCCTGTTCAGTTCCGATAGCACTCACCATTTTCGAAATGAATCGATTTCAGGAGTTTGCTGCGTAACGAAAATAGTGCTTTTACCTTATAATAGGGTAGCAAATTTTCCCAAAAATTATTTTCCGATAAAAAATGCCGTTTTTTCAACATCTACCTGTGATGTTTGAAATATCATGAGAGAGATTCTCTGCATTCTGCATTCGTGAACGAAATTTTCTGAAATTTGGTACAGTTATATGAGCAACCATTTCGGATTTGTTCACATTGAAATCCAATATGGCGGACATCCGGTTAATCTGGATATGCCAGCAACTTTGCTTCTTTGAATTGTTGAATTGTTTGAACTGCGATTGTATACAATTTGTAACTGCACCGAAGTTCGAAAATGATTTGTCATATTTTCTCTTGATGTATATTCTAGAGACACATGTAGGTGGCCCAAGTTCCATTTGGAAAACATTAATTTTTGATCATAATGTGATGTGACTAAATTGATTCATCAATAAGTGACACAAAATATAATTTTCCAGATGAAATGAATGTTTCTTTGTTATATGTGCGACTTATTGTGGGATAGCCTTGATTACACCCCATTCTATCCACGAGATAAAATTTAAAAAAACAATTTGAATTTCAAATGTTTCGAAAAAATGACATCTGACATAAAGTTGGTACCTACTCGTTTCGATCTGTTGAACTTGGATATGTAAAAATATACATAGAACATAAAACATTGATTCAATCGAGAGCTTCAATGTCAATATAGTGGAATAAGCTATAGGCATTTTTTGACAGATTCACAAAATTCAGAATGATGCATTAAGAGCACTTGTCGAAGGCCGATATCTTCGTTACAATAACCCATGGAAATATTTTTCCGCCGCAGCTTTCGCAATAAAAGACGCGTCGTAGCATGGCCTCTTGACGTATATCGTCGACTCCATCATATTTTTCATTACGTCCCTTCTATAAAATAACTATTCAAACGGTTTTCGGTTATGCCATGCAGACGAGAAAGGCCGTACATCACGGGTGTTCATATTGCCGCGCGCGGAGATTTATGCAGCGCCATTACCGCCGGCGTATTTTGCGGCAATTCCGCTCTCATTCCGACCGCATATTATACAGGGTGTCCACTAAAAGGAGGTCAATCCATTAACCATATATTCCTTGAACAAAAACAATATGAGTTTCTAAATACCATTTCTCATTTTAGCCCTTCATATTCGATATACAGGGTGTCAAAGTTGGAAATTAAAAACTGTTTTTTTCTAATTACTCGCGTATTTAATAAGATATTAATCTCAAAATTGGTACATTACTTTAGCACAAAGAGTTACATCGTGTGAGGAAAACAAAACAGAAAATAACTGTCACATTTTCGAAATACTGGGGGTCAATTACACACTTACCCCCATATTTTTTTTGTACGTGCGCTAATGACTTCCTATCTATTTTTCTCCAAGTGTTCAATCATTTTTGAGTATTTTTTGTATCTTGTAAAATTTCGATAAGATTATTTGTTTTTAAGATAATTCGAAAAGTACTGGTTATTGTTTGATGCCTATGCGGCTTACGGTAATCTCTTAATGTTCACATACTCCTATTCCTTTCGTCGAAATTGGAAGAGAGCGTAACTTTTTACGTACGAAAGTGAATATGGAAATACCCGGTGCTCAAAACGAATGTATTAAAATAATTTAAAAAGAAAAAAAATATATGTGAGGACACATGTCGAATAAAATTTTTTTGCCAACTGAACGGCGTGAAATTTTCTCGCTGTCAAATAAAAAAAACGTGTTTTGGAATTTCGGGTAAATAATGATTTTAGGAGGATGGGGGGGTCAATTGACGAGCCCACCCTTTTAAGAATTATAAAATAAATTCTTTTCGAGAACAGCAAATTTTTTAGAAATTTTTTAAAATCGGTTTGAGCGGTTTTGGGGGGTGCGGAATTTTTTAAAAATATTTTCGGGCCCCCCCGTATGGTATGTCGAGCGGGAACGAACGGAAAATAAAATCGAAGAAAATTAAAAAAAAATATTTTCGGAAATTTTTTGTGAAATTATGATATCCATGATTTAAATAGCTACTCTTGATGAAAGAAATAGCAGATCAGGATTGTCTGGGGATGTATGAAAGATTTTGTCTATAAGCCACATAGTTTTCAAAGGCTAAGATTTTCTTTAATTAAAAGGGCTCGCATGTGTATTCAAAAAATTGGAGGTCATTTAGACGTGTTGATTCTCTCTCATTTTTTTTTTGTTAAAATTATTTCAATACATTCGCTCTGAGCACCCGGTATTTCCATATATACCTTTTCGTACGTAAAAAGTTACGCCCTTTTCCAATTTCGACGAAATGTATAGGACTATGTGAACATTATGAGATTACCGTGAGCCGCATAGGCATCAAACAATAACCAGTACTTTTCGAATTATCTTAAAAACAAATGATTTTATCAAAATTTTACAGGAATCTAAAAATACTCAAAAATGATTGAATACTTGGAAAAAAATAGAAAAGAAGCCATTAGCGCATGTACGAAAAAAATATGGGGGTAAGTGTGTACTTGACCCCCAGTAATTTCAATATTCGACAGTTATTTTCTGTTTTGTTTTCCTCACATGATGTAACTCTTTGTGCTGAAGTAATGTACCAATTTTGAGATTAATATCTCATTAAATACGCGAGTAATTAAAAAAAAAACTGTTTATAATTTCCAACTTTGACACCCTGTATATCGAATATGAAGGGCTGAAATGAAAAATGGTATTTAGAAACTCATATTGTTTTTGTTCAAGGAATATATGGTTAGTGGATTGACCTCCTTTTAGCGGACACCCTGTATACTGGGTGGGTACTGGACTGGGTCTACCCCCAATGTCGGTTGGTCCCAGAAAATTTCATAATATCCTCGCTGGTCCTTCGAATGATTGTAGGAGAGCCAATGTCGATGATCCCAGGAAATTTCATAATATCCTCGATGATCCAGCGAATGGTTTTAGGAGAGACCAAGTCACAAGTGTAGCGGACGTGACTGTTAAGCATATGCTGCCAGTAGCGTCTGGGGAGTATACTTGACATAAATTTTAGAATGGTGTGGGGAGTGCAGCGTAGCTAGCTATCGCTTCTTCGTTCGAATACTAGCGCCTATGTCCCTATAGAGACAGGAGATAACAAATATAATTCTTTCTTCATACTAGCGCATACTACCACTCGTGGCGTAGTTGACTGTGCGTTTGAATCTCACGTCGGAGACCCGGGTTCAATGCCTGCGACGGTAGGCTTTTTTATTCTGTTTTCGCAAGTGATTTTTCAAAAATATTATTCTCAGGATTGAGGTTCATTTAGGGCGATTAAGTTTAGGTGGTTTGAAAAAAGTAATGTCCTATTTATGCAGGAGGGATATTTTCCTTCCTTCCTGGAAAGAGTACTGCTTTTTCGAGAAGAAGGTTCATTTATGTAGGCAAAGTAAGGTTAGATGGTTTGAAAAAAGTAGTGCGCTGTCTATGCAGGAGACATATTTTCCTTCCTCCCTGAAAAAAGTACTGTGTAGACATTTACTGTTGAGAAAAAGTTATGACAATATTATTTTCAAGAGTGAAGGTTTCTTTTTGAAGGAAAGTCTTTTTTCACTTCCATGTGAATTCATGAAAATGCTATTTTTTTTCTTTTTGGCGTAAACTATCAGTTCAAGATCATTGAAGTTCTCTCTTCCTCAAGTGTCCACCACTATAATCATTTTATGACGCCAACTCCACAGACGTAAGTTATGCTGCCTGCCATCTCGGGCTGCATATTATAGGTTATGTGCCATGAAAAAGAATTGGTCGCGTTTTCTCAAGACTGTTTCGTCTCCCATAGATCACGTGTTTTCGTTTTAAACGAACTAGTTTGGAATAGTTTCGAATCGGTCGAAAGCAGTACGAGTCTCTGGGCAAGAACTGCCCATGACTGTCGTGAATAATTTTGGATGCGCTTGCATTTATGCAACAGATTATCAACCTCTAAGCCATTAGGCGTTCTAATGTTGAGAGATACACTTTTGAATAAGATAAAGAATGGAATTATTGAAAAAAATCAATCAAGATTATAAAAAATGTTGATATGAGTTTCAGTCTCGGTTCCAGCTCATTGTCGTATCTTCAGATGATAAAGAACGTTTTTGAGCTGGTTATCTGCTGAAAATCCTCAAGACCAATCTAGAGAATTGTGGTTTTGAATGAATCTGTGCTCAGATTATATATGTATAAGTGTATGAACATTTCAGTGGAGAAGTATTTTGGTAGTTCAGGTCTTGAATTTGTGGATTATCTTATGATAACTTCAACATAGTCCTCGTTAATTTGCCCATTTGACCGCAAAGTTGCAAAAATACAAATTGAGTCTCAAAGTTTTGACCAACTGATCAACTTAAAGAATGTGAGAAGCGCCGTGGCTGCAATCACAAAGTAGTATACCACTTATTGTGTGAACTATTTTCACTTGAATGTTCTATTCATAATAGGGATGAATTCATCGCCATTGAATTCAATGAATTTGGTAACTCTTAGCAAAACTAGGCCGTCCAATCCTAAGGCGAATAACAGTGCAGAATATTGGCACCAGAATGAGAGAATATACGACGCGGAAATAGTCATTCAATATTTCTATACACCACATAATAAGAAAGACGTCGAATTCTCCCGATAGAATCGCCTTTTCCAATAACCCAGCGTACTATTAGCTGATATAAAATACGACCATTTTTTCCACCAGGTCAAAATATATAGCGCTGATTAAGTCCCGCGAATATAGGAGGCAGTTTCGCAGCGATGGAAGTTGGTCCCAATAATAAATCTTTGTTGATTAGTTCTTTCAATATAAGGCTGTATACGTTGGCTTTCGTCGGAACTGTTTTGGAATGGGAATCGCATCAGCTCAGGGTATCGCGAAAGTTTCCTTTCGTAAATAATGCATTAATCCTGCCTTCATTCCATACCTTGTATCTAGACCGTTAGCAAGTTCTTGCTCTTCATACAGCTTTCCTGAAAACATGGGACATCGGGTTATTCGATACAGGTCGGATAGTAGATCCTGTCTATGGGTTTTAAGGATTTTCTCTCCTCGTCTCTATCGAGGTTATTTGAACAACTACACCTTTTCAAATTGTATTTCTGAATAGTTACTTGTATTTCAGAAATTATCTATTGCATTTCAGAATACTCAATTGAATTACAGGTGACTTCTTTCTCTGTCACACTAATTGAGCATATGAAATAACCCTATCAAATCGTTGAGTTCGTCAAAATAATCCCTGACCGATTATGGAATGAAATATAGAGTGTTTCATTTAAAAAAAATCAGAAGTTGGACTCGTGTCCGGTTAAACCGGAAGTGACATAATACAAGTTGTTATGTCAATTATTGAGCAACTTGGTATACTTTCTCTCCTCGTTTCTATAAAATAAAAATATTAATATTATTTCAATATACGTGTAGCAAGGACAAATCAGATGATTTGCCCCAGATTGTCACTGCGTTCAAAGAATTTTCCTATCGGAGAGCCTTAAAGAAAAATTCACTAGCTTTAGATGGCAAATTTGTATTGGTCTTAACACTTCTCAGTTCTCAGTGTCAAGACAAACACAAATTTGTTATTCAAATATATATTTTTTATGTTGAAAACGTTCCCGGAACTTCCAAAGCTAAGTGAAAATTTTATATGTTTTCTATTTACCTTTATTCCTCTTCCCCGAACCTTTTTCAATACAAATTGTCACTGACAGGCTAGTGAATTATTCTTTTGGGCTCTGATAGGAAAATTCTTTGAACGCAGTGACATTTTGGGGTGAACCATCTGATTTCTCCTTACTACACGTATATTGAAATAATATTCATATTTACATTTTATAGCAATGAGGAGAGGAAATCCCAAAAAATCTGGAATAATGAATGTACCACCTCCTCGATTAACCTACAGACAGTATTCATACTTGGTATAATTTTCAGAATCCGATCTCGGTTACAGTACTGGCCGTTTTCATGAACTTGTCTATATGATATTCCTGCTAATGTGATGGAGCCAGCGGAAGAAGATAGCTTATCGTTAAGTCCAGAATATCATCTACTGGTATCAGAACCAGCTATGCTTGCGTATTTGGAAAAAATCGAAAACTATGAAATCGTCAACTCTGTGATTTCTATGTTCAGAACAACTTTAGCTGTTAGAACATGCATATAATAGGTGATTATTCGAGATTGCGGACATTTTCACGAGAGAAGAGGTAGTCAATGAAAAATTAGAGTATTTTTTCTACTAGTGCCAGACGTAATTTACTTTTTGCACTTTCTATATAGCAACAGAACTTCTTCACTTGAACTACTGAGTTATAGTATTTTTTTCGTATAGAGAATAGTTGATTATACATCAAAGTAGTAAATAATATCAGTTTTACCTAGGGTTGTACAAGATTATATCCAGAGGCTTCAGCCTAGTAGCCTAATAGCCATGACCATGACAGCAGTCGTTATTGATAAATACCTACTGAATTCGGGTTGATTATTTCAGAGGCTATGTCTTTATTGACTAGTGGTTCATAAGATGACGAAAACTACCTTGGTAGTAAATTAACACTTGAAAAGTAGTAGATAATGCTGTCTGTAGATAATGGTAGGTTCTAGAGCTAGTGGTGGAAATAGTACATTAAACATCAAGGGACAAAAATGCTAGATTTTTTCCAAGGTGCGATTTGTAGCTCGGGACCGAAGCCCGAGAGATACAAAGCACCGAGGGAAAAATAACATTCTGTCCTGAGGAATATATATTATTTTTCACGTTGGCAAAAACACAAAAATCAAGAAAAAATTGAAATTTGTTCGAAGTGTTTTGTCATAATTAGTAGTAGTAAAGTTTGTGGAATTCGTATCTTGACAACATGCATCTTGTTAAGAACCCATGATGACAGCAAATATCAAACTGAAATTTATGAGAAAAGCTTTGAAAATGGTTGATGGTTATGGAACAAGAAATCGAGGAAAAACCCCAAGAAACTATTGATACTGATTACTGCTCCTGCAGTGATTGTCAACTTCCTACCAGTGAGATCTAGAAATGATGCAGCTTATACTAGCGTCAGAGAAGGGTGTCCCAAAAAGAGAGCGCAGAGCTATGCAGAAAATGTTAAGTTGGTATAAACTCCCTAAGGAGGAAATATGTCACATTATCTCCCTAGGGAGACTTCTGCCCCTCTTTTGTTACCTGAGAAACAAACTTCCACTCCCGCCAGGGTAAAAATAAACTTTACGCCTTGAAAACGAGTAAATAATGGTAGTTTCTAGAGCTAGTGGTGGAAGGAGGGTTTTTCATGAACGCTAACGCATACTTTCTGACCTGGAATACAGTTCTCCCATCAGATAAGCCCAATCCGAAACTTGCGCTGCAACTCCACGTTGGGTCGCCTCAACTCTAAGACCACGTTGTGGAAATTTCGGGACGCGATAGCGGAGTTCTTTTACGTACACACGGCCATTCTGGAGGGTTTGTCGGAGAAAGTTTCAACAAACGTAAGCGAATCCCATCAATTAAAGAAGTTTCGCCAGATCCGACAGGAGAATTACAAACGAAACTTTTTCTGTCGAAAGATTCCGTTTGGAAATCTGACACGAAAAGATACGCCGCTATACGAGAGGTAGCTGTCTCCGGATAATCTAAACAATGATGGAAACAATTACCCTCTGACGAGTTTGGAAACTGCGCTAAATCTGGCGTTAATGAGACTGATGGAGAAGATTAATTGGGATTGATTGCGGCTTATTATTTGATGAGGTTTGCAATTGAAGCTTCCATATGCAATCGAGCTCGATCCCTTTTAATCCATTGGTAACCTAATGAATTCCCATTGGGTACATTATTGCAGTGCATCAATTGAAGAGATCATAATAAGAATACAATAAGTAGATATACATGATAATTGAAAAAAGTCATTCGGATATTTCTGGAGAATCAACTTCTTTTCAATGATTAATGATAACGTATCATTGGTCCTTAAGAAAACGATAATCCAATGGAAAGATTAGCAACTTGAGGTAACGACATTGATATGATATTATTTGTTCAAATTCAAGCAAACTTACCAAGAAAACGGTTACGGACGGCTGTGAACATACCTGGAAATAAAAAAAGCGTGAATGAATGTTGTATCAGTGATATAAAACAAGCATAATCTTCAGATTTATTGAAATAAGATTCTTCATCGATCAATCAATCAATGAAGAAATATACTTAATTGTCGATAAATGAGGGTCATCCATAAAAACTTTTATATAGAAATGAAACAGTATTGAAACATGTCAAAATTAAATCAGTTTCATGGAAAAATGCGAACAAATTTGTTAAGTGATTCCATTTCATATTCAAAGCAAAAAAGTTCATATTATCACGAGTACTAACTTGCCTCGTTTCTGAGATACTATACCTTTTCAACTTCAATTTCGGAAAAAGTAATCTCGATTTCAGAATTGGTTAGTTCGATTTCAGAAATGGTAAACTCAATTTCAGAATCGGTGAGATGAATTTCAGAAAAAGTCCATTCAATTTCAGAAATGGTAAGTTGTATTTCAGAATTGTATGTGAGATTAACAACCATATTTACAATATTCAACTTGTCCAAAACAATTCAATAACATAATTATAATCTCAATTTAATCCACAGATGCCTTCCATCCGAATCGCTGGAAGATAATAGCGTTGCACATGATTATGAGAATGCACATTTGAGGTGTTATCATTTTCATTGAATGATCTGCACATTCCTCAAGACATCGCATTCTATCTGGTTGAGCAAGCTGTTCGGATTCCCAGCTATGACCCTTTGGCGATGCTCTTGCAAGAAGCTCTTCACTTCTGACTTGAAGGCACCCCATATATGTTCAATCTGATTCAACATAGGGCTCTCAAACACCGTTCATCCACTGTAAACAATCTTCTCTTTTGCAATTAGAATCATTTCAAACATATAAAAGGATTTCATCTTCTGAAATTGAACCTACCAATAATAATTCTGAAATACAACTTACCATTTCTGAAATTGAATGGACTTTTTCTGAAATTCATCTCACCGATTCTGAAATTGAGTTTACCATTTCTGAAATCGAACTAACCAATTCTGAAATCAAGATTACTTTTTCCGAAATATAACTCACCGATTCCGAAATTGAAGTTGAAAAGGTATAGATGTTGAAGCTGGAAGTATTAATTGTTATTTTATGATCTCCTTATATAAGTTTTCATGTTGATCAAATTCAGTCTGGTTTGTAACTGACAAAGTCTCAAGAGCACCAACACCAATATTGGGGCTGAATCGAATCTTCATTGTTTCCTTAAAAACTAAGCAAGATACAAAATTAAAAGGGACAAAAACGTTGTGATTCAAATTGTTCAATCTAATGATATGAAGCTTTAAAAAAATTATAGATCAAGAAACTAAAGAAACACTCTTTATTCCACAGGGTATTTTGAAATTAGGGTTACACAACAACCTTTCAATTGACCCTGTATAACGACTAAACCGTCAGCATTTAACAAAAGACTAGATATACGAGTTGAAATCAGTCATTTCATCTACAGTTTGTAGAAAAAATTATGTAAATCGAACCAAAAATTAGAAAGTTATGAGACTTTAAATTTGACCGAATATTGACTTGTTGCGATTTTTTTGCATCTGAGATCTGAGGGAGCCAGGTAGCTGCTTCGTGGGTTCTTATCCAAAGGACTGCAGACATTTTTCTGATGGCTCAAGAAAGTGTTTGGGATCACACGTTAAGAGGTAAGGTTGTTCGCACAAGTCTCTCGTAGACTTCTGATTCTTTTGAAAGAGAAAGGGACGTGAGTGGAGTTTCCATCGATAAATTCTTCGAAAAATAGCCGTCATTCAAGCATAGCCAATAAAACAGATTTTATTGCGGATAGCGGCATATTTCCTGCAATGTAAAAGGTTAAACTTGCGTTCGATATAAAACTGGAGCGGTCATCCAGACACGCATAAAAAGGAGGATGCGAAGTGAAATCGTTCGAAAATGAATCGAGCGGAAAACATGCGACCGAAGAGAAGTTTTCCATCGGTTCGAATGAATCAAAAAATTCCTTCATCGTTGATTTCATCCAGTTCAGTTCCTTTAGAAGAAGAATGTAAATAAATCTGAATAATCGATTATATTCTGACAACAAATAGCTTACTCAGATTTTCAGATTAGTCAGTCATCTTCAGTCACTCCTGCTATTGAACCTTGTGAAAAATTAAAATTCAAGATTATTCGCATACCTACTAATAGCGAATTTTATTCCTAACCTAACCTGGTGGTACACTAGTTTTGCACCAGTTTTGCACTTGCACTACCTTGGTTTTCTCCAAAATATGAGCAGGTGCATTCTCAATGGAATATGATATGGAAATGATATGATGATCAAATTATTATTAGAGGTTAGATCTCTCCATGTAGTGGTCGACAGAGTTTCATCTGACCCTCTTATGATAAATGCTGGTGTTCCGCAAGGATCAATTCTAGCACCAACACTATTTCTACTCCATATCAACGATTTGTTGGAAGTAACTTCATGTCCAGTACACAGCTTCGCGGATGATAGTACCCTCCATACCGCCTTCTCTTCTAGGGCACCAATACCAGCCAGGCAAATCAGAAACGAACGAGAGAGAAATTTTGACAACATAAATATGAACTTGGCAACAATTTTCGAATGGGGATCCGATAGCTTGGTAGAATTCAATGCAAACAAAACACAAGCATGTCTTTCCTCTAGGAAAGCCGATCTCACTGTGCCCACCATAAGCTTGTCAGGAGTAACAATACCTTTGAAGACCTCCATTTCGATGCTTGGGATTACTATCAGCAATAACATTTCTTGGGAAAATCACGTGAGATCAATTGCTAAAAGTGCATCCCAAAAACTTGGTTGTCTCTTTCGGGCCAGGAGCTATTTCACTTCCAGTCAGCTGCTTATGATCTATATGACACAGATCCGACCTGTCCTGGGATACTGTTCCCATATTCGGAGTGCAGCACCCAAACATAACCTGAAACTGTTGGATTCTGTCCAAAAAAGGGCAATTCGTCTCGTGGGTGATGCCTCGCTCACAAACTCACTCACTTTCCTGGAACACCGTAAAAAAGTAAGCGATCGGGCTCTATTTTATAGATATTTTCATGGACGATGCTCTTCTTCTGAAACATCAACAATTGTTCCTCCCTTGGCAGTCCCCGCGAGATTAACCCGTCGAGTTGAGGCTTCGCACCCCTTCGTGGTCACTTTGGAGACCTGCAGAACATCTCTTTCCAAAGACTCGTTCATCCAACGAACAGCGGGGCTCTGGAACACATTGCCAAGGGAGGTGTTCCCCGAGGCATATGACTTCCAGAAATTCAAGAAGAACACCAATTCCTACCTTATTTCCCTTGGTTCTCACGATGTTCTCTGAACATTACAGGATATCCCTTTTCGTGAGAACCAGAACATAGAAAAAAGATCGTTCAAGTTGGTTTGTTTCTCTTCAAAACTTATTGAATATATATCGGATTCCTTTCTGAAAGTTCAAAAATATGGATGGAACTTCTGTAATAGCATTACAACTAATTACATTATCAATACCGAAGAGTGACAGCGAACATATATTTGCAACTTGAAAAGTACGCAGTATTTTCTGAGTGCTATTCATTCATCACTATCTGATGATGTTTGCTAGGATTGCCACTAAATTTTGCCTTTCAATCTATTCATTTTTGAAAGATTCCGCCATTTTCAAAACTGCACTGACTTCGCACGATCTATCAGAGCTCGTGCGAAAATTATTGCACTGAGCTCTAAACAGAGTGAACCAGTTTTCCAATGGAATTAAAAACCTGCCACCAGTTTCACCAATGAAATTCCCTATAAGAGACATACCTAGTTATTGACGATCGAGAGATGATTGCAAATTTTTCAGATGATATAATTTGCGTGAGGTTATAAAATGCTACCTTATACCGTTTTATGTATTAGTATTTTTTGAGTCCAACATTTCGTTTATTCAATATCTTCATCATATCCAGTTTTCAAACTCTCACCACACAACTCTCTTTCTTAATCCTGAATGCACAACTATGATATTCAATAAGTCGAAATAATCGGCAAAGAGTCCAGCGAATAACTGATTAGATGACCAGAAAAGAATTCTTCATTTGCTGAATATATCGTTATTTTGTATCGCTTGTCTTCCCATTCCATTGCAGTTTTCGGACAGTATATCTATCTGCAGCTCCATTCAGCAAATTGAATTTCGCAGTAACTGCATTAGGTTTGTGTTATGTGATAACAACCCTGTCGTATTTTTCTGTCATGTTGTTTCAAGAAATAAATCATCGTCTGAGAAAATTCTCAGGCGGATATACGCTCTTCCTTCAATATTTACAAGAGAATGTAGAATATATTTTATATGAGATTATGTCAATAACTTGAACATAAGATACAGACAAATCTATAGGAGGATTGGGCTGAATTGAAAGACTTCTATGAAAATTTCATTCTGAATGGAATAAAAGATATAAGTGTCCATTAAAACACCAGCTGAACTTACATACCCTCACCACTATGAGATTCATACACAAATCTACATTTTGACAATGACGAATTTTTATTTGTACCTTGATGCATGATCATTTTTTCGAATTTGGCAGGAAAATCTATATATTAGAAATACGATTTGAATGTTTATCGATTTGTAATTTTCATGACATACGTTTTAGAACGGATAGAAATGTATAGGGAATACTGCAGTTTCAGAAATGTAACGGAAGGAGCATCAGTACCTATAACAGGGGAATTTGTAAGATCTATGACCAAACATTACGAAATAATTGTGAATTTTCAATAATCTACCTATTCAATATTTGTACACTTCTTTCTATTGTGAGACCAACACATATGATAGAAAAGTGGTATAATGAAATGATAATTAAATGGGTATTGAATAGAAATTCTAAAGACATTATACAATAGATTAGATGAGTTTTTATGAGAAATTGAACAATTTGTGAAATTTGGCGAAAAAAGAAGTAACTTCATTATCCGTTAGATTTATACGACAAAAATGTGTACTTATAGTACTAGTATAGATTTGGAATCCTATAACTTTGGTTTCCATTGTTTGTTCACTTCATGTCGAATCAATATCTGTAGTTAATAATCATTTTATCGATATGTATTTCCAAGATTGTGTGAAGTAATAATCTGAAATATTACATAAGAAACATGTAAAGTTGATTGGGGGTAATTAAATATACATGAGTACCTAGCTAGGTGGATACGCCTGAACATATATGTGAATATTTGCATTATATCTGTAATAATCCTGAAAATCTAATGATGATTCATGAAATGAACTGGAAATATATTGGACATTCACATTTGAAGTCACGTGATGAATTGCATCGTATCAGCAAAGTAACTTTACATATAGATGCATGGCAATACATTAACCATATGGAATCAGAGATGTTCTGCAGGTCTCCAAAATGACCACAAAGCGAAGCCTCAACTCGACGGATTAATCTCGCGGGGACTGCCAAGGGAGGAACAATAATTGTTGATATTACAGAAGAGCTTCTTCCATGAGAATATTTATAAAAAAGAGCTAGATCGCCAACTTTTCTACGGTGTTACAGGAAAGTGAGTGAGTTTGTGAGCGACACATCACCCACGAGACGAATTGCTCTTTTTTTGAGAGATTCCAACAGTTTCAGGGTATGTTTGGGTGCTGCACTCCAAAAATGGGAACAGTATTCCAGGACAGGTCGGATCCGTGCCTTATAAATCATAAGCAGCTGACTGGAAGTGAAATAGCTCCTGGCCCGAAACAGAAAACCAAGTTTTTGGGATGCACTTTCAGCAATTGATCTCACGTGATTTTCCCAAGAAAGGTTATTGCTGATAGTGATACCAAGCATCGAAATGGATGTCTTCAAAGGTATGGTTACTCCTGACAAGCGTATGTTGGGCACAGTGAGATCAGCTTTTCTAGAGAAAAGGCATGCTTGTGTTTTGTTTGCATTGAAATCTACCAAGTTATTGGATCCCTCGTTCGTTTCTGATTTGCCTGGCTGGTATTGGAGCCCTGGAGAAGAAGGCGGCATGGAGGGTACTATCATCTGCGATGCTGTGTACTGGACATGAAGTTGCTTCCAACAAATCGTTGATATGGAGTAGAAATAGTGTGGGTGCTAGAATTGATCCTTGCGAAACACCAGCATTCATGATATGAGAGTCAGATGAAACTCCGTCGACCACTACATGGAGAGACATGTTTGAGAGAAAACTAGCTAGCAGAGAATATAACTGGGGAGGCAAGCCATAAGATGGAAGCTTGGCGAGGAGTCCGTGGTGCCAGACTCGATCGAATGCCTTGGAGATATCAAGTGCCACGGCTAAGGTTTCACCATATTTTTCAATAGATTGCTGCTATATATGTGACATGAAGTTGCTTTCAACAACTCGTTGATATGGAGTAGGCGAGATCTCTTAGAAATCTCTCTCAGAAATCGGCAATTGAACGAGTGAAGCAATTGAACGAGTGAACCGTCTTACAATAAATCTTCTGTAGTCTATGCCCAAAGTGCTCATTTCGGTAATATGTGTAACTCCCGTGGCAATATCCCAATTTGTATCACGGCGTATAATGTTATCGATTCATTTGCCGTATCTGTTTGGATAATATAACGCTTATTGCATACACAATCGCATTTCACACTCCGACGACCGTATCTGCAACGACTCGGAGGACAGGCAGATATGGAATGTCGTATTTCTACCCCTAACTCTCCTCCCAAGGCTCCTCCCGGAATCCAATTCCTCCTATAACGTCTCCTTCGAGAGGGCTTACATGTTTTGATTGTCCTCCAGCTACTGACTTTTCTCGTTTGATATGGTCTCTTATCAATGAACAAGATCTTCTCTGTTGATGTATAAGTTGCACGTGGAGTTTCACAGTAATCACAAGATCACATTGGGAGTAAAAAATCCAATACTCCCAAGCATAAACATGACTTGAGTGGTTGTAATTGTTCACATAGGTTAGTTACCTCACTGATCCTCGAAAAAACAGGCCTCAGTCTTTAGGGACATGCGACATAATTTGAGATACATGACCAAATGAAACTGGATTTAAAATAATCGAATGAGTTTTCAAAATAACATAATGCCAGATATATAGTTTCCTGATTTCCGTGACATAATTTCGATCACAGGCGGCCATGACATGATGAAACAGAGTCAATTCATGAACCACCTCATTATGGGTCGTTTCGGGTTGTGAATTTTGAAAAGATCATTCAAACACTGTCCTTATATCAACTCATATTCTCAAGAGGCGGTATCTTGTAGAATGACTGATCCTTTGTTTTGAGATTTTCCGGGACCCATTTTTGGATTCAGTTGAATTTATGAGAGTTGATTATTGAATATTCAGGAATTTCAAATGATTTGGTTACTTAGGGTTCCTTTATACCTTTGGTTCACTAGTTAACAGTTCAGATTGGAAGGATATCACTTATCATAGATATCATTGAAGAGACGTCAACTGTCAATAGTAGGTTATACATTATGTCATTTTACGTTTCCTGCAGTTCCATGTCATCGAAGTGTCATATCCAGTTCGCGAAATTTTATTTATAGATGACATTTCAGATTCGAAATGATCCAGAAAAAAATCCAGGTTGAATTTGTTGGTCGTGGAATTCAGTTAAAGTATATAATTATTTATGTATTATTGTTCTATAGTTGAGAAAATAATATATTTTCATGAAATTTCTTATAAAAAATATATTCTTTAATCTTCTTACAAGTTTGGACATCAAATTATCGTATAGACACTTCATCTTGATCTGATTATGTAGATGAATGGTTATATTATGAAAACATGGAGAGTATTGAAACAATATACAAATTTCAGTATTTGCTACCGATATTCCCCAGGCGATACGTAACATCAGACATTGTTCCATATTTCATAATATTATTATTTCATAGTGAAAGAGAATGAAACCCTATACATTTCAGCATCGCCTCTGTGGAATTGGTATAGGAGATCAAATCGATTTTCTTCCAATCTTGACTTGTAAGAGACACAACTGGTCGGTACTTTATCCAGCAAATTGAATTTTGTAGCAACTTCATGTGTTGTTAACCTAATAAATCTTTTCCAATATCTTGTTCGAGAAAATAATACTATAATATGTTACGGTTTCGAGAGAACGAATGGCTGACAGGAGATGAAAACTTCGTTTGATTTTGTTTTTCTAAAGGAGTTATGTATTTTTATCGAAAATATGAACTGAGGATTTGGGGCATCAGATGATACTCATTCAAACCTTGACGTTTATTCCATTCCAGAGAGATCCAGTAAGTCTGGCAACCCCAGAGCAAAGTTTGAAAGTCCACATCAAGAGTGAGGTAAACAGTAAGATCATAAAAGATCAATTTCCCCCACTGTCGAATTTAATTTCTCACCGAAAAGAATGTGGTCAGCGCAGCATCTTTTGAAAGAAGATAATTTTTCGACATTGAGGGGAATTTTTTGATGTATCGAATATACCGATATCAATTTCTTTACACTCTAACCGAAAGAATTCAAGGCCTGATTCCTTGTGATATTTAGGAAATGAAGTTCATACATGTGTCCCAACTTGCTTCGTTTTCGAGATACAGGGTATTAATATTTCCATGAAAGATCTTCGTTGTGGTTTTGTTAATAGTGATATGGAGCTTCTTCTAGTGCAATCGATTTCGAAATGATTTTCCCAGTGGCGTCACAGTACTCACAGTCTCCTAAGTTTCATATTTTTATTAGATTGAACTATTGAAATAACAACTTTTTTATCATTTGTGTGATTTTTGTGTCTAGCTTAGATTTTGAGTAAACAATGAAAATTCAAAATAGAATCATTTTCAAATTCTGGGACTTTCTCAGACTCCATCCCTACTGAATTTTGGCACCATGGAAGCTTATAAAGGGGGGTTATAAATAAAAACAATTAATAAAAATGGAGAAAATTAAACACATGTTTATATGAACTTTATTCGCTACACTGAAGAAAAAAATTGATTGAAATTTCACTCGAAGCCCACGCAATAAGGTGTCAATTTCTTTCCACGCCCGATTGAGTTGAAATTCCACCCTTCGTGACTGTGTGAAATGGTAATTCATGAGCCGATTCAATCAAATTTGTTATAAACATTCTTATTGATTGGAAAACTTGATGAAATATCTAGTTTAAGTTGAGAATTCACTAAAAAATTTCAATCTGTAAATTCACTCACAACCACATATGCATTTACTCAAAGGAATTTTCTACAGTGTAGAATGTCACAAGGAAACGTCCCTCGAATTTTTTCGGTGTTATTTAGATACACCCTGTATAAACCTATATATACTCATGCACTTAGTTACGATCAAACTTCACCAATATTGCTTGATTAGCACCACATTTTTTTTTTTCAGAAAAAAATTGAATCTAGTAATAAATGCATCTCTGTCGTCTGCCATTTTAGCATAATATGAGATGCTGGATGGGAGTTTCACCAGAACCATAATTTAGTCGTGAATACATATTCAGCAGTCAACAAACATGCACTGATATACATATAGGAGATCGAAATAATACACCCTTCACATTGCCTTGGCGGCAGTCGAAATAACCAGAAAATTATCAATTGATCTTATTTTTTAACATTGCACCTGCGTAATAAATAAATTGTTGATCATCAAAGCAATTTATTCAAAATTCAAACAATCTGCAGTAACAAATCCTATATTAAGAAAGTTATGGATCACCTACGTTGGTTAAATCCTATATTATTATTGAATTAGAAAATTTGGTGATAGCAATGAATGAGCCTGTTCAATTATATGAATATGAATATGTGACTTATGAACAAATTTGAATTATATGAATATGAATATGTGACTTATCAACAAATTTGACGATATGAATATGAATATGTGAATTATGAACAAATTTGACGATAACAAACATTTCATGATATATCTTTCGGTGCATGTTCTATTCCCGCGGTCAAACCGGAAGTTGATAATATCGTTTCCTGAATAAAATGGGTTTTAGAAACAACTGAATAACGCCCTGGCTAATGATTTCGTTGTCATCCCGTAAAGCAACGCAAATCATCCCAGTTAGCTGATCCTGCGAAGTCCAGCGACCGAGGACCCTCGTCATCTTATCCTTTTCCGCAAGGACGAACCGACCAATGACCCTACAGCTCTAGCATGCAACAGTAGCAGTAATTCGAGACCGAATTTCAAGACAAGGATGAACTTCCCAACTTCTCCAAGGAGTTTTCATTAGGCACAGATGCGGCTAAACGGGCCGTTCGAACAACTAAGTTTGACCAAGGCGTGGGGGTGAGGAGGGGTAAAGAGAGAGTATATCGCAACAATAGGCAAGGACAGAAATGCGTGAATTCAGTTTAAATGTGCATAGAATTGAAATATAGTAACACTAGCAGACCTCGCAAACGTTGTTATGCAATATACATTATTTTTATTATATATTTTTTCAGTTTAATATTCATCAAGACACTATTATCATTTTATTCTCTACTTCTTTTTAGTTTCGCTATCTATAAAAGAGTGTTTCTTTAGTTTTTCGAACTACCATTTATTTCAACTTCTAAGTTCACTAAAATTTCTAAATTTTGACGAAAGAATCATAATATCGAGACTCCTAAAACCCCAGATCGAAATTTTGAATAGAATCGAAACATAATCACAAAATTCGTCCGCAATATTGGATCTACCATCTTGAATTCCCTAATTTTGACGAAGGAATCATGATTTTTGATCCCGAAAACGACCACTCACAAATGTTGAATAGAATCGGTATATAATCGCAAAACTCGTCCATTATATTGGTTCCACAGTCTTGAATTTCCAAGTCCTGCCTTTTCCAAATTTTGATAAAAGAATCATAATCTCCGACCCCGAAAACACCCAGATAACAATTATTTTGAAGAGAGTCGGGTCATAATTACAATACTCGTCCGCCATATTGGGTCCGCCATCTTGAATATCCTAATTTTGACGAAGGAATCATTATCCCCGATCACGAAAACCCCTATGTACCAATTTTGCAACGAATCGTATTAAAATTACAAAACTTGTCGGCCATATTGGTTCCGCCACATTGAATTTCTAAATTCCGCCCGAATTTTCAAACTTTGACGAAAAATTCATAATTTCCGACCCCGAAAATCGCCTGATACCAATTTGGAATAGAATCGGACCATAGTTACAAAACTCGTTCGATATATTAAATTCGCCATCTTGAATTTTCTAATGGTACCGGGATAGAAAGTGTCCTAAAACCTTCTCATGTTTTCAAGCTACCTCCCCACCAGTTTTCTGCCAAATCGATCCAGTTGTTTCGGAGCCTATTCAATACATACGAACAAACAAACAAACAAACAAGCAAATAAACGAACGAACGAACGAACGAACGAACGAACGAAACAAGCAAACAAACAGTCAAATATTTCCTCTTTATAATATTAGTATAGATAACATGAATGCATCCATTTTTCATAAAATAAGCTGTAATAAACCCCATTGGGTTTTAAGATTTGGAGTATTAACTATGCAGAAAATGCTAATAGTTCTAGTATTAGCAGGTACTCCATTTCTATTCATACCAGTCATTTCAAACAATCGCAAATCTTCGATGGCCGCTTAGAGAGTTTCCTGGAATGCATTCATGAAGCCATAACGACATTATCTCGTGTTTTCCGCCATGATATATATGGTCGAAGGACCGGAATCGGGAATCGATTTTATCCGGCAAAAACAAAACCAAATAACATTAGGTAATAACTTTTTTGCGTGCTCGGGCCCGGAAAAGATTTGTAGGAAATAGGTTGGTATACACCCCTTAAGAATTCCGAACGTGACCTCCTTCGATTTTACAACATAAATCTGTCGGACTTCCTATATAGGACTGTCGTGCCGATGCCGACAAAAACCCGAAAAGATATATATCGGCCGTTTCGGGCGTCTTTATCCCGGTTAATATGGCCGCATATGAAATATTCCTATAATAGGATTTTCGTAGAAAATGTGGAGCCTGAAAATTATTTTATTGCAGCACAGATAAAAGCAAGAACGTTCCACGCAATTTCCAGGGGTTGATTGAATAGTTCATCAAAATTTGTTTTTTTTCATTATCTGAATAACTACATAGGTACATAACATGTAGTGACAAAAAATATGTTCATTATCTTATACCATACATTCAATAGGCAAGATGTTCATTAAAACCTAGTAATGATAATTCTCGCAGATTGACCAGCCCCAACTAACCCTTCTAGTTACAATTACGTAATGACGACTATTGTATCTGTGATTCTGTCGACTATTGAGTAATATTCAATATTGTGGTACTGGTACTACCTAGTTATATGACCAAAATGGAAAAACCAATCACGGCCCACTTCGAAGATATTTTATTATCTCTCTATATTGTTACAACATTATAGGCTTCCCTTTCGTGCGCACCAAGGGATAAAAAATACGAAAAATGAACTAGAATGCAGAATCAGACACACGGAAGTATTAATATTTGTACAGGGTGGCCAACTAAGACTCCAGAGTTCGATTTCTCTGTTGTCTTGAGAGATACAGAAAAAATTCATGGATCAAAATTGAAGTAATACCCGAGCTCCACATTTCAAAATTTCTTTGAAATACACAGGGTGTTCCGTAAGGTCACAGCACATCAAAGCTATGTTTTTTTCATTGGAACACCCTATATTTTTTTTCATTTTTGAATTCTTCCTGAAGATCTGATTTCAACGACCCATCATACTTAGGGTCTAGCAGTGAAAGTTACATATAGGGTGTGCAAAATCGCGATTTTCCAAGTTCAGGATTTTTTTCTGTCGGAACTGTTCATTATTCGTCAAAACGGTTTACATGTCACTATCTCAACTTTTCATTCACTATCAATTGATGTTCAATTGAAATTGATACAAGGTGGTCAAAAATCTAAATTTATAATTTGTTTCAATTAAATATCAATTGAACACCAATTGATAGTGAGTGAAAAGTTGAGATAGGGACAAGTAAACCGTTTTGACGAATAATGAACAGTTTCGACAGAAAAAAATCCTGAACCTGGAAAATCTCGATTTTGCTCACCCTATATGTCAGTAACTTTCACTGCTAGACCCTAAGTATGATACATCGTTGAAATCAGATTTTCAGGGAGAATTCAAAAATGGAATAAAATATAGGGTGTTTCAATGAAAAAATCATAGCTTTGATGTGCTGTGACCTTAAGGAACACCCTGTGTATTTCAAAGAAATTTTGAAATGTGAAGCTCGGTTATCACTTTAATTTGAATGCAAAACTTTTTTTTGTATCTCTCAAGACAACAGAGGTATCGAACTCTGGATTCTTAGTTGGCCACCCTGTACATGAAGAATATAATCAACAACAACAGTTTATCGATGAAAAATGTGATGGTTTTGTCTCGAAACTCAAGATGCGCCCCAAAAATACTGGGTATTTCAGGTATTTGGTTCTATTCCATTTGACTTTTTCCAAAAATCATTTTGGAGCACGTCCATTACGTATAGTTAGATAAGAATAAAGTTTCCTACCCAGACGTAGAATTTACTCGTAAGAGAATAATTGGAGTGAAAATTATCAATATATTGCGAAGCAAACGATTATTTTCAGTTCGGTAAACTTTCTCTTCATGAGGTAAGCGTTACTAAATTATATTATGAGTTGAGGAGCATTGTGTTGAGAGGAAGTATACTAGAATAATCACCTCGTAATAAGTCATGAAAGGTTCACACTCACATTCAAAAGGCCAGTCCATACTTCTGATAGATCTATGGTTTACTCAACTACATGAAGAAAATAATTGTGCAAATCGACAAGAACTTCGTGAATTCAACAAAACTGGAGTGTCATATTCAACAAAAATATTTCAATTCACTGGTATATAGCAGGATTCTATTGAATCCTTCTCCAATTTTAGGCCAACATCTATAATCCGATCTCCCCGATGTTGATAGTATACCCGAAGCGTTGAGTTGTATCAATTGTCAGTAGACCGAGAGCGGCTGATGAGACCTGGTGGTCCGAAACAGTATTACTGTCTCGCCCTTGCTGAAAATTGAGTCACCTCTATTCCTCTACCAGAACCGAGACATACTGTATATTCCCGTTCATTGAATTATCCGAGCAATTTACATGGTATTCGAGCTTCACAACTATCACCTGCATGAATATATATTATGTTCAAAAATATATTGGCCATTTTGTTTCGCTCGGCGCGGTCACATATGCGATTCGTGCCGCAATAACAGCCCATTTACCGCGCCGTTATACATACCCATTTTATTATATAAATTTTCCGGACTCTCGAAATGCATTGTTATTCGTCGAGAAATTATTTTTTAACTACCTACGTGCGCAACGAATTCCGACGATCCATAAGAAAAATGCAATTTAAATAAATTATCGCCTTGTACCCTACTCCACTGATCATAGGGTGTCCCAGTTATCACAAACTTGGTCGAATGGAGATGAAATATTTTGGCTGCTTGAGATCTCAATTCAGCTTGATTAATTTCAACATGAGGAGTTGAAAAAATGAGAGATGGTACTGGGTCTGACAGCAACAGTTCGGGGGTTTAGTAATTAGTTTCAGTCACAATTAAATAGAGATTTTGTATCGAATTAGTAAATAGATAGTATTAATACTAACGATTCCGGTGTCTTTTTTTGATCAGCCGAGTTCTTGATGCAAAACACTACCGTCTCTCTCTCTCTCTCTCTCTGGATGTTACTATTTTCATAGCATTGTGCAAGACACTGTTGTGTCTGTGTGTCTGTAAAAATCGCTCATCTTGAAGTTCCTAATCAAAATAATGGAATGAAACAATTAAATCATGCTTTTTTCATCGGTCCCTATAATGGGTGTATGAAATTTCAATTCTATTCGACGTTGTATGTAACTATTCATAAGAGTACTTGGTGCAAGACACTGCTGTGTCTCTGGATATGAAAAAAAAAATAAAAAGTTAGCCGAAGGAATTAAAAAGTTCATTTGAAATTTCGGTGACGGAACTTTCGAATTTTTGATGGCGGAATATCATCTAACATTTTATTCGAGTAAAAATCAATCCCTCACCCCGAGGGTCCTGATCAGGGAAATGGAACAAAACTATTAAATTGTGCTATTGTCTTCGGTTCTTGATATACACGAATTCTACGTATTAGAGCGGGACAAAATCACGTTCGAAAGTTCCGTACAAACATATATTATGTATACCAAGCTAATGATAGCGTGATGGTACTAGGCTTAGGAAAAGCAAGAAAAATCCCAGGTTCTCCCGGCACTAATCGTTCTTAGGAAGAGAAGACATCCATTGATCCTATAGAGATGCATCGCTAACTTCGGCAGGACACTATGCGTTCTGAAACCGATGACAACTACATATTGTCTTTAAGGGACTTATGCATATCTAACATAAAATCAAAAATGGCTGTTTGAGTCGATCTGCCTTTTTGATAATCATGTTGGAATTTATGTAGTATATTGCAACTTTCTGAAAATAATCTTACTCGATTACACATTGTGACTTCAAGAATTCATGAAAATGGTGACAATAAGGTGATAGGTCAGATATTTGTCAGTTCGGAGGGTTCTCTTCAAGTATGGGTTCTACAAGAGCAACTATTAATGAAGCAGGAAAAATTCCATACTCCAAGGAGTTATGCACAATATATACAATTGGGTCAACGACATCTATTATAGAAAGTTTTATTATTTTTGCTGGTACTTTAGTAATGCTACTACTCATCTTGTTTTTGAAACGTTTCACAATGCCTAAAAGTTCAGCCGAATCTGTTGGTGTAATGAATATAGATGTATTGTTTGGATTGATATTATGTGTGAAGGGCACATTTTGATTAACATTTTTCAATTGATAAGCCATTTCTAAAAGAAAGTTCTTGAAACCAAAGTTGTTGAAATCATTTGCCAAAGTATTGGCATCCTTATCCACCACGGACTCCTTGCCAATCTTCCATCTTATGGCTTGCCTCCCCAGCTATGTTATCTGCTAGCTAGTTTTCTCTCAAACAGGTCTCTCCATGTAGTGGTCGACGGAGTTCCATCTGACTCTCTTATCATAAATGCGAGTGTTCCGCAATTCTAGTACCCAGTAGTAGTTTCTACTCCATAACAACGATTTGTTGGAAGCAACTTCATGTCCAGTACACAGCTTCGCGGATGATAGTACCCTCCATACCGCCTTCTCTTCCAGGGCTCCAATTCCAGTCAGGAAAATCAGAAACGAACGAGGGTAAAAAGTTGACAATATAAAAATGGACTCGACAATAATTCTCGAATGGGAATCCAATAACTTGGTAGATTTCAATGCAAACAAAACACAAGCATGTCTTTTCTCTAGAGAAGCCGATCTCACTGTGCCCAACATAAGCTTGTCAGGAGTAACCAAACCTTTGAAGACCTCTATTTCGATGCTTGGGATTACTATCAGCAATAACCTTTCTTGGGAAAATCACGTGAGATCAATTGCTGAAAGTGCATCAGAAAAACTTGGCTTTCTGTTTCGGGCCAGGAGCTATTTCACTTTCAGTCAGCTGCTTATGATCTATAAGACACAGATCCGACCTGTTCTGGAATACTGTTTCCATATTTGGAGTGCAGCACCCAAACATACCCTGAAACTGTTGAATTCTGTCCAAAAAAGGGCAATTCGACTCGTTGGTCATGCCTCGCTGACAAACTCACTCACTTCTCTGGGACACCGTAGAAAAGTTGGCGATCTGGCTCTATTTTATAGATATTTCCATGGACGATGCTCTTCTGAAATATCAACAATTGTACCTATCTTGGCAGTCCCCGCGAGATTAACCCGTCGAGTTGAGGCTTCGCACCCCTTCGTGGTCACTTTGGAGACCAGCAGAACATCTCTTTCCAAAGACTCGTTCATCCAACGAACAGCGAGACTCTGGAACACATTGCCAAGGGAGGTGTTCCCCGAGGCATATAATCTCCAGAAATTCAAGAAGAACACCAATTCCCACCTTATTTCCCTTGGTTTTCACGATGTTCTCTGAACATTACAGGATATCCCTTTTCGTGGGAACCAGAACATAAAAAAAAATACCTACTTTTACTATTATTCCATCTACTATTGTCAGTTCTGTTCTGTTTCTACGTTAGCGGTTCGTCGGAACAGCAACAAAAGCTCAATATCGCCAGATGTCGGTGTCGGAATGATTTAGGGCCAGCATTTCCAAAAGTCGACCAGCGTTCCGGCAAGAAATGCCGCAATAAAACATCGACGATCGCGACCGACTAAGACTGCACAAAAGTTACTTATTGAGATACACGCCACGGATTGCTTTTTGCCCGAACCGAGTTTCTTCGGCGAACAATATGAAGAGTCGAACTGGAAAGTTTAACTTGCGAAATAACGTCGGCATCTATGTGTTCCGTTCTCTTTTCCAATCCTGCCGGTATTTATGGAAAAAGTTGGCAATATGCATTTCATTCTTGCGACTTTGTCCGGGAATAGTAATTTTCCTAAAAAGTGCGGAAAGTGATACTTTAACGCACGCAACTGCCGTGGATTTGAACGAGTTCGGACAAGCAGTCGAGTGCGAGAAAGAAACTTTTTGCATGAGTTAGGAACAATATGTTCTCTATCTACAAATTATTAGTAGTATCTATTGTGTATGTACAGGGTGGGCAAAATTGGGCGTTTTCACCGTCTATCTCAATAACTAGAGGAGTTATCGAAAAACCAATATACATGTTCCGGGTTCGATTTTGGAGAAACCTCGAATGGCACAATCAAAATTTCGAGATCTTCATTCGTTTTAGAGATACAGGGGGAAATTGAAAATTTGCCGATTTCGATTTTATTTCCTGACTACTTTACGGTATCAAAAAATTTCGAGAGTATATTTATACAGTATGATGCGTGGAATCCATTGGCATCATCAGAAATTTTATACAGGGTGACATTGAAAAGATACGGCGGCCAATTATGTTTTTTCTAATGGAACACCCCGTATATTTTGGCACAGTTGAATAGTCCCAGGCGTTCTCATTACAAATATATATATAACCCTACCTTTTCCTTCCACAATTTCAGATATATTCGCAAAAATATATTCAGTGTGTCACATTTCCTATGGATACACCCCCGTATCTTCTGTAAAAATATTTGAGGTAGGATTCAAAAATTCGCAACTGTCAGAAAGATACATATGATACACTCATGGAGTCATGGACCAAGTTGGATCATCTCCAATGATAACACTGCTCGCCAGCAGCTATGGAATCATCGATATTTCTGGATAATGCTATCAACAGGCAGAATCGAGGTTGAAAATGACACTCTGTATATATTCACCAAATGTGGAAAATAAATATCATAGGGAAAGTAATTTCCAGATAAACGGATATTTGGTTAGAAATAAAATGGGAAATTATTCGATTTGATATCATTGTTCAAAGTTTCCGTTTCAATTTCAAATATATATCTTATTTATTATCTCTTCGAACGCGAAAATATTAAGGCATACTAGAAATAATGGGTAAAGTATCATATTCAGGCATTCTGCCACAAAATATTAAGATTGTTAATGTTTCCATCAATTATTTTTACAGAAGATACGGGGGTGTAACCATAAGAAATGTGACACACTGAATATATTTTTGCGAATATATCTGAAATCGTGAAAGGAAAAGGTAGGGTTATATATATATATTTGTAATGAGAACGCCTGGGACTATTCAACTGTGCCAAAATATACGGGGTGTTCCATTAGAAAAAACATAATTGGCTGCCGTATCTTCTCAACGTCACCCTGTATAAAATTTCTGGTGATGCCAATGGATTCCACGCATCATACTGTATAAATATACGTTCGAAATTTTTTGATACCTCTCACCGTAAAGTAGTCAGAAAATAAAATCGAAATCGGCAAATTTTCACTTTCCCCCTGTATCTCTAAAACGAATGAAGATATCGAAATTTTGATTGTACCATTCGAGGTTTCTTCAAAATCGAACCCGGAACATGTATTTCGGTTTTTCGATAACTCCTCTAGTTATTGAGATAGACGGTGAAAACGCCCAATTTTGCCCACCCTGTACAGGTTGACGCATTATGTGTTTGGCCACTAGCTTTCAGACATTTCTAGGCAATGAGCCACCTTTATTTGGTGTTGCACCATTGAATAAAGGGCATTTATTGCTCCTCATTCTTAAGACTTCGTTGGCAATAACGCATCAGTAGCTGGAAGTTGCTGGTCACATGTATATGACGAGAAGAAAATATGGTGAGATAATGAAATAACTCTCAACGAGAGCCATTCTCATCATGTTGAATCTGATGAAATTTCATCTATTGGATACGGGACCCTCAGAGGCCCACAATTTGTTAGTACCGAAGTATCATTCTATAACAACAAGATTTAGTATAATCTCACACTATCTAAATCTCAACCTTGCAGGTAGAGGCGGATATCGTCGTAGCAACGCAGAATGGACGCTAATACGAATTTAACGGTTATAAACTGCACCACTGCCGTTTGCATCGTACGTACGTAATCCCTTTTGAATATTCTATTAAATTCGCTTTACTAGACTCGACAACGCCATAATGTTCGCGTTTTCATTCATAAGTCGGCAGCTATGCGAAAACGGCGCAGCCACAATTAGACCGGAAGATTGTGACAGAATTTCAGACGTGATTTCACCTAGTATACCTTTCGGGTATTATTATATGTATATTTCGATGTGAATCAATTATACATGAAAGAATCCTCCCGGATTCAAGGTACCTTCATGTGCTGATCAGCGACCGAAAATTCAAATGACCCAGACTCTCGATATGAACACATTTTTAGACCAATCAGAACGGTTCTATCTATGGCGGTTAATTCAAATTTCTGTATCTTTTTTCGAAAGAACCGAACAAATCTGACAGTCCACAAGTTGCAAAAATTCAAAACAAATACATATTGGGGAAATTAAGTTGCCTTTTAAATATCTTTCACAAAATTAGGAATTCCACCATGAAAGTTTGTAGACAAAAGAGAAAATTTCAACATAGGGACACATAGGAAAAACTATGTTTTTTTATGAAGAAAATTCAAGTCGTCATAATATACGCTTCACCACGTATATACCAACCATTTTTCATCCACCCATTTCAGTTCCGGCAGGAAGGATGATGATCCCATTATCTCGACAAATACTGTTACCGCTCCTAATTTGAATAATGTTGCCCTTTCCATTTTAAAGGCGTAAATATAATACTTTAAGCTACCCGAACAACACCTTGTCACGAAGTTTTTCTGTTCCAAAATAATCCTTTCCATCATATAGGATTAGAGGGCCATTCGACTAAAGAGGATGGCAATGTTGAATGCACATTTCAGATGTATATACAATAAAGCAACTATTGAGATATAGGTATGTAGGTATACCTACAATACCAAAGAATTTCATTGGGTTATTTCATATATTCAATATAATTGTCGATTATATGGAACAGAACAAATAATCATTATTTAGGTTGATATTATTAATTATACATATGCGGCGCAGTCGGTAGGATATTTCACCGGCAGCTATTATATGGGATGGCAATATGGACAAGACTTAGAATAATGAATCGAGGCAACCAAATTATCCTAGGTTAGGTTAGGTTTCGTGTTAGTGGGGCGAATACCGAGACTCCACTGCGATCCCAGATGGATCTATTGTGGCTTCCCCCCTAGAGGTTACAGTTCACTGTACAATCCACTCCTTTTAACAAAATCCATGGTTGAATGCGGTGATATTTGTCTCTCTGAGTAAGGGCAAGAAGATAGTTTGTGTTCAGCCGTTTCGTCTTCCACACAACAGAACCGACAGCCCGTTTGTTGGTGCAGACCAATCCTTCCTAGGTGGTATCTTAGACGATAGTGTCCCGTAAGCAGTCCTGTCAGAATTCGCAGGTTGCCTCTGCTCCATTATAGGATCTTACTGGTTACATTTTTCTATGGATTAGGCAAGAACACATTCAAATGGATTAATCCTGGTACTTCAGACCAGTCCGTGAGTCTTTTTACCTCCGCCAAGTCCGAGATAGTTGTTTTGGTCGCACTTGCGGAGACCCTAAAGTATGGTTCTGGTTCTATGAACACAGAATCGGTTTCCTGTTTGGCGAGGATGTCGGCTTTCTCGTTGCCCTCCACTCCCTGATGTCCAGGCACCCATCGCAAAGTAACTCTGTTGTTAGCAACTAGGCATTCTAGGGATTCAATACAGTTCAATACAAGCTTGGAAATTATCTTGCTGGAGCTAGAGAAGCCTGACTGTCTGATACAATACTCATGTTTTAGATTACTAGAAGTCTATTCGTCAACTCTCTAGCACAAATTCAATTGCGAAGACCTGTGCCTGAAGGATTGTAGCTTACTTAACGAGATTGATTGAGATTTTCGTCTCCGGTTTCCTGCTGAACACACCGGCTCCAACTCCAACTGGGTTTTCGAACCATCTGTGTACATAACGTTTTCGGTCTCTTCGGAAAGAGGACTTTGAACGACTTTTTTACGTGTCTCTGAGTAGCCAACATGTCGGAAATCATTTCTAGAGTGATTTTTTATACACACAGTATCCCGGAGTGGTCCAGCAGTCGCCGCCCTCTGATTTGATTTTCCCATGACAGGAATCTATAGGAAATCATCCTGGCTTCCCTCTTCAAGAAAATGTGGAGAAGAGTGAGGTGAAGGAGGTTTTCCATAGCTGCCTTTGAAGTAGAAGACATCACCCTTGTAATGGCCAGGCATGCCAGACGCTGAAGACCAGCGAGGTTTGTCCTGGCTGTCCCCTGCAGACCTTTGGTCCACCAGATTACCGAGCCATACGTGACCATTGTTTGGTAAATCCAGTAAATCTCTTTAGAGTTCGTTCCCAAAGATTTGCCGCATGCCCTGCTGAGATTCCAGAGGGAAAATCTGGCTTTGTTGATAGTTTTTGCCATGTAGGCGTTCCAGGTGAGACATTAACCTAAGAAACTTTAGAGTTCAAAGTCTCGATATCATTAATGTCTACAGTAGAAGAAAAGGTGAAAATGAAGTTACCAGACAGGAGGAAATACACTACCATGATACCAGCGCCAAAACAAATCAGAGGCTACCCAAATATAGGTTGAGTAAATCGCTAAACTCTTATTTATATATTCAAATTTGTTACCTAATGAGTTTCAGTCTCCAGACATTAGTTTAAGCACTTTCAGAGTGAAAATCAAAAATATTCTTTTAGAAAATGCCTTTTACACATTTGAAGAAAATTTTGCTCATTTCGAACCTTTAACTGATTCGTTAACTGCCTGATAATTTTTTTTGTACTGCTATATCTTTATATATACATACACTTCATGTATGTTCTGCACGAATAAAATTTTATGCTATTCTATTTCCTTCTATGAAATAGCATTTTAGTATCAAATAATCCGAGATCTTCAATTTGACGGCTTTGTTTAACAAGTTTTATCAATCCTATATCGTACAGAATACATTTTATGTGTGTTATGCCATAACGACTGCTGAACGAGCATCTTCACAGGATGTTTATAAGGGTGGATTCCCTATTTTGTGATACTCGCTACTTCCTCAGCACTAGTCCAGACAAGTATTTTTTCGACCTCTATCAATATCATCATCACTCATCTCTCGCAGCGAACTGAAAAAAAAAGAGTGAAACATCAGTCAGTGGTGGACTTCTTTCTCAATTCCCCAAAATTTCCGGCGTTCATTGTTGCGCCAGTTACATACAGGAAGGTATACCTATATAGCAAAAAGAAAGTAATTTACGGTAAAAGTATCTCCGTAATGAAAGCTGTGTGAGAACGGAACGTGATGCTGCAGTTCATTCAGTTTAAGCGTCTCGCTAAGGTGTCTAAGGTTGATTATATTGCGTCGTTATCGGGACGCGATTGAGCGAACACTTTACCTCTCTCGTTACGTTCTGAACACATACACACACAAACAACCCCCTATTATCGCGGTTACTGTTCCTCTTAGACGGTTACGAGTAGCTGTTATCAATGAGAAATGAAGGGTAAATTTCACCCTCAGACTGCGCTCGTAGTTGGTCGATTTTTCACACCTATTCCTTGAGTAGGTAATCCAGTAACTTGGACCCTGATGGACTAGCTTGTAAACGCTATTTATGGATCGTATACAGTAGCCTCTTGGGATACATCCTTGGTTGTCCAGGATATACATGGTGTTTCAAATTCGATCGTCAACATTGAGATCTCGGAAACTATAAGAGTTACGAAGATGGTTGAATTGGGACAAAGTCGCGCCTTTACCTAATTAACAATATGCCGTTTAGAAAGTTTCGATATTCGGGAAAAACCCAAAATTTTGGAAAATTGATTTTATTTTTTTCTTGCCTTATTTATCGTAGGATTTCGAAATGAATAGCACTTTTGAATTGTCATTTCTTCTCTACTGAATGATGGTGCTTTCAGATTTGCTAACCGACGTTTCGTCTCCCGGCCACCATCATCACCTATATTTATTCCAATGGAGTCATTTTTGACCAAAAAATAATTTCGTATATTGAATTCAGTGGTGTGCTACAGGGGGTTGAGGTAACTCTTTCTCTCATATTTTCAACGTCACTGATGAAATTTCGATTATCTACAATTTCTGTGCCTACTTCTCTGTTGCTTCACAGGCCTCCTCGCAAACTCAGTTTGTAGGAGCAGGTGAAGTGAATCACCTTTATCAGAAATCTGGCAGCCGAGATATCCGAAACAAATACCAGTCCTTGCGGAACACCAGCATTTATGATGAGAGAGTCAGATGAAACTCCGTCGACCACTACATGGAGAGACCAGTTTGAGATAAAACTAGCTAGCAGAGAACATAGCTGGGGAGGCAAGCAACAAGATGGAAGCTTAGCGAGGAGTCCGTGGTGCCAGACTCGATCGAATGCCTTGGAGACATCAAGTGCCACGGCTGAGGTTTCATCATATTTTCAAATAGATTGCTGCCATATATGTGAGACGTAAGCGAGCAGGTCACCAGTTGATCTCTGATTACGAAAGCCATATTGCCTATCGTTGATAATACCTGAATATTCCAGGTATTTCATGAGCTCGATGTTGATAGCTTTCTCCAGGATCTTTGAAATAATAGATAGCAGTGCGATCGGTCTGTAGTTGCTAGGTAGGGTCTTTCTGCTTTTTTTGGAACTGGTTGTATCCTTGCAATTTTCCAGTTGGACGGGAATATCCCCAATTTGTAAGAGTAGTTGAACAACTTGCAGGGAGCACATTGGTGGGATTCCGTCGGAGCCACCAGCATTGTTGGTATTGAGACCCAATAAAATTTTCCTTATACTACGTTGGCGAGAGTGATCTCGGGCATATGACTGTCAATTGGCGTTTTGTTTGGAGGTTGTTTTCCCGATGTCTCATTGCATATGACTCTAGCCTCGACATATTCTGCTCTAGTCTCAGGTCCTGGATTTTTCTGCCATCGATGGAATGCTGCCTGTTTGGAAGCGACAGCTCTAGAGCAGTTTCTACTGAACCAGGCCTTATCGGAAGATGTTCTCCTTGCAGTGTTCGGTATGTAGGTTCGCATCCCCAACATGATGATTCCAGAAATTGTCTCAGCACATCGTGTTGGATCTGCTGAGGAGAAACAAACTCTCTTCCATGGAAACGCTGAGAAAAACATACGAAGACTCTCCCAGTCGGCCGAATTTTAATGCCACATGAGACGGGTAGGAATTATGGTGCTGGATGGTACATGGAAAGAGCAGGTTGTGGAGATGAGGTTGTGGTCAGAGTTTCCAAGTGGGCCACAAACTTCTATTCTATATGGATCAGGATTGCTGGTGAGTAAAATATCTAGTGTATAAGCAGACTGGTTGTTGTCATCTGGAATGCGGGTTGGTAGTTCGACTAGTTGTTCTAGACCATGAGTGATGGCGAAGTCCTCAGTTTGACGACCTGCATCATCTGATTTGTTAGAGACTTTGAGCCAGGCTGCGTTGTGTACATTGAAGTATCCCATGATTATGTTTTCAGCTGTTGGATGGTTCTCCTGAATGAAGTCCAGTTTGAGTGATAAAATCTCAAAGAGGCTGTTATATTCATCATGATTAAGCGATAGGTAAAGGCAGCAGATGAATTTGGTCAGCTTGGTATCGGCTAGCTTGAACCACATCACATCAAAGTCTTTCGGTTCCAAACTCTCTACACGCTGGCATGAAAGGTTAGCTTTAGCGTAGAGGCAGACTCCACCTTTGAACCTGAAGCGAGAATGGAGTTCGTAACCAGGATAGCGAATGAGAAATAATCGATTGATAATTACCTATGACGAATAATGAAAATTGCTCTAGTATAATTCAGTCGTTTTTCCCTGACTTTTCTCTTCGAAACCGTGTTGCGTGACGCCGGACTACGACGCACCAGGGAGTTCTCTGTGCCAGCGCACCTGATATCAAATGGCGGGCCGCTGACTGAGATTACAGGTCCGTTGGGTGTCGTCTGTTCAAAGGGCCAATAAGTCAGGCGAAGAGGACGATCGAGAGATCCTCCTTTTCGCCGAACACTTCAAACGGATTCGGAATGTCGGGTCATCCGATAATGCAATTACATGGACTTCATGTACTATATACAGGGTGGCCCACATTTCGTTGTCCCACTATTGCTATCTCTGAAACGGTTAGAGATAGAAGGTGAGATGAATGGAACAAAAGTTGCACATTCCGGAGGACGTTAGGATCATGTGAAGAAATCGAAGATATCATGAGCCGTTTCCGAGATAATTGAGGAAAAACAAAATTGGCGATTTTTATTCTCAGGCGATAGTACTTTCATTTCGGGGAGTAGAAAAAACCACAAAGACATTTTTTCTTTTATTTTGTATGTTGTTCAATCTGGTAATATCAAATTTTCGATACAACGTTTCGTTCATCCAGGGCGACCCTCAACTTTTTTTTAAATACGAACCTGATATATTTTTTTCCAAAAATGAATTGGCCTTTTATCCCGTATACAGACATGTATCCCACTCTGGGTATTTTTTGCGTTTCTATCTGCCTCAAATGTATTCCAAGGACGAAAAAAGGGATATGTATGAAATCTACATACGATGCTTCAGAAATTTAGCTGAAGCTGCCAATCAGTACATGAATTTGTATCCAGAACGACGTCAACCCAGCAAAAAATCTTTCAACGAATTTCAATGAATATGACTAGATATGGAAGTGTTAATCGAGCAAGAACCAGATATCAAGTCCAACACACAGTGAGTGGAGTGAATGTTCTTGATCAAATTGCTTTGAACCCTGAAAATTCTTCGAGAAATATTGCTCGTTTATGCAATACGTCAAAAACGACAGTCAACCGTAATTTTAAGAAGCACAAATACCATGACTATAAATTCAAAGAGGTTCAAACTCTACATCAAGGGGATCCTTGTTTCTTGCATGAGCACCCACATTACATTCCATAGTTTTATATTATTGGTTCAAGTTCAAATTTTCAAAAGTTTTAAATGTTGCTTGCATGAATCCACCTTAAGATCACAAATCACCAAAATTAATTCAGTTATCAAAAAAATCCATAGAGCACCGACGTAACAAAACTTCTCCCTAACGATCATACGAGCCGACGTAAAGTTTACGAGGAACCATTCTAGTGGGCGAGAAGAGCCAGTAAAGACAGACTTGATACTTCGTTATTTGTATTACTGGCGTTGTGGATGTCATTGGCAGGAAACTTCAACGAGTTCGTGAGGTCATGCACAATAGATGACTGCCGCGAGTGTTATCGGCATGGATGTTTTACTGTTCGAGATAAACTGTAATACAGGGAGGAACGGAGTGCCGAATGAATTATGTAACATAAACTTGGGCGATTCGACCAGAGGCGTAACATCGGATGATATATTATTATTATCATCAACTGACAATAACGGCAGAGACAGAGCCTGTTATATTATGATCACAATTTAATAAACACGAGCACAAATGACGTGGACAAGGGTTACACTTGCTCTTAATTCGGCTGCCTGTCGAACACTATATGAGCCAGTCTTCACACATGTCTGTCATAGGCTCTGATCAAAGCACATTCCACTGAGCAGTAGCGCATCTAGTTGGTAGTCGCTAACAGAACCTATTATGCCCAGAAGTATAAATTTACATTTCAGTACAAAGTGAGTGATATCGCAAAAACATAAGAATCGAAAATATCGACAATAAGGGAGATCAAGACGATAGATACAGTCAGAAATTATAACAGTGGAACGCGACGAAACCATTTTTGGAACTGTTCATGCTTGGAGCTGTCACAACGGCATCTGGGAGCGAATTCCATAGCCCAAATACTCTATTGGCAAATAAGCTTTGCCTAACGGTGCATGGACTCGAAGTTTTCGCGTTTAAGCTTCATTGTATGTCCTCTCAGCCTGGGGTCCCTGTTCAGCTCAAAAATATTCTGCATGTCGATAGGGAATGTGTCGTGCAGTATGCGGTAGGTCAGAATAGCATCTCCTCTGGATCGTCAGTCTTTGAGAAATATGGAATCTTCAATCGGGTTAATCTATCTTCAGAGGATAAGTGCCTGAGTGAGGATACCATTTGGGTGGCCAGACGTTGGGTTCTCTCCAAGAGTTGTATGTCTTTCACTAGGTGTGAATACCAGATCTAAACACCATACTCTAGTAGAGGACGTATATACGACTTGTTTGTATTGTGTACAATATCTGTTACATGACCCGACCAGGAGAGTTTTAAGTTGATGGAGATACCTAGATCACGTTGCTCGTCCACGGACGGCACTGTATTGTTGAATAAACGGTAGTTGTGGAATGGGTTGTTATTGCCAAGATGTAGTACACAACATTCAAGAGGATGTCCCAGTCGGAGCACCATTGTTCTAGCAAAGCGAGATCGGTTTGGAGCTGAGCACAACTGGTAGCTGGATTCCTAAAAAAATTTCTGTCATCGGCGAAAAGAGAATGGTCTGAAGAGATTACCTTTTGTAAGTCAGAGGCATATAATAGGAACTACGTCGGTCCGAGGACAGATCCCTGTGGCACTCCTTATAGAACATCGTAGTAATTTGTAAATGTATATAAGTTAGAGTAGGGTGTTTATCTAGTTCATATAAAAAGATCAGTAGTTACTCGCGAGAAGAGGCAAGGAAGGCAAAAAATTATGGTTTCCATGATCCCTAGATTTATAATATGTGAATCTTAAAGGGATGAACTATCATTCGTATAATCGATGGACCAATGAAACGATCAATACATAGACGTATATAGAAAGAAACCAAATTGGTATATGAAAGTTCAATGATTTTTTGATAAGGAGGTCAATCAGCCTATTGTCCATAACGACCCGACTCCACAATTGGATATTCAATTTTCACTAACTGAAAATCGATGGGGTTCACCATTACTTTTGATTCTATTAAACATCAAAACCCCGATTTTATTGCAGTTTGAAACCTCGGTGATGACAGAAGTCAGCATTGATTTCCGAGATTTATAGGAGTACTCACTTCTCATTTGTTTTATGTCGCATCCAATTTACGATCGATAGCTCATTTATTTCTATTTTTCGATCGCTCTAAGATGTACATCTATAAATTCCTTGATGATGCTGTAAAACAAAGGAAGAAAGGATCTCGTCCAGTTATTTTTAATTGAATCTCTAATGAACTCCATTTCAAACTGTTGATCGAGAAGTTGACTGTATTCAAGAGTTCCTTCTTCCTTCTTCTCTCTCACTTCATTACCTAACGATGAATATCTCTGGAGAGAAATAAGAAAAATTATCATCACCCATTCCAATTATTCTTGATATTCCTGAATAATTTCCCATTCTAATTAACAAAGTTCAGAAGTTCCGAAGCCAAGACGACAATCTAATAACCATGGATGACAGGCGGTCTGCAGCTTTTAGCTGACTAGGGAGCACCTCTACCAATAGCGGAATAATATATTTCTTGAATTCGCTAAGCGAATAGTCTTTCTTGTTGTATCTCGGGTGAGTCTCACTACTCCTTTTTTGTCATATCCCAGATTGCGCTCGTGTCTATCGAATGAAATAATCTTCATGAAGATAAGAGAGAGTCGCGGAGATGTTCTTGGAACAGTTGAATGTATTCTAATGAATCAATCATCCGTTTTCTCAATTCAATTAGTAACGTTGCACCGATAGTTTTTTTCAGAAACTCACTCTGGTACAATGCATCCTGGTCCATCACGTCGGATCACTCGTATCATCTACCCAAGTACTACATTTTGTCATGACATAGCGGTAAGACTTTCACTAGGTCACAGCATGAAGTTGGTATTTCACCCATATCGATTTATCAGAGGAATGCTTGGCTCAAAGGTATGCGAGAGGTAATGTTCAAATAGGCACTAATAGTCAAGAATTGCAAACGCTTGCCATTTTGAAACGGCTTGGCCGATTTTTACGAACGAAGCGGTGTTGGATAGAGATTCGAAAGGCATTCAAAACAAGGAACCACATAACCCTTCTTTATATTTGAAAAAAAAGTTGATGGTGTCCAATTGACACTAGGTCACGTGAGCACAACCATTCTCATGCCAAATAGTAGTAAAAGAGGTACCTTTTTTCCTGAATTTTACCCGACCTCGCTAGCTTTTTCCGTTCAAAGATTATAGGAGGGGGAGGACTTTTTACGTCCTCACTGTATTTTCAACTCGAGCTTGGCGTTGCTGCTGGAAATGTAGTTTCCCCATTACCAGAATAAAAAGAATGAGTTGAGTTATTAGTAGCTTTGAAAGAACTCCAAATCCGCTGAATAAACCAGGTTAGTAGATATCGCGGGATCCAATACGTTCCGTTGAAAATATAAATCTCGAATTCTAAATATACGTTAGAGAACGAATCGCCAAAGACACGTGAAACAACCGTAAATCACTGGAAAGTGCCTTATCGATAATTTTTAACGTTTTAAAGTTTCGGAACGCGTGCATTTATCATTGGAAACTGAGGTTCGAAATCCCGAACGGGGTTGTTTGTGATGTAGTGAGGACTGAAAAGTTCTCGAGAAGTTACGGTATCGCGTTATGGCTTCCTACCTTCAGGAGAGCCAACATTAAAACTTGAAAAGTTACCAGTAGGGGGAACCGAAGAAATTATTGTGATGCTGTTAGGGCGCAATGGCCGGCTTATGGTCGAGTTTATTCGACGATTCCTGAGAAATCTAATTTCGAAGAGGGATCTCGAAGTCCAAGTTGGACCAGCTTAAAGGATAAAATCGATTGAGAACCCTGAAATGGCCTCAGAAAAGAATTCGGTGAATATCATTGACCGTTTATTGGAGTACAGCATTATCTTGAGCAAATCTTCCCTAAAGTACGAACATTATAGGAATTCTTTTCCGTGGGCTGCAAGAGAAAAAAAAATCATAGTCAATTACCCATACACAAGTAATAATTTCATCCGAGGACTTTGGCATTGGTTCTGGCTCCCCTGATGATCAGAATTTGAGATTTGAATTTCGAATCCCAATATTTGTTGGTGTTGGTAACCAAACATGTATTTTGAGTATTTCATATTCGTTCCATCCGTTCTCAGTTTGAGTGCATTCAACACTTGCTCAAGACTTGGTGGATATAGACTGTTGTGGAATACACTTTTCAAACGTAACCTCGAACTACCTGAAGGATGAAATGAAATAGTAAAACTCAGAAGTTAGCCTTTGACCTTATCCATCATCCACTGCGACCTTGGTCTTCTTGATGAAATTTTGAAAGCCTTGAAAGTGATTATTTTCTATGGCTGCTGGTTTTTTTCTCCTCATATGCATGTACCTTGAACTTGTTAGGTTTTCACCAGTAGCAAAATATTTGCACTGCAGTTTCTTCTGCTTCCAACAGAATCCAAGCAGGCATTCTTCCCCCAGCCTTATCAATCTATGTTCATTGATTATTCCAAAAAATCTGGAATAAAGAATGAACCACCTCTTCGATTAACCTACAGACAGTATTTATGTTCATATAACCTCCAGAAATTTAAGAAGAACACCAATTCCTACCTTATCTCCCTTGGTTCTCACGATGTTCTCTTAACATTACAGGATATCCATTCTCGTGGGGACCAGAACATAAAAAAAATTGAGCCAACGGTGTCCTGTCAACAGACTTGAAATTCTTCCAACGGCCTCTCGGTTGTGACTAGACCAGACCTACTGTTGTGAATTAAGGCTAAAATAATTTCATAGCCTCTTCTGCCTGATTCATTCCAAGTTAGATTATGCACCAGTCTTGTGTTCCAGCTGGCCAAAACTTGTTTATGTAAGTCATGGCGAAGGAGGGATCAAAACCCAATGCAGCACTTTCCTCTCGAGTAATTGCATCTGCCTCTTCATTTCCATCATGTCCTGGTACCCAAATTGAAGCGACACTCTATTATTGCTATACCCACTTCACCTGAAGCACCAGAAGACCTACACTTTTCATGCGAAAAAGGGACCCGAATAGTTCCGAGGAGTTAGAATAGACAGGTCAAACTTTTCCGCAGACATTTCACAGCCCGGCTATTTCGAGTTTAGCGCTGCATCCGGCAAATCTAGTTATTGTCGTCGGCATTGTCGAGGAGCGGCAGACATAACGAGAAATTCGAAACGGGGGCACACTTTTGCCACGCCATTCGAATGGTAATTGGCTGAATTATGTGCCCCGAATAAATGATTGTAGCTCGAACGTTCTCGCTGAAGCACTGCATCAGGATGTCGTAACAACGAAAGACGGGCATGCAGGTCTGGTTTCCGATAATACGATATTGTTCCCTCTTGCTTTGGTCTCCAGTGTGAATTTCCTTTTCAAAATTCTGCCCCCCCCCCTACTATCTTTATATTCTAATGTCAGTATCCACAAGTTTGTCATGATTTTCATGGAACCAATTGCCTCTTGCCTTGCATCACCGTTGACAGCTGAAGTTACAGTTGTCTGTCAGAGTTGGGTTTGACATTGACATTTGGGAACATGGTATCAGGTTAATCCAGCGAGATTCAGATGAAAAAGTTTTTTCATTTCATCGGGGCACAGAGCCCCTGTTCAGAAAACCTGTTATTATAACGAGAGTTCTTTGAATTGTGATTCCAAAAACATTTTTTCTGCTCTACGTGAGTACTACCATGTTTTACCATTGATACACTAATACTATGGGTTTGTTCTTTGTAGAATGTTTTCCTCAATCGGCTGATGATGGAGACTCTATAGATGCGAAACATGTCCTCTTTCTATTTATGATTTGATGATTGATGATATCAAACGTTGTGGAGACGACTTCAATATTATTACTATATGAACGATAATATTCTCTTGATTGAAGCAGAAATTTTACACCAGAAATCAAAAACTGGGAGTTGGAGTCGAATGAACAAGTTTTACTGAAATGGCCCCCCTGACACTCGAAACACTTCCGAATTGAACAACTGGAGATCGAACGCTCTCTATGTTTTCTGGGGCATAGTGACGGTTTTCTGAGGCCCCTTTATTACCAGGGATCGATATTGAACATTGAACGGAAGGCACGCTGCACACGAACGGTCAAGTAAGCGTTGAAGCTCTGGAAGATCCACTACTCATATTCAAAAATATTGAGTAGCCAAAATTAAGGTCTGGTGATCTCAAAATGTGACTTCGGAGGCTAGGATATCGGTAAAGGTTCGTCCCATACTGTAATGGAAAGGTCGCTGATAGATTACAAATTTCTGACAATCTAAAGGTCAACAAGGATATGGTCAAAAATCATGTTTCCCGTTTTTTCAAATCTAAGAAGAATCCCACACACCAGTTCGGACCCTCAGAGAACGAATATTAATAATAATAATTGAACTTTATTGAGTATGAATACTCGACAGGCCATCAACCGAGGTATCATTCAGCCACATGCATTAGTGTACAAGTTTTATGTATACATAAGACTGTTATGCCTACAGAGTTCATATTGGAGTGGAAAAAGGTATCTACTGGTCTCTACTACAAAAAAATATCGCTCTATAGTCCCTCGCACCTCTCAGGGTATTTATATTTTGATCTTCTAGGCTTTCTTCTGATACAAAATTGGGGTATAAAATTCCTGTTCTCGACTCTCTCACTGAATTTGAAGGATAAGTGGGCTAGTCTTTCCTCAATAGGCTGTAGTTCAATAGGAGGTTTGTGGATGGGATTTTAGGATGTATTCAGGTGATGATACGTAGAGCAGTTATTTCAGCTACTTAGGAAATTTGTATAGCAGGATTTCCCAAGTTCTGGAACATTTTGAGTCCATGTTCAAGCAGTGACCTGCAAATCATGTTCGACATTGATCAGACTTTTTTTTCTGTTGATTTGGTTTTCTTTTTTCATATTTTCCAGTATGTAAGTAGAAGTTGATTTTGTAGTCCATAGAAAACGAATATACTGATATAAAAGTCATGGTTCACAAGTCATCAGCAACTCCAATGGCTGTATTGACAATTTTAGATTCCAATTGCGAATATCTCTGGAACAGTTCCTCCTAGGACTTACCACCGATCGAAAAATAAGTTTACCCCAAACTTAAGAATGCAATACCCATCATCTGTAGAGATAAAAATGAAACTGGAAATCCTAGCACTTTTGTTTTTACATCACCCTATACACCCTTCTAGTTATTACTTCCGAACCTGCCAAGTTCTCCGTTTGAAAAGGCACCATATCCCGAATGATATTGCGGATAAGTCTGCTTCCGCAGGGTCTTTTTCTTGGAAAAAGAAGGACGTGGCAGACATTCGTGAAGTCTCGAAGAATTAACTTCCGAGGATTTCAATCCTATATAAGTTCGGCGGCAGCCATCCGAATACCAAGCAGTCGACGCATTCTTATGTACGGTGGGTCGCATGAACCTCCGAGGAGTTTTAGTCCGATGCTATTTTCGAATCTGGCATACAAACATGAACAACTTCGGGATAGGTTTAGCCTAGGATCGTCTACTTCTGAACTGGGTCAAGTGATACAGGAAAAATGTAAAAACTTCACAAACGATAAGATTTCCACAAAATTCTCAAACACACGACATGTTTCGCTAACACAGTAGCTTCGTCAGGTGATATACTAATACAATGAACTAAACTAACGTTGGCTTGCTTAACTTTTATATATCCTACTATCCCAACCTGAAGGATTAGTTACCTGTGGACAGATACGATGAACCTCCATTTTCGGAAATTAGGCACAATATCTATATTAAAATACGGTACACCGGATTAACTTGAAAGAGTTGATAGCTATTTTTCTGTATCTATAGAGACAGAAAATTCAATCAATTTCTTAGGTTTGGCGATAAATAAATAAATAAAATAAAGGATAAACATGATTTTTCAATTTTCCATAAACCTTCCCACACTGATATCACTATTCATAATAATTCAACACACCCTTATCAACATAAAATTGCAGCATTTCATAGTATGATACACAGGCTAGTGAATGTCAATAAAGAACTCAATATCAAGTATCTAGTATATCCTTGCATAAAGAATAATAATCAAAATTATAGAACTTTAACGTATTTCGGATCATCAACTGAGAAATTAGCATTATTTCCATATAAACAGGACTTAACAGGAATAATAAAGACGAAACTTCTAAATTCGAGAAATCAGGGGTATACAAACTCAACTGTGGATCTTGTCCTAAGGTATATATCGGTCAGACAGGTCGTACGTTTAATCGGCGCATTCATGAATATAATATGAATTTTATGAAAGAGAAAACAAATTCAACATACGCCAACCATATATTAGAAGAGAACCATAGTTTTGATGATAATTTCGAAATTCTACACGTAGAAAATAAAGGAGTGAAACTCAATCATTTTGAATCATCAGTAATCAACAGTTGCAAAAATCACAAAAATGACTGAAAAGTGCAAAAATCGCAAAAATTCCTGAGAATAGCAGAAATAGCAAAAATTACAAAAATTCCTGAAAATAAGAAAAATTTCTGAAAATTGCAAAAATTGCAAAAATTCCTGAAAATTGCAAAAATTGCAGAAATTGCAAAAATCGCAAAAATGCCTGAAAATTGCAAAAATTGCAAAAATTCCTGAAAATTGCAGAAAAGGAAAAATTGCAAAAATTCCTGAAAATTGCAGAAATAGCAAAAATTCCTGAAAATTAGAAGTTTCTGAAAATTGCAAAAATTCCTGAAAATTGCAAAAATCGCAAATATTCCTGAAAATTGTGAAAATTGCAAAAATCACAAGAATTCCTGAAAATTGCAAAAATCGCAAAAATGCCTGAAAATCGCGAAAATAGCAAAAATTCCTGAAAATTGCGAAATTTCCTGAAAGTTGCAAAAATCACAAAATTGACTGAAAAGTGCAAAAATCGCAAAATTCCTGAAAATAGCAGAAATAGCAAAAATTGCAAAAATTCCTGAAAATGAGAAAAATTTCTGAAAATTGCATAAACTCCTGAAAATTACAAAAATTGCAAAAATTTCTGAAAATTCCAAAAATTGCAAAAATTGCAAAAATTCCTGAAAATTGCAGAAATAGCAAAGATTGCAAAAATTCCTGAAAATGAGAAAAATTTCTGAAAATTGCATAAACTCCTGAAAATTGCAGAAATCGCAAAAATTCCTGAAAATTGTAAAAATTGCAAAAATTCCTGAAAATTACAAAAATTGCGAAAATTCCTGAAAAATTGCGAAAATTCCTGAAAATTGCAAAATTTCCTGAAAGTTGCAAAAATTGCATAAATTGCAAAAATTCCTGAAAATTGCAAAAATCGCAAAAATGCCTGATAATTGCAAAAATTCCTGAAAATTGCAGAAATTGCAGAAATTGGAAAAATTCCTAAAAATCGCAAAAATCGCAAAAATGCCTGAAAATTGCAAAAATTGCAAAAATTTCTGAAAATCAGAAAAATTTCTGAAAATTGCATAAACTCCTGAAAATTGCAAAAATTTCAAAAATTCCTGAAAATTGCAAAAATTGCAAAAATTCCTGAGAATTGCAAAAATTGCAAAAATTTCTGAAAATTGCAAAAATTGCAAAAATTCCTGAAAATTGCAAAAAAATTTCTGAAAATTGCAAAAATTCCTGAAAATTGCAAAAATTGCAATAATCGCAAAAATTACTGAAAATTGCAAAAATTGTAAAAATTCCTGAAAATTGCAAAAATTGCGAAAATCCCAAAAATGCCTGAAAATTGTAAAAGTTGCAATAATTGCAAAAATTGCAAAAATATCTGAAATTGCAAAAATTGCAAAAATCGCAAAAATTGCAAAAACTGCAAACATTGCAAAAATTGCAAAAATTGCAAAACTTACAAAAATCGCAGAAATTTCTGAAAATTGCAAAAATTGCAAGAATTCCTGAAAATTGTAAAAATTCCTGTAAATTACAAAAATTGCAGAAATTGCAAAAATCGCAAAAATGCCTGAAAATTGCCTGAAAAATTGCGAAAATTCCTGAAAATTGCAAAATTTCCTGAAAGTTGCAAAAATTGCATAAATTGCAAAAATTGCAAAAATTCCTGAAAATTGCAAAAATTGCAAAAATCGCAAAAATGCCTGAAAATTGCAAAAATTCCTGAAAATTGCAGAAATTGCAGAAATTGGAAAAATTCCTAAAAATCGCAAAAATCGCAAAAATGCCTGAAAATTGCAAAAATTGCAAAAATTGCAAAAATTTCTGAAAATAAGAAAAATTTCTGAAAATTGTATAAACTCCTGAAAATTGCAAAAATCGCAAAAATTCCTGAAAATTGTAAAAATTGCAAAAATTCCTGAGAACTGCAAAAATTGCAAAAATTTCTGAAAATTGCAAAAATTGCAAAAATTCCTGAAAATTGCAAAATTTCCTGAAAGTTGCAAAAATTGCAAAAATTCCTGAAAATCGAAAAAATTTCTGAAAATTGCAAAAATTCCTGAAAATTGCAAAAATTGCAAAAATCGCAAAAATTCCTGAAAATTGCAAAAATTGCAAAAATTGCAAAAATTGCAAAAATTGCAGAAATCGCAAAAATTGCAAAAATTGCAAAAATTGCAAAAATTGCAAAAATCGCGAAAATTGCAAAAATTTCTGGAAATTGCATAAACTCCTGAAAATTGCAAAAATCGCAAAAATTCCTGAAAATTGTAAAAATTGCAAAAATTCCTGAAAATTGCAAAAATTGTAAAAATTCCTGAAAATTGCAAAAATTGCGAAAATCGCAAAAATGCCTGAAAATTGTAAAAGTTGCAATAATTGCAAAAATTGCAAAAATATCTGAAATTGCAAAAATTGCAAAAATCGCAAAAATTGCAAAAATTGCAAGAATGCAAACATTGCAAAAATTGCAAAAATTGCAAAAATTGCAAAACTTACAAAAATCGCAGAAATTTCTGAAAATTGCAAAATTTCCTGAAAGTTGCAAAAATTGCATAAATTGCAAAAATTGCAAAAATTCCTGAAAATTGCAAAAATTGCAAAAATCGCAGAAATGCCTGAAAATTGCAAAAATTCCTGAAAATTGCAGAAATTGCAGAAATTGGAAAAATTCCTAAAAATCGCAAAAATCGCAAAAATGCCTGAAAATTGCAAAAATTGCAAAAATTGCAAAAATTTCTGAAAATAAGAAAAATTTTTGAAAATTGCATAAACTCCTGAAAATTGCAAAAATCGCAAAAATTCCTGAAAATTGTAAAAATTGCAAAAATTCCTAATTGCAAAAATTGCAAAAATTTCTGAAAATTGCAAAAATTGCAAAAATTCCTGAAAATTGCAAAATTTCCTGAAAGTTGCAAAAATTGCAAAAATTCCTGAAAATCGAAAAAAATTTCTGAAAATTGCAAAAATTCCAGAAAATTGCAAAAATTGCAATAATCGCAAAAATTCCTGAAAATTGCAAATATTGCAAAAATTGCAAAAATTGCAAAAATTGCAGAAATCGCAAAAATTGCAAAAATTGCAAAAATCGCGAAAATTGCAAAAATTTCTGGAAATTGCATAAACTCCTGAAAATTGCAAAAATCGCAAGAATTCCTGAAAATTGTAAAAATTGCAAAAATTCCTGAAAATTGCAAAAATTGTAAAAATTCCTGAAAATTGTAAAAGTTGCAATAATTGCAAAAATTGCAAAAATATCTGAAATTGCAAAAATTGCAAAAATCGCAAAAATTGCAAAAATTGCAAGAATTGCAAACATTGCAAAAATTGCAAAAATTGCAAAAATTGCAAAACTTACAAAAATCGCAAAAATTTCTGAAAATTGCAAAAATTGCAAGAATTCCTGAAAATTGCAAAAATTCCTGTAAATTACAAAAATTGCAGAAATTGCAAAAATCGCAAAAATGCCTGAAAATTGCAAAAATTACTGAAAATTGCAGAAATTGCAGAAATAGCAAAAATTCCTGACAATCAAAAAAATTTCTGAAAATTGCATAAACTCCTGAAAATTGCAAAAATCCAAAAAATTCCTGAAAATAGTAAAAATTGCAAAAATTCCTGAAAATTGCAAGATTTCCTGAAAGTTGCAAAAATTGCAAAAATTCCTGAAAATCGAAAAAATTGCAAAAATTGCGAAATTTTCTGGAAATTGCAAGAATCCCTGAAAATTACAAAAATTCCTGAAAATCGCAAAATTGCAGAAATTGCAAAAATCGCAAAAATGCCTGAAAATTGCAAAAATTGCAAAAATTGCAAAAATTACAAAAATTGCAAAAACTGCAAAAATCGCGAAAATTGCAAAAATTTCTGGAAATTGCATCAACTCCTGAAAATTGCAAAAATCGCAAAAATTCCTGAAAATTGTAAAGATTGCAAAAATTCCTGAAAATTGCAAAAATCGCAAAAATTCCTGAAAATTGTAAAAATTGCAAAAATTCCTGAAAATTACAAAAATTCCTGAAAATTGCAAAATTTCCTGAAAGTTGCAAAAATTGCAAAAATTCCTGGAAATTGCAAAAATTCCTGAAAATTGCAAAATTTCCTGAAAGTTGCAAAAATTGCAAAAATCCTGAAAATCGAAAAAAAAAGCAAAAATTGCAAAATTTTCTGTAAATTGCAAAAATCGCAAAAATGCCTGAAAATTGCGAAAATAGCAAAAATTCCTGAAAATTGCAAAATTTCCTGAAAGTTGCAAAAATCACAAAAATGACTGAAAAGTGCAAAAATCGCAAAAATTCCTGAAAATTGCAGAAATAGCAGATTGCAAAAATTCCTGAAAATGAGTAAAATTTCTGAAAATTGCATTAACTCCAGAAAATTGCAGAAATCGCAAAAATTCCTGAAAATTGTTAAAATTGCAAAAATTCCTGAAAATTACAAAAATTGCGAAAATTCCTGAAAATTGCAAAAATTGCAAAAATCGCAAAAATGCCTGAAAATTGCAAAAATTCCTGAAAATTGCAGAAATTGCAGAAATTGCAAATATTCCTGAAAATCGCAAAAATTGCAAAAATCGCAAAAATGCCTGAAAATTGCAAAAATTGCAAAAATTGCAAAAATTGCAAAAATTTCTGAAAATTGCAAAAATTGCAAAAATTCCTGAAAATTGCAGAAATAGCAAAGATTGCAAAAATTCCTGAAAATGAGAAAAATATCTGAAAATTGCATAAACTCCTGAAAATTGCAGAAATCGCAAAAATTCCTGAAAATTGTAAAAATTGCAATAATTCCTGAAAATTACAAAAATTGCAAAAATTTCTGAAAATTGCAAAAATTGCAAAAATTCCTGAAAATTGCAGAAATAGCAAAGATTGCAAAAATTCCTAAAATGAGAAAAATTTCTGAAAATTGCATAAACTCCTGAAAATTGCAGAAATCGCAAAAATTCCTGAAAATTGTAAAAATTGCAAAAATTCCTGAAAATTACAAAAATTGCGAAAATTCCTGAAAATTGCAAAATTTCCTGAAAGTTGCAAAAATTGCACAAATTCCTGAAAATTGCAAAAATTCCTGAAAATCGCAAAAATTGCAGAAATTGCAAAAATTGCAGAAATTGCAAAAATTGCAAAAATTTCTGAAAATTGCAAAAATTCCTGAAAATTGCAAAAATTGCAAAAATCGCAAAAATGCCTGAAAATTGCAAAAATTCCTGAAAATTGCAGAAATTGCAAAAATTCCTAAAAATCGCAAAAATTGCAAAAATCGCAAAAAATGCATGAAAATTGCAAAAATTGCAAAAATTGCAAAAATTGCAAAAATTGCAAAAATTGCAAAAATTGCAAAAATTGCAAAAATTGCAAAAATTGCAAAAATTGCAAAAATTGCAAAAATTGCAAAAATTGCAAAAATTGCAAAAATTGCAAAAATTGCAAAAATTGCAAAAATTGCAGAAATTGCAAAAATTGCAAAAATTGCAAAAATTTCTGAAAATTGCAAAAATTGCAAAAATTCCTGAAAATTGCAAAAATTCCTGAAAATTGCAAAAATTCCTGAAAATTGCAGAAATAGCGGAAATTGCAAAAATTGCAAAAATTGCAAAAATTTCTGAAAATTGCAAAAATTGCAAAAATTCTTGAAAATTGCAAAAATTGCAAAAATTGCAAAAATCGCAAAAATTCCTGAAAATTGCAGAAATTGTAGAAATAGCAAAAATTGCAAAAATTTCTGAAAATAAGAAAAATTTCTGAAAATTGCATAAGCTCCTGAAAATTGCAAAAATCGCAAAAATTCCTGAAAATTGTAAAAATTGCAAAATTCCTGAAAATTGCGAAAATTGCAAAAATTCCTGGAAATTGCAAAAATTGCAAAAATTCCTGAAAATTGCAAAAATTGCAAAAATTCCTGAAAATTGCAAAATTTCCTGAAAGTTGCAAAAATTGCAAAAATTCCTGAAAATCGAAAAAATAGCAAAAATTGCAAAATTTTCTGGAAATTGCAAAAATCGCTGAAAATTGCAAAAATTCCTGAAAATCGCAAAAATTGCAGAAATTGCAAAAATTGCAAAAATTGCAAAAATTCCTGAAAATTGCAAAAATTCCTGAAAATTGCAGAAATAGCAGAAATTGCAAAAATTGCAAAAATTGCAAAAATTGCAAAAATTGCAAAAATTGCAAAAATTGCAAAAATTGCAAAAATTGCAAAAATTTCTGAAAATTGCAAAAATTGCAAAAATTCCTGAAAATTGCAAAAATTGCAAAAATCGCAAAAATTCCTGAAAATTGCAGAAATTGTAGAAATAGCAAAAATTGCAGAAATTTCTGAAAATAAAAATTTCTGAAAATTGCAAAAACTCCTGAAAATTGCAAAAATCGCAAAAATTCCTGAAAATTGTAAAAATTGCAAAAATTCCTGAAAATTGCAAAAAATCGCAAAAATTCCTGAAAATTGTAAAAATTGCAAAAATTCCTGAAAATTGCAAAAATTGCAAAAATTCCTGGAATTTGCAAAAATTGCAAAAATTCCTGAAAATTGCAAAATTTCCTGAAAGTTGCAAAAATTGCAAAAATTCCTGAAAATCGCAAAAATTGCAAAATTTTCTGGAAATTGCAAAAATCGCTGAAAATTGCAAAAATTCCTGAAAATCGCAAAAATTGCAGAAATTGCAAAAATCGCAAAAATGCCTGAAAATTGCAAAAATTGCAAAAATTGCAAAAATTGCAAAAATTGCAAAAATTGCAAAAATTGCAAAATTTGCAAAAATTCCTGAAAATTGCAGAAATTGCAAAAATTGAAAAAATTGCTGAAAATAAGAAAAATTTCTGAAAATTGCAAAAATTTCTGAAAATTGCAAAAATCGCAAAAATTCCTGAAAATTGCAAAAATTGCAAAAATTGCAGAAATTGCAAAAATTGCAAAAATTTCTGAAAATTGCAAAAATTCCTGAAAATTGCAAAAATTGCAAAAATCGCAAAAAATGCCTGAAAATTGCAAAAATTCCTGGAAATTGCAGAAATTGCAAAAATTCCTAAAAATCGCAAAAATTGCAAAAATTGCAAAAATGCCTGAAAATTGCAAAAATTGCAAAAATTGCAAAAATTGCAAAAATTGCAAAAATTGCAAAAATTGCAAAAATTGCAAAAATTGCAAAAATTGCAAAAATTGCAAAAATTGCAAAAATTGCAAAAATTGCAAAAATTGCAAAAATTGCAAAAATCGCAAAAATGGCAGAAATTGCAAAATTTGCAGAAATTGCAAAAATTGCAAGAATTGCAAAAATTTCTGAAAATTGCAAAAATTGCAAAAATTCCTGAAAATTGCAAAAATTCCTGAAAATTGCAGAAATTCCTGAAAATTGCAGAAATAGCAGAAATTGCAAAAATTGCAAAAATTGCAAAAATTGCAAAAATTTCTGAAAATTGCAAAAATTGCAAAAAATTCTTGAAAATTGCAAAATTGCAAAAATCGCAAAAATTCCTGAAAATTGCAGAAATTGTAGAAATAGCAAAAATTGCAAAAATTTCTGAAAATAAGAAAAATTTCTGAAAATTGCATAAACTCCTGAAAATTGCAAAAATCGCAAAAATTCCTGAAAATTGTAAAAATTGCAAAAATTCCTGAAAATTGCAAAAATTGCAAAAATTCCTGGAAATTGCAAAAATTCCTGAAAATTGCAAAATTTCCTGAAAGTTGCAAAAATTGCAAAAATTCCTGAAAATCGAAAAAATAGCAAAAATTGCAAAATTTTCTGGAAATTGCAAAAATCGCTGAAAATTGCAAAAATTCCTGAAAATCGCAAAAATTGCAGAAATTGCAAAAATTGCAAAAATTTCTGAAAATTGCAAAAATTGCAAAAATTCCTGAAAATTGCAAAAATTCCTGAAAATTGCAAAAATTCCTGAAAATTGCAGAAATAGCAGAAATTGCAAAAATTGCAAAAATTGCAAAAATTGCAAAAATTTCTGAAAATTGCAAAAATTGCAAAAATTCTTGAAAATTGCAAAAATTCCTGAAAATTGCAGAAATTGTAGAAATAGCAAAAAATTGCAAAAATTTCTGAAAATAAGAAAAATTTCTGAAAATTGCATAAACTCCTGAAAATTGCAAAAATCGCAAAAATTCCTGAAAATTGTAAAAATTGCAAAAATTCCTGAAAATTGCAAAAATTGCAAAAATTCCTGAAAATTGCAAAAATTGCAAAAATTCCTGAAAATTGCAAAATTTCCTGAAAGTTGCAAAAATTGCAAAAATTCCTGAAAATCGAAAAAATAGCAAAAATTGCAAAATTTTCTGGAAATTGCAGAAATTGCAGAAATTGGAAAAATTCCTAAAAATCGCAAAAATCGCAAAAATGCCTGAAAGTTGCAAAAATTGCAAAAATTCCTGAAAATCGAAAAAATAGCAAAAATTGCAAAATTTTCTGGAAATTGCAAAAATCGCTGAAAATTGCAAAAATTCCTGAAAATCGCAAAAAATTGCAGAAATTGCAAAAATCGCAAAAATGCCTGAAAATTGCAGAAATTGCAAATATTGCAAAAATTGCAAAAATTGCAAAATTGCAAAAATTGCAAAAATTGCAAAAATTGCAAAAATTGCAAAAATTCCTGAAAATTGCAAAAATTGCAAAAATTCCTGAAAATTGCAGAAATAGCGAAAATTGCAAAAATTCGTGAAAATTAGAAAAATTTCTGAAAATTGCAAATATATTGAAGATTGCAAAAATCGCAATATTCCTGAAAATTGTGAAGATTGCAAAAATCGCAAAAATTCCTGAGAATTGCAAAATTTCCTGAAAGCTGCAAAAATTGCAAAAACTCCTGAAAATCGGAAAAATTGCAAAAATTGAAAAAATCGCAAAAATGCCTGGAGATTACGAAAATTGCAAAAATTGCAAAAATTTCTGGAAATTGCAAATTGCAAAAATTGCAAAAATGCCTTAAAATTCCTGAAAATTGCAAAAATTCCTGAAAATTGCAAAAAATTTCTGAAAATTGCAAAAATTCCTGAAAATTGCAAAAATCGCAAATATTCCTGAAAATTGTGAAAATTGCAAAAATCGCAAAAATTCCTGAAATTTGCAACATTTCCTGAAAGCTGCAATAATTGCAAAAATTCCTGAAAATCGGAAAAATTGCAAAAATTGAAAAAAATCGCAAAAATGCCTAGAGATTGCGAAAATTGCTAAAATTGCAAAAATTTCTGGAAATTGCAGAAATTGCGAAAGTTGCAAAAATTCCTGAAAATTGCAATAATTGCAAAAATTCCTGAAAATTGCAAAAATTACTGAAAATTGCAAAAATGCCTGAACGTTGCAAAAATTCCTCTGTATCTTACGTAATCGTTGGGTAAGTATCCTGAAATTTGCTGGAGCGAGAAATATATCAAAAATCATCATCAATCATAGTCAGTGATTTACACTGCTCGCCAACAGCCATGGAATCACCCCAATTTACGGAAAATGATATTAGGAGTCAAAATAGGTCGAAAATCACTTCAGATTCGGAATCAGGACGCCCAATTCACTAACTATTCAAATTTTTTCTGGAAAATTTTCATTTCTGAAAAATTTAATTTTGTCCTTCCTACTGGAAATTTCAGAACCCTACCTCAATAATTATGTGAGATACGGGGGTGCTTCCATGAGAAGTGAGACAAAATTAGATTTTTCTGAACTGAAAATTTTCAAGGAAAACTATGAATAGTTAGTGAATTGGACGTCCTGATTCCAAATCTGAAGTGATTTTCAACCTATAACATTTTCCGGAAATTGGGGTGGTTCCATGGCTGTTGGCGAGCAGTGTATAACACTGAAGATGACCCCATTTTTGGTATATCTCTCGCTCCAGCAAATTTCAGGATCCTTACCCAACGATTACGTAAGATACAGGGGTGTTTCCATTAGAAGTGGGTCACACTGTAGGTGTACCGTCTCCAGATATCTTATTTTTTCCTCCTCAATTTTTTCCGATGTGGTACTAATACAGCTAAGACTAAAGTTTTACTCAGATCCAATGCAAAATGATATTTGGGTCTCCCTTCTAGCGAGTGAGTCTGAGATTCTGATTTCCATCACTCCAAAGTGCAATTACAATCCGATTGGCTAGCTCATTATGTTTTTCTGGAATTCTCAAACCTTGTTCGAGCTGATCACATTGCACATAGGCGAAGACGATTAAAAATATTCAACTCAATGTCATGCGACATATTCGATACATGAAAAATTCTAGAAAACTATTGAGATTTTATTCTCTGATTACATGCAGAGAAACTATGTGAAATTCTTTAAAAAAATTGGTGTTGCCATACAGGAAATGAAACTATGTGATATTCTTTCCACACATTGTTGTTGCCACACAGGAAATAGTTTTTATTCATGTAACGTGAGCACTGCAAATTGGAAAAAGTCATCGAATTTTGTGATGTGATCATACATGACGTTTTGGCATCAGCTAGCACACACGCTATGAGGTTAGGTCTGCATAATCCACCATTTTTTGTTATCCTACTATGATGCGGATTCAGCTCCATTACCTATATACCGCTGATGACCATCGACACATATTGAATAACAGTATTTACAGTTGAACGGTAATCGGGAACATGATGGTAATCCAAAATTTATTATCAGCTCATCGGGAAGTTGTTAATAGAACGTTACACAAGTATTTGAGGCAAATCAGAATCATGTTCAGCTGATATGAATCCACAGTCTGATATATCAGTAGCCTCGTTTTATTCGTTGATCAATAAGGAAGAAACTCAGTATTATACTTTTCGTGGAGAAATTTTTTTACGAGATATTGATAGTACCGAGCATGATATTGATAGTACCGAGCATCTGACCAACTTTTTCGGAATACCTGATGCTAGCTGAATTTGTTTCGTAAACAGCTATGAACTTCCCTAAAATATTGTGAACTTCATGTTTCAGTTTCACTGGAAATCATCAGACAACACCCTGTTATATTTCTCCAAAATAATCTTGAATTCTCGCATCAGAACAGTGAATTCTGGTTGATAACAAAGGTAGCTTTGTCTTCATGAACTACAGTATTTCATAGAATGGCACCTTGAGAAGGAGTGAATAATGGTAGGTCACTTAGCTAGTGGTTTATACTTCACAAATACATCACTGGAATTCCAATGTTGGGGAACAAATACTATAGTATAACTGAAAGATTCACCTCCACCTTGTATACTACTCAACTGCACGATAGGCACATTCACCTCGACCTGCCATCAATATTCAGCAAATTACTTATAGGTACGGATCCCTTATATAGGGTGTCACATTCAATATTAAACACGCTCAATAATTCTTGGTATTGGATATTCATTCTGGAAATCTCAAGACCTGTCAATTTTTGATTTTGAAGGGACTTCTCAATAGACACAATGATGTTGCCCCCTTCCCAAAACTAACTCAACTAAGACCTTGAACTTCTCCATAAGAATGCCCACCATTTCAAAATGTCCATTGGGTCGACTGGTACCTCAAGGTTGATGAAATATATTCCTCTTCTGCATGATGACAATGATTATGAACGTATACGCTCATTTATTGGTGGGAGCTATTCTTTAGGGAAGGGTAAAATTGAATAATTCAAGAGATCTGATTTGTATGACTCAGAGAAACAATTGAAATCAACAGTTCAAAACCAACGAACTTACCCCTTTCAGTCAGGAGGAGATTGAAACAGTGTAGTGATCATCCTAGATCTCTTAGTTATGAGATCTTGTTCGTGAATAGAACTGGAGGGTTCCACTCACACAAGTATTCAGGTGGTGAAATCTGTCAGCAGAGTGGTTCAATTATTGTAGTACCACTTTGCAACAGGTAGGCTTATATAGAGGCCTGCAAGTGTTGACTAGAAAAGGCAGCGTCCTACAGTGCCCTACTTCAGAACAAACGCCACTAGATGGCGATAGCATGACTAGATCATCCTGCAGTATCCGAGGTTATTTGGGATGTTTCGTTACATATTGGACACCCATCCTGTAACCATGTTATCGATTCGCAGAAACAAACAATGATTATGAATGTATACGCTCATTTATTGGTGGGAGCTATTCTTTAGGGAAGGGAAAAGTTGAATGATTCAAGAAATCTGATTTGAATGACTCAGAGGAACAATTGTAATCAACAGTTCAATACCAATAAACTTACCCCTTTCAGTCAGGACTGTCAGGAGAAGATTTGAACTTCTTCTGAAGGCGTAAAAAAATTGATTGGGTTAGTGATAAAAGAGTGTAGTGATGTAGTTATGAGATCTAGTTCGTGAATAGAGCTGGTGGGTTCCACTCGAGTATTCAGGTGGTGAAATCTGTCAGCAGAGTGGTTTTATTATAGTACCACTTTGCAACAGGTAGGCGTAGGCATCAGCAAGTGTTGACTAGAGAAGGCAGCGTCCTACAGTGCACTACCTTAGAACTAACGCCACTAGATGGCGATAGCATGACTAGATCATCGTGCAGTATCCGAGGTTATTAAGGATGTTTCGTTACATATTGGACACCCTGTAACCGAGTTATCGATTCGCGGAAAAAATATTTTGATGAATTTGAATAATTGCCGTCAGGCGAACTGACAGGAATAAGGAGATATATAGATTGCCTCTGGATGACTAGGCGGATTATGTAATTCGAGGCCGGTCGATGGCACTCGAGAACCGCATAAGAAAACCAACTTATCGAAACAATTTCATGTCGAAAACGTTCATCCGGTTTCCATCGGTCCTCCGTCAAAACAGATTTTCGCATTGTATAAGAACATTTCGACATGAGGAAACAATGGCAGGCCGATATATAAAGATAATTTAACGTTTCATCAATGTTGATGAAATAGGCCATAGCCAAATACTTGAGAAAATTTCTAGGAAGCAATTTGATGCAGGAAGTTCAGAATTGAAACTGAAATAAAAACCCCGGATACCAAGTTTCGTCTTAAAAATGTTTTTCTTGAAATTGTCCCAGGAATACCTCATCTGAATATTTTGACGTACATATGTAATAATATACAAGGTGTCCCGAAATTGCATAGAAAGATTGCAACCACAGGTTGTAGGAACGAAAATAGTAAAAAAAGTTTATGTAAACATGTTCAGAAATGGCCCCCTAGGGAGTTAGTTAGTAATCTGAAATCTGTGAATAATTTCGAAACCCTTCGTGATAAAATAATCAAATATTGCATGCTTATATTTTAGAATACGCTCTCTTCATTTAAGATATTTTCGACAATGCAGTTTTGCCGTTTCTACTAGAAAGTAATAGCAACATTGATATTTCGAATGGAACACCTTGTATTTTATCGCATTTTCATATTCTCCCTGAAGAGCTGATTTTATCGATGCATCACCCTTGGGCTCTATCGAAAGAGATTACAGAGATATAGGGTGTTCAAAATCGAGATTTTTCAACTATAGGATTTTTTCGTGTCGAAACAATTCATTATCGGTCAAAACGGCTCACATGTCCCAATCTCAACTTCTGATTCACGATTTACTGATCTTTAGTCGGAACAGATACAGGGTGGTTCAAGATTCAGAATTATGATCACCCTGTATCTGTTCCCATTAAATATCAGTAAATAGTAAATCAAAACCAACTGTAGAAAACCTGTTATAACAAAAACGTTCTTTAAATTTTCATAAAATATTTTTTCGTAACTTCAAGTGATTCCAAAAACATTTTTTCTGCTCCACAATAATTTTTCTCAATCGGCTGATGATGGATAATCTATAGATCCGAAACATGTCCCCTTTCCATTTATGATTTCCATTCCACAATGTAAACCATTCTCAATGAAAACCATTATTTACAGATTCATTAAATATCAATGAATTGACAAAGCGAAACGTTTTTCTACCTGATCTTTTGAAATCACTTATGAAACCGAATCCAAACTCCAAGAAGAAGCTGCAAATCAAAAACATAACAGGATTCAAGAAAATCCCTCAACAAACAAATTACTACTATATGAAGTAAATCAAAAGTTGAGATAGGGACATGTGAGCCGTGTTGACCGATAATAAATAGTTTCGACACAAACAAATCCCAAAGTTGAGAAATCTCGATTTTGAACACCCTATATCTCTGTAATCATTTCCGATAGACCCCAAGTGTGACATATCGATGAAATCAGCTCTTCAAGGAGATTCTAGAAATGCAATAACATACAGGGTATTCTATTCGAAATAACGAAGTTGTTGCTACTTTTTGATAGAAGCGTCAACACTGCATTGCTGAAAATAATTCAAATGAAGAGAGGAAGGTATTCCAAAATATTAACATGCATATTTTCAGGGTGTAAGCTCGTCGTGATATACCCCGTATAGAAAGAATCCTGTTTATGTGAAAGCTTCTTCGAGCCATACATATACAATTTTCCAGTTTCCGTTCCTAGATGTTGTCCTCTTTGCCCGTACATTCGATTAAGTTGTAAACCCCAAATCCCATATAAAGCTCTCACAATAAACACTAACTGTAAAATGTTGGCATTGTAAATTGTGGGGTCGTTCCGAATACAGTGTATATTCGTAAATCCTCTCTTGAGTTATTAACGGTCCGGCGGTTATGTAACGCGGATTTTATATACAATATCCATTATCATTTGGAGTTGGTACGCGAATAACGCAACTAAATGGGTTATGCGGAGTTGGTATACAGGGTTTTCTGAATAGAGTGTCCGCAGCCATTAACAACTTTTATTCGCGAGATTCACGAAGTGGGCGACATCTAGGTTACATAATACGAACTTCAAACTGGGGGAAAACAAACTGTTGTCTATGGATTAAGTGCATAGACTACATTGCATTCAGCTTGCTGTAGCTGTAGTGAAACTTTTCAATAACATAAAGTGTTGAGTTGGTTTATTTTTTTACATTATTACATTTTTATTAGTTTAGTGAACAGTGAACGGGTGAAGAATTGGAGATAGTTCAAACAATTCAAACTAATTATGACGAGCAAAACAATTGACATATAAAAGAACAGCTACATGTTTACAATACCCAGATTGTCCTGCTTTGCATGAACAAATACAAATCCATTGTTCTACAGGAGTTCCTCTGGACCCCAACTTCAATTTCACTTCATGTGGGGAAGATTTTATCGACGAAGTTTGTAGACAAAGTGCAAAAATGTGCCTTTTGTTGAAGTCTTCTGCCTCACACAAAATCACATGATTAGCATGGAGAACTGCTTCTCCTTTCACTACTGATCGGCTTTTTCCATCTAAATAGAGCGAAATATCTGCCAAAAGAACATCTACAACAGGCATTGTTTGCGTTTTCGATCGAATATTGACAATTAATGTCAAGAAATTCAAAAACTTATCACTCTTATCAGTACACAGTGCACAAGCTAATGGCACTAATGGGATTGAGTGAGGATGGAGTTTGTTGTTTTTTGTAATTACAAAAAACGTCAAAACAGCAGTGTCAAGAACATTTAGGAACTCTAGATTCATCTACCTCTTATTGTGGTTTCCCTGTGAACACTGCCAGAAACCAGCCAGAAACCAGCCAGAAACAGTCTTATATATGAATGTTCATTGTCAATGATATACAATTGAATCATTCGACAATAGTGATGTAGCATTGAAGTGTCGTTCACGAAGTTAGTATTTTTCATCATTACTGAATCAACAATCAAATATGTTCAATACCTGCACATCTGAATAGCTTTCTTCAACTTTTAGGTAATTTTGAATCTTCCGTAAACGCTGATTGGTAACGAAGTACTTCTGTATCTCAATCATCATTTCTTCATCATCGCTAGTATCCGAAGTATCTATGATTTCGGAAATTATTGTAATAATAGTGATAAACTTCAATGAGACATTCATAATTATTCAAATTCCAAACATTTCCTCACTAGTGACTCGAATATTTGAGATTATGTGTATTATGAATATTGGTGGATTTAGCATGGATGATCTGTTCGGATAATCAGGCAGCACTCAAGGCTATCTCTCATCCCAGACCAAGCTCAGCATTGGTACAGGAATCTGGAAATGCCCTTGGGATATTAGCCGAATCAAAGGAAGTTGAACTGGTATGGGTCCCGGGTCACAGTGTGGTGCCCGGAAACGAAACAGCAGACGAACTTGCTAAGACCGGATCCGCGGAGCTGTTTCTGGGACCGGAGCCTGGTATAGCAAGGAGCCAAATTACGTCAGCCTTCGATGAATGGGCGGAGAAGTCACTAGGAGAATACTGGAGGAATACCACAGGTTGCAGGCAGGCCAAGGGGTGGGATTTGAAATCTTTGGAGTAGACAAACTCGAACAGGAGGACTTGATTATATTAGAGTGGACGGACATACTGGTCTTCAACAGAAAGTCAGGGAGATTCGTGAAGGAAATCTAGGTGAAGGAAGCGTGGATATGTGGTGAGCAGGGTTAGCAAAAAGGGCTCATCGAGGCCTACTTGCTTGCCTACAGCCTCCCCACCTACTACTACTACTACTTCTAGCAGGTATGATGTTGTTTCCTCCGATTCATGACATTCAAATTCCGATTATCAAGACCTCACATACAACATTACTTCGTGATTAAGTTTCCACACTTATTCTTCGACATTATCCCTATCCTTCCGGCGGCCAAACATTTAATTCCAGATTTGCGGAAACGGAAACGTTAAATTTAAACTTTCTGGGATGGCACCATTAAGACCATTCGGAGCGTTAAAAGATTTGTGCAGGTGCTCGCCTTGGTCTTTTTGGGTCTTTCGGCGTGGATGAGAGGACGATTCGGCGGAGATTTGTGGGAGATTTTATTGCTCGGAACACACTTTTATCTTTGCGCGCGCGAAGAAAGAAAATTTGTAAGATTACGGATCGTGCATATACCTGAGCCAGAAATGAAGGAATTCTTATTTTAATAAATTTGCGGTTACGGCGCGCCATCCAACTTTTCTGAGAAGATTTATGGAGGTCTTATTTATAACGGCGCTGCAGTTCGGCCGTAACTTTGTCCGTTTGGATAATTCCGAAGTGGAGCAAGAGATAGGGGCTCTTCAGACGCTTATACTTTTGATGATGGATTCGCCTTTTTGAAGTATCAACTAGACGACTTCGAGTGAGAGAATTTCCTAGTATGTATGAGATATATCGACATAGTTCTGGGAACGAGGTAACTCGAGAATAAGACGTTTCAGTGAATAGAATTCAGTCAGAAGATGGGATTAATTCCAGAAAAGATATTTTATATGGAAAGTAGATTTCATATTTCACGGAAGGAAAGTACAGGGTGAGCTGGAGTAGATGTCTCATGATCTTTATTACCAGAAAAAATACTAGAAAAATTCAAATATGTTTCCATGTTTGAAAATTGAAGTAACGACGTCATCAAATTTGATTTTCCTCGGAAAATAATGTTTATAAAGCATATCCACCTCATGAAAAATGTCCTTAAAATAAAACAGTCAACGAATTCTGTTCGAAAATGAAGACATATCTGAAATATTCAGATTCTCATGGCCTACTATTGTTTGTTGAAGGGGTCGAAATTTCAGAAACAATTATTTTCTTTTTTTTAGTGGGTAGCCTATCCGGTTCAGGCAGAGGTGAATACCCCCATACAAAAATTTTGACGCAATAGCTCATATAGGATATCACTTCACCAAAAAATAACTTTGCAGATGATAGCGAAATATAGTAAAACAAGAGCCATTTTGTGTTATAGACGTAGACAAATAATATACTTATACCGATTTTGAAGACATGGAATGAAAATTTTAGATGACTTCATGGAAATTGTTATATATAGTATGGAGATTATTTCCTCGAATTAATCAAACTATATTGTTTGATTTTCAGTAAAAAAGATATGGATCATGATGAAAGTTACAACGTAAAACTCTGTATTCAAGTATTCGATGTGTTTTGCGGTTTCTACATTGAATGACTCTCTCACCGATTACCTATACCATATAGATCATCATTTATAGATTTTGATACAGGGTGATCTGAAGAAGCAGAAATATCTAAAAAAAAGTTGGTCGACGACTTCCAAATTAGGAGGATGTTGAGAGTTGAAATCGCACACACTGTATATTATGTAATGTAATGTATTAGGGAAGAATTTCTTCAACCCATGGTGTAGGCTTCATCACTTACTCCATACGCCACTTCAAGAGTAGCACTTTCAGATACGCGCTACGGTCTTGAAGGCTTTTTTTTTCACGCCTTCGATACACAAATAACAATTACTCTCGGTAACTTCTGTTCAATAAATCGACTACGAAAATGATATTTTTCCAACGAACGTCAACTGGGCATAATCGACAACTTTTCAACCACCTTTGGGCAACTTTTTTTCAATCTGAATGCAACAATGGATTCTGCTGAAACTTTTTTCTCTGACGAATAACTGCGAACTTCCACTCCATTCGACATTCTATTCGATTTCATTCCACATCCGACCCGACGTAAAAGAACAATATTCCACCGCAATGCGAAAGAAAGAAAAACTCTTGTAATCTCGAACAATGCGCAATAAATAGTATATGTAAAGGAACATTTTTCAATCCGGATCGATCTAGAGCGTCTAGATCTAACCGAGATGTAGACTTTTCACTGAATGTCAAGGAAGGAAAAACATATGGTGGAGTCATCATTAGGAGAAGGATAGAACTCTCATATTGAAAACTTTGTTCACATACAGAAGACTACAATTCGGAGAATCAATGAAACAAAACAGTGTAATAGTGTCTTCAAAGACAATAATATATTTCATTAGAGTTCAAATAACACCTTCAATGTTCTCATTTTCAAATCAATTAGATGAGAAGACGAAAACTTGAAATTCCAATCTCAAAAAGCCAAAACATTATCAATCTACTGAAATAATTCGAAAAACCACCATCGAGGTATTTCCTTGATCATTTTGAGAAAATGCACACAAAACTGCAGTCCTTCTAGGACCCACCAGTCAAAACAAAGGGAATGGAAATCTATACCTAAAGATGTCAAAGTGATGAAAAATCGCTCAAATAGAATCACACATCGAATAACATGATATTGGGAGATGTACATTTCATGATCAAGAGATCCAGGATGAATAGTCCAAAATTGTAAGCGAGTGAAACAGTACTATTTCGGCTCACCAGGTCTCACCAGTGTCTCTCGGTCTACTGACTAGTTGATGAAATACAATTGAACTCATATGAAATGCTCATTTGATAGCGTTTGGGTTAATTGAATTTGTGCAGGCTTCAATAATGATCATCAGTATTCGTCACAAGTTGCTTCCCGGATTTCGTAATACAGGATGCTTATACACAATGGGAAATAATTTCTCGAACAATGATATACAATCCAAGAATACTAAGATCACTCTGATCCACAAACATATAGAGAAAAACAAATAAAATAACATAAGTAATATTCAGGCCAAATAGTACTTCAGCGAGTCCAATCTTGGATCATCAGTAATAGATGAGTTCAGCTAGCTCTGATAGAATGAAAATGTGTCTTCCCCATGTGTCCTTGTCTACAGTGTTCCAACGTGAAATAATGTAAAAGAAGATCATATCAACCTCAATGTCCAAAATACTAGAATGGTATTTTTTCCATTTCTTCTCATTTCCAGTGTTTCAAAATAAATTTTTCATTATTTTACGTTGGAACACTGAAGACAAGGACAGATGAGAAATACTTATTTTTTCTCTCTCAACTCTAGCTGAACTTCTCTATTACAGAACTTGGTCATCCTGTATATTCATAACATTTATTCAACTCCCATGAGAATATCACAATCCAGAAAATACTCACATGATTCAATTGATATTTACCGCATCCAACTTCAATTGCATTAAAACGAACAAGACGAACGCCAAAGGTAATGTGAAATGGAGACAACATTCCCAAATTATGGAAAATTGAAATTTAAACCCTAGGCTGTTCAAAAACCATTGAAAATGTATCTGAATTTGATTAAATGTATGTAAACTCAATCACCAATGTCCCTAGTCTTCATAAACAAGTGAACAATTTCAATTGATATTTACCGTATCTAACTTCATTTGCATTAAGACGCACAAGACAAACGCAAAAGGTAATGGAAAATGGAGACAACATTCCCAAATTATGAGAAATTGGAATTTAAAGCATTGAAAATGTATTTAAATTTGATTTAATGTATGTAAACTCAAATCCAATGTCCCTGCTCTACAACTTCCATGTACCTCGCTTGAATAACCGAAATGAAACATGTTTTTATCTAACAACACCAAGAACAAATATTATAGCCAAGTTTTTTCATTCTGTTCTGGTTCCCACGGAAAGGGATGTCCTGTAATGTTCAGAGAACATCGTGCGAACCAAGGGAAATAAGGTAGGAATTAGTGTTCTTCTTGAATTTCTGTAGGTTATATGCCTCGGGAAACACCCCTCTTGGCAATGTGATCCAGAGCCTCGCTGTTCGTTGGATGAACGAGTCTTTGGAAAGAGATGTTCTGGATCTAGAAAGTGACCACGAAGGGGTGCGAAGCCTCAACTCGACGGGTTAATCTCGTGGAGAGTGCCAAGCGAGGAACAATTATTGATATTTCAGAAGAGCATCGGCCATGAAAATATCTATAAAATATAGTCAGATCGCCAACTTTTCTACGGTGTTCCAGAGAAGTGAGTGAGTTTGTGAGAGAGGCATCACCCACGAGACGAATTGCTCTTTTTTGCACAGAATCCAACAGTTTCAGGGTATGTTTTAATAATGTCTGTGATCAAATAGGTAGATCTATTTTCAACATCAATAGGATGTTTCAAATAATTTTTGAGAAATACTCTCCTCAGAATTGAGATGTAAAGTTATATTCGATTGTAACTTATTGTTTATTATTTTTGTGCTAAGTTTGATGTGTTGATTATGCTGCTTGTCCTGTAATTGGGTGTAATCTGTTTGGACAATGAACGTTTTTTTTATAAACGAATAAACTGTTGTATAATGATCACACTATATAGAATACTATGGAATATGATTAAAGTGTGTTGAATGGTAGTCATGGTAAAATGAGATGCGAAGGGACTGATTAATAAATAAACATGAAAACTGTTTGACTCTGAATTATCTGTTTGAATATTTAACATGGTGGCAGCGGTGGGATACAGAAGAAGCAGCATTGATGCCCAGAAACGGATCCGCAGAAATCAACGAGATGATACAAGGAAGAGAGAATGTTCGGATGTCTTCTAGAGGTCGAATACTGAAGATACCTTCTACCTTGAGAGACTTCCTGCAGTGATCCAATGAAGAGTTGTTTTCAAGATGGATGAGATTTTTTGACATTTGATTGATATTTGACTACTCCTCGATTTTTATAGAAGGGGCATGTTGTATAATGATCACATTGAATTGTTTATTGTTATTTGACTCCTTCTTGATTTTTATAGAAGGGGCATGTTTTATAATGATCACACTGTATAGAATACTATGAAATACGATTATAGTGTGCTGAATGGTAGTCATGGAAAAATGAGATGTGAACGGACTATTTGAATATTAAACATCTGGTCAAACTCACAAGAGTTCTGAACATTCTAGAACAGACCAATACCAATATTTCTTTAGCTGCAACCCTCCCAAAACTCACCATTCCTTTCGATCCTGAATGTCAACGTGAAGGAACACTTATCACTCATTGTAATAACATTCACTTGATGCGAGTATAGTACAATATTACACTGTGGGCCCTATAGTAATTCTCGAAGGGACACTCATTTGTTCCCATTACTCTTGCCCTCGCAGATGGTTGTGCTCGGCGAAATTGTGGTTTATTAGATGTTCCATCATGTGTGTCACATGATACCGTACTTCGAGACAGGCGAATATATACGCTACTTTCAGTTCAACGGCTGAGTTATTTTGTCACGGGGATATTATGTGCCTCACGTATGAAATTTGAGTTAATCTCGTCAATGTGAGTTACAGAAAATACCTATTCACATTTGATGCAATGAAATCCTCCAGAGACTCAATCTGAAACGTATTTGAGATAAATGACACATTTCCTGGAATTCTTACTAACCTGAGTGCAGCTTTGGATCGATTGATACCCAGAAAACTATAGAGCAATAGAGATTTCCAAGGATCGTTGCTGCGCATTCTCCTCTATTCAATATACCTATGTGTATGATTTACCAATATATTTCATTATCAGAACATCTGTACAGTCTTGTATGCAAATGATACCACTGTCGATTTTCAATATGCAGAAAGAAGTGATATCCACTTTGATTCAGCTATAAATTTTCATATCAGTAAAAAACGGTTCATTCCAAATCAACTAGTTTTGAATGAAGTGAAGACGTAGTTTTTTTTTCAATTCAGAATTTCTTTCCACGTCCAGTATGATGAATATCAATTTATCTTACATTAAAAATAAATGCCCAATGTCAACAAATCATAATTCTCAGATGTCAATTCGTTATAGTTTTAGTTATATTATAGGGAGATGAAAATTGTGTAAATCATGAAAAATGGCTGAAAGAATAACTGGACTTCAGGTTACTGATGAGGATTTGATATCCGAAATGAGTTTATTCGAGTAAAGTCATATAACCTGTTTGTGAGAGATATAATTCCTATACCACTGATACGAATGATTTTTTTTTTGAAGTTCCAAGCTCATCAAGATCAGAGTTTATGCAAGTATACTTCTACTAGTGTCAACGTCCTCCAGTCTACGAGGAACGTCATTTATATATACCAAGAATAATATTGGGCCTAAAATCTCACGAGAGTGCTGCATATAGAAAGTGCTAGGTGCAATAGTGAAGGAAATCGCATCGGTAATACGAAATTCTGTCCGAATGGGATGCGAGGAGGATGGGAAAGTCAGACAGAACCTGCACAGAGCAGGTGACATCCCTTTGTGCGAGCTGATGATCAATGGGCGTGAATCGCACAGGGGGAGTCTTCGGATATAAATGCTGGTGAGATCTTGAATTTCAATTGGAGATGTTCAAGCATGTCAGATATACACTGTGTCCGAGATGAGGATGGCCAGTATGGGCATCTCGGAAACTACTCGAGATACAGAGTTGGTTAAATGGGAGTGTAAACGAGTTGGCCTCTGATGAGTAATTAACCTATTTTGATTAGTAATTTATCAACCTGTCATAAAATCACCTCATTCAATAATAACTGAAATTTATCATAGGGTACTTCTTGCCGAACGAGACAGGTCGGCAAGTAGGTTCAAAATAAGTCGTATCAAAATGAAGACATAATCTGAAATATTATACAATTATTATAACCTTCCCTTTTATATGCCAAATGTTCAGCAACCTGCAGACCCTCTGCTCAACACAAGTAAAAGACAAAATCTCTGAACTCACTTACTCTTACTAATCAATATCGATTAATCCAAAAATTATATCGGGGTGTTGGAAAAGAGTCATAGTAAAAAAAACCAACAACTATATCTCTCGATACCATGTCTTTATTCATCTTATACTATGACAATAATTATTTAATCCTACAAGTATTCTGGCCGCAAGATATAGAAGTAAATCTATTTCATTTTTGAGTTATTTCCAAAAAAACTGAGTTTACTAATATTCAATAAAAAAAAATTCTGGCGTTAATAATGAAGTTATGACAAAGCTGAATTTGGCATCATCGATTTTCTGATCCAACGTGTCGTCTTTGAGCAATCGTAATCAACTCCATTTTTTCAAATACGGCCCTGATATTCTGATAGCTAAAAGATGTAATTCCTGCTGACATAGTGTTTTTCTAACCATCATGTCACGTTTGGATGATGATCTATGGCGACGAAAAACAAGAAGCGGTATTCGACGACGATTCTTTGTTCCAGCGGCATACAAAGGAAGCTTATCGAATGAAAAAGGTATATCGAATCGTCACAATTAATTCACCCCCTTTTCCAACAGCTTCGCTTACATTCGCATCACACCCGACATTAAGCTTATCTCGCGATTCGATCGAACGTCATAAAAAGAAGCCGAAAATCCTAGCAATCCGCCGGGGTTTTCACCGGCACGACCCCGTTTTTTACAGTAGGAGTGTGTAAGAGTACGATATAACGTCAAAAAGGAATGTGACTTAGAGTGAAAAAACGCTGATACTCTTTTTAGAGAATCATCTCAAGTGTCAAATCATTGATATTTCTGCTAGAAGTAATATCTTGCTTCACATCCGAATGGCTCCGAACAAAATTGAAATTTTGAATGATTCTAGAAATGCATTCGCAAATAAGAATGCAGGATGATTTCTAACAAGATCATCTAGCTGTCTGTTAGGTGGATATTTCATTTTCGAAACTATAACTGATGTCTAATATATAAAAGAAATAATATCATCGCAAGGTCTGTCACTTTCGTTTGTTCTACAAAACTATTGATCATCATCATTGCAGCAGATATGGATACAGAACTGATGTGTATCAAAAAAGAGATGGTGTCACAGGTTATCATCAACCAGCAAGAAGCTACTTGGTTTATACAAAGTACCGACCCAAGGTTACTGACGGAAGTAGGGATGTACCAACTCTTAATCCTCTTGGAACCAGTTTTTGTCCAATTCTGTTCAGAGTGGCTGAATAACTACTCCTATATTAGGTTAACGTAAAGTTTTCCACAGTAGATAGGCTATGAGATTTCTGGCACAATATCTGACCCCGGTTCAGTATCAGCAGCGTCACTTCGTTCAACTGCCCAAGTACGCGCATGGCATTTCATACATACAGAGTTACTGGTAATTCGATACATTCCTTTGGAGATGTGATAAGGGAGGTGGTGAGGAGTGAAATCACACCAACATGCATTTTCAGATATTCAAAATTTTCAGTTTTTCTCCGAAAATTAGACTTTAGGGGTTTAACAGTTAGTTTTCTGGAAATCTGCTGTACGATTTTTCATCTTTTCAACCAGAATACATGATCAACACTATGGTCTTATGTTTGAAAGAAAAAAAAAACAAATTCAACAGTTAGTATTCCAGAAATCTGCTGTACGTTTTTTAAACCTTTCAACCAAAATGCGTGATCAACACTATGGTCATAGGTTGAAAAGAAAAAAAATCAGAAATAATTCAAACCAAAGATGAATTGTAGATACAAAGTCATATTTTTGTTTGTGAATTGTGGATTCCAACACTTTCTAGTGGTTATTTATGGAAAAATTATCAAGCCACATTCGTCAAAAATTTTTCAAAACTTCCTTGAGGCAAATAGCTAACTGGGTGAAAATGGAACTGAAAGTGCTTGATACGGGTTTGTTATTTCAAACTAATAGTGAAAAACATACTTGGGAAATGCCTATCAGTGTTTATTTTTGGCGATTCAACATCAATTCGTTTTTTCATTTTCGTTTATTTTCTTGAGGCATCCAAATAGCATAACAAATTTTCATAACCTTCATTATTAGGCCGAAGAAGACTCCCGTTCAACAAGGGAAACTAGTTTTCAAAGAAAGTTTCCTGTATATGTGTGGATGGAACTCATTTACCGTTATTTACTATGACCGATCACACTCTTTTCTAGACAATTTCAACGGGAAAATGTATGTACATTTTCTACAACATGATCTACAGGAGCTTCTCATGAGGATTTTCCTCTCCCTTTCGCTATCCGAAGACGAATGATTTTCCAACAAAACGGTTGTCCAGCGCATCATCAGCTGATCGCCCGACACTTCCTGGATGAACGTTTGCCTTAACGTTGCATTGGAAGGTCAGGTTCAATGAGTTGGCCAGCGCAAAGCCGTGACCTAACCCCTCTTGATTATTATGTGTGGGGTTATATGAAAGCGCTAGTTTATCAAACCACAGTGAATACCCGGAAAGAGCTCATACAAACGGTAACCAACGCTGTTCTGCAGATACAGAATAATTTGACAAAATAACAAAGACGGAAATAAAAAGACGCTGCCGAGCAAGTATTCGAAATCAAGGCTCTCACTTTGAACATGATTTCTGAAAAGTAAATTGCAATAGATATTTTTCAAGTTTGTTTTTACTATTCATTTGAAATGACTGTAACCCGTATCAACCACTTTCATCAGGTTCATTTGTACCATTTGTTAGATAGCTATCGCCTTGAGGAGGATCCAACAATTATTTGACAAAGGTGAGTTGGATATTTTTCTATAATTAATTGCTAGAAAGTAATAAAATCCAAAATCCACAACTGAAACTACGACTTTTTATTTACAATTTATCTATGATCTAAATTATTCCTGATTTTTTTTATTTCAAACAAGACCCTAGTGGTGGTCATGTATTCTAGTTGAGAGGTTGAAAAAACGTACAGCAGATTTTCGGGAAACTAACTTTTGAACCTTCAAAGTCTACCATTTAGAGAAAAGTAGGAAGTTTTCAATATCTCACAAACTATTAATATTTGCATAATGCATATCAGGGTTAAATTCACTCATTACCATCTCCTCTATCACATCTCTAAAGGAATGTATCGAATTACCAGTAACCCTGTTATATGTTCGTTTACCGTTGGTCGTGACCTCATACACGCCCGTATATCCTCGGTATGATAATTAGGGCAGAAAGAAGCAGGAAAACCCGTGTAAGGTTTTTCTTTTTCGTTCTCGAGGGCGGTTATCGGGCAACGACAGTATTAGTTCCGTGTCGACGGTAGCGATATATTGGCGTCGGAGCTAAGTCATTCCATCCAGGTAGTGATAACGCTGGCAACGAGGAAGGAAGTATAGATGTTCGGGAAGTATTTATGTTCCGCACTGAAATTTAATTCGTAGCTCTGGTAGGATATGAGAGAGAATCGATAAACTGAAATAACGAAAAAATATTACGAAACAAGTTCGGGAAAAAATGGGGAAAAAATTACTTAGTCATGATAATAACTCCAATATTCAACAAATGTTAACAGGTTTCTTGAATGAGAGCCTTGTCCATTTCTCAAATTTTTTTGTATTTTTTCTTCTTGCCCTCATAAAAAAATATCAGATATTATGAATTCAATTGTGGTAAGAGCAAATAAAATGATTTGTTCGATGTCTTCAGTGAAAGAGTGGAAGTATATGTAAGCGTATGGATGAATACAACTCATCTTGTGGACGTTGTGGGGACTAGTCTGCTGCCGCTTTCAACATAAAAATGAAAAATAATGTTCATGATTTATATATCTAAAAAAAAATTTTTTCGAGTGTTTCTTAATAACAATTGATCTCGAAGTTGACCATTTTTATATTCAGAGAACCATTTCCGGCTTCAAGATAAGTGTAGGAGTATGTGAGCGTATTGATAAATATAACTCATCATTGGACGTTTTGGAAATAAATCTGCTGCCGCTTTCAACATCAAAATAAAAAAAAAAATTCAAGATTGTAATATCTGTTTTTATTTTTCGAGTGTTTCTAAATTGATTTCAACTTGACCATGTATATATTCAGTGAACAATTTCCAATTTCAAGATCAAAAGTGGGTTGACTAGCTTACCCGATGGGCCACTGATACAAGAGTCCATCCAACCATCTTGTATGGATGAAGAATAGACCGTCATTCATGTGAAAAACGTCGACAAAATCGAGAACGACAAAGAAAAACAGAAGTGAATTGTCAAATATAATGGATGTCACACAATGAATCCCCTGACATCACAAAATCAAATATCAACAAGAACCTTAGAGGATAAATACAAGCATAGCTCAGGTGACATCCTATGGATAAAATTATTTATTGCAAAAATGATGCCACCTGAATAAAGCAATCTATCTATCTATAACAATGCTTATCACTACAAGGAGAAGTAACATTGAAAAAATGTGATACCAAGAAATAAAGAATTCGTTAAGGACCAAGGGAAGAATGGACAACAGTAGGAAAAAATTAGGAATCTAGGAATGAAGAAAAATGTTAGCAGTCAAAATGTGTTCATCGAATGAAATAATATTTGAGTTTTCCACTCTCATTGGAGAACGGTATGGTCAGAATAGTTTTGAACATAAGAATAAACTTTTTATATAATTTTGGTTTTTGTTAATTGACACGTCACTGTATCTGATCATCATAATCTTATTGAAATCGGTTTTTTTCATCATAATCCTTTGTCTACTCTTAACTTGAATCGTCCGGATAGAAACTGAATATTGCTCGTCTATATGAACAATCCATAGCAAGAACGCGAATAAAATGATAAAATGATAAATTTCTCAATTCGAGGTTATTAAAACGCTTTTATGGCTTGGCGACTTGTACGGCACACACTAATAAAACGTGTCCCTGGGGATATGAAACGGAAAATGAAGCCGGTCGCCAGTGTATATAGAATTATAACAATAAAACCATACATCGTAGTATGCACAACAATAAAAAGAAATGAACGATACGAGAGGTTGTACATTCGAAGTTGTTAATTATCTACCCAGCCAAGTGCTGTAATCCATTTTTTATAGCGATAATGTTCAATCTCATTATTTGTTTATTGTAAACATCTGAACTGAATTTTTCAGGTCGTACCCACAGTTGTCATAGGAAATCTATAGTAAACTCTGAATGAATAAAACAAGTGTACTCCAACTATCCATTCCACTGGAAAGTCATATTCAATAGGAAATCAGTGTAGGGAATGTTATGTTATGTATATACTCGCCTCATATGACTACAATTATATATTATACTAGAAGGTTGAAACTGAAATGATATAGAAAACGTACTATTCTTCGAAAAACAGGCTGTACATAACCAAAGGAGCTGAAGAAAAGAAAGGTAAAATATGGCAGGAAGCGAAGAATTTCAGTGTCAGTAAATACCACTATAGAAATAGTCCTGCACGTGTGGTACTGTGCCACTGTGTACTAGTTTCCTCCATTACACCGATCAAGATCACTTGGGCGGCAACATGGTCTCAGGCATGGATATGTTTATGGGTCCGAGCAGTATTGAGATTATGAGAGTTCAAGCCAAAGAACTGTTGAGTCAGAACTCTCACAGACTCTCTACTCATTGGAGCAGAGTACTGATCAGGATGCCTTGAGAATCCCTACCTTTGATTGGTATACCATCAGAGAGTACATCATTATTTTCAACTGAGGGATGTATCAGACATTCGAGAAACACCAACCACGGCGATTTGCGGTTTATGTCTGGACTTTTCCAATCCCCTCCCCCCTTTTTCCCAGGGCGATCCGAAAGATTGGGGGCGGCTTTAGCGTATCGCCGCCGACAACTAATTCGTGCGGACGTACCAATTCCTCGAGTGATTCGACGTCTTCGGTAATCCTGGCCGTCTATTCTCGACGGATGATCTCTGGCTGATGGCGCCGATCGATGGAATCCACTTTGAAGGGTCCTCGATGGAGAAGAATGTCGACGACATCGGCATCACATATTCGGATTTGTTCGACTCCAATCTGGTCAAGTCGCTACTGGAGACACAGTCCGTTTAATGAAGAGAATAAGGCAGTGTTTCGCTCATTCTTTCATAAAACAAGAGTTGAGAAGCTTTGCCAGTCATTCATGTTGATGATTCTTCTGACTGTGACTAGTACACAACATTCCCTAATCGATGGAAAACTACTGTTCACAAACACTTACTGCTGCCCAAGATCACATCACATTCTCACATCTGACCAGAATGAACGTCCTAAGGCACGACATGGGACTTTGTCCCCGTTGTCCTGTATAAGCGTATCTACTTTACTATTCAAAAACACACAGCATGGACGCATAAAACAATTTGATAAATTATCCAGTATATGAATGAATGAAATGTTTATTCCTTCCATAGATACAAAATAATCTAATATGGAGATATCACCGATACGGTGACCTGAAGAATGCTTTGTCAGCATTTGCCTAATGCGCTGACTCGTCTCTGTCCCAGATCTTGAAACCAGTAGTAAGTACGAGGTATAATAACGGTATTTAACAATGAACGTCTGCTGATAAATGAACCCAAACTGAGCAATAAGTATCAGAATCAAACTTGCCCTAATTGTGGGAATCTAATACGACTTAGTACAGTGAAAAACTGATTTAGTAAAAAACGTTTATGTTACAGGTACTCACAATTCAGTAAATTGCGTGGAAAAGTGTGACGAACAATGCTGTAGGCATGTTACATGAAATATTAATGATACAACCGGGAAGAAGATGATTTGATATTGAAGTTTCCCACTTGCATGATCTTGGGAGTTTGTGTTCATATTATGAGTTTCAAATGAAGTGTTCTCATTGGTGATGAAAAATCAATTCAAATTCATTGGTCCCTCAGGAATGCCAGCATTCTTCGTTCGTATAACACCAGGATTAGAGATCAATTTCATGCACCATTTGCTAGACTAAGGCCCTCCGCACACGGGTCGATCGGCGACATGGGCGACGCGATTGCAATGACGTCACAATTTCTGCATTCGTACGATTCAAGAGACGGGAGTGTGTGTCATCCGCATATGGGTCGACGTTTTGTGTAGTCGACTCGCGTCTGATCAACGTAGTAACTCTATTTTTTGTTACTTCAAATAGAAATGTTTCGCTAAAAATGAGCATTTCCAATGGCGAGAAGGACATATTCATGTTTTTGTGGCACCGGCAGATCAGGAGAAGAAGAAGACAACGAAGTTTATGGGTGCATCCGTACATTGCACGAAATTTTCACACTCGACTTTTCGTTACTGCAAGTGAAATGCAAGATAGTGACACAAAATTTCTGGCATTTTATAGAATGTCGAAGGAATCATATATTGATTTAGTGGAAACTCTTGCTCCAGCCATAAATTATATGGATTCAAATATGAGGGAATGTGTCAGCGCAGAAGAACACATACTAATAACATTGATGTAAGATTCATATATTTCAGAAAATCAAACAGTTCCTAAAGCTGAGAGTATAAATTGGAAACATAAGATTATATGTTCTAGTTACTGAAAGTGGAGAACTAAGGTAGGTAATACAAATATTCACAATGATCGAAAAATTATTGAACAACTTTCTCCATTGAGACGCAAGATTCACGCGATCAAACTGCTTCCTTGCTAATCGCGTGAGACTGAAAACGAGGAGATCTTAAATCGTACGTTTCTAGACGACCACTAAACGACCCGTGTGCGGGATCCAGATGCTTTGCTTAGGAAGTCGAGTAGAGGGGAGACCGTCGTACGATTCGAATCGTGTCGCCCATGTCGCCGATCGACCCGTGTGCGGAGGGCCTAAGAGTAACCTTCACCTGAGCACTTCGGAAGAAGAATTTTCAATAAACTTCATGACCACATGAGGAATGCAGAGCATCTTGCTCCTTTCAAAAAGACGATAAACAGTTTTTTGGTGCAAAAATGTTTTTATTCGTTGACAGAATTTCTAGACTAGATATAGGTCTTGTTCTTTATCGTCTTTCCTACATTTTCTGTATTTTTTCTTCTTTTCGTATTCTGACAATTTCCTATACAATTTGTAATATTGTCTTAGTGGAAAAGTATTATTATTATTATATAGGTGGCCAGGTAGCCGTGCGGACAGAGTGTCCATATTCTAATCCGCATTCGCTTGCCGGTCGTGGGTTCGAGTCCCGTCGACTGCAGAAATTTTTCTGATGGCCCAAGAAAGTGTTTGGGATCACACGTTAAAAGGTAAGGCCCCCGTCATTCCTTGCTCGCACAAGACTCTCGAAGACTTTTGAGGGTTGCTCGTAAGGGGGCAACCGAATGACGGATAGAACAATTTTAGAACAAATATTATTATCATTAACCTATAAAAATAGAAATTGAGAGATATTATGGAAAGCAAATCTCGAAAATTTGGTGATACAAGGACACTTTTGAATGCAATGATTCGATATTGATTTCACAGAAATGAGAACAAAGTTTTTTCGACAATGACCATAATATCAACAGAAAAGATGAATATCGATGAAATGGCGGAACACAATCCCTATAGAAACTGGAATAATGAAAAATTAGAGCAAGGCCATTCGCTCTTGTTACACTTTTTTTCGCTACTGCAAAACAAGACGATGAAGGACGTTATAATAAAATTGGCTTAACTGGGCCAACCGAGCCATTTTTTCGAGAGCCCTTGATTACACCCCAAAGATGAAGGCACCCTCAACCAACAATGCTATGCCACTCATCTGGATGTACTACGGCATCAAAGGAGCATTTTACCAAGATGGAAAAATGAAGTAGGAAGGTCTCAGACTGGCAGTTTATTATCGTTATTCCTTTATGATCTTGTCAGATCGGGAAATTTTCGAAGGGGCATTTTCAAACATACGGATATCTTTTTTTCTGATGATTAACTATACTGAATTCACAAGGTAATTTCGGAGCTCAACCAGTAAAACAATTTTTCTACTAGGTTCACCTATTTGTATGTATCAAACACATTGGAAGATTCAAAGCTGCAACCTAGAAGACAAAAATGATTGATAATAATGTTTGAAATCTCATACCAGGATCCTTCTAATCTTCAACTATCTATTGGGATCTACAGAAGTTTTCCATACCTACAGAAAAATAAACAGTTTATAATGGAATTTTCAGTAGTAATTTTTCTTCGCCAGTGGCATACATATTTTAGCCAAATGAATTCAAAACCATGAATAAATTTCATATTGACAGTGAATAAATGACTAGGTCTGCATGAAATGTTGTACGTATTTCGTAACTTGCTTTTAAGGACCTAGGCGTGTTAATAGTACTAACTTACACGTTGTGGTTCATAAAACCATACTTTACGCCCTTCATACATAAATAACTGTTATGTAGGTTTAGTCTTTCCAAAAACAAAATCCTCTTCATCTCTAGTCAGGTTCGGTTATGAAAAAATAGAAGATGCAATTGTCCATATTGACAAATATTCAATGGGCTACTGGACTATTTTTTTTTTCATTAGAATCATCACTCAATTACATTTCAATTCCATATTTTTTAGATTTTTTCGGTCGTTTTCAAGGTGCTAGAATCATCAATATATTCCCACAGTGATTTTCGAACGGCTAGAAATGAACCGCAAACCATAGCACTGATGCCATAAGAATATGTTGAAATACGAATGGGAACTTCAGAAATATTATTTTTCTCCAAATTACATTAGAAGTGACTTATTAATGACACTTAATAGGCATAGGAAAAGGCCTACTTTATCTACCTAGACAGAAAAAGTAAAGCAAAAGGAGTTTGTAGCAATGCAACCTTTCAAGTAATAATTTGAATCGAATTGATAATCAAAATTGACAATTACTTTGGGTGAACACAAAAAGATGGATCATTTTAACAGCGTGAAATTTCTTATGATGAATTTGTTTTGAAAATAATTATATTAAGTCACACTAGAGGTAATTTGGTCCGATGAACGTGACAACACTGGACTGTGGGCGTTGTCTTGTTAGTTCTCAGCATTCAGCACAGCATTGCCAAATCTCATCAGCCAATATTTACATGATGTTTTGTTGTGGAGTACAAGAAGTATTTTAACAAGCTGGTTGCTCAAAAATAACTATAATCGGGTCGATTCTGTTCGAATCTTGTTATAACATTGCTAAGATAATGATATTGTTATGATCATAACATATAACAATATTGCTATGAAGTTCTGTATTCTGTTCGCAGAGTAACTGCAAGACTGGTTATAAGTTCAAGTGATAGCAATATTGTTGAAAAATTGAGAATTTTTGAGCTGACAACACTGTTTTCAACTCATTGTTTAAGTGTTAGGTATCGATTTTGCCATTATTTCATGAAGAAGAAGAGTTCATGATTATCTAACCTCTCAAATTAGTCAGTCCTGCGCTGACATTTTACAAAATTATATTGTTCAAATCGAGAGACTTTGTATTTGCTGAATCTGGTCGTCGTTGTGCGACTCGCAAGTAATCAATCATGTCCCCGAAATGAGAAAACAACTAAAAGCCGGATGGAAATAATCGTGATTTTTTTTAATATTCTAGCAAAATAGCTCGATAAACTATCCATCAGGCAACTGAAATTTCTCTGATATGCCGAAATTGTAGTCTCATATTTCCTCTACAAATTGGAACTTCAAGAAAAGGTTTTCAAGTAGTTGGTCACAGTAGTGAACCTATCCTATATGTTTGTAATCAAAATTTTATGTTTTTCAATAATTCTTCTACGAATTGAAACTTTGAGGAAAGGTTTTCAAGTAGTCTGTGACACAACTGAACTCTCATATGTTTTTAATCCACTATATTCTGAATTTTCATACAGTTGGAATGCAAAAACAAAGAATCCACTACCTTGTTATAAGATAGCAAGCACAAAATTGACGTTGCCGAGATAGCAAGAAAGCTGACCAGATGTCATTGAAATTGACAGATCATATTGCCAAAAATCGATGATCAGAATTCCACTTTTTCTAATCTTGCTGTGATAGCAATATCTTCTCTACAACCATATTGCTATTTGCAAACAGAATCGACCCGAATATCATGGCTTTGGTGATTTGACAACCTTGCCTCATGAGTGGAAAACGAAGATTATCTGATCAAAAATGAAACAGAATAAGAACTGATATCACCATATATTTGACTTATCCCAGAACATGGGCAAATGGTAGCCATGACGGAACGTTTCAAATAAAATTCAACAGTTTCCAGCAACGCATAGACACATTATAAACATTAAAAACGCGTGAAAAGTGCTACAAAAGTTAGTTCAGGTCCGTATCGACACACTAATTGTAGTAATTGAATGCCGATTACTCACTATAGTGACTCTACTCACTACCAGTCCAGAAGCCCATTGAAACAGGCACAACTATTTTCGTTTAGTGAATACACTACCCCTACTATAGGTTCTCATTCAAACGGCAATGGTTAATGGCTATATCCTGATATTTATTCCACGTAAGTCACAGCTTCGGTATCATTTAACAAGCTAACGAACGGAATGCCCGAAATTCATCTCGTTCAACTAGAAGCGCTCGTACACTTTGTAAGGATTAGCCGGGATTATTTCGGACAAATTATGCTCGTCAGTGATTAGTATAATAAACATTAATTCGTATAGCGCGCAGTTCCATCGAATTAGACCCATCAGTGGCAGTGTGAGAAAAAAAAAAGAAGAGATTTATAGTCGTCAAGGGAATTTCATTAGCCATCTAGAAACGGAAAGAGAACAAATCAACACCAGGAATGATGGAGGTAACACGTACAGGATATGTCCCAGAACAATGAATTCTACAAGATATAAGCTCGGTAAAAAGAGGTGGAATATATGATAAGGACGGATTGTTTGAACCAAAATATGGCGACAGGACCGAATATGCCTCGATAAAATATTGATGTGGAGAAAGATACAGGGAGTTAAAGTTGAATATTTTTCTCGTTTCAATGTATATTCATCAATTATCATCAAGATCGGCACTGAGACATAATTTTATACAGGGAATATTATTTCATGAATAATTCTCCATTTTGTATTCCTGATGATGAAAACGTCTGATTACTCTTCTGACGAACCTTTTTAGTGATTTTAATTAGAAAATATGACATAAACATCATTTCTTCGTGATATTGGTACTCTTGTTTGAAAACGATATTTTCATCCGTTTACGAGAAAAACGCAATCGAACAGTTCAATGTCTCAGAAGGGTATTACTAATATACTTTCATTTATGAAGAGTGTGCTCTGGACTTTCAGATAATGATTGTTGCTGGTGAATTTTTTTGGTGCGAGTTTATAGTCAATAGTTCTTCGATTGAAACGCCCTGTATCTTTTTCCACAGCAATATTTTATTGAGGCATAATCAGTCCAATCGCCATATTTTGATCCAAACAATTTGCCCTCAGCCTAAGTCCAAATAGTTATGCCTTACCTTGTATATGAAAATACAGTGTGGAGCCGGGAGAAGACGCTGAAAAATAATTTTCAGATTACCTTGAATATTTCAAAATCCTTGAATGGTTGCTCTAAAATCCGTAAGGCCATTTACTAGCGTGAATTTGCATGGATACACAATTCCAATCAATATACAAGGGAGATAGTTAGTTCGCATTCTCTTTAGAGTAGAATCGATATAGGAAACTGTTTTTCAGTACGCCAATGACCACATTTTTATATTTTAATGAATGACACAATTAACTATCTAACATTTCACCAACATCCAGCTTTTTAAATTTTCTTCTCTATCCTATTCATGTATCATCATGATTCACAGGTTTCGTCCTCATTTATGTTGCTCATTGAGTTGAGTTACTGAACACAAAAACCATATTCATCATTTCCCAAGCTTTCCCTATGATTTTTTTCCCACAGAAGAAGTGTATTCACCCTTATAGCGATTACAATAATTGAGGATTAAACCAATATAACTTCAAATTCCCTTATAGAAACTTCGATTCGATAAGGACGATGCGTATATTGTACTATGACCACTGAAGAGATCAACTTTCTCATTCAAATAAATATTGGAAATCAAATTCAAAGAGTTCTGACATAATTCCTTCCGATTGGTCACGGTTGCAAAAAAAAGGAAGCTTCACGAAACATCGAGGAATTTGTTTATTGAAGCAGAATTCACGCTCTAGTTGAATGTACGTTTCAGTAGTTGTTGAATGTGACTGAAATTGGACGAGTTTGAACTAGGCGTGAAAACGAGAGTAATTCGATTTTCACATGACATGATCAACAGTGGATCGAATATCGAAATTGAATCGGATCACTCCGAATAGTTGTACGTCGTACCTATAAAATTCTGAAACGCACCTAGGATCTCCATAAGATGTACAAGGTGATTCATTAACACAAACGTGTTGGTTCTGTTCAATTTTGAGGACAGACACAATCAATCAATCAATAATCTTGACAGCACACCCCAGGGAGAAATGGAGGATTTGAATACGCCAAATCAGCGCGCTAGAGCCATCTCCGTTATGAAACCGCACGTTCTCCTGCTACCATTTCATTATACCAATGGTGAGGCCGACTGATAAAACAGACTACTGGCTCTGCAGTGTCGGTGCCCAAGCAGAAACGCTGCTCACCCGTCGAGGCAGGCAAGATATCCTCCCACTTGACCCATAGTGGGATTCTTCTTCACCTCCTCTACCGTAGTCTGGTGGTATTTTTTGGAAACCGCTGCCCCCTGGAGTCCAACCTAATTGGTGAGGCACCAGGCCGTATGTACGACTTGATGGGGATATCCCCATCCCCCCAGGTACCCATGTCAACAAGATTCCTCTTGTAACGTTTGATGGGTCGCCGTCGCAAGAGGCTTTGGCCTGATTGCTACTCATGTTGACAAGAATCCTCTCGTCCCGTTGAATGAGTGATCGTTCGAGTACTTTTACACGTTCCTCTACCTCGTTTACAGGAGAGGACCCGGCTTTGCCTACGATGACTGGCGCTAGAATCCCTTGGGGCTGTCCCTCCCTGTCGAACTAAGGCACAAGGTACACCAAACTTCCAGTTTTCGCTGAGCAAGCCCAGCTACCCATGTCGGCCTGAATTCTCCAGTCTCGTTTGATAAGTGACTTTTAACCAGAGGAGGAACAAAATAACAAGAGTTCTGTGGAAAACGAGCAGATCCGTATTATGTCAGACAGTCAAGCGGCACTTGAGGCAATAGAAATCCAGGAAGTGACATCTCGACTGGTATGGGATTGCAAGAGGGAAATGAGAACTCTGGCAGACCGGAACTGCTAATCTGGGTGCCAGGTCATCAGGGGATCGCTGGCAATGAGAAGGCTGACGAACTTGCAAGAAGAGGGTCGGACAACGAGCCAGATCCAGGACAGACTCTTGGAGTACCAAAACGTACAGCACGAGTGTCAGTTAAAGACTGGATTCAGGCAAAACATAAGAGCTACTGGGAAAACATCCCAAGAAACAGACATGGGAAACAATACATTAAGGAACCAAGTCATAAACGAACTGTAGACCTGCTCAACTTGAACAGAGCACAGATAAAAACTGTTACGGGACTCATGACTGGCCATGCGCCAGTCAAGGAGCATCTCGCCAGAATGGGACTGTACAATGGCGATCCAAGCTGCAGACTATGTGGCAAGGAACCAGAAACAGTAGCACATATACTGTGCCGATGTGAGGCATTGGACCGCAGAAGACAGAAGATCTTTGGGCAACCAGTTGGCGAACCAGAAGTATTCAACTCACATCCAGTGAAGGATTTGTACAGACTTGTTCAAGGTACAGAGATAATGGAGTGGGCACAATAAAAAACTACTAGGTAAGATACAATGGGCCACCATAGGCCTAAGTGTCGTCGGAGACATGGTCAGACGAGCCTACAAACGGGGTGGAGTTTTTAGTGGGTGGCTAGAGTCAGGGGAGTCCCACACTATTATATGAGGGACTGGACCCATATGGTGTCCCTAAAGGATTTGAGCTACCTCGACAAAAAAAACAGAGGTGCCTGAAATCACCTGGGGCTACCCCCACCCCGACGCCGTGAGTTCATGGTGGGCTAACGGCGGGAGGACAGACACAGTAAATCTGAGAAGGTCGCGGTGTGGGGGCAGATAGCCCGAACGTCCCACTCTAGATCTAATCTACTCTCAAGCCGCTCGTCGCGCCCCCTATTGGATCACCCTGTGTCCCTCAAGGGGGTCGCGTCCCATTGGTTGGGGACCCCTGGTCTAGATGTTAACTTCCAGATGTGCCGCTGACGCTGACGCCGTATACCGGAAGCGGAAGCCGACGCCGACGGCGCCAATTTCCGTCTATAGCAACACGTCCTCGCAGATGCCGTGGCACGTGCTGAGAAAAAAAATTATGGAAATCCGCGGGATGGAAAGAAAGCGAGCGAGATCGACACGCTGGGATATACGTCACGTGTGCGGATATGTGGATATGGATACGGCGAACGTCGGTTTATCTCGGGATGAGGGCGACAAATTGAGGAATGTAAAATGTATATATACCTACGTGGTTTGAGTAAATCGAGGGGGTTCTCGGGATTCGCCCTCTCCGTTTATTTCGACTAGATTTCGAGAATAATCACGATAAAAATAGTTCTTGTCTTGACATGATGTGGAAAGTTATTTACCTAGCAAGTGCGGAAAATAGTACTTTTCCGAACCTGTCATGCGATGTCGATCGAACTGTATCTTTATACAGTGTGACCCATTTAAGATGGAAGCACCCTTATAAAACTTACATTTTTCAACCGATTGGAATGATTTTTTTTTTGTTAGGTAGATATTCAAAAAGTCTATTAGGACACCAAATATCATGAATAAATCTCCATTTCCAGGGCCAACTAATCTGATTTTTCAAGGCATATTTTTCAAATTTCATTCCTTTATAACTTTTTTATTGATTGACGCATTTCAACGTAATTTACATGTTACCCATTTGAAAATGTCACAAATCCAGTGGTGTAGTCAGATTTTTTCTAAAAAAATCGCTAGTAATTTTTTTAAATTTTTGACCTTGAAAAATCAGATTAGTTGGCCCTGGAAATGGAGATTTATTCATGATATTTGGTGTCCTAATAGACTTTTTGAATATCTACCTAACAAAAAAAAATCATTCCAATCGGTTGAAAAATGTAAGTTTTATAAGGGTGCTTCCATCTTAAATGGGTCACACTATATATAAAAATAAACATTCATTTTCATGTATGTCCTTTATAGCATCGTAAACGGCTTGACCGATTCCACTAAATCTTTTTAGGATGTGTTCATCATTGTCAGGGGTTCCTATGATAGAAAAAAACAAGAAATTCAAGATGGAGGATCCAATATGGCGGACGAGCTTTGTAATTATAATCCGATTCCTTTCAGAATTGGTATCTGGGGGATTTTGCGATCGGAGATCATGATTCTTTTGTCAAAATTGAAAAATTCGAGATGGCGGATCCAATATGGCGGTAGTATGGTAGTGCAAAGGAGAGGCTGCAGTAACTTTCACCGTACTGATGGAAACACGTGTATACGGTTATCTCTTTGTGAGGACTATGTCCAATAATTTCTTCCTAGTCACTATGTATACAGTGAATGTTCTCGTACACACCGAAACTTCCCATTGGCATTTGATCTGCCTAAACAACTTCGGGAATCGCAGTCATCTCCCCACTACGACAATGGTCTCTGTCACGAACTAATTCCAGCCCTTGTAGTCGCGGTTAATTCTCGAAAACCCGAAATTAACGAAGTTATAGCAAGGCAGATTGGTAGACGGAATCAACGACAGTTTCGACTCTGTTTGTACCATAAAATTGCGGTTAAGTAGATCCACAATCATCTGAGTGTTTCGAGCCTAGCATCTTTCGAGCTAATTGAAAAGTTGAGGACTCGCGCACAAGATTGGGAGATGTTGAAATTTGATTAGCATGCAGGGTGTAATTTAATTGAAGGCTGGAAATATAGGCTCATTTTAAGAAGAAAAGTTTATATGAACATATGCCCGAAACTCTCAACATTTGAGTTGAAGTTTCAAGAAAGAAACCGTTTTCTCATCATAACTTCAATACTGTTCTAGATTGTAGATTGTAGATGGGTCGATCACTGCGACCTAGAAGATCTATTGTGATTACCCCTATCTAGTTTTGGTCCTCTAACCCTAGACTTCTGATGAAGCCTACAATTTTCCTGACGGTTGAATTTTCCACCTCAGCAGGGGTGAGACAGACATGTTCTAGGTGGTTCAGCCTTTGGCGGACTAATACTTCACATGTGCAAAGTATGTTTTCCGCGGTTTCGGTCGCATTGTTACAAAAGCGGCAAGTGTCAGTCTCCGCCAGGCCCATCTTTTTGAGGTGGTACCTCAGAGGGCCGTGTCCTGTGAGAAAGCCTGTGATAAGCTTTAGCTCTGGTTGGCTGAGGCTGAGTAGCTCTTTGGCTCGGTTCTGCGAATGGTTGATGAACATTTTCGCTTGTCGTTGACCTGGAGTTGCCCTCCAGTGGGAGGACTTTTAATTTCTTCCCATTTCCTGAGTTCTTCCTTTAGGTGGCATTTACTTATCCCACAAAAAAGGCTCAGGACCAAAAAGTGCAGATGCTGCACCTTTTTTTGCAAGGCGATCAGCTGCCTCATTTCCTTTGATTCCTTCATGCCCTGGAACCCACATAAGTGTGACTTTGTTGTCCTTTTCCAGTTGCATGAGTGTTTCAAAGCAGTTCCATGTGATCTTTGACTGTTCTAGATATTTTCATGAAATTCCACATGCACCTACTAAGCACCAATAGGCATTCTTAGATGCATGAGATTTTCTAATATTTCGGTGGGGTATACCGCAGATTTTTGAAAAAAAATATTGTACGTCCTTTCTTTTTCCGAAACTGAAAATCATTTTTGAAATTCTCATTCATGTTGCAACAATTTGATCTAGACAATTTTATGTACCGACGCATCGTTTTCACGTGAAAAAATAAAAACCATTTTTATAGATCTGTGGTATAACGAACTTATTTTGAACTAGTACGCTGGTGCCCTATTTTGTATTCAAAATATTCACATTTGATCGATTCAGTTGCGGTCTTATTGTGATAAATATGCATAAACGTGAGTTTTTTACATTCTTCAATCAATGATGAAGAGAAAATATATAATCACTCTATAGCTCGAAAGTTGAGAGTGGGGCATATTATGTTCATATGACCTGTTTTTCTTAAAATGAGCTAAGGAGCCATATATCCTATATTTTTAACAATCAATGAAATTACAAACTGTATATTATGAGGCACATGGAAGCTTGTAATTCCATTGTCACTATTATGAGAATTGATGCATGAAAAGTGAGAAGGCGGCTTCACTGACAGCTCGTCGAAAATCAGTCAGATGATCACCTTCGTTGGATTGTACAATTTTTCCTATATAGAATCAATCAGATACATATCATTATTTCAAAAAAGCAACTTATTTTATTCAAGGATACACAATATATTGTCCTGAAAGTTGTGTCACTATGACAAAATATTTAGTAAACATAATTCGTCCGAGTGGCAAATTATATGTTAGGATAACAAAAAACGAAAATGTGATAATGGTAATGTCTCCGTTCAGAAGAATGCAAGCGGATTATTTGATTTTTCTTTTTTGATTGTCATCTTACTGTTCAGCTGATATGAATCCACTTCTGATATCTGAGTTTGGAATGGAAATTTCATAAATTTATAAACAAATCCTATAACTCACTTTTTTTGTCAGCTCTTGTCACTGAGAATTGTCAAGGGAGAGAAACAAAGGCAACTTGCTCCCGTGTTTTCGTTCCTAAACCGTCCAATGACACGTAAAAACTATATTTTCAAATATTATTTGGTTTTTGTCGAAAATACATTTTCCAGCCTGGTGATGCCTTGGGATACGTTTTTCATGGGACACCCTGTATGTGAAGAAAAAAAATTCGAAGCCCCCTTTTAGAAACGATTTCCTACCAAAGTTAGATGGACTGAGAGACAGTGTGAAGGAAACATTAAGAGGCTTGATACGGATGAAAAACAAAAAGTCAACAATTCTTAACTTCTCTCCCTATTCTCCCTCTAGGTACAAATGATGTTCAACGAACACAATAGGGATTCCCTTTCGTGTGTTTCAGAGGATAAAAGAAGAACCAAATATCCAACACTTCGAGCTGAAGAACATTCGTCTAAACGGGGAGGTTAAACAATCCCCATCACTAAAGATGTCATTACCTGAAATTCTCCATGAGCTACTCTTTGAGAAATTTAATGAGATGCTTACCGTACTGAACTTATCGCGAAGAATCGATCTTTTAGTTAACTGAAAGCATGTCCCGATGAATTAAGGTTCCTTGCCTCGTTTCGAAATACTTTGTGAGACACCGTTCATAATCTAGCAATTTATTTTAAATTGGAACACCGTTTCATCTAACCAGGAAGCTGATCATCCTACCCACCACAAAGATTATAAAATAATGTAGAAAAGCATAATTTATTCGGTCATCGCCACACAAATTTTTCGATGAAGTGACTGAGTAAACCAATACATACCTTTCATGACAATATTAGCAAATTGCTTTTCACCTTGTTACATTCTCACTACTGAGATCAATTGAGTTAAGAAGGAGGTGAGACGGATCTGAGTTGTGGATTGATAAAGAGAACACGTTTTTATCTGTCAGGCAGGGCAAGGGATGAAAACATAACCCAACATAATTCAACCAAAATTTTAAATGGCTGAGGAAATTTTGGAAACGAATTGATCATTTTTTTCGAAGGAAATGAAAATATAACCTCACAATTTTCAGCACAGAACCACAGAATTAGTAGAATTAATCCAGTCTGACCTCTTTCTCACTACAACACCAGATGAATAGCAAGCTCAGTTGGGGTGGGGGGGAAGAAATAGTCTCAATGGGTTCTTGAGACAACTCACATCAGACTAAGATAAATGAAACTTGTAATACCACTGAGATATTGAGCTGCACTAAGAATCTTGGTTAATCTCAGTCAAAGTTGGTAAGAAGAATAATACACAAAAATAATCTTTGAGGTTCTTCACGAAACCGTTTCAACAATTCACCTGCAAAACCTGTAATCTCGCCACCATTCGCTTGTATTTTTCTATTGAGCACACAAAGACCGTTCAAGCAATTCTCTAGCAATAGGGGAGTGTTTTTTTTCCTGAATACAATCATCACTCCAATACCTTTCAATTTCATATTTTTTTGAATTTGAAAGTAGGGGCAGACCATAGCACAGTTGCCATATGTTGAAATACGATAGGGTATTTCAGAAATATTATTTATTCAATAACCCATGGATTCTCAATTATGTATTGGTAATATTCCTGATTATCAATGAAAAATCAATTATCTCTGAATGTGCCCTCATGTGTTGTGGCTCTAGAGGACATTTGAACCGGTGAACGTGACAACACTGCGCACGAATTGTGGGCGGTGTCTTGTCAGTTCTCAGCATCCAGCATTGTTGCCAAGTCTTCGACATTTACATACTATTTGATTTGGAGTATGAGAAATATTTGGAGATGCTGGTTGCTCGAGAAAGTCAAGAATGACCAATAATATCATGGCTTCCTCCTATTATGTTTTATCTACTGTTTTATTCAATGACAGGAGTGACAAGACTCTTATATCTTTCTGATAACTTGATTATCATTGGTGACTTGTAGGTTTCATTTTAATCATCATTAATAATTTTTTATTCATACAATATTTTTCTTATACGTGTAATACCAGTAATTTTCCTGTTTAGGTAAATATATACTACATAGTAGGTATATAAAGGCATTTTTCAGAATTCATTAGAGAGCCAAGTACTATTGATATTTCACAATTTCACCACTCTGGACATCATGAAGCTTTCACTACAAATCCACGTATGGAAATAATGTTGCCAATTTGAGGAGATATAATGACTTTCCAGAATATCCGCCATTGCAGACACACGACTAATGCGTTTCCGGGAAAAATGTTTTCCGGAGACTTTATGTATAAGTCGAATATCATATTTAGTGGAAACGACAAAAAATGCTTTATGAACAAAACGAAATCATTAACATCCATAGTTGATGATGATATTTCCATGAATATTTTAATGACGTATTAACAAAGTGTATTCAGTTTTTCAACCAATTAGTTTTGTGCAATATGTTGAATCTAGATGACACAATTTCAGTTTCCATTTTTCTTTCACATAAATGAAATATTAATTTCCACTGCTGAGGGTTACCTACAGTTCCATTCATAAAGTCGGAATATGGAAACAATTTTCAATAATTATTCATTTCCAAATTCAAACGTGACTTTCGCTACGCATTTCAAAACTTAAATTTATTTAAATCAATCGCGGAAAGCGGGCTTATTTGTATGAATTTCAATGAAGTTTACTGAGAAAAGTTGTTTCTCTTCCAATTTCACATATGTGTTTCGAATTTGAACGTTCTATAACAACTTTTAGTTTTTTTTTTCAATTTTTACGGAATGTGTATAATAAAAAAAAAATAACACCGACGAAACAATTTCATTCTAGTAGCATCATCATGCTACTGATTATTCCCTCCATGTTCTTGGAATATAATACGAATTTCCTATCGTGCGCTCCAAAAGATTTAAAAAATCACAATTCACGACAAAAATTATCCATTTTGACAAATATTTTATTGAAACAAATGAGCTCTCGATTTTTTTCAGTAAATTAGCGTTATTGTCAGAAGACAAATTTAAAGTCAATGAAGAAACAATATTGATAATTTTATACCTCTCGCCTACTTACTAGGTTTTCATCAGCTATACACCAGAAAGGTCATGATTGACAGATATATAAATAACACCAAAAAAATTCAAGGGGGATTCCTTGTGATATTTTAGAAAATAGAGTTCATATGAACTTACGTATTCTGAAATCTAGATTACTTTTTCCGAAATATAACTTACCGATTCCGAAATTGAAGTTGAAAAGGTATGTAACTACCTACTTTACAAAATGGAAAGTTGTTGTACTTCCATACCTACTTACTTTTCACGCAAACTTACCTTTGGAACTGCATACAAATCTGTAAAAGAGTCATTTTCTTTGCCGCAAATCACACACCCACGAGTTTTTCGTTTTTCCACCATCAGAAAATCTGACAACACAAAAACAAAACTATGAACAAACTGAGGAAACAAGACGAAAATGATAAGTGGATTCCAATAATCGAAATAAAACACACTGGAAACTGGGATTTGAATAACACACAAGAAAAACAATGAAAATCTGGAAAATTGGAATTTTGAGTGACACTGACAATTGTCAAGAAGTAAGGTTGATATTACAGAAATCTGTAAGAAATTTGCCATCTTACCGGAGAAGTGAGAACTATTATGCCATTTTTAATGACAATGAGGTGTAAGCGTTTTGGTCAAAACAAAACACTATCAGTGTTTTCACCATCTTCTCTCCATCCTTCTCAAAAGCTAACATTTTCGGTTGGTAATCGTCCCAATCGAGAGCTAGCACAATACAGAATAAAAACCGTCAAAATTCACAGCACACACTTTTTCCTTACCTTGGATTTCCACGTAGGGCGGCATGATGCAGGGCGTTGAATCCATTGTTGTTGGTTAGGGTTATGTCGGCATTGTGATCCAGTAAAAGGGTTAACATGTCGTCACGTTTCTTGGAAATGGCGTCGTGCAACGGAGTGTCGCCTTCGAGGTCCTGGAAGCGAAGAGAAAGGATACGTGTTAGTGGGTCTTCTGACAATCGGATGGCCCGTGAAATCGAGGTTTTTTTATGCATTAAGGGGTACTTTGTTGAGGCTCGCTGCACAGTATATTACCCTTAGGCAATACCTTTGAGAAATAAATACAAAAAGCTCAGTCATTTCCACACAATGTTCTTAAAATGAACAAGAATGGTAGATTTCGGGAGAAAAACAACTACTTTCCGGGCTTATGTCACACAGAACATTGAATTTCATCCTGCCTATGCATCGACTCGTATAAACGAATACTGAAGTGAATCTTTCCGGAATGCTTATTGATTTCGATTTAACCAGGCAACAGTAAACATCTACAGACCGGTTTCGAGCTCTTTGACTCTCATCAGTGCAGGGCAGTGCTTGTTGGAGCTTCGATACTAGTATGGGTCAAGATGTTCACTTCACTAGATTTTCGTGATCATCAACGAAATGATCATTGTTCTCGTTTTCAATTTTGGAATCAAAAAGATCATCTAAGAGACCCAATTTATTATATTTTTTTTATATGTACTGGTGCCCACGAAAAGGGATATCCTGTAATGTTCAGAGAACATCGTGAGAACTAAGGGAAATTAGGTAGGAATTGGTGTTCTACTTCAATTTCTAGAGGTTATATGCCTCGGGGAACACCTCCCTTGGCAATGTGTTGCAGAGCCTCGCTGTTCGTTGAATGAACGAGTCTTTGGAAAGAGATGTTCTGCAGGTCTTCGATGTGACCACGAAGAGGTGCGAAGCTTCAACTTGTCGGGTTAATCTTGCGGGGACTGCCAAGGGAGGAACAATTGTTGATATTTCAGAAGAGCATCGTCCATGGAAATATTTATAGAATAGAGCCAGATCGCCAACTTTTCTACGGTGTCCCAGAGGAGTGAGTGAGTGAGTTTGTGAACGAGGCATCACCCACCCAATGGATGTCTTCAAAGGTATGGTTACTCCTGACAAGCTTATGTTGGGCACAGTGAGATCGGCTTCTCTAGAGAAAAGGCATGCTTGTGTTTTGTTTCCATTGAAATCTACCAAGTTATTGGATCCCCATTCGATATAGTATTATTATATAGTAATAATGCTCCAAGTCGTCTCCGTCTCCACAACGTTATCATTGAATAATAAATAGATAGGGGATATTGAGAAATTATTGTGGAGAAGAAAGAATTTTGGAATCACATGAAGTTACAAAATTATTTTATGAAAATTTAAAACAGAGAAAATACGTTTTTTGTGTTATAACAGGTTTTCTAAACAGGGGCCCTGTGTCCCGATGAGTTAGTGGAATCACCACATTAGGAGGCCGAAAGACATCCGAAAATGAAATGGAATGAAAATAAGATGGGAATGTTTTTTCTTATATATACAGTGTGTCCACCTCGAGGACTTACCACCCCTGTAAAATTGTTATTATCTGACCGATTTCAAAAAACGTTTTTTTGTTGGATAGGTATTTGAAATGTCCATCCAACAAGAGAGTGATTTTACTCATGAACTGTAATCGTGGCCAACTGCGACCAACTTTATTGACCCATATTTGAGAAAGTACTATAAGGGATTTTTTTCACAAAAAACAATGATGGGTTCTGAATCACGATCACTTGAAAAACACCTTTACTGATTTTTATCATCCTAAAACACAGGCTGTCCGAAAAAACGAATTATGTTTTTTTTTAATAGGTGATCAAAAAATTTAGTATTGTGCTATTTCTGAGAAGAATTGAAGACACATTATTATTGATGATCACTTTGAACATATCTGTACCGATTTTCATCATTCAAAAATACGATGTGTATGAGAAAACAATTAAAAACAAAATATAGGCAATATTTTTTCATCAACTCGAAAAAAATATTAATTTGATTTTTCGAACACCCTGTGTTCAATGATGACGAAAATCGGTACAGGTATGTTCCAAGTAATCCTGATTCATCTTTTTATTTTGAGTGAAGAATTATCAGGATGAAAAATATTGCTTACCTATCCTTTTTAATTTTTTTCTCAGACACATTGTATATTCAAATGACGAAAATTGGTACAGGTATATTTTAAATAATCCTCAATGATAATTTGTGATTATTTCTTTCTAGAAAAACTACAGAACTACATTTGCTGATCACCTATTTGAAGAAAATGATGATTCGTTTTTTCAGGCACCCTGTGTTTTATGATGATGAAAATCGGTACAGGTATATTTCAAGTGGTACTGATTCAGAATCCATCATCAAGTTTCGTGGAAAAAATCCCTTATAGTACTTTCTGGAATATGGGTCATTGAAATTTGTCGCAGTCGGCCACGATAACCGTCCAAGAATTAGATCACTCTCTCGTTGGATGGGCATTTCAAATACCTATCCAACAAAAAAAGGTTTTTTGAAATTGGTCGGATAATAACGATTCTACAGGGGTGGTAAGTCCTTAAGGTGGACACACTGTATATTGCCAAGAACTCGCCCAAGAACATCGATAGTAATGCCAATTTGTTTAGTGTTTTTCAAATTATATATTGGTTCTGTTACATTCTTCATTTTTCAAATGGGATGACAGCAGATTATGCAAATTTAAAAAAAAAAAACGGTAGTTGCAAATAACCAGGTTGCTGGTTCTACTTTGCAAAAAAGTTAACATTCCGAGTTGATAAATGAGACACACACAAAGCCATGTACTTGCCAGTTCCGGAAAAAAATTCACGTATGCCGTTCAACATTGACAAATAAATTCTAATTCAAGTGTTGGCAGGAAACTAGCACAAAAGTAACAGACAACAATAAAACAAACGTATACGCTACATTACACTGAACAGAATTTCACACCTCGAAAACAAGTCTGTAATGGGTAGGATGAAAAAAAAAAGTGCCTAACTGGCTACCGACGTTAAATAACGCAGGCAACATGCGATCCGATTCGGATATCTAATTCAATTATCAAATAAAATCGAATGGGATTGTGAAGCGGGTATCGTTAAAACTTTATTTTTCATAGGGTGTAGCATACCGGGTGTGTCAAATTCAATCCTCACTATTGGGATTTCAGAAACTAGGTATTAGGTATACGAAGATGGTTGAATTGGGGCAAAGATGCGCAAGAATCTGGATGGTTCCTTATTTGCAGACTGTGACATTTTCGTGTTCTATTCACCTTCATCTACCACATATGATTAAGTTATTTGAGATAAATGAACACCAAATATTTTTAAATGAAAATTTCCAAAACGTAATTCGATCACTCATTGCAATAATGGGTTCTTGATGTGATTTTTTCGAATGATTTGAAGGTTTATACTATATCTATTCGAAGTTAAACCATATTACCACCAAATGAATAATTTCGTACTGTTTTATAAATAAACATTGAGAAATATATAATATTTTAATGTTCTGAAGTAGTCCATACTCGAAATGGAGGGGTTGATCAAAGAGAGAAAAAAACTCAAAGTCGTTGAGTGTTTTTTCTCTCTTTGATATAATATTTTGAAAAATCGTTGCTGATGGCAAAAACATATATCTATAAAATTTCTTCGATTTCGAATACCTTGATCTAAGTATATTATTTGACATGCTGAGTTCACAAAACAACTTATATTCACTGGTTTCTGCAGAATTGTGTCTACATCCAAACCTTAACACGGAGTAAAACTTTCAGGCTTGAAATGTTTCCCGACCAGAAATTTCGATAATTATCGTACATTAATCTGCTAAATCTCATAACCCAGAGATCTAGGATGAACAGAGTTGCCCCAATTGCCAGCAGGAGCGAGACAGTACTGTTTCGACCCACCAGGTCTCATCAGCCGCTCTCGGTCTGCTGACAACTGGGACAACTCTACGCTTCGGGTATATCACCCATTTCGAAGACGCAGGGTATAACATGAAGTTGTAGTCATATTGTAGCCATCTTGTGGCAAAGCTCTAAGGTAGGATACAACGATCGCGACACACACTGTATGGCGCTGCCACTCTGTAGCGTATATACGTAGGGGTCTGTACGTGTGACTATAGATGGCAGCGCCATACAGTGTGTGTCACGATCTTTGTATCCTACCTTAGAGCTTTGCCACAAGATGGCTACAACATGACTACAACTTCATGTTTTCACAGGGTGTGCAAATTCACCGACCAATGGGAATTCTGTACACAAACAATGAAAGACTCATCTATAACTGCTCCTGTTTGAGTTATTGTCTAAGATAATTGTTGATTTTTATAGTAATATGGATTTCGTAGGAAATTACGTGTTGGATAGCGATGAGGACATGGATATCATGGAAATTCATGAAAAACACACTGTGAGCTAATTTCAAACCAGTTGATTTCCTGAAATACTGTCTGCACGTTTCTTATTCGCTATTTGAATATATTCTTAAGTGTATACCTACCTCCAAAACTTCAGAGTTTGATTCAAGTTTATGAACTCAACTAATACATCAATTCATCAACTTTTGTCGTGTTTACGATAAAGAAAATGTGAGCAACTCGAAAGTAACATATTTCTATGTGAATCGTCAAGATTTCCTTATTGTACACAAAACAGTCGTTATGTGAATTTCCCATCTCGAAAATGGGGTTTTATATGAATAGAAAAGATTCTCTTCGGGCAATGTTTTCTGAAAGACGGCCTCGAAAAGCCGCAATAATTGCCTCAATATGCTGCTACATCTCTTCCGGCCAAAACAAAAACAATTTAATCATACATCGCAATGATCCAATCTCTTTTCATCCTCGGGGCGTAAGATGAGGAACGAAGAATGTGCGGAAACTGACTTTCCATCGGAAAACTTCGTTTCTTATTATTGATGATACAATATTGTTGTTCAAATCAGCAAACTATCACTATTTTCAACGTTCTTCAAGAAGACATTTTAAAAAAATTAGCAACCTCAAGTTTCAGATGGGTATGTCATTAGGAGTTTTCTTCTCTAGTCAAAAATACTGACCAATGATAATTCAGTTTGGATAACCCTGTATATATTACAGTATGAACCAATTTCAACTGCTACAAAATGAACACAAGAATTGAAAGAAAAAAAATGATTGAATGACATAAATTGAACCAATTCCAAGATATTCGTTTTGTTGTTTGTTTTTGTTAGACTATATATATTAAGCATATCGCTGTGTTCTATGTATGTATGTATTTATTTTTATAACACCTCTGAGGTGGTTTACGTAATCAGTACATTCTATAATGTGTATTCATCAACACACTTTTATTTTTTTCCTACTTCTTTTTCGTTGCGTTCTTTTTAAGTTTTTCAAACTTCTTATTATCTCCTAATTTTTAGTTCGGCTAACCATATTGGATCTACCCTCTCAAAATTTTCAATTTTGACGATTGAAGCATAATCTCCAACCCCGAAAACCCACGAGTACAAGTTATCAGTAAAATCAGATCATAATTAGAAAACTCGTCTGCCATATTGAATCCGCCGTCTTGAATTTTCGAATTTTGACGAAAGAATCATATTCTCCGATTCCATAAACCCCCAGATACCAATTTTGAAAAGATTCAGATAATAATCACAAAATTTATCCGCCATATTGGATCCTCTAACTCAAATTCACTGATTTTGGCAAAAGAAGCATAATCCCTGACCTCCAAAACCTCCAGATAACAATTTTGAATAGAATCAAATCATAATTACAAAACTTGTTTGCCATATTGCATCCGCCATATTTAATTTTTCAAATTTTGAAGGAAGAATCATAATCTCTGATCCCGAAAACCCGCAGATACCAATTTTGAATAGAATCGGATCATAATTACAAAACTCCTCCGCCATTTTGGAGCCGCCATTTGATTTTTTTGTCTAACAAAAATTCCATGATGCATTTCCAGCAGAACTATGTGCACCCGCCAAATGCCAAATCAATCGATCTGTTTAAAACTGGGTGAAGGTGGATGTGAAGCTAATAAAAGGGTGTTAATAAGAAAAATGAAGCATAGCATGTGTTAATTTACCCATTTGAACACAATCTTTGTCTAGCCATATCAACTTTTGGAAGAAATGTCCTGATATGGCGTCAAGAGATGGGTAAACGTCTGTCGCAATACATCTCCAGAGACCTCTTTCCATTACTGTATTGAATTATTGGACGAACAGTGCTTTCAGGTCTGGATGTTGACATGTCCAAATTCTTGCGATAGGCGGCAAGGAATGTCCACTGGGCATGTATGGACGGACTACAATTTCCCTTTGAAACACACAACTCGCAGACATATCTGGTGATATATATACGTTTAGCATTATGATTACATTCTACCTATTAAGCGAAATCCCATTCACAGTTTGGATTCGGTTGAAACTATGAGGATTTGTCGGCGAGAGATTGATAACGTCAGTAATACGATAGGTGCTTTTGGCGAATTGTTATAGTTTATTTAAATATTCCTTATTTAATGTTCTGGATCCCACGAAAAGGGATATCCTGTAATGTTCAGAGAACATCGTGAGAACCAAGGAAAATAAGGTAGGAATTGGTATATCTTGAATTTCTGGAGGTTATATGCCTCGGGAAACACCTCCCTTGGCAATGTGTCCCAGAACCTCGCTGTTCGTTGGATGCACGAGTCGTTGGTGAGAGATGTTCTGCAGGTCTCCAAAGTGACCACGAAGGAGTGCGAAGCCTCAACTCGATTGATTGAATATTGCATTTAAATTCGGTATATGATTTACTTACTGCCACGCCTGAGCCTCGGGCTTAATCCTTGGGTGGTTCAACTTTCGTTATTATCAATCATTTTGTTGCCTCTAGTAATTTTCAGGAATATATACTTCTTAGGAAGAAGGCAAGGTTATTAAATATTCATACTGACAAGGTTACGGCAAAGCCGCCATCTTGAATTATTGAAATTCCATTTTGATGACGTCACATGAGGGCAAAACAGAATATAGCCAACCTAGGAATATATTGTCACAAACTGTAGGCGGGGGTTGCCTAAGTTGTGTTCTAGATCCATTAGAGAATGAACTTCAAAAGTGATAATAACAAATAATACTCAAGAAGGTTTTCAAACAACACATATACACACATTTATTCTTGGAAATGAATAACAATAAATAAAACTTAACTTACCCTATATGTACAAATTTAAGAGGCATTTCTGGGAGCCTGAGGAAGGGCATCTTCTTCTGCCCGAACTCCGAAGATTCGGGCACAGTGGCAAATGATTGAAACTGATTGAATGATCGAAATGATCGAAAATGATCGAACTGATTAGAATGATCGAACTGATTAGAATGATCGAACTGATCAGAATGATCGAACTGATACCTGTGCTGGCTTCCTCACGCCTTTTATATATTTAATCTATATTTTGGAAACGTGACAGTGAGGAAGTCAGGTGGATGGTTTGAAGTCATTGTCACGCCTGTGTTTAGGTTCAACTATTAATCGAAAGTTCGTGGTTCAATAATTTTGGAAATAATAAACAGATACATGAACGTTCAATGACTTCGAACCAATATGATTTTATAAGAATTTTGGAATTTAACTTCAAATATCTCCTCATTTGTGACATGCCCCTCCTCTAATAACGACGGCCCCCGTCGTTAAAAATGGTCAGATGGGCCTATTTCTGAAATGCTAATCCGAATATTCTCTATATATACATTCTATCCTTCCAAAATCCTAATCAAAATGCTATCTATATACCTGTTTACAATAAAAATAATGATAACCTGTCCTAACTGCAAATTTTACAAAATTCAAAATAGTCGATCCGCACACTCTGGTCCATGGCTTGTGAGTCTGGGTAGTTCCTGAGTTTCACATCGGGCGTACCTTTGCCATTCTCTATACTATCACTACGTGGCTTATCGTACAATTTAGCAAATGCATGGCTTCTCGACGTAGCGTGGTTTCCTGGAGTGTTCTCTGCATGGTTACTGGCATCTCCATAGATTACAGATGTGGCTATGTGACGTAATCTAACTAGATGACTGGAGTTGTCCTGGACAGCTACCGCACTCGGAATGGCAACATCATTCCAAACGTCAGCTTCTCTCATTTGCAAGGTTTGACTGATTTGGGATGCTAAAAGGCTACAACGGCTGCCATATCCTCGGATAACTCATTGACGGTAGTCTCCAAATGTCATCTATATAGCTCCTAGATTCATGTAGCTCTATCTCCATGGCTGTATCTTCGGAAAACGTTCGCTACTGGTACCCTATGCTTCTTTCGTACCTCCTACACTGGTGATGCCCATAGAAACGATTGCATGGTCCACCCTGTATGCGGTAAAACTCAATCCATCTACCCCGGTGACTTGCCTCTTCTCGAGTGTGGGACCACATGTAAAACGAGAAATGAAATTATTGCAGCATAACAAAAAAAATTCCAAACATATATAATCAAACTCATCATCAATCAACTATTCCCGCTAAACTTTATCTACATTTTTACCTAAATGAAGAAACAATGTTTGTCTGAAATTATAAAACACTACTATTCACCCATCTGACTCATCTATGGCAATTTCAATATTTCGTAAATATTTTCAAATTAAAAAGTCATTGGTGATGACATTTACTCCGTGTTATTCGCAATCTGAGTTCAATGTCAATAATATTGACTTCTCCAATTCATAACCTACATCCATTTTCAAATGTTAATAATTTATCTGAGAATATTCGTTTTCAATACATCAATACATAGATAATTTTTTCCCAGCTCCATTATTCACAATTCACCACTATTTGTTTCGAAAAATATCCATACTATTTGATTACGAGAATTTCACAATGAAAAAATGTGACAAAAATCAAATATATCTTTTTATTCATTGAGAACATATTCTATATCACCGCTGCATATATTGTAGATGAATGAACTTGAACCGTATAATGTGACATCTGATACCAAAACAACAGTACTCATCAAGTTTATAATATACCTTTCTGTTTATTAAACAAATTAGACTATTCAACCTACATCAAAATTCTTTGTTGGTAATCAGATGTACATTATTTTCGAAATAATTTTCACGTAAAATATGAACTCTTGAAGAATTGAAATTCGTTTCTAAAATAAAATCTTAATTTTACCGAGGTTTTACCTTCATTGTTTCATAAGCGAATGTCCTTATTCGAAATGGTGCCTTTCAAAAAATACATGAATACTGCACTCATATTATGTTTGATAAAATAATTAATTTCTCAAAAAATTTCCTCAAAAATTTATGTCAATTGTTCCGTATTTTTGTATTTATTGGTGACTTCATTTCGATGTTTTTATCGGAAAATTAAATAGTCGAGTTAATGTTGAATTCTCAAATACATGAGCATGATTTTTCAAAATATATCGCGATTTTTCCCATTAGCTTCATGAAACAACGTTCCTCCGTTTTTTCATAAATAAAATACTTACTTTGATACTTAGTTACTACTTTACCTATACCTTAATTATACTTTTTAGGTGGCTGTTGAAATTTTCTCTACCTGTTCTCCACATTTTTTAATTTTTGTTTTCTACTTATTTTCATATTTTTTTTTTCTGTAGTCTTCATACGTCCATTTACTTCTCCTGAAACATACTAAAAATTTGATTATTATCATGTTCTCAATAAATGATTTTCCCCAAAAATAGTCGATCTGAAAAATAACTTCTCATTCATATACAGGAATCAACATGCTCAATGTTCGCTTATTAATCTCTTTTCGACTTCGGCTTTGATTTTTTTTCACATTGTGACGATATATCTCGTCACCTTAACGAGGTACTCTCTTCTATATAGGTACTCATTTTTCTCAATATACTCAATATTTACCTCATGTGCTATAACTTTGTGCCTTTTCGTCAGCTCTATAGATTCTCTCATCCCTACTCTAATTATTGAAACATTTGTCTAATACCCTATTCTTTCGATATAGCTCAAATATCCCTACAATGTAGAGCATTTTCCGGGATTCCGCGTGATCAAACCTTTGAGCATTCTTGACTATTGATAGGCCTACTTTGCACATGACAGCACAACTTCTATTGTACAAACCGTCATTGTACCTTGACAAACTTCAATACTCAATAAATTCAATACTTTCAATAACTTCATAATATCACATAAAACTCTCTTTTTCTCGCTATACCATTCGACTATTCCGGACCATTTTCTGAAACAACTACTCCCCTGGCTATTTGCCTCGACAGGTATTGAATGATACAGGGTGATGGTGCGGTATCCACAGTGACTCTTGCACTGATCAAGTCGTCAGCGAAAATATCTTTGACTCATTTGGTCAACAACTAAATAACCTCTCTGGGTTCAACAAATCACTCACTTTTATATCATCATCTATAGCTAGTGCCCATTTTGGGTCTTATTATAGCACAGTATCCTAATATACTGCATATACATTGTCATCAGCGACAATCAAAAACCATTTTCATATTATTTTCCAGCCGATACTTCAATACTTTGAGATTTTTATCACGAAATTTATCCTGAGCATGTTGATTTGGTTTCTATATCATTCAAAACAGATCAATGTTTACTTGTTTCGTCGTGAGTACTACACATTTTCCTATAAACCCAATTCCTTAAATGAACTCCAAAAATTTTCTGTCTAAAGAAAAAAACTCTATGACAGGCGACAGCCACCTAACCTACTTCTTTAACTTGATCGTGAAATTTTTACTCGTTCGAGGACACATGTTATATATAAACAAACTAACCTAAATTTACTTAATCGGAATAAAATATATAGTGAGAATAAATGTGTGTTTCTTTCAAAGAAACAATACCTACCTATAATAATTATTCACGTTCATTCTCTAAAGATAAATGATCCAAAAAATTCAAATTTATTTATTCAAAACTTTAAACTTGGCTTGCGATAAAAAAATGAAGATATTATACTAAATTCTGATGAAACTTTAGTCATTAAGGTGATTACGTTGCTTTGAGTAATGTATTCATCGTGGAAACAAGTATTCTAGGGCTTAATTCATGTCATATATGAGTCAATAACAAATATCCCCGAATACCCTCAACGTTCTAGTTCCATCCCTTTCGGAACCAGATAATCTTTTGTGAACTGTGAGCCTCATATTTCCTCATATGGTCACTTCCACATTTCTCTCGATACAAAATAATCATCATAAATCTCAATAATTCCTCATTATTTCCATCTAAATATCTAAATAAACTCTATTTCCACACACACAAAAAAATGAATTACTTCTTCAAACACTCTGTATATCACCTCAAGACATTAACGTTTTCGCAATATAGCACATCTTTATCAAAATGAAAGTTTCTCTTTTTTTTTTCAATGGGTCACAAACAACTGAAAATAAATTAATACTTCAAACTCAGTTTTCGTATGGGTACAGAAGGTTTTAGCATGCCTATCTGTGTGCACTACCAGGAACGCCCCATTTGAAAATCAAACCGAGGCAGTCCAGTTTTAGCATGCTGGACCGTTCGCAAATCCTGGCCAGATGCCCCATATAAAAACACATTTTTACATTCAATCCTTAAAATAATGAAAACTGTCTTACTAAGATATTCATAAAAATAATATAATTTAAAAATGAAAAAGAACATGAAATTTGAAAAAGTGAGGTCGGTTATGAAGAACCAACCTCGGGAACGAGCCATTGGCGCCTCCACCATGTCACAAACTGTAGGCGGGGGTTGCCTAAGTTGTGTTCTAGATCCATTAGAGAATGAACTTCAAAAGTGATAATAACAAATAATACTCAAGAAGGTTTTCAAACAACACATATACACACATTTATTCTTGGAAATGAATAACAATAAATAAAACTTAACTTACCCTATATGTACAAATTTAAGAGGCATTTCTGGGAGCCTGAGGAAGGGCATCTTCTTCTGCCCGAACTCCGAAGATTCGGGCACAGTGGCAAATGATTGAAACTGATTGAATGATCGAAATGATCGAAAATGATCGAACTGATTAGAATGATCGAACTGATTAGAATGATCGAACTGATCAGAATGATCGAACCGATACCTGTGCTGGCTTCCTCACGCCTTTTATATATTTAATCTATATTTTGGAAACGTGACAGTGAGGAAGTCAGGTGGATGGTTTGAAGTCATTGTCACGCCTGTGTTTAGGTTCAACTATTAATCGAAAGTTCGTGGTTCAATAATTTTGGAAATAATAAACAGATACATGAACGTTCAATGACTTCGAACCAATATGATTTTATAAGAATTTTGGAATTTAACTTCAAATATCTCCTCATTTGTGACAATATTATGCCTTTACATTTCTCGATGAACAGAGATAACTATAGAAAAAAATCGACTTCAGCAAGATCAACAATGCAAATGAACCGACAATATCATTTGAATAGATGACAGATGCCGAAAAATTATGAAATTTTGAAAAAGGTATATTGAATCTAGACTGGAACACTGATGAATAATCACTATGAAACATCAAATTGTCAATAGAAAAGATTTCAGAGTAATATGATTACACTTCTAGCAGCATTTTCAAGTCATAAGTACCGAATTTTGATTTAAAAGGTAAGAAAAAGCACTCCTTCACTGCATCTGGCCAAACTAAAGCAGTGAGCAGTAGTGAGCACCAGTAGGTGCCAATTTCTTACTATATACAAAATTCTCGTTTTTCTGGACTTGTGATTCGCAAACTGCTTCATATATCTACCAAGAGGTGTATAGTTTCAGTAATTGTAGTTTGAGCTCTAATAATGCTCATTTCCACGAACATATGTGCTGCAATTCTAACTCCTTCATATAAGATTCGGAAAAAATATAGAAATACACAAATCATTAATGATTCAATTTTATGAATCATTGATGGCGGCCGTCAGCATTCCAATGGGCAAAAAAAGAATTCTATGATTATATTTTACCGCAAATTTTGCTTGTCAAACAAAGTGCCACTTTCATCTCAATAAAACAATCTACTATGATCATTTCATCATTATTTACCTAGGTTTAAAGAGTGTTACTTCTCATCAGAGGAAATCCTCGTATAATGGTGATTTGTCAGGATAGTGGTGCGAAAACATTAATATACACCTTGGTAGTAAAGAATATACCACGGTGTATAAATAACTATTATTCTACTCCCAACACTGCATCTCAAAAACTATTTTAGCTGTTTCGAACCTGATTGTCTTCATGAAATAACACAAGAACAGTGATTTTTTCGCATGTATTTGAAGGTCATCCGTTGACCCGTCTACCTAAGGATTCCACCCAAAAAAATCACAAAAACGAAACCTTTCCTGTGAAAAAAATACAACCGGACGTTTTCTTCTCCATCCCACCGTTTACTAGCGCGCGTTCACACAAAAGCCAGCCGGAGAGATGTTAAAAAGTGCACCGAGTTAATTATTCTCTAGACCGGTACTTAATTAAATGAACAATCGCATTTATTCAAAGGCGTTTCCACCCCTGCCAAGGTTTCCAGAGTTTTTGTCCGCTCTCGGCCGTTCTGAGTCGACAGGGAGGACTGAAGAGTTCAGAGGAAGTTTGCATTACTGACTCGATGTCACAATAATTCGAAAGGAGTTTTTGTGACGAAACGGTGTGAGGCAGAAATCCTCGTTTTCAGCGTTTGTTGAGAACAAAACTAGAAAATTGGGTACTTGAGTTGGTATATGTACAGGGTGGAGACTTTGACTGGAATAAATTCGCTACTGGGAAAGTGAATAAAGGCGTTTGTTTCCACCCCTGCCACGGTTTCCAGAGTTTTTGTCCGCTCTCGGCCGTTCTGAGTCGACAGGGAGGAGAGAAGAGGTCAGAGGAAGTTTGCATTACTGACTCGATGTCACAATAATTCGAAAGGAGTTTTTGTGACGAAACGGTGTGAGGCAGAAATCCTCGTTTTCAGCGTTTGTTGAGAACAAAACTAGAAAATTGGGTACTCGAGTTGGTATATGTACAGGGTGGAGACTTTGACTGGAATAAATTCGCTACTGGGGAAGTGGATAAAGTCGTTTGTTTTCACTCCTGCCAAGGTTTCCAGAGTTTTTGTCCGCTCTCGGCCGTTCTGAGTCGACAGGGAGGAGAGAAGAGGTCAGAGGAAGTTTGCATTACTGACTCGATGTCACAATAATTCGAAAGGAGTTTTTGTGACGAAACGGTGTGAGGGAGAAATCCTCGTTTTCAGCGTTTTGTTGAGAACAAAACTAGAAAATTGGGTACTTGAGTTGGTATATGTACAGGGTGGGGACTTGACTGGAATGAATTTGCTACTGGGAAAGTGAATAAAGTCGTTTCCACCCCTGCCACGGTTTCCAGAGTTTTTGTCCGCTCGGGCCGTTCTGAGTCGACAGGGAGGACTGAAGAGTTCAGAGGAAGTTTGCATGACTGACTCGATGTCACAATAATTCGAAAGGAGTTTTTGTGACGAAACGGTGTGAGGCAGAAATCCTCGGTTTCAGCGTTTGTTGAGAACAAAACTAGAAAATTGGGTACTCGAGTTGGTATATGTACAGGGTGGAGACTTTGACTGGAATAAATTCGCTACTGGGGAAGTGGATAAAGTCGTTTGTTTTCACTCCTGCCAAGGTTTCCAGAGTTTTTGTCCGCTCTCGGCCGTTCTGAGTCGACAGGGAGGAGAGAAGAGGTCAGAGGAAGTTTGCATTACTGACTCGATGTCACAATAATTCGAAAGGAGTTTTTGTGACGAAACGGTGTGAGGCAGAAATCCTCGTTTTCAGCGTTTGTTGAGAACAAAACTAGAAAATTGGGTACTCGAGTTGGTATATGTACAGGGTGGAGACTTTGACTGGAATAAATTCGCTACTGGGGAAGTGGATAAAGTCGTTTGTTTTCACTCCTGCCAAGGTTTCCAGAGTTTTTGTCCGCTCTCGGCCGTTCTGAGTCGACAGGGAGGAGAGAAGAGGTCAGAGGAAGTTTGCATTACTGACTCGATGTCACAATAATTCGAAAGGAGTTTTTGTGACGAAACGGTGTGAGGGAGAAATCCTCGTTTTCAGCGTTTTGTTGAGAACAAAACTAGAAAATTGGGTACTTGAGTTGGTATATGTACAGGGTGGGGACTTGACTGGAATGAATTTGCTACTGGGAAAGTGAATAAAGTCGTTTCCACCCCTGCCACGGTTTCCAGAGTTTTTGTCCGCTCGGGCCGTTCTGAGTCGACAGGGAGGACTGAAGAGTTCAGAGGAAGTTTGCATGACTGACTCGATGTCACAATAATTCGAAAGGAGTTTTTGTGACGAAACGGTGTGAGGCAGAAATCCTCGGTTTCAGCGTTTGTTGAGAACAAAACTAGAAAATTGGGTACTCGAGTTGGTATATGTACAGGGTGGAGACTTTGACTGGAATAAATTCGCTACTGGGGAAGTGGATAAAGGCGTTTCCACCCCTGCCACGGTTTCCAGAGTTTTTGTCTGCTCTCGGCCGTTCTGAGTCGACAGGGAGGAGAGAAGAGTTCAGAGGAAGTTTGCATCACTGACTCGATGTCACAATTTGATTAGTTTCAATTTGAATTTGTTCAATCCGTGCCTAGTAATTTTGTCCTGATTTGAATTTGTTTATTCTCATTTCGAAAATGGTAAGTCTCAATTTCAAGTTGAAAAAGAGTTCTAAGGGCGAAGTCAGAAACATTCAGTCGTTCGGGCAATGAAGCCGCTAACCGAGGCCATCTTTCTACAGGATATTAACGATTCACGGGCCGCACTAAATAGCGCAATATTTTCCTACCAAGATTCCCTCGAAGCGTCTCCCTATACATATATTTCCAGAAAACGTTCCGGTAATAGTCTCAATTTGAATATTCGCCTCTTCTCTATTTACATGTAGATAGGGGCAGTGCATTCGGTATTTTCGGAGCGCCATTTAGACACCATAAAGAAATAATGGATATTAAGAGCTGTCAGCTTAGAAGAACGACTGGAGCTCTTGGGTGGCTACATAAATGAACATAGCATTGATGAAATGAACCTCTGGTGTGCTCACTCTTCATTTGTTTCGTCAGACTGGTTCTTGAATTGAATTTGAGACGATGACGTGGGGTTCACATATCGAATGTTAGATGGCGTGATCCCTAGAACTTATCAAAGTTGGTAGAATTGATGATTATTTTGTAGAGGAAGGTTGCCTCGATATAGCACCCTACGAGTAATTTTCTGTTGATTTTTCTTCACTTTATCTGATTTTAAAGGTACATAATATTCAATGCATATAAGTATTCACTAGCTCCATAATTATGCTCCATACCTCAAAACACTCATACCTGGTACATAGCCTGGGACAAAATTTCAGATAGGTATTCCACTCTGGCCTACTGATCCATCCAAAATTGACTTCTCATTTCACAGATTGGAGGTATTAGACAGATGTATATATGGAAATCTATATTTATAATGGTACTAATACTAATATGCTATAAATTGATATAAATATGCTGAGCAGATCAAAAAGTTTGTGAACTTATTTGGTAAACAACATTTTATGACATTTTGCTTCATCTTACTGCCCGTGACGTCACGAATGACCGTTTCTCCCCTTGCTGCACTATCGATCGAGGAACCTTCCTACACAAATTATCATTTCTACCAACCTTCATTGGTCATAATTTGGTCACAATTATTGTCACATTGATGTCTGTAATTTTGGTAAGACACCAGACTAAACTTAGCGAGATTCACCCACGCCATGTTATGTTTATCGAAGTAGGCGAAAATCAAGGAATTGTAAAACAGGAAAGGATTGAAGTACGTGCACCAGAGGTTAATTTAATGAATAAAATGGCATTAAGAAGATCTTGAGCTATGGTTGGTCTGGTCATGATCAGGAACTAAGCCGAAAACTCTCAAGTTCTATACCTACCTGTATACGTTCTATAAGCAATATGAGTAAACAGCTATCCATAGAAACTTTGAGACCATGTTAATTTCTACAGTATGTCTGGAAAAGTTGGCAACAACAACAACATCTCAGTATCTTCTTCAAACTGGACAGGCCTGAATAGGAGAACCCTGTGGCGTAGAATACAGCTCATTTATTATCCAAGTGACATATAAATCTGATAACTTGAACATAACCCCTGTTATGGCATTCTATCACGTGTAAATGTGTTTGCATAATTTGTGATACACAATAATCCCAAGTGGACCAGTGGATGGATTGCAATAGGAAATTAGGGTGAACAATGATACAATGAAGACATAACAACATGGATCAATCAGATATAATATTATGGTACGTATAGGACACCAAATTGTAGTGACTTATACCACAAATGATAACGGTGAATGTTAGTCGACAACATATAACTGACAGGTACTTTGGGAATGAAATTTTCACGTAGAACTTCAAGATAAAAATCCCTATGTACGATCTGTTCATTAATTTCACTCGTACATTTCAACTAGCACTAGGTCTTACATTCTAATTCTGTTCAGTTTTAACATTATTCCAAGTGGCATGAATAACGAATAGCGACAGACAAATGAAATTATCTTCCGAGGTGCATTGTTATAGCTTGACATAAAGATAAATTCGCAACTCTTACCCCTCGAAAAACAAAGAAGAGGAAATGTATGACGGAATTGCTACTGCTCTTCTCAACTTCCGGACCAAGGATTCATCATATTTAGCGGCGAAGTTTGAGCCGAGTTGAATTCCCAGTGATTTTTGTACATGAATAAATCAGTTTGTATACGGATATACTTCGTATTAGAGAGTTCTGAGGATTATTTATTCCTGTTCAGTAAGAATACTATTGGGATCAGAGAAAAACCATTTAATCTTTTGAAAACAAATCCCTTTGTTTCAACTACATATGAACTGATCGAAAGAAGTTAAGAATATTGTGTTTTTGAAATAGTAACTTCTAGTAGAAGATCCGAACCTACATCGACCTTCACCGAGCTGATAATAGAACGAAATATATTTTATCATGAATTTAGTATATTAGAAAACATATTAAAAATGGGTTGGCCAAAAAAATCCTGGGCAGACTATTTTTAATGATTTTTCGAAAAATTATTTTTAATTAAATGTTGCAACATCAGGATAATAAAAAAATTGTGTCCTGACTGAAAGTATAAAACGTATAGAATGTGCAGCCGTTGGGTTGTCTACTATTTACCTGGGCGAACTACTGGGTTGTCAGGTAAACACAGGTATATCGATGCCAGTTACTTTCACTGGATTGGATAATTGATAGTTATTTAACCAACTAGTCTATCAATGAGGGCGATTAATGATCGAGATATTTTAACGTGCGAGCGAAGCGAGCGCGTTAATGTTTGAGATCATTAATCGCCTTTTAATATACAAGTTGGTTACAAAATTTTTCCGTCGACTATATTTCTCATTTCTCCTGCAATGAAGAAAACTTGGTTCGCGAATTCATCATTCATCCGGAAACTGCTAAGAATCACCCAGTAGCCTTGTCACTGACATTAGTAACATTTGACATTTGTCGAAATGATCAACATAGAAAATAAATTCCTTGTGTTAGAAAACAGGGAAAAAAATCGTGTCAGAAACTTGGAAAGGCGAACCCGTTAACAGAAAATCTTCGATGAAATCCATATTTTCGATTTAAATGCAGATTCCGTAAGTTATAGCATAAACAATGAATGCACGCGGTGTATGTTTGGTTGCCTATAAAACAATCGTGCATTAATAGACAGATCGTTTATTAATAGGGGTCATTAATGAACGATTTCATATACATTAAACTTAGTCGTTAATACGAGGTCGACGGAAAAAAAAAATTATATCATCATAAGCGCTGTTTAATTGCGAACACGTTGATATAGGGTTGTCTGCGAAAATTCCGGTCCTATTAGGGGTTTGCGAATTTTAAAGATTTTAATTTCAAAGCGCGTGGAAGTGTGTGACAGAGAGATCCGAGGTAAGTATACTGTGTAATAATAAAGGACCCAACATCGCAGTCGCTTGTGATGAGACCCTGAATAGTAGAAAGTGCGCATGCTCGGTGTGTAAACTATGGAGGGTAGAGGTACCTCTACTACCCTTCATATAGTAAACAGTGCGTGTTATTTTGAAGCAACTGATATTTCAGTAGCAAAAAAAAATAATTAATTAATTACATAATAATTAAATATATTTAATATAATAATAATATATAAAAACAATATAATATCAATATATTGCGTTATAACCATAATGATATATCTATAATCTATAATAGACAATAAAAATATCAAATACTTACTTTGAAATTTGTTTGCTCTTTCTGGAAATAGAAACAAAGTGGACCGCCAAAAATTTAAATTAAGAAATAACAAAAAAGATAGACTAGACATCTTGTATTACGATTAAAAATTTTATTAAAAAACAGTATAAATACAAAAATAATATTAATGAAAAATAAATTCTAATAAATATTTTCTATTCAATATCTGATTCATCAGAAGTATCATTTTGACTCTCGAATTCGTCTGATTCATTAGATTCTTCCTCATTTGCTTCCATTTCGACAATGTCTTGGATTTTCAAAGGAGTTTGATCTCCGATAAAACCTTCTACTATTCAGGGTCCCATCACAAGCGACTGCGATGTTGGGTCCTTTATTATTACACAGTATACTTACCTCGGATCTCTCTGTCACACACTTCCACCACAGTTAAAAGAATATACAATTCTTTTAACTGTGCTTCCACGCGCGTTGAAATTAAAATCTTTAAAATTCGCAAACCCCTAATAGGACCGGAATTTTCGCAGACAACCCTATATCAACGTGTTCGCAATTAAACAGCGCTTATGATGATATAAATTTTTTTAAATTATCCAATCCAGTGAAAGTAACTGGCATCGATATACCTGTGTTTACCTGACAACCCAGTAGTTCGCCCAGGTAAATAGTAGACAACCCAACGGCTGCACATTCTATACGTTTTATACTTTCAGTCAGGACACAATTTTTTTATTATCCTGATGTTGCAACATTTAATTAAAAATAATTTTTCGAAAAATAATTAAAAATAGTCTGCCCAGGATTTTTTTAGCCAACCCATTTTTAATATGTTTTCTAATATACTAAATTCATGATAAAATATATTTTGTTCTATTATCAGCTCGGTGAAGGTCGATTTAGGTTCGGATCTTAGACTATTCCTAATTATTGATGAAGCGGTATTTATTGCCAAAACATTCACATCTGTCAGTAATAAGACTGTCAAAACGACATTTCCATCTGAAGTGTAAACTTGAAGAGTATACCCATGAATCCTTCTCAAAAGCTTCTACCGCTGTTCACAATCTTCAAGAGACAGCTGGCCAGCAAAGGTACGCCGGGAACGACGAAACGACAGAATCGCATCAAAAATTTACAGAAGAGGTACCAAATCGATGATGGAGAACCAGTTTGGCGGAAATCCGTGGGAGACAAGTTGCTCTACCAGCTGTCTTGGGGTTTGGTACTTTTCGGAGTCGGATGTTCATTGTACACATGTTTGTATACGATATCGTACGAGCAGCATTTCAAAGGTACCGATTGATCATAGTCAGCCCTTCTGAATATCAGTAAATTGAATATTATGTATATGCAACGGTTTCAATGCAGATTATGAGTACAATAAAACTGTGAAATTGACGTTTCTTCGCACCTTACTGGTTTTTTTCTGTGCAAAAAATCTACATCGCTGGGACACTATTGTCCATAATAATGTGTCCATCATCAATATGAAGTCCGTGGTTATTTCCACATACTGACGAAGTTTTCAGTATACCATCAAACGCAGCAGCGAATTTCAATCAACTAATTAATCAGCGAGGACAACCTAAACAAACACAGATTGGATAGCGCAACAGTATATATTATAAATTCGATGGATATTTACTTCAACAGAAAATACAAAGGCAATGGTTATAATGTCATGGATATAATGAATAATAATAATAATAATAATGTATGATCGAATTCGAATGGGAATATTTGAAATCCTCAAGAAGAAATATTGAACAATTTCCTAAATAGGGCAAGAAGGCAGTTGATGATCCGTCGAAACTATAGAGAAAAAATGGGTATATGTACCTATATTTGGAATCCTCATGACATTTTACGTTAAATGGGCTAATTGAGTTAGATCTAGGGTTGCCAACCATAGACAGAGCAGCCAAAATTGTCTTTCAGCTAACAACATCAACAAATCTGAACCTCGAAATTTTAGTTTAGGAACAAATTCCGAGGCCCAAGAATTTTATAGAAGCTAAAAATGTTTTCTTCGGAATTACTTCAGATTGAATCATTTCTTCAACACTCTAATGAGTCTAATGTAATGATCGAATGATTATAGGTACATATTCTATCTTATGGGACTATAGCCAAGAGAACAGGAATAAGCATGTTATTACGTAACCTATAACTATGGCCAAGATATGACTGGCTCCTCCCCATTTCTGATTCTCAATCTTCTTCAGGTTTATATTTCTTTCATAGAATGTACAGGGAGGGTCCTCATCTTTTGATCCCTACCTACAGCTTCAACTATACGAGGACCTCAAATATGGAAGTTGTTCATCTGTACTATCTTTTGGCCCTGCTTGAATAAACAATTGCGAATATCAAACACAGGGTGTAACTCAAGTACGATTGGAAATTCAGGAGTGCATGTTGCTGAATTTAAAATAGGAAGAAGAGTTCGTATAAACATGATGTCCGTTATTCATTTCTGAGATAGAGAAAGTCAAAGTTTGATTCTTGTTCCTGTTTTTTTTTTGGAATGAAATTCCAAAATAATCGTGTTAATCAAGTATAAGTAAAGTTTGGTATCCCACGCGAATATTACGAATATATTGGAATTTATTCACAAAAAACTGAAATAACAATCAAACTTTGACACTCTGTATATCAGAAATGAATATCTTGCGGACATATGTTTATCCTAACTTTTCTTCTCATTTTGACGTCAGCAACATGCTGTTTATTTTGCTAATGTTCCCTTAGGCCATTTTCGACGATTAAAATTATTGCAATATTTTCATAATATAACCGTACTATTTCGTATTTTTCATCTACGAAATAACCCATTCGAATTTAAAAAACCGACGGAGAAGTCAAAAAGTGCCTGTTTCATTTCCACGGCATTACTATTGTGTCTACAGCCATCTAAATGTTATATTGGCAACTTTGATCCAATTCTAAATAGGTGGAAAATGGTTGGAGAGGAAGATCTTTCACTAGAGTTGAACATATACAAAGGTGTTCAATTGAAAAAACAGATTTGGACTCTTTTTTATCATTTTTCGATTCGCATCTGTTCATGAACGAGTGATAGAAGATAGTAAAGATGAAATCCTAGAATTTTCATATTTGAAGATTATTCCCACCTAGTTGAAGCTTCAAGTATAGGGGTCAAAATATACGGAGACACACTGTACAGTACCAAAGACTATACTTCCACAAAAGCTCTTGGAAGATCCTTTCAACCCGCACATAACAAAACCACCCCCGCACTCTCCACGTTTCGAATCAAACTTTTTATTGTTAATCTTCGGCAAAGAGCTGGATTCAAGCCTCAAGCCTCCTTACGACCCTGGTAATTGTCATCCGAGGAAGTTAGCCATCTTCTGCCGGTCGGTCGTAATTCGATGGCCAAAGTTTCGATGAAGTTGGCATAGGGAATACTTCCCTGAAATAATATAAATTCGCCAGTGCCAATTCTAGGCTCTCATACCACTGTTGCCGTTGAGGTACGGTGTATAGCGACAGTTGGATACTTTTCTGAAGGAGGGAAGTCGATTAGGGGGGACCAGGGAAGGTTCATTGGAGAAAATGGGACTGAGGAATACAAAACGATGCATACCGACATCCAATTTTGAACTAGAAAATAATGAATTCGAAGGGATAGCCTTCTTTGACTATTGAGTATGACAAGAGAAAGTAACCCAACCTTATTTAACCTAAACAAACCTAACCTCTCTCCTGAATAGGTCGCGTGCAAGACCTGTCAGATGACCGACCCTGGAGGCAAAACATATTTGTTCACAAGTGATCGAAATAGTTTTCCAAAATTATTTTGGCATATGAATCGTATTTTTCCGCTATTCATCAATTCGCTAATGCCATCACATTGTGCTGTTGTAAAATGCACAAAAACTGCAGCGGAAGATGAAGAAATCCGGATGGTACATTATGATTCAAAAGTAAGTACCTACTATAGTCACTCACATGGTTTTCATTTTTGAAATTTGGTTATTTCTCTGATTTCTCATCGGAATTCCTTCTGCAATAGGATCAGCTAATAGAAATATACCTGAAATTTCTAAAATAATGCAAAAAGATTGGATTCATGCAATCAATCGGGAGGACTGGTCTGATATGCTGACGATCGTGTGTGTTGTAGACATTTTCAATTTATTAGATTAGCAGTATTAGCTTGAATTGCAGAAGTGGCAGAAGGCAGAAGGAATTTTAATAAGGAATGACAACATTTCATAATGATAACTATGTGAGATGACTATTTACCTGAAAAATCATATTCCTTAGTCTCTTGCTGCATTTTTTGTGCATTGTACAACAGTACAATGCGAAGGCATGCTTGAATTAATGAATAGCGCAAAAAACACGATTCGTATGCCAAAATATTGTGAAAAACTATTTCAATCCTTTGATTCCTCTGTAACCAAATAAAAAAGTGAGGTTGTGTTTCAATAATTTACAGAAGAATGAGGTTGTGTTTCAATATTTTGCCTCCAGGGTCGGTCATCGTGCACGCGACCTATGGTCCGTACCGTGTTAGATGACAAATACGTCAGTTTGCATCAAGGGACCCTAACTCAAATCACTGCAAAATTACTGTTGAATCAAAGATATAGCAGAAAATAATTTTCGAAATTAGATGGATGGTACAAGAAGAAGATAACTTCGAAATTGAGTATTAAATAATTGAACACGTTTTCCTTAGTTGCTGGGAAGAAGAAAATAACAAGATTCATAGAAACATTCTTAAGAATTTTTCCTCGAACAGTTACTCACACGAGAAAGAAGAGCTGACTATCGCAACGCAGAAGGCCAATTCATTACGACCGCACCAGATACCGTCCGACCATTGAAATATTTCCCCATTATCGGATGAAAAACCGATAATCCCTCTCCGGATCCAGAGTTCTTTTCCGCATTTCCTTAATTCCTCGACGTCCACGACCGTTTCGCAATTGATGGCCGGCTTTAAGCCTGATTTAAACTGAATTAAGTCCGGATCTCCATAGAGTGCAGCAATAATTTACCGTGAAAAAGACAATGTAACAAATCTTCGCGAGGCCGGCCTATGAAAGTCGACTCGTCGCCCACACACGATATACAGGGTATCCCTAAAAGTGATAAGATGTAGAATGTATTTCTTTTTATCGCTCGGAACGCACGAAAGGTGATTCTTATGATGCTCGAAGAACATCGTGCTCACCTAGGAAGAATAGGAGGGGAGGTAGGTATTGGATTTTTTTATGTTTTCACAATATACAGATCCAACAAGTATCGCCCAATAAAAGTTGCATAATAACGAAGATATAATCAATTGATCAGTTCAGGAATTTTTGAAGAATTGTATTAGGCTCCTGGCTGCACGAATCTCTGCTTTTTCTCAATTGTTTTTGTGCATTTTCAAACAATGGCCTTTACGAAAATGAACTTGTTTATATGCTTTTGATTAATGATGTGTCGCCACAGTGCAGCAGCAGCATTTCGTTTGAACACGGTGAGATTTTCGTTAAGAAATCATTCAACGTCGTCAATATTCGTTTATTTGGTGCAATGGTGTCGTGACACAAGGTGTTAGAAGCAACAAAGAGGAGGACAAGTGGAAATAAGGCCTGTACCACTACCAACTAGAATGGTGAATTTAACAGTACCCTAGTAGAGCGGCCGAAATCGGTGAATTTTTGAACTTTCATATGGTAAAGTTTTGGAGTTCTACATCTCGAGAACACCCTGAATAATTCTCCACTTTTCACAATTACGTGAACGTACAGACTGAGATTCACATACAATCACCAACACACTGAACGACCAACTCATTATTCGACGATATTTGACATCCTGTATTATCTAGCCTATTTCAACTATGCTATCTGCATGTGCAGGAATTTTAGCTCACGGTTTTTTGTCACAACACAACCTGAAGCTAAAATCTGAGATGTCGAGTTGGAAACGGTCACATGGTACTCAATCCTTGTTGAAGATCCGTCCTATGGATATACTTGCCACCACCTAGATCAAGTTTCGGTAATTATTGAAAAAAATTTGGTCATCGACGTAGCTTCTTAAGTCAGGCACCAGCCGTTCGATATCTGAAGTAAAGCAGTGTCAAGTGCAGTTAGTACCTGGAAGGAAACGCCGCGTAAGCCCGCACATCTGTAAGGAATAGCATACCATAGCTACAGCTACCATAGCTACAGCTACCATAGCTACAGCTACCATAGCTACAGCTACCATATCTATGAGTACAAGATATGGTATGGTATGCGGAGGTGCGACGGTCACGAGAGGCAATGGATGTTGGAATCGTTAAGGATCCCTACCACTGGTTGGAACACCAGAAGATCCGACGAAATTTGCGGTTGGGGGTAGTGTGCTCACCGGTGTCGGTGATTACCAGTAGCAGAAAGAGGCCGACGTTGACGAACCAAGAAGAAGAAGAGAAATATTTGTTCTCAGTTCAGTTTATTCCGACACTCCAAATTCTCAATGGGAACAAATTTCATCAACGTCAAGTCATTGTGCCTGTGTCGATGGAGTCGACAGGAGAAACACGTCCGCATCCAGATAAAATTCATCGAACGTGCTCGATGTTGAGGAAATAACTGGCACGGCGAGCATCAGGCGAAAGAAGTAATCTCGTTAAGAGAGAAATGGTGCTGAAAGAGCGGAGAACAAATCATATAATGGCGGAGTGGCTTTCGAGGAGTCGTAATTAAATACACGCCGAAAACAATTACGGCAGAATATAGTGTGGTCCATACCAACATGAGTGTCGTAATAGAATTCAATCAATGTTCGAATTTACACCTTCAACTGATACAGCGTGTATCGGATCTACCAGGCCAAAGTGAATACATTGATGAGTAAAAATGCATTACTGTCAGTAGATATGCTAAGGGAGTTGTAGCCCAAAGCTTCATGCACTCACTGTTTTGTCCTTCGAAAAAATGAATTCCGATGAACACAGTAAGAATTGGTGGTTCTTTCTGGCTGGGCTGCCTGGTGGTTGTGGGCGTTTTCTCTACAATCATCTACTGAGAACGCTATAATGGAAAATAATCCGAATGTTCCCAATACATATAGTACGTTAGTATCATTTCGAAATTATTCGCGGTAGTCAAGGTCATCATCTGACGTTGCGATGACATGAAAACTACAGAAAAACATGTCAAACTTTCAATCTGAGCCAGGAGTTAGAGATTTTTTCTCTTAGCATTAACCTACTTCAATCTAGTAATGGCGATGTCTGGTAATTCTGGCGGTTCATTTCTCGACGTTAATAACTAGGACGTCGAAATGAAGAATAATCTGAATGTTCTCTATGAAGTATTTTGTTTAATCACGAAAGTAGGGGACACCAAAATCAACAGAATGTAAAATCGCAGAACCGTAATCCATCAGAATATACATTTTCAAACCAGTAATTTAACAAAAGAATATTTAACTTTTCTTTATATGCACAGAACCGTAATCCCTCAAACCGTATTTTGTATACATGAGCGTACTAGACAATAACAGATTGGAAATGCGCAGATAGTATTTTTCTATAAAATCAATATCGCAGATCCACAAATATACAGAATAGAAAACTAACAAACCAACATTAGCGGAATGATATTTCGTACGAGTGTAGTATCAAGGTGTTTTCTCAGATGAGATTGATTGACTTTAATCCAGTAATAAGCCTTATTCATAGACCTGCTCATATGCAGTAGAAATTCGGTGAACTGATGGTTTTGTCTAACGGTTCTAGCGATGCTGTCTGGTGGTTCTGGCTGTTCATATCTCGACAGTCATGAACTAGAAACGATGAAATGTAAAATAATCCAAATGTTCTCTATATAGTGAGTTAGTTTCATGACGAAAGAGTAATGTGGAGTTATTTTTTCAGATGGCATTGACTGAGTTCAACCTAGTGATAAGCCTGTTCGTGGATCTGCTTAGATGCAGTAGTGAATCAGTGAGCTGATGGTTCTGTCTGGTGATGCTGGCGGGGTTGTCTAGGTTCTGGCAGTTCTTCTCTCTGCAGTCATAAACTAGGGACACCGAAATGGAAGAAAGTCGAAATGTTCTTTATACAGTATGTTAGTTTAATGACGAAAGTATAGTGTGGTGGTGGTTGTGGTCTTTTCTCAGATGGCATTGACTGACTTGAATCTAGTAATAAGCCTGATTCGTAGATCTACTCAGATGCATTAGTAAGTCTCAGTTATCTAGTGAATGTCTCTGCTTGTTCTGGCGGTTGATTTCTCGACAGTAAAAAACTAGGACGTCGAAATGAAAAATAAACTAAATGTTTTCTATATAGTATTAGTCACGAGAGTATAGTATCAAGGTGTTTTCTCAGATGAAATTGATTGACTTCAATCAAGTAATGAGCCTGATTCGTAGTCCTGCTTATATGCAGTAGAAAGTCGGTGATGATGATTTGGTCTAACGGTTCTAGCAAGGCTGTCTGGTGGTTCTGGCGGTTCATATCTCGACAGTCATAAACTCGGAACGATGAAATGAAAAATAATCAACGCGAAGCTATTTTTTCAGAAGGCATTGACTGAGTTCAACCTAGTAATAAGCATGTTCGTGGATCTGCTTAGATGCAGTAGTGAATCAGTTCTGTCTTACGGTTATGGCAAGGTTGTCTAGGTTCTGGCAGTTCAGTTCTCGGCAGTCATAAACTAGGGATGCCAAAATGGAAATTAATCGAAATGTTCATTATACAGTACCTATGTAAGTTTAATGACGAAAGTATAGTGTGGTGGTGGTATTTTCACAGATGGCATTGACTGACTTGAAGCTAAGTAATAAGCTCGTGGATCTGCTTATAGATGCATCAGTGTCTCGGTGATCCAGTGGATCTCTCTGGTTGTTTTGGCGGTTCATTTCTCGACAATCATTAACTAAGAACGCAGAAATAAGCAAAAACCCAATTTGCGAGTGCACATCGTGAACCGTCGCAACATCCAATCAAGAATTCACGTCAGAGCCTTCTTCCTGGAAGACGTTCGTTCGCCTTCGGGAATTACCATTAGGCAATCAGGGAGGCTCCGGATGAGCATCCCCGAGGAGAGGCACGCGCGTCCTCAACTGTTTTTACGACGATCCCGGGGAGCGTTACGCCACTCATAAAATTCCCGTCTTCACGTGTCGACACCTTTCACTCAGCCTCGAGATTTACGATCAGCCATTGACTCCATATACTTCGAGAATACTGCGTAACCATAGTAGTGGAGCTATGACGCTACGGTCCTCGTTGAGATAATATTTTTTTCAACTACTGCTATGAAGAGTAGCGCATTTCTTATAGCTTCCCTTGTTTCAAATCCATGTATTGCCCATACTGTGAGATAGTTATTTTTGTATCTAGAGCGCGAAATGCTACTTTGGTGATCGAGATCTGATTTTTTTAACGAGGCGTAGCCGAGTTGAAAAAATAGTCGAGATGACCAAAGTATGTCGCGCTCGAGTTGCAAACAACATTTTTTCTACAAACGTCAAAAAATATAGCTCTAAAGTAAAAATATGCTAGAAATGAAAGATAGTATTGAACTGGCTTCAAATGCCTCCCCCTATCCTCCCTAGGTACGCACGATGTTCCACGAACATAATACGAATTTCCTTTCGTGCGCTCAAGAGATAAAACAAAGTTATTGTTGAACATTCAGAAATAAATGATTTCATGGATTTTTGCTTGCTCGATTGAGGACCATATAGTTGAAATATAAATATCTCATCAATTTTACATTACAATGCGCGAAGTAGGTACTTCGCGCACTTTTTTACTTCGCGCATTGTTATGTGCAAGGTATCATGGTAACGTAGGAAACTGAAAAAAAGTGTCACTTCGCAGTTTGTTATCAATGCGCGAACCTTGTCATTTTTTGACGTTTGTAAAAAAAATATTTTTTCTCACGGCACTTTGCCAACACCACATACATTTCCATGGAGAATCAACAAAAATCTACCAAACCTTGGCTGCTGTTCAGCATTGAATAGTTGTCACAACTGTCAGAAGAAGTTTTTCAAATTCGTTAGGGTAGTTCTCATTAGTGCTTTTGATAGAAATCGCATTTTCCATCAAATATTGTGACGATTTTGATAAATACACCGCCAGAGACAGAGATAATGAAAAAAGCTGCGAAATTAGTATTTGTTTCAGGAAATTTCAAGAAAAAAGTATGAATTGGCATATTGGTACAAGAAATTTATGGAATCTAAAAAAATACAAAGATAAAATCTTTTTCGTAAAGTGTACTTTTTCGAAATACTTTGAGGAACTAGGAAAGGAGTCCACTCTTTGGTCACAATATTCAATGTGGCATAGTGCCACATTATAAATTGAATACCAATAAGTAACATTATATACTCGGATACTTTGAATGAGTGCAGTTGTAGAAAAAGTGAAGCGTGCAACATGTGGGGAAAATCCCTTTTCTCACTTGTTGCACAATATACTATTACCTACTACCCATATGTAATGTGAAACATTACGACACTGATTTTAGTACCATAATAATTTCAAATTCGATTTTTACTAAAAAGGAGATTGAGAAGCAATCTATCATGAATACAGACATACTATTATCAGGTAATAATCTACAATTATAATATTCAATATCTACGAAAATTGAACCTCATTTGAAATAAATGGTTTTCGGATTAATAAAACAAGAGGACTAATTATTCATATTTTCGTACCTACCTATTCCGGGATTTAGCACGTACTAAAGTTTCGATTGCTGCATTCACCGCAATTTCTATATCGGAATCTGAGATTTCCTGATCCGAATTCATGCCGATGATTTTTTTTTTCGAATTGAAAGTAACGCGTCAAAGTTGACAGTTCGCCGAATGAGTGACAACCGAGAACACAATAGATTCATGATAACGATACGCCCAACCCTTGCAATGCTTGCTTGTTACATATGCCTAATGAATCGTCAGTTCAAGGAATATTGAATATTTTTGATTAAATAATCAGCTTTTTGGTAGTAGTGAAGATTGTACTATATTCGTATCGTATTACGATAATCAATGGGTTATCAAACTCCTTTTTTTAATTCAATACCAGGAGATACAAAATGGCAGACTTCAAAACATTATCAGTAATTCACAAAAAAACACTGACCTATTATAGAAATTTGTCATGGATTTTTTCGAAATCTGGATCAACTTCATAGTGACAACTGCTCGTTGTCTGTAATTTTTTATAAATATATACCAATTGACCTGGAGATGGATTTTAATTCATTTCGGAATGATATATATTTTCTTGCATCCCAGCTATTCAATTTTGCATAGCTTTGCAGTAGAAATCATGCTGAACCAACCGAATATTTGTCCCCGTTTCAGTATACAGTATTCCGGATAGATAGACCGCACGCTTAGCAGCCCCAAGAAACAGCGTTGCCAACTGCCAACTATACTACAATGAATATTGTTATGAGACCATCTGCTATTGTTATCAATTTTTACTCTCAAACTCAGTGAGCAGTGTCAATTTCGTTGTTTTTTATTCTTATTCCTGACCACTAATTATCACGCAGTTTATCAACAAATGAAGTGATTACTTGAATAAGTATTAATTGTTTTCATGTAGCCATGCAACTAAAGAACTAACAACAAAATCACAACAATCAGGTCTTAAGTAGTTGAAAACACTAAAGAGGAAGATTCGAACTGCAATTGTAGTGAACCTAAAATGGTTTTACGTCAAGTTGTTTGATTTTTTTTTTAACTTTTGGAGGTTATAATTTCTTGAGAATGATTCCACTACCAAAGAATTCCAAAGCTTTGCCGTTCTATGGACGAACGAGTTTTAGTAGAGTGTTGTACGACATATTTCAAGGTTGACAACGAAATGATGTGCTGACTGGGCCTATCGAGTTTGTCTGGTGGTATGGCATTTCCCGTGGAAGTATCTTCAGAAAAGTGAGAGGTCGCCGACTTTTCTTCGGTGTTCTAATGAAGCCAAAGTATTAATTAGTGAGTGTGGCATCGCCCACCAGGCGAATGGATCTTTTCTGGATGGAATCTAAGAGCATCAGCGTATGTTTGGGTGGTGAAAATAGTATTCTAAAACTGGCGGTGTAAAAAGTATATTTCGCACGGAAATAAATCCGAGTTTTTGTGGAACAACAATGTACCTATTTAGACTATATTAGATATTAGTCACTTATCAACCCTTGAAGATATATCGGAAATGCAGTAGTAGTGCGCTACAAGAGATAAAAAAGTATATCTGGACCAATTTTCAAAGGAAAGGAAAATGCGATGAAACATATTGAGGATATACTCTGAAGCAGATGGCAACACTGGAAAGAAGGATTCGAAAACTCCAAGGACGTTATTGCATGTTAATCCCCGTGCCGAAGGAAATTTGCTTTTCAGGCGTCTTCTCAAGTCCCCATTCATTCGTGTTCGCCATTCGACTAATTGTAAGGCTTCTTGGTAGATTCAGTCAGCATCTGTAAGATTTAGCTGAGATAGTCGACAAGAATACGATGAAATACAATTTAGAGTTCGAGAATCGGATTTTAGTGGAAAAAATAGCATTGTGTAACTTGATCGATTCAAGGAATTTTACCGAGATATTCGAATTAATTGAATATCTAAATGGGCATAGGAGGTCATGGATTCTGAAATAAGGATCCTGTCTAAATCATTTAAATTATTTCGATGATACTGAGAACATGAAGCATCTTTTTTCTTCATCAATAACATTGCTGGAGATTGCTCATACCCTTATGTTTTTTTATCTCTTGGATCGCACGAAAGGATGATGTTATATTAGTGACAGCCTACTTGTTATATGCGGAAACTGATGAAGCTAAAGATCAAGTTTCGAACATACTTATTCAGTAGAGTGGAAAATATAATGAACAATGTACCCCGAAAAATAGCACGCCATCGCAATACAGGTTCGTTTTGACCGAAGTTATCTTCGCATCAATACATTTGAATCGCTGCCCTATCTAGTGTTCCTTGTTGACCTGAGGTATAAACCATTTGGTATTGGTATTGGTAGGTTGGATGGTGACAGATGCGCTGCGAACTAATTAGATCTATTGTGCCCCATCTGCTTCTACTATATCAAGGATTTCTTGTTCATAGCAGCCCCTCGAGATTCAATTCCTTCAGGAATTTGAGGATTTTGAGGGGGTCTAGCTGTGGTATTCTTTCCACAATCAGCTGGTGTGTTCCCAGTATGTTCAATCTTTTGTGATGTACAGCGTCACACTCCATCAGTATGTGATGGGGTGTTTCTGATTCTTCCTCACAGAATCTGCAGGTGCCGTCCTCCTGTAAGCCTAGCTTCCTTAGGTGTTCTTTGAGTCTGCTATGCCCCGTTAGAAATCCCGTAATTACTTTGAGACTTCCTTTGCTGGGTTTTGTCAGTGTCTTAGATCTCTCTCGGTTGAAATTTCCAAGGAGATCTTTAGCCTGCCGTAGTCCTGGAAGTCTTTTCCATTGTCTGGCTCTCAAGGCTCCTTCCGCCTTCTCAAGTTCTCCTTGGAAATAGGAATTTCCAAGGCCGCAGAATGGCTGTGGTCCGATCAGTGGCGTTGAAGTCCCTTGTCGTGCCAGAGTGTCTGCTTGTTCATTCCCCTCCACTCCAATATGCCCTGGCACCCAGAGGAGGATCTCTTTATTGTTTCTGCCTAGCTCATTCAATTTGCTTAGGCATTCCCATACCATCTTCGAGTTGATGTAAGGAGAGCTCAACGCTTTGATGGCTGCTTGGCTATCGGATAAAATCGCGATATCTTTCCGGTCTTTCCTGTCTAGGTTGAACTGGATGCATCTTCCTATGGCGTGTATTTCCGCTTGAAAAATGCTGGGGAATTGTCCCATGGATTCGAAGTATTTGGTGCGAGGCCCAAAGACTCCTGCTCCAGTTCCCTCGGGTGTTTCAGACCCGTTCGTATACCAAGTAATGGTGTTTCTTCCCAGTGATTCGATGGATTCTATGCTCCATTCGCGCTTGTTGCTTAGCTCCACTCGGAATTTCTTCTCAAAACTGAACTTTTGGAAGATCGGCGAGGTGTGCGATCTCAGTGGGGGGTGAGCCCCTTGCACTGTGCGTTTTCCCTCTTAGTCCGACCTTGGCTAACCTGAGATGTGCTCCATAGGCAGTTCTCCTCACCACGATGTGTAGAGGTGTGAGATCCAAAATGACCGCTAGTGCTGCTGTTGGAGCTGATCTAATTGCTCCTGTTATGCCAATCTTTGCACCTTCTCTAATATCTTTCTTGTAGTGGCGAGTTCGGTTCTGCCGTGCCACACTACTGCTCCGTAGGTGATCATTGTTCTCACTAGCATTGTGTACATTCATCGCAGTATTGATGGGTTACACCCCCACGTTTTGCCTGCAAGGTTCCTGCACACCATCAGTGATGATTTTGCCTTACTGGCGATCTTTTTTACGTGTCTATTCCAGAGAAGATTTGAGTCTAGGATGAGGTTTAAACCATTGAACTAATAGTTGATTACCTTAGGCAGAGCATTTGGGATCAAACTCTACTACGAGTCACTTCAGCCCCGTACTATAATAATATACTTTATATATTTATATCAGTTTTCTTCATTTCCTGGCATATTTGACTGAGATTATTCCATTTCATAATGAAGTAGCACCAGTATCTCAAACAACTTGATCGAATTTCTGCTCGGAACGATACTCAATATCCTTCCGATAAAAACTAGATTGACCTCTAAGACTCATGAAAAGTATGCCAATATCGCATGATGGCAAACTTTGGGTCATCATCTGACACATAACCGCCATATTTAAGGACACCCAAGAGACCATAAGCGTTCTATTTTCCCCTCCCATTTAATAAGAAGTACGTTGAAAGTATGAGAAAATTAACGTCCCTAATCTGGGGATATTTTATACTCCCAGCCATAACGTTAAGTACTTTAATATTCAGCAAGGCATGATAATCGCTAAATTCGAATGGCCTCCGGCATTTCAGCAAAATAGAAGGTAGGTATAATACGTATAGCCGGTAAATGGAAATACTTTGGGAAGTAATTTGAAATTTGCTGTCGCATTCTAACAGCAATTGAACTAGTTGGCTGCCATTGAGGCACATAATCTGATAAGGAATCGAAAAAAAAGGAGATTCTTCATTTAAAGTTCATGGTCATGAATTCAACTTCTTTTTATTTTTGTCTTGGGAATCAGCTCACGATTGACTTTAGGGAAGTTTAGAAATACCCTGTGCATCTCTCAACGCATTGGCAAGATTCTTGTACACAGCGTGTTGAAATATTCACGTCTAATGTAAAAGAAGGTTTCTTACAACTCTTTTTAATATTGGTTTCATTTTTTCATCCGTAACCTCGTGTTCAAATCACCTGGTATCAGATCTCGAAGTAAATCGATAAACCAATGAATTTTTACGACGGCATAATTTTCGGTTCATATAGAAACCGATCAATGTAAACTATATGACCGCACATTTGCTTTTTATTGTGAACATGAATTGTATTTACAACTCATCGCAGTTACCCAGTTTATGCCCTTTCACTACTTAGAAATTATCACCAATAAAAATGTCTAATAAAAGCCAATAATTATTTTGTTGAAGACAACTTTTCCAGTAGTTATATGATAGAAGGCAGGTAAAAAAAGTGAATTTGATAACATAAAACAAAAAAGTAAGGAAAACTATACCTCTGAAATCTGCGGAAAACTCACGCAAATTGAGGAGTGGAACAGCTTCCGTACAAACATACAAACATACAAACATACAAAAAATGTTAGAGTTATTGCATTCCACTACGTATCTTAAGGAAGGATAATACGCATTTTTTCCTCATATATGTTTCATAAAATACAAAAATCATTATGGAAATGAAAAGGCCATTGCTTTATTAAAAATATGAAAAATGAGTAATACTGCATTGCAGCACTAGACATGGATCAGAGGCACATAGGTATATAATAAAGTGGATCCTCATGTAGTAGTTTCCAATGTGCATAATTTAATTTCTGATGTCAGTTGATTATGACGTTCAATGCTTGCTGCGAATTTAATAAAAAGCTAAACTATAAATTTATTCGGTGTATATTCTCTCGGATAGATTTTTTTGGAAAACCTCTCCATATCTATACACACAATTATACATTCTTTCTCCCTGATGATGGATTTCTTTTATGAAAGACATTTCTAACAAATATCTCTGAATCAAAGACGATTATGAATCGGTAATGAAGCGACGAATTAACGTTCCTATACAATAAATTTCTGAGGAACAAAATAAAATTATATCCCTATGGAAAACGGTTCTATTGAATTATTGTTCCTATATGAAGTACAATTCATACAGCATATGATGAAAATTTGTCATGATCAGGGTTGGCATGAATTAATTCATATGAATTAAATCAGTGATTTAATTCCTGAATTGATTCCATTGACTTTTTTCGAAAAAGTCATTAATTCATTCAAATTTTTAAAAATGAGACAAATTTCACTATTACCACCTTTGATTTTAACTAGTTTAAACTGAAAAATTCGATCGTATTTTGGCAAGACTTTGTTATTTCAAGCATGTCAGAGATTTTTACTAACAGATATATGATATATTATACAGTATCAAGTATCATCCATAAAGTCCATAACATATGAGAACAGGTTTCACAGCATCGAATTTTTTTCTTTCGGCGATCCATTATGCATATCCGATAACTTGAAAATCGATTTTGACACATGTCACGTGATCACTGGTATGGTGATAAATAAAAATAATACTATAAAGCGACGAAAAGTGGGGTTATATAACAAAATATCCATAAACATTTCTTATTAAATTGCTATTTCACATTCAGTTTCGAGCAATTTTTGGAGGAGAATTGGAAATAGCTATATATTTTTTAATATTCTTCAATTTTGTTACAATTCTCTTTTTTTTTCAGACACTAGTGATGTTGATGATGTTCAAGTTGAATAGAATTCCATTGCATGCTCACATATGGAGTTTCCAGCCATTATTTGAGAAAACTGAAAATACCTATTTTTATTTTTTTCAAATAACTTCATCTTCCCATCTAACCCCACTTTTTGCCATCGTAATTTTTTGAATTTACCGATGATCAAGTGACATATGTCAAAATCGACTTTAAAGTAGTCAGACATGCATAATAGATCCCCGAGAAAAAATGTTTCGATATTCTACTAATAAACTTTTTCTCCATGTGTTACGAGCTTTATGATGGATGATACTGGATCTAAGTATATGTATCTATTATTTTGTATTCTATCATCACTTTTAATTTTGTTCTGAAAAAATGACATGTTATATTATGATGTTATTCCGTGTTACATATTCTACAAGATTTCTGAAGGGAATAAAAACATAGTTTTTTCGTTTCTTTTTTTTTCTATTTCGCTTTGGGTAAATGAAATTTTTTTTTTTTTTTTTTTCATATGAATTAATTCAAAAAAGTCTGACTTAATTCAAAAAGTCGGACTTTGATGACTTTTTTATAAAAGTCATGACTTATTCCAACCCTGGTCATGATGAATTACCATCTCGATGGAATGAATTTTACAACAATTTTTTAGTACGGTTCTATGTATTACCTTGCTATATGGTATACTTCCACAGAATACTGTCCTAATCAATATTCTCGTATTATTTTCATTTTCCTGTTTACTAATTCGGGAAATAATATTTTGAATCTGTTCCCAAGACTTTGAACTGTTCAATTGCTTTTTTCTCAAAAACGGGTGAAAATATAGTGTTCAAAACAGAGTACCAATATGACGTAGAATTTATGTTGATGATATATTTTCTAATATTGTCTAATAATGAACTATAGAATAATACATATAATGATATTCATTGTATAGAAATTATACCTCTGCATCGATTTTGATAACAATTGATAAATATACAGTAGAATTATTAGCAAATAAAATAAAAACAAATCAACTCCAACGCCTTGAATCTTTTTCCCCAGCAATATTTTATTAAGGCATAATTGGTCCTATCACCATATTTTGGTCCAAAAAATTCGCCCTTAGCCTATATACCAATAGTTATGACTCACCCTGTATATGTACGTTCGAATAACTTTTTATGCTTTGAAAATATTACATTTTTTGATGACCTTCGTGTCATATAGTTTTTCTCGATTTTTTCATCATATCTCATAATGTAGGAGAAATCCACAAAGGATGGCATCCTTTCGTTCTACACGGTTTGTAAAGTGTACAGGACTGCCGATTGATACTTTCACCCTCAGTTTGTTCACCGTTCCACGTTGACAACGAGCCGTATATACTGCCTGCTATACCAGCTGAGCGTCATTTGTTAATTGGCATACACAGTTGGTCGATTCGAATCTCTGATCAAACAAGCCAATGGAGCATCAGTTATACGTCTGGAGACTTGCGAACTGTGAGGGTTGATACATCTAATTCGATTTGCCGGTTCTGCGAGATGCACACCCTCTGGTTGGAGCATATATACGGGGTGGTCACTCTCACAACGTACAGGTCAGTCAGTCAGTCTCATATCGTATCCTAGGACAGTCACCAATATAGTAAAAACAAGATTATATACCGTAGTGGAAATAAATAAGTAAATAAATAAATGAATGAAATATTTATTGATCCTTTCAACTATCGGTAACAATAGAAAGGATACGTCAATGTTATATGTCATAAAAAAAGAACAGTGTAAATAAGGAATTGACAAATAAGAAAAACGAAATAGTGAGACAAGATGAAACAATTACAGTGACTAACATAAATTGAGATATACTTCGATATTATTTCAAAATTGAAAAGTAGGATTCGAATTCCTCAACAGCATTCTCTGGCTAGGAGTTCCTTAAGTCTAAACTTGAAAACAGTCGGGGATCACGAGTTTTTCATTTCATTCGGCAGACAGTTGAAAAAACGGCAGCCTGCATTAATTGGAGATTTTTTGTAATATGAGTATTGGGGCTTGTTCAATTTGATATTATCCTTATTTTTAGTGTTGTATGAATGTGAATCACTATTAATAGGAAATGAATATTTGTTGATGAAAATGTATGTTACAAGTTGCATCAAATGAATTGATGTTACTGTAAGGATTCGTTTTGATTTAACACCTGTCTACATGACTGGCGACTACTTATGTCAAAAATGAGCCTTATGATTCGTTTTTGAGCAACAACAATTCTTGTTATATCCGATGCCTGACCCCATACTATAATGTATGAAATTGTGGAATAAACAAATGCATAGTAAACCTGTAATAATGAATCTGTGTTCAAAATATTTCTTAGTGTTGCCAAAATGTAGAAGTTTTGTTGATTTTTTTACAAACCATTTTGTATCTAATCCTCCCATGTTAAGTTACAATCTACCTATAAGCGTTCCTAAGAATTTAGATGAAGTGGAGGTTTCAACGGTAATATTATTGATTTCGAAGGTGATATTGGAAGATATTTTATATTAGGATGTGTGAAACTCGATTATTACTGTTTTGGTTTCATCATAGTTGGTCGATAACTTGAGGACATTTCCAAACTAGTCGAACAATAGTCAAGACAGAATGTATTGTTATCAATACATCTGGATTGAGATTGATGCTTATAGAGATGGAGAAATGAGAATGAAAATATTTTGCACCATGGGTTACATAGCCAAAAATAGTCTATCTTAGAGATATCCCAATAATCGTTCAACGCCTACTTTCAATCCATAGATGTGTACATGTCTTGGAAACTTATGGAAGATTTTAGAAAATCTATCAACCTATTCCAATTGTTTCAGTTCATACCTAATCCAACGCAATTTATCTTGAATTTATCCCTACGGTCAAATAGATTGTGGAAGTGACCACCCAGTATATGAGTGTGCTTCGGTGGAAGGAAATCAACAGAAATTAGAGGATGGCAATTAGTTGATGATCTTGGTTGACTTCATAAAAGAGAAATGAAACATGTGTCATATTATATGAATTAGAAACCAATTTACCCATTCTTCGAAAATGGATATTCATTTTCTTTGAGCCAATGCTAAGTTGTTTTTACATCCGTTGACACAGGAAACTGAGTTTCCTTGAAACTAGTAACACATACCAAATATGACCCAGAAACCATTGAAATACTTTTAGTATTGGTTTATAGCAGTTCCTCAAGCATCAATAATTCCTTTAGGATCTATAAGTGGTGGTATTTTATCTACAGATTGTTTGATTCTCTTTTCTGACTTATAACATCGTGTCCCATCATGCTTTGGTGGAGTGTTTTTCCACAGAATCTACAGATGCTGTTTCCCATACTTAGCCAAATTTTCTTAGGAGTTCCTTCAGTCTTTAATGCACTGTTAGATGTCCCGTCACAGACTCCAAACATCTCTGGCTCAAGTTGATTTCGGAAGTCTGGCTTATTCATTTGCTTGTCCCGCCAGAAGAAGCAGAAAATTTAAGACAAGATCCCAGGATAAACGTCGATAGTAACTTTTCAGCTCAAGGAGTATGGAATAGAAACATGGAGATCCTCAGTCTCATCCCCGTATAAACGGATGACTCGTATCTCTCTTGGTGCGCATCAACACAAAAAACTTCTGGTCTAAGAACAGCTGCGTTTTTGCCATCCAGATGCAGCAGTAAATCGCGATTAAATGCCATAGCGTCTCGATCGTTTTGCTGGAAAAAGGGAAGCCAGCGCGTCGTCGTCTCCATACGTCAGCCGTGCAACGGTGCGTTGTCGTGCAACGGGTTGCCTACCCTGCCCCGTCGTCATCCTCTGCTGCTGCGACGGGGAATGCAGGAGTAGACGCAAACTGTGCATAACATCCAGCCGGGAATAATGAGGCGATGGACTCGGAAAATACACAGATAAATCAGCTACCTTAAGTAAAACGAGCTGTTTTTGTAGGCTAGTGATATATCAGCTCCAGTCACGACAGAGGTACTTGATGAAGAATCTAGAATTGTCTGAACAATTTTTGTTTCGTGAAGCTAAGTCAAACTAGCTTGCTGTAACAGAATTGTTTTCTCTAACAATTACTATTTTGTGCTATACCAATTTCAAAAATTTAAATAGTCAAAGTCTCGATAGCTAGCCAATACGTATACTACGGGGTAAGTGGTTCGGTCGGGTTAGGCGATGATGGATATACAAATCACAGAGAATATTGTTTTCTGTCGATATAACGTTTCTTCTCAAAGGGTAGTGGATAAATATGTGTTTATGATATGTTGCAAGTCCTCTGAGTTTTGAAATATACTGGGTGTCCAATTCCAATCACGATGAACTTTTACTCTTCAAATGTAACGAATTGAGCTTTTCGAGTCATCACTTATTTAGATGGTGACAGTTTATGATCACCAGAAGAAATTGTTTTCAAGAATCAGAATCTAGTGAAGTTGTTAAAATACTATATTTCATTGATTCAACGATATTTATCTGTATAGCCTGTATACTTCAGGACAGTTTTTTCATCTCTTGGAGCGCACGACAAGACATTCTTATAAGGACATCGTGCCTACCCAGGGAGGATAGGGAGAGGAGGTAGGTGTTGAATTTTTTTTCAAACTTTTAGAGATTATAAGTTCTGGGGTATAATTCCAGTGGCCAAGAATTCCAAAGCTTCGCCATTCTATAGACGAAAGAATTTTGGTGTCGTTAGACAGATTTCAAGGTTGACAACGGAGGGATGTGTTGACTAGACCTGTCGACTTCGTCTGACTGGTATTGCTAATGATGCAATGATATCAGAGATTTCTGATAAGCATTTCCCGTCGAAATAGAAAAATGAAAGGTCGCTGACAATTCAACAGTGTTTTATATATATTCCCAAAAGATTCAACATCATCTGGAACCTGATCCGATCAAGTTAAAAAATATTTAGTTGCGGTTATCCATCTGAAGTATGCATCAATTCACCTCCTGAAGTTATATCGATTGCGATAAGCGATGAATAAGTTCAAAGACGAAATTAAGTTTCGATGTTCGTATAGGAATTTCCGTCATTTATAAGGAGTAATTTCGCTCCTTTGGCGATGAGAAAAGATAAAATGCACCGCTTGCTCGATAGCGACGAATGGAGCAAACGAAATGCGGCGTTCGAATACTTCACTTGAATAATTACAGTCGGAAAGATCTGGAATAAATTCGAATGAAACTTTTCAACGACGGTGTATAAATCTTTGCCGCAGAAATGTGTGAAAGACAGCTTCTCTAACGAGGTGTATTCGGTTTGGTTTCTCTGTAGATTTTTGAAATTGTGTAATAACTTTTCAAGCACTTCTACTCATCTGATTCATTTTATTTGATCATAATACAATATTCAATAAGCAGCATCACAGTACAATTCTTCAAGCTTGTTTTATAATTCATATGGTAATTATCACTGATTTTGAATGTGATACTGCATTAGTAATGTACCTGAGTCGGTTCTACCTCAAGATGGCAGTTGACCTTTCCGTGATGATAACAACGACAATATTCTTGAAGCTCATTCTACAGTTGTACCACGATTGTCATATTTTCTTCACACTGCTCAACGTATCCACACATCGAAGTCTATTCTTATATATTTCATTATGGTGGCAGTGGTAGGTACAGAATGACATATTTATACCTGTGAAATGACAACTAAAACGACAATTCAAGTGAATCCAGTGGCACAATCGAGCGAAACGGACCTGATGGCATGCCAAATGACAACTAACACCAGTCGACATCTTGAGCTAGATGCGGCTAAGACTGAGACTAAATAGTCCATCCTATTATGTACATGCAATTATGCTTACAAATGGCGTAGTCGGTAGGTCGAAGATATGGAACGTGGGAAAGTTTTTGATCCTAATTCCTCGAATCCATCAGTGTTTTTTTTTTAGTTAAACTCATGGGTTTGCCATCGTATGTACATATATTGGTTGTCAAAATCTATCGAAATAGAATGCATTTTCAAAGTTTTTCCATTCCTCATCTGATGATTTTATGAGTGAGCTTATGGAGTAAATGGACAGTACATTTTATGAGAAATATGCGATGTTGATATTGATTGAGTGAACCTGATTCACCCAAGACAAATGGTGTTCCTACCCCAATCACACCACTTACAAGGAAGAGTTCAATTTATCTTCGATTTTCCTCGTGGGTTCAGAGAGGTATCGAGCTCTTGATCATCGATTCTGCTTGAATTGCTTCACTTCTCCATTTTTGGAGAGGATCATGGCCAAAATTGTCGTGATCTACCAATCGATCCAATTCGTGATATAGGAATGAACCAAATGTCTTAGGTGGAGCGCGAAAAATATGAAGGTTGATATAGTGAATCCTTCGAGGACAGCCTAATATCTATATCTATAGGATTAAACGAAATAGCGCAGTCACCAGTTGACCAAACTAGAGCAACAAATTCCAGAAAATCCATGGCACGTCAAACAAATCACTAACGCAGCAATCTTCCCCGAAAATCACCCCCTTATCGATAGCATCAAATTGCAGCGCCACTTCTATCAGTAAGGTTAACGTCTAAGCGATCTACATAGTCCATCATGGCGTCTATCCTGACGGCGATAACAGTCGCTCCAGATGTGGATAAATTGCTAGCAACGGGAGTCGCGGAAGGGAGAGAAAGAATTCGGAGTTTTGTTATGCAAAGGCGCTTACATGTGCGGGAAGAAAATATCGCTAGAGTTGGACGTGAGCGGCGCGACAACTAAGTTGGTTCCACGATAATTCTTGAGATCGCGTTCCGCCTGATACTTTCCACATCGCATAAATTCGCCCGGCACGGGTACGCAAAAGTATTTTTATGTTACGTTATCGTTGCCAGACGTGAAACAAGGCGAGAAATACCAACGACTAGGACATAGAAAAGTCTGTCATACGGCTTAGGAGAGCGACAACATACAGACGACTGGATGATGGAATACTCATCACCTAGCCATACGATCCGACCAAGATGGAATGAGATCAACTCGGTAGAGACTTCAAATGAATATAATGAGACATGTCAGATAAGATATAGGGCTACGGGGACAAAATCCCATGTATTTTATTGTGATGATTCATTCTGGTCTTGGGTCACGTCTGAGCCCAAAATACCAAACTCCGTATGAATGTATCTAATGGACTACTATTTCAGTCATAGATGCTCGATATGTTTATAGCTGCTATCGTTCCATTCGAGGCACATATTATAGACCCTCCCCAAGTGGAGGTATCATAATTATGTCCACGATGCTCTCAGGAACACCCTCAAGATCGATTGAATGCCTTGCCCATTGAGACCACGTTTCATACCATCAGCTGCCAAGTGTCCACCTGTCAAAAAGATGTTCACTTTTGACCAAAATGATTCTTCATAACGAAATACATGGGCTTTTTTCAGACGCTATCATGAGCAGCATGCTTCAACTCAAGAAATTAGTGTTATTTCTATCTACTGGATTATTTCTCAGATTGGGAAAAATTATAAAATGTTTTTTCAACTCCTAAAGTTGTTATATGAGTCACTTGGACCAATAGAAATTATCATGACGATATGCTGTATGCTTTTGATAGAGTAGATAAGCTATGGGGCTACGGGGACAAAATCACGTGTTTTTCCTTATGAAGGTTCATTCTGGTCGAAAGTGAACAGGTGGACGGGAACAGCTACTCAGGTCGATATATCATAATTATGTAGGAGAATCCTAACAGGACACTGCCGGTTGAAAAGACATCTTAGGATGCTTGGCTTAGAAGAAGAAGACGGATGCAGGTTCTTCGGGAAAGAGGAGCAAATTATCCACATACTTACGGAATGTGTCACCCTACAGAACCCAAGGGTAAGAAATCTAGAAGCAAACATGATAGAGAAGAAGCTAACCTACCTGGAACCACTTCATATCCCCATTATAAATATAAGTCGATTTGATATTATTTTCATTATTATCTTCGTTATTGAGCTAGACAAATATCGAAACACTATCTTTAGTAAATCAAGAATAATTAGCGAAATAACCACCAACTGTACAAGAGGTGGTAGCACATGATGTTTACCTGAAAATTTCACACCAGTAATGTTTACCTAACCAAATTGTGTTTCTTTGACAAATCAACCTAGCAACTTATGTATTTTACTGGATTTTTTTTCTTGTGGGTACCCGCCAGCGAAATAAATCGGAAATTTTTTTGACGTTTTAATGACAGAATGATATTTTAAAATTTAGAAATCAACAATGGGGAAGACCACTGATTTTTTGAAACGACATTATCGTGAACTCTATACTGAAAAACTACCAGTGAATTAATTTCGAATTTTTTCATTCATGCTAAGACGATGAAACAAATAAATTAGTATGTATCCATTTCAAAACACACAATTCCTGCGCCATTTGAAATTTCATCAATTCATTGGTGTGACTGGTGCGACGTCTTATTCCCAACACGCCTATCGTCCTTGAACTGACCAATCACACTGCAACACTGCAGAATGACAAGCTATCAGAGAGAGAGCTACAGTTCGGGACTAATACGTCACGACTCCACTATCATATTTGGCTGTTTGAAATATCGAATGAAATATGCTGATTTCAAAACGATATAAATTCGATTCCCTTCAGCTTCAACTCATAATATTGATTGTACATAAAATGTGAATCATGATTCGTCGATTAAAACAGGTTTGCACGGATTTCTTTCCTCAGTGGTCTTCCCCATTATAAATAGGCTAAAGGTGGTTTCATAAAACATTAATTAGCATTATATTATCACTACATTATAGATTTCAAAAGATAGAGTATAGAAAAACAATGAGTGTGTTCATAAATACATCTACATTACACTACGCCACTAACAAATTGGGCTCGTCTTATTTTCCATAATGCTTAATGTAATGATAATGTAATTATGATGAATGGTTCATGAAACCGCCTTGAGAATCCATTGTGCCCAAACTGCATATACTCTATAGAATGTCATACCACTACCTGGGCCATGGTCAGGCGTATGATGAAATGCTAAGATTTGAAATTATTTGTGCTGATATCAATTAACCTAAAGTGGGCATATGAAAATACTGACCTTCATCAGAAGGTCACGGAGGTTTGAAAAAGAGAAGTAGGAGAAGGAAGAGTATATATGTGTGCAGCAGGGGTCACAAGGGCATACTTGCTAGGCGACCGCCTCCCCGTTTAGTAATACTACTACTAGTATATGTATGTACCTACCTATGAAAAATGAATTGATAAAATTATAATTTTCTACTACCTGTAGTCACTCGAAGTTGATATAAAATGAGAGAAGATAATGATACATTTTAAAAAGGTATCCTCATGTAACTACAATTGGTAAAAATTAGCAATTCGTATTAAGTGAGAAACTATTATTGGTGCCGAAACTGCAATCCAAACTGAATTTATTCATGAACCCATATCAAAATCGAATAAGTAAATAAATTCTAAAATCATGATATTCCCAAGCGCAATCTGGTGTGAAATTTTCTTATCGGCTACCATACGAAGTTGAATTATTTTCTGGATTTTTTTTCTCGCACATGAATATTTTGAATCTTCGACTTGGAATTATTTTTAAAATATCCATGAGCTTGAAAAATGTTCCGGGAATAATTCAACCTCTCGTGGTATTGAAGTGACTATTCCACTCTTGATCTCGAGAACCAATCAGAATCGACCATTTTCATGGTTTCTTCTGTATTCTAGCGATATTTTTTGTTTATTAAATTTTATCGGACTTGCTCTACCAATACAGAAGCCGAATTGACCCACACGTGACCAACAAACCTCGTTTATCAGCGATAAAATTTTGACATCGTGTCTGGTCAAGATTGCTTTGTATTCAAATCTGACACAAGAGACAATAACCTAAGTACCTACTTCATTTTATTTACTTATAATTCGCGTTAGTGAGACATTTTGTACGAAAGGCGAGACAATTTCATTCTGGCTGGACGTTTCATGTGTAATTTAATAAGTTTGCATATTTGTTGAAGGTCTGACAACAATACTAGAATTCAAATTCAAATTTGAAGTAATCTTTTTCAGTCACTCAAGTTATTGTGATAATAAAATCCAGGTGATGTGGCTCAACTGATAGGGTTGTTGCGCTGTGATACGAAGGTCGGTGGTTCAAGCCCGTCGGCGACAATAATTTTTTTTTAAATTATTTCATGTCACATAAATTCAATTTATTTTGTTCGAATTGGATAGCAAATGTATACAGTCTTTTGAGAGCAACCATCTCCAAGATAATAAACAAAATACTGTTCATCGAAATTGTACATTCCACTTTGTGAATTACTATAAGTAGGTAGTTAATTTCTAAAAAATTTAATTCTGTATTTCATTACTATCATTATGTTCTTCTTCGCAGTTTGAGTTGGAATATACTTAAATTATGTTTCCTATTTCTTATATATATTGTCTCATTCAATCATGAAATAGTCATACGAATACAACTCGTGATACTATTTTTCCTGGAAATATTCGTCGATTGACATACTCCAGCTTGCTTCTCTAATTTCGCTCATGACATTGATCCAAAACTACTCGCCTACGGCTCGTAGTTTTGATAACAATGTCATTCACGAAATTACTAGGCAACAAGCTGTCTTAACAAATTTCTTGGAAATTTTTTCCTCCTCCTTGGGGGACGGAGCATGAAATTACACTGGAAATTTTTTGACGTTTATAGGTTAAATGACATTTACATTCAACTTCAGATTATTTCGAGTTCATTCTATGAGTCAATAAATAAAAATCATTCATCAACAGTTTACCATATAATATTATGTAGGTATACTTGCAATATAATATTTCAGTGTGAAATTTTCTTACCGAATACCACTTTAGCTTCAATTAATATCCGGGAATTTTTTCGCGAACACGAATATTTAGAAAATTCTCGAAAAAATTTCCGGAAATGATTGAAGCCCTCGTGATATAATAAGAGAAAATTCATCATTGATCCGTCCATTCCATTCTTTCGTACCCAACGACATGTTTAGGATGCCTTTCTAGAAATCCCCATGCCACCACCCACATGAAAACCCTCGAGTTATATCCGGCACTACAGCGCGCCAAGCTCGCGTAAAAAGACCGGAAGAGCTCCACTAACTCTTGCAGAGCTGTCAGTCGCAGTTCCAGAAGAACCGGCATTATAACTCACACGTACGAGCCTCTCCTACCTACGAAAACAAAGTCATTATCAAAGTTACACCAGACAATCATAACTTATTCGAAATTATACGCGCCAACTACTAACAAGGATTTGTGCCGGTCTCCACCCACCAGATAGTACATTTATCAGAGTTAAAAGCGTAGTTGCGAATTTTCACCCTACAACAGAGACGAGAACTTCGGTCGACAATCATCCGGGCACGGCTGACCTGCTTGTCGCGCCAAACGGCCAAATGTGAAAAGCATGACGATTATGTTTACTCACGAGAGGTTTCATGAACTACGAACTGGATGAAGATGATGATCTTATCATCTACCTAGATATATCAGTTATACTAACGAACAAATGCGTCTGATGAGGCTTGTTGGACCGAAACAGCATTTTATTGTATTTCGTGCTAAAAACTAATAATGAGCATTTTCGGATATTTTCAACTTGTGAATTGAAGTCAGGTTATGTAAGGTTAGGTTAGGAAAGTGTGGTTCAATAACTGGTACATGAATTTCGGTCAAATTTGAACTTCAGATTTGTAAAACCGATTTTCGATTGTTTTCAAGTTTTTGGGTGCTCGTTTCATTGGTTCTCGAATTTGATTCAGCATGAGACAGTACAGAATATCAAATATTTGATACAGTGCAATATTTCAAAACTTCCAAAAGGCTCCTGTTGGTATAGAATCTTCTTGTAAGTTATTTTAGTATCAAGGAATTATACTGCCCCTTGCTGAAATATGAATTTTTGTATCTGGAAAGAGATGTAATTCATGAGTTTTGGTTTTTGTCTACGGAAATAAATATGATTTGGCCTTCACAACACAATGAAGCCACTGAATTTGGAATGAATCAACGAGCCTATAGTGTTATTATCAACGAAAAACAAAATTAGATTTTGGGAATATTGAATTCGAATTGGGTTTTTGAGGATACAGGTGGAGAAGAATGATGAATGATGATGTTTAAGGACTTTTCAGCCAAGATGCTGGAATGAGTACAAAATTAACATTTTTTATAGAGAAAGATCACATTTTGCAACTTTCAGCTTGTTTATTTCTCAAGATTTTGAAGTCATCCCAAAAATATTCCCAAATTCCTGTTATTTTGTCAAAATGTTCGACATTCAGAATATTGTGGCCCAAAAGAAACTGTAATAAATTTTTGCTTCACTTAGCTTTGGGAATTTATCACGCAGATACTGAAAAGCTAGTCCATCTCTATTCAGTAAGTATCATATGACACCATGACATCACGCATCTCTAAAAACTAATATTAAAAACAAATTTATTTTCGATTTTAGCTCCCCAAAAGCTGGTAAGCTATAATCATTGGAAAAGTGCACACGAAATGTAATAAACTCTGATTTTAAAATGACGTATTTCCTCTTGCAGTCCAGGAGTTATTCTTGAAAAGACACAAACATTACGATATTATCAAAGATGGCTGAGATTCCTATAAATCCCGGAAATGCTCAATCAAAATACCGTTGAAATAGATTCCATCACTTGTCTATAGATACTCCCATGGGAAATGTTCCCCAGAAATCTCTCCTATCCCATCGCTGGCAATACCAGTCAGACGAACTCGACAGGCCCAGTCAGCACATCCTTTCGTTGTCAACCTTGAAATATGTCGAACAATACTCTAACAAAACTCGTTCGTCTATAGAACTTATAACCCCCAAAAGTTGAAAAACAAATTCCAACGCCTACTTTCTTTCCCTATCCTCCCTAGATGAGCACGATGTACTCCAAACATTATAGGAATTTTCTTTCGTGCGCCTCAAAAGAAAAAAACTCTCAGTGAAAGGCCTCGAAACGGCCCAGTGTTTTTTGACGAACCACCATCATTATCGTCTAAACTCGGGGAAAATAATTACGTTTCATTGTACTACACTCACTTTTGCGAGGTGTGCGATTCATGGGACTGCAAACGCTTCGCAGACAATGGCAGAGCGGGAAGTCATTGTCGGTATCTCATCTGGAGCGGAAATTAGACTAGAGTCTAGGGCTAGCACCTTCTGAGGAGGCGAAAGTACCCGAACGTAAAATAAAAAAAATAGTTATTTGTTTTACAGTTTTACTAGGTAGGAAAGCACAATATTCAATGCTGCAGTTGTCGTTTCAAAGCCGAGGCGTAGCCGATATATAATTTTTTCCAAAGTCCAAATGATCAATCATTTTGTTTTGTGTTCACCCTAAGTCATTGTCAATTTTGATTATACCCATTTGATTCAAATTATTACTTCAACAAACTTTTTTTGCTTACTAAGGCAGAGAAAGTACACCTTTTCTGCCTGTTGACTGTACCTATATACAGGGTGAGTCGAAAATGTGTACTGAGCTTTCTGGATGTGATAGAACATTAAAAAATAAGTACAGTTTGATAAAAAATAAACTAATGGCCCAAAATGTGTATTGTGGAAGATATCGCAGCTGTAAAATCAAACCGGCATATCTGCAACAAAGGGATTTTTGAGTTATTGGTATCAAAATAATCATTTTTTTCACCTCTCTGATGAGTGAGTCAAACCGGCATATGTATTGTATCCTTATGATCAGTCAGGTCTCCCAATGCTACTTACTCTGATCTGCACAGGCAGATTCTCCAGACACTTTTGCAAATTATACCCATATTATGAACTTTGAAGTAATACACCAGCATATCTGCATATTTTTCTGTTCACAAAAGTTTCTATTTATTTGCCACCGATACAGCTACAAGCAAAACCGAACTCAATTTTATGCACAGAGAAGATAGCTCTGAGATAAAAGATCAAGAAGATATAAAGAAATAATCGAAAGAACTTTGAAGCGCTCTGGTGAAGAATAGTAGTTCTGCAGATACGCCGGTTTGATTTCATAGCGACGATATATCCTTCCGGAGTAGATTAAATTGACGCCACCAAATTGAAATTTCCTGCATGAATGTATGTTGATAAAATACATTTTCCTAATACTCTTCTACATTTCTGCTATAGTTATAAAATGTGTTTTTAGAGATTGGGTCGTGATTTTTTCAAGGCAACCTCTTTCACTTCATTATCTTCAGTGAAAAAACAGGAGCATTAGATGGAACGAAGGAAATTACATTAAAAAGTACTACTATCAAAATACGAAGAATTCAACAGTTTTGGAGATATTAGATATTTTTTAGTAAATAACTTTTGTTTTACTAGGCAGAAGAGCACAACATAGGTATTTGATGCCGCGACTGGCATTTCATAGCAAAGGCGTCAAATCTTGATGTGCTGATGTTAACCACTGGTTGCGTATCAAGGCAAAATTGAGTGAAAATCTAAATGAAACGGAACGCCAAGAAAGTTTATCTGAATGTGATCAACTTCAGTACTCAACTTTTTTGTATCCCCTATCCTCATCATTTCTCTGTGAACTGGATTGGAAATAAATTATTCCTTGTTTGGTACTTTCAGGTATTACATACATAGGTTAAGTGCAATAGCTCTCGTTCGATTATCAGTCTGGATATCACACATCAGATTGATAGCTGATGTGAAGAATGTGTAAAACACAAAAATGTCATGAAATTTTCCATATTCGATATATTCAAATAATATGAGTACTACCAAAAACGAAATCTAAGTCAATTTCGATTACGAGTGGGACTGTACAGAAAAGCATATCAATCGTTCACCCCTCGCTCTCCGAAGAATGTTGGATTTCGGGTGAATTCGTCTCCTCAGAAAGTGCTCGCCCTAGACTCTAATGGCAATTGGTCGGATCGGGACTTCCCTGTGTCGCTGAGCCATTCTTCAACGCGGATAATGAGAATGAGAAGTCGGACATTTCTGGTGGAGACGTTCGATAATGATCGAACACCTTTCGAGGCAACCAATGGGAGCAGAGGCGGATTAAATATCGATAGCGCCCTAGGCAAGCATCTCATCGGCGCCCGGGCGTTTCAGTAAAAAAAATTATTTCATTATTTCGAAGTACTAACCCTAGTGCCTAGGGAATGCCTTATCACAAGCAGCCTCGACAACTCATTGGTATTCGTTATCATCGTGTGATCGAAGATTGAAGTAGGTTTAGTCATTATCATCGTAGCATCAGAACGAATCACTTGTCGATGTTGTATTTTAATAAAGTGTCATCTTTGTACAAGCCGTCCTGAGTGAATGAAAATGTGTTTGAGTGTTGAAATTGTGTCTATCTACGATGTCTCCATTTAGAATCTTATACTAGTTTTTTTTTCCTCGGAGCTCTGTAACTATTTTGAACAATTATTGAAATTCACGATTCACGAAATTGTCAGCGAAACATTTTATCTTATGTGAAGTTTTCTCCATTTTCAGTTTTATTATAGAAACCTGGATGTGAACAAGAATCTGAAGTCTATTCAGGTCTTGTACTCTCAGCGACTTCCCAGATTGGATTATAAGTTTAGATTCTATCGTACTTTCGGTGTAAGAACATCTCAAAAAGATTTCGAGAGTTCTCCTAAGATTCAACCAGTTTAAAATTGCTCAATCTTCGCAGATTTATAATTCTTCCGATATCCAAAAGTGTCGGCATGATGAGTAAGCGAACAGACTTCTTGAAGGTTTTTATCAGTTCGTTGTCTTAATGACGACACTCCGGCATAAATCTTGATTAAAAATTAATTTAATCCGGCCCGGTCGCTAGTTCACTGCACGCCTACATTGATGCCGAAGTTTTCAACTTTCACAAATTTTTTGCTCTCTCTCTTTCTCTCTCTCTCTGTGTGTCTCTCCTTAATTTGAAGTAAATCTATACTGATATTATGAAAAGAAAAGATTCGATTGCTTGTATCGAATAAACTCCGAAAATTCTGGAATGATTTGAAAAATGCTCTCATCATTAATACGTAAAACAACAAAAAAATACAAAAGACACTGGGAGAATGAAAATAGGTGTGAGTATATAATAGTTGCTGTAACTAAGCACAAAAATTTTTAAAAAAGCAAAAAAAATATTTACTGTAGATAGGCGCATAGCACAGAACGACTGCACAAGTGTCTAATTTTTTTCAATGGATACACCAACCGTGCGATGCCGAGCCGGACGACAAGAAAAATATCATTGGAATATACAGGGTGTTGCGAAATTCGACTGACAACGCTTGACAGGTGATAGCTTTCGTGATTTCATAATCACTGAGATAGTGACATACGGTCCTGAAGTGTTCAGTTCTCGAGATACAGGGCGTTGAAGTTGAGAAATAATAATAGTTTTTTCGCAATATCTCAGAATTGATTGAATATTTCACATTCAAATTGTAACGCTTTCAACTTTCTATGGAAAACTGAAAAGTCACTGCACCGTTAGCGTTGTTGTCTAGAGAGCATGGAGGTCGGGGTTAACAATTTATTATGTAATTTATTTAATTTCATAAGTTTCCAAAGAAATAAAAAAATGAGAAGGAAACTTACCCAGGCGCCACTTGACTTGAAGTACTTGGGATATTTGGCCTTGTCCAAGTCAAGAAAACAAGATCCATTTAATTTTGAAAAGTTCTTTACAATACAAAAAATTATATATACTTATTCAAATTTTCATATGTCAAACCAATGTTAACCAACTCAGGAAGAGGGGGAATGTATAGAAATTATATTCACCCAGATATTTACATATATTTACAAAAAAACAATCAATTAACAAGTACCTATCTGACCTGAAGCCTTGTTGAACCGACAAGATCACCCTGTATATGACATAATATGAAATTTAGCTGAATAATATGTGGTGATATTCACACATTTATACTACCTTCTCACCATGGTAACTCACCTGAGTAAATCATAATTGACAAGTTAAAGAATACTGTCAACAATCATAAGTAATGTTGTGTATGAAATATTATTCTCGAAATAACATTGAGGATGATGATCATGGCATTCGCACAGTACTGAGCGAAGGCTGTACAGCTTTGAGAGTAAATTCACATTTTACAGTCTAGGAGTTAAAGTTGATAATATGGTTCCAGGTGAGGCAAATGTGAAAGCTAAGTTATGTAAAAGAAAATGACAACAAAATATCATTAAAAAGGTTATATCTGGCCTTGTTATTGGTGATCCATTCCCATTCCAGAATTCATCAGTCCAGACAGCTCCACAGGTTCAGTTCAGCAAGAAAGAAAAATAACTTCTATCCTGGGTACAAAATTAACAGGACTCTTCCATGAGTCAACTTCTCATTGAGAAGCTGCAGGGCATTACTACCACCCGGGATGGAAATACTGGCAACAGCTAGGGGTTGATAATATTGCCCTTATAGTTTCCCAGCAAAAAAACTACATCTACAAGTAACCAGGACACTGGCTACTGGTTAAAATTAGCTTGGACGTAGTCCCACCTAAAACCCTAAATAACAAAAATGTTATTTCTCTGACATTCATGCAGAGAATGTCTACTTACCCCTTACAGAGGGTTTCATACAAAAATGGACAGAAAAACATCATATTGTTCCCCATATGATGTGAAATTAAGAAATTTGGGTTCACCAACTGTAAATAATGGAAAAGATATTCATGAAGAGATTTTATTGAAATTTGAGTGGAAAAGAATAGACTTACGATTCACAAAAAAAAAACCCCGGCACGTGTTTGAAGTTTCTGGATGCCTGGAGCACTGGAAGTTTCACACTCGGTTTATGATCACCTCATATAATGGCTGGAGACAAGTCCACAAATCAGGAGAAACTGTTCATGGGAAAAACAGGCACTAATCCCGAAAATATCGGTTCGAAGCCTTGTGTAGTTTCACCACAAGCTCCTGGAAGCCTATAGAAGCCAATCGAACTCCATCGAAATCAATCGAAGCTTTCCCCCTTCACCCCGAAACCTGTGAGGAAGCTGTTTACAGACATCACTGTCAACGCGATGGTCGTGCCATCTATGAATCAGATTCTTTCCACTCATTTTCCTAGGATTTGGAAATACTCCGGAAAATAACAACTAGTGCTAGTGAAAAACGAAACGGAAGATGCTTTCTGAATCCTGGAATACAGGTGATACTAACAACAGAGACTGGACACAGAAAAATACTGATTTTATCCCACTGAATTTGGTAAGTACAACAGCTGAATATTGATATTTTCTAATTGTTTATTTCAGGTACTTTATAACAGACCAGGCTGACAGTTTGAAATCTCCAATCAGGAATAGATGGAAATTGACAGATCCACCAAGAGATTCACCTCAAACATACTAATTTGGAAGAAAATTGAGAATTTCATTTCCTAACCTGTAATTGAGACTATGATGATACTTTCTCAAATTCACAATACATTTGTTGCAAAACATGTTCAGGTAAATTATATAATTATTATTTGTATTCTTGAAGTTTAATAAACAATTGAAAAGATGATTTTTGTCTAATTCCTTGATTTTTTCTCTGAGTTCGACTAGCGCCATCACTGAGCGAATAGCGAAACTAAGAGTTAGGTCTAGCTGTAATATAAAGTACTAGTCCGCACTACCAAATGTATCGATTCCTGCTTTCTATGAGTGTAGGTGTGTTCCAAAGTTGAAAGTAGTGTACGTTAGAGGGCACTGGGTGCTCTGAGCATTTGCGAATGTTACAAAATTCGGTATAAGCTTTCATTTTTCACTAGTTCACTTTTTGACAAGAAAGACATTCCAAGAAATCATCCAGAGATGCACTACAGGGGGTTGTGATAACTTTTCCTCCCATATTTTTCACGCCACTGATGAAATTCCGATTATTTCCAATTCCTCGAATCAATTGTTCAATAATGTTGAAAAAATGCATCACCTTCAGTTGAGCTAAAACGGCCAGGTCTAGAGATATTTGATCCAAAATAGAAGTTTGCATAGTAATTTTTCATCTTCCTCAGTAGTAGAAAATTTAAAAAATATTTGTTTTTTCTTTATGCGTGGAATAACTCTTTCTGTTCAGTTACAGAATGAGATCTGAGTAGTATTTAATCTACTCAACACCAGAAAAATATTTTCGTAATTTCCTACTACTGAAAATGATGAAATATTACTATGTAATCTATTATTTTAGGTCGAACATCTCGAAAACTGTTCATTTCAGCTCACTTGAAAGTGATGCATTTTTTTAACAAAATTGAACAATGAATTCGAGGAATTGGAGATAATCGAAATTTCATCAGTGGCGTAAAAAATATGGGAGGAAAAGTTACCACAACCCCCTGTAGGGCACTACTGGAAGAAGTGTCCGGAATGGCTTTCTGGTAAAAAAATGACCCATTCAAATATGAAACCATATAGGTACCAAATTTGAATGCATTATATTCAACCATTCTTGAGATATCGCGGAAAAACTATTTCTATTTCTTGACTTCAACGCCGTGTATCTCGAGAACTGAACACTGGAAAACCGAATGTCCCCATCTCAGTGATTATGAAATCACGAGGGCTATCACTTGTCAAGCGTTGCCGGTCGAATTTCGCAACAACCTGTGTATACAAATAACCATTGTTTTTTCATTCTGGAATTTTAATGATGTGAAATCAATTTGACACTTGTTATCATGGATTCATGAATTTGAACATTGTATAACTTCATTTGAATGCTTCGATTAAGTACATTTGGAATATGAGCACATGTATAAGATCATTTGAATTCAAACAAAAATTGTTATTTGGATTGAACGGATTTTATAGGTACATTGACGTTAAAGAAGTATGCTTAAATTGCCAAAATCAATATATTCACTTTCCATGGCTGAAAAAAATGATATTTCCTGCCGTAAGAATAAATTGACATCTATTGTTTCCTTTAATCATGGATCTAACGCCTACTTTCAATTCATCAGCAAGTAGATGAAGTATATTATCTCTCTCTATATCACATTATTCATCATTATTATTATGAACTCTTTTTGACGAGCCGCTACGCCAAAATCTTGAACGCGATTCCCAGTATAAAATATGACAAGCTGAATTATTCAAGAGGCGCACGTATATAGGGACTGAATGTCGAATAAGTCCTTTTTCCTTATTATGTGTGACGTTGTAAGCCTGCATTTTTCACAAGTATATGAGAATGAATGAGAAAGGCGATAAGGCGTTTTTTTTATTCTCCCTTTACTCGAAAATCACGTACATAGAATAAAAAATTATAATAATTTCTCTACCGCTGTCGCAATAGCGAAATTTCACTATGCGATGCATGATTATCGTGAATTGACCTATTACCAATATGTAATATAAAAAATTACAACACTGTTATGAGTTTCGTAATGCATGAGGTACTTTACTGTACTAGTGCATCAAATTAGATATCAGTACCTTCTAGTTATTGTTTCACTGGTATTTCGAGAAAATACTTATTTGGCTTCATTAATCATGTATTTACCTTTATTCATTTCAGCTATAGGTATAGTAGGTGGAATATTGTACCATATATAGATTTATACTATACGATATTCAGCAGCAATCTCGTGTTACGAGTGTCTCATATCATATCGTTATATCATTTATTATATGAAACCCAACAGCACCTGTATTGTGATCATCATTCTAGGAGAATGCAAGAGGAAACTAAAATTTGATCAATTAATTAATTCTTTGGGAAGAGATGTTCTGCAGGTCTCCAAAGTGACCACGAAGGGGTGCGAAGCCTCAACTCGACGGATTTATTTCGCGGGGACAGCCAAGGGAGGAACAATTGTTGATATTTCAGAAGAGCATCGTTCATGAAAATATCTATAAAATAGAGCCAGATCGCCAACTTTTCTACGGTGTTCCAGAGAAGTGAGTGAGTTTGTGAGCGAGGCATCACCCATGAGACGAATTGCCCTTTTTAGGACAGAATCCAACAGTTTCAGGGTATGTTTGGGTGCTGCACTCCAAATATGGAAACAGTATTCCAGGACAGGTCGGATCTGTGCCTTATAGATCATAAGCAGCTGACTGGAAGTGAAATAGCTCCTGGCCCGAAACAGAAAACCAAGTTTTTGAGATGCACTTTTCGCAATGGATCTTACGTGATTATCCCAAGAAAGGTTATTGCTGATATGAATACTGAGCATCGAAATGGATGTCTTCAAAGGTATGGTTACTTCTTACAATCCATGCTTTCCTAGAGAAAAGGCATGGATTAATAAACATTATAAATGAGAAGTCACGTTCATTGGCCAATGTTGATAAACAATAATCTTTATTCAAAGAAACTCATTACTTTTATATGCATTGTGTGAAGATATTTCGTTTATCGTGATGTTCTTCATTTTCAACTCCATTGTAAATATTGTTTCAGCAGACAGACGAAGAATCTAACGGAGAAACAAAATCAACCCTTTAAATCGCGAAAATTTCTATCCCATTTCTGGGATTACTTTCCTACTGTGGAACACCGAAATCCGGGAACAGAATGAGATGGATTTGGACGATATATGATAAGGGAGTTTGTTACTGTACAGTGGTGTACACAGAAGTGTAATCTGGGGAGGATATAGGGGAGGATATAGATATTTTTTCATTTTTATTTGTGATTTTTGGTAACTACAATAATTTTGAGCATTACTTTTAATTGAATAAACACTTCATTTTGAATTATGTTTACATATTTTTTCACTAGTGCTAAAAGTGATTTACTTTTAACACCACTGACATTTTAGACACTGACAGCATGCGTCAAAAATCATACTTTTACTGACGTTTGTAGAAAAAATAATTTAAGCGCCTTTGGCTTTTCATTTAGAAACATTTATTCAAATGTTCATGTCACATTTTGATTTTGGCTTTAATGATAATTTTAGGAATATCAGGTAGGAATTTCAGTAGATATTTTCAGAGCATTTAAACCAGCAGATACCTGGGTTATCTAACATACAAACAATTCCAAGGGATTGTCATGGAAATTATGGGAGTAAAAGTTCTACAAAATGATGAGATCCAATCACTCAAAGGAACTACCCCTTCCTTTGGTTTTTCAAATTGCACCCCCATTTTTTTTTAGTTCATCTTATCGAACTTCTTATTCTCAATTAAAATATACAGCACGATCGATATAGCGTTATATTCAATATTATAAAGATGTACAGTCGTCTTTAGTAAACATGTCTGAACGGTCTTATTGCAGCGGTAATTTACAGAGCTGATTGCGACATGTTCTCTGAAGACGACTGTACCTAAATGATTCTACGAACTGGTTACCGTAAGAGGCGTCATTTCAGAGAATACCAGTGGGGGTCAAAAACTCAGAAAAAATATTCGTAAGGTGAAAATGGGCCGCAGGCGTACTATTTTTTGGGATCAAGGTCGCGATGTACATACGGGGGGGTCACCATTAGGCCCAAAAATTTCGACCAGTGCAAGTTTCAACAACATTGCAAAATGTTTAGATAAATGTTTTTACATTTGGCAACAACGCTTCTCGCTTTTTCTCCGCCCATTAGCCAGTCCGCAGGCGCATTGCAATATCAACTCGGGGGATTCACAGGTGTTGTTTGGAATTTGCTATTCGGAGCTCAGACTAACTTGTAAAACATTACGCTGTATAATAAGTGGTTGACTGAATTTTGGTGTGTCGTATATTGTTCATATCCTAATATCGCTCTTCTTTCTTTGCGGGTATTAGTATCATTTGCTTAGACCTATCTCTGTGAAAGTGGTGTTTCAACTCTTTTACAAATTAAAGCGAAGGCGAGAAATAAACTGTTGTTTGTTCAAGATAACAAATTGTTTTTTTTTATATTAAATAAGGAGATGTCAATATTTTCAATGGGGGGTCGCGACCTTTTAAGCAAATCCAAAAGGGGTCATGACTGGAAAAAGGTTGGGAACCACTGTCTTAGAGAGTGATAGATGAGGAATTTTCATTCATCTAACGACATGTAACACTTATAGATATGAAAACGTAATACTTACGTGAAGTTGTATGTCTTTCTATTGGCATTTTTAGGGGGATATATCTGCCTTATCCCCCCGTAGGTAGGACACTGATTCTGTAACGACACGACTGGCGCCAGATGCCTATCCATAACCTCGACTGCAAGGGCGAAACTGAATAAACTTTTTTAATAGACGAAACTTGTACTCTCCGATGGCGGTATTGGAATGGCGGATATTGGAAAAGGTGAATATTCGGAAATCGATGTGACCAAAATGCATTTCCTTCCGAATTCACAGAATGCTTCGTAAAACTTTTCGATGGCGAACAGACTTTACATGCGTCAAAAATCATCAACAGCCATTACACAAGTGGTGGTAATTCTTTGGAAATTTCAACTAGATGCACGAATCTTTGTTGCTATAGAAATCTCACGTGTGGACGAACAAAACAGCCTCTCAACAACGCAGCCTATGGGCTTCTTTTCAAACGAAGATCCGAACGTGAGAAAGATATCGCTGTAAATTGTTACTAACAAATTATCAGTATGATACCAGATGTTTTGCTAAAATTGAGCATTGATATAATGGTTGAAACAACGAGTAGGTACGTAAAATTTTGACGTGTTAAAAATAATCAACAGTAAACTGTGTATATTGCATGAAATGAACCATAGAAGTTGATAAAAATGATTGAATTTGAAATGATTGAGTTGAGAAGGAATATTCTCAGATAAATTATGAACATACAAAAATGGATATATATTTATATAAAGCAATACATTGAGAATTCGCATTCTCTATGTGATAAGAATATTAATTTACTCTTTCTCAGTTGATTCAATAGAAAACAACTACTTTCCTGGCTATATGCCACGACGAAAATTGAATTATATCTATTGAACACACACGATAAGAGTTTGAAAATAAAATATAAAAACTTCTGAAATTGAGAATTTGCATTCTCCTTCAGACAAAAATATGTATATGCACACATCATTCTGAATATTCAACAGAAAACAACTACTTTCCTGGCTATTTGCCTCATCGAACATTGAATTATATCTGATGAACATTCAAAAGAAGAACATGAAAAATAAAGAGTAAAATCCTCCGAAATTGAGAATTGACATTCTTCTTCAAATCGGATGAATGATATGATGTATAATGATATAGAAATATGACTTACCAATATATTCAGCATTGAAATGAAAATTGGAGTGTATAGGAGAAGTATACTGGCATAAACTCTGATCTTGAGGAGCTTGAAAACTTCCAAATATAATCATTCATATCAGTGATATGGGAAATATTATCTCTCACACACAGGTTATATGACTTTATTGCAATGACACCATTTCGGATTTCTGAATCCTCATCAGTAACCATGAAATGATTGAATTATTCAACATTATGGTGTACAGTGTGTCTAGTTTTCGATATCTCAGTTATCTTTGGAGATAGAAGAGGTTATACAGTTTCCACATTTCTGCCTTACCTTTTGAGAAACGAATAACAAATATTTCACAATCCTTCATGTTTCTTGAGCTATATGTGAAAATTGAAAATTCTCACTTTTTGAGCACCTCCTGTATCTTGGTTACCTTTCAACGTATAGACATGATGAGAATGGAGCCTTATATGAATTTCTACGTATAATGAAGTGGCGTACTCATTAAATTTCTGTAATCGCTCATTTCCAGAAAATGGAGCCAAAACATTTTTTTCATATGGGACACCCTAAGTATTTCTATCCAGTTCGATTCAGATTTCCAATAGCTCATGAAAAATACATGATAGTTGAAATTTGTTACAATGAAAAGAAATATTTTGGATACATTTTCTAAACATGAGCCGTTACAAAAATAAAATCAGTACGCCACTGTATTATAAGTAGAAAGTTCCCATGAGTTGAGAAGTAACCAAGATACGGAAGGTGCTCATATAGTGAAAATTTCGAACTTCGCCCTGTATCACAAAAACATGGAGGACTAGGAAAATTCTGTTTGCGACATTATTCGTTTCACAAAAAAGTAAGAAAGTCATGTGAAAATCACAACACCTATCTCCAAAGATAACTGAGATATTACGGAAAAACATGGAAAACTGGACATCATTAGGCACCACCAGAAAAATGAACTGATTTAAAATTTTGAAGGATGCACAAAGTCCTCTTATCTCAACAAATGTAAGAAGATACTGTGTTCCAACTCCTGCTGCACCTTCGATCTTTGTGTCAACTTGTTTATACAAGTTCTGAGTTCAAAACATTCGGGGGTCTTCTTCCACTCGTAATTTTTCATCCACAAGGACCACAAGTGTTGAATTCAACAGATGCTTTGGTGGACATTTCAGCGCGCCGCCACCAAAATGTGAAATTTGTTTGAAATAATGGTGGATGCACTTGCATGCGCACCTAGAGCTTTTTCATGATATCGAATATACATATTAGGACTCAAAACATTTGTCTGTTGTACGATGAATTAATGTTCATCATACAGGGCGTGGAAAAAATTGTGCGTTGAGAAAACCCAATCACGAATATGTGATCAAACGTCTGTAATAACAGATTTTCATCGTTCAAGTTTGACGCCCTTGATTGGGTATTTTCATTATATATCTGAGAATATTACTTTTTAAACTCAGAACTTTCTTGGTAATTTGCCATTCTCATATACTATATAGTATTGAATGATAACGTTACCAGGAGATTTTGGGAGTATGAATTATCAAAGTAAAAATACTACGAATCCTTAAAATTATATCGATAGGTAATTTACTTCTTTTCCAAGAAAATTTATTCATGTGGCAAAAGTATGAAAACAAACCGTCAAATGAATTCACTTTGTTTGAATGCTTTCGATTCTAAAATTTTATAAATCGAATTGATTCTGCATTCTTCTTATGATTAATCAAATGGTTCTAATGATGAGGTGTATTGCATTAATTAATATTTTTGTGTTGAATAACGATAAGAATAACTAAGATTTCTTTTCTCGGATAATTGTTTCTGACACATAGGATGGATCGAAGTTAACAAGATAGCAGCTACACGTGATTTCGATTAATTTTGACTACTAGGTAAACAAGGTCTCATCGAGAAGGAACAGTTTCATCAGTATTATACCGAAATATTAATATATAATATATAATAAATTAGAAGTACGCATTGTTATTGGTTGAAATTACCAAAAACATAATCTTCATGAAGCTGTCTCCTGCATTATTTCAGTGAATGTAAGCAAACTCACAATACCATAGTTTAAAGAATATACATTGTGACAATAAAGTCACAAGATTGTTTTTACCCTTTCAATCGCACGAAAGGGAAGCCCTATTATATCGTATTTGTTCAATATGATGTAAGTAAAAAACGAAATTCATTCAAGAAATTTTCAGCTACCAAAACATCGAAATTATCCGATACTATGGTGAAAACGTATATCGCCGCCGCCAAAATATCAAATCCGATTGTATATTATGGTGAATGCGCGATTCATGGTGTTTCAAGACTATGAAAATGCTCATAAATACGAAACATATTTCCCCGACTCACTATACTGATTATATTTTCAGAAGAAATATGGACCATACTGATAATCTTTTCAACTTCATTTTCAATAATTTATGCTTGTCCTAATAATATTAGCGAACAATAGTAGGACTAGAGAATATGAATTCCAGATTTGTCGACATACTGGAACAGACATCGTTGAGTAGTACTATATGTATTAAAAGAGTATTGCGGTCTTGAACATCCACCTCCGCAAATGAACTAGACTTTCAATATAACAAAGATTTGACATCTTTCTCATTTTTTGGGAAGCATCGATCCATCGGAGTGAGCTATCCATTTGATAACAAGGATAAAATACCTATTTTTCCGTCATTTTGTTATATTCATTCGCTTTGTTTTGCGACCAGACATAGACGCTCGAACTTCCAGAAAGCCATACAAAATAAGTAGCTTTGATATACAGGGTGATTCATTTAGAATGGGAAATCTCTGAACTTCAGATAGTGAACACAAAAATAATGAGATTTAGCCCAATATGCCTGATGATAATGTTGCTGGTTTAGGAGACAGGGTGTTCTAGGAACTTCGTTAGATTTAACAGCATGAACATGAAATCTTGTATTTCTAGGTTTTCGGACATGAGGAATATGAATTTGCAACTTATTTTGTGGTAGCTCATAAAGGGCGCTAGTGGCACTCTGTTACTTCGATGATTAACATCATATCTTCTATGTCAATTCATTGATGATCAAAATAAGTGGAAAATCTGTAAGATCGTTCAATTTCACATGAAAAATGTACTCATTATCAAACTGTCTATAGCTTAAACGGTTTTTGTGTTATTCGCTCTTGAAGAGAATTATGTACCAATTATAACATTTTAATAATTTTATTAATTAAATTAAGAATTGGAAATCCCTGAACTACAGATAGTAAACACCCAAATATGAAGATTATGCCAAACATGCCTCATAAAAATATTACTGGTTTGAGAGATACAGGGTGGTTAAGGAAAAGATATTCTGAAATAAAATCTTTTCCTCAAACACCCTGTATCTTTCGAACCATCAAGATAATTATAAGGCATGTTGGGCTAAATCTTCATATTTGGGTGTTTACTATCTGAAGTTCAGAGATTTCCCATTCTCAATGAATCACCCTGTACATACAAAAACATCCCAACCACCGGAATACCCTTCAGTTCGCGCAATTTGTTCTAGAGCGGGCGGGAGTAAATTCGGAAACATCAAAAAGAACGAATCCCGATGAATATTAAAGCGGCACTATATTTCTCAGATAGACTTATCTGAGCGTACGTATTTCACTATAGGTATCATGCATCCCATACATCTTCACGCAAAACTTGGTTGATAAAAGTTGAGGTTCGAAACTTGATTTTGCGAGTCGCATTCATTTTTCATTTCTCTCAATCTTGACTGTATGCGTCATACTCAAATGTCTCAACTTTCACTTCCTCATGCAGTCAATATTAAAATACCTATGGATTAGAGAACTATTTCAGATAATGTATTATTCTCAAATGCATGCAACCAAGGAGGCACGTATAAGTGATATTGGCTGTAGATGTGACCAGTCCATAGGATACATAAATTTTACTAACCTTTCTGAACAAGAAGTTTTCATCTGACGTTGAAGATGAAAACTCTTCGATTCGCAGAGGTATCAAAGTTTTCGATTTCTCGATTTGTATCCATATTCTGATTGTTTTGCTAACATAAATGTTCTTATGTATATATATTGTCATGCTTTTAGCATAGAATAAGTTGCCACAAAGTTAAGAACTTCATTTTTATACAGAGTTCTTGGTAATATGCAGGTACCTAAAACATTATCTTCGATTTCACATCCGTCTATATTTCGCATACATTTTTAATGAAGAATTCTGATACGAACAGGAAATATTTGGATAATTCTAATTGTCAGCGATTGCAAATTGCAACAAAATTCGAAAATGACAGTTAACAGTTCCTACAATTGACAGGCTGGACAGTACTCAACCGACTTAAGGTGTGTTTAAAAATGGGTGTTGTCATGGTAATGTGTTTAAGAAATTGTGTTGCCACGGTAACGTGTTCAATATTTTGAATAAATCACAGATCATCAAACCGTGATTAATCGATCATTTAGCGTGGTACATATCCGTACGCTAAATGCCATTTTAGTAATGTGAGTAGATAAAGATACGTATAGTTACGTTGAAGTTCAAAGGAGTGATGACTATTGAGCGTTTCCCAGGAAATAGTTATTTAACCAACTAGTTTATTAATGAGGGCGATTAATGATCGAGATATGCGAGCGAAGCGAGCGCGTTAATGTTCGAGATCATTAATCGCCTTTTAATATACAAGTTGGTTACAAAATTTTTCCGTCGACTATATTTCTCATTTCTCCTGCAATGAAGAAAACTTGGTTCGCGAATTCCTCATTCATCTGGAAACTGCTAAGAATCACCCAGTAGCCTTGTCACTGACATTAGTGACATTTGACATTTGTCGAAATGATCAACATAGAAAATAAATTCCTTGTGTTATAAAACAGGGATTAAAATCTTGTCAGAAACTTGGAAAGGCGAACCCGTTAACAGAAAATCTTCGATGAAATCCTTATTTTCGATTTGAATGCAGATTCCGTAAGTTATAGCATAAACAATGAATGCACGCGGTGTATGTTTGGTTGCCTATAAAACAATCGTGTATTAATAGACAAATCGTTCATTAATAGGGGTCATTAATGAACGATTTCATATACATTAAACTTAGTCGTTAATACGAGGTCGACGGAAAATGTATATTTGATAACTTGACTCCAATAAAAACTCGACAGTGTGACATCATTTAACCATTATTAAAGTGAAGAGAATTATGTTTCCATCAATATTTTCTTGAGAAGAAAATCGACTGTAGAACAAATTAATGATTGGCGAAATCATTTCATCAGCTCCTGCATTATGAATATTAATAAAAACTGACGGATCGTCTGCATCCTGACATTCAATCATTGAATTCGTGAAGTTGAGTACCGTATTTCGTATATATTCTTAATGAACTAACCTATTCACAAAAAATGTATCTACCTACACTACAATTAGCAACTCATTTACTTCATGTTGGTGGATATTCAAAAATTCCAGTTATAAACTGGGTTAAACATCAGCTTCCTATTGAAAATATTGCGCTCTTCCAAACCAATCTCGAAAAAGACAATAATTGGGAAGATTACAAACAGTGAGTTTAGTTGTACCTTTAATCTGTAAACTGACATTGATAACGAGAGTTAGTTCGATCGGATATAATTCTCAACTGTCAATGATAGTCTGTCTCTACACAAGTTCCTCAATGATCATTTGATTCCGTTTCATATTGGATTTATTGCCATAAGAATAAGCGTGGTGATGGAATTTTCCCACGATGATTCGAATGTCACAATATTGTGGTGAGTACAAACATTTACCATTATTTCAGGAACGTCTTGTATATGAAAATGTCGAATTCATTGAAATTGCAAACGTAATTTCACCATTTCATACAATGAAATATAGTAGCAGAGCGATTCAAGATAGCATTCACGCTGATTAAATACACACAAATGAACGACGAAAACTGAAACCTTTTCTGGGTGCACTATACCTATACACTAGCCCACATAAATAAATATAGGTGTCCCACGAGGGAGTGTTATTGGACCACTGCTATTCATACTATACATGAATGACATCAACTGCTCTGTTAATTGTGAATTTATTAATCTTTATGCAGATGATACTCTGTTGGCAGTTAGTGGTGACTGTGTGGAGACCTCTGTTCAAAAAATGAATGACGAATTAATTAAACTTGAAAAATACTTGAAAAGAAATAAGTTGAAACTTAATGTACAAAAAACAAAAGCTATGATAATTTCCAATTACAATAGGACAAAAAATATAGATAAAGATAACATAACTTTAATTATTGAAAATAAACAAATAGAAATTGTAAAACAATTCAAGTACCTTGGGGTTGTATTGGATGAAAATTTAACATACAAAGAACACTTTATAACAATTCAGAAAAAAAATTCTAAAAAACTCTTTTTCTTCTCAAGAATATCTGCTCGGATATCAATGAAAGCAAGATTGACAGTTTTTAATAGTATCATTCAACCGCATTTCGATTATTGTTCTACAATATTATTTCTATTAGACAGTAACAGTAAAGCTTCTCTTCAAAAACTTCAGAATCGTGGGATGAGATTAATCCTAAAATGTAATAGATATACCCCTATAACCTATATGCTAGAGACTTTACAGTGGCAATCAGTAACCAAAAGGTTGACTTTCGCAACAATGATCTTCATTTTTAAAATTGTCAAAGGTTTGATGCCAACTTATTTCAAACAGTTCATCAAGTTCAATCATGAGGTCCACGAACACTTTACTAGAAGTGCAAACAATTTTCATGTTGATCGATCTAATACCAGTAAAGGTATGAACTCATTATTTGTACGAGGTCTAGTTGAATATAATTCCATTCCAAATGAAATTAAAGCATGTGATACACTTGTAGCTTTTAAGAAAAAACTGTCAAAATATCTGTGATTTGTTATGAATGTAGTTGTATTTTATTTTATTATAAATGTATCATCTGAACTTAAAGTAGTTATTGTATTGTGTTGATATTTGTAGTTCTCAGACTCACTTCCTATATTGTTAACTGTATGTTATTCTAAATTTATACATGAAGTCTTTTATTTTATTGTGTTTTTTGTTATAGTATTTATTTATTAAGCTTCTATTGTATAAGTTAAATTATGTATTGTGAATATTAGGATTTTCCTATTCAAATAAATTACTACTACTACTACATATATCCACAGATATTCGAACAATAAGCCTACTCCAGTGCACTCTCAGCCTCCACTCAAACACATTAATCACACGTTTGTTCGTCGAGTAAACCTCAAACTAGGACCAACTCGCACCGGCTTAAGTATCCCAATTCAAACATACAGGGTTATTCGAAGCATAATGCTATGCATTATAATGGAAGGAAATCCAAATCCAATTTTTTCGTGTTCATCAATGATATATGAGTAAGAGAATGAAAACACTTTTAGTTTTGGAAATGTCGACTTTGCTAATTAACCGTTAATAATAATAATAATAATCTTTATTTGAAAAAACAGCCAAGTACAAACACTAGACTTGTAAAAGGTTGTAGAAACAAACGGGCGTCACACAATATAGGCTACTATAAAACCATCACACAAATGTATAGTACAGATAGAATCATAAAATAGATAAAAATACTGACTGAACAATTTATTCTAAGTTTGCCTGAAGGTAATCACTTATGGAGTAGGGCTCCAAGTTTATTAGAAGTTTCCATATTTCTTTTTTGAAAACGTTTGGAGAGGAAAGAGAATTCTTTCTGGTAACTTGTTGAAAAATTTGATTGAATTATATGAAGCATTTTTTTCTGTTACCGCCAATCTATGTGCAGGATAATTATAATTTATGTTTCTAGTGTTATAGACAATTTGGGGTACATAATCAGAAAAAAATTCCCGATTCTTAGTTAAAAACAAGAGACATTCCTGAATATACACAGCAACAATTGTTAATATTTTAGCTGAACAAAACTTCCTCCTACATGATTCTCTATAATTTAATTTGTACATAATTCGTACAACCCTTTTCTGAATAATAAATAGGTGGTCTATAGAACTACTACCGCCATAGAATAATATACCATATCTGAAGATTGATTCAAAGTTAGCATGATACACAACTTTAAGGATACTAGAATTCAGATGCTTGGATAGTATTCTTATCGCATAGCACAATTTACATAATTTGCTAGCTAAATCATTAGTGTGGACATTCCAGTTAAGGTAACGGTCTATATTGATTCCTAAGAATTTCTAGGTGCTATTTCCATCTCTTTATTATTCAACACAATATTACTAGGCACTGCCTGGTTTGCATGTCTAGTTGTAAATATAACAACATTTGTTTTTTCTTCATTTACAAATTGTTTATTTTCTGAAAACCACTCATTTATTAACTTGAACATTAAGTTAGAGTTGTCTAATATAGGTTGAAATGTTCTTCCTCCAATCAAAATATTTGTATCATCAGCATAGTTAACCATTTCACAATCAGAGTAATACAGTTTCTGCGTCATACGTTACTGTTTTTGAACTTCATCATCGCTAAGCATTTCTAGTGTGCAGAATTAACAAGTATCTGTCATTTTTGTGAGTTGTGGGTAGATATTTTGTTTCAATTGCTGTCCATGAAAATATGGAATCTTCACAATTTGCATTGCAGATATCTTACAAACATGCAGTTCAACATTTTTCTGTATTCAATGTTTATTTTATAATTTATTATTCTGCTGCAGATTCTGAAATAAACATGTCTTCAAATTAATTACATGCAGGAATCGTTGGAGATCAGATCATTGGTGCTTTCTTTTCTAAGTATTTCAGATGGTGACCTACATATATATTATATTTTCTGCAAAACGATTCATTGGTTAGGTTCACTGAAAAATGCGCCTCATCTTACAGTACGCCATCGCTTAAACGTAATTTTTCCAAATTGTCAGATCTGGTCCAATAGCTTGGTCTCCACGTTCTTCGGATTGCACCTCATTAGATTTTTTTTATTGGGATATGTAAAAAGCGCTGTTTCTGATACTGAACCATGCCTTCGTCAACGCATCATTGTTGCTAGCTTTCCAAGACATACGAAGCACTCCTAGAATGTGTTGGAAATGCTATGAGAGGAAGAAAGGAAGGTTACAACAGCAAGGGGAGAACATTCACAAAAATTTTTTCAAGATCAATTGCACGATTAATAAATGTTTAGATACGATATTGTGATAATACCTCCCTTTTGTTGATTCGATTTTTGTCAAACGATTTATTGTATAAAAAAAAATAAGGAGGGGTCGAATTTTCAAAATTCTTTCATGGTCAACAAGACTAAATACTGCCTGGAGATGGACAACATATGGCACAGTGGAAAAATATCAAAATCATTGGAAAAGAAGATAACAATAACCAGAGGAGAAAAATCAAGGAATCTGCTTGCATTCTTCTGAACGGAGACAATAGCATTGCTTTCTGTTCAGTGATATAGATAGAACATGGTATTCACTACTGAATTCGTTCCCGAAACGTCCAGAGCTAAGTGAAAATTTGATATTTTTTCTATATACCTTTATTCCTCTTCTCCAAACTTTTTTCAATACAAATTGTCACTGACAAGCTAGTGAATTTTTCTTCTAGGCTCTCTGATAGGAAAATTTTTCAAACGCAATGAGATTTTGGGGCAAATCATCTGATTTGTCCTTACTACACGTATATTGAAATTATATTCATATTTTTATTTTATAGAAACGAGGACAGAAAATCCCAAAAAAATCTGGAATAATCAACAAGACATAGCTTGAACAATTCAGAGTTCGTCTTTTTGAACATAATATTAGTGCCAATGAAAGTGTGGACATCCTTCTGGACATCCCCCAAACCTGAGTACATAATTTTTCAGCAGTGTCTGAAATAACGGCGACATGCCAATTTTCAGAATATTTGGTCTGTTATTATAGTCACAATATTGTATAATCGTTGACTGTAGCTCAGAAAAAAAATCCTCATTCTGATCCCAACAATACGTCCTCAAAATATTCATATCGAATTTTGAATCACCATGTATATCCATAGCTATTTGAAAATGGTAAGAACATAGAGTTGAAAAACTTAAATAAGAGTAAATAATTTTTTCTCTTAAAAAATAAAACAATTTATGGATGCTGAACCACAGCATTCCCTGAATTTGATAGTTCTCATATCTCTCACGATTCTCGACAATCCAATTACGAGCTTCGAACCTGAATTACCCTGTACATATTTCCAGGTGGAATTAGTGGGATAATGAAGGTGGTTGCGATTACGAATAACTGCTTCATTCATTAGTATCACCATACGATTCCGGGGAATATTATCTGAATTTAATCCCAGTGCGAGCAAATCTTGCCAATGATTTATACTAGACTTTAGTCGGAGAGTTACTATAATTCGAATTCCTACATGGAATTCGTTCCAAAAGGATCTCAAAATAATGGCATATAAAAATGGGGTCTCCTATTTGAAAATACATTTCGAGGAATGAAGAATTTATAAAACTCAATATACGTACCATAATCATTACTTCAAATTATTTTTAGGCAGGATCTTTTGAGTGAAATTCATTGTGCACTACTGTAAGTATGATAATTTTATTGAATTGAACCATTGAATAGGACAGGACGAAATTCTCACAGTCTACCCCACCAAAACTATACTTTATTGAAATCATATTATAAGGGACATGTTTCGAAGCTTCAAAGCTTCATTATCAGCTTTTTGGTTGCATAGGAGCAAAAGAGGAAAAGAAAATTAAACAGAAATGTCAGAAAAACACTTCAACAATGACAGTCCAAGAAGACTCACCTGTCCTTGAGAAATAAATTATGTTCACATATTACAACAAAATTCAAAAAATGGTTTACAAATACATAGTTGAAGAAATAAAATAGAGGGACCGCAATTATTGTAAAATTTCATGGTGCAATTATCCAATAAGAATCAAATTGAAAATTAAACAACCATCTTATAGTTCTTGTTGATCATACCATACCGGAGGTTTATGACAGACAAGAAAAGAGAATAATGAGATGTCAAACATCAAATAAATGGCATGACATTGACATGGAGTGACAAGGGTGACATAGAACATCGAATAGGAATAGAGATGGGGGAATATAAGAATCGAGATGGGAGCAATAGCAAACTCATGATTCTTGAAAACTTAAAGTATTGAATCAGTTTTATTCAATGGAAAGAAGAGATTTTAATGTTTAGGTAATTGTAAGAGTGTTGAAAAGCTTATAACAGTCAAAGTGGGTCTGTTCATTCATACATATCATTTCAGGATTCTTTAAGGCCTCATGAATCCTGAAATGACATGTATGAATGAAAAAAGGTGCAGCATCTGCACTTTTTGGTCCTGAGCCATTTTGTGGGATAAGCAAATGTCACCTAAAGGAAGAACTCAGGAAATGGCAAGAAATTGAAAAGTCCTCCTACTGGAGAGCAACTCCAGGTCAACGACAAGCGAAAAGGTTCATCAACCATTCGCAGAACCGAGCCAAAGAGCTAACTCAGCCTCAGCAAACCAGAGCTAAAGCTTATCACAGGCTTTCTCACAGGACACGGCCCTCTGAGGTACCACCTCAAAAAGATGGGCCTGGCGGAGACTGACACTTGCCGCTTTTGTAACAATGCGACCGAAACCGCGGAACACATACTTTGCTCATGTAAAGTATTAGTCCGCCAAAGGCTGAAACACCTAGAACAGGTCTATCTCACCCCTTCATCAGAAGTCTAGGGTTAGAGGACCAAAACTAGATAAGGGTAATCACAATAGATCTTCTAGGTCGCAGTGATCGAGAGGTCTTCCAGCCTATACGACCCATCTACAATCTACAATCTACAAGGCCTCATGAATTTAAAAATTTTCTAGTAGGTTCAGTTTTTTGCTAAAATGTCAGAATTTAAGGTTCAAATTTGGATCAAAGAAAATTTTTTCAATAACTATAACATTGAGGAATACAGAATTGGTATTGATAAAATCATTTTCAAAATTAATATCCATGAAACGAACACGTTCTGTGATTCTAAACATGTCCCCCCTAATTTGATTACGATAAAGTATAGTTTTGGTCGCGTAGACTGTGAGAATTTCGTACTGTCCTCTTGCCTTCACTCCACTGCGAGATGGATGGCCTCAAATGGTTTAACCATTGAAAATACAACATTTTCTGTCTTGTGTTTCTGAAAAAAACTTGATTTGACTCTAAATTTTGATATATTAGGTTCATTCAAGACACCCATTGACAATAATCGAAGAACCATAAGTGCAATTCAGAAATTTTCAGTATTCCTCAGTCATCAACCAATCTGAATTTTGTCATCATGCATACATATACAGGGTGATCGCTAAATACAAGTCAAAACTTCTAACAAAGTGAACTTTTTTTATGAGATATGACTCATTATTAAAAGTTGTCCTGTTCGCAAACACTCTGCATATTCATGTACAGGGTGGCCAACTAAGACTCCAGAGTTCGATTTCTCTGTTGTCTTGAGAGATACAAAAAAAATTCATAAATCAAAATTGAAGTATTAACCGAGCTTCACATTTCAAAATTTCTTTGAAATACACAGGGTATTCCGTAAGGTCACAGCACATCAAAGCTATGTTTTTTTCATTGGAACACCCTATATTTTATTTCATTTTTGAATTCTCCCTGAAGATCTGATTTCAACGACCCATAATACTTAGGGTCTAGCAGTGAAAGTTACTGACATATAGGGTGTGCAAAATCGAGATTTTCCAAGTTCAGGATTTTTTTCTGTCGAAACTGTTCATTATTCGTCAAAACGGTTTACATGTCCCTATCTCAACTTTTTACTCACTATCAATTGGTGTTCAATTGAAATTGATACAAGGTGGTCAAAAATCTAAATTTATAATTTGTTTCAATTGAATGTCAATTGAACACCAATTGATAGTGAGTGAAAAGTTGAGATAGGGACATGTTAACCGTTTTGACGAATTATGAACAGTTTCGACACAAAAAAATCCTGAACTTGGAAAATCTCGATTTTTCTCACCCTATATGTCAGTAACTTTCACTGTTAGACCCTAACTATGATACATCGTTGAAATCAGATCTTCAGGGAGAATTCAAAAATGAAATAAAATATAGGGTGTTCCGAAGAAAAAAACATAGCTTCGATGTGCTGTGACCTTACGGAACACCCTGTGTATTTCAAAGAAATTTTGAAATGTGAAGCTCGGTTATCACTTTAATTTGAATGCGAAACTTTTTTTTGTATCTCTCATGGCAACAGAGGTATCGAACTCTGGATTCTTAGTTGGCCACCCTGTACAAAGCTTCAATGATTCAGCTGGATTAGTTCAAGATCGAATTGCATAGCACCCAATAAAGACGCCTAATGTAATCCAAGTTCCGAACCGATTACGATACATCCTCATTAAATTTCACCGATGAAGCGTGTTCTTGTCTCACGAGCTCATGTTTTAAGGCCCTAATTGGAATATCATGCAACATATTAAACTTCGATATTGATCCTTCTCGCATCTCACACAAGTACCATACTTAAGAGGTATTATTAATCGCATCGGTTTTGCTGCAATCCCATCCAGAAACAAAAACCCAAACTACAAGACCGACGTGGTTTAATGGCATCGGGAAATTGCCGAAATAAAAACAGGTCTGTAATATGGCGTCAGACAATTCATTTTCTCCAAACGTTTATTCCACGAGGGAAAAAAATGTTGCTGCCGAATGATCGGATAGATCACTTTCTCGCTGACTGAGAGTTCGATACATTGCATACGATGCCGTGGATACAAAAAATCGGTCGCTGAAAAGAATCATATAAGTTGCTTCCAAGGTATGCTATTTTAATATTTCGTGATAACATTTTGTATTTGATTGATTGTCTCTATTACCCCAAGTAACATACTTGTTTATGATAGGGATACATAAACAATATACATAATGTTATACATACAATTATGAAATAATAATAAGATATAACAAGTGAAAAAAATTGTAAATAATCATGCAATATCAGCCTTGTCTTTTATAAGTAGGTATTCGAATAAGAAATGGAATTATCGAAGTCTCTGAAGCAGATATTTTTTCAAGTTTATTTTGAATCTAGTTGCTTCCTGTATATTCCTCAATTGACTTGGTAATGAGTTGTATAGAACGTTTCCTGTATGAAAAATGGATTGTTTGCCGATATTTGACTTATACGTATTTCCTATTAGTAAATTTGATTGTCTTGTTCCATGATCATGTGATGAATTGATTTAATTGAAATTCAAATTCGAAATTTTCGATTCATATAGGACAAATTGAATAAAAAAACATATTTCGAGTTTGTATAGTGATGTCAGATCTAATAAATCTCTAGGTTTGTATAAATTAATGGCTGGTTCTAGAAAATTTAAATTGAAAATACACTTCAATGATTCATTTTATAATTTCATTAGTGGACTCAAACATTAAATATTGGTACTTCCCCATATAGATATTAGGTATTGAAATTTTGAGTAAATGAGAGAGAAATAAATACTCTTCAAGTATCTAGTATATAGAAATAAAATTTCGTATTTATTATTTATTATTAAGTTTGTTTCTGAAATGATCTATATGTTTATTCCACAATAGTCGTTCATCAATATAAAGACCTAATAATTTTGTAACATTTGATGAGTTCATTGTTGAAGGATAGTGTTCTATTCGAAATGTTCAGTGTTCTTTTTGCTGTGTACATATATGAGGATTAATTATAATTGAGAGATAGTTTATGAACTTGTAACCAAGAGGATATTTTCTCTAAACCACTTTTCATGTCCACGATAATATTATTTAAATCTTTGGAGAAATAAATTAATGTCGTGTCATCTGCAAATAATTTGAGTTTTCATCTCAATTCCAAGTTTGATATTGAATTTATGTAGACTGAAAATAAAACTGGTCTCAAGACTGACCCTTGCGGTACACCGCATGAGATGTTCATCAAGGAGCTGCAAGTATTACTCACATCAGCATATTGTTTTCTATTTGATAGATAATTTTCGAAACAATCATGAATTCTTCCTCTGACACCAATTGCAAATAATTTATCTAGAAGAAATATGAAAAATCTGATATCATGGGAATATACGTTAGACTTTATCATATCGATGTGCAGAATATCTGTACTTATTTCAAAAACACCTCGAATGGGTATTATGTTCGAATTTCAGTATTTGATAAAAGTAAACTTTAGAATGTTCGAAATCCAAAGACCCTACAAAGAAATATAATATGGATATTTGTGTTCGGAACACAACAGTTTTTTTGAACTGGCAGACTTCCAGGACTCGCCTACGGCTCGGTTTAGAATACGTTACTCACTATTCCAGCATTTTTCACACAATACTACATATGGAGCAGATAAACAATAAAAAAACGAAACGTCTTACGACCAATGTTTATAGGAACTTTGATTCTTAAAATAGGGTTTTCTATCAAATTTCTGCTAACATAAAGTGGATAACCCGCATCCGACGGATCCCAATCAACCGACGCCGTCGTCCCGCCATATCACCGTGTTCCCTTTTCTTCTTCTTCTTTTTTTTTTGTTCTTCTTCCCGCCCTAATATCGCAGACACGTCCGTCCCGCATGTAAACTGCTGATGTAGTTCGGCACTCTTGTTTCCGATTGCAATTGAAAAGCACCTGGCATCCCGAAGATGCGGAGATCCTGTCCCGGCAAAAATTGACTGCCATAAAACGCGGCGTCGACGGAACGTGAACGATTCGGGAATTGCATTAGGGAAAGGAAAGACGCGGGTACAAGGACCAGGGGTGGAGAGGGAGGCTGTATGTTAGTTTTTTGCATTTTCTTGATAAAAAAATCTAAATATTTAGTGATTTTCTTAGTTAGGGTCTCTTATATCTCTCAATATACATATAAGAGAATTATTTCAATAGGGATAGTATAGGTATTTTGTTGGTATACAGTCTGTCCAAGATAAGGTTGAACAGCATGGGGATCTCGAAAACGGTAAGAGATACGAAATCGGTAAAATGGGGAAAAAGTTGCGCATTCGGAGGCTCATATCAAGAGCCTTCGAAAATTTTGAAAATTATTTTTATTTTTTGAGTTATATCGAAAAAAGTGAATTTTTGGAATTTCTATTTTTTTTTTTTCTCCGTTATTATTAGAGATACAGCAAAACTGAGAATACTTTTTCATAGCAACTTTTGATGACGGTCAACGTAGTGATACCGATTTTTTCATGCGACGTTTCGTATTCGTGGAACCATGATCAACTTTTGTTTTTTAAATACGGTCCTGATAATTTTTTCACAGATTCTAAAAGGTTTTTTTATTCTGAATTCAACCATGTATTATACAAGGTGGTTCATTTGTGTTTCGACCTATTTTTGGCCATCATCAATGTTTTTTCGAAACTCCAAAGGAAAAATGCCATCAGTTCCACTTATTTTGAAGGAAAATTAGTCAACACACTAATACCTCATCAACTGGTTTCAATCAACAACCCATTTCATTTTGCGGAAACAAAAATTCCATCCATACAAATTCAGAATATGTCAAGCGCTAAAACCAGGCGATGACGAAAGGCGCAAGACATTCTGTGAGTGGTATACCAGGAAATGTTAAAATTTTGCAGATTTCTTTCGAACAATCATCTGGACTGATGAAAGCATGGTCACTAATCATGGTAGCTTCGATAGAAAAAATACACATTATTGTTCACGAGAAAATGAACATTTATACATTACAGCGAGACACCAACACCGTTTCGGCTTTAATATGTGGGTTGCAATATTTGGTACACGAATTATTGTTCCTTCTATTTACCATGAAACACAGACTTCCGAACGTTATAGAAATTCGCTTGAGAATCATCTTGAGGAAGCTCTGGATGATTTACCGATTGCGGAAGTTCAGAACTCTGTTGGTTTCAACAAGATGGCGCTCCGGTACATAATTCCAGAGAAGTCCGTGCGTTTTTATCCCTTGGCCGGCGCGGTCGCCTGATTTGACACAGCTGGATTTTTTCTTAGGGGATATATCGAACTTTGTACACGCAAATAACTTTGAGGATGAAGAAGAACTAAGGGACAGTGTCTTCGAAGCATTCAATAGAATAACCCCAGAAATGCTTAGCAATGTCTTAGAAACAACTGTGAGAAGAGGATATCTTTGTTCAGAAAATAATGGTTATCATTTTGAACATTTGTTATGAATGTCTCTGTAGGTATTGTCAAAGTTAAGTTGTCAAAGTAATTCGTGTGAGAATTCATCAACAATTTTAAACGCTGCATTGATCGAATGATGTAGTGAAATATTTTTTATTCACTTTTCAGTATTGAATAACTAATCCATCAAGTTTGACACTAAATGATAAGAAATAAGTGGAACTGATGGCTTTTTTTCTTTTGGAAGTTCGAAAAAACATTGATGATGGATAGAAATAGGTCGAAACACATTCGAATCACCTTGTATAGTACATTGTTGAATTCAGAATAAAAAAACCTTTCAGAATCTGTGAAAAAATTATCAGGACCGTATTTAAAAAACAAAAGTTGATGATGGTTCCACGAATACGAAACGTCGCATAAAAAAATCGGTATCACCACGTTAAACCTCATCAAAAGTTGCAATGAAAAAGTATTTTCAGTTTTTCTGTATCTCTGATAATAACGGAGAAAAAAAATAAAATAGAAATTCCAAAAATTCACTTTTTTTTCGATATAACTCAAAAACTAAAAATAATTTTCGAAATTTTCGAAGGCTCTTGATATGAGCCTCCGAATGCGCAACTTTTTCCCCATTTAAGCGACTTCGTATCTCCTCCCGTTTCCGAGATCCACCTGGTTTAAAACCTCATCTTGGACAGACTGTATATGTAAATACCAACTTGATAGCGACCTCCATTGAGGTCCTTCAGCCTTATCATTCAATATTTCAAGAAGAAATAATTTTCTAATCAATTTATCGTACCCTTTTACCCACTCGAGGAGACGCTATGCACTCTCATACAAAAATCAAAGACAGAGAAAGATATATGGATGTACTCTTCCTAGGACTTGTGGTGGAAGGAAAATGCGAGGACCCTTTATCTGAGCGAAAACGTATTCTTGTCTTTGTCTGGCAAAACATATGATTTGTTTCAAAATCGTTTGTGGTTATGTTTGATTGTCACTGCTTGTCTAGTGTCCGTACTCTGATACAAAAAACGTCAAAACAGCAGTGTCAAATACATTTTTAGGAACTCTAATCCTAACTACCATCATGCCTGATATTCAAATTCTAAGAATTATTATACACGGTGTCCAATTATTCAAAAATTGTAACGTTAATAAAGAATACCCCATATGAGATATTGTTTTGAAAATTTACATAGGTGTAATTGTGACTAGTCCGAATTGATTGTCTATATACATCAAATTTTTTGTAAAAAAATTACAAATCCGTTTTCTTTAATTTTGCTAGAGTCTTTGTGATCGCAGAAGGCAAATGAATTGCTCTCGAACAAGTAGATAATTTAGAAAAAAATCCAAATCACCCTAGGAATGCGAGTATAGTAGAGCGGTGGGGTCAACCAGATTGTAACACACTGTATGTGATCACGTTGACTTCCAGAAAACATACATTCAGATAATAATTACCAGGTGTCAATTTTCGAACATTATCCCGTGTTTCTTGAACCAGGACGTCCGATATGAAATGTAAAATAAAACAATCCAGAACTGTCAAGTATATCGAGAAAACACAAAAATTAAATTTTCAAATTACAGAAGACATAATGAAGAAAAATAAATGGAAAAATATAAATTTTTAAACTATAACCATTTGAAGTGATTCTGAAATTACACATCAATGTTTCCATCTTTTTTTTATTTCTTGGAGAGCACGGAAGGGAATTCTCATAGAGTTGGAAGAATTCATGTTCTAGTCTACGCTAGTTGGGATTTTGATTTCGGTAATTTCGTATCCTTTTTCTAGTGTCGTTCACATAAAAAAAAACTACCCTCATATCCTTACTCCCTGTACGACAATAAATAATAAACGTTTCAATCAGAACAAATAGAAATGGACCGACAGAAAGAGTCGAAACAATAACGATGACTTAGGGCGCCTTATGGAAGCCACTAACTTCCGTCGTTCTTCCAATAAAACATGAAAAATGTACACTGCGAAAAATGTACCCAATAATTGATATATTTTTGCGATGAGTTGATCATTTTTGACACCGAAATCTGATTTTGAAGCTTCGCTTTGGGTTCTAGGATAGAAAAATTGCATTCAATCGTAATAGCATCAGTGATTTTTCCGCTTGTCTGAAAAAGAGTATTGGATAGAAAGTAGCATTTTTGTGGCTTTCAATCATCATATGAAACTATTCAATATATCTACTATATTTTATAGATATTTTGTTACAAGAATCAGGTGTCAATTTGTAATATGAAATGATAGTACATACACAATATAATGCGGTTTATGCTAGGCAACGGGGCATTGACCTGAGGCAAACTACTATATGGTTTCGATATTTTTTACCGTAAAATTAATGAAACTGGCAGAGAATGTATGGATATATTATTAATTTCAAGTTGAAGTTGTATAAAAAGAGACATTCAACACGACTGTGGAAAGCATCCTTTTTCTCATTATAACAATTTTCATATAATTATAATTTTTGAAACTACTAAATAATGCTCTAAATCATCTTCACGACATCTTGATAGATCAAATGATCAAATTGGTACATGTTATATATGTCAATCCTCAGCCTAATCAAAAATACTAGAATAATTCTGTCGTGAAATTGAAAAAAGGTTGGTAACATCTCAATACTAAAAACTGAGATAACAAAATTGGGTTTCATTTTTGTTATAGCAGGGATTTGTTGGGTTCCTCTGAAAATTAAACCAAATTTTGTTATTCCAATTTTAATTATCAAAATGAAACCAACCTTTATTCGTACCCACAATTTTTATTAGACTGAGGCTGGACATTTTTGGATGATCAACAAATATAATTCAATGTACATATCTTCATCTGAAGGATAATGCAAATTCTCTACTTCAGAAGATTTTGTTTTCAAATTCTTATCGTGTATGTTCAATAGATGTAATTCAATGTTCGTCGTGGCATATATTAGCCAGGATATTAGTTGTTTTCTGTTGAATAAACCGAGAAAAAATTGATATTTTCATCACTTAGAGAATGCGAATTCTCAATGTATTTCATTATACAGTGTGTCCCACTTACCATGCTCACCATGGGTATCTTTTCAACGGTGAGAGATACGAGGTCGGTTAAATGACACCAAATGAGGAGTTTGTCAAGGCCAACTATAATGTTAAAAAATATTTTGATAAAATCTATTCGTTTTTGTTTTATACGCAAAAAACAGATTTTGATCATTTTCATGTCTCCTCCGTAACTTCTTTATTTATGAAATTATTCAAATAGAAATTTCACATTCTCATGGCAGTTTTTCAAAGTGATTTCGAAAAAAATATGAAATTTATACCAACTCTTCTAGAATTTGAGATATCGGCACCAACTTTAGTTTTTCAAATGTAGGTCATATATAGCTCACTATGACTTAGTTACAAATTATTTTTTTCTCTTACAGATGATATGTCGCAGTAATAGTTTTGTGTTGATAACAACGGAGTTATCGTCAAATACTGTCTGTAGGAGTTATGTCATTTATACAAAAACAAAAAAATATTTGGAAGCCTCCATCTTGAATTTATAAATTTTAACAAAAGAATCATGATCTCCGACCTCAAAAACCCCCACTTACCAATTTTGAATGGAATCGGACCAAATCTTGAACGCCATCTTGGAGCAGCCATTTTTTTTCAATTTCAACAAAAATTCCATAATGTATTGTGGACAAGATTTGGTCCGATTCCATTCAAAATTGGTGAGTGGGGGTTTTTGAGGTCGGAGATCATGATTTTTTTGTTAAAATTCAAGATGGCGGCTTCCAAATAATTTTTTGTATTTGTATAAATGACGATAACTCCGTTGTTATCAACACACAACTATTACTGCGTCATATCATATGTAAGAGAAAAAAAAGTTATTTGTAACTAAGTCATAGTGAGCTATGACCTACATTTGAAAAACTAAAGTTGGTGCCGATATCTCAAATTCTAGAAGAGTTGGTATAAATTTCTTATTTTTTTCTAAACCACTTTGAAAAACTGCCATGAGAATGTGAAATTCCTATTTGAATATTTTCATAAATGAAGAAGTTACGGAGGAGACATGAAAATGATCAAAATCTGTGCGTATAAAACAAAAACGAATATATTTTATCAAAATATTTTTCCACATTATAGTAGGCCTTGACAAACTCCACATTTGGTGTCATTTAACCGACCTCGTATCTCTCACCGTTAAAAAGATACCCATGGTGAGCATGGTAAGTGGGACACACTGTATATATATATCCATTTTTTTATGTTCATTATTATATCTGAGAATATTCCTGATTTTTTAGATCAGACAATATGGGATGGAATGAAATAGATGTTTTCTTTTGAATGTTTCTTACAATTTTTATGATATTTATACCGTGTTCAGACGCAATAGAGGTTGTTGGGTCGTCTTTTTGACTGAAAATTTCAATCATGGCATTTCCAGTTTTTCACAATTTTGCCCGTGCATTTTGTTTTCCGGTCCCACTGATGTTGGACCGATTTTTTGTCGTGTACCTGAAGAAATCCGGGAAAATTTTTGATAATTGCCTGATTTCGAAGCAGCAGACGTAAGCGCGTTAGTAATCCGGTGATGTAGCAAAAACCATTCGGCCGGACGCTTTGACTTAGTGCCGTTTAGGTCGGCCATTCATCCTCATTCCGATGGCCGATATTTCACCGTTGTGGCGGCGGCTCCGTCGACCTGATAACGACTTTCTCTGGGATCTATTAATCACGAATTGGTCGCATTCTTTGATTTATTCCCAACGAATATAACGAGATTTTTTCCAAATTTCATTTCAACCGCCTACAATTTCAATTTCCTAATCAGTTATTATAGTTAAGATCTGGTCCTAGAGGGACCCAGGAAAATTCAAATTCAAGAATAATTCGTACGTCCCTGAGACGTCCTATGGACATCCAATTGATATCCCTCAGCGTTGCTGATAGGTTGTCCTATGGATGTCCTAAGGATAGTTGTCCCAGGGACATCCCTCAAGGACGTCCCAAGTTGGTCCTCAAGTGGGACATTTGTTCGTCCCGACAGGACGTCTTGAGGCTATCCATGGGACAAAAGTGTGTTATTAGGGGAGGTATTCCAATTGCGAAAGAATTGAAGCAGAGAGTAGTAAATGCGCACTTGGAAGGTGCAATACAAGCCACAATTTCAAGACGGTTTGTTTTACCCAGATACAGCGTATCCAAAATAATTTTAAGTTACCATGAAAGGGAACATTTTGAGATTCTACCTAAATCGGGAAGACCGAGAAAAACAACAATTTGGACAGACAGACGTATTAAAAGAATTTCTCAGAACGATCCTTGGTTGTCTGCACCTAGAATTATTGCTGAAATTCCCGGAATTATGGTTAGTCCACGAACAGTGCAAAGAAGGTTGGTAGACGCAAAGCTATTTAATAGACGCTCCGATAAAAAACCGCTTATTTCGGCAAAAAATAGAGTGGCTAGGCTTGAATTTGCACGTCGACATTTGAATTGGACAGTAGACGAGTGGAAAAAGGTTCTATTTAGCGATGAAACGCGTTATAAGATTTTCAATTCTGATGGAATGAAGCGTGTGAGACGGCCAATCAACACAAGGTTCAATCCTTATTGAGGTAGGGTTCTGAAATTTGCCAAAGGAAGAGAAAGTCCAAAGATAAAGTCAATTACGTGAGATACGGGGGTGCTTCCATAAAAAATGCGACAAAATTTCATTTTTCCGAACTGAAAATGTTCCAGGAAAAATTTGAATAGTTAGTAAATTGGGCGCCCTGATTCCAAATCTGAAGTGATTTTCGACCTATTTTGACTCCTAATATCATTTTCCGGAAATTGGGGTAGTTTCATGGCTGTTGGCGAGCAGTATATATCACTGAAGATGACCCCACTTGGTCATAGAGTGCATTTTTGGTATATCTCTCGCTCCAGCAAATTTCAGGATCCTTACCCAACGATTACGTAAGATACAGGGGTGGTTCCATTAGAAGTGGGTCACACTGTATATACATTATATATGTCTCACGTCTGCCATTCTTTTGAATTTCGACAAATAAGTCCTTTGTGAAGACGTTCACCGCAAACGAAATCACATCCTGATACTCATTAATCTACTGCAATTTTGATGAATTCTGCCAGTTGCATGGTATGTCTCGGCAGCAACTTTTTTTATTTAGACGACATCCTGTATATTTCTCCAGTTTATCTCATTTGCCTTGAAAATATCTCCTAAAAATCTATCATAAAGTGAGAACTACGCTCTGAAAATCCGGTTTCTCTAACAATTCCAGTGGTTTGATCTCGCAATAGATTCTATAGCAACTTGACATGGTGATGACAAACTCTCCGTCACGCTTTGGTCGCCAGATTATTTTATAACTTGATGTCATGATTGTTGTTTGAGGACCACCCTGTATATAAGAATAGGTTGATCATGCATCATTTCAAGATTTTTGACCACCGTTCGAACCAGATTGACAGGAACACAAAGCCAATAGAAGTTGAAGCATCAAATTATGCATTAGGTATGTTAATAAAAAATTCATATTTCAGTAACGTGTGTGACAATTCCAAAAAATTTGTTACAGTATCGAGGAAACATATGAACAAAATTTTTCTTTCAAACGGGAGGCGATCGAAATTTTTGGAGAAATGCACAGCTTTGATTATCATCCTGTAGAATCTGATCCGGAAAAGATGAAATAGTCATATCCATAGGTTCGATAGTCAATGAAATGAGCTTTCAGAAATTGAAGAATAATTTAAAATCAGTTTAAATGATGGGCTTATATCACAAAAAAAATTATTACATAATTCGATAGAACTAGCTCACCACCGCAAACCGTTTCTTGCTGTGAGCTCCCTACGTTTTGTAAAAAATTATTGAAATCCCCGATTTTTCGGACCTCTGAAAACGAGGCGATGATGTTACGTCAAAACCCTAATACTGAAACAAGACTATTCCAGACAGAGATGAATGATACATGATTTCTGACAGAGTGAATTAGCGCGAGATCACAGTTGAAAGAATTAATATATCAGTTGCCTCAGTCTCCGTCGGGCGTTTGGTATTTTCTTTCAACTATGGCGAGATGAGGTTTCTACGTCATAAGAGGGTCCGTTTTCAGAAGGTACTATTATTTATGTCCAAAAATAAAACATTCCAGTTAATTTTTCGATCGAATTATGTCGTCAATCATTATTTATGTATAAAAGGATCATTATAAACATGGTTTGAGTTCAAAGTTCTACTAAGGTGTACACGCCCATTCATACATGAATTGTGTAAATGTTCACTTTAGTCCTCAAATAACGAAACAATATGTTCACTCTAACCGACGGATATCATAAAAATATACATCACTTCCGAGACAGGACGTTTTACATTATCCAAAGAGCAACTTCCACCAGTTATTCGATTAAAAATAAACTGTGCTTTCCCAGTGTAAGGATAATCCAGTTGAAAAATGTCCCGGGGAAAGACCGTTCGGCTAACTCGAAAAATAATGTGACAAGTAGTTTGGTGACTGTACGGACGACCCATCTCTCTATATCACTCCGGATGTTGTGTCTGAGAAGCCCTACTTTGCAATATCTTTCGTAAAATTAAATTTTACTGCTCAGCCTGGAAGGTCCTACGGGAATATCTTATCCTTTTATGTGTGCCATGTCTTCCGGCGTGTTTCACGAACAATATATTCGTGGATGCGGCGAACATTCGAATGTAATATTTCCTTGGAACAACGATATATTTTATTCAGGGATCAACATCGACGAAACACCGAAAATATAACAGAAAAAAGAATCGGATAGAGCTTCGCATATTCATGACATTGTACAGGGTATCCCACATAACTTGGGCCACCCCCTTATCTGGTAAACTATTATATATACAGAAAAAAGTTCAGAATGAAAATTGTATAACTTCTTATGACATTTAATTTTTAGATACTGTCATTCATACAGGATGATCCATATGTCTGTGGCATATCACAAATACGTTTTTTCAAATAGAACACCCTATATTTTATCATATTTTTAGATAGTACTTTAGAAGACGAGTTCAATGATATATAATAACATGGGTCTGAGATCACCCGTTTCGGATTTATACACGATCTTCTTCAATAATTTGTCTAATTTCAAAGCCCTATAGAAACGTTGTGAATGAAGTTTTTTATTCGCAACTTTCGCTATAAATTAACAAAGTCTGTATATTATTTTGTTCTATGGTGAAAATTTAGGAATTTTGAATTTGCCAAAAGTGATGACGTATTTTGAAAACCAATAATTATCTCGAGATTTTCAAATGGAACACCCTATATTTCATTCCATATTTGCATAGAACTCAGAAAGACGAGTTCAATGATCTATAATAACATGGGTCTGAGATCACCCGTTTTCGGACTTATACACGATCTTCTTCAATGAATAGTCGAACAAAAAAACTAACAGTAACTGAGAAAACGAGTAAACATAACAACAGTAACAATTAGATATAGTATCCAATTGAATATACAAAGTAGTCAAATCAAATTTTCTATATACCATCCATTTTCAGCTATGCACATTTATTAATTGAATATTCCCGCATTGGTCTCGTATAGAGTCAAATGTAGGTGAAATTTAATTGTGATAACCTGTGCTCAATCATTTCCAAAAGGTTTTCCAGTGAAATAATAGTATAACATTGCATAAAAATTTCGATAACATTCGTTGTTTTCAAAACTCTTTATCACGAATTGTTTCACAGAAATTACAAAATTTTCATCTAATATGAAGATAACAGTCAGAATTTTGCCATTGAAATTTGATTATTTCTTCAAGAAGATCGTGTATAAGTCCGAAACGGGTGATCTCAGACCCATGTTATAATATATAATTGAACTCGTCATTCTTAGCTTCATCCATCAAAGATGGAATGAAATAGGGTGGTGTTCCATTCGAAAATTTGTAAAAAATTATCGTTTCTCAAAATACATCATCACTCTTGGCCAATGCGAAATTCATAAACTTTCACCATGGATCAAGAAAACATACAAAATTTGTTAATTTATAGCGTGAACTGCGAATCGAAAACTTCATTCACAACGTTTCTATAGGGCTTTGAAATTGGGCAATTTATTGAAGAAGATCGTGTATAAGTCCGAAACGGGTGATATCAGACACATGTTATGATATATCATTGAACTCGTCTTCCTGAGCTTTATGCAAATTTGGAATGGAATATAGGGTGTTCCATTTGAAAATCTAGAGATATTTATTGGTTTTCAAAATACATCATCACTTTTGGCAAATTGAAAATTCCTAAATTTTCACCATAGAACAGAATAATATACAGACTTTGTTAATTTATAGCGGAAACTACGAATCGAAAACTTCATTCGCAACGTTTCTATAGGGCTTCGAAATTTGGCAATTTATTGAAGAAGATCGTGTTTAAATCCGAAACGGGTGATCTCAGACCCATGTTATTATATATCATTGAACTCGTCTTCTGAAGTACTATCTAAAAATATGATAAAATATAAGGTATTCTATTTGAAAAAACGTATGTGTGATAAGTCACAGACATATGGACCATCCTGTATAAATGAAAGTATCTAAAAAATAAATTTAATAAGAAGTAATACAACTTTTATACTGAACTTTTTTTTGTATATATAATAGTTTACCAGATAAGGGGGTGGCCCATGTTATGTGGGATACCCTGTACTTTATGGTGCGTTTACCTAGATAGGATCGGGAATTTTGATATTTTTTCGATATACCTATACAGGGTGTCCGGAAATTATGCGCAAAAAATCAAGGGGGTGATTCTGCATGAGAAAACTTGAAATTTATTTCAAATATACTCGGGTCCGAAAATGCATAGTTTTCAAGATACGGTGTGTTAAACTTTTTAGAAAAAATTGTTTTTTAATGAACATCTCAAATATCCTTCCACCGATTCTCTTGAAATTTGGCAATGATAATTTTTGTCACCCTACCGAATATTATTGTCAATAAAATGTGCGCCACTGATTTTTTCAAATTCTGTATCTTCATATCCTGATGATTAACTGAAAATACAACATTCTGGTCTCTTGAATTATTTTGCTATTTTGCTGCATTTTCGATTCTCCCACAGATAAATCAATTGAGATGAGACATGAAGAATGACTCGCATACTTTGAGAGAGAAGCAACTGTGGGAGCAACATACTTTGGTAGATGAGCAAATTTGGAAAAACGATTGAATATATCTCAAATTTTCAATGGAAAAATCGAAGACCATTGGATTTTTGAGTTTATTAACATAACCTCATTATCATAACCTACAAATATCTCTTCTCTCCTTTTCCCAGTACACTAATGGTTCATCTCCGCTTGGTGGACAGCCACTACCATGTTGCCTCGTGCCACTTGTCTTTCGCATTGACTTGTGACGTGTGACACATGCCGTGTTGTCGCATCCATGTGTGCCATCTGTTGGTTCCCACCACAAATTTAAATGATGAAAGTTTTTCGGGGGTTTGTTGGGTTTCCCCATAATAAATTTTCACTATATAATTTTTATAATGGAAAAGTTGGTGACATAGCCTTTTTCATGTAAGCACTCTTATTCTCATAACTCTTGTTGATTGTACTAATAAATATTTCAATTTTAGGACAATTATGTAATTTCTGATATAAGACATATACATATATGTTCCAATTTTTGATATGTTAATCACATTAAATGTCGTGGAGATGACTTTGTGTATCATTTAGTATTTCATACTTGACTACACTTTGAGAAACCATGCATAGACTTCTATAAAAGATTGTACTCTGAGTGACATATCAGGGAAAATATTCCTGAATCATCCTCTGATGGCAATAATGGGTACTCAAGTTTATCCTTTCCTCTCGTGTTCCACGACACCATCCGACAGATTGATGGATAATTATTATCGGTCGACATTCCAAGAGGAAAAAAGCAGCGTATATGTATACACGCGTTCTTTATGCGATCAATTACGAAACTGTCACCGTTTCGCCGAGTATTCAAAACGCGTCAACTTCCATTACTTCGCTCGAGCAAAGTGGCGAACTTCGTGCTAATAACTCGGAGCATTTTTCACTAGGTCGCTGCTTGAGTGGATGGCTCTGATCGGTTGTCTGATGGGAGTTCGATATTATGCTGATAAAGTACCAGTAAAGGCCATCAATACGGTAGGTAGAAAACATATGCGGCATACGTTACCGTCATTCTTAATGTTTCCCGAAATTACGAGTTTCATCATGATGACGGCAATGACTTGCACAGTAGAAATCCGAGTTTGTTGATCAACTATTTTACTGTTAAATTCATTGACGGAAACAGCTTTACTAATCTGAAACGTTGCTACTTTGTTAAAATAGTAAATCATTCTATCTAAGATCGCACACAAGTATTTGAAACCTACATGTTATACTTGATACGGTTGTCAAGATGACAAATACGTCAATTTACATCAAGGGACCCTAGTTATTAGTAACGTGGAAATACTGTAATGGATTATAACCGGATTGAAAATGATTAATATTGAACTAATAAGGAATTCAACAAAACCGTATTTTCATCTCTGTTGAAAGGTTATAAAATGTCACTATTAATAAATTACATTTTTCTGCAACCGACACAAAAGTCGTCCATTTTGATACCAAAATTAGCTCTTAAATTGACGTTTCTATTACTGACACGAAAATAGGTATGTTGCTAGGCAACATATTTAGTTCCTAGGAGCTGAAGTTGAATTCTGGTGCCTAGGAGCTAAAGTTGAACTTTAGCTCCTAGGAACTAAAAAGGATGTACTGGACGTCATCAAGAATAAACAACATTGTGACGGTGGGTTATTTGGTTTGAGACGCATACCTGATTTGTTGCCGATTTCAGCAGATTTGGCATTTCATACCCATGCTGGAGATATAAATACACCTTATTATAGTTTAGTATTGGAATTATTAACATCTCAGCTGGGTATTTCTGTTTGATCAGGCAATCCTTTCCTTCAAGATTCTAATACTTGCTTGATCTGTATTTCATTCGTTATTCTCGGGATGGATAACTCCTTGTTTTTGAATAATCACGGCAAGCAATAGTTTTTTGTCTCAAACAACGATATTGTTTAGCTTCATTCGATTATCAAGTCAAACATAGTGTAGTATGGAGAGGAATAAATAATCACTATTACAATTTTTGATATGCTCGCTAACCTAACATTTTCCACGTCTTGTTCCTATATAGCTGGCACTGGCGCGGTATTTGCCATTAGAGCACCTGGTCCATACACGATCATGTCACTCTGTGGTTGTATTTTTATTATTGAAACTACAATTCGATCCTTGAAGACCTAACCTGCTGTTAATGCAGGTAGAATATTCTCACCACACGGATTATATTTTTGTCAATATTTGTTGCATTGCATACATATGGCAGGGCATTGGTGGTAACTTGACATATTTATTTGAGTTAATTGTTTCGGTTGCAGAAAAAATAGCATGTTTCATTCGGATCAAAAGTGACTTTGTTCAACTCGCAAATTTTGCTTTCGCTCGGCTTCGCTAAACGCTCCGCCTCGCAAATGCAAAATTCGCTTGTCAAACAAAGTGTCACTTTTGATCCTAATAAAACAATCTACTATTTTCATACGGGAAAAAAGTGAGTACTTTTTTTCCGCATGTATATCACATACAGGGTGTTCATTTCAGGATTTCCCACTGCGATAGAGACAACACAACCTCGACCTAAAATCTTCTACTGTTTTCCCATGTATAATAAATAATTTCAATCTTGCACATTCACCATAACATTGAATTTCATATTTTGGTGGTGGCGCAACATGATATCCACCATAAAATTAAATAATTTCCACTGCTTACCTGGGACTTTTTTAGCTCGAGTGAAATTCACTCAGATTTCAGGAGTGAATCATGTACTATCAATACCAACTGAACAGAAACTTGTCACCGTTCAGAGGAATGCAACCGGATTCTTCGATTTTCTACTTGGGTCGTTGAAACTTACATGTCATTCTCATAATACTTGAAATAGTTGTTGTAAATGAAATGAGGTGATGAGACATATTGACACGATAAAAGACAAGAAAAATTTGTTTCGAAAATTGTTCGAAACATCGCAAGAGTCATTGATATTTCCAGTGCTTGTGATCTCGCTGAAAGCTAACACTTTGGTTGGGCTATTAACCTTTCAGGCAAAGTTTGAAGCTCAATATCTTCGAAAATATTATTTTTTTGACAATTATGTATTCTTTCATTTCTTTCCGTTTTTTCGTCTCCTATCATCTATTCCACTGATCGTCCCAATTTCGAAAACACTAGTATTTATCGTTAATCAAAATTTTGAAAGTGTTTTGACCTAAATCCCGACGCTTCTCATCTCAGACAAACGTTCCAGTTGAAATACCGGAACAATGCGTCTAATTCACTTATATGTCAGTAAGCTGAAAGCTTCGATCGTAAAAGAGTGCCGATATCGAAAAATAGCACAGGAAAGTCGGAGAGAACACGATAAAGCCTTCGTACGGACCATAAAATATATAATATATATCAGAATAATCTTGTAAGAGGAACGGAGGAAGATCACCTCTTCCGACTGTTGATGTTGTTTCTTGAGAGGCGGGAAATGTGGCAGTTACGGTAACGTTATGAACGAGAAATATTAGGAACTGGACAAATTACTGGAAAAGTTCACGGTACAGTGAAAAAAATCACTCTTTATTCAACGCTCATCCTTGAAATAGAAAAAGTTTAGATCCATTTAGCTATCAAACTGCGCAAAAAATCGTCGTCAGCAAGTATTCGACATCCAAACTTCAAATATTCAAGATTTTTTCATTATGTTCTGGTTCCCACGAAAAGGGGTATCCTGTAATATTCAGAGAGCATCGTGATAACCAAGGGAAATAAGGTAGGAATTAGTGTTCTCCTTAAATTTCTGGAGGTAATATGCCTCGTGGAACACCTCCCTTTGCAATGTGTTCCAGATCTTCGCTGTTCGTTGGATGAACGAGTCTTTGGAATGAGATGTTCTGCAGGTCTCCAAAGTGACCACGAAGGGGTGCGAAGCCTCAACTCGACGGGTTAAGCTTGCGGGGACTACCAAAGCAGAAACAATTATTGTTGATATTTCAGAAGAGCATCGGCCATGAAAATATCTATAAAATATAGCCAGATCGCCAACTTTTCTACGGTGTTCCTGAAAAGTGAGTGAGTTTGTGAGCGAGGCACCACCCACGAGACGAATCGCCATTTTTTGGACAGAATCCAACAGTTTCAGGGTATGTTTGGGTGCTGCACTCCAAATATGGAAACAGTATTCCAGGACAGGGCGGATCTGTGCCTTATAGACCATAAGCAGCTGACTGGAATCGAAATAGCTCCTGGCCCGAAACAGAAAACCAAGTTTATGGGATGCACTTTTAGCAATTAATCTCACGTGATTTTTCCAAGAAAGGTTATTGCTGATATTGCTGAGGTGATTGCTGCCCATTCGAGAACCGTTGCCAAGTCCATATTCATGTTGTCAACATTTCTTCCTCGTTCGTTTCTGATTTGCCTGTTTGGTATTGGAGCCCTGGAAGAGAAGGCGGTCTGCGAAGCTGTGTACTGGACATGAAGTTGCTTCCAACAAATCGTTGATATGGAGTAGAAATAGTGTTGGTGCTAGAATTGATCCTTGCGGAACACCAGCATTTATGATAAGAGAGTCAGATGAAACTCCGTCGACCACTACATGGAGAGACCTGTTTGAGAGAAAACTAGCTAGCAGAGAACATAGCTGGGGAGAAAAGCCATAAGATGGAAGCTTGGCGAGGAGTCCATGATGTCAAACTCGATCGAATGCTTTGGAGATATCAAGTGCCACGACTAAGGTTTCACCATATTTTTCAATGGATTGCTGCCATATATGTGAGACGTAAGCGAGCAGGTCACCAGTTGATCTCAGATGACGGAAGCCATATTGCCTATCGTTTATGATACCTGAATGTTCCAGGTATTTCATGAGCTCGATATGTATAGCTTTCTCCATGATCTTTCAAATAATAGAAAGCAATGTGATCGGTCTGTTGTTGATGTTCCTTGAACCTAGTTTCAATAGATTTCCTAGGTTGGCCAACATACAATTCCCCCTAATCCCCCTAATGTCGTGATCTCCTGATTCAAAGGACACTTCCGGAATACAACCTAGCGTTAGCTAACTAGCCCCCAGAGAAACGAAAATCCCCAGCCCCATCATAACCTCAAATATGCAGCAATTAATTAACTCCGCCGTCTCACCTTCTTCGAGGGTGCCATTGTTTATAGAATGATTCGGCTTTTGTTGTGGGCCATACATGCAAACCCCCTTTCCCCCCTCTCGTTTCTTGCACAAGCGTCTAGCTACACCATTTTTATCGGTAACTCTCTGAATTCTCGCGCGTACATGATGTCACTAACAACGCGAATCTAGTCTTACCATCTCCAAATTAGGACCAGATATTCCATAATCGATAAAATCAACTACAAATTTGGAATAGATAGCAGTACATGGAGATGATTTTTTTTTTCCAAATTTTCATCCAAATATTTTTTTTACTCGAAAAAATTGTCAAGTTAGCGAATGGTATGGCGAGATATTCAACATTGGTTTTCACTTTTTTAATTGTCCAACACAAAAACAATAAATTGCCCTGGGCAATTCACTCACTTTCGCCGAACTGAAGAAATAAATGGTGAGCAATCTAGTTAGTATTTATACATCAAAGTATGTAAGTTAACTGCTACTGTCCCTCTTGAAGTGTTTATTCATACACACTGAAAAGTACAAGGTGATTGTTTATATTTTCAGTTAATAAAATATAGATTCTTTGGTATAGATCTACGGCAGGTGTTTTACAGCTGCCTCCGAATCGATATTTTTCGAAAAATGAGAAAGATAACCTCAATTGGGTACATATATTTGAGATCAGAAGAAAGAGCTTCATCTATTAGAACATTAAAATACAGGTTTTTCCATTTGAAAAATACCAGTTCATGTAAAAAATTTCACTCTACGATGCTTTTTTGCATTTTCTAGTAATAGATTCTGAATCCCATAAAAAATAATTCATTTTTTCCCATTTGAACGTTTCTGGAAGACCAATATTAATTAATTGAAATATAAACGATCATCGTGTATATATTTTAATTTCAATTTTTAAATAGATAGCCTGCAAGAATTGTATGGAGACTGTCTAGAGAACTGTGATTGATGGTCTTTTTTATTAATGTTACACAATAACATTTAGATATTGTATACCTACCTAGTGATCAAAAAAATGAACATAATTCAATCGTTATAGCGAGCAGTGTATCCGACTGCCACACCTCCAGCTCGGGTTCAATCCTCTTGAGGGTCTACTTTATAATGTTATTTCGAGTAAATTTCCGAAAAATATACTTTCTAGGAAGAAAGTTCATTTTGTCGAGTTAGATACTATCTGTAGGTTAATCGAGGTGGTGGTACATTCATAGATTCAAGATCAATTAATGAAAACATCCTGTAACTCTTTTGTGTACTAACTCATCCATATACCAACATCAGTATGTCACTTTGAAGTGTCAAACTATATGAACATAACTTTAGAATGAAAATATTTCTGCATTTTATGTTGAGAACGGGAGCAGATTCATTCCAGGAACGTCCAATATTTCTTCTCATCAAACATTTTTCCAAACTTAAGTGTCACTGACAAACTATTGAATTTTTCTTTTAGGTTTCCTGATAGAAAAAATTGTTAAACGCAGTGACATTTTGAGAAAAATCATCATATTTTTATTTGATAGAAACGAGAAGAGAAAATCCCGAATAATCAAGTAAAATGAATTGCCGAGTTAGGTAAGATTTTTTTCAGAAAAATCAGTCCCCTTTATTATGCAAAAAGAACATTTTCCTTCCTTATATCACTTTCAGGATGAACAGAAGAAGGTGTAGAAACTCTTATCAAATCCCATCTACTGTTTTTCGGTCAAAGTTCTTGACCTACAGCCTACTTGACAGCAGGATTCATTTCAATATCGCGGAATATAGGTCGCATTTTTCCCGTTAGATGGCGAAATCCCAACCAAAATTCAAGGTTGATAGAACTGATGATAATTGAAATTCTCCAAAATTACAGTCGTACAGTTGTATTCAATAAAAAAGCGTACACCATATTCAATCCACCTGGATTACTTTATTACGTCTTGGAAATTCAGAGAGCCACCGATGGAATTGGTATAGCTAGACGCTTGTGTTTCTTGCACACAAAGTCGGAAGCCACGCCGGCAGAGGTCGCTTGTACCCGCCCTAGCGCGTACGAAAACTATAGACACGACAATGCCCTTCATAATTAATACCGAACGCGCGACCCGGATTTTCCGACAATGCTAAGGCCTTTGTGGCTTTTTCGTGCCCATTGTCGCCGTCTTGATGAATCGCTGCTCCAAAACCATCGACGTGTCATAACCGAACGTAAAAATGTGTATATGTTGTACAGGCCTGCTCATTTGAGACGGAAACTAAATCGGTTAAACCATACCGCACTCCTCCTTGCGGGAAGCCTCTGCTTGTTTGGATGGAGAATATGTATTGAAAGTACCCTAATTCACCGAAATAAATATAAGAAACTCAATGTTACAAGCAACACCTTTATAATATTTTAAGAAAGAAGTATTGTTATCATCAGATTCTTTATGGAATCGTCTGACAACTATAGCTCGTCTTTTATTTCTATCCTTATACATGTTCGGTCTTTCGTTCCAAGCTGTCTCCTCTCTCTTCGTTCAAATGTTTCTATCCATATATTCTCAAAGTAGTTAACAAAGCCTTTAGCGTCTTCACGAATGACGTTTTTCTTGATAGTGACCTCAAATGCTAAAATAACAAATTCTAATCGTACAGAGGCTATTAATTGCTGCAAAACGTTTGATTTTCAGATGAACATCTGCATCGGAGTCATTCTGCTGGTGAAGCTGGTGTCTTTGAATGGGCTTATATCAGAAAAAAATGTTATTTCATAATTCGATAGAACTCACCCAAACTAGCTCACCACCGCAAACCGTTTCTTGCTGTGAGCACCCTACGTTTTATTAAAAATTATTGAAATCCCCGATTTTTCGGACCTCTGAAAACGAGGCGATGATGTGACGTCAAAACTCTAATACTGAAACAAGACTATTCCAGAGATGAATGATACATGATTCCTGACAAAGCACCAAGATTGGTGAATCGGCAAGTTGATTTTTGGGACAAAGATAATAAGAACAAGAAGAAGATCACTTCTAACCTATATTAACTTTTTGCAGCTTCATGTAAAACGAATCAACAAAGCAATGTTGCTGCGTTTATGAAATATATTGGATTATTGTGCAATTGTGATGGTGCAAATGGTTTTGAGATTGAGACATTTCATTGTCTAGAGATTGTTTATATTCCAATGATTCAACCTACAATCGACAACTTGAATATATTTTTCTGCAGTAGTGGTAGTGGATATCAAAAGATATTTCGATTTCGATCTCTCGGATATTTTGTTTGGATGATATGGCAAGTGATAAGTGTCCGTTTTAATTATGGCGAGATGAGGTTTCTACGTGATAAGAGGGTCAGTTTTCAGAAGGTACTATTATTTATGTCCAAAAATAAAACATTCCAGTTAATTTTTCGATAGAATTATGTCGTCAATCATTATTTATGTATAAAAGGAGCATTATAAACATGGTTTGAGTTAAAAGTTCTACTAAGGTGTACACGCCCATTTGTCAATATAGACACAGTTTGGAACTGAAAGAACATCCTCAATTTCCAGCAATGGGAAAAAGTAATTTGACAAGCCTTTATTGCTGGGTCAACCCTGGCAATTACCAATTTAAAATACGTTGTAATTGTTACTGTAATTGTTTCCATATCCATTCGCAATTATTCAAGAATTTGAAGTTTATCGTCATGCATTGAACAAGATCTCATAACTAAGAGAACTAAGATGATCAAGGGGGTATATTCTCGAACCGTTCGAATTCAATTCGTCTACGAATAAAGAAAGATGCACTTACGTGTGTGACGTATGTAGAAGTGAAATAGGAGATCGAATTCGTCTACGAATAACGCTGGATATTAGACCCTCTGGGCTCCTGTTGAATGGAATTGAACACACTAGTCGAATTTACGCCACATACACCTATTTTATATTAAAATGACCATTTTTGTATAAAAACCGTTCGAATTCAATTCGTCTACGAATAAAGAAAGATGCACTTACGTGTGTGACGTATGTTGAAGTGAAATAGGAGATCGAATTCGTCTACGAATAACGCTGGATATTAGACCCTCTGGGCCCCTGTCGAATGGAATTGAACACACTAGTCGAATTTACGCCACATACACCTATTTTATATTAAAATGACCATTTTTGTATAAAAACCGTTCGAATTCAATTCGCCTACGAATAAAGAAAGATGCACTTACGTGTGTGACGTATGTTGAAGTGAAATAGGAGATCGAATTCGTCTACGAATAACGCTGGATATTAGACCCTCTGGGCCCCTGTTGAATGGAATTGAACACACTAGTCGAATTCACGCCACATACACCTATTTTATATTGAAATGACCATTTTTGTATGAATAGAATTCGATGCAATCATGTGCTTTCTGAAATCGAATCTGAAATCATCACAAATACTATTTTCAATAATTGAAATCGGCACCTTCTGATGATTTGTGGCTCATTACTTACAATACATTTGTGTAAACAGTAATTATATAAATCCACACTAGAGGACATTTGAAGCGGTGAACGTGACAACACCGCGCGAACGACTTGTGTGCGTGGTCTTGTCTCATCTCAGCATTCAGCACAATGTTGCCAAGTCTCCAACATTCACATGAAATTTTGTTATGGAATATTAGAAATATTTGGACATGCTGGTTGCTCGAAGGAGTCGAGAATGAACTATAATATCATGGGTTCCTCCTATTATGTTTTATTCAACGACAGGACTCTTACATATTTTTGATAACTTGATTATAAATGACAATCTTGCTTCGTGAGTGGGAATGGAAGAAGAAACAACATAAAAACTGACGTCCCATTTATTCGACGTATCGTCAAATAGTGGTCATGACGGTGTTTGAAATGAGCACATACACTCATTCTTTAGATGAAAACCGATGAAAACACTGTGAGAAGTGCTGCAAAAATTAATTTAGATCCCTAACGACACAGTGTAGTAATTGAATGTCAATAATTCATTGTAAGTACCTTGGCCCATTCGGTGTAGACACCCAACCTAATTATGAAACTGCAAACATCGGCCAGGAGTAGATGGTGAACTCGTTTTCTAGTTCTCTGCGGCGCGAAGAGATAAAAACTCGACCAATATATATGATAATGGAATGTTTTAATTGCCACACCGTAAGTTCGACTTGGACCCCATGAGTTATGGCGTCGTTAGCGGCGAGTTCTCACAATAACGGCGTACACTGTATGTGTGTTTGTGTTTTCATATCTAATTAAAATCTACCAGTTTCAATTTCCGCCCTTGTGAACTCCTTTCTAACGGAAATCCGTCCGCGATAAAAATCTCAGGGTGACCTCTTACTAGCATGATTTTTCATTTTCGATATCAAACCTAATAACACAAAAAAAAAAGAAAGACACAGAGAGATATGCTGCGACATAAAATAGTAGATTGTTTTATTAGGATCAAAAGTGACACTTTGTTTGACAAGCGAATTTTGCATTTGCGAGGCGGAGCGTTTAGCGAAGCCGAGCGAAAGCAAAATTTGCGAGTCGAACAAAGTCACTTTTGATCCGAATGAAACATGCTATTTTTTCTGCAACCGAAACAATTGACTCAAATAAACATGTGAAGTAACCACCAATGCCGTGCCATATGTATGCAATGCAACAAATATTGACAAATAATCCATGTGGTGAGAATATTCTACCTGCATTAACAGCAGGTTAGGTTTTCTAGGATGTTCGAATTGTAGTTTCAATATAAATACAACCACAGAGTGACATATTTGTGTATGGACCAGGTGCTCTAATGGCAAATACCGCGCCAGTGCAGCTATAGGAACAAGACGTGGAAAATGTTAGGTTAGTGAGCATATCAACAATGAAAATATTGTTAATAGTTATTAATTATTCCTCTCCATACTACACTGTGTTTGACTTGATAATCAAATGAAGCTAAACAATATCGTTGTTTGAGACAAAAAAAAACTATTGCTTGCCGTGATTATTCAAAAACAAGTTAACCATCCCGAGAATAACAAATGAAATACAGATCAAGCAAGTATTTGAATCTTGAAGGTTTTCCTGATCAAAACAAAAATACTTAACTGAGATGTTTAAATTCCAATACTAAACTATAATAAGGTGTATTTATATCTCCAGCATGAGTATAAAATGCCAAATCTGCTGGAATCGGAAACAAATCTGGTATGCGTCTCAACCCAAATAACCAACCGTCACAATGTTGTTCATTCTTGATGTCCCAGTAGATCTTTTTTAGTTCCTAGGAGCTAAAGTTCAACTTTAGCTCCTAGGAACTAAAATTCAACTTTATCTCCTAGGAACTAAATATGTTGCCTAGCAACATACCTATTTTTGTGTCAGTAATAGAAACGTCAATTCAAGAGCTAATTTTGGTATCAAAATGGACGACTTTTGTGTCGGTTGCAGAAAAACACAATTATTATAGGTAATGCCACAAGTCCTGCGAATCTTATCAATATTTTTTTCATTTTCTACAAAAACTTCCATAGCCTTGGAAAAGTACTTTGTGTTATGATTGTGTGATAGTTGGTTTAGTGCGGCGACTTTATATTTTACTGTTATCAAAACCTTGTTCTGTCATCTGCTCATAAAAGATGTTGTAGAAATTACTTCATATTTCAAGTGCATCTGCACCTAATTGTTGCCTTAGGGTAATTACATATAGCAGCAAACAAGTTATCTCATTGTTCCACTTGGAATTTGTGCACGGACAACATTACTTCTTCTTCAAGCAGAATTTCTGCAACATATAACCATGTTCCGAAATTAATCAATCCTCAGGTTCTTTTCGTTTATTGTTTATTATTATTCATCTCCCGGAACTAATAGATCTTATGACATAGGCACGTGCAAACATCTGGGAAAAACTGGTGTAATAGATGGAGGAAAATATATCCTAGGCTTGATTGATTGGCTTACTGTTTTTGTTGTAAAATTGAATTACATGTGTAACGATACAACAGTTCATCACAATAATTCGATATCGATAGCGACATCTGTTGTAATCATCACGAACATTAAACAGTACTTTCAGTTCTCTTTATTCTACTCTAATAATGATAATTAGAATCTTAGAATTGAATCAGAATGACCTCTCTATTAGAAGGAGGGTAAATTAATAGATATTTTTTTTCTATTTAGATGGAAAAAGCCGACCAGTAGTGGAAGGAGAAGCAGTTCTCTGTGCTAATCATGTGATTTTGTGTGAGGCAGAAGACTTCAACAAAAGGCACATTTTTGCACTTTGTCTACAAACTTCGGCGATGAAATCTTCCCCACATGAAGTAAAATTGAAGTTGAGGTCCAGAGGAACTCCTGTAGAACAATGGATATTGTAAAGATGTTGTACCTAGCTGTTCTTTTATGTGTCAATTGATTTGCTCGTCATAATTAGTTTGAATTGTTTGAAATATCTCCAATTCTTCAACCGTTCACTGTTCACTAAACTAATGAAAATGTAATAATGTAAAAAAATTAACCAACTCAACCATCATCACTACCAACAGTGCCAACACTTTGTCATTGACAAGTTTGACAACTACAGCTACAGCAAGCTGTATGCAATGTAGCCTATGCACTTTATCCATAGACAACAGTTTGTTTTCCCCCAGTTTGAAGTTCGTATTATGTAACCTAGATGTCGCCCACTTCGTGAATCTCGCGAATACAGTCTGAATTTGCGTACTCACCTGCAAACTAGGATGACAGGCCAGATCGAGCAGCATCCTCACCACCCCCACATGCCCCTTATTAACGCCGATGTGCAGCGCCGTCTGGCGGCGTTTGTTGCGCGCGTTGAGATCTGCACCGGCGCGAGCCAACAGCTGCACGACGGCCGGCTCGTCCCCGAAGGCGGCGTGGTGGACGGCCCTGTCGCCATCTTTGTCCTCGATTTCGACGTCGGCGCGGCACCGCAGGAGGGCGCCGATGACGTCGAGGTGGCCGTTCTGGCTGGCGGCTTGGAGGGCCGTGTGGCCGGCGAAGACGCCGTTCACGTCAGGACCTGACGAATTGATATTCATCATCATCATACAGCACGTGGAAATTAGGGAATTAAATCAAGCAACCGCGCCCAAAACCAGTTGTACACCAAGTTCATTTTTCCATTGTTCATTGTTGTTCACGTTTACTTTCTTCTTAATCCACGGTCTAGTATTATATATTCGCCGTTTTCGTTGTATTCGTATATATTGTTGATTGTGTTTTGTTCATGTTTTTTTTTGCTTTCAGTTCCGGCGAGAGTTCGAGTTTGTTTAGAGACGTGTATCTCACAGCCAACGGTATCATACTGATATTAACACTTGATTCACCGTTTACGCCATCGTTTTCTGCCCAAATATATGTTGATAATTATAGTTCTAGTTCGAAAATATAAATGAAATCCAATCATTTGAATAATAGCTAATGGAGTAATAAAGAGGATGATGAATCTGGGGTATGAGCCAGGAAAGTAGTTGATTTCTATAACGATTTTCTTACTTATCAGTTGTTGTTGTTGTAGTATTACCGGGGTAGCAACCGGGTGGAACCAATTCCAACCCCCCTCTTACAAAACTCCCATAGGGATGACTGCCGGTCACCTATCATTCGACTTATACCGACAGCACCCCAGGGAGAAATGGAGGATTTGGATACGCAAAATCAGCGCGATAGAGCCATCTCCACTATGCAACGGCATGTTCTCCTGCTACCATTTCATTATACCAATGGTGAGGCCATCTGATAAGACAGACTACTGGCTCTGCAGTGTCAGTGCCCGAGCAGAAACGCTGCTCACCCGCCGAGGCAGGCAAGATATCCTCCCACTTGACCCATAGTGGGATTCTTCTTCACCTCCTCTACCGTAGTCCGGTGGTGTTTTTGGAACCGCTGACCCCTGAAGTCCAACCCAATTGGTGAGGCACCAGGCCATATGTACGGCCTGATGGAGCTATCCTTATTACCCCAGGTACCCATGACAACAAGATTCCTCTTGTTACGTTTGATGGGTCGCCATCGCAAGAGGCTTTGGCCTGATTGCTACTCATGTTCTCGTCCCGTTGAATGCGTGATCGTTCGAGGACTTTCACACGTTCTTCTACCTTGTTTACAGGAGAGGACCCGGCTTTCGCTATGATAACTGGCGGTAGGATCGCTTGGGGCTGCCCCTCCCTGGCGAACTAAGGCACAAGGTACACCAGAGTTCCAATTTTCGCTGAGCAAGCCCAGCTACCCATGTTGTTCCAGCGGAAAGTTTATATTCTTTGGAATAACGTTGATTCATATAAAATTTTATCATTCTGTATAATTTTGTTGTGATTGAAGGTTGTTGTTGAATGTCAGTAAAAAACTCAAACATCTGTCTTGTCTGTGCTGATATTTTTCAAGGGAAAAACGGTTTCAAACCAGTGCCAAACTCCGAAACGCACACACATGTCGACCGGAATACTCCAGTTCGCGGCCTTTCCCACGTACCACTACCATGACAAGTGTGAGGACCTCAAGCTTTTAACCAGTGATGTCTGGGGCTACCTGAGGCTACCCCCACCCCGACGCCGTGAGCACATGGTGGGCCCAACGGCCGTTTCTTATTTATCAAAACAAACAATCGTTTTAGTCGAGTTACCTATGCCTGCGCCTGCGCTTCCCTGCTTCAGCACCTCCTCGCACTTCTGCGCATCGCCGTTCGCAGCCGACTTGACCAGCTCTTCGTTCACGTCCCCTGACACGTGGGTCTCGAAGAGCTTCTTCAGCAGTGCCGACAAACGTTCGCCCGACGTGGTGGCGTGCATCGTGCCATCCTTGCTGGCCAGCTTCGTCACGGCCAGCGGGTTGTACGTCCACGTGGTGTTGCCCACCTCGACCTTGAGGTCGTTGTCGTTGTAGATTTGCTGGACGTGGCCCACTTTGCCCAGGGTCTGGAATAGGGAGAATAGGCTCATCTGGTCATATTCTTTCAATGGTTGATTTTCATACAAACTAATTCTACCACTAATACCATCCAATAACTCTAGAGTTCCTAAATGTACTTGACACTGCTATTTTGACGTTTTTTGTATATTAGAGTACGGACACTATGACATCACTGACAATCAGACATAACCACAAATAAATTGATGGAAAAAGCGAGAACTGACAGTACACTGACGAACATGACATACATTTCAAAAGTTTGACAAATTGAGAGAATTAGGAGAAAGATGCAAGTTGGTGCAGTCTCCAACTGTGAGAACACGGGAAATCAATTCACACTATTCGAATTTCCTTCGGATAATGTAATTCTACAAAAAAGGAAACAGAATATGATGCGGCCAGCGGGTTGTACGTCCACGTGGTGTTGCCCACCTCGACCTTTATTAGGTCGTTGTTGTTGTAGATTTGCTGGACGTGGCCCACTTTGCCCAGGGTCTGGAATAGGGAGAATAAGCTCATTTGTTCATATTCTTTCAATGGTTGTATTTTCATCCAAACTAATTCAAACACCAATACCATCCAGTGACTCTAACTCAAACTATCTCAGAATAAACCATAAAAAAATCAACTCAATCGGACAGTTGGCCAAAATATAGCCGTCCAAAAGCATTGGTACAGGAATGGGGAAATGCCCTTGAGATATTAGCCGAATCAAAGGAAGTTGAACTGGTATGGGTCCCGGGTCACAGTGGGGTGCCCGGAAACGAAACAGCAGACGAATTTGCTAGGGCCGAATCCGCGGAGCCGTTTCTGGGACCAGAGCCTTCACTAGGTATAACAAGGGGCCAAATTACGTCAGCCCTCGATGAATGGACGGACAAGGCACTAGGAGAATACTGGGGGAATATCACAGGTTGCAAACAGGCCAAGGAATTCATGGCCGGTCCAAGCATATCAAGGAAGGAGTGGCTGCTTGGCAGAGACCACCAAGCACTCCACCTCCTCATAGGAGTACTCACAGGACACAACAGGTTAGGCAGACACCTATCACTTATGGGAATAGAGGACAACCCCACTTGCCGCAGATGCGGGGAAGACGAGGAAACGTCACTCACAATCTTTCCGCCGGTCATTTTTTACGAGCCAGACTATATGTACGCTAGCGAGATGAAGACGATCAGTAGGCTGAGCTTGGAGTATCTAAATAATTCGGTTTCACAAACTACATCGCTTTCATCTAGTCACCAATGATATGACCGACAACACGTTTAAACTGATACCACCTTCACCATTTCTAGCAAGCGCTGGGGATTCCGTTTTTAAATTGACAGTGAGTTGATGATCGCAACATTTATATTGTGCTATGGGCTCACATTCTTTCCGCCAGTCATCTTTTAGGAGCCAGACTATGTGTACGCTGGCGAGACCTAACCATGTAACCACGTGATTATCTGTTATGTCTCATGCACCCATACACATTCATGGCCTGCATGAGATATCATCATCCATTCAAGACTAAAGCTAGGATTTTTTCTACAGATTAGGAGAGCAATAAATAATGATTCATAGATATTTATAGTCAGACAATTTCTGCAAGTATGTGCCATTTTCTGTGACTTCATTTGTGTTCATAAAATGTTTCAAATAATTATTTGTTTCACTAAGCTGAAAAGAACAAGATTTAATGCAATGGCTGGCGTTTCATAGTCAATGCATAGTGGAGGCTACTAGGCTAGGAAACCAAACAAGGCATTGGATCTTTTTTTCTGCCATGTGAAACATAATTATTTCTCCAAATTCATTCCAATTTCATGCAAAGTCCAAATAATCCATCATTTTGTGTTCACCCAATGTCATTTTCAATTTTGATTTCAAATTAAATTCAAATCATTACTTGAATGTTGCATAGCAACAAACTTTTTCTGCATATGCAGTAAAAGTCCAGGTAAAAGGACACCTTTTTTGCCTGTCAAGTGTCATTAAAAAGACACTTTCAATGTCATTTGGAGGACAAACAATAAAATTGAAAGCATTAGTATGAACACAGTAGAGAGCTTTCTGTAAGCTCTCTACTGTGGTATGAAGGTCAAACATGAAAGATTAAAAAAAAATCAGTTCACTGACAATTTTGATACTTCTCCAGGATGAAGCTAAAAATCATAAGAAACTATCAGAACTAGAGGCAATAGCCCAAATCTACATGTTGTTTAGAAAAGTTATATTCAAGTTTAAATAAACAGAAAATGTTTTTTCACATTTTCACTATCATTAGTAATTCAATATTTACTTACTGCAGCCATTCCATCTGCCCAATCCCCATGACCTCTCTGTAACATTTTCACTCTTTCCATGTCACTGCAAATTTGCACAACATCTCCAACTGCAAACTGTTGCTGAGGTGTTTCATTGAAACTGGCAGAATTAGTTGGAGTAGCTACTTTAGTCAACACAGCTGGATTAAAAGTCCATCTAAAAAGAGATTTCTAATTATGAGAATCCAATAAGTACTGAGAATAAGATTTCTTCATCAAACAAACAGGAAGAACTATTTTCTTCAACAAATCTTGATTATTAAAACAATTCTTACCTACTTAGTGAGAAGGTAATAATTTTAATGGGAATATTTGCAGTTTCTATCCCAGTTTCTTTTTATGCTTTAAATAACTATCCCTTGAATATTTTACATAATGATATGCTAATTTTGTATACAGATTTAGTTACTTTTCATATTCTTATTTGTGCTACATTCAGATAAGAGACAATTTTTAATCCTTCAGCAAATTACACCTGATGCTGATTTTTTCAAATAATTATAATCAAAATGGTCTGCAATTATTCTGTATTTCCTGATGTTCTAGTCACCTGTTGTCATCCATAATGCTTTATGGTTTCAACTAGAACACCTTATGATGTTCTGTTAACAATTCCAACCAAGACTCCATCAAGACTCCCTAGATGAAAATGTATTTCCTGCTTTGAAAACCTACCTGTTCCCACTGCTGTAAGCCACTACTATGTCATGGTCCTCATCAATTCCAACCACAGTTCCAATACTATTCAAACATTCAAACATCCCATCAGTCCAGCCCCCATGTCCATGCTGTAATGACTGGACAATTTCCAACTCTAAATCTACATTAACCTACAATGAAGCAATGATTTTAGTCCTATATATCCAATATTTTTGCCAGTGACATACTTGATCTCCAATTTTTAGACCAGGTGGGGCAGACCTTCCTGGTCCTTGCTCCCCCAAACAAGGCAAATGATCCCTATAAACATTCTGTCCCTTGGCATCATTTACAACTTTGAGATCAGCCATCCCCTCAAATCCAACACGGTAAAGATTCTTGGCACTGTTATCCCAAACAATGTAAGCAGCTGACCTGGGACTAGCTGCAGACCAGTCTTGTACCTCCTGTACCTTCCCCCTTCTGCCATTACCACCATCTTGATCCTCCCATTGCCAGTCTACCCCACGAACTACTCTTGCACCAGGAAAGATGCCCCGAATCGCGATTTTCTTTGTTTTTCGGCGGGTCTCCAGGCAAACGCGCTCACTACCTGGCGTAGTGATCCGATAAAAGCGGTGGCGAAGCTGGTGTTTGTCCCCGTGGTAGCAAACCGAACACAGATCGTAGTTGCCACATTCGGCGCATTTCCAGCGGATCCCGAATATCGGCTGTTGCCTGCATGTGTCGCACATCGTTCCTTCGTGTTTAACGCCCGTGGGAGCGCTATCGAGGATTCTCAGATCATATTGGCCCGAGCAACGGTAGTTAGCTGCTGTGCCATTGTCCCAGACAACGACGACTTCGTCTGGGGACTCAAAGTTTCTGACAGTGCCAACATGGCCTTCTCCACCATCCTGAAACATTTCAATCAGTAAGAACTGAAGACTGAAGGGAAATTATCCAGTAATCTAGTTTACTATATCCTAACCTGCTTTCCCCACTTCCAGTCTGGGCCTCTTATGACTCGGGCTCCAACGCCTTCTACGATCCTGGCATTTCTTGCCGCCCCGGGAGTGGTCCCCACTGCGTTCGCTATTTCCATAATGGGGAAAATTCAACTATTTCTTGGGGTGTATCAGTAGAAACCTCAGAAAAACCATAAATAAAGCAATAAAGCCCAAGCCCCTTCCCCTTCACTACACCACTGGTGGAGAAAAGTCAAAACAAAAATTATTCCTCTTCTTTTTTTATACTGGTCACTGGTTCATTTTTCTTCTTATTCCTTAGTACCTCTTCTTCTTTCTTTCTCTACGGAAATAACCATTGAGAGGACTCAGTATCTACCCCCCACCAACACAAGTTAAGGAAACTTATAGTGTGATTTGAAAGTTTTCGTTTTCAAACTAAGTCCTATTGAAATTTATCAAATTATTACGATTTATAAGTCACAACTCAAGTTTTCCAAAGTTTGCGACCATTATAAAAATTTAAAGAAAGAAAAGAACCATAAAATTCAATCTTGAATTACTGTATGATTATTTAACAAAAATTTCGGGCATGAGGAGTTATGAGAATAAACTATATAAAATTTCAAATTTCTGCAAGTTTCCAGTTCGAAAATTTCCTATTATTACTGTCATTTGCAAGTCAAATTTAGATTAGTAATATTGAAAAAAAAAGCTTCATTATAAACAGAATACATACACTTTATTAAATTATTGTAAAAACTTTAATAACAAATTTAAGTACCTATTTACTACAACATATACATATATTTTTCTGTGCAATTTGTGTCCATGCATAGCATTAAACATTAAACTTATAACCACCACTCACAACTACCTTAATTATTCCAAACAAAATATAATTTTTTCTGTGACGGGAAAAAAGTTTGGCATTTCATCGCTGTTGGCAGGTTATAAAATGTCACTTTTCATAAATTACTTTTTTCCCGTGGGAAAAAAGTGAGTACTTTTTTCCCGGATATATATCACATATATATCCTCTGTTAATGGCTTTTGTTGTGCTATAGTTCCGAAAAATGAGTCAATAATACCGTCTCCGAGAAAGAACTGCAAGTCCTTTTATCTTCCATTCGACTTCGCGGTTTCGTATATTACTAAACAACTACTGAATTCGCAATTTTTTAAAATCAAATCACAGAATTGAACTGACAGAAGTGACATCAAATATTTGATTACTTCAAAAGTATGATAAAGATGCCTATAAAACGCTGGTGTCCCTACTGTTAAAAACTTGAAATTTCACGTCGATAATTTTCAGATTTCGAAATAATGTAATATCTTCTCAATATTGATTCGTCCTTCCTTCTGTCACAGAAAAGAATAGTGTATTATGTACGGGAAAAATATTAGTTTTTAGCTCACGGTTTTTTGTCTCCCTCCGCTACGCGTCGGGAGACAACACAACCTGGAGCTAAAATCTACTACTTTTTTCCCTTGTATAATAAATAACTATTATTCAAAGGATTTCATTTTTTATCATGGAGATGAGCGTTTTTGGAGAATTGGTATAGAATGACAATGAGATAAGAAAAGTGCACAACTATTTATATCAATTTGATATCTTCATAAACTTCAAAATTATTATAAAATTATATTATGTTTAAACATTAAACATGAACACACTCTGTACAGAATATTTCCTAAAGATCAATATAGGTAAAATAAATATTATAATAGGTTTAGATACTGCCAGAGATTCAAATATAAATATTCTACAACTTTCATAAATTTTTCCATTTGCATTATTAGAAAATACAATGCATATTGTGTAACTAAGATCATGCATAACTCTTTGCACCACCATTACACAAAATGAGGCATTTCCATATCCATATTGAAAATCATCTGGCAACATTGAATTACCTTCTTAATGAAGGTGAAACAATTACCCAACATCTAAAAATCATGAAATAAGAAAATATAACAAAATAGTTATTTGTCTATAAAAACCTTCTATTTTATAGAAGTCTATATTGCAATAAGCACATGACTTAAAATATCTCATAGAGAATATATATAATATATATGATACACAATGGTAAATTCGGTTTCATAGGGAAAGGAAATACAGAAATAAGAATCAATACACACAATTTCACCTTCTCCTAATAAGCATTAATAAGTATGAATGAATAAAAAATTTGGTTTACATGGAGATTTTACAGATTGAAATGTTGCAATTTCTGCAACAGTTTATATATATTTTTTATATACTCATGATGGTATTCTTGGCGGGTGTTCCATTCAGAATGGGGCAAGAAACAAACCACAAGTTCTCCATTTCATACCTACTGTGTTTTTGTAGAAGTTGAGAGAAATTCAAAATATATCAGTAAAACAAAATAAGGAACCATCTTCATATGATGTTCAAAGAATACCAAACTTTTTGACATACCTACAGAGGAGATTGCATCAGATTCTTATCCAGTATGAGATATATAATGACCATGGTTGTCAATACTACAAACTCAATTTTGAATCAAAGAAAAAAGTAACAAATACTCACATATTATCAAAATTATGTCCCATGGAACTAGCCATGGATGATGTAGGTAACTTACCTCCACTAATTTAGTGAAGATAATTCAACTTACATAATGCAATGGCTTTATCAGAGTGGCCCAGAAAACCTCAGACACAGCACAGATGATCAAAATAAGCAAAAATACACAGAATGAGATTTGAAATGTTGAAAATGCAGAACAGAAATGGAACTTATAATATTAGTATGCCCATCAAACATACAGTTACAGTCATAATTCTTTCAAAAATATTCTGGACCAAGTATTATTATAAATTAATGAACTTTTGAATTGTGTGCCTTCAGGTACCCTGGACTTTTGAAATTTCTACTACATTTTTCACACCTAAAACTTTGATTCAAAAACTGCTGTTTCAACATTGGATTGATATATGGATTATCTCTAGTTCTACAACGCACATGACTTGAAGAGAATGTCCTTCTATGTGGAAATTGACCAACAAAATTATTCAAAAATTGCATGGAATCACTTATTGAACTCACTTTACTCTTGGTATAAACAAAAGATGTACTGGGATCTGAAGAAGCAGTGTCTATGTTACTTCCACATTCATCCTCTTCCCTCATTTCTTGTTTGCACTGATGAAGGTTGCTGAATAAATTATAGCTTTGACTATCATCTTCAAAATCTATTTCAGTTTTTATCTTGATGTCTGGTTCTATTATGACTTCCTCAAATTTGAGAATATCTTCTTTGGAGTCACTTTCTTCACAAGGTGTATCAACATCAATTTCATCTTCACTGTCACAACTTTCATATAAATTATCTTTGTTTTCTATTATGTACAAAATTGTATTTTTGAAATCTGAAAAATCTCTCCTGAAGTACTGATTTGAGAAGGCTTCAAGTTTCTCTAAATGTGTAGATTCATAATTCAATCTTCTATGAAAATTAACCCTAAAATCATAGTTTTTTGTGAAATTAATAATATTATTCAAGCCTCCATAATGCTTTCTTGTCAACATATCATACTTTTTTATGTGAGAGATTTTGTCCCTATCTTTTTTAGGGGTTTCAGAAGGTGTCAACAGTCTTTTCAATAATGAACAACGTTGCTCTTTAGTTATTCTTCTACGTTTTTCTCTAACACAATTGGGTTCATTGTCAAAATCATCACAAATATTGTATAAATTGTGATCTTTCAGAGGATTTACTACAACACTGAGCTCTGCATTCACGAATACTTCGGGATTTACCGTTTCAACTTCTTTAGAAATCAAAGCCCTGAGGTACCCCTGTAAAATTTTTGTAGATTTCTTGCACATCTCCAGAAATTGATAAGAAACTCTAAGCTTAGTGATGCATGCCATACATATATCAGTTGACGAATTTTCTTTCCTGATAACCTGTGACAGAAAATCAATTCAAATTGAATTACAAGATAAGTAGGTATAGTATTTTTGTTTTCATTACCAATTTTGTACACATTTCTAATTTGTCGCTCAACTTCACTTCATCATAATCCAAAGTACTGATATCTACCAGTTTCACATCAGTTTGAATACAAATTCGACAAATTTTCGAAAAATAATACATTGTTTAATATATTATTTATTTATTATTTATAACCCCATTCGTTTTTTTCTTTATTTAACGAAACCAGTGAAACCAATCTTAATTCTGACATATCAGTGGAATCCTGAAATCCCTAATCAATGACGGCTAGATAACTAGACTGACGGGTTATACACCGTCAGACAGTCTAGATATCTAGCCGTCATTGCCCTAATCCCTTCACTGAGCACCAGACTTGAGGACCGTCCACCGTCATGTCATAAAGCGAATGTCACACTGATCCTGTAATCCCATGTCAAGTGCAGGGCAAGTGTCAGCTTGATGTCGTTGAAATCGTTGAATCACTACAACATATAATATGTACTTAAATATGTATATACATGATGGATGTCGTTTTGAAATGCAAACTTTTTGAACAAAATAGAGTACAGTGCCATTCATATCTGGTGCCAGAGGTGCCATCAATTAGAGTCACTGGATGGTATTAGTTAGGGTCCCTTGATGGAAATTGACGTTAAAGTCATCCTAACAGGGTACGGACAGATCCTCGTCTCCTCTCACTCTAAAGTGTTTGTGAAACAGTTATATAGTTCCATCCTTATTCAATTCTAGGGAAAAACACTAGATTTTTGACATTCGTTGTTTTTTAGGTTATATTGAGGTCACTGGCGTATTATACGTAATTTCCATATGGAATTCCCGATTCAACTATACCAAGATATAGATGAACAGTCCTCTAGATTTAGAGTTTACTACTCCAGCATAATCTTTGCGAGGTAGGGAACATATAAATTGTACTGAAAGCTTAATATATTTCACTAAGAGAGACTGTTCTTAGACTGTATACTATAGGGTTGACTGAATTGACTGAATGAATTCTGATTTCAAGCTGAGCAGAAGTTTATCTATCAGCTTAATGAGCTGAGCCTTATGATTGAGAAATGATGGAAACCGAAACTACTGTACTTATTCATGTGTGCTCAATATATTTTTGGAAATCCAGCTCGGTGAGGAATTTATGGAGTGACTAATATCACGTATATCATGTATAAAACTTTGTCTAGATCATAATTAGAAATTTCTTTCGCTATACGGGCTGATTCACGGTGGCAGCGCTGAGAATATTTCAGGTCGATAGAACACAACTAATTATTCAAGGCACCAACTTTTCAGAATAATCCTGAGTTGCGTTTTCCAGAAACGTCTAATGTGCCATCCACCGTGAATCAGCCTGTATATTGGATTGGTCATCTTGAATTTTCCAAGTTTGACGAAACAATCATTATCTCCAACCCCGGAAAACCCCAGATATCTTCCAATTTTGAATAGAATCGGATCATAATTACAAAACTCGTTCGCCATATGATCTTCAACAAGTAAACACCCTGTACATACCTATTATTGAAATTTGTAGCGCCCATGGATGTGACGTGACAGCAATGTCAGGGATGCCAGTAGACAAAACTAAAGTCTCTACATCATTAAAAAAGAATGCAGCTATGATCTGTCCGTACCCTGTTAAGATGACTTTAACGTCAATTTCCATCAAGGGACCCTAGTATTAGTTTGATAAGAGTTCGGACACAGAAATGACAACTGTTAGGATTTTTGAATGTTTAGATTCATTAAGTTACACACCTTGCATTGTGACAATAGCACCATAGTCGTCCCGCGCTTTTTATTCATAATTGTTTGAATTTGACAATAAATTTTATGAACGTCAGATTTGAAATAAAATTCAATAATTATACTTTCGAAAAAAAAGCAGCTATGGAAATCACTTGCTGTGTTATAAATTGTGTCAAATCTGATGAAAATGGATATCATTTATTCAATTTTCCAAAACAAATATCAACCATTCGCTTATGGAAGGAAAATCAATTTCAAGACGAGCGAAATTTGTGAGGAACTCATTGAAATTCACTTCTTATAACAGCATGTGATCAGAATGCAACTATATTTCATGTCCAGTTTCGAACAGAAGATTTCAAAATCTGTTTGAGAGTATCTGCTATTCCATCAATTTACAAAGCAGACGATTTCAAAATTCCATTATTATCATCACACAAAATACAGAACAAAATAATCATGGAGAGAGGAAATGACCATAAAATTACATAATGAAATTGGAAATTTGAACACAAAACTAAGAAAATCAAGGAAACTACAACGTGATATATTATTGAATGGCGTATTTGGTGCCGATCAAATTTAAAATTCAACAGTGAAAAGTGCATAGTTATTTATGTATCAAGGGAATTATTATAACGGCCTCAATTATTACGCTGGAGGTTATCGTTTTGGAGATATTTTCTATATCGATCCATGTTACTTAGATGCTTAGCTCCTAGGGCGCTAAGTGAAGTTGCTGAGAACTTTTCAGAAAAATGTATTTGATAGGTCTCGTCAAAATAAACTACTCTTTTCCAAGGAAATGTTTATCAAAAAATGATTTGTTCTCTGTGTTTCAACACCCTGTATCTCCGAAATGAAACATTTCCGGACCCAAGCTTATATAGACTTTATTTCTCAAAATTGTCTCAGGAATACTTCACTTGAACGTATTTATGTTACTTCCTGATGTATATTGAGAATACCTACCTTTAATTAAATATTGATAACTTCATGTTTTATACTTATCACTGGAGTACAGTTTGATATACAATGAGGATTTATAGCTATGAGTTTATCCATATGTGTATATTTTCTAATATTAAAACGTTGGCACATGCATTCTTATTCTCATTTATATAACAGTTGTTCTGCTAGAAGTGTATCACTATAAATTGAAGTGGGTGTTTGTACCCTATATCCATTGTCCATCTACGATTCTACGGCTATGAATGATTTGACAGAAAATATAACCTCTGAAATCGTATCTGACAATCAGGCGCGTCTAGGGGAATTGAAAAGACAAAGAGCAGAATATATGTCTTATTCTTTTATTCACTTAAACCATTGTATTATAGAAAATAGAAAAGGACAAAAGTTCAGCTGTGTCCGAACTCTTATCAAACTAATACCATCCAGTGACTCTACCATCAATGAACTCAAGTTGTTTACATTCAGTTCATTGGGTGCCATACGGGCTTTAGTTCTGTGGGCTGTCTGTGATGTGAATTTTGATGATCTAAGGTGCGGTGATGACGAGTCACAGAATCGAGCACGTTGGCAAAAACTGCAGAAAGTGGGGAGTTTGACTTCTTGATCATTTGTGTGTCGTTGTGTCTACGTGTCTTTCAGTTTGGATTTGTCTTTATTTCCATTCGTTTTGTTAAAATTTTAAAATTTGACGTTCGTTAGTTGAAGTGTTGTGCAGAAGATACAGGCAGTTGTTGAACATTTGGAAGACCTGTTTGCAATTTAACGGGTGAAACATTCCATAATATACTAAAATGGTGAGTGGACTTGTCCCATCATTTCATTTTTTTGCATGTCAATGTAACTTTTTTTATTCTTCTGGACTAGCCTGCTTCAGCGAGTGCAACAAATGTGGGTTCTGGAAGTAGGTCTCCTTCCAAAGCTGTTGCTCCTAGGTCTACAACTGGAAGCACTGTAAGGCAACGAAAAACTACAACTACAACAACTGCTAGGAGGAATACTGGAGCTGGGACTGGGGGTATGTGGAGATTCTACACAGATGACTCTCCAGGAATCAAAGTGTGAGTACCATATGCTTGTTACTTATACAGAACCTACTCTTTTTATAAGGAATAATACACCTCTGTTTTATTGATTATTTCTTATACTTTAGTACCTTATGCGTAGTTTAAAATTAGTGAATTCTATTAAGGGTTGACTTATTTTCTTTAATCCTAATATATATTTGTAATAACTAGAATTTATAAATAACTAATATTTTCTGATGATTTTGCAGAGGTCCAGTTCCAGTATTGGTGATGTCCCTGTTATTCATTGCATCTGTATTCATGTTGCATATCTGGGGAAAATACAGTAGGAGTAGTTCATAAGTTGTACTTTTTCAAATTATCATTCCTCTACTTCCAATGTTTATTTAATGCATTTCTCATTTATGACTTTTTCATTGTTACATTATTGTAATAAGTTTCAAAGAGTTGTTAATAACATACTTTTCATATACATTTATCTTAATAAAATTTTCCTATTCATAATTATCAGAAAATAAATTCATTTTTCATAATCACGAAAAAAAGGTGAGTTTCCCAAGCCATTTATTATTGGTCAGAATTGGGCAAGATACTATTCCTTTCCTCTGGTACAATACCTATCATTGAGGTATTATATTGGTCATGTTTTCATTTAATTTTGTAGGGTAGATAGTTTAATAGTGAATTTTTTAGGCATTCAGTGACTGCTGATTAACATAATTATCATGTAGGTCACTTTTTATAACTGTATCAGAAATAGTTCTCTCCTAACAATTTTTTTTTAAAATACTATTAATTGTGGCCTGTGGGCCATGCTCAATATTGAAATTCCATCCAAGGTTGGTAGAACTGATGACTATTTTCTACCAACCTCGATTCCATCATCACGTCGCTCCATCTGACGAAACAAAGAGGCAAATGTGAACCAATGAAAACAAAGTAAACAAACCACTTTGACAGCTTTCAAAAACTTCGATTTGTAGGTTATGATATTTTTGAGAGCTAACTTCACAGTCCTAACCGGTTTTTATTTTGTTATTATTGTTACTGTGGTTTTGAAATTGTAACCTGTTGAAACTTTGGTCACAGCTTGGGTGTTACTGTTTGTACTGTTCAAGTTGAAACGTTATCTCAGTAGTCAGATAGTCAGTTGGGAGCATATGTGGATAACTGTTGCAGATTGAGGTAATAGAGGTAGGGCTTTTTTTGTACATATAATATCTTCCTATTTTTGTATATTTCAAGGCAAGCATTGCTGTACAAATGGACGAAATCCGTAAAGAATTAACCAGCCTCAAATGTATCGTTTGCCAAAGATACCTTTCTGTTCCTCCAATATACTACACACCTTCTGGTGATTATCGTTGTGGACGATGTTCCTTTGTCAAGGAGAATTTAAGCTTCAGAGCAGAACTGTATGAGAAGATGGCACAATGTGTGAATTTTCCTTGTATTTACCAAGACTGTGAAGCTGAAACACCTTGGAAAGATGTTCCTGATCATGAAACAATTTGCCCCAAACAAATGATCCACTGTCCTTTTGCATGTGATGCTGAAGTTGATGTAAAAGGTCTTGTACATCATTTCAATTTGGTACATGAAAGTCTCAAACTCACCAAAAGAAATTTAGCCAAAGAGAGTGTGTTGAAGGAGGGTGAAAAGGTAAAGCTGTTCTATATTGTAAGTGAAGGAGAACCATTTGTGGTTATGTTCTTACCTGGTAATGGTGAGTTCAAATTTGGAAGTACTGGCACAAAAACATCAAATGCAAATAATGCAGTTCCAGCAACTACAACTTTATCCTTTAAAGACCAACTAATATCAAACATGGAAAGGATAGGTGCTCAAAGTGCTTCAACTGCAAATACAGCACCTTCATCAGTTAAAAACTCATTAGCTTCTGTGCCAATCAATCCATCTTATGTACCAGGTCCCACATTTGGAAATAATCTATTTTCTGGGGCAGGTCCAGTTAGAAATAAGACAGTTCAACCTACTTCAGCCTTTGGAAATAAATCATCTGCTGCAACATCCATTTTTGGAACAAATCAACCAACAACTACTCCAAGATTTGTTAATCTAACACCCCCATCTCCAGTTTTTTCAAATACCTCATCTACAGAATCAACAAATTCTGCCCAACCAACCAGTTCCAGTTGCCTTAACCAGGCACCTTCAACACCCAAACAAAGTGGATTGAGTGTCTTCTCATTATTCCCAAGCAAACCTTATACTTCATACACTTTAACTTTCACTTCAGATTGTTGGAAAGTAGACATCAGAGATCAAAGAGTGGAACCTTTCATAACTAAAGAGCACTGCAGAAAGTGCTGGTTCCAGACCTGTAAAAATGAGTTGCACAAACCTTATTCCATTCAGGTGGATCTCAATGAATTTGTGATCACAAAGTTCAAATCAGGCACATTGTCCAGGCTATTCCAAACAAACAATGTCACATTTAACATAACTGTTCACAATAAACCTACAGTAGATGAAAAGGAGAAGGGTCCCTATGTGGAACTTTCCAGAAATGTACAGAGAGCCTTGGAATGTCCCATTTGCACCAACATAATGGTTCCTCCTATTTTTGTTTGTGCCACAGGACATACAATTTGCACCATATGTAAATCATTGTTGACAGAGTGTCCCACTTGCAAAGCTGCTTATACTGGTACAAGAAGCTTTGCATTGGAAGAGTTGTATGAAAACAGTAGGCTCATGTGCTCTTCATCTAATGAGAACAATGTTTGTGATTTTACTGGTGATGTGGATGAAATTAGTAAGCATGACAAATGCCATGAAACTCAAGACTAAAATAGTATAAGTATAACTGCTAGTTCCACATGCCAAATGGATATATTTTTCTGGGAAATTGACTAGCTGATATAAGATTCTGTTGAAGCAAATTCCTCCTATCTTGAGGATTCCATGTGGTCTTTATCATAGCCTGTCAATTTTACTTTATATTCACTTATTTTATTAAAGATTTGAATTTATTATCAGCTATTTTTTCATCAGTTTCCTTTATAAATAGCAAAAGATTTCACAGTACCAATGATGAAAAACTACATCAGGTTATCAAACGTCCTTGAGTTTTGTCCATGTTTTAATGGTGTGGTAATTTTGCACTTATCATGTGATGGGTTTTTTTCTGAAAGTTTTTTTTTAGTACTTATGTATTTTTGTCTGAAAAACAGGAATTTGATAATGAAAATGTGAACAAACCATTATTTATTGAGATATTTCCCTATAAAGTTACAAATTTCGCCTTCTTTTCCGCCTGTCTTAGGATCGCATTTAGAACAATTTGCCCTTCTTTTTCCATCATTGAACAATTTATATATATCACACAATGTTGGACACATTTTTTTATTATATGAGTCAACTAGAAATATGATTTTCTTGTGAATTTATCTATATTTAGTGAAGAGAAGGAAGAATATCATTTGAAATAATGGCGTGTGTAATGTCATTCCAAAGCAATCTATTGACATTTGACATCTCGTATTTGGATTGCCTATGGATTAAATTGCCGTCATCTGGTATGCTTGCTCACTAAATAGGAAAAACTCGCCAAAAAATTACAAAATAAAAAGAGCAAGTACCTGTAAATGCATCCAACACAAGGGGGAAAATAAGGCAAAATTTCGAACTTTTCCTTGAAATATCTCGATAAATAGTGGTTTGTTCACATTTTCATTATCGAATTCGTGTTTTTCAGACAAAAATACGTAAGTACCAAAAAAAATTTTCCTAAAAAAACCCATCGCATGATAAGTGCAAAATTACCCATGGTTTTATCACACATTCATCAAAGCTAATAACAGGAGTCCTCTAAAATTTCTTGAATTTTCCAAAACAACTTTTATTTATTGAGTGTTTTTGGGATATATGAAATCTTTGCTGTTTTAATGCTGAAAGATTAAAAGAATATGTTTTGTTGTCTGGGAGAACTGATAATTGATTTGATTGTTACACATAAATAGTTCAAGAGTAAACAGAATAAGAGAATGAGATGTTATTGTCATTCCCAAAGGTAAATCCAATTAATTTTGACTTTTCAATGTTTTGTCAAGGATTGGCCAGAATCATGAGGTGAAAAAAATAAAGTCACCCATTTGGCATTTACTCTTAAAGAAACAGAATACCTACTTAGGAAGAAGGAATACTTACCATAGGAGATGCAAAACTCGAGTAATAATAAAATTTTATTTGAACTAACAATTATTTTAATCCAGAGAGGCATACATGTTTTCAATTTCATTTTCATAGTAATCCTGGATTGCTTTCCTCTTCAATTTGAAAGTTGCAGTCACTAGGCCTGTTTCTGGAGTCCAAGGTTGTGGTAATAAAGTTATTCTTGTTGGTATTTCAAATTTCTCCAATTTACCTTGAGAAAAAAAGATACAAATGCTGACTAGAGATATGCTATTGAATAAATCATATGTATACAGGGTCACACCTAAACATTCTTATTTGGATAGGCACACCCAGAATATTATTCCATATTCAAGTAGAGCTCATTATTACAAATTTGACAATACCAGGTTTGATGGCATTTTTTCAAACATGGTGAAAAAAAGGATTCAATCAAAAATAAATTTGTTAGAAATGTAACCATTGCAACCAGACTCGAAGTCCTAATGAATGAATCTGTGGTGGAAATCGGGAAATTTTGGAAAATGGAGACATAGTAGCCTACCGGAGTGCTCCTATTGGCAATAAAAACGAAGATCTGATCGGTCTGATCATGGTCTCATTCGATTCCGCGTGTCATTTTCTACTGGAAAAGCGATAATTCGCGTGGATTTCCGCCGTTTTCTGGCACTATCGGCCGTCCGAAGATGGCTCGGTGAATATATCGTACGGAAGTCTTAGGTGGGAAAATGAAAATTTTCATTTTGCCTATTGAAAATCTGAAAAAATTCACATAGACTAATTCGATCACGTCATGAACGAATCTGTGGTGGAAATCGGGAAATTTTGGAAAATGGAGACGTAGTAGCCTACCGGAGTGCTCCTATTGGCAATAAAAGCGATGAGCTGACTTTGTGCACCGATATCTCGAAAACTATTTGTCCTATCGGGCTGATCATGGTCTCATTCGATTCAGCGTGTCATTTTCTACTGGAAAAGCGATAATTCGCGTGGATTTCCGCCGTTTTCTGGCACTTTCGGCCGTCCGAAGATGGCTCGGTGACTATATCGTACGGAAGTCTTAGGTGGGAAAATGAAAATTTTCATTTTGCCTATTGAAAATCTGAAAAAATTCACATAGACTAATTCGATCACGTCATGAACGAATCTGTGGTGGAAATCGGGAAATTTTGGAAAATGGAGACGTAGTAGCCTACCGGAGTGCTCCTATTGGCAATAAAAGCGATGAGCTGACTTTGTGCACCGATATCTCGAAAACTATTTGTCCTATCGGGCTGATCATGGTCTCATTCGATTCAGCGTGTCATTTTCTACTGGAAAAGCGATAATTCGCGTGGATTTCCGCCGTTTTCTGGCACTTTCGGCCGTCCGAAGATGGCTCGGTGACTATATCGTACGGAAGTCTTAGGTGGGAAAATGAAAATTTTCATTTTGCCTATTGAAAATCTGAAAAAATTCACATAGACTAATTCGATCACGTCATGAACGAATCTGTGGTGGAAATCGGGAAATTTTGGAAAATGGAGACGTAGTAGCCTACCGGAGTGCTCCTATTGGCAATAAAAGCGAAGAGCTGACTTTGAGCACCGATATCTCGAAAACTATCTGTCCTATCGGGCTGATCATGGTCTCATTCGATTCAGCGTGTCATTTTCTACTGGAAAAGCGATAATTCGCGTGGATTTCCGCCGTTTTCTGGCACTTTCGGCCGTCCGAAGATGGCTCGGTGACTATATCGTACTGAAGTCTCAGGTTGGAAAATGAAAATTTTTATTTTGCCTATTGAAAATCTGAAAAAATTCACAGACTAATTCGATGTCGTCATGAACGAATCTGTGGTGGAAATCGGTGAATTTTGGAAAATGGAGACGTAGTAGCCTACCGGAGTGCTCCTATTGGCAATAAAAGCGAAGAGCTGACTTTGTGCGCCGATATCTCGAAAACTATATGTCCTATCGGGCTGATCATGGTCTCATTCGATTCCGCGTGTCATTTTCTACTGGAAAAGCGATAATTCGCGTGGATTTATGCCGTTTTCTGGCACTTTCGGCCGTACGAAGATGGCTTGGTGACTATATCGTAGGTGGGAAAATGAAAATTTTTATTTGGGCTATTAAAAATCCGAAAAAATCCACATGGACTAATTCGATGTCATCATGAACGAATCTGTGGTGGAAATCGGTAAATTTTGGGAAATGGAGACGTATAGCCTACCGGAGTGCTCCTATAGGCAATAATAGCGGAAAGCTGACTTTGAGCGCCGATATCTCAAAAAATATCTATCCTATCGGGCTGATTATGGTCTCATTCGATTCCGCGTGTCATTTTCTACTGAAAAGTGATAATTCGCGTAAATTCCCGCCATTTTTTCTCACTTTCGGCCGTCCGAAGATTGCTCGGTGACTAGATCGTACTATATCGTCTTAGGTGGGAAAATGAAATTTTTTATTTCGCCTATTAAAAATCTGAAAAAAATCACATAGACTAATTCGATGTCGTCATGAACGAATCTGTGGTGGAAATCGGGAAATTTCAATGATATTTCACATAACCAAAGACAATGAAGTTATGTCTTCACTTTCTTGCCTGTTTAGATGAGAGAAAAAAATCTAAAGTACTTCAATCATCAGATAAAAGAAAACGTAAACACCAATCCACCATTAAACAACACGCGTAGGAAAGAGACAGGTCACCGTAAATCATGCTATCTTTGTTGCAGCTGCCCCTGACACACTTCCTGCTATTCGAGAGAACGGCCGTCTCTCTTCCAGTTGTTTATATTGAGTTCATTGCACCATCCTACTGTCATTATTACTCTTATTACTCGATTCATCACAATAATGAATCTAGTTAGCAATGTATGAATGACAGGGTTGTTTTGTTTTAAACATTTTGTTGTAATCAAATGTTTCAAACATGTTTTAAACATGTGCTCTAGTTTTAAACAGTTTTTGTTCAACTCACCGTTGAAAAGGTACCCATGGTGAGCATGGTAAGTGGGACACACTGTATAGCCCACTGGCAATGCGAATTTATAAATGGTCTGTGGTTCCCCCAGGCCAACAGTCCTCATCAGGTTTGTTCGCGTTCGAAAAATAAACAGTCTGAAACCATCAGAAGCATGCGCAGTTCCACGGAACTTGGAAAATGTGTACTGTTCTGTGAAATTGCGCATGCTCCCGATAGTTTCGGACTGTTTATATTCTGACCGCGAACATGCCTATCGCAATTGGTTTTCTTATTTCGGGGATTCACCGGCACATCCTCACAGCGATGCCGCGACGTTCATAACACAGCTGATCGCGAAAGTTTAGTTCGGTATACAGAGTCTGACTTCAAATAAGGAATCTATTATTTAGTGGACTAATACTAAAGATTATTATATCAAACATTTTGAATTAATCTCTGAATTAATATTATGTTTGAAAAAATTGGATTTGAACAATGTCTTTTTAGTTGGAGAGTTAGTTAGTTAGAAGTTTTATTTGTTCAAATCATAAAATTCAGAAACAAAAAAAAACAATGTTTAAAAAAAAAAAACGCTTAAAACAAAAAAAAACATGTGTTTTGTATAAAATTAAAAAATACATGTTTTTTTTCAACCCTGATGAATGACTCCATAGTTGTAAATAAAAGAATGATGAAAGCTCTTACCCTTCAATCCGTGGCCGGATATCTCCTCCAGGACGGCATCCAACATCCGCGAATCCTTGCAGAGTACGTCGACGACGCCTGCGCGGATGCCCTTTTGGGCGGCCAGCGCCAGCAGGTTGTCGTGGTGGGGCACGACCAGGGCGACGCAGGAGTTCTTCGACGAGTTGCCCATCACGCAGATGCTCTCCACCAGAGGGCAGGTGCTCAGCTGGGATTCCACTTTGCCCAAGGACACGTATTCGCCGGCTTGCAGTTTCACCAAGTCTTTTTTCCGATCTGAAGGGATGAATTGACCTTATTACCACTTTTTAGTTCAAAGACCTGCCGATAGATACATTAATGGCGGGAAGTTATTTTTTCTACGGCTAAAACACAGAATTGCTCTCGTTTTACTATGTTCAATACGTCAATGAGGTACTTTGAATGTCATCAATATTATTTCCGTATCTGATATCACAATTCCTAAATATAAAATATTTACTGAACACTAAAAACGATCGTTTGTCGTATGACAATAATTTTGACAGAATGGATATGGTTATAAAGGAAAACATTTCATTTTGTATTCTTGATTAGATGATAATCTATAAACTATTGCTTCCAAATTCTGCGCTATCATTATTTATATATCCACTACTCATTTGGGAACACGTATAGAAGTAAAAGAAAAAGCTGGATTAAGATTTCTCAGTAGGGGTAAATAGTGTTGCCTTTTTTCAGATTCACACTGAGTTTATATGCCCTTTAATTATTCCTAGAATGTAGAAAATTTATCGAAAAAGGCAAGAAAATTGGATGTACCAGGTGATTCAATAAGGGTGACGAGATATTGATCTCAGGAACTAATGATTTCGCTTACAAGGTCGATCTGGTTCAAGAAAGGAAGGTTTGCTGAATGAAACAAAACAACATCTATCCCATTCGGGTTCCTACTGCCCTCGCTAGGGGGCGTCTTTAATATATATAAACTATTAGCTCTTGAGATACCCAGCACCTCATCATCCTTATTGAATCACCTGGTACATTGGTATTCAATAAAAAAGCGTACAAGTACTAAATAGAAAGGTTTACGTCATCCTAGTTCTAGTTGTGTAAAACTGGCTCAGCCAATACTTTTCGTTTTTGAGAACCTATGACAACTTTACTGTCAACATTTGGTAAAAAATCATTCCCGATGGGACGCAAATAGGATGACGTTAAAATCTCTGTCTAATATCATTTCTGTTTTTGAACATGTGAGTTGATAAACAATTAATATGAAGCTGATTTATATCCATCTTTTGGGATACTTTGTATAAAAGGTCAGTCGGAAATATACAGGGTGTCCGGAGATAAAACCGACAAAACTCATAGGGTTATAGGGACGGTCAATATGATTGCAAAATGCCATAAACGAATGTCCAAAACCGCTTCGTTACTGAGATACAGAGTGATTTGTGTATTTTGACAAAAAATGCAATACGCCATATCACATACAGGGATTAACCGATTATATTCAAATTTGGTACACCAATTACACTGAAAAGCATCTCCTCCCCATCCTAAAATCCCAAAATATATCATTTCCAAACTAGGAATGCCTAATACATATTTCAGATGTGTGCATTTAGGAATGAAACATCTAATTTTATAAATATCTTGTTCAGTTTTTCTCTGAAGAAACAAAAAGAAAAAAAGGTTTTCTCACCTATAATCTTCACAATTCCATCATGGTGGATCTCACCAATGTCACCTGTCCTGAACCACCTGCACCCTTTATGTTCGAAAAAGTCTTCGTTCGTTTTGTCGGGCAGCTTGTAGTAGCCCGGACTCACGTTATCACCCCCTACCATGATTTCCCCCCGCGGATTCGGCTCGTCCGTGATGAAATAATTACCCTGTTCCCAATTCACTAACATTATTTTCGCTATGGTCATTGGGGCGCCGGCCCTACCGAACGACAGATCGAAAGCTAAAATAAAAAATTACCATTTCATCTTTTTTTTTTCTAGTCTTTATTCAAATAGTAAACAATCTGATCGTAATTATTGTTTTACGACAGAGTGTCCCGAAATTAGCCTACCAAACTTCAGCAGCAGCTTCTTCTTCCCTTCTTCTTCGTAGCACTTGTGGGCGAGTGAACACCCTTGCACGTAGGCCTCCTTATTCGGGCCCATTGTGCGCCCACATGTTCCGACATTCAGCTGGGTATGCCGACTTCCTTGGAGAAGTTCGGCAGCTTCCTTAGCTGAATCTCTTTCACGTCCTCTGGCCTCGAAATTATGTTGCCAAGGACAGCCCTCCTCTGATGTGTCAGTGCTGGGCACTCAGTGAGGACATGCGATGACGTTTCGTCATCTTCCAGGCACCATCGGCAAAGAGGATCATCTTTGATCCCAATAATATCTAGGTGCTTTTTGAGGTGGTTGTGTCCCGTTAGGAGCACCACTACCATCTCAAGGTCTCGCCTGTTGGGGGATAAAACCTCTTTTGTGAGTATTTTCGAAGGTTCCTTTATGTGGAGCTTCGATTGTCTCATTCTTGGTGTGTCCTGCCATATTCTGGGGAATAGCTTTTGCAGCTCTTCCTCTATGGAGGACATTGCCAGACTGTTTGGTTTTCCCAAGATTGGTTCCGGTCCTACCGGGGTCCGTCCTGAAACGATCTTGTCCAATCAGTCAGTCTGCCTTCTCATTTCCGGGTATCCCCGAGTGTCCCGGGACCCACATGAGGCTGACCTTTCTTGATTTTGCCAGGTTTTTCAAGACCTTTCTGCACTAGGACACCAAATTGGTTGTGATCCTATTGGATTGCAAAGCCAGTATTGCAGTTTTGCTGTCCGAGCATATAGTGATTGGTCTACGACCGTTCATAATCAGGTTTTCTTGGACACAGGTAAGGTAGTACTTCAGCCTGGAACACTGAGGCATATTCACCTAAAGAAACCAAGATTTCTTTTCTTGTTCCTTCGTTGTATACCCCTGCACCTCCGCCATCCGTGTACCAGATTGACTCATTGGGAGGAGGCACGGCAGGTGTTGTGTCATTCCATTCCTTCCTCGTAGGGATGACAATGTTTGGGACTTCGTTGAAGTTCAGAATCGGCAAGGTACTGTCCCTTTTCATCATGAGGATGGGACAGTTTTCCTTTGCCTGATTCCATGATCTGCTTCTGTTCCGACCCACTGGTTTGCACCGTTAAGTCGGTAAGCAGTTCTCATGGCTTCGTGTTGTATGAACAGGTGTAGAGACGGCAGATCTAACAGAGCTTCAAGAGCCCTGGTAGGCATCGTTCTCAGAGCACCTGTTATTCCCAGGCAGGCCAGTCTCTGGACTTTATCCAGTTCTCTTATGGTCTTGCCCTTATTTGTACTGGTCCACCATACAATGGATCCGTACGTAAGCGCTGGGCGAATTACTGCCGTGGGTTCTACGACCAAAAAGAGGAAAAAAGTTCGAATGATCATGAATCAATAAATGTCTCCTAAGGGAGCTACGGCTGTCTGAAAGGAGGCTCTTGAAGATGATATTTCTTGAATATTTCCGAAACGCTATGTGATAAAATGATGCAATTCGGTACAAGAACTGAACTTTAAATATCATTCCAATAGTTATTTATGTACCAAGGACGAAAACTGTCTATGCTAAAGAACGAATACATTGAATTAATCGAAATACAGATACAAGGTGCCGGGAAATCCAAGTGTGGGTCAACCAGCATCTCCAAAACCTGGGAACCTCTCATGTACTGAAACATCAATTTAACTGACATGTGCATATTTTTTCCCGGTCATCTTATGAGTTGATACATATAAAAAGAACTTCTTATTTGTTAAAACTTACTGTCTTGATTCGTCGCACAGGATGTTGTTTCTGTTAGACCATACCCAGCTATGATATCGGTACAAAGACACATTTTTACTATTTTGTTGGTTTCCGGGGTCAACGGAGCTCCACCTGCTGCTATAAGTCTCAAACGGCCGCCCATTATTTTTTTTACTGGCCCAAAAACGACCCTTCAAAAATCGATGTTAAGATTCTCAATGGTAATAGAAACGAAGTTATTTTTTTACCTATCTATGAGAGGAGTTGAAAATCCGAGTTGTTTCCATCTCAGTTTATATTCGAATGCGAAATTGAATATCGTCCTTTTGATAGCACTGCTCTTGGCGACTTTTTCATTTATGCTTTTCGAAATTCTATCCAGGATTAGCTGAAATATAGAGGTGTTTTTCATTCATGAACCGCATACAATCTTTCATAATGTACCAACCGGATTCCTTCGTCTCCCGCTGCATTTCTAGTGCATTGCACAACAGCACAATGTGATGGCATGAGCGAATTAATGAATAGCCGAAAAACACGATTCGTATGCCAAAATAATTGTGAAAAACAATGATGGAAGTAAGATGTGGTGCGCGCATTCGGCCATTATTACGTATGAAAATTTCAGAAAAATCACTCGACCGCCTACTATGACTTCTCTACGTCACAACGAGCGAGACGTTGATTCTACATTTTCCCGCTAGATTGTGATGCTGCTATTGCTGCTGTGACGAGTGGAAATAAAATGGCAAATGGAATTTTAGGTCAACTCTGAATTCGAAAAATCTGCGACAATTTGAAAACTGACAGATGTCATAATTGTGCAATGTCGCCATCTATTAGAAGATCGACGGAACCATTGCTCTCGCTGTTCTCGAGAGGTCGAGTAAAATTTCTGAAACAAAAGCGCATCAGTAATTACACCATATCTTACTTCCATCAATTGAAAAACTATTTCAATCATGTGCAAACAAATAAGAAGAGTGAGGTTGTGTTTCAATGTTTCACCTCCAGGGTCGATCATCTGACAGTTCTTGCCCGCAACCCATTCACGATAGAAAATAAGCATACGCCACCTATCGGTGTTCTTGAAAGCTGTCAAAGCGGCATGTTTACTTTGTTTTCATTGGTTCCCATTTGTTTTTTGTTTGTGCTTATGAAACAAACCGCTCAGAAGTGGTCAAGTTGCTGCCGTCAGGTGAGGCGACGTGTTATTTTCTATCGCAAATAGACAGTGAATACAGCAGTTGAATTTCCATATATATATGTCCTATGGTCACGATCACTCACCGGCACGCTGGTCATGAACGTCGGCTGCAACACCGACACATCCCCGGGCACGCCCCTCTTGATCTTGCTGGAGGAATCCAGCATGGTGAGAGCGCTGGAATACCCGATCCGGATGCCCATGAAGATAACCCCGTTCTCCACCAGCAGCTCGAAGACGTGCGCCAGCGGCAGGTAGCCGAGCACCACCTCGGTGCGCTCGTACATCTCCGTCGAGTCGGCGAAGCCTGTTGCACACGACAATTCAGATAACCATGACTTTCGTTATGGATGCCCCAGGCTACGTTCAGCGGCAGGTCGGACCATGGTCAATTCGTTCAGACCGTAGTCAGACTATGGATCAGACCGTGGTCCACGTAGTCTCATTTACAATGATGCCAAGCATGGTCCAAATCGTTCAGGCTATATTCCGAATTCAACTGACAGTACTGAATCTGCTGATTTTTCATTCCGAAATCGAAAAATTCACTGAAAGTGACAGATGCTTGTGAGCAGACATACTATTCATTCCAAATATTTCGACTCAACATTCTGCTGAAATTGCTGAGTATCAAAAGGTAGTGTGGCTTCAGTGAACTGTCATTATTTTAGGGAGGAAAGGAATGTAACATTCATTTCCGTTGTTGATAATATTATTCTCGATATCAGAAAATACCTGTTATTGAAATAATAAACGCTGAGAATAATATGGAGTATGAAGTAGTAGGGGCAACAAAAGAAGAAGCAGGATTGGCTAAATAAACAACTGAATAAACCTGAAGTGTCTCCTAAATTGATCATCATTAATGCCATATTACTTTTTGCATGAATCTTTCAATTCTCAATCTGGTGCATCATGAAAAATTATTAGAAACAAAATGTCCAAGTATTCTTCATCACTTGAGCTTGAATAGTCATCGTCAACAATCGTAGCAACTATGGAGGCTACAAGAATCGATTGCTCTTCCATATTAAATATATAATTTCCAAAATTCATATCAAGCAGGATGCTAAATATCTAGTTCAGATAAACTGCTGCTGACTACCATGAAAACGTGTTCCGAATTACAGCACTGTATTTTTGATTTTATATTTCGGAACACAGATTTACTGACAGTACTGACCAGTTGAATTCGGAATATAGCCTCAGTCCATTGTTCCGTCAGTAAACGTCAGTTATATTTGACATGAATTTATGACATGCAAATGCATTTGAATGAATGTCTCTTCGCGGGTGAGATATGATGGCCAGCCAGTTCAAGAGATATTGCTTCGTGTCTCAGTGTAAACAGTATAAAGATACAAAATGTTTATTGATACAGAGCTATTCAACCATAAGCAAAATCGTACAGAATGTGGCAGAACATATCAAAAAATTGGATTGGAATCCAATTCGAATGCCCCTCCATATCGGTCTAAAAATGCATCCATACCGATAGTCGTAGTAATGTGAATTCTCGCTACCGAAAGTCATGGGAAAGTAGTGAATTTTTACCTTTTACAGAGGTGATCATGTTCCTGTGGACGAGCCGCACGCCCTTTGGTATGCCAGTGGAGCCACTGGTGTACATTATGATGGCGGTGTCTTCAGGGGTCGGAGATCGGTCCTCTGTAATCAATAAATCACATTCCTGTGAATAGGGTGAATACGTTTAGAAAAATGTATTTTAAAATTATAATTCAATTTTATGCGATCTTTGAATGTATGAAAAACTGAAATTTGACTACTGCGCTGGATTCCTCTTTCCACAGGGTTTCCAATGAGGGGTCACAAGCCATAGGGTTACATTTGAAAAAATCATGTTGAGGGTGGTATCAGTTAGAGTTCCTAAATGTACTTGACACTGCTGTTTTGACGATTTTTGTATATTAGAGTTCGGACACTATGACAAGCAGTGACAATCAGACATCACCACAAATAAATTGATGGAAAAAGCGGGAACTGACAGTACACGGACGTACATGGCATAAATTTCAAAAGTTTGACAAATTGAGAGAATTAGGAGAAAGATGCAAGTTTGTGTAGTTTTCAGCTCTGGGAACACGGGAAATCAATTCACTCTATTCAACTTTCCATCGGATATCGAAATTCTACAAAAATGGAAACAGAATATGATGTGGCCGGCATGGAATATAGGTTCAGGCCACAAAAGTTGCGAGGTATTCAAATTTCTTGGTAGGATATAGAACATTTTTCAACGACAGATTCAAACCAACATTCCCCTTTAGCAATGTGAACGGCGATCTATGGTGAATCGAGCGCTGAAGTCCATTTATCCCTACTTCCGTATGTCTTGGAGAACCTTTATTATTTATCCTAACTGAAATCAGCTGTTATTGTTGCCATATCATTTGTTCATTTATTAATTACTCATTACTTGCCACTCTTGTACAAGTGGAATTGTTCCATGGTTTGCGTGCAAGAACTGTCAGATGACCGATACTGGAGACACAAATTGAAACACAACCTCACTTTTCTTATTTGTTTACAAGTGATTGAAATATATATTCACAATTATTTTGGCATAGGAATCGTATTTTTCGGCTATTCATTAATTTGCTCATGCCATTACATTGTGCTGTTGTACAATGCACAAAAACTGCAGCGGAAGACAAAGGAATCCGGTTGGTACATTATGATTTAAAAGTAAGTACCTACTATAGTCACTCACACATTGTTTTCATTTTTGAAATTTGGTAATTTCTCTGATTTCTCATCGGAATTCCTTCTGCAATAGGAGCTAATAGAAATACTCGTGAAGTTTCTAAAATAATGCAATCAAACGGGAGGACTGGTCTGACATGCTGACGAAATATGATCGTGTGTGTTGTAAACATTTTCAATCTATTAACAGTATTAGCTTGTATTGCAGGAGTGGCAGAAGGAATTTCGATAAGGAATGACAACATTTCATAATGAAAACTATGTGAGATTACTATTTACCTGGAAAATCATATTCCTTCGTCTCTCGCTGCATTTTTTTGTGCATTGTACAACAGCAAAATATTGTGAAAAACTATTTGAATCCTTTGATTCTCATCCTTCATCCAAGAGAAAAACATATTCTTGTCCTTGCCTGGCAAAACATATGATTTGCTTCAAAATCGTTTGTTATGTTTGATTGTCACTGCTTGTCTAGTGTCCGTACTCTAATATACAAAAAACGTCAAAACAGCAGTGTCAAGTACATTTAGGAACTCTAGTTTCAGCTACCCCTGGAGGGATATATTCTCGATATTGCTTGTCAAAGGTAGGTAAATTCATTAAATCGTTGAAGTATGCGGGGAATTTTCAGAAAAAATATTCACCTCCCCGCTAACGAATTTATTTCAGTTAAAATCTCCACACTGTATACTCACACATATTTTCATTCTCGCAGTATCTTTTGTTTTTTTGTTGCTGTTTTACGTATTGAAAATTTCAATACCGACAGCAGCGCTACCGCGTTAATTTTATATCATCCAGGAAATCATCGGCGGTTCAGCTGTTTAGAAATTATGTGAAAAAGATAAGTACCGAAGGATACTACCCGTTTTTTCGTAGGAATGAAGCATTTTCTTGCAGTAAAAAGTAGCATATGTTCATCAGAGATAATGTTGGCGTCTAATGGTGAAAGAATTTTTAAAATCGGTCCAGTAGTTTGGGACTTTCGGAGCCTATTCTATACAAACAAACAATCAAATTTTTCCTCTTTATAATACTATTGTAGATATAGTTTTCAGCAGAGATAATTTAGCAGGTAACTTATCACTGGTTTTCAGCATCAAATGGTATTTCACTATTTTAATGATAACAAAAATCCTAATAATTGTAAAACATAATATTTCCGGTGATTCAACATTCATGTCATGTATAGTGACTCTATTATATTATCCAGATGATTTTATAATTATTGGAACTTTCATTTAAAGATGAAAATACATGAGGAGATACAACAATAATTATATATCCATCAATATAAATTCATGCAAATGGTTTCTAATGATTTTTTAAATGTAGATACTTCTTTCACCAATACATATAATGGAGCATTTTCGAGAAAACAGGATATGTCATTCATCTTTTCAAGTACTAAGTTCATTAATAATGGAAATCTTCACTAATTGAGTTTTATGAATTCTAGAATAGTCCTCATAACACAAAACAGGTACTTCAAACATATTTTCCAATGAACTAATAGTTTCACTCCTTGTATAATTTACCATTGTTTGTTAATTATAACTTGACCAATAGTAATTTGTATATTAGTAATACTTGAAATAGACAATAGACCCAGAATATGTTATGGAATTAATTAGCTGCTTTTGCATACTGCTGTTGATTATTAGATAATATTTTTTAAGAACGAATAGATATTTTTGAGTGAAAACAAATTGTATATACCAGTTGTAGACAAAAATACCCACGTCATTTCTCAATTTGATACTCACCTATCGTTGATTTAGCACCCAAATTAAGTACATGGCCAAAGCTAACTATCTTCACCCCATCACTGAACCCCTCTGTAGTCTTCAAACTCTCCAACTGATCCTCCATGTATATCACAGTACCCACTCTTGGAGTTGACGGCAGTATATTTTTCAATTTGGCCAGCAAACTACATCAATAGAAATGTTTAAAGATGAAAAAACCCAAAGTCTACAACTTCAATTTGAATGATCAGAGATCAATCACGCATTTACACGTTTCGGGCTTATATAAGCCCATCATCAGCCGATTACAAGATACAATGATTACTTACTCACATGAAGATGATAATAGATGGAATTAAAATAATGTAGACAATAAATGGGCGACATGATTTGGAATACAATAAGTTTATGAAGCTGCAAAAATGAAAGTAATTGAAGAACACTTGTCTACATTATTTGAATTTCATTTTTATTCATCTCCATGTGAGTATAGTTATTAACGTTACAAGGCCGATATGTACCAAATAACGGCTGCCGGCCGGTAAACAATCCTAACGGACGGAGATTGTTAACCTTAATTTTTCAATGGGCTTATATCACAAAAAATTTTTATTTCATAATTCGATAGAGCTCACCCAAACTAGCTCACCACCGCAAACCGTTTCATGCTGTGAGCTCCCGAAGTTTTATAAAAAATTATTGAAATCCCCGATTTTTCGGACCTCTGAAAACAAGGCGATGATGTGACGTCAAAACCCTAATACTGAAACAAGACTATTCCAGACAGAGATGAATGATACATGATTTCTGACAGAGTGAATTAGCGCGAGATCACAGTTGAAAGAATTAATATATCAGTTGCCTCAGTCTCCGTCGGGCGTTTGGATGGCGAGATGAGGTTTCTACGTCATAAGAGGGTCCGTTTTCAGAAGGTACTATTATTTATGTCCAAAAATAAAACATTCCAAATAATTTTTCGATCGAATTATTATTATTAATTATGTATAAAAGGATCATTATAAACATGGTTTGAGTTAAAAGTTCTACTAAGGTGTACACGCCCATTGTCATCTGAATACCGTTAAATCAAAATAACAGTATGGGATTACGAAAATTAATCATTGTATCTATCCTAAGTCTTGTAATCGGCTGATGAAACTGTTCCTGAATTCAAAAGCCTAGGACATATTGCTTCCATAGAAATAAGCCGATAAGTTGCTTCCTTGAAAATGTTCTGAGGTACCTTTTGAACCTCTCAGAGTTTATAAATTAAGTTGGTAAAAATATCAAAAAGCCATGTTTATCATTGTTTATATTAAAAAAAACAATAAAAAGTTGAAAAAACCTACTGGCCGTCAAGTTTTCGTGTAAAAAAATACACCTTCTCTTGAAAACGAACCGTTTTCGGACATCATGTGTATTAGAACTGTGTTCTCATTTTTATGAGGAATCTTCTCAAACACCCTGTATTGATAAATCATATTCATACATACATGATTATCCGGATGTTTTCAACCGAAAATGTACTGAGAAAGTCATAACGTCAGACGAAGGTCACAAGACAAACATAATAACAATGTTTGTAGCTGTAAATGATGTGAATTTTGGCTCCGGGTGTTATCAAAATAGGTTACAGACACAGGGTTAAGGCATAAACAAGCTTTCCCATGGGAAAATATTATGATTTTGTCTGGGTTTTGTGATGCTCTGTGTGTTGATAGAGAAGAATTTGTATTCAAGTATTTTAGTTGAATGGTATGAAATATAGACAGCTGCCATCATGTCTTGAAACTGCTGCTAAAAGTGTAATTGTATCAATCTGAACTCCATTGTCTCAATAATTTTATATTTTTTTATGGTCATTATTCAGTCACTGTGATCTGTTTTCTTTTCCAAAATTTTTCTATATTTGGTAACCCCCAATATGATTATAGGTACATTTTTAATTGTTGGTTAGCTTGCTCAACTTGCTTTTTTTCATCAGTTATCTCTCTCTGTCCATCACAAAATGTTAACAGAGAGTGGTGTAAAAAAAACAATTTCAGTAAGTTGAGGAAACACAAATGAACAGTCCTAATATCCTAAAAATAATCCTGTTTGGCTGTCATCTGACCCTGAGTTTTGAAAAAGTGTGGTTCATGTTTACGTCTTGTATGGGTTGCGTGCAAGAACTGTCAGGTGACCGACCCTGGAAGTGAAACATTGAAACACAACCTCACTTTTCTTATTTGTTTACAAATGAAATAGTTTTTCACAATTATGTTGGCATAGGAATCATGTTTTTAGACTATTCATTAGATCGCGCATGCCATCACATTGTGCTGTTGTACAATGCACAAAAAATGCAGCAGGAGACGAAGAAATCTGGTTGGTACATTATGATTTGAAAGTAAATAGTTTTCATTTTTGAAATTTGGTAATTTCTCTGATTTCTTATCGGAATTCCTTCTGCAATAGGAACTAATGTCTGAAATAATGCAAGAAGATTGGATTCATGCAATCAAACAGGAGGACTGATTGATTGATTAATAGGAGAATGATCAGTCAGGATTCGAAGCCCAAAACACTGCAGCCTTTGTGCCTATTGTATTCCTGATCATGCTATTGACTGAGGTGAACAGGTTCGCTACCTTGATAAGGTTTAGCAGCCTCTTCACCAAATCATTCTTTGGAAAGGCCTCTTGAGAGTTTACTGCTCCCAGAAGGTTGTATCTCCAACGTGCTAGTGCTTCGCACACCAATATTACATGTTTGGCAGTTTCCTCCTCCTCATTGCATAGTCTGCATATGGGTTCGTCTGTTTAGATGCCCATTTGATGCATATGTTTCCTCAAGGGGCAGGGACCGGTTATTAGTCCCGTCAGTTGTCTGATCTGACTTCTGTTTAGACTCAGAATGCCGTTAGTCACTGTTTTGGACAGTGTTCCAACCATCAGTTTACTGTGTCTTTGTCCTGGAACATTGTTCCAGTATGCCTGATGTCTTTCTTGCATCCACATTGCCAGCCAGCCGCGTATTGTGGTTTTGGGGATACCGAACACAGGTTCCGGTCCCATAAACAACGCCGCAGACTCTTGCCTAGCAAGAGCGTCAGCTGCTTCATTGCATTCAATTCCCTTATGCCCTGGCACCCATTGAAGAGTTGCCTTGTTGTGGTTAGCCAGGGTTAGCAGGCTTTGAAGGCAATCCCTTACCAGTTTTAATCTGATTCTATTGCATGTTAAAGATTGAATGGCCGCCTGACTATCTGAGCATATGAGGATTTGTTTACCTCTGTATCCTCTTACGAAAGGACTGGTCTGACATGCTGACGAAATAAGATCGTGTGTGTTGTAGACATTTTCAATCTTCTACCAGTATTAGCTTCTATAACAGAAGTGGCAGAAGGAATTTTAATGAAAAACAAAATTTCTTGATGAAAACTATGCGAGATTACTATTTACCTGAAAAATCGTATTCCTTCCTCTCTCGCTGCTTTTTTTGTGCATGTACAACAGCACAATGAGAAGGCATGCTTGAATTAATGAATAGCGCAAAAACACAATTCGTATGCCAAAATATTGTGAAAAAATTTGATTCCCGTGTGAATTATTATTATATTATTTTTATTATTTTGGTTAAACTTTATGTTATTATTACCTACTCATCTTTTTTTTTTCTTCTTGAGGATGGGTTTAAAAGCAGCTTTGATAGCTGAACCTCTCCTTTTCATCATCTTAATGTATTATATTTCTAATTTGTTTGTGTAATTTCCTTATTGATGATGAATAAAGACACATTATTATTATTATTATTATTATTTAACAAATGAAAAAAAGTGAGGTTGTGTTTCATTGTTTCACAGAAAAGTGAGGTTGTGTTTCAATATTTCACCTCCAGTCGGCCATCGTGCACGCGACCTATGAAGAATTAAAACAAAAATCATTTAATCGTCTTCTAACCCTACCTAAAACTAGTAATAACCGTCGTCACTTCAGTTTCATTGAACGCATGTATAATACCGTCTTCTCCTAGCGTCGCATAAACAGTGACTAGAGGTATAGTTTGCTTGAAGAGGGCGTGAGCAGCTATCATCCATTCTGCTCGGGTTTCCGCTAAAATGACGACATTCTTGCCAGGTTCATTTCCCATTTCGCGAAGTCCCCTACCAAAACGCAAAGCTTCATCGTTCACCTCATTGAAGGACTTCCACTGGTAGTCCCCCATGATATACTGAAATTTGAGAATATTCATTTCCAATGGCCTTCATGGGCATTCCCTGATATACAGTGCTTATCCATCAAAAGACATAATCCGTGCAGGTACCTTTTTGAATACTTTTCCATCTTGTTGTATTTCATCTTCTTCTCTAAGAATCTCTCTAGTACCTAAACATTGTTTGTCACCATGTTTTTGTTGGGCATAGTTAAGTAATTTTGCCATGGTATCGATTTTGGCCTCCTCAAGTTCAATGTGGAAACGGCCCGGTTTTTTTGTGGCTTTAATTGTAATGGATTTGTCATCTTGGTCTATGGGTATAGCCTGAAAATAAAGAGGTCGACTAAATTTTGTCAACACCCTCAACAAAATGTTAGATATAAAAGTTGTATTTAATTGAATAGAATAGCGACCGTTGAATATGATTTCTGGTGTTGAGTTAGCGGGAATTCGGTCGAAATGTTGGAGAAAACCAATTGTTAAATTGTCGACGTTTCGAAACTTCATTGTTTCATCTTCAGGACACTTGTTTTTTACTTCTTTACTTTACTTCGTGCGCTCCAAGAGATAAAAAAATATGATACCGACTTTATGAATGACGCCCTGTATAAATTATTTAGCACAATAATTTTCCACATAGGTTTGAAAATGAACTACTTGATAATGATGATGAGCTAGACAACATTGTTCATTTATTTCCATAATTAGCACCAACAAATGAACATGAATGTAATAGTAGTACTTACCTAGCTGTCAGTAACAAGTTTGAAATTATTGCAAATTCGAAACATTTTCTAGTCTACAGCTAGACTAATCAATTCATTTAATGAAAATGAGGAGAAATAGAAAGTGAAAATTAGTGCTTGTTAGCAGCTTTATGGAATTAACGAAATTTCTAGAAAAAGATATCAGGAGGCAAATTAGGTTGAAAATTTCACACCTAATATTTTCGATCAAATAGAAGCCTGTATTTCGTATCGTTACCATAGCAACCAAACGAATTTCCGGATTTTTTTTCACTTCCTTGGGGAAAGGATCATGAAATTACACTGACAATTTTTTGAATTGAAGCTCTCGTGGTATTATAAGTGAAAATCTCTTCAGATTAGAGATGAGGACATCAAAACTACCAACTTTTCCTGAATAATTTTCAGTTCTGTCAAATTCAATTTTGTCTCACTTCTCCTTGAAGCATCCCAGGTCTGGTATGGAGGTACTTCCATGAGAATTGAGACACATTGTATACAATAGTTCAAGGTGAAAAATTTATTGGTTTCCGTTTGAAAAAAATGTTTTCATAGTGTTTTCGCTTTGGCTCCGTTCCTATCCGAAGGTGGAAATTGATATTTCATCTTCCGTTGTTGATCCGGCCTGTTTACCGGCGTAGAGATCATCGAGCACGTTTGACTTCAAGTATGGCCCCCTTATCCGATTAATCCTTCATCATCCGGCCTCTATACCAGCGTAGAGATACAAGGGCCTGATTATTTTTTAACACAAACTTAATAAACTTCACATTATATATTGGATTTTTATCCAGATCAGGTAATTTTAGAAAAATTTTGGACGTTTACAAACATTAACCTGACTTCCAGACCACGTGATCGCCATCTGATCACTACCAGGGTCGGGAGTCGAATCATTTGATGAAATTCGAATTGATTCAATATCATTTCATGGATTTTCCTCGGAATTTACTCCCCTCCTCCTTCTTATTCAAATACACCATGAAAATTTCATTGAATTCTGCCAAATCTTGTGAGTAAAATCTCCCTAGACTTTTGTCACTTAAACCCTAAATCACCCTGTATATCACGTGACCTATGGAGGCAATAATTAATTGAACACTTTTTTCCATTATTGCGGTTTTTCCGTTAAATTTCTTCAAAATCGTATTTCAGTATCTATACAGGGTGTCCCTAAAAGTTCTGTACAAAAGCACATATTCCTGAGGTCAAAATAAGCCAATCCAAAGCAACTTACTTTTGTCCGGAATTACTCTGTTTCCGAGATACAGGGTGGTGAAGTTAAAAAATAAAAATCGACAAGTACACTCCAAGAAAGTATTTACTTACAAAATCCATTTTTGCGCTGCTAATTCAATGACCAAATAACATCCATGAAGATAGCAAACATTTTTTACCAAAATAATTTAAATATTCCGGTGCGGCATCGAATCTGCTTCCATTAGCGGGTTTTACAAGAGTACCTCGTTTGCTTTAAATTGTTCAGAAAATTATTTCCCCCAAAAAAAAGTAGAAAACTACACTGAGAAAAAAGTTTTGGCCATTCAAAACCATAAGCGTCCTCTAATGGCAACAGCAAAAAGGTGTCCGCATTCATGTTTCCCATCCCAAAACACCACGGGATACCAATTTTTGAAGTAATATGTTCAATAATATTTATAAATTCATATAATCACTGTACACTGTAATCATAAATTCAAATGTAAATACAATGACTGTTTATAAGACACTTTGGTGATTTCAAATCTCCCTTTACCATCTTTCATAACTGAGATGAAGGGAAGTATCTTGATTTTGGCAAAATTTGCATGTGCATGTCTTCAGGAAAAACAGACAAATTCTTCTATTTCAAAAATAACACTAACAAATGTGTTTTAAACTGTTTAGATATTTGAAAAGAACGGGAAAGTGAACAAAATGGCCTTCATGGGGGAAACATTTTCAGTCTCAGCAGTTGGCGCTACTAAAACATGAGGTCAACATGACCTGTTTTATCGAGAATATTCGAAAAACATTATGTTGAACATTTGAACAAATAGAAAACCTCAAGTTATGGAAAGACTTGAGCAGACTCATGGTTTTTTTCTTAATGTGGAACTTTACGACCAATAATTATTACATTGACGAAGAAGAAGATATCATAGAATAATGACAAATGACAGAAAAATAAGAAGTATATTCATCAGCAGTGTTGCCAACTTAGTGGATTTCATATTAGAAATGGTGGCTTGATGGTTTGAGTTTTCGTTTTTTCCAAGGTTTTTTCACAAAATATGACATCAAGTGAATGGTGTTTATTTTGGTGAATTTTTTCAAATAAATCGTAAATTCTGGTGGTTGAGGACCTGCATCCAAATTACCCTTGTTTCATTAAAAAAAGCTTATGTTGAAGATGTAAAACTAAGTGAGGAGTTTTTGAAAAACTAATTTCAACTGAAATTGCTTTCTAATGTCCACATTTTGGCTGTGTACAAAACACACAGTAAGCCAAAAGATCCGTTCACCAGCTAGACTTTCAACTGGTGTAATCTAGTGAACTAAACTGAAGTTGAAACCACCAGAAAATCACTAGATTTGCAGAAATTTTCGCCTGCATTTTTTTTATTCCATGGTTTTTTTTTTCCTGAATAGGGACCTGGATTCTGATTGGATTTCTATTTGATTTTGATAGAAAATATCAGTGACATATACTGATCAAGTATGAATAGGCAATACAAAGTGGATGAAAAGTTAAGATCACATTTACCAAAATACTTGCCAAAATATATCAGTTAGGGGGTGATTTGGTTTGGACCCACCCCAGTGTTCTCTATCTACATTCCAATCCCAGACACCTAGTATTTAATGAAATGAAATAATATCATTATGTAATCTGATGATATTGAATTATGTAGGAAGCAGAAGGACCTTGATCAGTGACTGTTGGACTGGACTGTTCATGTTCAGAAATTATATATCACAATAATGGTTTAGTTATGGAAACAATTTAGTGCAAGTTTATAAATGATTTACATTTTTGTCATTAACATTGAGAATATATTTTTGATTGGGGGATAAAGGAATGACTTCTCTCTTTATCTTTATGCACTTGTTATATTAAATATGGAAGGTCATGTTTATGATCTCAGATAATCCATCATGACATTGGGGCAATAAGTGGTATGTATAGATTGGATAATGATGAGGAAGTGATTGTACAGGGAAAATGAAGTAAATGTTCTTTCCTGCTTGGACCACATGCCCAATGAATTAGATGGTAGATCTTCTATGATATAATAACAGAATTCATTGACTTACCTTTTTCATACTATTAAGCCTACGGGCCTTCCATGGATTTTGGATAATTAAATACACTGGCAGAGTTACAACATCATAGATAACTGCCAAGATCTTCAATGCATTTAGCAGGACTATTTGGCCACAGTCAAATGTTCTGAAAATCAAGAGGTCATTGTTTTTTAAACATCTCAGTTTGTTGATCTGCTCATCTAATCTTTGCACATTTGCACAGTCTGTACAGTTGATGGTGGAATCATTATCTAGACAATCTCTTTAATCTTTGAACTTTTTCTTTGTGACAACATGATATTTTTTTCCATTAACCTTTTCTGTAGATATATATGTTTATAACACACCTACCTACTCAATGTCATCATGTTCTTCATGAATGAGTGGAATGCTTAAATATATATCACAAATCACAATTCCCAGGAACAAAAGGTATATGGAAATAATATAAGTTTTTTTATCAGATTTTCTGTTTCCAAAAATAACATCAACCATCAACATGGGGGACAATGAACATTATAACCTTGATAAATCTGATTTCATTATGCTGAGAAATGTACATATTACAATAATTGTGGTAAAAAAATTGACTCACCCCCAAGATAAGAAATTCATAACCATGAAATTGTAGATTGTTCAAACACTATACTTTTTTCCCAAATCAATTCAGATATTTCTGATTCATTGCATGGAATGTTCAATAGTTCAATGAGAACTTTAATGATGTTTGGAAGAATTGTGTGAATTGCAAATTGTCGTATAACAAAACTGGCGAACTGTTGAGTTCTGTGACTGCCGCTCAAACTATTTCCACCTATTTCTTTATAACGTATTATTTAGGTACATAGAGAATACCGTTTGTTTATGAAGGACGAAAGCTGTTTGCTGTTTGATTGATGCACTGATGATGGGCTGAATGCTGTATGATTGTGATGCTGTATTTTATGGAAACAACGTCTGGTACAGAGTTGTAAACAATATATATTTTTTTAAATAACAAACTATTCTGTATTTCCGCGAGTTCACGATTTACTGATCACTTTATTAGTATTGTTTGAATAACAATATTAATATTATATTATTTATTGATATTGAATTATTTTTTACATTTTAATTTTTTGAAAGCTCAAGCAGTTGTTGAAGCAGTGTCTAAAGTCACGTGCGTGGTGTGTGTGAAGACTGTGAAGTGTGACTGACACTTGTGCAGACTGACTGCGAGTGCGTGCCAACTGCCAACAGTGCCAACTGTTTGTGCCACAGGTGCAAGAATTCGTTTTGCCAGTTTTGCCACGGCATCGGCATACTGCTGTTGCTGTTACAAAGAGGAGAATGCGGCGTTCAGTTCTACTAGTAGAACTTCTACTGAAATATTTCAATTACGAAATAGCCACAATGCTCAAAGTGGAATGAAATGGTAAATAAATACAAAATGCTCAAAGTCATTTCCACACAATGTTCATAAAATGAACAACAATGGTAGATTTCAGTTTAGTTCAGATTGAAAAGGATGTTTTGGTACGAAAGTACCCTGATGCATATCCGTCATCCAGTTGCCCCCCTACTAGCAAATACCCGAGCAAATACCCTCAGAAATCTTCGAGAGACTTTGTGCGAGCAAGGAATGACGGGGGCCTGATTACCTTTTAACGTGTGATCCCAAACACTCTCTTAGTGGATAGAATACTGACGCTTCAACCACGCGGCTAACCTGGCCTCATTAATAATAATTACTTTTTTGCCATTATAACGAATTTCTTCTCATTATAATGATTTTTTTCTCATTATAACGACTTTTTTCTCATCTATATCTTTCACATTCTCTCTCAAGATATATCTAATTATAATTATAATGAGAAAAAAGTCATAATATCATGACTTTTCGAAAAAGGAAAAGATTGCGTGACACCATAAGAACCATTTTTGAGAACAATTTTCCTTTAGAAAACGTCAATAATAGTGAAAAAAAGTCATTATTATAATGAGAAAAAAGTCATTAATTGTGGAATGATTTTATTTCAATTATTACCTATGATCTAATAATAATGTATATGTATCTAATATTTTGGTGGTCGAATCACCCTACCAAGCTTCCCTTAATTCAGTTTGCCGTACTTTCTCCCAAGCCCCATCATGTACAAAATATATATGATAGAAAATAGAGGTGTGAAATTTTCATGATACCATTTTCGATCATAGGAAGTAGGAATAGTAAATATTCTCACCTAGCCGTCATTTTAACACAGAATTCGATGTTATTCACTTATTAAGTGATCTAAGCCTGGGACACTGTAGAAACATTGAACCAGTCGTGTAAATATCTACTTACTTCACTGATAAATTGTACATTATACTTACGCCAAAGTCGTACCATATATGTAAAATAAACAACACCGATTAAAAATAATCAGCCGTGAACATTAAAAATATTAATCACATTCTAGATGAATTTTACGAGGGACAGTGAATAAATATATACGTACCAGCCAATAAAAATGATGCATGCATTGCTATTGCAAATCGTGAAAAATATTAGTTAGGCTGTTCAACAATTTGTTTGAAAATCAAGAATTTCCATTGAATATACTTTGTTTTTCTGATCTCTCTATAAATCAATAAAAAGGATAATGTGAATCACAATTTCGATATTACACATTTGAAACTATTATTACAACCACAAAAATATTGAGAAGATTCGATCCATGAGTACGTTATTGGTCACTTCAGTCACGTGTGAAATACCTATATATGTGAATAAATTATCAGCTGATAAATCCTGAATAACTTGAAATATTTTTCAGAGATTAAACTCGACTGAAGAAGTCATCCTTTTGATGACGAAACATATTACACTTTACTGAATAACATATGAAGCTAGAGATATAATATCAGTTCTAGACCGCATTTATTTTTCTTGTGATTAATATTTTGAAAAGTGAGGTATATATATATATGCATGTAATATTCATACTTTTATCCTTTAATCTATGTAAATATAAAATTATGTAACTCTTATATATACTTTGACCTATGATATTAAAAATTATTGATGATACTGAGTATAATAACAAAATAACTTATCCATCAAAAACATAGATCGTCTATAACTGATATCATGTCACGAGGAATAATTAAGTTGCGAACGCTATACATATATAATATATGCTATATTATATCGAAGACTCTGGAACTCGCTCTGGAACCTTTGGCACGATAGCAATAACCAAAACGATTTTTTAACGCTAGCATCTTCAGGAGAAGATTAATCTTCTCCTGAAGATGCTAACATATAGTTAGCGAAACACGTGTCGAGGCGTTAAAAAATCGTTTTGGTTAGTGGTAAAACAGTGTAGTGTATATGTTATATTGATATATGCACCATAGCCTTAATTTTCGTGTTCCCTCTCCCCAGATCACCTATATAGGTATACCTACCTCCAGAAAACTTGAATATTCTTAAATTAGGGAAATACATGATAAATCACGCAATTTGTTCTAAAAAAAAAATTGTTCTAAAATTGTTCTATCCGTCATTCGGTTGCCCCCTTACGAGCAACCCTCAGAAGTCTTCGAGAGTCTTGTGCGAGCAATAAGGAATGACGGAGGCCCTATACCTTTTAACGTGTGATCCCAAACACTTTCTTGGGCCATCAGAAAAATTTCTGCAGTCGTTTGGAATCGAACCCACCACCGGCAAGCGAATGCGAATTAGAATACCGACACTCTGTCCGCACGGCTACCTGACCCCATTATGATACCTACAGTATGATGCAAATGTATGGAATAAATTCATTATTTCAGAAATGGGCGACATTTGAAGAAATTCCAAAAACACGTGAGTTTTAATTTCTGATACCTCATCCCATGATATTCATATGAGAGATGTTACGTCACCGGTGTTGGAGTAAATACGTAATGGACGATTTTTTCAAATACAAATAGGGGTCATGTGACACCTTGATTGAAAGGTCTACCGATCGTCTATTCAACAGTCAAAATGTTGCATAAGAAGATTGAAATTAAAATGGATTATCATATGTGATCAACTGAATCTTGCAGAGGTCTGCTATACTGAGAATTGAACATCGAAGGGTCGTCTAGTTGAAAAAATACGTCGAAAAAAAGTTCTTAACTCTAGTTTTTGGTTTCGAAAGTCGTCTTGTTTTGAAATGAATTTATTCCATACATTTGCATCATACTGTATATACATTTCGGTATTATTTTCTTGTTCAGTAATTCAGTATCTTGTATTGATCATTATCTTTTTATTATTTATATTATCAATTGAGTGGAATTTGGAATAATTATATATCCTACAATTATGCAAAAAATATCTTAAAGGATTCACTTGGGAGTTAATAATTATCTGAATAAAAATACAAGATTTAATGTTAGACCCATATATATCTCTGTTACAGAGACACCTAGATCCCATTTTTTTGTGAAATACTCCACAAAATTTGATGAAACTATGATACGCCAATTTCCACAGTATTAATTATGTTATTGTACACATTAATTAAAGTATAAATGATACAATCATTAATTATTCAAAATCATGAAAAATACTCTCTTTTCTTATAGGTAATGAAAGTCGGCATCATTAAAAACTGATGACGTGATGACAAGCACGACCAAATACCAAATCTCTCATATTTCTCAACAACTATTCACTTCCACCGTAGGAGTGTATCGAGATACACAACAAACATAAGTCGTATCGTATATAGCTGGATTGATCATACACCGTATATGTCATTCCGGTCAATTTTGCGTTTTCCTATAACGTTTTTCATATTATGAAATTTCGTGGATGTCAATATTTATTCAAAATATGTACGCGGTTTCTGACAGTGAATAATACTACTTCAAAATAATGAAATATTTCCATAGTTTATTGTGCATATGGCACCATATTTGGTGGGTAGCATGGACGTAATACGTCCATGGTGGGTATGGGTATAACAGTCTCTGTGGAATTGGTAAATTAAACTGGATACCAGTAAATAACATTTTATCAATAAAATCTCAATAAAAAATATAATTCTTTAAAAATAATAAACATAAAATAATCGTTGTTTCAATTTAAATTCGAATACATGGAGTAAATTTCTTTTTTATAATAATCTTCAATGGCTTTCCTCTTCACCTTCAGGGTTGCCGATACTAATCCCATTTCTGGACTCCAGACATCTGGCACCAAGGTAATGGCAGCTGGGACTTCGAATTTCTCCAATTTACCTAAAAAAAATAATAATTATTGTATACTTACCTGATTTTCAAACGATGATATATTTAAAAAATATCTTCGCAGTAAGTGTGAGAATTGAACAAAGGAAATATTTGCAATATCACTAGATCTGAGGTAACTGCCTAACGGATTTTTTGATTTTGCTCGGGTTTGGTTTGTTCGTATTTTTTCTGCTCATAAAATAGCCCTGTGAACTGATCAGAAACTTGGCAAGACTAACAATTATAAACTTATTAGTAATTGTGTAGTACATAACTGAATAGGAAAATCAATTCAAGATGAACTTGGCAGCACTGCAAAATCCATTGGATGTTTAACGTTTTACTGACCTCTCAGCCCGTGTTCGGTGACGCTCTGCAACACCGCCTTGACCACCCCGGAGTCTGCGCAAATCCGGTCGAACGTCCGGCCCACGACGCCCCTCGCCTCCGCGAACGCCGCCAACTTCGCCTTGTTGGGGGCGATCAGCGCAACGCAGCTATTCTTCGTCGATTTCCCGTACACGCACACGTTCTCGACCAGCGAGTGCGTGCCTAGCTCGGACTCCACTTTGCCCAAGGACACGTATTCGCCTGCTTGCAGCTTGACGAGGTCCTTCTTGCGATCTGCAGAAATAACAATAATTGTTTTCATGAAACGAGATCAAGTTCAGCGGAGTAGAGGCACGACTTTTGACCACAGATAAATAGTAGTTACGGTGGCGCAAGCTCTAGACCATCACCATTTATAGGATCTCGCTTCGTTCAAATGCCTCTTGATTGTGTGGAAAATCAGCCAACATTGAACAACGAGGGCAACATATCTGCATATATCTCTCAGAAGCGAGGATCGACAGTTGAATAAGAAGGGGATTTTGAAATCATATAGCTACAGGTCAAGTTCCGATATTGCTGATACTATACTGGCCACAGAGTAAGCAATTCAGATTAACAAACTGAAGAAATGAAGCATAGTCGTGAAATATTTGATATCAAAAGTGGGAATAACGAACCATCTTGTAAATTACTGGTAGTTTTAACGTCAACTGCCTCTGTGAGATCTTCCAGTTCGACTTAATACATTTTCCCAAAGTATTTCAAAATAATAATATATCATTTCTATCGACTCATACCTAACCATTCAAACGCTTAGCCTAAACAGTAAACTTTTAGCCTCTAACAGGGTTCCTTGCAATGATCCACGAAAACGTTGCCAGTAAATTTCAGTAAAATCTACTGGAGAAAAAATGAAAATGACCTTTAACCACATATAAACAGTAGTTACGATGGCGCAAGCTCAGACCACGTGTAAAATAAGCCAATATTAAACAAAGAGGGTATATATCTTCAACTCTCCGAGAGGCCAGAATCGTTTATCACGCATGTCAGCATTTCACAGTTGAATAAAACGGGAATTTTGAAATCATATATAGCACTCAGTAGCAGAAAAAGGCCGACGTTAAAGAAACAAGAAAAAAAAAAGGAATATGTGCATTTTGTAGGTCAATAATATAAGACACCGAGCACTGAAGACTGAGGTAGTTCCAAAGAATATCGCAGCTGTTCTTCAACGGTTCCCCGTATACGCACTCCTTCAGCTGACTATTCTAATAATAATAAATTGACGAAAAAGCAATAAACCAGATGAGAATCATTAGAATTTTAATTTCTTCATAATATGCATAATTGACAATGAGGTCAATCATTTTCTCATCATCTATTGAAATAATTGAATTCGATTTGTTAGTGCCACACAGAATCTATTCGAATTGAGTTATTTATTTTCGACGTGATGATTATCAAATATTTTTCAATGAGATGAACTGAATCTGGAAAGATTGGCAGTTTAGAGCCGTCGTAAGAATGAGGCAAGTTGGTATGGTATCAAAATTCAATATCAAATTGTGAAAAAGAAGTATTTAGATGATTTATCTCTTTAGTTCTGGAAATATGTCAAGTCAAAATTATTTCTCTCTCAATCTAGCATGAACTGAACAAGTCAGAAAATAATAAAATATTTTTTTTTTGCTTTTGGGTGTATGATAAATTGACATTCATCATACAGGGCGTGGAAATGAATTTTGAATTGAGACTCTATCACGAATCTGCGATTAGAGGTCTATAAAAATCACAAGTTTCCATCGTTCAAGTTTGAACCCCCTGATTGGGTATGAAAGTGTTGAAAACGAATATTCTCAGATAAATTATGAACATACAAAAATGGATATATATTTATATAAAGCAATACATTGAATATTCAGAATGATGTGTGTATATATATATTTTTGTCTGAAGGAGAATGCAAATTCTCAATTTCAGAAATTTTTATATTTTATTTTCAAACTCTTATCGTGTGTGTTCAATAGATATAATTCAATGTTCGTCGTGGCATATAGCCAGGAAAGTAGTTGTTTTCTATTGAATTAACTGATAAAGAGTAAATATTCTCATCACATAGAGAATGCGAATCCTCAATGTATTGCTTTATATAAATATATATCCATTTTTGTATGTTCATAATTTATCTGAGAATATTCCTTTTCAATAAAATATTTGTGAAGAACTCATCGATTCCACTCTTACCTATGATTTTGAGGACTCCACGTTCTCGTATCTCTCCGATATCGCCTGTTCTGAACCACCTCTGTCCATTTTCTTCGAAAAAGTCATCATTCATGTTCTTCGTCATTTTGTAGTACCCTTTACCGACACAATGTCCCCCTATCAATATTTCCCCCCTCGGATAAGGCTTGTCCGTGACGAAATATCGACCTTCCTCCCAATTCACTAACTTGACTTGAGCCGTAGTGATCGGAGCGCCAACGTGACCAAAAGATAAATCAAAATCTGTAAAGAATTCAGGAAACTAAATACATTGAAGTGAATCAATCACGAAAATCATACATAATCATACATAATGGGACCAAGTATGGACCCTTGGAGCATACCCAACGTTGCAATTTGAATATATTTTTGGACGTTGGAGAATAATAAACAAATATATTTTCTTGAATAATTGAGTTGATTGGAACATATCATTGATTTCAATTTTCCATTATTATCTTTGTATTTTTTTGTTACGCATAACGCCTACTAACTAGCTTTATTTCCTTTTAGATGGACAATGGTTTCTCAACTCATGTCTCTATTTCCTAACGGTGAACGCATCTATTTTCTGGACGAAATACACAATACTGTATACTAAAAAAATAACACTTTGAAAAAACAAGTACCTCGAAGATACCAACCTTCACTAGTAGTTGCACATGAAGTAGTTTCTGTCAAACCGTAGCCTGCGATAATGTCAGTGCATAAGCAAGTTTTGACCAATTTTTGGGTATCTGCTGATAGAGGGGCTCCACCGGACGTGATAATCCTCAGTCGTCCACCCACAATTTTCTTAACTGGTCCAAAAATCACCCTAGAAAATATCCATTTTCATTCATCAAGACGAAGCGAATAACACAAAAATCTAGAGAAATGTTTCTGAAATGAGTATATTGAAGATGGTAACGTTGTTTTTGGAATACCAACCTGTCTATTATTGGCGTAGAAAATCCTCTACTTGTCCAATGTTGTTTATAGCCACAGCCAAAATTGAAAATCATTCTTTTGAAAGAACTACTAGCAGTTACTTTTTCTTGTACACTTTTCGAAATTCTATCTAAAATCAACTGAAACAAAAAAGCATCAGATTATATCCATACACAATCAGATATTATAACACAAACAATTCACTGTGTAGGTATATCATAATATCAAGATGAAAGGAATATTGAGGGAAGCGTTTTAAGCAAACTAGGAAAAGATTATTGGACATAGCCCTCGAGAAGAGTCAACCGCAGACATGTGTGTTTCGGGGTTTTTGGCCCTCATCAGTACGCTGAAAGTAGTGCAGAAGACAGGCAGCACTTGGTGGAAGACGAAACAATAAATCGACGGGGTTAACAAACAGAAGCCAGCAAGGTATCTCAAACAATTCTTTTTTCATCAATCAAAGAATGAAAATGTATAAAAATAAATTAAATTCGCCCGTACTGATCCTCCTGTCCAGAGCAGAAGCTTGAAATGATATTCAGACGACCAGAAATTATATAATACAATATATAAAGAGAATAATTATATTTCGACACATAACAGATATAATTCAATATTCTGTGGTATTGACCAGAATAGATATTTGAGAAACCAGTTAGTAAAAGCGTTTCCTAACGTGTATTAGGTACAATATTTGTTTTAATTTCAACGTTTCAAAACTTCCATCAGTTCTGAAAAGTGTCACATTACATGTCAAAATTGGAAAAAGTACTTGTTAGTTGTTATATATTTCAACAATTTTCTTATAATTTGTTGGATGGTACAAAATGTGAAGTTGTCGATTTGCGATCCCTGGATACAACATTTGATCTGGACCTAACAAATTCTTCTCACGGTGCATTTTTTTAAAGTTCAAGCAGTTAAAGGGATGCAGACAAAAATTCAAGTAATTCAAATTCAAGGTTATTATTTTCGATCCCATCCCGTATACTCACCGGCACAGAGGTCATGAGCGTAGGCCGCAATATCGAGGCGTCTCCGAGAGTGCCCCTTTTGATTTTGCTCGAAGAATCCAACATGGTCAAAGCACTGGAATATCCCACCCGAATTCCGATGAAAAGAAAAGCGTTTTCCACCAACAGTTCGTAGACGTGGGCCAATGGCAAGTAACCGATCAGGACGTCTTTGTACGGATACAATTCGGCAACGTCGCAAAATCCGCGAACGGCAGTCATCATGTTCTCATGGGTCAGAATTACTCCCTTGGGAACACCGGTAGAACCGCTGGTGTACATTATTATGGCAGTGTCTTGTGGCGTTGGGTGATGTTCCCCTGAAACAGTTGAAAATGCACAGTCCAGCGAGTTATGAACACTATTTTATTAAAATACTAGCTGTCTGGCCCGACCTCGCACGATTGGTGTACATTTAAAAAAATATATTTTTTGTGACGGGAAAAAAATTTGGCATTTCATGTTGGCAGGTTATAAAATGTCACTTTCCATAAATTACTTTTTCCCGGATAAGTATCACATTAAATACACTGTTGATGGCTTTTGTTGTGCTATAGTTCCGAAAAAAGAGTCAATAATACCGTCTCCGAGAAAGAACTGCAAGTCCTTTTATCTTCCATTCGACTTCGCGGTTAGGATACAACCACTAAATTCGCAAATTTTTGAAATCAAATCACAGAATTGGACTGACAGAAGTGACATCATTACTTCAAAAGAATGGTAAATATGCCTACAAGATATTCATGAAAAAACGATTATTTTTAAAGTTTAACACACTGTGTCTTGAAAACTATGCATTTCCAGACCCACGTATATATGCAATAAATGTCATGTTTTCTCATGCAGAATCACCCCCTTATTGATTCTTTGCGCATAAATTCCGGGCACCCTACCCTGTATACTCACACTCATTTTCATTCTCTCAGTATCTTTTGTATATTTATATGTTGTTTTACGTATTAAAAATATTGAACCCAATCGGTCAAGCCGTTTAGTAGTCGACGTACCGACAGCAGCGACACCTACCGCGTCCAACTGTATTTTTACCATCGAAATACCCATCTTTACCATCGAAATACCCATTTTTACCATCGAAATATCCATATAGGAATGGAGCATATTCCCGCGTTAAAAAGTGGTATATGTTTATCAGGGAAAATATGTCGGCTTCTGATGGTGAAAGAAATTTTTCAAATCAGTCCAGTAGTTTCGGAGCCTATTCGATACAAACAAACAGACAAACAAACAATCAAACAAACAATATAAACGCCGAACAAACGATCAAATCTATACAGGCTGAATCACGGTGGATGGCACATTAAACGTTTCTGGAGAACGCAACTCAGGCTTAAACGAAGTAGGTTTTGCCCAGCGAGCACAAACATCCCTGGGATGTTTTGGGATGTTTTGAAAATGTTGGCATGAAGATGTTATTTTGAGACGTAATATGCACTGACCAAAGAGGTCTTTGAAGGATATTGAAGTATTGTTTTTGTTCTTCTGTGGCATTTCTTTGTTTGCCTACTGAGAGGTATCCCTGGGATGTTTTGGGATGTTTTAGAAATGTAGGCATGAGGATGTTTTTTTGAGGCGTAATATGCACTTCCCAAAGAGGTCTTAGAAGGATATTGAAAGTATTGTTTTTGTTCTTTTGTGTCCTTTCTTTGTTTGCCCCACCACAACGTCTCATGCTTACGTCATAATACGATGAATTCTGATTTGTTTTCGATTTTGTTCTTCTTGTTCGCAATTGGCATTCGCGTTTGCAGCGTGTCACTCTCACATCACGCTGCTAACGAACAGAAAGGAATTTGGTGAAGTTTATTGTGTTAGAAGACTTATTTAGTTTGTGATAATGACCATCAGATGCAAGATGTGTTGTTCGGTGCCTCAGTGTAATCAATATATAAAAGTACGAATTCATCAATACACAGCTTCTCCGCAGTTGCAAAATTATGCATTGTGGAGAACATTTAAAAAATTGGGAAACCTATTTCCAATTATATGTCTGTGTGTAGTATGCACTACTCAGAAACCGATTAAGAAGGTAATTTCATATCAAGAAAATATTTTTATGTTCAATCTATTTTTAATGCATTTTTTCATTCAAGGGAAATGGAATCCTAATGCAAAAGTTCATTTTGACAAAAAGGCTTCAGAAAAGTACCTCGAAAATGTTTTTTTACAGCGATTTAATGTGCGCAAGACGCGTTGAAAATGTTTTGTTGTGTCCATGAAAAGGCTTTAAAAAGAACTAGGGAGAAGGTAGTTTTGTGACATATCAAGGACATCTCGATAATTGCCGCCTGCGGCGAACATTGGCTGTTCTATAATAGTTCTATTCATGTGTGAACAGAACATCGCCGTGGATGTTCAATGTCTCGAAATCTCGTACTTTTAACATCTCTGAGATGTTTTTGTGCTCGCTGGATGCTCACCTTTCTCGGACTTTGCACCCAGATCCAGAACATGTCCAAAAGAGACGATGTTCACACGATTATCAAAATCATCAGTACTCCCCACTCTCTCCAACTGGTCCTCCATATACACCAAAGTCCTGACTCCGGGCGTCAGCTTCAAAATACCCCTGAATTTCGCCAACAAAGTGAAAGTGGTGATAACCGTTTGGGCTTCGGTTTCGTTTATGGCATGCGCGATGGCCTCATCCCCCAGGGTGGCATAAACTGTCACCAGAGGGATGGATTGCCTGAAGAGGGCGTAGGCAGCAATGATCCACTCGGCCCTGGTTTCAGCCAGGATGACCATGTTCTTGCCGGGTTCGTTTCCCATTTCTAGGAGACCTTGCCCGAAGTTCAGAGCCAGAAGATTAACTTCCTTGTAGGACTTCCATTCATATTCTCCCAGGTGGAACTGAAACCCAAACAATTGAATATGCTGTATGAAGCGTCATGAATGAAGATATTTGTATTTTTGTGCTTGGTTTTCCGTGTCCTTGTCAAACCATTATTTGACCACATGGCATATATCGGGTGACAAAGGAGACATGAAACAGCCTGTAGTTTTTTCATTTGAAGAGATAAAAATTTGGAATTCACGAGGGTTATATTATCGATGATGGTGCTTCCCTTGAACCCAATGCAATTTTCTCCAACCACCTGTTTGATCGGGAGTGGACCCAACTTTTTTTTTCGAATGGCACCCTGTATATTTCTGTAGCCTATCTTATCTGCCTTGAAATTCTCTATTCAACTATGTATCACAATTTGATATTCGTTCATTAATTGCCTGTTAAATTGCATTTTATTGAAATATATGAAGTTGGCTGTGTCCCGAATGCAATGACATTTCGATTCTTGATAGGCTTAGAAATCCTAAGATCATGACTTAGACGATATTATTAGAATATTTTCCATACCCAAATCGGACCCAGAAGATTGCCAATAATTTCATTGAGTTTAAATGTCATTATGTCAAATATTACAGGGTGATTCACCATAAATGTCCCCCCCTCAATTATTTATAAACCGATTGCGAAATTTTAAATATCATCTTAAATGATGTTCGATAGAGATTTATTCCGCTACATCAGAAAATACAAGGTGCTCGGAACAAACGATCTACAGGGTACTATTTGATTTTTTTAAATGGAACACCCTATTTTTCATTGTATTTTTAGATTCTCCCTGAAGAGCTGATTTCATCAAAAACGATATTTTTCAACTTTAGGATTTTTCTGTGACGAAACTATCTACTGACATTTAATAATTGGAACAGATACAGGGTGATCAGAATTCTGAATCTTGAATCAGACTGTATATGTTCCAATTGAATGGCAGTAGATAGTAAATCAAAAGTTGAGATAGGAACATCAAAGCCGTTTTGACCAATAATGAATAGTTTCGACACAAAAAAAAGTTGAAAAATCTCGATTTTGAACACCCTATATCTTTGTAATCATTCCCGCTAGACCCCAAGTGTGATACATTGATGAAATCAGCCCTCCAGGGAGAATATAAAAATACAATGAAATACAGGGTGTTCCATTTGAAAAAATCAAGTAGTAGTCGGTAGATCGTTTGGTCCGAGCACCCTGTATTTTCTGATGCAACGATAAAAAAGTTTCTGAAAAATCATTCCAGATGTTATTCAAAATTTTTGAATCGGTTCAAAAATATGTGAGCTAGAGGGGGGACATTTATGGTGAATCACCCTGTACACCTCATTTGATTTATTGCCGCAATTTCGGAAGCACCTTGTATTCTTGTCAGAAAGATCGGCACTGAATTATTGTATCACCCTGTACAAACGCATCCAGACCTACCTTTTTGAATACTTTACCATTTGGTTGAACTTCGTCGTCTTCGCCTAGAATTTTTCTTGTACCCAGACACCGTTTCTCACTGTGTTTTTCTGCTGCATATACCGAAAGTTTAGCCATAGTATCAATGTTATTTTTGAGAAGTTCAATGTGGAATTCAGTTGGCTGCTTTGTGCACCTGAGAGTAATCGACTTCTCATCTCGATGAATAGCAATCGCCTGGAAAATAATAGTATATTCTTCAACCAGCGTATAATGATAGCTATTATTCCCGAGGATATGATTCCGAAAAGAGCCGTAGGCGAGTTTCGGAATTATCCGAGAGAATAATAGCTACTATACGCGAGTAGAAGACTATACTTTCTCTACGACTATACGATAGTCAGAAATTTAATGTAATCTAATTATTATTTATGAAAATGATATACTTGATGTATGAATTTTACTGATATTATAATACAATTGACAGGAATCTTTAATATTCAACGAACTCAATGATGAAACAACACAATAATTACTAGGTCAGTAAATTATGTTTCTCGTACTTTGTGACTGAATTTTTAGTGATATTCTCACAATTCGTGAAATTTAATGTCGGTGTTGCATTTGAATCAACACTGACATTTTTATTCATATTGCTAGTTGATGTTTTTTGTGTGAAGGAACTGTTATCCGATGATGATGAACATTGTTCGATTCATTGAAGAAATCGAAGCTGCCGTTTTTTTATTCAACATGGAATCTTCTAGAAATCCTTCTGCCACCGATGTGCTCTTCCAGCCACCATGTCTTTTCAATGCTGTTATGCCTCCACCTGCATTGACAAGCAAAGCAATGCCCGGTGTACATCTCGGGATTTGGTAGCTTCAAAAATATAACTATTTGTTTTCCCATTGCTACAAACTTATTAATTCCAATTTTCTAAAGAGTACATTTTCCTTTTTGGTAATTCATGAAAAAATTGGAAATCACAACATTTGCTGCTCGTATATCAATGTACTTTTCACAAAATTGATAAAATTTTCCGGTTACAGTGAACCTCCTTACAATTTTAGTTTTAGTCTCAGGAATAGAGTTATCATCCATGCAGATCAAAGATCTTGAATATCTTCAATATTCATAGAGTACATTTCTATGGAACGGCAAGCCTCCATTATATCCTCCAGATATCAAAGTTAAAACTTAAAAGACTCTATAAGTCAATCTGACATTCGCGAAAGTCAAGCCGTGACGTGACCCGTAAAATGAAGCAGAGCCTTCTTGAGAAATTTGTTTGGTAGATTTGCTGGTTTTTCATTAGTCTAATCTTTCCAGTTGCTGTGGATCCTGAAAATTCTGAATCTGTGATTGGTCGAGTGCCGTTGAATAATGAGTTGGGATCCACGGTGTCTTGGAATCATCTCCATTCATCAATTACTAACCTATATTATGTAATCAATGTAGAATACGATAGTCGTAGAGAAAAAATCTTATGTGATGGTTAATTTACAGGGAGATTTCGATATTCACTAGTGGCGATTATATCGCCTACACTATTTCAATCATTTGAATCATTCAATGGCAAATTCAGTGATTGATTATTTTTTTGGAGGAGCATTATCCGCCTCTTTATTCAATCAAAAGATCTTGGGGAAAGATCATGCATTTTCTGCTTACCTTCTGCATATTGGACAAGTTGGTAGCTCTCCATGGTTTTTGAAGAAGAAAATAAAAAGGATATGTCAAAAAATCGAAAACTGTGGCACATGATTTGATTATGAATAGAACCAAATTCAGATCAAAACCAGTAATGTCTCTGAAAAAATAATAAAATAAGAGGCATAAGTATATCAGACTATCAGTAGGTACCTATATATCTATCAGGCACTATACGCATTCTTATTGTTGGATTCATGTTATGATGGAAAATTTTAAATAGATTATCATATTTCATGAGATCATGGCTATTGAACGTAGAAAATTTTTATAGACTGATATCAATAATTGGTTTTCAATGTAAACATTTGTTTCGAAACACTCAAGAATACAAGTCAATTTCGGGCAGTAGGTACCTATTTATACCTACAAAGTTTACTGCAATATAGAAAAATGAGCGCCATAATCAAAAACTATTCTTGTGAAGAATATGATAGGTAAATAGATACTATTCCGGTATTATTTTCAAAATTTGTTCTGGCTTTCTTCTTTGAAATCAGGAACTTATCGGGAATCAAAAAAATGATGGATTGAACAAAGATATAATAATGAATGGATGTAATAAATCAAGAACTATTTCACTTGAATAAGAAATTACTGTATCGAAACATGTCCTCTTTTCAACAATTTTGAGGAAATCCTATTGTTTGTGAAATTTTCCAATTATAGTAGAATCCCGCCATGATTTACCATGTTGAAATTATAGGTAATTGAAATTTTATGGAAATAGCTTTACGCATGAATCACTTGACGGAAACTCTCTGATACATCGCGAGTTCAAACTTTTATGAGATACCTATATTTCTTTTCTGTTACCATCTTCGTATGTTCATACATACATACACCTATAACTCCTATAACTTTTTTGTTTATACAGATAAGCAATTGAAATTTGGTGTGTAAGTATAGTACATATACAGGGTGATTCAAAAGTAAGCGGCATCCTTTCAGAGGCGTATTCCTTGCTTGAAAATAAGGCAAAAAGTTCCTATTGATAAGGATCCGAAAATGCTTCCTAAGGGAGCTACGGCCCTTTGAATAGGACACCTCAAAGACGGTTTTTTCTCTATAACTTTAAAATCCTTCACAACAAATTTTTAAAAATTGGTGTACGGCATAAACATTCGATGGTAAATAGGACTCCGTATTCGAAATTTCAGAATTTCATTCAGGGGCGTCACATGCGGGAGAGGGTAAGTGTAAAAATATCCCTTCTTCTCCGGATATTCAGGTTACTGTGATTTCGTTTGGAAATTATTTCGAATACGGAGTCCTATTTACCATCGAATGTTTATGCCGTACACCAATTTTTAAAAATTTGTTGTGAAGGATTTTAAAGTTATAGAGAAAAAACCGTCTTTGAGGTGTCCTATTCAAAGGGCCGTAGCTCCCTTAGGAAGCATTTTCGGATCCTTATCAATAGGAACTTTTTGCCTTATTTTCATGCAAGGAATACGCCTCTGAAAGGATGCCGCTTACTTTTGAATCACCCTGTATATATATGCATTATTCGACGTGTTCAACTATTTTCTGTCACTTCCGGTTTGACCAGAAATAAGTCATATATTCTTATTTCAAATGGGACATCCATAATATTTTCACTGGAGTTAAATAGTTATTTATTATACAAGGGAAAAAAGTAGTAGATTTTAGCTCCAGGTTGTGTTGTCTCCCGACGCGTAGCGGAGGGAGACAAAAAACCGTGAGCTAAAATCTAATATTTTTCCCGTGTATAATACACTATTTTTTTCTGTGACAGAGGGAAGGACGAATCAATATTGAGAAGATATTACATTATTTCGCAATCCGAAAATTATCGACGTGAAATTTCAAGTTTTTAACAGTAGGGACACCTGCGTTTTATAGGCATCTTTATCATTCTTTTGAAGTAATCAAATATCTGATGTCACTTCTGTCAGTTCAATTCTGTGATTTGATTTTAAAAAATTGCGAATTCAGTAGTTGTTTAGTAATATACGAAACCGCGAAGTCGAATGGAAGATAAAAGGACTTCCAGTTCTTTCTCGGAGACGGTATTATTGACTCATTTTTCGGAACTATAGCACAACAAAAGCCATTAACAGAGTATATATATGTGATATATATCCCGGAAAAAAGTACTCACTTTTTTCCCACGGGAAAAAAGTAATTTATGAAAAGTGACATTTTATAACCTGCCAACAGAGATGAAATGCCAAACTTTTTTCCCGTCACAGAAAAAACATTTGATTTCGAATCATGTTGCCTAGGAGAAATAGTTTCGATGAAGTTTTACTGTTCATTTGTTCCATATAGGCTCATTCAAAATTTACAATATCGTAATCATTAGGATGATAACTCATTTTTTCGAAATAGAGAATGAGAGTGGCTCATTACCATATATGAAAAGGGTATTTTGTTATGAACACGTTGTTACCACATAATTTCAGGATGATAAATGTCAACAACAAGCAAATGGGGTGTCATTTTCTTTATGTTCTGGTTCCCACGGAAAGGGATATCCTGTAATGTTCAGAGAACATCGTGAGAACCAATGGAACACCTCCCTTGGCAATGTGTTCAAGAGCCTCGCTGTTCGTTGGATGAACGAGTCTTTGGAAATAGATGTTCTGCAGGTCTCCAAAGTGACCACGAAGGGGTGCGAAGCCTCAACTCGACGGGTTAATCTCACGGGGACTGCCAAGGGAGGAACAATTGTTGATATTTCAGAAGAGTATCGTCCATGAAAATATCTATAAAGTAGAGCCAGATCGCCAACTTTTATACGGTGTTCAAGAGAAGTGAGTGAGTTTGTGTGCGAGGCATCACCCAGGAGACGAATTGCCCTTTTTTGGACAGAATCCAACTGTTTCAGGGTATGTTTGGGTGCTGCACTCCAAATATGGGAACATTATTTCAGGACAGGTCGGATCTGTGCCTTAAAGATCATAAGCAGCTGACTGGAAGTGAAATAGCTCCTGGCCCGAAATGACAATGTTATTCTCTATATCGAAATAAGTAAAAATATACCAGGTGTCTCATTCAGAATAAGAAAATATGGATCATTTCCGGTCAAACCGGAATTGACAGAATACAATTGAATACCTCAAATAATGCATATTTATGAACTATACTCACACCACCAAATTTCATCTCTTCATTTATAGAAACAAAAAAGTTACGGGGGGGTGAGTCACTTTTGAGAAACATCCAGTACTTATTCATATATGTACAGGGTGATTCACCATAAATGTCTTCCTTCCTCTAGCTCAGTTATATTTGAACCAATTTCAAAATTTGAAATATCATCTTAAGTGATTTTCGATGAAGTTTTTTTCGCTACATCATAAAATACAGAGTGCTGGGAACAAACGATCTACAAGGTACTATTTGATTTTTTTTAAATGTAACACCCTATTTTTCATTGTATTCTGATGAGCTGATTTGATTAATGCATCACACTTGGGGTCTAGCGGGAACGGTTACAGAGATATAGGGTGTTCAAAATCGAGATTTTCCAACTTTGGGATTTTTTTTTACGAAACTATTCATTATCGGTCAAAACGGCTTTCAAGTCCGTATCTTAACTTTTGATTTACTATCTACTGACATTTAATAATTGGAACAGATACAAGGTGATCACAATTCTGAATCTTGAAAAAGTTGAGATAGGGACATAGAAGCCGTTTTGACCAATAATGGATAGCTTCGACACAAAAAAAAATCCTAAAGATGTGAAATCTCGATTTTGAGTGATATATTGATGAAATCAGCTCTTCAGGAAGAATCTAAAAATACAATGAAATACAGGGTGTTCCATTTGAAAAAATCAAGTAGTACTCTGTAGATCGTTTCTTCCGGGCACTCTGTATTTTCTGATGCAACAGGAAAAAAATTAGGAAAAATCATTTTAGATTATTTTTCAAATTTTTAAATCGGTTCAAGAATAAGTGAGCTAGTGGGGGGACATTTATGATGAATCACCCTGTACATACATACAGATATTATTATGTAAGAAATGAATGTTCGGATTATCCGTGCTTTTCAGTTATTCCTGCCTCGTCCGGTCCCGGCGTGAAGCACGTAAAATCAAGGATATAACTGTACTATACGGATTTCCATCAAGTAACTGCTGAACAAATTCAATTAATAATATTGAATGAAAGTTGTATAAAACCAGCAATATTCGTGAAAAATCGGTAGTACTTATATAAATATAAAAGGTAGAGGCTATATTATTCAATAGAATAGAAAAAGGTAAAAATGTTATTGCTGCATAGCAAAAATAAGATCCCTGAACTCATAAGATGTATGAAGGTGAATGTACCTAAAGATCTCGCAAAGATATAGAAAATGCTTGAATACAGATACCTTGAATTAATAGAATAGGTAATAATCAATATTACTTGGACAGAGAACAAACCAAGTTGCCTAAACTCTTAACCAGTGCTTTAAACCCAAAAAACTTTAAAAAGCTTGAACTATTTCTCAGAAACGTAGACGTGTTTGAGTATATATGAAATGTACTATAATACTATTGTACCACCGCTAATAACCATATTGGTTGATGCGGATGAATAATTAAAAAAAAAAAAAATATTACTTACCCGCTGGTCATTGTTTCTGCATAATATGACGCCTTAATAAATTAACAATATCAAATGGTGGATGATAGTCTTGAATCCTTCAGACTCAGATGTATAAACATCACTATCTACCATAGGCCGACTGATAAGAGATGGCCGTATCCACTCTTATTTACATAGATCTCTGAGGACTTTATTCCCATCACTCAATAATTAAAACATGATATGCGATAGCTAGATATATCCAGACTGTGGTTCTGTTGTTGAAGGGTAAGCCATCTATTTGTTATTCGATTGTTGATACCAGGTGATATGGCTTAGTTCAACGTGCTCCCATGTTGTTCAGATCCTGCTCTGGATTATTTGATAGGCATCTTCGAGACCCATTGACAGTAAATTTAGAATAGATACCTGTGCAACAGTAAATAAATTACAATCTTTGGACCCGTAAAATAATATTAATAGGAAATGATAATGATAATGATGATGATAATGATACTGATGATGATAATAATAATAAAATTGATAATGATGATTAGGGATTCAAGATTGACAGCGATACATGTAAGTTTGAACTAAGAGGTTTATACTCGTTGATTCACATACCTCACAAGGAAGCAAAACGATTGAAAAACTATCAAAAACTCAAAATCAATAAACTCTTCTTCTTGATTTTCTCACAGAAGATAGGTTTGGAATACGATAAGGTAAAGGTAATCTATCAGTTTAGATTGACATGTAGAAAAATTCGGAATGCTCCCAAATATTTTTGGAAAAAAACGAATATCTGCGATATCATTTTTGTTATATCAGATTTCCAAACCGACGTATGGTCTTTGAGGTTTTTTAAATACGTCCCTGGATTTTTTATTATGGATTTCAGGAAAGTTCTATCTACTATAAAATCAACGGCAACGGTGTATCGTACCGTTGATTGATTGTTACGCTTAGCATAAGCGTAATATATCAGTCAACGATCGTACTTATTCGGAAAATGTATTTTTCTACAAACGTCAAAAAATGACAAGGTTTGCGCATTGAAAACAAATTGCGAAGTGACACTATTTTCAGTTTCCTACGTTACCATGATACCTTGCACCTAACAATTCGCGAAGTAAAACAGTGCGCGAAGTACCTACTTCGCGCATTGTTATATGTAAAATATATGAGATATCTATATTTCAACTTTACGGTCCTCAATCGAGCAAACATCCACGAAATCATCTATTTCTGAATGTTCAACAATAACTTTGTTTTATCTCTTGGAGCGCACGAAAGGAAATTCCTATTATGTTCGTGGAACATCTTGCGTACCTAGGGAGGATAGGAGGGGGCCCTTCAAGCCAGTTCAATACTATTTTTTATATCAAACTGCGCATATTTCGACTTTAGGAATATATTTTCTTACGTTTGTAGAAAAAAATTTTGTTTGCAACTCGAGCGCGAAATACTTTGGTCATCTCGGCTATTTTTTTACTCGGCTACGCCTCGTAAAAAAAATCAGATCTCGATCACCAAAGTAGCATTTCGCGCTCTAGATACAAAAATAACTATTTTAATCCTATTAAAAATCTATTTTCTTTCTCTCTCTAGCACATGAGTTTTTATGTACAGGGTGGCCAACTAAGACTCCAGAGTTCGATTTCTCTGTTGTCTTGAGAGATACAAAAAAAAGTTATGTATCAAAATTGAATTAATAATCGAGCTTAACATTTCAAAATTTCTTTGAAATACACAGGGTGTTCCGTAAGGTCACAGCACATCAAAGCTAGGTTTTTTTCATGGAAACACCCTATATTTCATTTCATCTTTGAATTCTTCCTGAAGATCTGATTTCAACAACGTATCATACTTAGGGTCTAGCAGTGAAAGTTACTGACATATAGGGTGTGCAAAATCGAGATTTTCCAAGTTCAGGATTTTTTTTCTGTCGAAACTGTTCATTATTCGTCAAAACGGTTTACATGTCCCTATCTCAACTTTTCACTCACTATCAATTGGTGTTCAATTGACATTTAATTGAAACAAATTATAAATTAAGATTTTTTGACCATCTTGTATCAATTTCAATTGAAATTGATACAAGATGGTCAAAAAATCTGAATTTATAATTTGTTTCAATTAAATGTCAATTGAACACCAATTGATAGTGAGTGAAAAGTTGAGATAGGGACATGTAAACTGTTTTGACGAATAATGAACAGTTTCGACAGAAAAAAATCCTGAACTTGGAAAATCTCGATTTTGCACACCCTATATGTCAGTAACTTTCACTGCTAGACCCTAAGTATGATACGTCGTTGAAATCAGATCTTCAGGGAGAATTCAAAAATGAAATAAAATATAGGGTGTTCCAATGAAAAAAACATAGCTTTGATGTACTGTGACCTTACGGAACACCTTGTGTATTTCAAAGAAATTTCGAAATGTGAAGCTAGATTATTACTTCAATTTTGATACATGACTTTTTTTTTTGTATCTCTCAAGATAACAGAGAAATCGAACTCTGGAGTCTTAGTTGGCCACCCTGTACAATGCCATTAATATGAATTTTTCGAATAAGTGCGCTGATTTTAGGAGATCAAAAAGGTCTTGAAATCCGTAATAAAAAATCTAGAGCCGTATTAAAAAACGAAGTAACTGATGAACAGTTCAAACACGAAACGTCGTCGCGGTTTGAAAATCTGATAAAACCATCTTGTAAAACAGAAAAAGTGGAAATGAGAATGTGTGATTTGTTTTGTTATATCTATTTAAATGGAGTAATAAAAAATAATGAAAATGATATTCGGAATATTTGGAAGAAACCGAAATTTTCAGAACAGCATTTTGTTAGGAATAAAATTGTGCAGAATTTAACCGACCCTGTATCTCTCACTGTTTAAATGCAAGATCCCGATGAGGCACGAATTCCAGCCACCCTGTACAGGTAAATCCACCACAATTCCCCACTGGAACTTTCTTGTTCATAAAGATATTCGAAAATTTCAAGTCATACTTAGTGTGAAACATTTTTTCAATTATACCTTCATAGTTTAAAGTTATGAAAAACCGAAAAGAAATGAGAAAATCTAAATAAAAAAATAAACAGTAGGACACGACCTGTATATTCTATACAATTTAGATGCCATTTTCCTTCCTGAGTACAAATATATATAGTTTAGAGTATACTTTCTGAGTTGTCGCTTGAAAACTCAGTTAATATAATATGAGTATGTATAGGCGTCTTAAAAATCTTTTTTTTCTGTGACGGGAAAAAAGTTTGGCATTTATCATCTCTGTTGGCAGGTTATAAAATGTCACTTTTCATAAATTACATTTTTCCCGTGGGAAAAAAATGAATACTTCTTTCCCGGATATATATCACATATATATACTCTGTTAATGGCTTTTGTTGTGCTATAGTTCCGAAAAATAAGTCAATAAAACCGTCTCCGAGAAAGAACTGCAAGTCCTTTTATCTTCCATTCGACTTCGCGGTTTCGTATATTACTAAACAACTACTGAATTCGCAATTTTTCAAAATCAAATCACAGAATTGAACTGACAGAAGTGATATCAGATATTTGATTACTTCAAAAGAATGATAAAGATGTCTATAAAACGCAGGTGTCCCTACTGTTAAAAACTTGAAATTTCACGTCGATAATTTTCAGATTTCGAAATAATGTAATATCTTCCCAATATTGAATCGTCCTTCCTTCTGTCACAGAAAAAAATAGTGTATTATACACGGGAAAAATATTAGATTTCAGCTCACGGTTTTTTGTCTCCCTCCGCTACGCGTCGGGAGACAACACAACCTGGAGCTAAAATCTACTACTTTTTTCCCTTGTATAATAAATAACTATTATTTTGTTCGTTCAGGTTTTCATTATTGATATTTGAAGAAAGTTCCAATAGTAAATGGCTTCTTGAAAATTTTAAATATCTCCATAAAGAAGTTATGTTATACAGGGTGGTGAATTATTATGGTGTTATGATGGATCACCCTGTACAATTCCAAAAACGATTAAGAAGTACTTTCAATAGTTTCCACAATAAGCTGCTACTATGACAAAATTTTGCTTCAGAAAATTTAGTTGAATGTATGTTACTTACTTTCTTTACTAATAACCCGTGATCTATTAGCACCTAGAGTTGTTGACCCATGGGTTCAAAAACCAGACCAAGTAAACACACAAAGAATCAGAGACTTCACTGGGTATCAACTGTTCGTATATACCGTGAAACGTGAAATGTCTGAGAGATCGAACTATTGATGTTCCATTTTCTACCACGTCATTCATGAACTTATTTCAACCGCACGGAATAGGGGAAAATTTATGAATAAATTATGAGGAGTATTATATCATCCAGACTAGATATTCCCTGTAATTGGATTTGGAACGTCCAGTTCAATACAATAATGATTATAGAGAAGAAGAAGCCAATATCATGATGTATTCAACTTTGTTCTAATGCACAGAATCTTAAATTACATAATTACATAGATATTAAGTTGATTTTTTTTTGTCCAAAGGGTTGGTAATAGATTTTTGATTGCCAAAGTATCGATGGGAGTTTTCACCGTCTTCAAAGCTAGAATATAATTCGAAATTGGTGAATAAATGAACACCATACATTGGCGGAGATAACTTTTGATAGAAGTTTCAAAGAATTATTCAAAGTAATAATACGACGCAGGGACGTAGCAACAGGGGGCCAATGTTTAAAAACTGATCCAGGTTTTAAAAATCAAAGATTTTTGGAGTAAAAAACACTGTGATGAGTTGGGTGACGGTGACGAACGACTGTCTATGACACATGGACTTGACGTCGAATTCTTATCAAAACACCGGAAATCATTGGACACAATATTTTTATAATACTTACTTTTATACCAGCATTATAAGGAATTATTACTTCATCATTTTCAAATCAAAATATTCCGAAAACGGTACACACTATAACAGTTTTACCAAATTAACCTACCTTTTTGGTGTAAAATTGAATAATGTTCTAGTTCACATAAAATAGCCCAGTCACCTTAGAAAAAATAGCGGGAATCGGAGCCAAAGTTTTGAAAATTGGTGTACGTGTTCCTTTTAGCATTACATCTTACCAAAAAAAAGTCACAACTCATACCTGTAGAGCTTGCGCCGCCATCTTGTAAAATAGGTGCAATATTTCAGTTTTTCACGTATATCTCGGTAACTGTCAACTTTATCGCGATAAAGGTGAAGAGGTAAAAGGAAGCTAACAAAATTTATCGTAAAAAAGTATTTATTGATTATTTCCGAAATATGCACGGTTTTGGACTTATGTCGCCACAACGATTTGGCAAAATATAAAATTCTACTGCAAACCGACTGGACAAACTATAATTTAGTTGTATACGCTCATGGTGACCAGTAGAAAAGCTGCTAGATCTCATAATCAAGAGTTTCAGGATGGACAGAGTTGCCCCAATTGTCAGCAGGAGCAAGACAGTACTGTTTCTACCCACCAGGTCTCATCAGCCGCTCTCGTTCTGCTGACAACTGGGACAATAACTCTATGCTTCGGGTATATCACCCATTTCGAAGACGCAGGGTATAACATGGAGAATAAGGCATGTATTCTTCGTTATTTGAAAATACAACCATCGGGTCGGGTTCGTCCGGAACATCGTATTCATTACTTAGAAGATATGAAACGGAAAAATCGAACTTCACCTCGGATTCCAGCGTTTCGGTGTTGCCCTGACAGTATTGTGCGTTGAGGCACGATGCTCCAAGGCAATATTCGCAACTAATCGAGCATTTAAGACCCGCTTTTCGGCATTCGCAGGCTGCCGTGCATCCTTTCTTGCAATCGCTAGAAATCATCTGGAGCAAAGAATCTGGAGCAGCAGGTAGGGTAGTTGGCACAGGAACCAGACCAACAGCACTCCTCTTCCACTCCCAAAGCTCAGAACATTTTTGACTACCCAACGACTCTTGTACCTGATGATTGACTCTGAAGGAGTGCTGCCTCAAAGCTGCTTCCGTCGGTGGCAGAGAAGCCAGATCTACTTTTTTTTGTAGCAGATTTGGCTAACAGATTGTACCGTAGATTCTTCAATGATGTTTTCGTTTTATGGGCATCATACAGAGCTAGAAAGAATCTTTCACATGTAGTAGATACTTCTTCACTCTTAGCTTCCGGGTTGTTGAAAGCCTTCGCAACTTCTCGTAATGATGGCCGGTCCTTCATGAGTTTGAAGCATTTCAACTTTCCTTTTTTAATCTTTGGAAGAAGTCCATGGTAACTCAAAGTGGAGTGGTGTAGTTCATAGATGAAAACCCAAAGTCATCTCCACAACTTTTAAAAGTTGTGGAGATGACTTTGGGTTTTCATCTATGTTTCATTTTTTCCCTGTTATTTAATATTGGTTTGTAGTTCGCGGGAACAGTATACCTTTTTGCCTTTATACATTGCCTTTTTTTGGTTTCACAAAGTAAATGTTGCGTTCTGCTGGAGCCAAAGCTATGAGTAGAATAAGTAGTTCTACATCTTATCCAACAACGGTGACTTGGGTAGAGGAAGACATTTCAATAGCTGTCTGTATTGTTAGCGAATCCGCATCGTCCACTGCTGGCTTTGTGATGAACCCTTCATTTTTTCTGATAATATATAGCAATCAATCGCTTCTTGTTCTTCGGGTTAGCTAGTGATTTTTCTTGTGCGACAGTGACCGGCATGTTTTCATCAAACAAAACATAATAAAAGTCTGCACATGTATTTTTAAGAGCACGTCTATGCTGTTCAGCCTTTTTAGTTCCATCAGCATCATCAGAGTACCCGTCGAAAACAATCACCGAATTAGAGCCATAGTGTTTCCTGACGTAGGCAATGTAACTGGAGCAGATTGACAGGAACGTTTGATTTTACTGCCAAATCATACGATGTAAAAGAAAAAAAACCATTAATATGTGGCACTTTATCAAGACTCCTTCATCCATAGAACGGCTAGGCTCTGGAATGAATTGCCTGTGGAAGTATTCCCAACAACATATAATCTACAAAAGTTCAAAAAAATTCCAATACCTACCTCCTGTCCCTATCCTCCCTAGGAACGCGCGATGTTCTTTGAACATTATAGGGATACACTTTCGTGCGCTCCAAGCAATAAAAAAAAACACTGGTATTCTGTAATGGCCGATCGCTGTTTTGTGTTGCGAGGATCCTTGAATATAGCGCCGACTCTCTGACAGTTACTTGTAGTTGGAATATATGTATATCAGAATAATTATGAGTAAGTTTCTCAAATATCGCATATTGTTTTACGATTTACTGATAAACCATGCACTAAACGAGTATTTATGTAGAGAACTTTTTTTTTATAAATTCAATTTCCTTCATTTTACCTCAGCATATTGATATCGATAAAGTTAACAGATACTGAGATATAACCGAATAAATGAAAAAGTGCACACATTTTTCAAGATGGCGGAGTTAGCTCTACAGGTACAGGTGGTGACTTTTTTTTGGTTGAAAGTCATGCCAAAGGGAACATGTACACCAATTTTCAAAACTTTGGGTTCGATTCCCGCTATATTCGTCAAATTTGATACTAAGGTGATTGGGCTAAAATATGGATTAGAAAATCTAACTTCAAAGAAGTTTTGTTGAGAACTACTCGAATCATGTAACTAGCGACCTCTATGAGAGATAGAAAACATGTTCATACGATGTACCAGCTTCCAAAGCATCATAATCATACAAAATTTCATTACACTGTTGCCAGTAGGTTCAACATAATCGCAAAAAATGTAAATAAGTACAATATTCTTTCAACACCTTGTATCTAGAATATAGCTGCAGTTACGAGATTTTTTTACTTATTTTGCATTGTTCCATTCTAGCAACAAAGCCAGCTTTTTTTTTAACACCATTTATTCGAAAAACTGGTACAATATTCTTTTTGTTAGTGAAAGTGATTTCTAGTTCATACTACAATGGATTTTCCATAAATATCAACAAAAAATACTAATGAATTCAAGGAAACAAAAGAATACGCATATCATTGCCTTTTAATGCAAAATACTATCTGTAGGTGATTTAAGGAGGTAGAATATTCATTTCACTATATTTTCCAAGATTTTTTCTCCTCATGTCTAAAAATAGAAATACGAGTATTATTTGAATGTGTGTAGCGAGGACAAATCAGGAGATGTGACACTTTGTTTCGAAAAATGAAAGACAATCATCAAGTAATAGTATCTACAGTGTACCTCTCCGAACAACTAACCCCCGTCCATGGAAAGTATTATACAGGTGAAACAAAGAGACCTCTCCCTCAATAAGTATAAGAAAAAACATGAAAACAAGGCAATGCATATCAACAAATCTAAATTACTCAAAATATACACAGGCGGAGTGGAATAACAAAAATCATTAGAGCAGATAACATCCAGAAAAAAAAGAATCCACTTGCATTCTCCTGAAGGTATTGACTATCAACTGATTTTTCTTCTAGGCTGACTCATAGAAAAAAAAATGAATGCAGTGACATTTAGGGGCAAATCATCTGATTCATCCTTGCTACACATATTATGTATTGAAATCATAGAAATAATTATTATTTCTATGATTGAAATGTATGTATGTATTTTCATTTAGAACTAGGAGAGAAAAACACAAAACTCTAGAGAAATTATTGATATTTGCAGTTTGTAGGATAGATATTATTTGCGAAGTTGTATCTTGGCAATTTTTTCAATATGAAATGAGACAGCTAGGACCTCAGATCTGAAAGAGATAGTATCATGGTTAGCGGAAACACTGGGGAAAAGTCGATTTTTTTCGTAAACTGATTAGCATCCTTGCATTTATATTTGATCTGCCTTCTACATTTGTCACCATGTTCCTAGTCTAGTAATTATCATGATTTTTTTGTGCAATATACACTCAGTACCAAAAAATGTGAAGCACTTGAAATTTGACCTATTTTCTTAAAAAACAAAACAAAAAATAGTAGGCCAATTTTTATTCATTTTTTAATTTGTTGGTAGGTAATGTATTTGTCTTAAAAAAAAAACAAAGCGGTGAACATTTTTTCAAAGCCTCCTTGATGGTGGTGGAATAACTCGAACCCTGTGTGTTAGTAATAATATACAAAGTGCTTACACCCTACACGAAAGAGGCAACTTTTGCGAGCATTTTGTTTTTCTATTCATTGATTTATCTCTAAAATTTTCCGAATGACAGCTTTTTTGCTGATACCTTACGCTTACCCCACAAATTAAATTTATTGAAGGATAAAAAAACAAATGCCGTTGCCATATCAACTAATTTGTAGTATGCCTCCATATTTGACCATTTCTCATTCTTTCATTAATTAAGTGTCTTGTTTTATTGACTAAAATTACATAAAATGTCTCAAATAAATCCTGAACAAGTAGCAAGATTAGTTGCGTTAGTAAACGATGGGCGTAGTAAACGTTACGCCGCTCGTGCAGTGGGAGTTCATGAAGCAACTGTTCGTAGAGCAATCCGCAAGTACGAACAAACAGGAAGCACCGCTCGGAGGGTCGGTTCTGGTCGCCCCCGAAAAACTTCTCCAAGAGATGATCGCTTCTTGAGATTGCGGATTTTACGGAATAGATCAAATACTGCGGTAAATGTTCAGCAAGATCTTCGCCAAATTCGTGATGTTGCAATAAGTAAGCAGACGGTATGTAGACGTCTACAAGAAGTTAATTTAAAAGCTAGGAGACCTGCAAAACTTCCCAAATTATTGCCCGAACATCGTGCTGCTAGAAGAAATATTGTTGAAAATTATGGACAGTGGAATATTCCTGAATGGTCGAAGGTCTTGTTTACGGATGAGTCGAGGTTTTGCCACAACATGGTGGATGGAAGAAAAAGAGTGTGGAGAAGAACTGGTGAACGGTTTAATCAAAATTTAATAACAGAATGCGAAAGTTTCAATGGTGGGTCCGTTATGGTGTGGAGAGGGATTTCAATGAATGGAAGGACACCCATTCATGTTTTTCCGGTGAGGCAGTCGATGAATGCCCAAATTTACATTGACATTTTAGAGCAGTATGTCTTACCTTATGCAGAGTTAGTGGGCAATAATTTTATATTGATGCAGGATAATGCCCAACCACACACCGCAGCAATAGTGCGAAACATCTTAGAAGCTACTGGTATTACCACATTACAATGGCCTGCGAGAAGCCTCGATATGAATCCTATAGAACATTTATGGGATGAATTAGGGAGAAGGGTACGTTCTCGCGAGAGGTCTCCGGAAAGTCTCGCAGAAATGGCAGATGCATTAGTGGAAGAATTGGATCTTATACCAATGGAAACGATAAGCAACTCAATTTCCAGTATGCCTCGTAGATTAGATGTTCTTAGAGTTGCTAGAGGAGGCAATACACGGTATTAAGCAGTCATCCCAATTTATAATTTTGTGTTTAATAAGAATGTTTTTCAAAATTATTGGTATCAGTTTATTTCATTAGAAAATTGTTTATCGATAAATTCAGAAAGTTGGTAATCTGCAAGGATTCAGCAAAAAAAGCTGTAATTCGGAAAATTTTAGAGATAAATCAATGAATAAAAAAACAAAATGCTCGGAAAAAAGCCTCTTTCGTATAGGGTACAAGCACTTTCTATGCCATTACTCAATTAACACACAGGGCTGCACAGGGTGAGTCAAAAATTAAGAATAAATCATGGTTCGAGTTATTCCACCACCATCAAAGAGGCTTTGAAAAAAATGTCACCTCTTATGCACGAAGTGAAATAAATGTTTTGGTTAGTATGACTTTAATCAGGAATGGCCGGAATGGGTCTTAATAAGTGTAAAAAAATATTTCAACAGTATCATTATTTATTAGAATCCTATATATATATAATATGTACAAAACATACACAACCATAACAAAGTATGCATAAAGCAAATAGACGGCTCAAAAATAGATTGAATATAAGGACATCTTATATAAAAAAAATAATACAGATTTCAGAAACTTAATGATTATGCTTCAAAATATAAATTAGTGATGATTCGTTCAGCCCATTATAGGAAACATTATTGTTAACTATTGATTACTATATTATGTTTTTCATTCTAAAATGATGAAAATTCATAGCATACTACTACACCAATAGTTTTCTACGGAAATTGACATATTTAAATTGTTATCCTAGTGGATCATGTAGAGAATCATTATAAATTTAATTTTTTTCAATGCAACTAAAGTACTGAAGTTATTGATAAAAACAAGTATTATAGGTGTAGAAATATTGCTGACAGAGATATGCTTTGTTGTTATTCACCTCCCTCCACAATATGAATATATGTAGAACTATGATTTTCAAAATTTTCGAATGAAATTAAAGACGTACAAAACCTGTTCTTGAAAGATGACAGTATTTTGCATATTGAGTATTTGCATCAGTATTTTCGGATTATTTTTCGGAACGGAGAATTGACAAATTTTTAAGTACTTGTCTCGATTTCGTTGGCAAGACAGTGGATTAGAATACTACAAAAATGAATGACAAGTATTGCATAGGGTCTACAAACAATACCCAATAAATAATTAAATAAAAACAACAAATTAAAATAACAACAACCGAACTAAAAGAGTCCCAGATAATGAATGCTACAAAATTACAACATTTTGTAGTTGCCACCGAACAATATTAAAAAGCGTTCCTAGGAATCATGAATATATCGTACAAATTGGTACTTATTTACAATACTGTATAACATATAAGCTAATATAAATAAAAATATCAGTTACAATATATATATATCACCAACCAGACAAGTTTCTTTGATATTTACAAGGCTGGATACGAAATACTTTACAACTTTACAGGACCTCCATATAAAATCTCATAACGTGGTTTCTACTTACGGAAGGAAAGGGGGGGGGGGCGGGGGACTCACTCCCAGGCTGACTTTCAGGAGGCGTACATCCTCTTGATTTCGTGCTTGTAGCGCTCCTCGATGTCCTTCCTCTTCAGCTTGAAAGCTGCCGTCACCAAGCCCATGTCAGGTGACCAAGCTTCCTTTACCAGCTTCACTGCGGCAGGGATTTCGAATTTCTCCAGTTTGCCTGGAAGAAATTGTCAATCAATAGTAGTTTAAAACTAGAAATAAACACGGTTCATAGATAGCCAAATTGAAAAGAAGTGGAAAATAAAATGATGAGTGTGTTGAAAATACACAATATAGAAAATATTATCACCTCCATAATGTGTATTGATCAACACACTTTTATTGTTTCATTATATCGCTTTTTTTGAAACTGTTTATTCAGTTTTATAAACGACTATTGATTTTCTACTCCTTAGGCCCGGCTTCACCAACGGATCTAATTTCGGTTTTGGAGTTAACTGACAAATTTAATTGCCATGAATAATTCAAATCGTTTCAGCATACCAAAATCACCGATTAACTCGATTAATCCAGATTATTTCTTACCTAGCAATTTTTCACCAGTTACGGAAATAACCGCGCGTTATCTGTCATGTATAATGAAAAGCAAGGTTATGCATTGAATAGGTCGCGTGCAAGAACTGTCAGATGACCGACCCTGGAGGCAAAACATATTTGTTTACAAGTGATCGAAATAGTTTTCCACAATTATTTTGGCATATGAATCGTACTTTTACGCTATTCATCAATTCGCTAATGCCATCACATTGTGCTGTTGTAAAATGCACAAAAACTGCAGCGGAAGATAAAGAAATCCGGTTGGTACATTATGATTCAAAAGTAAGTACCTACTATAGTCACTCACATAGTTTTCATTTTTGAAATTTGGTTATTTCTCTGATTTCTTATCGGAATTCCTTCTGCAATAGGATCAGCTAATAGAAATATACCTGAAATTTCTAGAATAATGCAAGAAGATTGGATTCATGCAATCAATCGGTAGGACTGGTCTGACATGCTGACGATCGTGTGTGTTGTAGACATTTTCAATCTATTAGCAGCATTAGCTTGTATTGCAGAAGTGGCAGAAGGCAGATGTACAATGCGAAGGCATGCTTGAATTAATGAATAACGCAAGAAACACGATTCATGCCAAAATATTGTGAAAAACTATTTCAACCTTTTGATTCCTCTGTAACCAAATAAAAAAGTGAGGTTGTGTTTCAATAATTCACAGAAGAATGAGGTTGTGTTTCAATATTTTGCCTCCAGGGTCGGTCTTCGTGCACGCGACCTATGGGTTGCGTGAAAGAACTGTCAGATGACCGACCTTGGAGGTGAAACATTGGAACACAACCTCACTTTTCTTATTTGTTTACAAGTGATTGAAATAGGTTTTCACAATTATTTTGGCATACGAATCGTGTTCTACGGCTATTCATTAATTCGAGCATACAATACACAAAAAATGCAGCGGGAAACGAAGGAATCCGGTTGGTACATTACGATTTAAAAGTAAGTACCAACTATGAACACTCACATAGTTTTCATTTATGAAATTTAGTAATTTCTCTGATTTCTCATCGGAACTCCTGCAATAGGAACTAATAGAAATACTCGTGAAATGACAGTTTCATAATGAAAACAATTACTATTTACCTGAAAAATCATATTCCTTCGTCTCTCGCTGCATGCAGCACAATGAGAAGGAATGCTTGAATTAATGAATAGCGCAAAAATACGATTTGTATGACAAAATATTTTGAAAAACTATTTCAATCCTTTGATCCTCTGTAAACAAATAAAAAAATGAGGTTGTGTTTCAATATTTTGCCTCCAGGGTCGGTCATCGTGCACGCGACCTATGAGATTTCTTTTAATGCAGGTATTAGATAGTGGCAGCTCTATATCGATTATATTATGATCTTGCTTCCGAAGACTATGAAGATAATTAATTTTTGGTATGGCGTCCTCGTTGGATACGATTCGCTTGTTTTCATTTTTCAATAATGTTGAATGGAGCTTCAACCATGTCCACGAAATAAGTTTTTTCAGCAATACTGAAATTGGTCACTTTCTCTTTTCTCTCTCGTTTTTCTCAATCGAAATATTTTTTCCTAATTTGTTTTGTTCATACATTTTTCCACTATAGTGATAAAACTCGAGAGAGCTGTTCATAATATGTCGTCAGAGCACACACAGAACGCCAAATTTCTAGTCATCCATGGCCATTCTACACTGTTGCCTTGTCAATTCTAAGCTTCAATTAAGGTTAGCTAAACGTTGCCCTCGGAAAGATGAAAAAGAGTTGAAGAAACGGCTACGACGATAATCAAAATAAAATCCTTGGTTCAACTTAAACGAAGCTTATCTGAACTGAGATTATATCATGAAACCAGGTCTTAGAGGTATCAGAGAAATGAAAATAATGTCAATATGTGGATGTCGTTTCTAGACATAACATAGCCTGCCTGAAGTCAAATACACAGTCCTCTGGTTTTTTGCTTATTTAACCTCACGTTATGCTTATGTTTTGGACACCAATCTCAATAAGTGAACTGTTTTCCTTACACTATTTCCGAAAGCAAAATAATTACAGTTTATTAGTTCTTATACCCGAAAATCACGGGTATATTGCTCGCCTGGAAACGCTTCCGCTCAATGCGCAGGAACACCCATACTATCATAGATGATATTGAGTCATGTCACTTGGTGTTCGGAAACATAAGTAAGAGCGAGTAAGATATGACAGGTCCTAAATTCACATGATTCATTTTCTTCAGTTCAATCCTCTTTCTTATGACATTAGCGGTCTACATAGTAGTTTGAGTCAGTGATAGTGATGAGTAAATTGTGACGTTATTGCATTACATTCTCTTCTTCATTGATACATTTCATACAAATAATATATGAAGTATAATTAATTTTCTAGTAGAAATGACATGAATGATGTGGTCATTGAAAATGTAGACATTATGAAAGATCTAGGTATACGTTTTGACTCTAAACTTAGCTTTATTCTTCATATTGAATTTATCTGTAACAAAGCTCTGAAGATGCTAGAGTTTATCAAACGATCAACAAAGGACTTTCATAATATTGTTGCCTTGAAATCCCTTTACTTTTCATTTGTACGCTCTCAACTTGAAAATAGCAGCTCTGTGTGGTGTCCTGCCTTCCAAGCTCATATCATGAAAATAGAAAGAGTTCAGAAACGTTTTTTGCGTTAAATTGGCTTCAAGCTCGGTATTCCTATGGAGGAATTTAATTATGACAATATTTCGAATTTCCTGAACATGAAAAGCCTAGAAGAGCGTAGAAGCAACACTGATATCATAACTATTCAAAAAATATGTAAGGATCAGATTGATACTCCTGAATTATTGGCCTCCCAAAAATTTCATGTTCCTCAAAGACGATCACGTTATAGCAGCACATTTAATTTAAAAACTCATAGAACTATATATGCAAACAATAACCCGATAAACAGAATGATGACGCTGAGTAACAGAGTGAACTGGGACATTCTTAACACTGGCACTGAAAGAGCCAAACGCATTCTTACCCTAATGTAATGTCTTTATATTTAATATACATTGTATTTAATGTGTACATATGTATTTCTATGATCAGACAGTAATTCCTGGTATAAGATCATTATACTTACTTCTTTTCCCGTGCTCCGCCAACTCTTGCATCACGGCTTTCTCCACCCTAGGATCCACGCACAACTCCTCGAACGACTTGTCGGTTATGCCCTTCTTGGCCGCCAGATCGCGCAGCTGGGGGTGGTTAGCCACGACGAGCGCCACGCAAAAGTCCTTGGACGATTCACCGTACACGCAGATGTTGTCGACTAGGGTGCAGGTTTTGAGTTGGGCCTCGACCTTGCCCAGGGATACGTACTCGCCGGCTTGGAGTTTCACGAGGTCTTTTTTTCGGTCTGAAAAGAGACACATTCAAATCTTAACTCCTCTGTATAGTTCGTGAGAATTCATCGAACGCATATTTTTCTTGTTCTTTGCTTGAAACTGCTTGGCAGCCTTAAATGTTTGATTTGAATAGATCCGGCTCGAAGGACCAATATATGTCTGATGCTTGATAGATAGTATTTGTATGGATATGATAATAAAATGATGATTGTTATGAAAATTTTAATTAGAAATATAATCTTCTTTCATTAATTGCATTAATTGATGAATCTTATCGTGGGTCATCTCACGTAATGACGTATCTCATAAAAATCGGAATTTGAGATACTTCGTTAAAGGACTTAATATTCTTATATTCTATGATCTCACAAAGTGGCGTAGCTCAATATTCATTGGTTTTCGTGTAATTAAATATCGAATACTCAACCCATCTCAAATTATTGGACTACTATGTGACGTCAATACGTGAGATATATTTTTATTGTGCAAAGGTGTATAGGTAGATTCATCAATCATACCTTGCGAGTAAGTCGTGCATATAGACCCCTACGTCTATATGCTTACAGAAAAGACAGCATGTCAGAATTCTATAGACTATCGCAACACCCGTTGATTACCATCTGTTAGTGGAACATTAAACCACTTTGAAAAATACAGGTGTTGCGATAGTCTACAGAATTCTGACATGGTGTCTTTTCTGTAAGCATATAGACGTAGGGGTCTATATGCACGACTCACTCGAAAGGTATGATTGATGAATCTACCTATACACCTTTGCACTTGAGCCACTAGATGGCTATGAAGGCTAGATCGTCCTTCTGCCCCCTCAGGGCTTCGACTTGTTTGATATATGGAGGTACCCTTCGTGAATCGATAGTCAGCTGGGCAGTGCAACTGATGACACTTATGGCAAGTCGAAACAGTGTCTTTTTCAGCTGACAATCGATTCACGAAATTTCCCTAGAATCTCTTAGTCTTGACATTCAAGGTTTATTACCAAATGAGAATACAACGTTGCCACAGTAGTTCTACCCCTTTGGAACATAATTTCACCCTCTAGCTCCCCTCAAGCAAATCTACCCCGCTAAGGCAATAGAATGTAAAATAAAAATTCAAGAAATGGAGGAATTTGAGGATTGGTTTTGAATCTCCCGCGGCACACGATCGTAATCCCTTGGCAACGTTTGACAGACTGATTGGCTGACGGTGGTCAGAAGGTTTTTTCCCTCTCCTCCCTTCTTTGCTTATGCAATTCTCTTCCACTTGCCCTATTCCATGATTTCGAAGGTTTTAGTCAAGCATAGGGAATGCTAGGTAACTCATCTTCTCAATTTCGATTTTCTTTTATATGGTGTCAAGAAAGTAGTAGATATCTTTTTAAAAGGTTGAGTATTCGTCAATTTTTCGATGCGGCATTTGTAAATTGTATGCCCATATGGTACGAGACCATGGATGGGACATCACATTTGAACGTTATGCGAGATACAAGTGTTTTCACGAATTAGTACGGCGGTAATTATTTTCAGAAAAATAAGGACATCTCACATTCTGTGATAGATAAGATGACATGAATCGGGTTGTCAAAACTCAGTAAACCTATCAGATGGTCAATTGAACCGTGTAACCAAGTAGATTGGAAATGATCTATTATGATCGCATACCAATTTCCGATTTTTGTGATCACCTGCCTGTTAGAGTGGCCTGTTAAGATGACTTTAACGGCAATTTCCATCAAGAGACCCTAGTGTGGCCTACCTAAATTATTCAGTATCATGTATCATATATACTTCTCACGTACAACAATCATAAGTAGATACGTCAATATTATAAACTTTAACATGAGGCATCTACCCCGATTCTACCCCGCTCCCTTCCAGAAGTCTACCTCGATGGAAAAATAGCTCGGGGCAACACTGAATGAGATATGTTGGGCATCCAAATGTTTCCAAAAACGCAAAAATCACTCACCGATAATCTTCACGGCCCCATCTTTGTGTATCTCCCCGATGTCCCCTGTTCGGAACCACCGCTTGCCCTCGGCCTCGAAGAACTCCTCGTCGGTCTTGTCGGGCAGCTTGTAGTATCCGGCGCTGACGTTGTCGCCGCCAATGAGGATCTCGCCGCGCGGGTACGGCTTGTCGGTCACCCGGTAGTTGCCCTCCTCCCAGCTCACCAGCCGGATGTCGCAGTTGGTGCAAGGGCCGCCCACTCTGCCGAAGGACATGTCGTATACTGAAAGAGAAAAGGAAATAGCTTAGTGGATTTTTTTTCAAGTTTTTCAAGTAGAATCATCATTCAACTATCTTTCAATTCCATATTTCTGCACGTACGGTACCCTTACGAGGGGAGTGAATCAACTTTAGCGTTCGTGATGCCCTTTTCTTTCGGTCGATTTCACGGGCCAAAAATCATCAATAATGCCGTGGTGATTTTCAAATACCAACAGATATCACGGGTTTTGAAAGTGGGGGCAGGCAGAAGCTCAGTATTTATTCAATTATTCATAGATTCTTAATAATGTATTGGTAATATTCTTAATAAACTATAAAAAATCAATTGTTTCAAAATGTTTCCTATGTGCTGTGGCTTATTGCTTATGATAAATTCGTTTTTATAATAATTATATTAAATTCCAATTCGTTCATACTAACAGCAAGAACAGACAGCACAGCATTGCCAAGTCCCTAGCCAACATTCACATGGTGTTTTGTTATGGAGTATAAGAAATATTTTAACAAAACTGGTTGCTCGAAAAAGTCTTAAATTGACCACTATAATATCATGGCTTACTCCTATCAGGTCAAACGAAATATTTGATTTTGAATGTAGTTTTGTTCAACTAACAGGTCGAACGAAATATTTAATTTGGATGTAGACAGGTGTTCCCCGAGGCATATAACCTCCAGAAATAAGAGGAACACCAATTCCTACCTTATTTCCCTTGATTCTCACGATGTTCTCTGAACATTACAGGATATCCCTTTTCGTGGGAACGAGAACCGAAAAAAAAGTTTTGTTCAACGACAGGACTCTCAACAACTTTTTAATAACTAGATTACAATCCGTGACTTGACAACCGTGCATCGTTAGTGGGAATGAAGGAATATCTGACCAATAAGGAAGCAGCATAACAACCGACGTCACGTTTGAAATGAGCTCTAAAATTCCACAATCTAGAACAACGCATGGACCATGGACACATTATTATTATTATTAAAAAACCCGTGCGAAGTGTTCCAAGAATTGATTTTGGTCCCTAACGATACAGTGGAGTAATTGAATGCCACTAATTTATCATCAATCCACTCGCTCATTCACTATTTAGTGAGATGAACAGCGTTGCCGTTTTTGCATCACTTTCTCGCACTTTTTATAGGTAAATAATAAGTCTATGCGTTGTTTGAAATTGTTGAATTTCAGAGCTCATTTCAAACGTACCGTCATAGTCGTCATTTGGCGATACGTCGAATAAATGGTGACGTCAGCTTTTATGCTGTTTCTTTATCGGTCACATAATCTTCTATTCCCACTCACGAAGCAAAGTTGTCAAGTCACCAATTATAATCAAGTTATCAAAAAGATGTAAGAGTCCTGTCGTTGAATAAAACATAATAGGAGGAACCTATAAAATCAAAGTTCATTCTTGAATTTATCAAGCAACCAGCGTGTCCAAATATTTCTTATACTCCATAACAAAATGTCATGAAAATGTTGCGAGATTTGGCAACATTGTGCTGAATGCTGAGAACTGACAAGACCACGCCCACAATTCGTGCGCCGTGCTGTCAAGTTTACCACTTCAAATGTCCTCTAGTGTGAATTAATATAATTTCTATTTACACGAATTTGTTACAAGCAATAAACCACAAATCATAAGGGACAATCAATTTTGTATTGCTGAATAGGAATATTACAAAAACATAATTCCGAATTTATGAATCATGGAATAACTAATATTTCCCAATCGCATTGTGCTATGGTCTACCCTTACTTACGAAATCATGACGTAAGTTTTTACTCGCGGTAAATTTATATCCGTTTGAAAATTACCATGGCATCGTTGTTGATTTCAGCACCTAAAAATCAGCCGAAAAATTCTCAAAACACTTGAAATTATTGATTATCGATTTTTCTGGAATGTATTTGGGGAAATCTAGGAATAAACATTAAAAAAAAATCTCCGTGCCTTTTCACATGGTGATGAACAACATATTATTCTTTCTAGAAATCAGTGTTCCTGCCTATTGTTGAATGTGAAAAATTCAATAGCAGTTCAGTAGCCTATTACGCGTGTTCCTTATCATTTTGTGGAAAAGTAGGTACTCACAGTCTTGCACGCAAGCACATGAAGTCGACTCGGTCAGTCCATAACCTTGGATTATGTTGACGCACAGGCAAGTGGCGATTTGTTCGTGGGTTTCGGGCGATAGCGGTGCACCACCGGATATCATCAGTCTCATTTTTCCACCCATCAGTTGTTTGACAGGCGAAAATATCACTCTGGAAATGAACAACACCCACACTTCAATTTTTTGATCATGTTTATATTATTATTGATATAGTATGCTGATATGTATGTTATTTTAAAAATGAATAAATAAATGAAAAATATGAATGACAAAGGGGCACAAAGTTCAACTCGAGCTGATAATGAATACTTAATAGTCCGAAATATGATCTTCCATACATGGTATTGAAATATTTTGGAGGTGGATTCCTTGCAAATGAATGAGTTTTAATAAAGTTTCTCACAAAGATATATGAGTATAAGGTATAGGGTTTTTTAGTAGAAATGCCATCCTTTCTAACAACCTCTCTTAAGTCCAAATATTTTCAATTTTGAATATAAACTTACTTGAAAAAAATCTAAGTATATTTTAGAACGCATATAATCCACTTACCCGAAGGAAGATTGATATAAATTTTCCGAGCTTGTCTTCCGATATAATAACATTGTAGTATCACGTTTGTCGTCCCATTCCGGTACACAACGTGAAACCACAATACAATAATTATTGAGGAAGACAAGCGAAGGAAAAAAGATATCAATAGCTATACTACTTTTTTTCTGACCGAGTAAAAAATATTTTTTGAAGATAGGGTTCATTCAATTGTGTTTTATAATTTGACACAAACATTTAAGGGAATAAGTGACTTGGTATGAAGGCATACAGAGAATTTTCATTAATCAAATTAGGGAAAGATTCAAGAAATTAGTTGTATTTTGAAATATTCAAAACCTTCAACAGATCTTCAACTCGTGAAAACAAACAGTAGAATGAAATGAGCTGCTTTCTAGGACGCCACTGGTATTATAAAATAAATTCTAGCAACATCAGAAGAAGTATTTGTTATTGCAAAGAAATCTACAAGATTTCAAGAAAATAAAATATCGTAAAATATTATATTTAGAAATTGATGAAGCTTTGACAACCTGTATCTCAAAAACGATGGGCATTTGAAAAACATTTCTAAAACTTTTCACTGAATTTCCTGCAAGAAATCTCTCCATAAATTTCTATTCATATCAAACCAACACCTTATATCTGATCATAACCATAGATCTTAACACACTTATAATTCTAAAAAAAAAATGCATATTTGCATATATTCATAGATTCAAATTCAATATTTTCAAGTGAATAGGTACTTGAAAAAAAAAAAACATTTTTATATTTAATTTAATAATAACTTAGTTATATGTCAAGATACCGATTTTTATTTATCAACTGAACAAAATTCTAAATTCCAAAGTCTCGTGGACGGTAACAATAGATAAGGTCAATCAATTGTTTTTAAATTACCTGTCGATAAGTGGAGTAGAATATCCTCTCCTCTTCCAACTCGTTTTGTAGTCATAGGCGAATTTGAACATCACTTTCTTGAGATTACTACTCTTCTGGACCTTTTCCTGAATACTTTTCGATATCCTATCCAATATCAACTGTAACCAAATAAAAAACAGTTTAGATTGCGGTTGCTAATTCATGGTTTGAATTGAACGCTATTTTCAATGAACAAAGCAGAATGATGTATAAACTTGAAATCAGTGTTCAATTGAAGGTAATTTTAGCATAATTCACGAATTTCAGGAAAAATTGTTAAATCATCAAATTTTTGTTCAGTTTTTAGTCTCTTGATTAGTATGTTATGATTGTAGTAGATTAGATGATAAGCTGCACTATTCCAATCTACCATGCTTCTTAATATGATAGATGTTCTTTGAACCTAGTACTAACGAATTTTTTAGCTTGACCTATATATCTTTTACCAACTTGGAGCAGCGTTAAATGTATTATATTGGGGCACCTACTAGATTCACAACTAACATATGACATAGTGGAATAACATCAAAATCATAGGAAAAGAAGATAACAACAAAGAAAGAGAAAAGTCAAGGTATCCACTTGCATTCTTTTGAACGGAGACAATAGTTGATATACAGGGTGTTTCATGAGGAGACTCACATAGCCAAATGGTTAATAAGGAAAATCAAGACGAGTTGATGTATATATATGAAAACATTTTTTGACCCTCCATAACGAAGATACAGGGTATTATGTGAAATTGTTATATAACTTTGATGGCCGATATTACAGAAATGATTCATCGTAATCTGCTGAAATTTGGCAGCGACGTATCTCTACTGAAACTATTCAAGATAACATATTATGAGAAAAAATATCCAGGTCCGGACTTGGGAAAATTTCATGTTTCATTGTTATGTCAAAAAAGTTCACTTTGTGACCACTTTTCTCGAAAAATTCCATCAGATTCAGAAATATCAGACAAAATGCTATAAGAACTGCCCTTCAATTTACACGGCACACTTTGACCGGTTCAATAAAAAAGTATGGAACAAAAACGCTCGATTGAATTTTCAATTTTGACCTTGCTGATAACTTTTATCTTTCAACTAGATTCGTGTAAATTTATTTTGTTGTACATTTTCATGGGATAGAAATTGACAGAAGAGATGAGTTCTGATTTTTTTATGATTTGACATGTTAGTTTTTGACCGAACTTCTAGATGGATATGATTACTTGTGACTCTATATTATAAATTTGTTATAAAGTAGGACCTGATTTTATTTTATGTAACGTGGCGTTTGTTGATATAGGTAAACACTGGTAATCGGAATATTCTTGCACCTAGGTGCCACTTCATATTTCAAATGCTGAACAAGACGAGAATCCAAATGCTGTGCTATGTTCAATATCATAAAATATTTCCAGACCCAAGAATACTTTGCAGTAAAACCTTCACGAGGATGAACATTAGTAATTTTGAATAAATAGCAGATGCATCCTTTTATCACTTGCAGAAATGTATCAATAACAAAAAATGGAGCTGAGTTTATGCGTGATGGCATAACTAATTAGATAAATCTCCATAATATGGGCACTTGAATCCTCATGTCGTAATTTCATCAGTTGGTACCTACCCTAGAACTAGCCTAGTACCTATGCCTATCAGTTCGGATTATCAACAAACGTCTCGTCTCGTCACACAAATGGAAAAGAGGGCCTACTAGATATCTTAGCATTACTTCAATTGAAACCCATAAAACAAAGTCAGGAATAATAATATCTATCTGGAATTTCGATAAAAAAATATCGTGTTTTTTCTTCTCATCTATTCTCCTGTCAATTACTATTCAACAAAAATGTAGGAAAAATCAATTCACATGATACCAGTTGGAAGTTGACAGTTATCAGCTAGGTAGAAATTTAAAATTCATTTGAACGATTTTGTTTCAAATTTTTTATTGAACCTGTCAAAGTGTGCCGTGTGAATTAAAGAGCAGTTTTTATAGCATTTTGTCTGATCTTTCTGAATCTGATGGAATTTTTCGAGAAAAGTGGTCACAAAGTTAACTTTTTTGACATAACAATGAAACATGAAATTTTCCCAAGTCCGGACCTGGATATTTTTTTTCATAATATGTTATCTTGAATAGTTTCAGCATAGATACGTCGCTGCCAAATTTCAGCAGATTACGATAAATCATTTCTGTAATATCGGCCATCAAAGTTATATAACAATTTCACATAATACCCTGTATCTTCGTTATGGAGGGTCAAAAAATGTTTTCATATATATACATCAACTCGTCTTGATTTCCCCTATTGACCATTTGGCTATGTGAGTCTTCTCATGAAACACCCTGTATAACTAGTAGATGGTATTCACTACTGATCTGACCATGGAAATGGTGAATTCAATATCAATTAATGAGAACATTCTGTAATTCACTTGTATGCATCAACATCTGTCACTGAGAGTGTCAACACTGAAATCCGAAGATGATTTGGCAAGAATGGTATTTCTCATTTTTTTATGATAAAAACGGTAGAAGATTCGATATACAATATATTTCTCTTAAAACATTTTTTAAAACAAGGTGTCGTCGGAATGTCTGACTCACCGACACGGTCGTCCACCATCAGCTCGAACACGTCCACCATATTGGATCCGCTATCTTGAATTTCCAAATTTTGACGAAAGAATCATTATCTCCGACTCCGAGATACCAATTTTGAATAGAATCGTATCGTAATTAAAAAACTTATTGGACCATATTGGATCCGTCATCTTGAATTTCCAATTTGAAAAATAGTTTACGACCGATTCACAACCATTTTCATGAGAATCGGCCGAGCCGTTTCGGAGGAGTTTGGCAACAAACACCGTGACAGGGAAAGGAGACTTTTATGTATCAGACTACCTTTTACCCGCAAAGATCATTACATTCTATCAGAAATAAATGAACCAATGTGATTCAGTATTTGAAAATAACTACATACAATGAAGTTTCAAAACTGAAAAAACGCTTTATTGAAATAACTTACTACAACAAAAGTTGAAATGTATTTCACTCGGTATTGCTTCCGCATGGATTATTTGTTGAGCCCTGTCTCTAGAAGGGCAATTCAGGTAGTATTGAATTCATGCATTTTGGATGCACAGAAGGCAAACGTCAATGTCATTCGTAGTCCAGTCTCTGAATTTGCAAAAATTCTGAAGGGTATATCACATGCAGTAATGAATTTGCACCTTCGAAGTGCCCACCTAATGTTAGGGTAGATATTTGTCATAATCATTTCATCACCTAAATAATCCGAGATTTACGAGTCCCAGAAGACGTATTCTAATAGTTAGTACCGACGTATAGAGTTTCAAATCCGATTGTCGGATATTTCATGTCTGCTAAAATATTTTTGTTCATCTGTCGTGAGAAAAATATACATATATTTTAAATAAAAAGTATCCTATCTCCTTTCTAATACATTTAACAATATTTATACGCAGTTTCATAATAATCGGTTGAGTAGTTTTGGCGTCAAAGCCCGACAAACAAATCTACATTCACATTTATAATATCAGTAGGAATGGGCCTGTTTCAGTGAAAAATTTTATTTCATTCTTTCGAAGTACTAACTCGAACTAGTTCACTCTCGCAAACCACATTGGCTTTTGCGAACGAAAATACTCTGGTCATTGGTGATATTGAACCCCATAAGGTAATTACTGGTTATAAATTTGGCTACAATGGCTATTCTCTGTGAAAGCAGGCTGATGACGTGACGAAACCTGGCGCAGAAAGCGAACGGCAATGTCATTCGAATTCCAGTCTCTGAATAGCAAAAAATCTGAAGGGTTTATCCCATGCAGTAATGAATTTGTACCTTCGAAGTGCCCACCTGATGTTAGGTAAGATATTTGTCATTATCATTTCATCATCTGAATAATCCGAGATTCAAGAGTCCCAGTTGTAATAATTACCAAGATACCGACGTATAGAGTTTCATGTCCGATTGTTGGATATTCATGTCTGCTAAAATATTTTTAATCATCCGTCGTGAGAAAAATAGGATCATATGCCCTTTCTAATACATCTAAGAATATTTATACGCAGTTTCATAATAATCGATTGAGTAGTTTTGGTGTCAAAGCTCGACAAACGAACCTACATTCACACTTAAAATATTAGTAGGGATAACTCATATTTTTATTTCTAGAAACAAGCAGACACTCCCAAAAAAATCTAGAGAAATGAATGATTACACCAGAATCGTCGAAATCTGTGACTCACCGGCACGCTCGTCAACACCGTGGGCCCCAGCACGCTCGCGTCCCCCTTGGTCCCCTTCTTGATCTTGCTGGAACTGTCGATCATGGTCAGCGGCCCCGAATACCCGATGGGCACACCCCCAAACAGGCAGATGCTCTCCACCATCAGCTCGAACACGTGCGCCAAGGGCAGGAAGCCGATCATGACGTCCGATTCGTAGATGGGCGTGCAGTCGCAGAAGCCGCGCAGGGTGCTGATGAGGTTCTTCTGGAGGAGGATGACGCCCTTGGGCACGCCGGTGGAGCCACTGGTGTACATTATGATGGCCGTGTCTTCCGGTTTGGGTAGCTGGGATTCTGGAAAATCGGGTGAGAATTTATCAAAAAAGAATCATCTTGGATCAATTTCTGTCGATACAGGTAATAAGAAATGAAGGAGCGGTGTCCTCCAGGGTCAGTTTTGGGACCACTGCCGTTTACTAATATACCTCAATGACCTTCCCTGTATAGATTCCTATAATGAAGTAGTAGAGGATCACCTTGGATCAATGTCTGTCGATTAAGATAATGAAAAATGAAGGAGCGGTGTCCTCCAAGGTCAGTTTTGAGACCAGTGCCGTTTCTAATATACTTCAATGACCTTCCCTGTGTAGATCCCCCTGCAATTAGCTATACTTTAAATCATATAATGAAGTAGTAGAGGTTTTAAAAGAGGCATAGTTGAATGCCGAAAATTGGTTCTCAACGTCTTGTTCTTGAACGAGAATAAAAGACTTGAAGGAATTATCTGACTGTGAGAATCCACCTACTGTAGGGTTTCTGGGAGGTCTCTTAGATTTTTAGTTAAACTGGATGCCATGTATGGAGAAAAAGCATGCAATATACTCAACACAAACATTTGTGTTCTAAGAAATCTTTCAAAGTGTCGCCAAGGCCATTAGATGACGTTCTGATGACATTAAAAACTACGTGAAAACAAATCAAACTTTCAATCTATGCCAGGGATTGGCCAGGGATTAGGATATTTTCCCATAGTGTCAATGACATCGCCACGTCATCTAATGACTTTGGCGACCGCGAATAGATAGAATGGTTGTCATCTGTCACAGCCAAATTTCTTATGCGATACTAGTTTGGAGACATGCTGCGAATGCTGTTGAGGTTTTAAACACTCAACGACGAGCAGTCAGAGTTGGTACAGACTTACCCTATCGTGATTACTGTAGGCGAGCATATTTAGAGATATAGAGTTTTGAAGTTACCCTGTTTGAATTCTTGAATGTCCAAGGTATGTTATTAAAAATCTACATCTACATGAGACTCAGCAAAATAATCATGACAATGATACAAGAAACAAAAATACTTGAAACCTAAATTCTGCACATTTGAAACGTATCAAGACGGCCCTAGGTGCATTACTATACATTTTTAATTTGAGGAAATTCTTACTGCAGTTTTTAAACTGTAATTTTTTGTTATTATAATTCACTTGTATGTCTTGCATTGTAACTATTATAGCTGTGGAATATTTCATGTGAACAATAAATGAGAAGAAATGTAGAACATTTCAACCTTTTTCAAATTGAGGTTAGTAGTGAAACTCAGTTTGGAATTCATAGTCACTTGGAGTATATAACTAATTGTATGATCATAAAATTATAGAATTGATTTAGATGATACTTCTGGTTCTTAGTCAATGAAAGATAATCTTCCATTGACGACAAGACATTAGGAAATAGCGGATGTAAAAGGGACTGAGAAACTGAGCAAATATGAAATGGATACGAATGTCGGATTTTTGAAATTATTCAACATCATCCAGATGGAAATCAAAATTGGAAACACCTTTGAGGTACTTCAATAAAGAATCGAAATCACGACCATATGGGCATACCAAAATTGTTTTAATAAAATGCCTTAATTCCCAAATATCTTCATAAAAGTTCAACTACAAATACTATTTAAAACATTCGTATATATCAAGTGCTCACCGATGGTCGAATTAGATCCTTTCTGCAACACCTCAGAAAACTTCACGATATCCACCCCCTCCTTGTACCCCTCCACACTCCCCAAACTCTTCAGTTGATCCTCCATATAAACCAGAGTTTTGACCTTAGGCGTCAATTCTAAAATCTTCTTGAACTTGGGCAACAGATCGTAGCTGGTGATGATCGTCGACACCTCAAATTCAAATTCAAATTCACTTATTTCACATATGAGAGCAAGTAAACTAAATTAAAAAATACAAAAGTGTTCATTAAAAAAAACGGAAAAGGAAAGAAACATAAGCTATGAATTCAAATTAGAATGATCAAACTCAAAAACATGCCCACAATATCATAATCGTCAATTAATATGGTATTCCAATATTTATAATTCCAATTTCTAATATTTATAATTCTCATTTAATTTTCCATCAGAGAAATAAACAAAATATTGATTTGAATATTAGAATAAAAAATGGATGATTGAAACAAAGTGCCTTTACCAAATACCTTGGTATTTGGATTGATGAAAAGTTAACATGGGACAAGCATATTGGCATGCTCAAAGAAAAAAATTCTCCCATAGTTGGTGCCCTAAGATGTCCAAAACTTATCCCAAATATAGCAAATGCCGTTCCATACTCTCACATCCTTAGTAAAATGAACTATCTCATGAATATTTGGGGTTCATGTTCCAAGAATAATTTCAACAAAATATCTGTACTATATAAAAAAGCATTCATCCATTGTGACACCTCATCAAATCAACTTCATGAAGAAACAAATACATTTTCTTTGAAAGAGCACTACCTGATAAATACTCTCAAAATCTCTTCTGATATTATCAACAAACACCTCAAATCTAACTTCATATTAAAAGATTTCTCAAATCCATGAACGTCATACTAGACAATATGACTTGCTTCATCTTGATGCTGCTAATTCTACACTTGGTCAAAAAAAATCTCAAAATTCAATAAATCACCTGATGATATCAAAAGTTGCACAAATGTCACCCAATTCAAAAGTCTAGAAACATATCCTCTTGCAAAGAGAAAATCAAACCTGAGTGAATGATTTCTCATTCACTAATTCATTTCATCATGTCATAATGTACTTTCCATGAGCTTTTTTTATTATTATCATTATTTTTGAATCTGTTGTTTATTTCAATAACTTGGATTTAATGACGCATGAATAATCTAATACCAGATATGAATCTGTCTCGACTATTCATGTTATTTCATTGTTAATGTTGATAAAATATATTTCTCTACGACTATCGTATTCTACATTGATTACATATAGGGATTCCCTTTCGTGCGCTCCAAGCGATAAAAAAAAAATTGATGAATGAAGATGATTCCAAGACACCGTGGATCCCAACTCATTATTCAACGGCACTCGACCAATCACAGATTCAGAATTTTCAGGATCCACAGCGAGATCCACAGCAACTGAAAAGCTAATGAAAAACCAGCAAATCTACAAAACAAAATTTTCAAGAAGGCCCTGCTTCATTTTACGGGTCACGTCACGGCTTGACTTTCGCGAATGTCAGATTGACTTATAGAGTCTTTCAAGTTTTAACTTCGATATCTGGAGGATATAATGGAGGCTTGCCGTTCCATAGAAATGTAGGTACTCTATGAATATTGAAAATATTCAAGATCTTGGATCTCCATGGATGATAACTATTCCTGAGACCAAAACAAGAATTCTAAGGAGGTTCACTGTAACCGGGAAATTTTATCAATTTTGTAAAAAGTACATTGATATACGAGCAGCAAATGTTGGGATTTCCAATTTTCTCATGAATTACCAAAAAGGAAAATGTACTCTTTAGAAAATTGGAATTAATAAGTTTGCAGCAATGGGAAAACAAATAGTTACATTTTTGAAGCTACCAAATCCCGAGATGTTACCGGGCATTGCTTTGCTTGTCAATGCAGGTGGAGGTATAACAGCATTGAAAAGACATGGTGGCTGGAAGAGCACATCGGTGGCAGAAGGATTTCTAGAAGATTCCATGTTGAATAAAAAAAACGGCAGATTCGAATTCTTCAATGAATCGAACAATGTTCATCATCATCATCAAATAACAGTTCCTTCACACAAAAAACATCAACTAGCAATATGAATAAAAATGTCAGTGTTGATTTAAATGCAACATCAACAGTAAAATTTCACGAATTGTGAGAATATCACTGAAAATTCAGTCACTAAGTACGAGAAACATAATTTACTGACCTAATAATTATTGTGTTGTTTCATCATTGAGTTCATTGAATATTAAAGATTCCTGTCAATTGTATTATCATATCATTAAAATTCATACATCAAGTATATTATTTTCATAAATAATAATTAGATTAAATTAAATTTCTGACTATCGTATAGTCGTAGAGAAAGTATAGTCTTCTACTCGAGTATAATAGCTAATATTCTCTTGGATAATAATATATTTATATGAGATGCAATGTAATGTTTATAGCAAAGAATGGAATAAATATTATTATTATTGAAAAAAAAAATTCGTTCATCACCTACCTCTGTCTCGTTGATAGCATGCGCGATAGCCTCGTCCCCCAGCGTGGCGTAGATCGTCACCATCGGGATGTTCTGCTTGAAGATGCCGTGGGCGGCGATCATCCACTCGGCGCGCGTCTCCGCGAACACGGCCACGTTCTTGGTGGGCGCGTTGCCCAGCTCGCGCAGCCCCTTGCCGAAGTGGGCGGCCAGGATGTTCACCTCGGCGAAGGTCTTCCATCGGTAGTCGCCCATCACGAACTGAAAGGGAAATCGGATTGATTCACTGCTTCCTATTAGAGTCACTGGATGGTATTAGTTTGATAAGAGTTCGGACACAGAAATGACACTGTTAGTGTCAACACAACATCATAGGCTATTCGCGAGATTCACGAAGTGGGCGACATCTAGGTTTACATAATACGAACTTCAAACTGGGGGAAAACAAACTGTTGTCTATGGATAAAGTGCATAGACTACATTGCATTCAGATTGTTGTAGCTGTAGTCAAACTTGTCAATGACAAAGTGTTGGCACTGTTGGTAACGATGATGGCATATACGTATTAATAATCAATACGGATAATCTCTATATGTTTCCATAGCGAAACATGAAGCCGATTTTTGAAGACAAATGACTATCCATAAGGAAAAGTTTTGAAACGATCAGACACATACTGCTTTGATTGAAAGGCTAGTAAACGTCATTGTCCACCGAAACGCATGTCTTTGATGACTACTATAATAGCGCATGGCGCATGCGTATCATGCCACCAAATCCTTATGGATATTCATTTGTTTCATATTTTTGGCTTCATCCTGGCACCCGTTATGATCCGTATTGTTTATTAATACGTATATGGATGATGGTTGAGTTGGTTAAATGTTTCACATTATTACATTTTTATCAGTTTAGTGAACAGTGAACGGGTGAAGAATTGAAGAAAGTTCAAACAATTCGAACTAATTATAACGAGCAAATAAATTGACATATAAAAGAACAGCTAACAATACTCAGATTGTCCTGCTTTGCAGAAACAAATACAAATCCATTGTTCTACAGGAGTTCCTCTGGACCCCAACTTCAATTTTACTTCATGTGGGGAAGATTTCATCGCCGAAGTTTGTAGACAAAGTGCAAAAATGTGCCTTTTGTTGAAGTCTTCTGCCTCACACAAAATCACATGATTAGCACGGAGAACTGCTTCTCCTTCCACTACTGGTCGGCTTTTTCCATCTAAATAGAGCAAAATATCTGCCAAAAGAACATCTACAATAGGCGTTTTCGATCGAATATTGACAATTAATGTCAAGAAATGTAAAAACTTATCACTCTTATCAGTACACAGTACACAAGCTCATGGCACTAATTGGATTGAGTAAGGATTGAGTTTGTTTTCCCCCAGTTTTGACGTAGCATTTACATGGAACGATGAAAACCGAGCACCACCTGGTAACATTGATTCCCGCGAATATTCCGAATTCAACTGGTCAGTACTGTCAGTAGATTTTCTGAATCTGCTGAAAATCTGTGTTCCGAAATATAAAATCAAACATACAGTGCTGTAATTCGGAACACGTCTTCATGGTTTTCATCAGTAACCAGCAGCAGTTGATCAGCTGTAGATGAAATTTGTCAGTCTCTTTAGCCTCCTGCTTGATATATATTTTGGAAATTCAATATTCAACATGGAAGATCAATATATTCTTGAAGCCTCCATAGTTTCTACGTTGTTGACGATGACGCTTCAAGCTCGAGTGATGAACATTATATATTGAAATAATATTCATATTTTTATTTTATAGAAACGAGGAGAGAAAATCCCAAAAAAATTGGAATAACATAACTTTTTTCCTCCAGAACAGGTGAGTTTTGACCTATCGTTGTTGAGGGGTTTGTCTGACATTGTTCTTTGTTTTTCTCTCACTTAAGTGCTCCTATGTAACAAAAACGCTGACGATGAAGCTTTAAAGCTTCGAAACATGTCCCCGTAAGTTTGCTTACAATAACTCACTAAAATGGCATCTGGCGTACGGATATGTACCACGCTAAATGATCGATTAATCACTGATTGACGATCTGTGATTCATTCAAAATATAAAACATGTTACCATGGCAACACGATTTCTTAAACACATCACCATGGAAACACAGTTCATTAAATACAGCAAAATACAGCTTCAGTAATTTGAGACATGCCTGGCCTGTCAATTGTACCTATTAACTGTCGACTGTTATTTTCAAATTTTGTATCAGAATTATTCGAACAATATTCGTTTGTATCAGAGTTCTCTATTAAAAATATATGCGGAATGTAGACGAAAGTGAAATCGAAGAGAATGTTCTGGTACTTGCATATCTCCAAGAAGTATAAAAATGAAGCATCCATCTTTGAGAACAATTAATTTATTCTGCGCTAAGCCTGACAATAAACGTAAAACATAGGTTAGTAAGCAATGGACTGGACACATCTACAACCAATATCACTTATACGTGTCTCGCTGGTTGCATGCATTTGCATGTATTGTGTTCTCAATTCCCATTCCTTTAGCATTATTTTGTAGGTTAGCAGGAATAGCAGGTATGTTGATGTAATTTTCGGATTTCGTAGAAAAAGCATACATGGTATGTAACGCGTTTATGAACTCTTCTAGACACTCGTCTATTAAACACTCGCTCCGCTCTGCTCCGCTCCTGCTTAAAATACTCGTTACTAAAGGAACGTTTATAACACTTGTTATATAATATACTATTACTATACTGTTGTTTTATTTGAAAATGCAAATGACCATGAAAGTTAAACTCAGATGGTAAAACAGTAATTGTTTCTTAAAATTACAACAGCTGTTAAATCCAATAAATCACGGTGTACATTTCAAAGAGAAGATAAATATCCCCCCTATATGTATGTATCTGCTTGTTGAATAATATTATTGATTGGCACAAATAAACGATTTAATCTGAACAGAAACAATAAGAATCCTCGCAGCGTTGACTTTTGCGTCTTACCTTCTTGAATACCCTCCCGTTCGGCTGCACCTCGTCCTCCTCAGCCAAAATCTCTCTGGTGCCGAGGCACTTCCTGTTGGGATACTTTTTGCTGCAATACTCGAACATCTTGGCCATGGTGTCGATGTTCTCCTTGGCCAAGGCGACGTGAAATTCGGAAGGCTCGACGACGGATCGGTACGTGACGGACTTGGCATCTTCTTGGATAGCTTTAGCCTAAAGTAACAAGAAATGCTGTCGAAAAACGAGAAGGAAGGGTTTTCCTTTGAGGAATAGACCACTTCCTACTTGAGAGTCGCCTAAAATGTATGAGAAACATTTCACAAACAAGGCTCTCATCAGTCTCATCCATATCGTTTTCAATAATGGGGAAGTTTCCTATATTGAGGTTTTTATCTCACCGCGAAGTTTGTAAAAAATTAATATATACGTATTTTTTCTTTTTTTCGTAAGATCAAATTTCACTTATAAGAAAAAATAAATAAGAGGAACATGGCACCTCCACCATTCATATGACGTACTTTCTGAAAATCCACATTCACACAGAGTTAAAATACGATTCCCTGTGCCGGTACGACGTTGCCGACATCATCAATATGTCTAGATTTCCGGAAATTGTTCTTTGAATGCATAATAACTATAACTATATCATAACAGCCATGTGATATAATATGTTCTTCATTCCTACTTTGTCGAGTATTGTGAATAATTCCCAAATTCCCATAAATCTCTCGTTGGCTGAATGAAGTTGATTGCTAATGAAGATAAATTATGATATTTTGCGATACTATCTATAATTTTTCACTATCGTTATAATACTACTACTATTCATAATTTGTCAGAAATTTTGTTGCTAATGAATTCGTTCATTAATAAAACGGATCTATTTCCTAGGAAAATTGCAGATTATATCTTGCAACAGCGCCTAATACTTCGAGTCCATCCACACCACTCAAAATACTGACAGGACAAGAGCAAGAAGCCATGGGTGTCGGCTTCATTCTGTTCTGACCGATGACAGTAAATTAGGAAGGTTAGTATCATTGAATGTAGCCGATAGTGATTCATTGATTAAATGATATTTTCGTCAAGGATCGAGCTTTAATCGAGATATTTAAATGCATAAATAACAAAACCATAACCTGTCAAAATGAAGCCAACTACCTTCTGCATTCCTGAATCCTTCTTCTTCTATTTTTTTCATTCGTTTTTCATTTGATAGCTATTCGTTAGCTATTCGCTAGCTATATTCTTCACCATAAGCTATTTTCAGACTTGATTCAGAATGTACATCACAGTTTGCCGTCCCGAGAATTAGGAATTGCTTCAATTTGAAATTGCAAACGACTTGGACTTTATCGGTCGCCATTCTGTACAGCGTGTACATAAAACTGGAGAGTTCCGAACTTATTTTATGAAAATTCATCTGAAGGAAACTTCCCCATTCAATTATGTAGAATCATAAATTGGTTTTGGTGGATTCGGGAGTTGATTATAATAATTGTAGGGGAATGATCTGATCAAATATAACTGGAGCAGTTACCACTTCATCATTTTCAAATCGAAATATTCCGAAAACGGAACACAGTATCAAGTTCTACCAAGAGTACCTTTTTGGTGTGAAATTGAATGATGTTCAAGTTCACATCAAATTTGGATTGAAAAATCTAACCTCAAAAAAGTTATATTCAAAACTACTCGGTACGAACCGTGTAACTAGCGCCCTCTATGAGAGTCAGATATAAAAACGAATGCATGCGATGTGTCAGATTCCAAAAAACATCCATACAAAATTTCATCACAATGTTGCCAGTAGTTTCAACATAATCGTAAAAAATGTGTAAAAAAAATATTGTTTCAACACCTTGTATCTTGAAAACGGATGGCGTTACGACATTTTTTTACTGAGCAAACCCAACTCATTTTGCAATGTTCTACCTACCCTAGCAAGGGGGTTAGGTTTTTTTGAAACACCCTGTATATTATTGTTGATAAAAAGTTACATTATCTTCATTCCTGGAATATAATAATAATCTTTATTATTCCCAAGAAACATATATGTTTATAGCAGGAAAAATTATGAAATAACTGATAACTATGTGGCTTAAGGAGAAACGCTTACTTGTTGTTGGAAGTTATTGCCTCAAATTCATGTCATCGTTAAAAAAGGATTGTTAATGAAGAATTCATGACCTATTTTAGAAGTGCAAATGGAACACCAAAACCAAACAAATAACAAACCAACAACAAAATTGAAATTGGACAATCAAATCAAAATTGTAATTTGTCTGAGGTGACTTTCTGAAAGCTTGACACTCTGTTATCTTGAAACCTAGGCATTTCCGGAGCAATGAACATTTCTTCTTGGAATCACTTGAGGAATCGACTGCTATGCAAATATTTATTTATCGCCTTCGGTTTATATTTTATATGAATAACATTTTACACACCCCTAAAATTATTATTCATCATCCGATTTTTACAGACTTGTTTTTGAATTGATTGCAACTTATTACTATACCTTTGATATGAAATTGGGTATCTATTGCTGAAAGTGGTATTTTAAAATATATATTATTTTTGGAATCCTTGATAATTTATTTCTCAAAGAGATAACTACACTGTTCCATTATCAGAAGAATGAAACGAATTATGCAGTAAATTATCAGAAATATCATCAATATTGTTTTTATAATCCATACGTATTATAGATAAGCCTTGAAATGTAAACACCTATTGAAATTGATAATTTGAATAAAAACAAATCTCGTTATTGAACCAACAAATTCATTGAAACTTCACAAAAATCAAATCATTCAAGCAAAGCCGTGACCTTGCATCTGCGTATAAAATGTATATTATCTAATTTAAAAAATTAATAGAACCAAATGTGTTCCAAACAGCCCAATTCACATTTTCACTTGGTTTTTTATCACCAAATCATGCATGACTAACCAAATTAAAGAATTGTTTACAATTAGCATGTGAATGTCATCGATTTATGTAAAAATATTTCGTCGTTTTCTAATATTTATAATTGCTACTTAGGCATTGTTTTCTAATTGGAAATGTAAATCAAGATAATATTATTACGCAATCAATGATACAAGTATACACTAACAGCTTATTTATTTTCGGTTACGAATGATTCATTCCAAATAAAATCAACTCATAAAATGTTGTGGCAGATCATGGACCGAAATACGATTGAACATCTTCGATAAATATTAACTAACTTGCAATTACAAACATGAAACTATAAATTTATCAATAGTCTTTCAATGAGAAGTATATAGTTTCGCTTCCTTTTTTCCTTCTTTCAAATTAATTGAGATAATATGAGCATGTAGTTCAGGAAATGTATCAACTAGCTAAATTTTAAATGGGGAAGTTTCCCATATTGAGTGAAGTTTGTAAAAAATTAATATATACGTATTTTTTCTTTTTTCGTAAGATCAAATTTTACTTCAGAAAAAAAATGAATACAAGAGGAACTTGGCTCCTGCACCATTCCTATGACTTTTTTTCTGAAAAGCACATTCACACAGAGTTAAAATAGAATTCCCTGTGCCAGTACGACGTTGCCGACATCATCAATATGTTTAAATTTCCTGAAATTGTTCTTTGAATGCATAATAACTATATCATAACAGCAATGGGATATAATAGGTTCTTCAATCCTACTTTTTCAAGTATTATGAATAATTTCCATAAATCTCTCATTGGCTGAATGAAGTTGATCACTAATAAAGATAAATTTTTATATTTTGCGATAATTATTCATAACTTGTCAGTCATTTTTTGGCTAATGAATTCGTTCCTTGATAAAACGGATCTATTTTTTAGGAAAGTTGTAGATTATATCTTGCAACAGCGCCTAATACTTCGAGTCCGTCCACACCACTCAAAATACTGACAGGTGCACCAAGAGGAAGAAGCCATGGGTGTCGGCTTCATTCTATTCTGACCGATGACAGTAAATTAGGAAGGATAGTATCATTGAATGTAGCCGATAGTGATTCATTGATTAAATGAAATTTTCGTCAAGGATCGAGCTTTATTCGAGATATTTCAATGCATAAATAACAAAACCATAACCTCTCAGAATGAAGCCAACTAACTTATGCATTCCTGAATCCTTCTTCTTCCATTTTTTTCATTCGTTTTTCATTTGATAGCTATTCGCTAGCAATATTCTTCACCATAAGCAATTTTCAGACTTGATTCAGAATTGCTTTAATTTGTAAATGAAAACGACTGGGACTTTATCGGTCGCCATTCTGTACAGTGTGGACATAAAACTGGAGAGTTCCGAACTTATTTTATGAAAATTTATCTGGAGAAAACTGCCCCATTGCATGTACTTAAAGCAATCAAAAATCGAAATGGAACTCAAGATAAAGTAGGTTACATTATTTATCACTACTATACATGGGATTTAGTTTGTCTAGGTCCATATTACTTTCTTAGAAAGCAACATTTTTTTATAGAATGCGATGGCTATACCTTCTTCATAAAACCAATAAACATCAAGTTCCCGAAACCCAATAATATACAAAAGTCAATTAACCACAATCATAGTACCTTATCGAATTTATATGGTGGATCTCTAAATTGGTTAGTTTTATTGAAATCATTTTCCTTGATATCAACGCTTACATCATTAGACTGTTCTCTTTCGATGTCCACTAATATGCCCTATAAACGAGAATTTTAAGCAATATATATTACAATACACTTTCCCAAAACATATACCACCACCAGGCACACAGTGTGTAGATATTTTGGCAAAAAGTCCTTGTTCAACCTACACACTGTATAGACCATGTCATTGATTATATTCGGATGACATCAGAGTCCAAGACAAAATGAGAGATAACATTTTTGATAATAAACTGATCTATATCTTGAAGACTCTTTATCTAATTGGTTCATTGTTTGATACCAATGGATTAAATAGAGATCAACACTAATGAATGGAATGGAAACTGTACAAGGTAATTTTTTTCTAATGAAATTGGTACATGGAAAATAAAATTGCAATCTCAACTTAGTTTGGAACTGATTTCATTAGATAAAACCATTTCATCAAAGTTATTAAAATGATGAACATTTGCATTACATTGCTAGATATTTACAAATCAATTCTTGAATTTCCTGAAGATAAATCAGAGAATAACTTGACTAATTGTATATATATATTGCAAATAAAAATGAGGTAACCTTGAATGGCTAACAATGAAAAAATATTTCAATTAAAATAAAATTATGTAATTAAAAATATTAATGTTTATTGTATATTCATCACCTGGCGTATTTGCGCAATAATACGAATAAATAAATACCCTTTCACCTAGTACCTAGATTATTTGATTTCATGCTGAGATTAAAGAATTATTGAATGAATGGATAACATGAAAGAATGCTGTGTTACTGAGTAGAAGGTTGAGGTTACAAATCATATAAAACAGATCAATTGGCAAATGAAAACAAACCATCAGAAGTAGAATTGATTCAATTGTTGAATATAAGGTGCCGTCAGCATCACACTGTCAGACATTGAAAAGTTTGTCAAGTATTTTATTTTTGAATATTTAGATCAATTTGGTTTCAACAACAAAACAAAATGTCACTGCGTTTGAAAATTTCACTACCTATTATAGAGCCTAAACGAAAAATTCAATCGATAATCAGTGAGTGACACGTTATTTGAAAAATGTTTGAACAAGAACATAAGTATAATTGAGAAAAATTTAAAATATTCACGATGTTTTGCTGCCGTTTTCAACATGAAAATGGAAATTATTCTTTGCAAATTGTCTCCTACTGATAATTTCATTCTCAGAAACAAGAGAAAGTTACAAAAATGTACAGAAATACATAAAACTGTAGTTCTATCAGTTATTCCTAACCCGAAAGAACCATTTTTCTAGAATATGCGATGATGATAATTGAAACAACATGGATGTTTGAATGATTTGGCACTTTTTCCTTCAGTTAATACCACAGTATACAGTATTGATACATAATCATGTATAGGTTGGTTTTCATTCATAATTTATTTTTTCGAAGCATGCATCACATTGGAAAATCTGAGCTTTTCGAAGCTGTCATGGTTAATACTGACCCTAGATTTTCTGGACAGTTGACGTAAACGCCATGGCCTCTGGAGGATCATATAAACGGGGAATGTGAGGACGTCGTAGACGAAGGCCAAGGCCCTTAGTGTGCCTATGGCCAAACTGAAACCGACGCCATCCATATCCCTGAAAAAAAAAAAAAAAAAATTATCGATCAAAAATTATGAGGAATATTTCCCTCGTATATAAAATTTCCCATAAGAGCAATGCAATTATAGAAAATAAAATTGAATCGGACTCGAGCTCATTCTTCAAAATATGAAAATAAACTCTCGCAATTTTTAGATAACACGCTTTCTTGCGAAATTATCGGTGATTTTTATGCACAGCTTTGCAGATGATAGTACCCTCCATACTGCGTTCTCTTCCAGAATTCCCATTTCTTCCCAGGAAACTAAGAACTCACGGCGCAGGCAGGTCAATGCTGTCAATGAAGATCTTGCTGAAATCACAGCCTGGGGAACAAACAACCTAGTTGAATTCAACGCCACCAAAACTCAAGCCTGCATTTTCTCTAGAAAGGCAGAACTCAGTATGCCCGATATTGTAATGTCTGGCTCCACCATCCCCACCAAGTCCACCATATCTATGCTCGGTATTTCCATCAGCAACACTCTTTCATGGGATAATCATGTCAGATCCATCGCAAAAGCTGCTTCACAAAAACTCGGATTCTTGTTCCGTGCGAAAAGCTACTTTACTCCTCAACAGCTTCTCATGATCTACAAAGCGCAGATACGGCCTGTTCTAGAATACTGTTCCCACATATGGGGTTCAGCATCAAAACATACGCTGATGCTCTTAGATTCCATCCAGAGAAGGGCCATCCGCCTGGTGGGTGACGCCACACTCACTCACTCTTTGACATCATTGGAACACCGTAGAAAGGTCGGCGACCTTTCACTTTTCTATCGATACTTTCACGGGAAATGTTCTTCGGAAATCTCTGCTATCATCCCTTCACTAGCAATACCAATCAGGCGAACTAGACAAGCCCAGTCAGTACATCCTTTCGTTGTCAACCTCGAAAGATGTCGAACAGCACTTTATCAAGACTCTTTCATCCATAGAACGGCTAGGCTCTGGAATTCATTGCCTGTGGAAGTATTCCCAACAACATATAATCTCCAAAAGTTCAAAAAAAATTCCAATACCTACCTCCTGTCCCAATTCTCCCTAGGAACGCACGATGTTCTTTGAACATTATAGGGATTCCCTTTCGTGCGCTCTAAGCGATAAAAAAAACTCGTACAATTATAACCGAAAATTTCACACCTATCATTTTAGACCAATTGAAAGCCTGTATTTTGTATCGTTGACATAGCAACTAAACAAATTTCCGGAAATTTTTTCCTCCTTCTTGGAAGGAGCATGCAATTACACTGGAAATTTTTCGACGTTTATAGGTAAAATGACATTGACATTCAACTTCAGATTACGTAAAATTAACTCAATAAGTTGATAAAAGTTCCTTGTAAGAAAATATATTTCTACCAACTTTAGCTGAATGAATTTGTGAAAAACTGAGATATTGAGCTACGATCGACTCTTTTTTTTATTTCATTCAAGTAATAAAGTCGTTTAATCAGATTTTATGTAACCTTATGTGACCAGATTTCATTGATATTGAATAGTACTTCGAGTTTCTGGTGAGAAAATATTATATTTCTACCTACTAAAATGAATTTGCAAACACTGAAAAATTGAGCTAATATCGACGTATTTTTTATTATTTTGTGTAACTAAAGTAAGTTAATTTTGTTTTATTTCACCTATCAATGTTATGGATATGAATTATATTAATACTACATAATGTCGAGTTCCTCGTTACAATAGTATATTATACACATAGGGTGAGAAGTGAGTTCACCCGAGGTATATATAATATTTTTTCCACCACTAGCTATAGCACCAACTGTTAAAGATACTTGCATAAAGATTTTTCATTTCATATATGATGCCATGAAATAGTTGAATTTTGAATTCAAGGGAATGATTTGACACGGTAAAAACTTGTTGAATTTCATAATAAATACCTCGGGAGGCTTCAACAATTGGTCCTTCGAGCCGGATCTGAACCAGCGACCTTTTCATGGCGTGTTTTACTACCAAGGTAGTTTTCATCATCTTATGAACCACTAGCCAATAAAAACATAGCCACCTCTGTTTTAATCAACCCGAATTCACTGTTCTGATGATGATATTAATTAGAAGTGAAAAGAAGTGCTTCCATAGTGACAAGCAAACCATGCTCTGGTGTGAAATAGAGAGAGAACAATGTTCTTATAATGTTTTCTATTTTTTATCATCTATTCAATTTATTTTCAAATGCATTGTTGGGGCCCTTTGACACTACTCGTTTATAATAAACCGAACTGAATTATATCCTTATTGTATTCAATATAAAGTCAACGAAAGGCAAGTATCTACCATGTTTTATCAGAGGGAGAATTAGATTAAGATTATTATTGTCGATGTATTTTCAGATTACTTTCTTGCAAGTTCAAATAATTTCTTCAAAAGGCACAATTGAAAATAAACTATTACATACCCCATATACATTGCCATTTTGATTTCCTCCTGGCCAATACAATAAAATATATCAAAACCTAAAAAATTAATAGCACAAACTACCAGAACAGAAGAAAAATCACCAAACACTCAGATGTAGCCGCTAGTGGACCGGCAGAAAGAATGAACTTGTTGATTGAAAAACTCCAACATCATAGAATAAAGTTTAAGTTGCAGGTGGAAAGTAAAGTACCGATAAAAGTTGATATCGATATCGGTATTGAAATCTATACTATTATTCCGTCATTGTTCGTAGAACGATAAAATCAACTGGATCCAAAGAGAACTTGCAAAGCAATGTTAATAATGTAGTGCGCGTTATAATTTATTTATTCTACCGGACAGTTTTTTTTTTCGATCATTTTGCAATTACCTACTTCATGCATAAACACATTTGAATAGTTGTAGTATTATAAGAAGGCAGCAGACTGGATTATAAGGAGAATATAATAGAATGAATAAAATATCATAAATGATTTTGAAAATATTGTAGGCCCGCGAAATTGAGTGTTGACAGTAAGATAGCAAGCAGTAACTCATGCAGTCTAATTTATTTACTCACTGATTTTCCGGAACCATAGTTAAGGTATCGTTACTGAAAAAACAAATAAAACCCTAAACAATATGAAGAACACTTCCAACTGTTGAGAAAAATGGTCGAATCGTCTTTCCAAATTATATTAAAAAATTATAGTTTACATAAAAAATTAATAAGTGACAAATGGTAAAGGGAAATTGAAATTGTTATCGTATATTATGGTGGCCCTGACTATGGTAACACTAATTTGGTATTTTTCAACATAATTCTTGTTCCTCATTTCATTATCTATCGAAACGTGACCTTACCAAAGAGTGAATGTTAGAAAATGTCCAATATGTCAACGATAATGATGGCAAAATTCCAACCATTTATCCGAGCATTTATCTAAACATGCGATAGAAATATAAATATGGATTATGACAGATAAAAACATCAAACAAAAAATTTATATTGTTATAGATCGTGTTTTATCTCTTATCATTGTAATAAGTCTATAGGTACCTTATATCAATCACTACTGTTCACCTATTCAGAATTCTTTGTAGGACAAAAGGTGGCATGTGAGCTCGGAATCTAAGCTATTGAGTGCTTTGTTGTATCAGGCATTTTCCACATGCCTTCTCATTTTAAAAACAACATACGAAAAAAAAAAGAAGAAAGAAGAAAATTCTATCCGACGACAATGAAATTACATTCTCAGGAAAGAATGAAATCAAACTTTTTTCATGATTTAGCTTCGTCTACAAGCCCTTCAATTTATGGTACTCGCCATTGAATCAATTTGTTAATTTCAATATCACTATTAGAAATTTCTTTCTGAATCAACTGATAACTGATCTGACAATACAAATATAAACAAACGTATTTCAAACATTATATACAGGGTGTATCTAAATAACACCGAAAAAAATCAAGGGGATATTCTAGCGAATAAAGTTCATATAAACATGTATCCTAACTTGCTCCCCCAGGTAGCACATCATATTGGCTGGAACCCGATTTCATATTGGGCCGATATAGATATATCGTACATGTGAAAAATAATATAGGTCCAATATGAGAGTATATTGGACAAACAATATTGGAATGATAATATTGGTGGAATATTGGTTCAACCTGAGCTGAATATAGATTGTCAGCTACAATATTGGAGCAATATTGGTTGTAAAATTCGTTAACAATGTGTTGAAAAACATATCTAAGAATGTTATATAATATTGTTTCACGAATGTCGATTCAACAACATCGTATACATATTGTTTCCGACATTTACAACCAATATTGCAATTTGAACATTCTCCCCATGTCGATTCTGAAGCGGTTATGCAATATTGTATATTCAAGTTAAACGGCATATCGGTTGGATATTGTTTTAACAATATTTGAGACATTATATCCACCCATCTTGATTGATATCATTTCATCTATATCATGCGGAAGATATCGTATACAATTTGCTTCTTTCATTTATAACCAATATCGCGATTCGAATACTTTCCCCATGTTGATTCTGAAGCGGTTGTGCAATATTGTATATTTGAGTTCGACGGCATATTGGTTGAATATTGTTTCAACAATATTCGAAATATCATATCCACCTATCTTGATTAATATCATTCTATCCATATCATACGGAAGATATCGTATACATATTGTTTCCAACAATTATAACCAATATAGCAATTTGAACATTCTCCCCATGTCAATTCTGAAGTGGTTATGAAATATTGTATGTTCGAGTTCGACGGCATATTGGTAGAATATTGTTTCAACAATATTTGGAACATAGAATTCACCTATATTGACAGATATCATTCCAACTATATCATGCGGAAGATATCGCACACATATTGTTTCCAACAGCTATAACCAATATCGCAATTCAAACATTCTCCCCATGTCGATTCTGAAGAGGATATACAATATTGTGTAATCGGATTCGACGGCATCGAATTTACCTATATTGATTGATATCATGCGGAAAATATCGTATACATATTATTTCCAACAATCATAACCAATATCGCAATTTGAACATTCTCCCCATGTCGATTCTGAAGGGATTTTCAATGATTCAAATATGAATATCAATAACGGCAATTCAATATATATCTTATATCGGACATAGAAGAGAAAAACAATATTGTATTTTCAAGTTCAATTGCATATCGGGTGAATAGTTTTCTAGCCATATTCAGAAAATAATATCATCTTATATTGGCTGATATGTAATTCACTATATCATGTGAGCAATATTGTTCACATATTGTTTTGAGAATACATATCGATATCGAAATTTCGATATTCATTCCATATTACGCACTCCCAAACCGATGTCGATAGATGGCGCTATGAATGATTGGTAACGTACTCCCATTGCCGATCAGACGAGAGAATATAAATATTGGCTCTAGACGATTGTAAAGTATTATAACCTGGAGTAGGGGTTAACCGTGATCAACAAGGCGGCTTCCCCAGGGCAAGGCCCTCCCATTGCACTCCGGCTGGGCTGACCTTTGTGATTATTCCTGATGCGAATAACTCGCAAATATTGGTATGAAAATATTCCACCAATATTTTGAAGACAACATAGCTACATAATGATTCTCAATAATGTACCAATATTTCCAACCAATATTGCACCAGTATTGTCAAATGTTCACTGTCCATTTATCAGCAATATTGATATCACATTTTGTGACCAATATAACTTCACGAATATTCCAGCAATATTGGTATGAGAATATTCTACCAATAATTCTGAGACAACATACCTTCATGATGATTTTCAATGATTCACCGATATTTCTATATATTACACCAATATTGTCGAATGTTCACCATTAATTTCTCGCCAATATTGATATTACATTTTGTGTCCGATATAACTCTACGAATATTCAACCAATATTAATATGAGAATATTCTACCCACATTTGGAAACTGATATTGTACCAATATCGCCGAATGTTCACATTTTTTTTTTCGCCAATATTACTTTCACAATATTTTGCCGATATTTTCGTAATATTGCACCGATATTGTCCCAATATATGTGTGCTACTTGGGGGCCGTTTTTGAGGTACAGGATGTTGAAGTTGGAAGTATCAATTGTTTTTATTAATAACCTCCCTGTATAAGCTTACAAGGTGCCAAAATTCGGTATGGTTGGAGACTGAGAAAGCCCTAAAATTTCAAAATGATTGTGATTGGGGTTATTGAGTTTCCTCAAAAAATAAGGTAGATACTAAAATCACACAAGGGATGAAAAAGTTGTTATTTCATTAGTTCGATCTAATAAAAATATGAAGCTCAGAAAAATCAGTGGCGTACAATAACATTCATCATAAATATCGATAAATTCACCCACTGTGACGCCACTGGAAATATTATTTCGCATCTAATGGCACCAGAAGAAGCTCCATATTACTAGTAACAAAACCACAACGTTTTATTGAAATTGATGGAGAGACAATTGAGTAATAAATAAAAAAACGGTTTTTCATGGAAATATTGATACCCTGTATCTCGAAAACGAAGCAAGTTAGGACACATGTTCATATGAACTTTATTTCCTGAAATTTTTTCGGTGTTCAGATACTATGGGTGGCTTATATTTGACATCCCTTACATAGTTTTGATAATGAATACACAACACTACTTTGTTTCACGTTTCACTTCCGAGATCATATCATACAAGAACGGAATGAACAGTTATAGAGAGTAAGCCGCATTCATAGTTGAACTCGAGTGTAGATATTTGCAAACTTGGTGTATGCAATCTTCGCATGTCCTCAAATACGACTCAAAATCAATGTAACAACATTATAATCCGAAAGCATAGGTACAATTTCTTCCATTGTGTAACATTATGCATTTGTTCCCAAGCCTCAAAACACTGTCATTAGCATCAGAGGTGGCGACAGTATAGATCAAAAAACTTGGCAGGGCCATTAAAATCAATGCAAAAAAACACCATTTGAATAATAGTTATTTATTATACAAGGGAAAAAAGTAGTAGATTTTATTCCAGGTTGCGGAGGGAGACAAAAACCGTGAGCTAAAATCTAATATTTTTCCCGTGTTCACTATTTTTTTTCTGTGACAGAAGAAAGGACGAATCAATATTGAGAAGATGAGATTGAGTCGTGAAATTCAAAGTTTTTAACAGTAGGGACACCTGCGTTGTAGGCATCTTTATCATTCTTTTGAAGTAATCAAATATCTGATGTCACTTCTGTCAGTCTAATTCTGTGATTTGATTTCAAAAAGTTGCGAATTTAGTGATTGTTAAGTAATATACGTAACCGCGAAGTCGAATGGAAGATAAAAGGACTTGCAGTTCTCTCTCGGAGACGGTATTATTGACTCATTTTTTGGAACTATAGCACAACAAATGCCATCAACAGTGTATATACAGGGTGGGGCATTAGTGCGTCGGAGCTCGATTGCTCGACATCTATGATAGCTAGAAACCTGATTCAAAAACGAATGTGAATGAGACAACAAGGTCCATAACTAGAAATTATTGCCGCATATACAGGGCGCACCAAAAATAATCTAGAGGGTCGGAATAATTTTTTTTAAATGGAATGCCCTGTATATTTGCATATTTTTTCAAGCATCCCTGTGACCCTCATCCACTCCTATGATATCGTTGACTATATCTCGTTCATATAAAATTTTCAAAGTTCAAAAATTCAAAAATGCTTGCGAATATCGATATGGATGTTCGAATAAATATGTTCGTGTTTCGATTTTACGTTCAAATGGTCAAATAATATATGGGGTGTTCCATTTGAAAAACTCGAGAAAAATCACTTCGAAAAGTTCCGAATTGAAAAATCATTTTCAGCCACCCTGTATCCTTTGAGAGCCTGAAACATTTTCAGAAATGTCACTCATCTTTTCAATAAATGATATTGAGATTATTTTTTCTTGAAGTTTATAATTGTGACAACAGTGATATTTTCGGTAGGCATCTGCAGATGACATTATTTCGACCAAAAAATTCATAACTTTGATACGAAAGAGATAAAGTCAACGATATTATAGCAGTGGATGAAGATCACAGGGATGCTTAAAAAAATATGCAAATATACTGGACATTCCAATTAATAAAATGAATCCCGACCCTCTATATTATTTTCGGTGCGCCCTGTATATGCGGCAATAATTTTCTAGTTATGGACCATGTTATCTCATTCAGATCCGTTTTTGAATCAGGTTTCTAGCTATCATAGAATTTATGAAAAGTGACATTTTATAACCTGCCAACAGAGATGAAATGCCAAACTTTTTTCCCGTCACAGAAAAATAGTATATTTTTCGTATGTAGTGGAGGGGGCACCAGCCCCTAATGCGCCGTTAATTGTTGTCATTATTCCTTTGACGAAATTCCCAATTTGCAATCCGCAGATTTCATCTTCATCAAAATGGCACTTATGGAAAAAGCTCGTTTTATTATAACCAGCTTCTAACAAATATAAATCAAGAATAATTTCCCTGTATTCCTAATTGAGTCATAGACAACTTTTTGATGATTAATTGGTTTTGTTTTTCATTTTAAAATGATTTACACCTGAAATACTGGTCCGAGGTTCAAAAATTCCTCATGATTTCATGTTTATCTGTAAGACGTCATGATGCGAATAATATCCCTCGAAATTTATGATAGCCCAAAAACAACTCTTGATTGATATGAAAGATGGGATAATCTGAAAAATGATAATGACACTCATAGTTTCAAATCCTCAATAAACTAACTTTTTCAGTTTAACGAGATGAATATATGATCTGCGTCTAATAAAAATCGATAGCAATTACTGATGATTTTCCATTATCATGCCCATTTCAAGTTAATTGGAATGAATAGTAAGTTGTTCACCAGTGTAGTACTTATACCAATTTTAAAATTTGAAAAATGAAGTGACAATTTTTTCTTGGGAATACTTCCTTAGGCAATGAATTCCAGAGCTTTGCATCAAGTGTCAATTTACTTCAGTATAAATATTATTTATTTGCGGTTGTTGCTGGGCATCAGAAAATGTATCAAATTTTTTTGAGGGAAAGCGTAAAAAAGCTAATATTTTCACGGGTGCTGCTAGGCAACAGAAAGTTTGACATGGCAATTGACAATTAACATGGGCGAATAATATCGGAATTCTGTCAAACAAATTGACCATATTTTCAACGGTTAGACATTTCGTAGTGTAACGTTGGCTAGAAAGGTGTCAGATGTCGAATGTGAATGAAATTGACGCCACTGTCAAAATTATTGTATTTCTACCAAATCACTATTGAATTGTTAGTTACAACAATAAGAGCAATAACAACTTCTTGGGCCTTTCGTATTACAAACTTCTTATTATTGACATTGACAAAAGGCAATGCATTAGAGAAATAACACCCAGTTTGACAGTAATTGCTGCCAACAAGTTGCAGAAAATATCTAACCCTTTCAAAAGTGAAATGTGGTCAAATCTCTTCTAACATTTATAGAAAAGATCTATATATAAAAATAATATAGGAGTAATGTTCAGCTCATCAATCTTTCGCACTTGCAACAAAATGTTCCATTTTACTCATTTGTTACTAACATAAATATATGTATATTATTCGCACCCAGGTAGTCACAGACTAGGGTTTGAAATCCCGACTAGGGTTTAAAATCCCGAAATCTCGAAACCGGGATCCCGACAAAATTTAGATCCCATCATCATATCTGAGAATATTCCTTTTCAATGGATTTTTTGTGCTACAGGTTCAGGTAGTCGATTCGAAATGAAAACAGGTAGTACCTAGTTACATATTAATAATTTTCTTATAAACGTTACATCATATTTTTGATGATATATCTCCAAAGATTTAGTTTTTGGGTAAAACTGCATTTAGCATGCGATGGGTATTTTTTCGAAAAATTTTTTTGGTACTTACGTATTTTTGTCTGAAAAACACGAATTTGATAATGAAAATGTGAACAAACCACTATTTATCGAGATATTTCAAAAAAAAGTTCGAAATTTCGACTCCTTTTTCCCCTTGCGTTGGATGCATTTTCAGGTACTTGCTCTTCATATTTTGTCATTGGACACTTTATACTCATGATGTACTTCAATGACACATTTTTATACAGAAAATTCAACAGGAAATATGATTTTTATGGTGAGTTTTTCCTATTTAGTGAACAAGCATACCAGATGACGGCCATTTTATCCATAGGCAATCCAAATACGAGATGTCAAATGTCAATAGATTGCTTTGGAATGACATTACACACGCCATTATTTCAAATGATATTCTTCCTTCTTTTCAATAAATGTGGATAAATCACAAGAAAATCATATTTCTAGTTGACTCAATAATAGAAAAAAATGTGTCTTACATTGTGATATATATAAATTGTCCAATGATGAAAAAAGAAGGGTGAATTGTTTAAAATTCAATCCAGAAGACAGGCGGAAAAGAAGGTGAAATTTGAAACTTTATAGTGAAATATCTTGATAAATAATGGTTTGTTCAAATTTTCATTATCAAATTCGTGTTTTTCAGAAAAAAATTTTCGAAAAAAAACCCATCGCATGCTAAATGCAGTTTTACCCGTTTTTGTTATCACAGTATTTGTTTCTGACGGACTACGGAATCTTGATTTTTACTTTTGCAGCTTCGCAGCATTTGCCGTCATTTTGTATTGTTTTTTTGAATAAAGGATATATAGATGGCAACTTATTTAGTAATGTACCTTGAATCAATTTTAACCATTTAGACATCGATCCCGCATTTACGGGATTCTCGGGATTAGGTAATCAAAATCCGGGAATTTCGCAAACCCTACTACAGACCTCATCCAAACTGTGTACTAGTGAAAACCACACATAGCGGGTTCCGAAGATAATGCATTAATTGTGAAGAACAAATTAACTCACTTGAATTTCAATGTCATGACGAAAAAATAGCACCAACACACACTTTCACCGGCCTATTTTAGTTAAAGAGCTCATGCAACACTGACTTATCGCGATGAAAAGCTGTTCCCGTAATGATTGTAATGTATCCCCTTATCTAGGGAATAGTATTTATATTCGATTGGACACTTCGGAATCTTATCGCTGTCTGACAGATAAAAAGTGGACTTTCGAAACTTAGACCGGTATATAGACTCGTGAGCAACAATGCACCGTCATCCTCTTTGAACCAAAAAGTTCACCTTTTTTCATTCGTCTAAATATACTTGTTTTTATCGGTACAGTAAAAAAAGTGGAAGCAATAATTTACTTGTTAAAAAAGAAAATGGAGCAAATATTAAGCACTGCCATTTCGTTTGAGAAACAGTAACAGGCAGATTAGCTGAAACAATTCTGAAACACGTCCTGATAAGTTGAACCATGTGCTCAACTATTGTATCCTATCCAATGATAGGATGCAAACAGGATTCTAGGTATAGTAGGAGGACCGGCTGCAAATTTGACAGTCATCTGATAACTAAATGAAATGTGTCACAAGTAAAATAGTAGATTGTTTTATTAGGATCAAAAGTGACACTTTGTTTGACAAGCGAATTTTGCATTTGCGAGGCGGAGCGTTTAGCGAAGCCGAGCGAAAGCAAAATTTGCAAGTCGAACAAAGTCACTTTTGAAGTAACCACCAATGCCGTGCCATATGAATGCAATGCAATGCAACAAATATTGACAAATAATCCATGTGGTGAGAATATTCTACCTGCATTAACAGCAGGTTAGGTTTTCTAGGATGTTCGAATTGTAGTTTCAATATGAATACAACCACAGAGTGACATATTTGTGTATGGACCAGGTGCTCTAATGGCAAATACCGCGCCAGTGCCAGCTATAGGAACAAGACGTGGAAAATGTTAGGTTAGTGAGCATATCAACAATGATAATAGTGATTATTTATTCCTCTCCATACTACACTGTGTTTGACTCGATAATCAAATGAAGCTAAACAATATCGTTGTTTGAGATGTATGCAATGTAGTCTATGCACTTTATACATAGACAATAGTTTGTTTTCCCCCAGTTTGAAGTTCGTATTATGTAACATAGATGTCGCCCACTTCGTGAATCTCGCGAATACTAAAAAAACAAATTCAACAGTGGTGAACTATTGAGGTTTAATTGATCGTTGAGTGAAATGTCAGAATTTTTTGGTTTGTTGATTTCTAATGATTCAAAATGATTGAGTTTCATTCCTCTATTTTCTACGTGTAGAATTTCGAAATTATCATCAAAACTATGGTTTTCCTCTAATATATGGTTGGCGTATGTTGAATTTGTGTTCTTTTTCAAGAAATTCACCTTATGTTCATGAATGCGCTGATTAAACGTACGACCCGTCTGACCGATATATACCTTAGGACAAGATCCACAGTTGAGTTTGTATACCCCTGTTTTTCTTTCGAATTTAAAAGTTTTGTCTTTATTATTTTTGATAAACCTTCCCAACGTGTTGTTTGTTCTATATGGTACTTTCAAGTCCTGTTTAGGTATGTATGTATGTTTTTTTTTCTATTCATTATCGGTCAAAACGGCTTTCATGTCTCTATCTTAACTTTTGATTTACATAATAATTCTGAATTTTGAACTACCCTGTATTCGTCTAAATTAAATATCAGTAGATAGAGATAGAGAACGGAAATATAGGGTGTCAAAATTGAAGTTTTTTGATTTATTTTCATATTATCATCATTCTCATACAATTTGTTACGGACAATATCAACTTAGAAAGGCCGCTACTAACGTTTTGACTGCTCCGAAAATGTGAAAATAGGGGAAAATAGAGATATTTATACAGGGTGTTACTTTGTTATTTATAGACGACCTCAAAGTTGAAAGTAAAATTGAATTTGGAACGAAATTTCATATCTTACTGTTGGACCGTACAACCAATATGTATTTTGAAAAAAAATTAAGCATTATTATATCTAGGGAAATTTCTCGAAATAAGCGGTTTTATGTGTGTAAGGTCTTTATGCTACTTGAACAGTTATTTGTGAAAACATGCTCCGAAGTATGTTGAGGAAAAAAATGTATCCATAGATGGAATTATGGAAATTGCCGGCAGATAGTTTGAAAACTGAACACGACAAGCAGTTGAGTACTAAAATATGTAATCAGCCACAGCCTTGATCTTCGGTCGTATCATGATATGGGAAAGTTGACGAAATCGGCAGGTGAAGTGGCATGAAACATGCTATAAGAACGATAATGATACGATACAAAGGTTGCAGATGAGTAAAGAACGAAATGCCCATGATAGTCCACGTGATCAAAAGATAGGGAACGATGGAACTTGCTTATGATAGTAATGAAACATTAAACATTCCACATCAAGTATATCGAGTTTCATATTTCTTTGTAATTGATAACGAGAACTAGAAGTTTTCCTGTGGTCGATAAACTCCAGTGTTGAAAAACACTCCATATACAGCGTGTCCCAGCTAAAACTTATTACCCCCCAAATCTCCGATGTCATAACAAAAATTGAAAATTGCTGGAACAGGCATCAACTTTCGATTTTCAAATGGAACACCCTGTATTTCATTGCATTTTCATATTCTCCCTGAAAAGCTGCTTTCATCAATATATTACACTAAGTGTCTAGCGGGAATAACTACAGAGATATAGGGTGTTCAAAATCGAGATTTTTCAACTTTAGGATTTTTTTGTGTCGAAACTATTCATTATCGGTCAAAACGGCTTCATGTCCCTATCTCAACTTTCGATTGCCCTCTGAACATTATAATATCTCTATACAATAGGTATAGATTGTACTATTATCATTGTGTTGTGCAGGGCCGGATTCAAGCATAGGAGACATAGGCGCGCGCTTAGGGGCCGGCAGCACAAAGGGGCCCGCACAAAAAATACAAAATAATTTCACTGGTCATGTTTTATTATCGTAGATATTACGTTCTACGTGCATACTCGATACAATAAACCATGTTTTTGAATTTTTCCAACCAGTTTCATATAAATATCAGAAAATTGAAAAAAACATTAGTAACGATTAGGAATTTATGTTGGAAAATAATGTGAAAGAAGGCTTCGCCAATGTAGAAGTGACGTTAAGAATCTAGTACCTTTCCTTAACGGTGACTATCAAAAAGATCATTCTCTAAGCTGAAGCAGATTAAGAACAGAGTCCAGACCTATATGTCGGAACCTTTTGGACTTAGTATAGTAACGATAGAGCACGACATTCTGCGAAAGAATATTTATTCAAGATATACTTTTTTCTGCAACCGACACAAAAGTCGTCCATTTTGATACCAAAATTAGCTCTTAAATTGACGTTTCTATTACTGACACAAAAAAAGATATGTTGCTAGGCAACATATTTAGTTCCTAGGCAACATATTTAGTTCCTAGGAGCTGAAGTTGAATTTTAGTTCCTAGGAGCTAAAGTTGAACTTTAGCTCCTAGGAACTAAAAAGGATCTACTGGACGTCATCAAGAATAAACAACATTGTTACGGTTGGTTATTAGGGTTGAGACGCATACCTGATTTGTTTCCGATTACGGCAGATTTGGCATTTCATACCCATGCTGGAGATATAAATACACCTTATTATAGTTTAGTATTGGAATTATAAACATCTCAGTTGAGTATTTTTGTTTCGATCAGGGAAGCCTTCAAGATCCAAATACTTGCTTGATCTGTATTTCATTCGTTATTCTCGGGATGGATAACTTGTTTTTGAATAATCACGGCAAGCAATAGTTTTTTTGTCTCAAACAACGATATTGTTTAGCTTCATTTGATTATCAAGTCAAACACAGTGTAGTATGGAGAGGAATAAATAATCACTATTATCATTGTTGATATGCTCACCAACCTAACATTTTCCACGTCTTGTTCCAATAGCTGGCACTGGCGCGGTATTCGCCATTAGAGCACCTGGTCCATACACAAATATGTCACTCTGTGGTTGTATTTATATTGAAACCACAATTCGAACATCCTAGAAAACCTGACCTGCTGTTAATGCAGGTAGAATATTCTCACCACATTATTTGTCAATATTTGTTGAATTGCATTCATATGGCACGGCATTGGTAGTAACTTCACATATTTATTTCAGTTAATTGTTTCGGTTGCAGAAAACATAGCATGTTTCATTCGGATCAAAAGTGACTTTGTTCGACTCGCAAATTTTGCTTCCGCTCGGCTTCGCTAAACGCTCCGCCTCGCAAATGCAAAATTCGCTTGTCAAACAAAGTGTCACTTTTGATCCTAATAAAACAATCTACTATTGATCTAAAGAAGAGGAGGAAAAAATTGTATTCATGAATATTAGTGTTTTTAACCACCATAAGTCTCTATATTTCGTTCGGCACCAATGAATTCACAAAAGTTTTGTGTTGGGCCTGAGAAGGATAAAAATCAACGATGTGAGAGTTTCCTTAAAAATCTCCATTTTGCACCTAATTTTTCCCGGGTGAGTGCTCCCGACCCCACGAGCCCAGGCCCACACCACAAGTGGAGCTTAGGGCCTGTATTTTCTAAATCCGGCCCTGGTGTTGTGTATACCGATTAGACCAATTGTCTGAGAATCATAAAATTACATAAGAACCGATACGACATGCGGGATTCATCAGCCGCGAAGGAAATACATGATACATGATAACTACCACATAACTGCTCGTTCGCCACCCTCGGATGAGAAGGAAATTTCTAATTTGCATTACTTTAGAGGTACGAAGTCCAAAGGCCGTAGTTGAATGTTGAGACTAATCGCGAGTTATATTACATACTTAATATCTCATATTACATACGGACCCCCATAATCCAGCATATCATTTCATGGGAGGAAGGTAGGTGGAGACATTGGCGTACATTTTCATTTTAAATAAACAATACTTAAGATTACGTTGATGAGCAAATAAGTAATCTTTCAAGTGTAGCACTTTTAGATCGTATATATAGATAAATAACAAGTCAGATTCATTATTTTTGACCGTATACTGAGGTTCAAGTCCAGTAAACGTATAAACGTATACCCTTTGGTATAAGATTATATAAGATACATATACAGTTGATTTATTTGAAGAAATAAATATGTGGGTCTCCTATAATGCAGGCAACTGGGAGGAGCATTTCCAATATTCCAACTGCAGTAGGTATCAAACTCATTTGGGGATAATATAAAACAGGGTTACTTATACATCATTTTTCCATTTTTATTAAATATGAATTACACATCGGTAAAAAAATATCATGAAATAATGAGAACACATTTGAATTCTACAGCTTGTATCTCAATGATAAAGAAGGAGTAGGTAGGTAAGTACACTAAGTAGGTATATATATTCATTTTCTGTATCTTGGAAGGTAAATGCCCTAGGTAGGTACCTACTAGGTTTTGATATATGAGTAATATACTATCTCTATCTATATAGGTAGGTATCCCCTATAAAAATTTCTAATATTCAACAAATATGATAAATTACATCATTTTTGAAGTTTTTCCAATTAGGTTAATGAGGTAAATCTGATTTTACATTTAACATTTAACTACCTACTGAACAGTAAATAGTAACACTATGGTGTTTACTTCTATATGGTGCTAATAGTTACCTACGAGGGGTGAATCATGGGTCAATTTCGGGTACACTAGACTTCCTTTGTAGAAAGAATTCCAGGAATTGCTGGGACTACCCAAGGAATTCCTGGAATTCCCAAAGAATACCCGGACTTCCCGAGGAAGACTTCCCACGTGATTTTCCCCTCGGATACCTATATATATACAGTGAGTTCCGATGTGAGTTCATTAGGTTTGGAATCAATTCACCATCCCCCTTTAGGAGTTTAGAAACATCTTTGGACCCAGTGATTGAATATTTTCAATTAACAAAGAACATGAATTGTTGACTTAGTGCTGCCAATTGACTTGGCACAAATAAACACCAGTTTCATAGTGGTTTCATCTCACATTTTACCTGACCTCTTACATCCTATAATATTCCATAACTAGTGTTCTGGTAGGTATTTATGTGTAAAAGCACTAACCCTGAATATCTTTGATCTATATGTATGTCTACCACAAGGTTGAATAATAATAATTATTGTATTCATCAAGTCACAATCAAAAAAGGGCTTGTGTGCGTTTTTTTTTTGTCTTTGAACTAAGATAGAGGAAAACATGATGATGTTCATGATTGACCATGGCACTGAGTTATTTTCTGTTCTCAATTATAGTGAAGAAAGTATAACTTCGCAATAATACCTATTATGTAATTCTTGGACCAAAAGTTGAACAAGAGTACTCAGTACAGAATTTTATTTTTCTCTCGTTCATGAACTTGACATTGCCCGGACGTGGACCTAACCTATCACAAATTCAGTGTCAAAATAATTATTATTGATAATATGCATTATGCATCATACACATTAGCATAAATAATCCAATGAATGAAATGAATTAATATTACTGATGTAACAAAGATCAGTTCTTTTGAACGGTACTAACCTATTATATCGATAAAACTTCTTGTAATGAAATGTCTTTATAGAAGGCAGAAAATGCTGGTATAAAAGCATATTATTTTGATAAATTTGTACTCACCGTCACCGATATAAATAAAGGCCACCTAAACGGAATTCAACCTTCTTGCTGATAATTCTGATTCTTATCAACCGGTTCATACACTATACTATCAACAATTTTATTCAAAATTTCAACTTGTCCTCAACAATCCCAACTCTACAGGAAGGCCGAAATCTGCATTATTTTTGGACAGTTTGTTTCATCTCTTTCTAGGCTATTCTTCTTCGACCAATAGGAATCGTCAAAGCTGAGGAGGGAGAGTGGCGTGATATTTACGTCACCACGTGCATACAGGATATTCAATCGATATAAGATGTGGGCAAATCATTTTATTTTCAGGATTTCCCTGTGAAGAAATAATACTTTTTCATATATTTTTCCCCTAAACTGAACATGGCTTAATATTTAAATGCTATGATTGCACAATTTTGATTAAACAGAAATAATTATTAATTTCGCTGTATTTGAAAATTTCTGTTTTCGTGTTGGTAGTAATGGCCAAGTGGTGGTGCTTGCTTGATTGTGTCAGATATATGTGCAATAGTGAAAATTCATTTTGACCAGACATCCGTGCAAACAAAATGAATGATTTGACGTGACGAAATGACTCGAATACCAAAAAGAGTTAGAAAGTCAAGAGGAAAATCACTAATTGCACTGAAATTATACTCAATGGACACCGTGAATGAGGGCTAACATTTATTGCCCACTAAAACGCGCCACTGAAACGTGAGGTCAGGGTTGATAGAACTGATAAATATACTTCTTATCCTCGTGTCATTTGACATCTTCTAATCTTCTTCTCCGTCAATGTAAGAATTGGTAGTAACGTTCCATTGAGAGTAAACAAATGTTACCCGGCTCAAGTCTTTCGATAATTCGAGGTTTTCTATTTTCTCAAATAGTCCATCATTTTTTCCGAATATTTTCGATAAAACATGCCATAGTCTTTAGGGCTATCCGGCAAAATTTTGGGATCTTTCGACTTTGACAATGAAAATGTTAGCCCTCTCATTCATGTGGAACTTATTAATAGTGTCAGTGCAAGCACCATCTTTCTATGCATCCAGTAGTTCTAATGCACAACTGGTGTAGCACCACTCAAAAAAGAAAGAAGAAGAATCACCCGCGAGTTCTTCTACCGCCACATATTTAAAATTCAATTTCCCTAACAACCAACACAATCGAGTTGATTTGTCAATAATTTTATATATTAATAATCGATACAATTTTTACACCAATTTTATTCATTAATTGGACAATAAATAACGACATTATGGCTGGAATACCCAAGCTTCCTGGATTCACCTTCACTGATCCAACAGTAAGATATCTTCCATGTTAGATATCACACAGAGTTACGAGATTGCTACTGATATTGTACCTAATCATATCGATTTCTTGTCTTCCAGCTTAACAAATTTCATTTATCGCAAACTTTCAATCTCTGCAACGGATATAAATTGCCGAAAAATACTTACGTTGGAATAGGTGGCAGAGAATTGGATTCTAACTCGGTGAGGAATCTCCCAAAATATGATGCTGTCAAGTATGATCCTTCTTTGACTTACGGCAGAGCTAAATCTAAAGCTTTACCAAGTTTCACTCCTCACTACGTGTTGTACGATCAAAAATGTCTCACATTCAGAGCGTTCTTCAAGCAGGCAGTTGTGGAGTCTCCTGATGAATTTTTTCGAGTTAGACATGTGAATCTCATTTATTTTCTAGAGGATGATACTATAACTGTCATAGAACCCAGAGTACCAGTAAGATATTCAAACTATATATAAATTAGATATCAGTGCCTGTATAAAGATATTTATATAGCTAATCGCTATTGCATTTCAGAATAGTGGAATAGATCAAGGTAGGCTCATAAGGAGAGGTAAGATTCCAAAAAATGATGGTGGTGCTTATTGGCATTGGAAAGATTTCGACGTTGGTAAAGATTTGGTGATGAATGGCATCGTTTTTCATACTGTTGATTGTGATCTATTCACGAGAGTAAGATTTTTTTCAAAGATGCAATTTATTCGGAAATCTGGAACATCACCTCAATATTATTTCAGGAATACATGGCTAGTCAGGGTTTGGTTATGGCTGATACAGAAGAGATGCCTGTAGATCCATACATTTTCAATAGACATTTACAGAAAAGAAGTACTGTGACCAAAACTCCACCTGCAGATGATAAACTTCGCCGCTTCTTGGAATATGATGGGAAAGTTCTCAAGTAAGATTTTGGAGTTTACTATAAATAAATACAGATATGTTATTATTTCTACCTATCAATACTGATGACTTCGTAGGTTCAAAGCAGTTTGGGATGACAGAGAGAATGATTATGGAGCACTAATGAAGTATGAGATATTATATTTTTTGGCAGACGATACTGTTCTGGTTAAAGAAGTGCATGAAAAAAATGATGGGAGGGATCCTTATCCTGTGTTATTGAGGAAAACAAAGTTGCCAAAAGTAAGATTCAATTTTGTATTTTCTAGGAATGTTTATAATACGAGCTCTTTTAAATTTGTAATGTTGAGATTTTTATTTTTTTGAATTCTAATTTAGTCTTCTAAATACTTATTTTCTGATTTTTAGCGACACACTGACACTCCGGTAACCTACCCTGCCGTGTATCTGGAGCTTTCTGATGCCGAAGTAACGGAATATTATCAACCCAAGGACTTCCAGATTGGGGAAACCATATTCGTCCTTGGACGTGACATGCTGCTCTACGACTGTGACAAGTTCACCAGAGACTATTTCCGCAAGGCAATAAACATATTTTTATACATTAATCAACATAAAAGAGATAGTTTTTCACCGGAATGTTTGTTTGAACTTTTTTTATTTTTGGTTTCGAAATCTACAGCACCCTATATATTGTGGAAGGGTAATCAATAATTCTCTGGCAATACACTCGAAAAAAAAAAACGTTGGGTAGAGCAGCAAACCTGAAAAAATGATGAAGCAATATGCTTTTTTATTTTAAGGCCCTCTGCATCGAACAAAAAGCCGCATTAGATATTTCTGAGCCGAAAGCGCAGCCTCCTGCGCCTCAGACTCCACCCCATGACGGGCTGGGATCACTAGAGGACTCTATACAAAACACCCGAACGTTTTTGCCAAAGCCACCAAAGAAAGATGTGATGCGACAGCTTCTGAATGCCAACAAGGTAACCGAGAATTTGACGAATTCATACCTGCGAAATGAATCGGACAAGGCAAAAAAATGCCAATGAAATATTGAGGATTTTTGTCAATCGATCATATTGTTAGGAGATAATGTTCAGTGAAATAGACCTTCACCTTCAAGCAGTTGACGGAATTCTGTGGAAGTATACCGTTATATAAAGTGACATATAAATGATAGTTTCGGCGGCGCAAGGGGTATATTTTGTTGATTGAACAGATTTTTTCAGTTCTCAATTGTCAAACTCTAAATATTGGTTCATAATGCTTTCCTTTCGCTATATACAAAACGCCCCCCCCCCCCTCTATACCTCAGCTAATGATTGTGCATAATTATTACCAAATTTAGACCGGTGTGAATAAGCACAATTTTTTTATGAAATCATATAATAGGAATTTTTCTACAGGAAAACTGACCTCATAATATTTGTTTTGCATGGTTTCAAAACCCCATATGTGAATTTTCATATGATTTCTTTGATGTGTTTTAAAACAACAGGCACATCTAAACAGCATTTTCGCGAACGTAAATAATTATTTACTCGGAAACGGTGAGTTCCACAAAAAAGTATAACTTGTTTCTTGTTTCTTCTTTCAAATCATATAACTTTCTACCTATCGGAGCTTTTGAACGTTCCAAAACTTGCAGTTGATTTGAATTCACTATTTTTTGGAGGCAGATAATCAGGTAATATTTTGCATATGGAGGTTTGAAAGCATGGGAAACAATAATATGGTTTAATAAAAAATCTACCCCGTTTTATTTCAATAGAAATGCATGGCCCTGTACAGATGGATATTCGTCTCTGAAAAACTGATCCTATTTGATGGTTATTCATTCAAAATTTGGGGGGGGGGAGAGTATAAAGTGAGAGTATAGGAAAGTTCGTTTCTTTTTTTATTAATATCTAGTAATTCTCATCTCGATTTTCTTGAAACTTGGTGGTTTGTTTCTACTGATGATCTTTTGATTTAGGTGATTAAATAAATTTGTCAAGTCTCTATTGGCAACACGGGGTCATAATGAACATGTTTTTTTTTCTGTGGCTTTTAGAATTTCTTGATCTTGAAATTTGGATAAACAAAATCTGGAATCGATAATGTTTTGATACACCACCTCTTATCTCATTTCTATTAGTATCTGCGATACGAGATGGTTATGGATGCGGTACATCCGGAGGATATAGTCAGACGGTTTTTATTGAGTTATTCCTTGGCTGATGGTACTTGCAAAATTATGGAGCCCCCTATCAAGAATTCCGGCATCATCGGCGGCCTGTATCTGAGGAGCACTTTGTTGGTCAAACCGGGTGAGTGATCATTGATAAAGTTTGGAAATATCAAGGGCCCGAAAACAGATCCTTGTGGTTCTCCGATCATTTCTCTAAAAAAACCAGAGAACCTATAACCTGAGAAATCAGATAACATTGATACATTTTTTCACTACTATAGTAGTCGGTGATGAGGATAATTGATTATTGATCATCTCAACTCTCTGAAAAGGTCATTCATCTGACAGCTCTAAGCAAATTAACTTCAATAACGATTACTTTGATCATTCACAAAATAGTGAAGGTTTAGGGTAGAAATAATCTTGATATTGGGGTCATATAGTACAAAAATACTTAGGGATGAGATATATACAGCCTGGCATACACAACCCTGTTTTACCACTAACCAAACCGATTTTTTAACGCCTCGACACATGTTTCGCTAACTATGTTAGCATCTTCAGGAGAAGATTAAAACTTGGCGTTAGCATATAGCAGTAGCCATAGCATTTTTCCAGATACTTTTTGAATTTGAAAAAAATATGGTTTAGTATTATGTTTCTTTTGTTTAAACTACCTCTACAAACCCCTACGTTCAAACCCTTCTCTCCAAAGGGTGTTTCCAAGTGTCCATACAATTAAGATTGAGAAATTTAATATTTCTCAATGTTGCTGGAATATCCTGAAAAAAAAGCTGAATTAGTATTATAATTCACCAATTGCACCATATGTAATATTATAATTGGGTGGTAATTTCTAAGAACACATATCCATTGAAAAAACAACTGTACAATAGTTTTCTCATGAAATTTGGAAAAGAATTGATATAAAACCACTGTTTATACCTAACTCTTAAAGGCGACACCCTCCTTTGTAGAGAGGAATTACGAACGCCAAAGTTGATACACTCCCCTCGTAAGGGTACCTGGCGTGATTCCATACACTAACAGTCTGTTAAGCTTTCGACTGTTCCAGTTAATATTAAATAACTTGAAAAAAGCTGTTTTTTGAATAGAGAAGTGTTCGAAAAAGAATAGAACGGTGATTTGTATTTGAATAATACATGCATAATTTGATATTTATGAAAACTTATCTTGAAGATCCTCAAATTTCATCATTTATCCGGGCAGGCAGTCACAGATGTAGAATTCCAGAGTGAAGGGTCCCACGAATATATCAGTAATTTTTGCAAAAACAATAAAGTTTAAAAATTCTGAGGAATCTGTGATATTCGACATTATTTCTGACAAATCCTAGAACAATATGAATTAGTATCATGTTTCTTTTGTTTATACCTACCTCTACAAACCCCTGAGTTCATATCCTTCTCCGAATGGTGTTTCCAAGTTTTCGTAAAAGACTATATATGAGACATTTAATATATTCCATTGTTCCTGGAATATCCTGAACAAAAAAAAACTGAATCAGTATTATAATTCACCAATTGCTCCATATATCCTATTATAATTGAGTGTTAATTTCTAAGAACACATATCCATTGAATAAACAGCTGTACAATAGTATTCTCATGAAATTTGGAAAAGAATTGATATAAAACCACTGTTTATACCTAACTCTCAATAGACGACACCCTCCTTTGTAGAGAGGAATTACGAACGCCAAAGTTGATACACTCCCCTCGTAAGGGTACCTGGCGTGATTTCATACACTTACAGTCTGTTAATCTTTCGACTGTTCCACTTATATAATATTGAATAACTTGAAAAATGCTGTTTTTTGAATAGAGAAGTGTTCAAAAAATAATAGAACTGTGATCTGTATTTGGAGAATACATAATTTGATATTTATGACAACTTATCTTGAAGATCCTCAACTTTCATCATCTATCTGGGCGAGCGGTCACAGATGTAGAATTCCAAAGTGAAGAGTCCCACAAATATATTAGTAATTTTTGCAAAAATAGGTTTCGGAAATTCTGAGAAATCTGTGATATTTGACATTATTTCTGGCAAATCCTGAAAAAATATGAAGCAGTATTATGTTTCTTTTGTTTAGACCTACCTCTAAAAACCCCTAAAGCCTTCTCTCCGAAGGGTGTTTCCAAGTGGTATTATATCATTTCTCTTATGAATTTCATGAGAATACTATCGCACAGTTGTTTATTCAATGGATATGTGTTCTTAGAAATTAACACCCAATTATAATATGATATATGGAGCAATTGGTGAATTATAATACTAATTCAATTTTTTCTTTCAGCAACTTGACGTTAGCATACAATAGCCATTGCATTTTTTCAGATACTTCTTGAATTTCTTCTTGCTACCTTGATATATTCTTTTTTTCGTTTGCCGATGTTAGACTTATGGATATACAGGGTGGCCCTTTGAAAACAAAACATTTTCGAAAAATATTTTCAGCCCTGCGGCGTTGCCGCTTCTAACGAAAAGAAGCAACAACTTTGTTATTTCAAATGGAACACCTTATATTTCATTCCATTTTCAGATTCTCCCCAAGAGCTGATTTCCTCAATGCATCACACTTGGGGTCTAGCTGGAATGATATAGGGGATATAGGGTGTTCAAAATCGAGATGTTTCAACATTTTAGCATTTTTTTGTGTCGAAATTATTCAGTATTGGTCAAAACGGCTTTCATGCCCCTATCTCAACTTTTGATTTACTATCTACTAACATTCAATTGGAACAGATACAGGGTGATCATTTTCTGAATCGTGAACCTTGTATTTGTTTTAAATAAATGTCAGTAGATAGTAGTGAATCGAAAGTTGAGATAGGGTTATATATGAGCCGCTTTGACCAATATGATGGATGGTTTCGACACAAAAAAAACCCAAAGTTGGAAAATATCTATTTTGATCACCCTATAGCTCTGTATTCATTGTATGTATTTACTACCCAATTATTTTCGTAGGTTCTGACCCTCTCGACCCCTCCTATTACACTCCGGTGGATTTCTATATCGGCGCCATCATCACGGTTTTCCAACAGCGTTTCGAAATAGTCGGAGCAGACCTCTACGTCTATCGATACATGGAGGCCAACGAAAGCAAATTCCCCTGCGAAGTAATCGAAAGCCTCAGAAATTACATGTTCAACAAGGGCCATCTCAAAGATGACGTGACCGATCAAGTGAAGGACAACTTGGAGACAGAAAGAAGGTGGGATTCGGACACCAAAGGTAAAGTTCTGTATTTGTTCGTCTGATATGGTCGAAAACTACTTTTTATTCTATAAAAATCACTGACAAGTAGTCACCATTGTCTGCTAAATATGAAGAAAAAATCTAGTGAGCTGTAACTACTGGTCTACTCTATAGCTCACTTGAGTGTATGATCACCAGAGGATGTTTCCATATCGGACGAAATGATCTTCACTTTTTTCTAGAAAATGTTCGAAATTTGTGGTTATGTAAGTTGTCAGTGTCAAGAGCTGTCATGCCATCGTGACTTGTATTGTATTTTCTCCTCAAAAAAACTTTCTTTTTCAATTTTCGTTGTTCTACTATTTTTTTCGTTGATAGTTTTCTGTTATTATGCTCCCAGCAGTATTTTAGTAGTTCATTCTGATTGATATTTTGTTACAAACTCTGTCTCTCAATTATTATTGTGCCTACCAGAACTTGTGAAACCGTCTCCATTCATAGATTTTCAAGTGATATTTCTTTGCGACATAAGTGGATACATTCGATTTTGAGTGTTACAGGCTCATTACAAGTAAAGATAATATCAGAGCTCTGATCAAAAGCTTATAATCGATACTACTGATTCTACCTCTCATTTAATTTAGGTGTTGAACGTTGCAAAATTGGGGACTATTGTAGTGTCTATAGCAACCATTTTGAGGAGGAATGTTTTTTTGAATTTTTGAGTGACCGTGACCCGTGACTATGTCGTGACTGCACTCAAACTCACTGAACAATCTACGCCGTCGGCCGAGACTGCCGAGAGCACCATTCACGATTTTCAAGGTTATGTAGGGTCGATAGGAAAACAATTGAAATACGTGTTTCCTCGAGTTGACCGTATGGCGGCACTACTGTATCGGCCACAGAAACCTGTAGGCGATTTCCCTCGTTTGGGCAGACCAGATACTACTTATTTAGCAGACAATGCGGTAATCACAATTATCCTAAAGTCTTTCAACTCCTTTATGTCATCCAAAAGAAACATCATCGTACATAGGGTGATGAAATTAATAAAAACTGCTACAGGGCGGTCAAACATTCCTCCCCTCATGAAAAAGATCAATCTTCTTTCACTCTTCATCATTTTCAACATCAATACGACATAACTTCGTAACTGGACGCTTATATACCCTATGCAAGATCATGTTTCTTTTGGATGACATAAAGGAGTTGAACGAATTTTGGATAATTGTGACTTTACTTGTCAGTGATTTTTATAGAATAAAAAGTAGTTTTCGACCATATCAGACGAATCTTTGATTCAAAAGACGACGAACAAATATTCTGCTAGATAATCGTAGATTGTTTCATTAGGATCAAAAGTGACACTTTTTTTGACAAGCGAATTTTGCGAGTCAAACAAAGTCAATTTTTTCTGCAACCGAAGGAAATAACAAAAATAAATATGTGAAGTAACCACCAATGTTGACTTACTTGATAGATTATTATAATACCTTCATTATGATAATATAGGTAGCAAGACCTCAGACTACCTTACATTAGAATAATGATGGACGATGACTTTGATTTATTACAATTTGTGTTGACATTCATCATCAGATACTACAGGTACCAATTCAATACTATACCCGAAACGTGGATGCCGAGCCATATGTATGCAATGCAACAAATAATCCATTTGGGTATTCTATTGAATCAATGAATTCATTTGGACCCGCGGTGTCTGCCCTAAAAGCAAATACCACGCCAGTACTAGTGGAAAATGTTAGGTTAGTGAGCATACATCAACAATAATAATAGCGATTAATTATTTCCCTCCATATTCCACTGTGTTTGGATCGGTAATCAAATGAAAAAGTATTGCTGGCCATGATTATTCAAAAAGGAGTTATCCAATCAATCAGATCCCAATATATTCGGAGATGGTGGGCGAATCGAAAATTGGGCCAATCGAAAATTAAGTGAATCGAAAATTTGGATCGTTGTGCCCGATGAAATCAAATAAATCGTTCAAGGAATAAAAAGCCGACGATAATTTCAGTCGGTTTCAGGGGACGGTCTTAGACAGACGGAGATGGACCAGTGCTTGCACCGCGTGAAAGTCGACGACGCCTATGAAAAGGCCAAGATGGCGGACATCCGGCGCGAGTACGAGCAGTCGATGGAACACAAATCGCAGGTGCAACCTTACGGCATCAAGACCGTGAACGAAGATTGCGCCTATCCCGTGAAAGTCGGGGATGTGAAGAGTACCGAGTGCTCAGAGGAAACACAAGGTAATCACTTGTTATCTTTCGAACAGCACGAATTGGAATCTTTATTTTTCTCGTGGATCATCTTGTGTACTTTTGGGAAGCATACTAGGATAGATAAGAGGTTATTGTGAGGAAGAATGCACTTGGGAAGAAGAAGGTCGTTTCAAATTAGGACAGCAAACATTTAGGTATATATGCAATCAGCAAGATACTCTTTCTCATTAGTTTGTTTGAATGATTCATTTTTATAAACTCAATGTTACTGACAGTATATTTTCAATATTGATGAGTACTTTAATTTCGGTAATTTTGATATCCAGTTCAAATATTGATGATCAACATTCAAGATAATAGTTGCGTTTTATTTGCAACTTTACAGTTTCCGGTTGCTATTTTTCATTCCGTCTCACTACAAGAAATGACGTGACAGTTGTAAAATATGGAATTAGATTGAAGAAAAACGAAACTTTTTGAAACAGACAGAGAACATTAATCCAAACTTGGATATAGCACTTCGCAAAGCTTTTCCTGCTTAAAGCGGGTGAAAAAATATCTATAATCGACTTTGAGTCAAGAGAAATGAACGCCTTTTAGCTCTTTTGTGCATAGAGTCAAAATTAATGATGATCAAGATTTCATATGACGAGATAATTGATGATTTTGCTAATTTGAAATCACGCGAAGAGTTAATGTAAGACTTTTTTAAGGAACATTTAACAACGTTAACTAAATGTAAGTACATTATTTTGTGTTAGCTGTGTTCATATTGGTTTATGTATTTTTAAAGTACACTTTACCCCGTCTTGTAATTAGAACATGATTGACCTTTTTTAGTCCAAAAACTATTTCTCGTCTAATTTTCAATAAATCTTGGGTTGTAAAAATAATCTAACAACTGACAACGAAACCCTAATTCAAAATCATGGTAGGTAAAAGAGGTTATGAAGATGAGAGCACAAATCATAAAGTTGCAATGTTATTGACAGAATAAATGACGTGATTGCTGTATTGAATTTCAGAGGTCAGTAAGCCAAATGGCGGCAAATTTGTGAATCCGCCATTCAGCAAACATTTAGGTATACGAACTCGAAAAAGCTTCATCAAGGGTTTACAAGGATTATATAGAATTTTATAATCAGCAAGATAGTATTTCTACGAAAGCGTAGATGCGCCATATGATTTTTTTTATAATTGACAGATATAACTGTCAACTAGCCTAATTGACAGATACTAGGTGGTGAGAAGCCTACTTGACAGATACTAAGTGGTAACTAGTATACTTGACTTAAGTGTCAACTAGCCTAATTGACAGATACTATAAGTGGTGAGAAGCCCACTTGACAGATACTAAGTGGTAACTAGTATACTTGACAGATACTTAAGTGTCAACTAGCCTAATTGACAGATACTAAGTAGTAAGTAGCCTACTTGACAGATACTAAGTGGTAACTAGTATACTTGACAGATACTTAACTGTCAACTATCATAATTGACAGATACAAAGTGTTAAGTAGCCTACTTGACAGATACTAAGTGGTAACTAGTATACTTGACTTGAGTGTCAACTAGCCTAATTGACAGATACTATAAGTGGTGAGAAGCCCACAAGTGTCAACTAGCCTAATTGACAGATACTAAGTAGTAAGTAGCCTACTTGACAGATACTAAGTGGTAACTAGTATACTTGACAGATACTTAACTGTCAACTATCATAATTGACAGATACAAAGTGTTAAGTAGCCTACTTGACAGATACTAAGTGGTAACTAGTATACTTGACAGATACTCAAGTGTCAACTAGCCTAATTGACAGATACTAAGTAGAAAGAAGCCTACTTGACAGATACTAAGTGGTAACTAGTATACTTGACAGATACTTAACTGTCAACTATCATAATTGACAGATACAAAGTGTTAAGTAGCCTACTTGACAGATAATAAGTGGGTACTAGTATACTTGACAGATACTTGAATGTCAACTAGCATAATTGACAGATATTAAGTGATAACTAGCCTACTTGCCACATATTTTACTAGTTGACACTCAGGTATCTGTCAAGTATGCTAGTTACCACTTAGTATCTGTCAAGTAAGCTACTTACCACTTAGTATCTGTCAATAAGGCTAGTTGACAGTTAAATCTGTCGATTATACAAAAAATATATCATATATGGCGCTTCTACGCTTTCCTATATTTCTCACTAATTTGTTTGAATGATTCATTTTTCAATACTCAATGTTACTGATAGTATATTTTCAATATTGATGAATACTTTATAATTTCGATGATTTTGATAATCAGTTTAGATTTGTATGATCAAAATTCAAGATAATATTAATTTCTTCCAACCCTCGAAAATTTTCAAGGCCAATATACGTCGTACACCCCCAAGCACATCGACACACCCGAGGAAAGGGTGGAGAAATACTACGCGGGCGTACTCAAAGACCACCGAGACATCTGCGACGGCCGGCACCCCGTAGAGTGCTCGGAGCCCCCCTCCGGGTCCCCGGAGTCTCGCGGGGTGGAGGCCCCGCGGCCGATAATGGTCAGCAGGCCGGACGTGCCGCCTCAAGAGTGCAACACGAAGACGGTGAGGTTCGAGGAGTATCCGGAGAGATGCGACAGGGACAGATACGACCTGTGCGATCTGAAGGCAGATAAGATACATTGCGAGTGTACCAAGTACCAGAAAGATTGTTGAAGACTATCGAAAAATATATATGTATACAAACAATCACTCTGGTTTCTCTTCATTGCGAATAAATCAATATAAATTATTTACTTTACTAGAACCGCTCTAGCCTTTAGCTTCCTGTATAAAGCATTGAAAGTCACATGAAAAAGGGAAGGTAGATTAGATTAGGGTCCCTTGATGTGAATTGACGTATTTGTCATCTTAACAGGGTACGGACAGATCCTCGTCTCCTCTCACTCTAAAGTGTTTGTGAAACAGTTATATAGTTCCATCTTTATTCATTTCTGGGGATTAACACTAGATTTCTGTCATTTGTTGTTTTTTAGGTTATGTTGAGGACATTGGCGTATCATACGTAATTTCCACATGTAATTTCTCATTCAACTCTACATATTATATCCAAATGATGATGATAATTTTCGAGTTTTTGATTTTTCAACTCCAGCATAATCTTTGTGAGGCAGTGAGCAAATTTTTCTGAAAGTTTAATACGTTTTACCAAATGGGACTGTTCTTAGGCAGTACCTATCAATAAATGAATTTTGATTTCAGACTAAGCCTTATGGTTGAGAAATGATGAAAAATATTATGTAGGTATTCAAACTAATGTGCTGTATGTATTCATATTGGGAATCATTTTTGCAGTTTTTCACGAACACAAAATATTTCCTGAATGTAGGTATAATTTTTTAAATGGTAGGGCATATGCCTCTTCTTTAAATCCTCCGTTTTGATCAAAAACACAATGAGAAAGTATAATATATGTGATTTCGTATTATTAGTTTCACCTCGAATATTTTGCTGATGTATTTACCAATTTTCCCCATTCGGTCACTTCCCTTTCCATGTTCTAAGTTCATTTACATTTGATGGAAAGCTGACAAATTCAAATTTGCCATCCAACTGATTGATACAGCCTAACGCAGCACATTTTACCATCTTTCCAAAACAGAATTGAATAATGTCGTATGAAAGTATGAAATTAAAATTTTGTAAGATCTCTTTCAACGCCTACGAATGTGACGTGACAGCAATGTCATATAGGGGACGCCAATACACGAAACCAAAGTCACTAAATGATTAAAAGAGAAAGGAGCTATGATCTGTCCGTACCCTGTTAGATGACAAATACGTCAGTTTGCATCAAGGGACCCTAGATTAGATTAGATTAAAAAAGGGCCTTCGGGATATCTGCCTCCACACCGCGACCATTTCAGATCTATTGTGTCTGCCTATATGTTTGTTGACCTTACAATGCCCTGTGAGAAGAAATAGCGCCGCCTGGAGAGTATACTTGCCATACATTTTAGAATTGTATGGGGAGTGCAGCGTTGCTAATTGTTATCTCGTCTTCGTTCGAATACTAGCCCTTAGAGACAGTAGATAACAAATATAATCAGCGCGGCAAGTGCGGCTACAGCGACTAAATTCTTTCTTCATACTACCACGATTACTACGATTCGTGGCGTAGTTGACTGTGCGTTAGAATCTCACGTCGGCGACCCGGGTTCAATGCCTGCGAAGATCGGCTTTTTTTTATTTTGATTTCTTAAGTGATTTTCCGAAAAATATAATTATTAGCAAGAGGGTTCATTTAGGATGATTAAGGTTAGATGGTTTAAAAAAATAGTGTCCTTTTTTATGCAGGAGGGATAATTTCCTTCCTCCCTGGAAAAAGTACTGTCTTTTCAGGAAAAAGGTTCATTTTTAGGTCGAGTAAAGTTAAATGGTTTAAGAAAAGTAGAGTCCTTTTTATGCACAAGGGATATTTTCCATATTCCCTGAAAAAATAACTGTGGAGGCATTTACTGTTGAGGAAAAGTTCTGACAAAATCATTTTCATGGAGATATCTAGAAGAGTATTGAAATTATGATGAGAAAACAAGTTTTTTCTTAATGAAGACCCTATATCTCCAAAGTTAAGTGATGGATTAGGGCATATAAACTTTTCTGAAAATGAGCTATGAACCATATCATACATTTTTAGGGATTAATTGAATCACACCCTGTATAGTTCAATATCATTAGCTCATTGCTGTTTACATAGAGTATCTCAAAGAAACTTCTTTAACATATAACATAAATTTATGGAAAATTTCAACATTCTGTAACCCAAAACACATCTTCATAAGACTGTTTCATTTTGAACCACCACCAAATGATTCATAACATCCAATTCTGTATTCAACCAATTCCCTTTCTTTTATCTATGTTGAAATCAAATTTCCAGAAGATACTTTTTATATCTTGAAGCTCAAAACCAGTTAAATATCAAGAGCTAATTCCTTGGAAAATGCTTACTACACCCAGAACTATTCCACTCAAAAACTTTCAATATCATCATAAAATAAAATATTGACTTGCTGGACTTGAATCATTTTTTTTTATTAATCAATCTTTTTGATAATCATGACTCAAATTATTTTCTGATTCATCCTCAATATTTACAGAGTACAATGTGACCCACTCAAGACAGAAGCACCCTCATAAAATTCATATCTCAATATTGATTTTGAAATATTTTTTTTTTTAGTCTGTTGTATATGCCCCCCTCCCCATCTTATATATTAGAAAGATATTAGTAATAGGATTCTGTTTGCTGCTTGGTGATCTTGAAGATATGAATTTTATAAGGGTACTTTTGATCCCAGTATATGCATATATACCTAATCTACAAGATTAACATCACCTCCTTGAAAAATTAGAACTCATATGTTGTGAGGACCTTTGCAAATTATTCAAATTTGATTTCAGCCTAGATTCCATACTAGCCTCATTTGCAGTTTTGGCCAGCTGCTTGTGCACAAAATCCTTGTCAAAATCTTTCTGGACCTCTTGTCTTTTCTCTTCCTGACGGTACCTTTTCAGGTTTTCACTTCTCTCAGTGTCCCTTTTAGAGGCATCCTTCATCATTTGCCTTCTGCGTTCATCCTTTTCAGCTTCTGTTAGTTTTTTTGGCCTCTTCATCTCAGGTTTTTTTACTGGTTCCACTTTCTTGGTTGATTCTACTTTTGAATTCTGAGGATTTTTGTTGAGGGGAATTTTGGTACCATCTGCCCTGACAAGACCAAATGCCTTTTTTTTATGAACAACTTTATCTTCATCACTGTCATAATAAGAATAGGTGCCTTCTGTTGTTTTTTCTTTATGTTCCTCAGTGTCTTTAGCAGGTTGGGAGTCCCTCAATGACCTCAACTTCAGTAGTATCATTTTATCTAGGTCATCATCTGATTCATTTTTATGATTCTCAGGCACCCTAGATTTTTCTTTTTCTCTTGAATCCTTATTCTTTCTTTCCTTTTGAACATCTGAATCACTACTACTACTACTTCTAACTCTCCTTTTTCTATATTGATCTTTTCCATCAATATCTTTGTGTATTGTTTTGTATTTCCTATGTTCTCTTTCTTTAGATTTTTCTCTATATTTTCTGTCTCTCCCTTCAACTTCTTTTGATGCTTTTGTATCCAATTTATCTTTCCTAGATTTTTTTGTCAATAGCTTCTTCCTATCTTCTTCACTATCTTCACTAGAAACTTTTGGTCTTTTTTTAACCAGTTTTTTTTGTGTCTCCTCATCACTATCACTGATTTTGCCAGCTAGAATATCATCCAAATCTTCTTGAGATAATTGTTCCTTGAGTTCATTGAATTTATGCATCAGGATGGTATCTAAATGATCAGTATGATTCTTTTTTTGCTTCTTCAGCACATCTGTACCTTTATAATTGCTTAGGTTTCTCAATTTTTGTCTCAATTTCTCATCTAAATCCCTTTCTGACTCAGAATGTTTGGACTTTTTATGTTTCTTCTTTTTCTTTTTGATCTCTTGTGCTTTCAAAGCTTCCTGTAGCTTTTTAAGCTGAACAGGATTTTGAAGAAATTCTCTCCTTGCATCTTCTTCCTGTCGTTTGATAGCAACTAGTGGATCTTCTTGTAATTTTGCTGATAAATCAACCTAAATAAAATTATATTATATTTATACATTCAGAGCACAAACACTCAATCAAAGCACCAAACTGTTGAGTTTTTGTGAGATGATTCTTCTTGTTAACAATTTCAAGGATAGTTACCTGTTCTGCTTGTACAATTTTGTTGAAATCTCTTATGGATGGTGGTATACATTCATGTTCAACATGATTCTTTGGTGGAACAATGCCAAGCTTTTTCTCTTTTTCTTCCTTATTCAGTTGTTCCAGAGGTTTGTCTACATTTTTACCTAAAAGGTATTCTTCACGATTCACTAAACTGTTGGCTCCCTGGAAATGATGTCAGTGAACATTCCAGAATATTCAATGGAAATAATTAAACTCACCTTATACATCCAATCCAGTTTGCTGTTTTCTCCATTTTGGCCCATTTGATATTGTTTGATTTCTGGAGACACCAAAATCCCAAAATAAATGATAATATTTTGATTTTTGATAAAATAAATTTTTCTTTAGGCTGTCTGTCACTCTGAGTCAGCTGTCACTTTAGGTTATGTTTTCTCTCTGCTCTTAACGTTTTCAATTCCTCTAGCCCACAGGTGTCTATGACAACAAAACAAGGACACAACCCTTTTCACACAAACTATTATTGGTGTTAAGAATTCATAAAAATAAGAAGATTCAATTTAACCAAAAATTTACCAATTTTGACAGGCTGGACGTCCTTAAAATAATCATTTTATTTTACAAATAATGTGATATTGTAAAACATTTATAAAATGGATGAAGATGATCAACCAAAAGAGAAGGTAATTATTCTCTTTCCCAAGTTTCTTCCATAATTTTTCGTTTATTCCTTTCATCTGTTATATTTCCAGTCTCTGATCCTCTTTGGGCGAGATATCTCAAAGATTCCATGCTTTCGGAACAGCTTACTGTACGGTATTGGTGGAGGCCTGTTCTGTGGGCTAGGCAGATTCATGTTCACTAGTCAGCCTCTCAAATCTGTGAATTTTGCAGTCTATTCATTTTCATTCATCACCTTTGGCTATTGGGTACAGTGCAGGTATGAATATTCTAGAAAAAAGTTTGAAATGCTGCAGATGCAGCAAGCACTGCGACAGCATTCATTGATGGACGGTACTCCTGAAGGGAGAGATGCACAGACACAAAGTCAACTTGTAGATATTTGAATAATTTTAAATGTGTACCTATCCTAGTTAAGCACTAAAATATATTTGTTGTTTATATTATAAATGACATTATCATTTCATAATTCTTACTCCAACCTTTATGTAATATTTATCCACATGTACACATTTGTTATTTTTTACCTTCTGGCAATCCACCCTCAAATTTGAAGTAGTTTGGATGATTCAATAAGTTTACACAAAATGTAGAATGAGTAATACTTATTTTTTCAGTTAAAACACACAATTATATGGTATTATTTTTGTTTAAGTCATTAACACCAGTCTCAGTGAAATTTAAGACCTTAATCCCCACTTATCATTTGATAATTTTAGTCTCATTGGTGTAGGTATATGACATGCTACTTTCATCATAAACTGTCTGTGTTGGTAGTATAGTTAATCACTTCAGTTTTGATTAGTTTTTGTTTCAAATACATGGATTTTGAACAATAATGGAGAATCAAGATCAAATCTCTAACACAGCTGTGTACCTGAAAAATGTAAGTGTAATGTATGACTGAGATATTGAAGTCACCAAAAAATATTTCATACTCAGAATTTGATTTGAATTATAATCAAATATTTACAGTATCCAAATGTGAAAGCATTCTTAGCTGGTTCATTTTCTGGAATGATCTCTGCAATTTCACTACAACCTTTTGAAGTAATCAAGACTAGACTTCAAAATCCTTTATACAAACATAAATCGTGAGTGTCTCATGAAACACACATATGGAATACCTACAATTAGTATTTTTTAGAAAACACAGTCACAGTGGACCAGAAAATATAAGGCATATTCTCTCAAACATTCTTAGAGAAGGTCACATAAGAGAACTATGGATAGGAACTTGGCCTGTAAGAAACAATATAAATATCTTAGATTAGTGAAAATATTCCTGAATAGCTGAATTTTTGTTGTTGTTTGTTTTATTTCAGTCTCTTTTACGTACTGTGCCAGGTGTTGGAATATACTTCTGTTCATTGAATTTCATGAAGTCTCACTTCTTTATTGACAAATTACCTAATCCATTGGAGAATATAGCTATGGGTGTGATAGCTAGATGTACAGGTGATTCAATTTTGATGCCTTTAACAGTAGTGAAAACAAGGTAATAACCTGGTGCATATCTCAACAACATTTTCACATTTTTTTTCACAATCCTACAGTGTATTGATTAGCAAATATTATTTCAGAGTTGAGAGTGGAATGTATAGTTACAGATCAGTATTTTATGCTATCAAAGAAATACACCACACAGAAGGAGTTAGAGGTTTGACCAGAGGTATTGTGCCCATGCTCATGAGAGATATGCCCTATTCTGGTTTATATTACATGTTTTATTCCCAATCCAAGCAGCTGGTACCCAAAGGTATAGTCAATGAGTTGTTATAGGTACAATATTGAGTTGGCAAAGATCATGAAAATTTGAACATAAATCCTTCTTTTTAGATTTTTTAAACTCTTCCTACTCATCTCTGATCCATGGTGCCTGTGCAGCATCGTCCAGTATACTTTCTTCAATCATTACCCACCCACCAGATGTACTAAAGACAAGAATGCAGCTCTATCCCTATGAATTCAAAGGCTTATGGTCAGCAATTGTTCATATTAAAGCACATGATGGCTTTTTTGGTTACTTCAAAGGCTTTTTACCAAGAATGATGAGACGATCATTTGTTTCAGTCATATCTTGGACTGTATATGAAAGAATATCATAATGAATCAATACTCAAAAATTGATCAACCATTAAAATATTAATAGAGACATGGATTACCAAGTTAAGCTAGATTAAACTTCTGGAAGAGATATGTATTTATGAGTAGGTAGTATTCACCTACTTTAATATTATTCTAGTGAAAGGTTGCCTACTAAAAGGGATTATGAGAATTCAAATACACATGGTATAATAGGTATTTAATTTGAGGCATAATTTATTTAATCTGCTCTAATATACTGCCATCTTTAATAAGCTGTTCTCTGTCAATTAGTTTTAATGAAACACAAGCCACAAGAGCTGCCCCTTGCTCTGCAAATTTTTTATTCTTCTCCCTAGAAAATATTTTCATCAGAACTATTCACAGTTGAAACAAAAGTGAAAAAAAAGTATCCTTAAATAGTCAATTGTATTTACAGGATATTTGAAAATTCTTCATTGTAGTGTGATGTTGATTTGGCTTTTTGAATGAGTGACTGTAGAAGGTCTATGAACAATTGAAAACTTACCAATATGTAGAGCTGTATGTCTTTCCTTCTAGTGTAACAATTGCCCTAAATAATTTATCTTCATTAAATACCCTATATTTGGGCAGTTTCAATTTGTGTTTTCCACAGTGAGCTATTATTTTCGATTTTGGCAAATCAATGTCTGTACCATAATTCACTCTTATGAAAGCACATTTCATCTCAATGTCTATACTTTCATTATCTAAATCAGTTTTTTGCCTCTTTCTTTTAGGATCTAGAGTGTCTGGTCCTATTTCCCTTCTACTCAAAATGCCTTTAGACTGATACTCTAACTGTTTTTGACGGCAGTAGTCTCCTAGGTCCCAAATAGCACTACAAATACAAATTTCATGGCAGCATTGAATTATGTGTAGTGAACATACTGATTCACCTACCAAATCTGTTCCAGTGTTTGACATTCCAAAAATTTTTTTCCCCTAGGAGTTTCTTGGAGCTCTTTCAACATGTTTTGAACACAGTATTTGGTGTTACAAGGAGAATTGTCATAGTCAACAGCATATTTCAAATAGTCTTTGATAACTTCCTCAAGATGTTTCATTCCATCTTGTCTGAATACAGAACAATTTCCTTCAGCTGTCCTTGCTATCATTACACTACTACTCCCACATTGTTCTTTGAATTTGAAAATGTCTGAATAGTTTTCTATTTCTCTTGAACCCCCACTAATCAATAAGAAAATTGAAAAATAGGTATTTGTTTTGAATTATTAAAGAAATGGTGATAGGTATCTTCTAGATGATTCACTTTTTACTTACTTACTTTGCTATAACTGGAATATCCAAACATTCTGCAATTTTTCTGATTGTTTCACATCTGTTTGGATGTTGAGGCCTTTCCAATTTAGTTCTGCCATGAACACCAATAGCAGATATCCCAGTTGAAGCTAAACTTTTCACCAAATTCAAGGTATCATTGATATCCTCAAACACCCTTATTTTACAAGTCACAGGAATGCTAACATTTTGTACAAGATTTGACAAAATGGTTTTTGCCTTTTCTGGTTGAGTCAAAAGTGCAGCACCCATTCCACCTTTCAGAGAAAACTCTTTTGGGCAACCCATATTTATATCAATGGCTGCTACATCATTCTCACTGGAATTAATAATAGATCTCTTCAACCCATTTAGCAATGAAAACTTACACACACACACATTAATTTTGCTACTCTCAGTGCCCTACAAGGATCACTAGTTCCTAGCTGCACCACAACTTTATCTCTTTCTTTCTCACAAGTACGAAATACCACAGTTCCATCACTTGAGTCCAAATAGTCAATAGTTCCTAGTACATCTAGAACAATTCATTCATGAATAGTATTGAGGAAAAAAATTATACTAACAACATACCGTTAACTCGTCTTATGGATTTAAGGAACTTCCAGTCAATAAGTTCTTCTGTATATACTATGTCTGCCCCATAATCTAAGGATAGTAATCTCATTGGTAAGGTTCCTACTCTTACCATTGGTGCGAGAATAACTTTATTTGCGAAATCTAATCGAGTTCGTTGTTTGATTTCATTCCCTTTTCTATCAATAGTATCAATCATGTTTTATAACTAGGCTCTAAAAATGGGACTAATAAAAGTGAAGAGACAAATGTGGTTCGGTACTAACATCGCAAGCAATTTTTTTATTTTACGGCTTTTGTCTTTTGCCACAAGACCTATTTGCCACAGGGGTATTATGGTTGATTTTGTCAGGTGTCACCGCGATCGTGTGATTCGTGCCTGTCACTCCTGTCACTAAAGGCGAAAAAGTTGTATTTTGGGTTAGCGGTTAGCGTCGTTTTTCTGGTTTTTGTAGTTGGATTGGATAATTTTTCCAATACTGTGGGTGAAATTATTTCAATCATAGTATTAAATTTGTGATAAGTAAGTTAACTGTTTCATAATGAGTGTCGAAGAAGAAGTGCTTAGGATACAAAAGAAACTGAATAAAATGACATCTGAAGATGGAACTGTAAGTATTCTGAAAATTTTCCATAATATAATCCGTTTTTCTTCGTTTCAAAAACCTTCTGCCACAGCTTGGTTATCCTTGTTAGTATTTCCAGTAACCAGCCAATATAGGCCATGATTCATGCCCTTTACAAAGAGGAGAGGGGACTAACCTACTATTCTTTGCCCTTTTAGATTTTTAAATGAACATGAATTTGTGTGAGCACTATTTTCAACTTTTTCAGGGCCAGGAGCAAGCTCTGGATCTCCTCAAAGAACTACAGACATTGAACATAAATTTAGAAGTACTGACCAACACACGAATAGGAATGACTGTAAATGCTTTGAGAAAATCCAGCAAAGATGAGGAAGTCATAAGTTTGTCCAAAACTCTAATAAAAAATTGGAAGAAATTCTTGTCTGACACAAATTCAAGTGAAAAATCGTCCAGCAGTAGTTCCTCCAAGCCAAAAAAAGATAAAGAAGACAAACCAGTTCATGAGGAAAAGGAAAGAGAAAAAGATAGATCCTTACCCAAGCAGTTTCCAGCCAGTTCAAATACCACAGACTCTGTTAGACTGAAGTGTAGAGAGATGCTCACAAATGCACTGAAAACTGATTCAAATGAGGAAGATTTTGAAGGTATGCCAATTCAAAATACATACTCTCAATAGGGCCTTTTGAGTGTCAACTGGTTTATTACATTGATATTAATCAGAAACAATCTCCATTGGTCTAATTTTAAGGCCAGTTGAATAAATATGAACAAATCAATCAAATAGTGGTAATATCTCAGTGTTAACACAATTTACTTTTCTACTGAACTTTCATTGAATCCAAATTTTCACCTTTTACTCATCAGAAAACACTTCATTTTGAACTATATCATTTGAATTAATAATTTTTCATTCACTATATTCTTCATAATATGTCCCTACTATAATCTTTTTGGGGTATTGAAGATAATCAGTTATTTAATACAATGCCAAGTTTTCTGTTTGATTTGATATCACATAAATTTAAAATTTTCATCCTCCAGAATTATCTATGTTTATACCACAGTTGGTCTGGAATGAATTACCAAGATCCTCAAACATTTTTGAATATATATCAAATATCAGAAAGAAACATTACTATAGTTTCTTTTTGTTTTCACTTTTTCCTTAGTAATATCAATTTCAAACAGACTTGCCATTCTGTATTCTGAGCTAGTAGATTAATAAAAGAGACAAATTAAAAGCTAACTAAAAATACAGTGAGCATTTAGACCTGATCCCTATAATTAGTATTTTAACAATGAGGAAAAAATCTTAGTGATAATGTCCACAAGCTCACTGTGATATGCACCAGAAGCTAATGTTTAGCAAAACAATTGTCATGTTTTTACCTCATTGTTATAAAGAACTTTCATCAAGTGAAGCTGATCCAATGCAATATTTGGTATTTTATAAGGAAAACCATAAAAACCCCCATGTTTGGTTGGTATTGTTGGTAATAATAATGGGATCAGTCCATATGAGCAATAAAGTAATCATTTATTTTTGTTGCCCTAAAAGTACAAAGGGCAATTGAGTGAGGTCCTTCAGCCCATGTGTTCACATAATATTGATACATACTGTAAATTAATTAATTTGGTGATATATTTTTGATTCTATATAAATTTTGAAAAAAGGTGATAATATTGATAATTGTTCCCATAGCATGTGACTAGATGCCTGGATAGGTTCCTGATGATTGGATTTCTAAGGAGACACATTGTATAAATGATGTCTGTATTTTGTTGTTTCAATTTGAATTTATTTGTCCAAAGCTGTAGCCTGTCCTTTATTGGTTGTGTGGATGTGATCTGGTACAGGAGCTGGTTGGGAGGGTGATGTAGTGGATTATTAGGATGTTGAATCTTGATGATAGATTGGATTGCACTTGTTTTAGCTATTCTGACACACAATTCCATGCATTACCATATTCTATGAGGGGCCTGCATATTACTTTATATTTCTGACATTTTGTGTTCAAGTTTATTCCATTGCCTTTGTATGTGACTTGAAGAGATTTTGGCTATAAGCAAGTTGAAATTGATTTAATTTTATTCTGTTATTTCTAAGTAATTTGTATAGTTTGGGATGGATGGGTTTCCCATTAATAAATAAAATAAATTGATTATTGGGGAGTTGATGGAAGGTTTGTGATTGGAGATAATGAGATGAGATTTGCTAGGATTTGCTAAACCATTCTGTTGTGTTGTCAAGCTGATTTTGAAGTTCCACAAGATCATTTAGCTTGAATTGTTGAATTGGTGCACATCTTGATGGTATGTCATAACAGTAATGATTGTATAGAGTTGGTGAGAGGGCAGATCCTTGAGGGATACCTTGTTTGCCTTTGAAATTCTTTGGTGTAACATTGGCAAGCTCAACTTTCTGGATATGATTTTCATAAAAAGTCCTTATGGTAATGGGGAAGTTTTCTTCATAAAATAAGTTCAGAACTCTCCAGTTTTATGTCTGTACAGAATGGCGACCGATAAAGTCCAACTCGTTTTCATTTTCAGATTAAAGCAATTTCTAATTTTCCGTGCGGCAAACTGTGAGGTACATTCTGAATCTAGTCTGAAAATAGCTGATACTGAAGAATATAGCTAGCAAATAGCTAATGAATAGCTAACGAATGAAAAAAATAGAAGAAGTAGAACTGATGAACAAAAACATACATAACCACAAATGCACTCGGAGCAGGAACGCAGAGGGTAGTTGGCTTCATTCTGACAGGTTATGGTTTTGTTATTTATGCATTGAAATATCTAATAGAGTTAGAGCTCCATCCTAAAAGAGAATATCATTGAATCAATGAATCACTATCGGCTACACTCAATGATACTATCCTTCCTAATTTACTGTCATCAGTCAGAACAGAATGAAACCGACACCCATGGCTCCTTCCTCTTGTGCCTGTCAGTATTTTGAGTGGTGTGGACGGACGTATTAGGCGCTGTTGCAAGATATAATTGCGACTTTCCTAGAAAATAGATCCGTTTTATCAAGGAACCAATTCATTAGCAAAAAAATGACTGACAAGTTATGAATAACATATTGTAATATAACGATAGTGAAAAATTATAGATACTATCGCAAAATATCATAATTTATGCTTATTAGTAATCATCTTCATTCAGCTAATGAGAGATTTATGGGAATTATTCATATCACTTGACAAAGTAGGATTGAAGAACCCATTATATTCCATTGCTGTTATGATATAGCTATTATGCATTTAAAGAACAATTTCCAGAATTCTAGACATATATTGATGATGTCGGCAACGTCATACTGGCAAGCCATGCTGAGATAATGTCAACATCTCAGTCAGTCTCGAGTCGATTCCTAGATTGTTGCTAATACTTTTAAAATTATTTGATCTCAATATTACACCAATTAATAATTGAAAACTTTAACAAAACCTTCCATAAACTCCTTGTTTACTTCCTACACAATACACTTTGAATGGCCGACAGGTGCACTATAGATTGCAACGTTCGGTCGTTCGGACAATGTTGCCAAGTTTCTTCTTCATGGCTTGATAATTGAAGACGGCTGTGGCACAGGGAATCGTATTTTAACTCTGTGTGAATGTGGATTTGACTAAGTGTGAAGTTCCTCTTTTATTAATTTTTTCTGAAGTGAAATTTGATCTTACGAAAAAAAGAGAGAATACAAAGAAAAAATACGTATATATTAATTTTTTACAAACTTCACAGTGAGATAAGAACCTCAATACAAGAAACTTCCCAATTTTTGAAGGTTTTGGAGATCTCATCTTGTCAAGCTTGTAGATCAGCCCTTTATGCCAAACACTATCAAAGGCGCCGTTTATGTCCATGAATAATTAGCCACCAATTAGTGAGTGATGTTTTCCAGGTTGTGCTTCTGCAGAGGAACTGGCAGAAGAACTAGAAGAAGCCATCTTCTCAGAGTTCAGGAACACTGACATGCGTTACAAGAACCGCGTCCGCTCCCGGATATCCAATCTCAAAGACCCCAAAAACCCCACCCTCCGGACCAATTTCCGGATCGGAGCCATAACCGCCTCCAGACTGGCGGTGATGACAGCCGAAGAGATGGCCAACGATGAAGTGAAGCAGCTGCGAGACAAATTCATGAAGGAGGCGATCAACGATGCTCAGCTGGCGACGGTGCAAGGCACCAAGACGGACATGCTGAAATGCGGTAAATGCAAGAAGAGGAATTGCACTTACAACCAGCTGCAGACGAGGTCGTCTGATGAACCCATGACCACTTTTGTGCTGTGCAATGAATGCGGCAACAGGTGGAAGTTTTGTTGATTTTTGTGAGGCTAAGGGTTTTATTGATTTTATTTTGTTTAATTTTCATGATAAGTGCTATGTCTTATCCATCCGATTTGCTGTGTATCTTTAGAACTAGTTAATAAAGATCTTCAATTTGACCAAAGTGTGTGCTTTATTTTATTGAAAATGAGATAGGTTGCACAAAATTGTAATGAGAATAATGTTCCTTCAGAATTTTAAAAATTGCATAGCATAGAAAATTTGAAATACCAATCTGATGAAATGTGGGATGAAATGTTTTAAATCTGGTATTAAATGAAATAATAATAAACAACCTAGTTTTATTTTTAAATATATCTGAAATATAAATACAATATTACCATAATTTAATGAATTTCACAGAAACCTAACATTGATACCTGAATCAACCAAAATAGTTGGGCAGGAATTATGCATAAATGAAATGGTAAAACTGCTCAAAAATCAACTACCTAGTATACAGGAAAGACCATTCAAACATAATTATGTTTCTCCTTCTGTTGAACTGGGTTTTGTGTTTAGTCTATGTTGAGGATTTATGTGTCTCAATTATAAAAATCCCACTAATTTGACTGGAAATGACTTGATATTTATTTTATACTGAAATTTTAATAACTTATGACACTGATTCATTAAGTATTAAACTACACAGTTCCAAAAAAAGTGATGCACTTGATTTGATGTTTCACCTATCTTCTTAAAAAAAAAAAATTAGTAGGCCGATTTTTTTTGCATTTGCTAATAGGTAATGCATTTGTCTTTGAAAAAAAAAAAAAAAAAATATGGAGGTAAACATTTTTTCAAAGCCTTGATGGTGGAATAACTCGAACCATGATTTATTCTTAATTTTTGACTCACCCTGTGTGTTAATTGAGTAATGGTATACAAAGTGCTTACACCCTATACGAAAGAGGCTTCTTTTGCGAGCATTTTGTTTTTTTATTCATTGATTTATCTCTAAAATTTTCCGAATTACAGCTTTTTTGCTGATACCTTACGCTTATACCACAAATTAAATTTATTGAAGGATCAGAGTACTCAAAATTGATTGGGTTGTACTCTGGTAGGATCACATTGTCTTAAAAAAAACAAATGCCGTTCATGAAGCAACTGTTCGTAGAGCAATCCGCAAGTACGAACAAACAGGAAGCACCGCTCGGAGGGTCGGTTCTGATCGCCCCCGAAAATCTTCTCTAAGAGATGATCGCTTCTTGAGATTGCGGATTTTACGGAATCGATCAAATACTGCGGTAAATGTTCAGCAAGATCTTCGCCAAATTCGTGATGTTGCAGTAAGTAAGCAGACGGTATGTAGACGTCTAAAAGAAGTTAATTTAAAATCTAGGAGACCTGCAAAAGGTCCCAAATTATTGCCCGAACATCGTGCTGCTGGAAGTAATTTTGTTGAAAATTATGGACAGTGGAATATTCCTGAATAGTCGAATGTCTTGTTTACCGATGAGTCAAGGTTTTGCCTTAACATGGTGGATGGAAGAAAAAGAGTGTGGAGAAGAACTGGTGAACGGTTTAATCAAAATTTGATAACAGAATGCGAAAGTTTTAAAGGTTCATGTTTTTCCGATGAGGCAGTCGATCAATGCCCAAATTTACATTGACATTTTAGAGCAGTATATCTTACCTTATGCAGAGTTAGTGGGCAATAATTTTATATTGATGCAGGATAATATGCCCGACCACACACCGCAGCAATAGTGGGAAACATATTAGAAGCTACTGGTATTACCACATTACAATGGCCTGCGAGAAACCCCGATATGAATCCTATAGAACATTTGTGGGATGAATTAGGGAGAAGGGTACGATCTCGCGAGAGGTCTCCGGAAAGTCTCGCAGAAATGGTAGATGCATTAGTGGAAGAATGGGATCGTATACCAATGGAAACGATAAGCAACTTAATTTCCAGTATGCCTCGTAGATTAGAAGTTCTCAGAGTTGCTAGAGGAGGCAATTCACGGTATTAAGCATTCATCCCAATTTATAATTTTGTGTTGAATGTTTTTCAAAATTATTGGTATCAGTTCATTTCATTAGAAAATTGTTTCTCGATAAATTCAGAAAGTTGGTAATCTGGAAGGATTCAGCAAAATAAGCTGTAATTCGGAAAATTTTAGAGATAAATCAATGAATTAAAAAACAAAATGATCACAAAAGAAGCCTCTTTCTTATAGGATGTAAGCACTTTCTATGCCATTACTCAATTAACACACAGGGTGAGTCAAAAATTAAGAATAAATCATGGTTCAAGTTATTCCACCACCATCAAGGAGGCTTTGAAAAAATGTTCACCTTTTTATTTTTTTTTAGACAAATTCATTACCTACCAACAAATGAAAAAAAAAATTAAAATCGGCCTATTTTTTTTTTTCTAAGAAGATAGGTCAAATACCAAGTGCGTCACTTTTTTTGGAACTGAGTGAATTTTGATGATTCATAAAAAAGTGAATCATATCCCAAATCATCAAGCTTATTTGCCCACATTATCGACTTTTATTGTAAAAAATGAAAGCCTTTAATTAATTTAACTTTGGAATTGAAGAACTAGTTTCATTATTAACTGAATATCCTGTAAAGGTGGAATTTTCAAGTGAAAAAAGGAAATTAAATGGTTTCACCAACTTGAGGAGCAATAATTGAGCTCAAGGTTTTCCATTTGTTTATTCTTTGGGAAGAAATCCTACATTTTTTAAAGCTTCAACCTCTAAAATTGTTGTGTGCACAACGCACAACCAAAAACGAGAAAAAAAACAAACTGGTAGATGTTCTATAGTTTCAAGTATTCATATAATATTCAAATGAAAACAATAATGTATATGCTGGTATTTTCGAAATGGTTTCTCTATGAATAAATAAATTAGATTCAGGAAAGAAGACACAAATATAAAATAGCCATGCCATAATATAAATAATTAGAGTAAATAATATGTTGCTGCATCTCCTGCAAAAATTTTTGAGTCTTCATCAAAATATAAAAATAATAATTCCCAACAAGCTATTTGTTTTTTAATGTGTCATACTGTTCAATTCAATGAGGAGAGATATGTCTAGTTGATTTTTGGGGATAACAAAAGATGAGTAGCAATAGAACTATTGACAGGAACAGCATGATTAAATGTATTAGTGTCCAGGTATGGGTTTCAATTCCCTTATCTGTCTAATTAGGTAAGCCTTTTCATCATTGAATTGTTCATCTTCAGCCCTGTCAGTATGGAATCTCACCAGGAATTCAACCAGCTTCTCCTGGTTGCGCAACAGTATATCCAGAATGGGTTTGGGTTTATTAGGATTTGCAACAAATACCTAGAATGTGATAATATGAAGGAGGAATTGAAGCAGATTTTCAATTTCCCATGTAAAACCCCTATTTTTTTTATTGGAATTGCAATGATTTACCTTGAACACATGGAAGGCTTCAAACTGTATATTCCTAGATCTCTCTTTAAGCATATTCATCATTAACTTTAGATTATCAGGATTAGAAATATACCTGGTCATTACCTAAAATAACAGATTCAGTACCAGAAACAAAAGAGATTGTCAATAATTAAAATTATTTCATGAGTAATGTGATTATCAATACTGATAAAGCAATATTTAATACCCAAATACTTACTGTGAAATTATGTCTATCCAATAGTAGTTCCCCTAGGAGTTTCAAACTCTGACGCCTAGTCACATAGTTCTCAGAATTTAACAGCCTCTGATAGTGAGTGAACACTTTATCATAATTCATTTCTAAGAAATCAGCACACAAAAGCTTGTGTCTAGTCAACAACTCCTATAAATGTCATCACAGTTTTAGTATAACATAAATTGATCCATTCCTTGTAAAAGAAACTGTACCTTGAAAGTAGAGAATGCATCTGAAGCTATATCAAAAGTAGAGACCTCTACATATCTAAAGAAGTTATAAAAGTCATCTGAATATAACATAATCTTGGCCAAGGCTTCATATCTTGCACACTCACGTAGCATTGTGCCACAATTCAAAGCTATCTCCTGATGCTCATATCTGTAAAAACAATCAAATTCACATTCAAAAACTAGCAAAATATCAACAAACTAATATTTGGGATTGCCCAGAATCTAAAATAAACTTACCCTGTCATGAGAGTAAACAAGATTTCAGACTTAGTGCAGATATATTCCACTGTTGGGGACCTTGTTCCAATCTGCCTTCTTAGTATATTGTTGAAAACTTGTGCCACATCCTTCTTTCCTTCAAAGTCAATTCTATTCAGGTTCTGAATCAACAATAACAGTAAGTTACTATTGTACAGTTCTTGTGCTAGTTGAGCCACAATTATATCTGCCTGAGGCTCAGCATCAGAAGTCCCATAGAGCATATTTTTGATCAAGACAAGATTCTTTGATACATCCTCTTGGGCCTTCTCTGCCTTCTTATCACCTTTTTCTAGGGAATTGACTGCTTCTTTCAGTGCCTTCACTACGTCTGCTGGACCTTTCTGTGATTTCCCAAACAGGGGCATTGTTTAAATTATTTCAATTAATTCTGTTGAATGACGTTGGTTAGTATGTTTTTGGAGTGCTACCGCAGTATAACGACGTGGTGTTTCATATGTAAAAGGAACTGCGATGTTAGATGATCACTTCTCTCATTACAATATGAATGTTACTAAGCTTTATAACGAAGTATAAAACTTTTTTAGACCACATCTGACAGAACTACACTTGATAATATTCTCCAAAAATACGTAAACGTGATGTTCATTTTTTACCGAAGAAAAGTCAAAAGTGACAAGCGTGAAGTGAGTAATGACAATCTGACAAATGTCAAATAAAATTCTTCTTTTTCTTAAATTAGGCACAATTATGAACTAGATAACATCCGCATTAGCCAGATTTTATGGTCCTAAATCAAGGTTCGTTAAAGATTGACGGAATACCTGAAGTAAGAATCACAATCACAAAAAAGAATGTGGTTAAAATTAACATTGTCAACCCAAAATTTCATAACAAAGATATTATTCAAATCAAATCGTTCAAAATGACAACATCTTTTCCTACGAATTGGGATATAGAAGATTATAAAGACGATACCGAACCAGATGAACATTGGGAACTGAGGAAAGCATTCATGGAAGCCCACAAGGGTAAATTTTCAGAGGAATACCTAGTTGCTTTGGCAAGAACTTTCACAAACATTGAATTTATGGGATGCAGGTAATAAACCAAGAACTATTCACTTTTTGCAAGTGTTCATAGTTATTTTTTAGTTATCCTGCTGCCCTTATGGTTCGAATAGCTGAACTGTCTAAAGATGTGGCTCATGATTACAGGGAAATCAAAAAAACAAAGCTACAGAGAACTTTTGTCTCTGCTTCAAATGCTGCAGAAAATAAAATAAGTAACCATTTCAAATTATATGTCTTGTTCCTTTTGACCATTTTTGTTTTCAGAGAGAAGAAGAACTGATCCAGGATCAGCACCACCCAGAAAATGAGTTGATTTAATTGCATTACTGCTTTCTACCAAATTTGGACATCCTTTTTTATTTTCAATAATTAAAAACATGAAATAATCAAATCCAAGACTTTTATTTCCAAATATCCTATCACTTCTTATTAACAATTAAATTAAAAAAAATGGATATACAAGGAACTGCCTACATAATGGGATATAATATGAAATTCACCACAAAATTGCTCCCTCAATCCAAATTCAGTCTATTTATTGCTGTTATGCAAACTCTCTATAGAGACACTGAGTTGCTCCAACCTCTGTATAAGTTGACTCATAGTACTCTGTGATCTCTGAATATCATCATCATTCAAGCTAGGTGCTGTTGCAGATCCTAGATCAAAATGCAACTTTGCAAGTTTTTCTTGCTGCTCTCTAATGCTTGTCATCTGATCCATAGAGCAGCCACTACCAAAGGCTCTCAGCTTCCCTGAATGAAAATCAGCAAGCAGCCCTAAGAGGGCCCTTTCCATATGTCTCACATCTGGCACTTGAGATATAAAAGAATGGTGTCGGATATCTGTGTTACTTTTATCTACTGGGTGGCAAAAAAATAAAATAAAAGAAAGTGAAGGTTAAACAACAAATAATAAAACTATGATAGGCAAGAACTAACACTTCAAAATTATGTGTTAATTTTATCTACTAGCTGGCAAAAAATAACATGAAGTGAAGGTTAAACAACAAATAATAATAAAACTATGATAGATTAAAGTTGGAACTCTTTCTCCCTGGTAAAATTGATATCATAAGATTCAATTCCAGAGAAAAATGGCATTGCTCAATAATTGAAACATGTCAAATGAAAAAAAATTAAAATAATAACAATAGCAACTACAATCTCCATTTTGATCAACAATGCCCTTGCAAATAATGAAATCATTTGAAATTCCTTCAAGGAGAGATTGTTTAGCATTTATATCTACAAGATAAGAACATATACAAATGTTGATACATTAAAAAAACCCTCAAAAAACCCAAATGATCTTTTTATGTTCCAAATTTTGAGATATTAGAATAACAACCTTAGATTGAAATATTTCTCTCTTGTGTATTACTTTATGTATGAATGAAGAATCACTATACATGGAATGTGAAAATTCATATTGTTGAACTAGAAATTGAAAATATTCAATACCTTTATTTGCATTTCTGGGCCTCACAGTACTGCCCTTGTTACTTTCTCTCAGTTTTCTTTCATTTATGAAACATATTTTAGATCCACCTGCAAGTCCACTGTGCCCTTTTCTTGCACTATGTGCTACAGAGCTGTGGCTTGTGTTTCCTGAGGAAGAAATCTGAAAATTGTACTATATTCATCATACCCATACATTAATATCTTTCACATCTTACTTACCATTTTACTGCTCTTGATAGGTGACATGTTTTTTCCTTCTTGTTCATCTTGAGGAATGCTATCTTCATTTTCAGCATCACTAGAAACTAGTTGCTGTAACTCTGAAGTCTCTCTTGATTCCATATTCAAATATGTCTAAATTTTATACCAGGATAGTAGGTTCCTACTATGAATGATTTTTAAGTTCAAATTAAGTTTTGTAGCTCTTCAATGGCTCGAATAAAAACTCCAAGTTACTCTTTTTCTCATCACCAAATTATCAAATCTTTGATACCATAATTCACATTCACAATTTATTTGCGTATTTTAAGTTCATCTACATCTTTGATAGATAACAAAAAACAAAAACAATAAAGCATAACCAATTTTTCTTCTTCTTCACTTCCTGGCCTCTACTCATATGATATACAGCCAATAACTAATTTAAGTTGAAACTATATCTATGCCAGAGGAGTGGGCCGGGGCAGTGGGTTCTAAAAGAAAGGAAGAAGTTCTTTCATGTAGTCAAAACTCAAAAGGCCAAGAAACGTATGAGAAGAAGAGAGTAGAAAAATAAATATCAGCTGATTCATCTGATTGTTTTGTCAAAACTGACAGCCTTGGATCATGCTAAACTTCAGAGTTCATTAATCAGATAAATCCGCCTCAATGTAGAAGATGTGGCTATTTTTGAAAATCATTTATTTACAGGATTATTAAGGAGATGTAACATGGCTGATACATTCCAATTTTCCCTGAAGTATCAGCAATTACTGAGAGATCTGAAGAGCACTGTTGAGGGATTACTGGTAACACAAGTAGCTAATGTTTGGTCTATTTATGGTGGGCTGAATAGGCTCCACAATACAGTAGAAAAAATCTTCAAACATGGATGTAAAAATTCACAAAACGTATGTAGCTATTCTACAAACAGGACTTGATTATGATGTTCACCTAATATTACAGGAATCTGGTTACTACAATTTCGTGCAAGGTTTAGAATGGTTGCAACCAGAAAACACAAAATCTAACTTTGTTTTGGACTGTGAATACCGCACATATGTCCCTGCACATTTGAAAGAAAACAAAGCTTCAATATGGTTATACAGGAGCCTAGAAAACCATTCTTTGTCTCAAAAGCTTTCCTGGCTACTTTCAGATAAAAATCACCTGTCCACTTGTTACCACTCTTACTCATTTTTGTGTCAAGTGAAGTATGCTGAAGCCACGCTAATTTGTTTGAGAGCTGTAGAACGTAACCAAGCTAGCCTTATGTCTGAAATCAATCCATCCTTGTTTCTACAGAGAGCCAAAGAATTCCACAGAATTCATAGAAGATGTTCATCTTTCCCTGACAACCATCTCAAAAAGATATATGAGGAAAAGTCTTTTTTACATATTTCTAAAGTAAAAAATAAGGATAATTTTGGTACCCACCAGAGAGAACCACTGCCTGGAGTTGATAGTACACACAGTAAAGTGAAGTTGTGGCATAGCATGCCATCATTGCAAGTATCACAGTTCACTTTTGGAGAGAACAAAATTAAATTGCTTAGTAGGACCACTCCTTCCACACCAGTTCATTACAAAAGAGTTACCAACAAGTTATCACCAAGTGCCCTTCAGGTGAGTAAATAATCCTAAACTATTATAAAACTCACCAGAACTAAAAAACAGTAGAAATTTACTAATAATTCACCTAATAAATTGAATATGCAAAATAGATAAGTAGGTACCTAATCCAACTTCTAATTCAATTCTTTATTCATTGTAGGTAGTAAGTGATTAAGGTACCAGAACTAAAAACAGCTAAAAACCAGTAAAAATTTGATCCTAATAATGAATCACCTAATATTCAAAATAGATAAGTAGGTAATCCAACTTCTGATTCAGTTCTTTATTCATTGTAGGTAGTAAGTCATTATAGGGTCCTATAATTATAACTCATTCAAGGATCTTTAATTACTAGGAAGAGTGTATTTACCTGTATTCAATCCATATGAGCATTATTATTTGAGATAATCTTAATCCTTCATAGACATATGCTTACAATATGTTTTTGTAGTATATTGTGCTTTGAAGGAATTTGATTCATTTTAAACAGGGCTCACTCAATGGGTCTTCTTAATTAACCTTTATAATGTTACCTAAATCACAGTATACTTCAGAAGGTGAATTGTACTTGTCCTGACAACTTGAATGTTGAGTGGTCTATGCTAGAAGAGGTAATAACTTTGGTATATTCTGTATTACAGTGTACAGTGATATTTTTTTGTTTACTAAATTTTATCGGACTTGCATTACCAGTCCAGAAGTGGAATTGTCACAAGTGAACAACCTTCCTCGGTTTTCAGCAATCAATTTTTTTGACGTTTAAAACGTCAATAGGCAAGTGGATTTTTTTTCATTTTATTGAATAGGATCATCACTCACATACCTCTCAAGTTCATATTTCTTTTGGTCGGTCGATTTTTAGGTGCTAAAATGATCAATAATGCCACTGTGATTTTCAAAGGGTGGTGCAGAATTCAGAATCTTGATCACCCGGTATATGTCCCAATTAAATATCAGTAGATAGTTAATCAAAAGTTGAGATAGGGACATGTAAGCCGTTTTGACCAATAATGAATAGTTTGGACAAAAAAAATTCCTAAAGTTGAAAAATGTCGATTTTTCACACCCTATATCTCTGTAATCATTTCCGCTAGACCCCAAGCTAGAGCCAATCAGCTCTTCAGAGAGAATCTGAAAATGCAATAAAATACAGGGTGTTTCATTTAAAATAACAAAATTGTTGCTACTTTTCGATAGAAGCGGCAACGCCGCAGAGCTGAAAATATTTTAGATCGATAGACCAAGAGCAACTACGTGAGTAACCAAAATTTCAGAATGATCCTATGCCCCGTTCTCCATAAACGTCTAACGTACCATCGACCGTGAGTTACCCTGTATAAGAAATAGGAAACATAATTCAAGTATATTCCAACTCGAACTGCAAAGAAGAACACAATGATAGTAATGAAATACAGAATTTACTTTTTTAGAACTTAACTACCTACTTATAGTTATTCACAAATTGGAATGTACAATTTTGATAAACAGTATTTTTTTTATTATCTTCGAGATGGTTGCTCTCAAAAGAGTGTATACAATTGCTATCCAATTCAAATAAAATAAATGTGACATGAAATAATTTTAAAAAAAGATATCGTCCGCCGAGGGGCTCGAACCATCGACCATCGTATCTTCGCGCAACAACCCTATCACTTGCGCTACATCATCTGGTAATTAAAATAAATATTAGTCATAATAACTTGAATGATTGAAGAAGATTACTTTAAAAAGGAATTTGAATTCTAGTATTGTTGTGTCAGACCGTCAACAAATATGCAAACTTTTTGAAATACACCTGAAACGTCCAGCCAGAATAAAATTATCTCGCCTTTCGTACAAAATGTCTCACTAACGCGAATTATGAGTAAATAAAATAAAGTAGGTTAGGTTATTGTCTCAGATTTGAATCCAAAGCAATCTTGACCAGACACGATGTCAAAATTTTATCGCTGATAAACGAGGTTTGTTTGTCACGTGTGGGTCAATTCCGCTTCTGTATTGGTAGAGCAAGTCCGATAAAATTTAATAAACAAAAAATATCGCTCGAATACAGAAGAAACCATGAAAATGGTCGATTTTGATTGGTTCTCGAGATCAAGAGTGGAATTGTCATTAGAATACAACTCGTGATACTATTTTTCCTGGAAATATTCGTCGATTGACATACTCCAGCTTGCTGCTTTGATTCCGCTCATGACATCGCTCAGAAACTTCTCGCCTACGCCTTGAAAGTTTTGAGTATTGGAGAATCGAAAATGGTTGTAATAAAATGGCAGTGCCAGTGGCGTCGAATTTGGATATGTTCAATCAGTCATTTGCCCCTGCCATACGCCTATGGTAGTAACCAGAAACTTTTATTCCACATAATTTGGTAGGGTGTATAGGATCTACACTCTCTGCTAAATATGATGAATATACCTCCATTAGTTTCAAAGTGCTAGGCACAAATCATTTTTAAATTTTCAAATAAAACACCCTGTAACTCAGCCAGGAGGCACATTTTATCTAGTGATTTGGATTAAATCTTCATATTTTGAGCAAATGATTTTATAGCTGAAATATTTCCAATTAGTAATGACACTTGATCACTATTTAGCAGGTTCATTATTTATGATTAACTGAATTATAGAGCATAGATTCCTGACAAAAATTATCTTGAACGTGATATTAAAAAATTGTGCGAGTGATTATGTCTTTTGTTCTTGAATCATATTTTTATTTCAGGTTGATTACAATAAAATCCACCAGAAATCAAAGAAGTCTAGTGCACACCAAAGACCGTCTACTACAACAAATATCAATACTACTAAGACTAAAGAAGTGAAACATGTATTGATAGATAACCAATATATTGTAGAACACACCCCATCTCTGAGCAGTTCTCAAGGCAGTACTATCGTTAATGACGACACATCTTCAAAATCCGCAACACAAGATAACATGGGTAACTTTGAAAATTAGTTTTTCTGCAACCGTCCGAGAAGTACCCACTTCCTGAACCCTGTTTCTTTGGGAAAGTAGCATTTTCCCGACCTAGTCTGGAAAGTGAAATAGTCACAGTCATAGCAATATTTTGTCATGCATTTTTTCACTCATATTTTCATAGACTTGAGTATATCGATTTAAAAAAACCTGTTCCTGAGAAAGGCCAATAAGTTACATACGGGGTGGAGTGAATGATTTTTTTGGAAATTCGCGAGACACGTCAACGTTAAATCTATTTACCTAAATTTGGCGAGCAATACGGAGAATATAACCCATCAGGGGTAGCTGCAGAGGTTGACAAACAACAATCTGTTTAACCAAATTTTATTGTTAATTCATCAGCGATCTGATAAAGACACAAGAAAGTGGAATGACGTTTTCATTTATCCATTACATAATAAATTCCACACCTAACATTTTCCACTAATTGAAGACTGTATTTTGTATCGTTACCATAGCAACTATACAAATTTCTGGAAATTTTTTCCCTGTTCTTAGGGGAAGGAGCATGAAATTACACTGAAATTTCTTTGACGTTTAAAGGTAAAATGACATTAACATTCAACTTCAGATTACATTGAATTCATTCTACTTATGAGTTGATGAGTTCCTTGTAAGAAAATATATTTCTACCAACTTTTGCTAAATGAATTCGTAAAAAACTCACAGATTGAGCTACTATCGACTTATTTTTCATTATTTCATCTCTGATTTAACTGAAGTTATTTAATCATATTCTATTTAACCTAATACTATTACATATGCAAATTTCATTGATACTAATAGTACAAGTTTTTTGTGAAAAAATATATTTGTACCAACTTAAGTCAAATCAATTTGTGAGAAACTGAGAAATTGAGCAACTATCAACTTATTTTTTCATTATCTTGTGTAACTAAAGTAAGTTGATTGTGTTTTATTCAACCAACCAATGTTATGGATATATTTCCACCAACTTAAGTGGAATAAATTCAGTCACAAATAATAGTTTGAATTACCATCAGCTGCCTTATTAATATTTTGCATAATTAAAATAGGTATTTTGTATTTGATTTAGCGCAATCGTACCCTAGTAATTTTTTTAAATCGCGGTCTGAAAATTTCTTACTGAATACCACTAGCTTCAATTAAAAACCGGTAATTTTTTCTCGAACACGAATATTCAGAAAATTGTCGTGTTCTCGAAAAATTTCCGGTAATAATTGAAGCTCTCGTGTTAAAAAGTGATAATTTGACAATGAAAAAAAGAATTATTATTTGCAATTTGAATTAAAAAACAATTGGTCTATTTGTCTATTGAAACGTATAGAAAACGTATATGGCTTTACATCACTTGAATTTCCCCAAAATCCCTAGGTAATAACTGCATGTCCCATTCTCCGATATCGGTGATGGACTCTTTTATGCCCAAATCTGGCGAAAAGGACTTCAAGAAGTTACCGAAAAAAACGTTCATAGAGGACGGAGGCATGAGCGTTCTACCGATGGCGACAGGGTATTTCCCTAAACCCACCAAGGGCCAGAGCCTACTGTCTTTCCTCACTTCGGGCAATTTTTCCAAAACCAACGCGGAATTGGACAGGGAAAACGCCCATTTTAATATATCCGAGGCTATTATTTCAGGTGAGAATTCTTTCATAAAGGTGCTTTCTAGATATTGAAGGTGAAATCGAGAAACATAATCATCTAATTTGTAAGCGTCATCATTTCAAATTAAACACGCCAATATTCACAATCAATGTATTGAATGGAAATTTGAGAAAACGGCCTTCCTTATGATTATCCATAACTATTTGATTCGGAATTTTCATTTTTTCTTTATATTTGATATTGTAATGAACCTGCACAATTTTTTTGTAATATAACTTCAATGCCTCCAATCTATCACTGTTTTTATTTTTTAAATAGTATATAAGTGTATACCTAATGCAAAGCAATTTCAGGCTTTAAAATCACCTAATAGGCGATTCAAAATAAGCGATACGCCCTCTTGTGGATATTCAAGTAACAAATGGAAAGTACATTCAAGTTTCTATGCATTAAATCGAATGTAAAGTGATCATTGTGATATTTTCAGAGTTTGAATTCTTCAGTAGAGTATCCTAAATCATTATTGCTCCGTTTCACATGCTATTCATGAAAGTTGTCAATCAGTGTATACCTGAAAGTTTTTTATCTCAACTTCGAGATTGAATTTAGTTGCATTTTATTCCCAGAAGTGAAAAGTTACAGTAGGAATTTGAAAAAAAAGAAATTCTCACTCGACAATAAAGCACAAATGTTCAATTTCTCCTACTAGGTAGATTAATTATTCCCAGATACATTCAGCTTTAAGGTTCTCTTTCATGAACACATATATAAGTAGATGAATAAAAAATACTCAAATACCTATACCTTGTGAACATCATATTCACTCCACTTAATTTGAAATATTAATTTTAATGCTGAATGGGAATGAAATGCAAACCTAACGTAACCTCAAATTGGAGCATTTTTATTTTGCAATCCCATGTATTTTAAGAAGTAAAATATACTTTATTGATAGAATTCTCTTTGCTCAAATCACTATAAAAAAATCGAAATAATTAGCACAAGCAAATGAACCATTTCAACACCATGTATATACTTTCATATAGTTCAACAACCGACCATTTTTTCGCTGCGATCTTGTAGAATTCAGTCGCCTTATTCACTGATTCCTCCTTTAAAATGGTCATTTCTCTTAGTGTTAAACAGTTTCTGCTATTCGTTGACAACAGTTACTGTCAAATTGAGTGTCGTTTGTCGAATACATTGTCATTTGTCCATTATAATGAGTTTGAAAAACAACGGTTCTATGAAGTTACTCTTGCTCTTATTTTCAATAAATAACAATTCAACAGTTGTTGATCCTATAGAAGTATACTCATTTTGACAGTGGCGCCGATTTTATACGCATTTGACATTCAACACCTTTGTTCCCAACATCCAACACACAATATGAAATGTTTAACCTTTTCCAAATCAAATCAGAAATCGTGATAGAAAATATCATGTCGCCCCATCTGACGACAATTTGAACACTTCTGAGCGGTTTGTTTTGAAGGATTGACCAATAATCACAAATGGAAAACAAATGTGAACCAATAGAAACAAAGTAAATATACCGCTTTGACAGCTTTCAAAAACTTCGATAGGTGCCGTACGTTTATTTTCTATCGCGAAATTTCTATGAAAAAATATGTTTGATGCACTGATAACTTGCCTTGAATTTGACAGACGTAGAAACAGTCGGCAATTGTAAGAGGAGTACCTATAACCTGTATGTTTTCCCTCTGAATTTCTATACTCCATTTCCATAAACTTTTCACTATCACTCTCAGTTCTGAACTAATACACTGGATATCACCATTTGAAGCCACTGTTTAAATCAAAGAGATCACTTTTATTTTTACATCCACTCTCATTCAGGTATCGAATACAACTGGGCAAATAGCGATAAGTTATTTCTGATTCATTTCTGAACGGATGCTTTTATATAACAACCCTGACTAATATCTGTTGATATGCTCTCGAAGGTATTATACAGGAAGATTCAAGAATATTGTTAATAGGAGCTATTAATATTGATTCCTAATAATAATAATAGACCAATCCGTATTCAACATTGATTTAATTTCAACAGGGGGTTGAATGAAAAAAATCCACAAAGAAATTTTGACGAACAAAATCCCTCTATAAGTTCCGGTTTGTGATATTTCCAGTGATAGAGAAAGTTAGGTTTATGATTATTAGAAATACCATAGAGATGCCTAATATGAGACTCATGCAATGATATACCAAGTGTTTTTTGTTTCATGAGTTGGTTTTTGGGCCATAACTCTTTGATTCCAGGTTTAGCTTTCTCAGGAGTTTTTCAATTTTTCAATTCAATTTATTCAGTAGAAAAAGTAAGAGATAATAGGGTGGAATTTGAATTGCTCATTATGTACAGGGTGATTCACCATAAATGTTTCCTTTTCTACCTCACTTATTTTCGAACCGATTTCATAATTTTAAAAATCATCCGGAATGATTTTTCCTAATTATTTTTCTGCTACATTAGAAAATACAGGGTGCTCGGAACAAACAATCTACAGGGTACTCGTTGATTTTTTTCAAATGGAACACCCTGTATTTCATTGCATTTTCATATTCTCCGTGAACAGTTGATTTCGAAAATGTATCACACTTGGGTCCAGCGGAAATGATTAAAGAGATATTGGGTGTTCAAAATCGAGATTTCTCAACTTTGGGATTTTTTTTGTATCTAAACTATTCATTATTGGTCAAAACGACTCACAATTCACATGTCCCTATCTGAACTTTTCATTTACTATCTACTGACAAATATTTGGAACAATACAGGGTGGTTCAAGTTTCCATGTTCTGATCACCCTGGTGTCTGTTTCAATTATTAAATATCAGTAGATAGTAAATCAAAATCTGAGATATGGACATGAAAGCCGTTTTGACGAATACTGAATAGTTTCAACAAAAAAACCCAAGGTTGAAAAATCTCGATTTTGAACAACCTATATCTCTGGGGTATCATTCCCGCTAGACCCAAAGTGTGATACATTGATGAAATCAGCTCTTCAGGGAAAATCTGAAAATGCGATGGAATACAGGGTGATCCATTTAAAAAATCAACTAATATCCTGTAGATCGTTTGTTCCGAGCACCCTGTATGTAGCGAAAAAAAAATTATCAAAAATAATTTCAAATGATTCTTCCGATCCCAACGGTTCAAAAATAACTGAGCTAGAGGGGGGAACATTTATGGTGAATCACCCTGTACATGAAATTACGATCATCCAATTCTAGCTATGGAACAGATCAAGTGCAAGCAGAGCTATAAAATCGTTGACGAGCACGATGACAGTGATCCGGAAATTATGGATTTGAAGCAGCGAATCAGGCTGAGGAGGACTGAAAGGGCAATTCAGAGACATAAGAAGACTCTGGCAGCTAGTTTGAGGAGTGATGGCAGAACAGATAGTGAGTTATTGTGCCTGAAAACACAAATTATTGATCCTTCAAAATTTTTAACCCTTATCTGGTATAGTGTTGTCCCCGAACGTAACTGGTATCGTGGGGTATTTCAACACCCCATTTTATATTAGGTCATAATCACAATAAACAAACTCATGACCCTTCTAGAAAGATGTTATTTTGTGAAAATATCTGATCATGAATCTATGAACCACGAAAAAACTCTATTCAAAATTGAATTAACAGAAAGAGAATTATTTGGTATGAGTACTGCAGGAGAGCTAAAAATCCATATCCTTTGCAGGCACAAATAGTCACCGCTTGAAGTTTGGCCGCATACATCCTGTATATTGGCCAAACAGGTAAGACTATCATATATGAAGATATCTATGATGTTTTCTTGAAATGAACGAACAGATTCAACAGACAATGATAAAACGTAGCTATGGTTGGTTTACTTGTCAATTGATTTCTCTGGATTTGTTCTCCAGCTTGGACGAAGTGGATGACTTTGACATCACTCAATGGTCCTTTTACCAATAGCTTCAATGATAAAAAGTTATCAAAAGTGCATAATTGACTTCAAGGCTTATATAAACATATTCCATAGCTTGGTGGGCTAGATGTTCCTTGAGCATGGCACTGATAGGTCTGCTGGTTTGTCCTATGTAGTTCATCCTGTGGCTCCAAGTGTATCTACTCTGTTTATAGTGAGTGACATCTGCTTCTTCACTCATTCCGTCCTTTTACCAATAGATTTCATGGCTTCAATAAAAACAGCTTCAAAAGATTTCATAGCATAACAATATGAAAGTTATCAACAATGCCCAATTGTCTTCAAGGCTTTTAAATATATATTCTATATTCCATCTACTACAAGGCTTCCACATAAACATATTCCATTGGTCTATTAAATTTGAATATACCATATCTTGGTGGGCTAGATGTTCCTTGAACATAGCACTGATAGATCTGCTGGTTTGTCCTAAGTATTTCATCCTGTGGCTCCAAATGTATCTACTCTGTTTACAGTGAGTGACATCTGCTTCTTCACTTATTCCGTCCTTTTACCAATGAATTGCATGGCTCCAATAAAAAAAAACTTTATAAGATTTCATAGCATAATAATATGAAAGTTATTAACAATGTCCAATTGTCTTCATGGCTTTTTGATATATAATTCATTGGTCAATCAGGTTTTAATAGACCATACTTCAAATGTGATTCTTAAGTCTAGCACTGATAGGTCTGCCGGTTTGTCCTACGTATTTCCTGTGGTTTTAAGTGTATCTACTCTGTCTGGAGTGAGTGAGATCAGCTTCTTCATTTATATTACAAAAATGATGAGTGAATCGGTAAACAACCAAATAAATGGAACGTGACGCGCAGTGGTAACATACTCTGCAGACGAGAGTAGGCTGACTGACTGGACACGTCTTTATTAGTTCCTATGAAATGATTCACACGTACCAAGATGCTATGTTTTGTACACTGGGCATTCTCGGGGCGCGCTAACAATTCATTTCAAGATTTCCCGAAGATTTTTCCTGTAGATTTTTAGTACATCTTTTTTTGTCTTTCAGCTGCCACAACGGTCACCCGCGTTCGTCCATCTCGGAGTTCGGCTCGGAGTTCTCCGGCTCAGACGAAGAGGAGGACATCAACATCACTCAAACGACCTTTTACCAATAGATTTAAGCGTTCCATCAAAAAAGCTTCAAAAGTTTTCATAGCCTCAATGATATGAAAGTTACTTACAATGCCCAATTGACTTCAAGGCTTTTTAATAATTGTATATTTTATTGGTCAATCAGTTTTGAATATACCATATACTTCAAATATGTGCTAGATATTCTTTGAGCCTACTGATAGGTCTGCCGGTTTGTCTTACGTATTTCCTGTGGTTTTAAGTGTATCTACTCTAGAGTGAGTGAGATCTGCTTCTTCATTTATATTAGAAAATTGATAAGTGAATCGGTGAACAACCAAATAAATGCAACGTGACGCGCAGTGGTATACTACTCTGCCGACGAGAGTTGGCTGACTGGAAATCAGGTCTTTATTGTTTCCTATGAAGTGATTCACACATACCAAGACGGTGTTGTCATGTTTTGCGCATTTTTCCAGTGAATTTCTGTACTTCTTTTTTTTTGTCTTCTAGCTGCTACAACGGTCAGCCCGTGTTCGTCCACTTCCGAGTTCGGCTCGGAGTTCTCCGGCTCGGACGAAGTTGAGGACTTCGACATCACCGAAACATCGAAATTGGAGGAGAGCGCCGGTCTGTCCATGTCGATGGCGTCCCTCTACTCCGAGGCGGACCTGACGAAGCGGGCCCGAGGCGCGCCAGACGGGGCCTCCGACATCACTTCCGCCGAGGGGGTGGCGTTGTCGTTGATCAGCAAGTTCAGCGATAAGCAGTTGCCGAGGTAGCATTCATTTAGCACAATGGGGTTGTACACCGTAGTCGAATTTACGACACATGCCTATTTTATATTGATCATGAAATACAATATGACCAATGACAACAGTATTCACATTCACAGAAGCTAAAGGGGCCAATTGGTCCCCTAATAAGCACTTATTGAATACTTATATATCTTGCATGATAATTCAGTGCCAATAAGTATATCCCAATATTCCTAATAATGATCGATATTTCATTGAAACCTAAACTATTTTGTGATACGAGGTCATTGAAATATCAAGAAATAATTCAAACTTGACTTTCAAATGTCACTCTCGTCTGTCACCTTCATCTAGTCGAATCTAGGGCCAAATCCAACAAATACTGCGAATATTGAAGATACTCCTCTATTATCTGATTCTTCAGTTGTGTTGTGTTCTCTGCAGTAAGTATTCAGTCCAGAAAATTGATTTCATAAGGTTTTTCATGTGACCTATAGCAAATTCCAGTCACTGTGAAGCCCCACTCTTTTTCGTTCACAAAGTTACTTTTTTATGAACACAGGGGTCGTGATTATTTGGGCAGGCGGCATTCTATGTGGTATAGACATTATGACTATATAGTTATGGATAAATAATATTCAAACATCTTATGGTAAGGCAGAGGAACATTCACTGATTGTTTGAAATTACTTACATTTTGGGCATTTCACTTTGTCCTTTGTTGCAGTCACAGAAACGGTAAATACATAGTATATACAGTTCACAAAAAGTCACAGTTACAAGTACACTAGTCTTCAGCGAACATGTCGCGGTTGTACAGTATGAGCGCTTTTATTGCAGCGGTGATCAATGGAGCTGACATCGTCCATGTGCGACATGATCTCTCAAGACGAGTGTACAAGTCTGTAAAACTCGATAAACACTATTTTCTTCCAAACTCACTGGTGGCCCTTATATGAACAGATCAAAGACACTTTGGAGATGATTCGAGACTTAATGCAAGCATGTTTTATGAGTTGAATCAATATTATTTCCAATGCCCATTGGAAACACTTTCCAACTAACAGAGCAGAGATCAAATCATCAAATTGGAGTGATCAAGCCTCTTTCTACGCTGTTCCGATCTGTTCTCCCAGTGTCGCCAAATATTTCGATTCCTTAAATGAGTTCATTCACGTAATAATATTGCTCATCATCGAAATCTATCTAAACCTCATAAACACTTGATGAAGATTTTTCGAGTTCATATACCTTAAATATTTACTGTCTTAATTTGAAACCACCTACTACTTCCTAAGTAGTGCATTCGTTCTCGTAATGATGATTCCTGCGTTCATTACATCACCTCGGATTTTCTGTCAAATATCATTTTCACTTAACCAAGGAAGCCATTGATAAGCCAAGGCTAACATTACTGACCATTACCGAACTCTCAAGCAAACCTGTATCCACTTTCAGAGCTTCTGATCTGGAGTGGCTAGTCTCAGAAGAAGATGCTCCTCAAGCCCTGTTACCTCTACCAAAGAGCTGGCCTGTCAGCCCTGACAGTGCAGAAGAAGTTGTCACCCCTTTGAGGGGTACGCAAGAATGGGCGCCGCCTAGGGCACAAATTATCTTCACTCTGCATCCCAGTCCATCGTGAGTACTTCTTGATTATTTTGAATTGTTGGTATGAAGGTTGGGGTTTTATCATAAACTACACTCCATAGACCTCCAACTTCAATGGACCGACCTTATGCCATTCTAGTTTAGCCACCAAACAATAGGTGGCCATTTGACATAATGATCCGTGATAGTGCTCAGGCATTGATTTCAAAATGGCGGTCATTTATTGTTTGACGAATGACGATTGATATTTCTTTGTTGTGAATGTTGTGATTTTTTCCCGTCTTCAAGTGTGGTTTTTCCGTTTCAAAGTGCTAAATTCTCGATTTATGGTCTTTACTTCATTTTTCGATCATGATTGAAGAAATCAATCAGCATTAATCTACTTTTGATTCGAACAATAGTGAAGTTTATGATGAGACTGGACTAGTGTGCAGTACCAGGATGTGAGATTTGACATTTTCTCTGGACATCGTTTTCCAAATATTAGGAATGAAAATCCCAGGTTTATGTAGAGGGTAAAGTGTTTGAAGATCCTGTGATAATTGTTAAGTTATATTTCATTGTGATCATTACAGGTGTTTTGCATAACCTAATTGAAAAAGTATGCATTTTGATAACTAGCTCTCATTTACCGACCATTTCACACTGTCTGTAAATTGTGAGAAAAGATGAAAGCATAAAGTGCTTATGATATTTCCTCTCTTCCACTATTGACTCTCTTCATGTCAAATATTTGAAAATATCATGAATTATTCCAAATTCCCGCTATTCGAAATAGTTGCGCCACCAAACACCAGAGGCGCTGATGGCGAAAATGGAACAAGAGGTTAACATGTGCGTTGGTCATCTAGGAGAGTGTAATTTATCTATGGGTTTTATAGTTTTTGTAAGTTCAATTTATCCAGTTGATTACTTGAAATAAATTGATGCAAATTGATTTCGCGCAGGTAAGCAACAACGTTAACGCGCTTTTTCAAACGTCTATGAAGTATAAGCAAATATTTTTGGATGATTAAACTAACAATGAAATATTTTTCATGTCGTTTTGCCTTCGTCAATACTTTGAAATAATGCTAACAACTGAAATATGGGACTATGAAACCAGCTAAATCGAGAATGTGATGGTCATATGTTAGATATTATGGTAATGCCTTCCATTTTATGCACAGCTGCCACTTGATATTTTCAACATTGATTTTTTGTTCTGTCAGTATTGAACTACCATAGAAAAGTGACCATGTCTCACAGATTTTTGATATTTTCTGGTAATTTAATCCAAATAATTGACAATCACGAAGTGGCTATCAACATCTAGTTTCAGATTTGAAACTAGAAATAGAGGTGATCCATAAACTGATTCAGGATTGCCCAGCATAGGGCCTATCATTTTTAGAAAGTGAACACTGTTTCTATTCTTTTCGGACACATTTTGTATCTTGATTGACTGGCAATAATTGTTTCCTCACACAAATTTTCTCTTTTCTCAAAAAATAATGCAATTCATGAATGCAAAATTGAAGGTTAGTTTCAAGATGGATGGATACTATAAATGTACATATTATATATGATCACGTTTATATAAAATATACTCCAATGTCATTCATGAAATATGCATACCATTCCATTGCAATTTACAATATTGAAGTGGCAATTTTTATAGAAGGAAGGAACTAATGGCAAAACAGAACTACCGATGTGCCGGTTGTAGCATGAGAGTGGCCCCAAAGTATGCAACCCGATTTCGATACTGCGAATATTTGGGTAGATATTTTTGTACCGGGTGTCACACGAACCAGCTGGCACTTATACCAGGACGTGTTTTGCAAAAGTGGGAATTCAAGAGGTGAGACTTTTTCTTTTAGTCACCCATTTGCGACTTAGTCAAGAGATCTACTGTAGAAGTCTATGTTATTTCAAAGTGGAGTGAAGTAGTTAAAATAAAAAACTCTCCAAGTCGTCTTCACAACGGTTAATTTCAAATTCAAGATGGGGGGGAACATGTTTTATCATCAGCCAGAAAGAAATTATTGTGGAGAAGAAAAAAGCAAAAACATGATCTTGATCATAAACATGGTCTATTAACCATTTAACCATGCTCATTATGACCATGTTTTTGCTTTTTTCTTCTCCACAATAATTTCTTCCTGGCTGATGATGGATACCTTTTGGGTCCAAACATGTCCCCCTAATCTTGAATTTGAATTTAAACATTGTGGAGACGCCTTGGAGAGTTTTTATTATATTTTATCTAGAGATGTGTGGAATTATCAATTTAATTTTCAATTTTTTCCAGGTATCCGGTTTCGACATTTTCATATAGACTGTTGGAGCAAATGTACACGGACCCATTATTTAGGATATTCGAATTGAACAAGAATATCGGAAAAAAGGCGAAAACTATTTTGATGTGCAGAAGATTGAGGATAGGATTGTCGTATCTGAAAGATTTTATATTAACCTGCAAATACTCTGAAGAGTAAGTAACTGCTCACAATTTTCAAAAACCATTCTGAAATTTGTTTTTTCAAGTATCCATGATAGATTGGAAGAAATGTCCGCTAGTCTGACAGATCCTGACGTCTATTCTATGGAAGATCTAGTCAAAGTTCAAAATGGAGAAATGATTGCTAGGCTCAAACATTTGGTGGAAATTTGTTGCAAACATACAGCAGAATGTAAGGTAGGTCTCCTGAAAGCCGATATCAATTTCAAGATTTGACGTTCTGTTATTTTTCTCACTAATTATTTGAAAATTACTGACCAACCTAATTAGTGAAAAATTGTCATTCTTCATTACTTTCAGTTGTGTCTAGCAAGGGGATTTATTTGTGAAATATGTAATGTAGACCAAGTAATATTTCCATGGCAGATGCGAATAGTAGTGAGATGTGATAAATGTGGCAGTTGTTATCATCAGACGTGCTGGAATCCGGCTACAAAACCATGTGAAAAATGTCTTCGAATACAAAAACGGAAGGAAAATGCTTGTAGAAGTTGATAGCATGATATTTATAAAATGTATTATTAGAAATATTTATTATGGACTATCCAGGACAGGAGTGCTATTTTTACATAAATAAAATGATATATTTTTGTTGAAGATGTCTGTTATTCAGAATACCAAAGGGAAAGGCGGTTTATTACAATCCATTCCCAGACTGGAAGCATTTCACTTTCTCAGTTGCCACTTGACATCATGAAACGGTGGAAGCTAGAGCAACGCGTGTTCGTTATTGTTATTTCACAAACACTTGATTCCTATGCCCCTTCTTTTAGAAGTATGCAAGAAGAACACACTGACCAAAGAAGTGGAAGAAAGACTAGCTATTTTCCTAACCAAAGATTTTGAGAGGTGCAATAGAAGACTCTAAGTAAGTTATTGTACAGGGTGGGGCATAGGAATCAACAATAACGAACACGCGTTGCTGAATACTTGCAGGTGTAGCACTTATGATAGCTTAACAGCCAAAGGCACTTTGCGATTTACTTATAAAAATATTTAAACGAAATATAACTGTCTCCATTTGACTAACCTTATGAGTTTCAACCACCATCAGGTGAAAATTGAAGTCAATAAAAACTATCATACAATTTAAAAAATGGTGAATACAATAGGGACCAAACCACTTGGTATTGAATAACCGGCGAAGATTATTTTCATGAGTTTATTTCACATAAAACAATTTATAAATAAAACACCTACTAGTTGAATTCATTCAACCAAACAACCAAGAATGTAACAAAATGAGATGTGTCAATGAAAGAGATAAATCAGTCATTAAAACAATGTTATATTTGCATTAAAAAATCAACTAAATCAAAATGGATATAAAACAGGACTGTTTTTGGAATATACACAATAATACAAGAGATCTTTGAAAATCAGATGCTGTAGTATGCAGTGAATTGTTCAAGTACACGGATTTTTTCTAAAGCAAAATATATAAAAGATTATGAATGTTCCAATATTTTGAAAGACTAGTTACACGTTTTTGAATGAATGTACAATTAAACTTGTGAGCAAAATGCTTTGATCTACATTTCCTAATACTCTCGATGACACAGTTATTCACAACACGAATTAAAATATATATTGTGTATATCTTACATACAAAAAACGATTATTGTATAATGTCAATAAAAATTATGTTTTCGAGGTACTTATCGTGTCGGCTTTTCCTATTGAAATTACGGTTAAAGGTCTTCGTTGGAAATGAGCGGTGTTTTGGCGACTTCGAAAAATATTTTGTGTGAATATTTATTACGTACTGTCATCAGCTGTGTTTTTATTGGGTGATGGAGACCCGTGTTGAGTACTGTCGCGACGTCTTTGAATTCGTCAAGTTTATAGCCTGAAATCAATATACAGTGTCACTCATGAAGTTCACATCACATGGCACATTTGTATAGTTATTTTTTCTCCAAGGAAGTTGTGAAAAATTATGTATTCATATATCTCATTACATCCCTATGGTGGAAGTAAATTCTTTCTTTACGACTAACGTATCCTACATTGATTACATATTGGTTAGTATTTGATGAATGAAGATGATTCCAAGACACCGTGGATCCTAACTCATTATTCAACGGCACTCGACCAATCACAGATTCAGAATTTTCAGGATCCACAGCAACTGAAAAAGTTAGACTAATGACGAACCAGCAAATCTACCAAACAAATTCCTCAAGAAGGCTTTGCTTCATTGTGACTTTCGCGAATGTCAGATTGACTTATAGTTTCTTATAAGTTTTAACTTTGATATCAGCTGTCACGATCAAAATATAAAATGAATAATTGTGATTGGGGACACAGTGATAGTGACAATAATGAGATCTGTACACCACCGGATTTATTGGAAACAGCGAAAACAGCAACTCTGAACTTATTGATGCCGGAAAAATCAAAAAATTCATGGATAGGCGAAACTTGAACCAGGCCCATTCATTCTCGGAAAATGTTCTCGCATATTTTACGAAACTGTCAGAAAAATACAAGTCATCATCGTTGTGGAAGATATATTCAATGTTGAGAAGCACACTCAATGTAAACAACGATAACAACATAGAGAGGTACCTACTCAAAATTGCGTGCATTGTTGAGACGAAAATCTGAAGGTTATCAGCCGAAAAAGTCGAAAACGTTCGCCCCAGAAGAAGTAAATAGATTTATCAATGAAGCTCCTGATAAAATCTATCTTGCAGCAAAGGTATGTTGAAATTGTCAAACAATAGTTACCTGAAAGTTCTACGATATCTCAGTTTTTGGTCTGAAAGATTTGTAAAAAGTACATTGATGTACGCGCAGCAAATGTTGGGATTCCCCATTTTTTCACGAATTACTAAAAAGGGAAATGTATTCTTCAGAAAATTGGAATTAATAAGTTTGCAGCAATGGGAAAACAAATAGCTACATTTTTGAAGCTACCAAATCCCGAGATGAACACCGGGCATTGCTTCCGACGATCATCTGCAACTTTGCTTGTTGATGCAAGTGGAGATATAACAGCATTTAAAAGACATGGTGGCTGGAAGAGCACATCGGTGGCAGAAGGATGTCTAGAAGATTCCATGTTGAATAAGAAAAAAATGGCAGATTCGATTCTTCAATCAATCGAACAATGTTCATCATCATCATCAAATAACAGTACTTTCACACAAAAAACATCAACAAGCAATATGAACACGACAAGTGAGACAAGTGAGAAACATAATTTACTGACCTAATAATTATTATTGTGCTGTTTCATCATTGAGTTCGTTGAATATTAAAGATTCCTGTTAATTGTATTATTATATTATTAAAATGAATGCATCAAGTATATTATTTTCATAAATAATATTTAGATTACATTACATTTCTGACTATCGTATAGTCGTAGATAAAGTATAGTCTTCTACTCGCGTATATTAGCTATTATTCTCTCGGATAATTCCAAAACTCGCCTACGGCTTGTTTCGGAATCATATCCTTGGGAATAATAGCTATCATTATACGCTCGTTGAAGAATATACTATTCTCTGATCGGTTGTAGGAAAATATGTCGCCTTATAGAATAACGCTTTGGAAGGATGAACGATACTCACCCGTGTAGAATTCCAATGTTGGCGTCCATTCGCTGATTTTCTTCATTTTGAGGGCTAAATACAGAGCAGCACACGCCAGTTTCGAGTCTCTTATCGAAATTGTGGCGTAATTCATCAGGGAGAACTCCAAAACGAACCGGGCCAGTGTCAAGACAGGCATTGTTATTTTTGCACACTAAAAAATAACGATAACAACAATAATGATAACAACAATAATCGTAACTAATAAATGACAGTTGAAAGAAATGAAGCTGGATAACATTTGAATTATTAGAGTCAAGGTGTCAGGAGGAACACAACTGAAAATATGAAGAAGAAAATGCTTTCTAGGGGTGCCAATTTTTATTCCAATACCTGCTACCATGTATAGGGGTACTCTCGAAATTTCTACAAAATTTTCAAATTGCCAAGTCTTTGGAATAAATGTTCCTATGTTGTTTCATTTACCATAGAAACATATATAGAGAAATGATGTTTTTCCTGGAAATTGTTCCACATGTTGACAAAATTTATCACTGAGATGTATAGTGAATATGAAATTCGAAACTTTTTCACAAGTCAAAAAAAACTTGACCCAGAGACACAGGGAAACAAAAATTATCTTTCAAACTCTACTTACCCCACTTTAGAAAATACAACACTAGAACACATTGGAAAATTATACCAAAAAAATCAACACAGGGACATATAGGGAAAAATCAACACAGGGACATATAGGGAAAAATATGTTTTCATGGGATTAATTAATATCGTCATTCGTCATATCTAGCGAAAAGATAGTGCGATTTTACTCCGTTTTTTTCTGTTCGCATTCATTTTGCACAAAGAAAAGAGATATTACGAAAAGTAGACAAAACATTTTGTACCGAAAAACAAAACCAACGAGATTTAAAAAAAAACAAATTGACAAGTCTATGGAACAAATGTTACCATGTTGTTTCTTTCAACATAAGACCATATAGGGAAATGAAGTTATCCCTGGAAATTATTTCACACGTTGAGAAAATTCATCATTGAGCTAATTTGGTGGATCTTCACACTACCTTCACACTCTTCAAAATAGAAGTAGTGGCAGTAGTAGTAGTAATTAGTACTTCACAGGTGATGCCGTCACTTGTGAATGGAGTGTTAGGAGACTCTCTTTCGCGGAATAGATTCATGCACTCTCCTCGGAAAAGCCGCATCGCCAAGGCGTTATGTGGAAGATGTAAGAAGATTTGGCGGAGGATCTCGAAAGGTTATGAAAACGGCAGAATGAATATCGGCAGGTACCCCGACAGAAGTAGTATTACTCAGAGACAAGTAATAATAATAGTTAATTAGTTGAAGGGGTTATATTAGAAATAGATGTAATTATTGTGATTCTGTATCGGGTATTGTGGACAATAGTGTTTGTGTTTGTATAAATCGTTTTGTTTTCTACTGAGTGTTTGTGAAACACCGAACCCAGACGTTTATCGTAGCAGGAGGCTGAAATATTGAAGTAAGAATATACAAAAGTACTAATATAATCTGTATAATATTTCTTTGCATGTGAATGGAATAAGCTAAGACCTACGCACAACTTGCTATCCTCATTCAGAGCAGACATTTTCATTTTGACGTTTGTTGACGTATCACAACATTATTTTCGAACGCAACGGATTAAACGATTGCACTGGGAAGTATTCGTGACGCATTCGAGTCTGCTATTGCAGACTGCAGAGGCGTGCAGTACTGGAATACCCTAATTTTAATTTCATTCTTAAGACATCAAGCCACTGCTTCACTAAAACATCTGACCTTGAAATGATTTGATTCATTTCTGGAAGTTGTGACGCACGTGCAAAAACTATCATACAGACTATATCATGAGTTTCATCAGAATCATATACATTTTTTCTCAGAGGGTTGTAAAAAAGCACCAGCAATTTGCAATTTTCGGTAATAATGTCACCTTGAGAATAAGACCGAGGAAAGATAATAACAATAATATTCACCCTCGCGTATCGCCTGAGGAACCTGTAGCTGATCGGGATGCCCAGATCGAAGCCGCACATCTTCAGCAGGTTCATCTCCATCCGGATGAGCTCTCTGCGCGAATACGCGCCGTCGCAGATGTACAGGAAGTCGTCGATCATCGGCGGGATGCGTTCGTCGAACTTGCTCGCTATGAACATGGCGGCGGCACCCACCAGTTGCAACGTCTCCTTCAAAGAGAAAAACAAGCATTCATAAAAATGCACAAAACACACAGAGACACACCCTGTCACAGACAGACACCTGTACGGGTTAAACTAAATAAAAGCTTCCTGTGACGTAGCCAGAAGTATATTTCAGTGGGGGGTCATACCTGATTTTAACCTTTCAGTAGTGCACGCGGAGTATCACTCCGCACGAATTTTGAACGTGAGTTTTCTCGAATACACTTATTGGAGAAGTTTCCTTCAGATGAGTTTTCATAAAATAAGTTGGGAACTCTCCAGTTTTATGTCCACGCTGTACAGAATGGCGACCGATTAAGTCCAAGTCATTTTCATTTTCAAATTAAAGCAATTGCTCATTTTCGGGGCGGCAAACTGTCACGTACATTCTGAATCTAGTCTGAAAATAGCTAATGGTGAAGAATATAGCTAGCGAATTATATTTCAACTATGTGAATGTGGATTTTCAAAAAGTACGTCATATGAATGGTGGAGGAGCCAAGTTCCTTTCATTTATTTTCTTCTGAAGTGAAATTTGATCTTACGAGTAAAAGAAAAAATACGTATACATACATTTTTTACAAACTTCACAGTGAGATGAAAACCTCAATATAGGAAACTTCCCCGAGTATTATCGATGTGCTGTATTCCTTTGTTTTTGAATTTTATAGCGTAGTGCGGAGTCGTACTCTGCAGCGACCTTAAGACAGTTCTGGCAAAATTATATCTCATTTGATGAATAATATTTTATGAATCACCGTTGGGTAAACACACATGATCGATCCTACTCTGATGTAGTACCCACCCAAATACTCCTGCGGTGTTAGACTCTGCAGCGACAACGATGTCCTTTATAAAAAGCGACTTCTGGAAGGTTAAGTGATTTGTAAGTAAAAATATTAAAAAAACAATAAGTGAGCAAATCTACGCTCATTTATCAAGAAAGAAATTGAAGCACACAATGAAATGAAAGAAAATTCTAATAAAATAACAGATAATTTTATATTTCGCACAATACAAGTAAAGTGCAATTTGTCGAATGGTATGGCGAAATATATTAATAATTTCATTAGTATCGATTTGAATATTATTATGAATACTCATTGGGGCTAAACTTGTTGTAGTCACATCTTCTTCTGGTATGCCTGTGCAACTTGCAATTTACGACAGCAATGCGCACGCACTAAGCACTGAGTGAAAGTGGGGGGAGTGGGATGTTCTTTTATTTTAGGACGTTGTGCAATAATAACGGTTGTCGCCGCTGTTGTATACATTCACTAATGTGCGTACGTACAACAATTTAGAAATTTTGGAATTCACTTTGGTTACTTTCTCATTAACTGAAGTTTCGGGATGGGGGCTACGCCACTGAAAGCTAGTAATTGTAAAAGTATCCGTCAACAAAAGACCTCAAATACCAATTTTGAATATCATCCGGAAATTCTGAATTTTGATGGACAAATCATAAATTCTGACCCAGAAAACCCCCATTAACAATTTTGAAAAGAATCCGATCATAATTACAAAACTCGTTCGCCATACTGGTAGTCTTTATTACCCCTAAGAAACATATCTGTTTATTAGATGGGATCCGCCATTTTGAATTTCCCAATTTTGACGAAAGAATCATGATCTCTGACCCCAAAAAGCCCCAGATACGAATTTTGAATATAATCGAATCATAATTAAAAACTCGTCCGCCATATTGGAGCCGACATCTTGAATTTTCCAATTTCCACAGAAGAACCATAATTGCCGAGTCCCCAACACTAACAGATACCAATATTGAATAGAATCGGATCATACTTGCAAAACTCATCCGCCATATTTTTTTTTTTTTCGAAAATTGAATGATGCATTGTCACTAGAATTATGTACACCTGCCCAATTTACCTCGCTTACACACAGACACCGGTAAAGTAAATAAAACCTTGTATAAATAAATTATTCACAAGTTGTTCTGAGTGAATTTATGATATGAGAAGATAAGTGACTGAATAATTCCATTTGCATCAGAATTCACAATGAGATGCTGTGGACTCTCCCAAAGCTCGAATATTTACGGTTCCACATGCGATCTTGATACACTTGATAGATTTACAGGAGTAAAATATCTGAGTATTTTAAGAAAGCTTCCCAAGAGGCGAGTGGACATCACTCAAACACCTTTCAATTTCATATTCTTCAAGAATTTTTCGGTCGATTTTTAGGTTCAAAAATCATCAATAAAGCCACGGTAATTTTCGAACAGCTAGAAATTTACCGCCAGTGAACACTGACGCCAAGATGTCGTAAGTAGGGACAGACCATACCACAGTTGCCATTTGTTGAAATACAATTGGGAATCAGAAATATTAGTTATTCAATGATTCATAAATTCTCAATTGAGTATTGGAAATATTCCTAATTAACAATAAGAATTCAATGGGGAAGACCACTGATTTTTTAAAACGACATTATCGTGAACTCTATACTGAAAAACTACCAGTGAATTAATTTTGAATTTTTTCATTCATGCTAAGACGATGAAAAAAATAAATTAGTATATGTCCATTTCAAAACACACAATTCCTGCGCCATTTGAAATTTCATCAATTCATTGGTGTGACTGGTGCGACGTCTTAGTCCCAACACGCCTATTGTCCTTGAACTGACCAATTACACTGCAGAATGACGAGGTATCAGAGAGAGATAGCTACAGTTCGGGACTAATACGTCACGACTCCACCATCATATTTGGCTGTTTGAAATATCGAATGAAATATGCTGATTTCAAAACGATATAGATTCGATTCCCTTCAACTTCAACTCATAATATTGATTGTACATAAAATGTAAATCATGATTCGTCGATTGAAAGAGGTTTGCACGGATTTCTTCCCTCAGTGGTCTTCCCCATTGTCTCAAAATGTCCCCTTATGATTTGTGGCTTATTGCTTATAATAAATAATTACATTAATTCACACAAGAGGACATTTGAATCGGTGATAGTGACAACCCCGTGCACGACTTGTGGGCGTCTTCTTGTCAGTTCTCAGCATTCAGCACAATGCTGCCAAGTCTCCCTCATTCACATGATATTTTGTTATGAAGAATAAGAAATATTTGGACCTACTAATTGCTCTAAAAAGTCAAGAATGAACTATAATGTCATGAGATCCTCCAATTATGTTTTAGTCAACGACAGGTCTCAAACATCTTCTTGATAACTGGATTATAATTGGTGACACGACAACCTTGCTTCATGAGTGGAAATGGAAGATTATCTGACCAACAACGAAACAGCAAAAAAACTGACGTTTGAAATGAGCTCTGAAATTCAACGATTTTGAAAAATGCATAGACTTATTATTTAGATGAAAAAAGCGTGAGGACTGTTGCAAAAATTAATTTAGCTTCCTTACAACACAATGGAGTAATTGAATGGCAATAATTCATTATCAGTCTACTCCCCCATTCTATGCAAGAAAAAAGAAAATAACAACTTCACACTTTCAAGGTATAACTCACCTTTCCAACCGTCATCTTGCTGAGGTACATGTCGACCAGTTTGACACCGAGATAGAGCGTTTCGTGGTTGAGCTCGAAGCTCTCCTGTATTTCCACCATCCAATCGATGAGTAGGGAGCGCATCCACCGAGTCAGGCAGATCTGGCGGTCCATATAGTCGGGAATTTTGAACTGGGACTGAAAGGAGAGTTCCACTTTTCTGAGCTAAGTTGATTATACACTTCTCCAAGAAGTTGACGCTCCATTAAGAAGTAGCCAAAAGTTTAGGAAACATTCTCGTCAAAACTACTTGCCCGATTTGGACGTTTTTTGTTTTGAATGACACGTTATTTCCTTCTGAACATTATTGTGCAAACTGTATTCGCATTAGAACCTAATTTTAATGAATAGCAATTATAGCGCTTTTTTTTCATGAAATTTTATGTTAAAATATTCACATAAGTTAAAGAATCGACTGAGACGGCAACGCTGTTCATCTCACTGAATGGTAAATTATCGATTTTTATCGACCACCAATAGACGGCGAGTTATAGTACTTGTGACGTCATTACCGCTGACAATTTTCCGTCGTGTTCTAACGGTGGTATTTTCGTGGATTTCTCCAAAGCATTTGACTGCATTAGGTTCGTATCCTACCGACTGCGCCATTGTAATAACACTCTAATATGTTCAAGTTTCAAGAATTGATATATTACTATTATTATTTATATTCATGACAACATTGACAACAACATAAGATAGTCGTTTCATACAATGGGTTCTATACACTATATAAATACAGTATACGCAGTAACTCCTACAACTGGTTCAAATCATACCTCAAAAAGAGAAAACAAATAGTCTATCATCTGAGCAGGGTGAAGTTGCGTCAAGTGTCTTGGAGATATCCATGGTTGTCCCGCAGGGTAGTATCCTAGGCCCGATACTTTTTGTAATATTCGTGAATGACATAAAAAACGTAGGAACAGATTGTTCAGCCAGAACTTCTTACTAAGGGGTCGCAATTTCATTGACAACATTGAAAAAGGAACGTTAATAATGAGAACAAAATATTATTTTAGTGAAAATAAGTTAATTAACAACAATGATACAACGGATTGTTTGTTAGTGAGAATCAACAATATTTTCGGATAGGGACCCGACTTGAATGAAGTTTTTATATGCCAGAGAATATTCAAAAATAATAACATGTTAATGGTATCAGCTTTGTTTATTTATGAAGCTATGAAATTCCGGACCACGATTGAATATCACTTCAACAGTCACAAAACGAATCATGAACATAGCATGACACTAAAAAACAACTATTACCCAATTAACAAAAAATGCATTTTCGAAACAAGTCCACTGGCAATAAAATTCTATAACAATCTTCCACTTGAGATAAAATCTATGCAAAATACCGAAATATTCCTTGGCTCGGTACGGAATTACTTACTGATAATAGTAATAATAATAAACGTCTTTATTGCTTCCATAATGTAAATCCAAAAAAATACACATAATATGAGGTTGACATGGAAGCAAAAGGCGAAGTTCAGTTTGTAAAATGATTTAAAATCAGCTTACAAACTGTTCTTTCACTTGACCTTCTCTTCTTCTTGATGGTAGATCCCTACTCAGTAAGTGATTTTTTCAATATGTGATTATATATTTTTCAATTTGCATATGTGACTCACTTCTCAGATGCGTAAAACAACTCTGTAAAATTGAAATAAGTTATCTATCTATCTACTTTTTTGGGAATTTATTTTGGGCATTTTACGAGGAATAAAAAATTCTCTGTATTTTTCCATCCAACTTATTCTAGAAGTTGATGTTCTTGCCTATTCCAAATCTAGAAAAGACCTAATTTTCACACATAAATTAGCAAGAACACTCTTCTGAACTTCTTTCATACTGAGTTAGAAAAATTAATATAACTATTATCCTTAAGATGAATATTTTGGCTTACTTCTCTATCTTTGAGATAGTTGAAAATGTCCATGGCATAATGTGACACCTGGTAGACATCATCCCAGTTTTCCTTGTCAAAATCGTCGACATTTTCTGGCACACTGTGATTCCCCAAATTGAGTTTCATCTGGATCTGCTTCGCCACCAAGCTCAGATTTGAGGAACACTCTGTATCTTTGACACATGGTGATGAGGATTCTGTAGAGCTCCGAGAGGATCTCAGATTGTGTTGTTTTTTGGCACTGAAGTAAACAGTAGATTCGTTACTAAAAAGTATATCAGTGAAAAACGATTTGAAGAATCAACGTTTTAAGAAAAATAGTGGATGGATTCATAAAAAACGGAATTTGATAAGAAACTTACATATCCTCTAAGGCAGTAGAATACAAAGTCTCTTCAGTCTTTTCAAACTCATTGCTAAGTCTTTTGTTTACTTTATTTGCATTATTATTTTCTTTGAGAACTTCTTTTGGTTTCAGGGCCGTCTGATTTGGTATTATACTTTTGATAGTTGCTCTGGTCAGAATCTGAAATACATAGTTTTTTCATTATGAGCAAAGGAGCCTATGGTTAGTTGATACCGGGTGACCAGTTATATTCTGACCTATTTCAACTGCTCATATCTCCGAAACTATTCAAATTATCGGTGTGCGGTTTGGACACAGATTAACAAACCTCATTTGGATTTCTCTATTTTGATATTCTTCAAGTTTTTTGACTGGTTCACCTTTTCACCTGAACTTCCGGTTCTACCGGAAACAAACAAGCCATTATTCAGGTATAGGGCAACTTTGATAACATTGCATAATCTCATTAAACCATTCCACAAGCAGAAGTTGTTTCAAAGCGTTATAACTCTAATAGTTTTCTAGGAGAACATAACTTTTAATACATTGTTAGATAGAGAAAAGACCAGTCTTTCTGCATTTGAAAAAATAAACAGGGTGATTCAATGAAATGAAAGTTGCCCTATACCTGAATTATTGCTTGTTTGTTTCCGGTAGAACCGGAAGTTCAAGTGGGAAGATGAACACGTCAAAAAAAACATCAAAATAGACTAGTCCAAACCGCACAACGATAACTTGAATGGTTTCAGAGATATGAGCATTTGAAATGGGTCAGAATATAACTGGTCACCCGGTATTTAAATTTTAGTGAACTATTTTTTGATGGATGATTGGCGGGAAGCTGATAGCATAGATGTGCTTGGATAAAAAATAAAATTGTGAACGTGTCATTTTCCAGGAAGAATCTGGAGGAAGGAATAAAATCAACTTGGTTGAAGAAACAAGTTCTTCAAAGTACCTTGATTTCCATGATACAGGATTCAACATTTTCCTAAATCTGGTTTTTATCAATTTCCCTTTCCATCAACAAATTACTTCTGATTCAAATTTAAATTTGTTTAATTACTCCAGTAGGGTCATGGGGTCAAGAAGCTGATACAAAGATGAAAAAATATGTCATGCCACAGATTTTTTTAAGATTGAGCAATTCAGAATACAAGTTTCTAGATGTTTGTGACAATGTGACTATGTTATACAGGATATTTCAAAAAAATTGCCAGCAGAAAATTTATAATTGAATTTTTTCATCAAAATAACACCCTATAGATAAGAAGAAAATGGTTACGTATATTTGGTACTGAGAAATATATAGTCGATGACAAAATTCAAGTCAACTCGAAATTAAAATATATATTTTTTTTGGTAATAATTATGATTTTCATAAGTTTTTTCAAATTTGTCTGAAAAAAAAGTTGAAGGATCTTTCAGCCATTCTAAAAAAAATACATTTTTTTTTCACCAAAGAAACACCACCTTATTTCCTGGTGCAGGCGGTGGTGCCAGATTTTCGTTTTGTCTCGGTTTGAGAACAGTTTTGACCGATGGCAACTGTTTGATTTGCGCTATCGCTTTTTTGGTAACCAGGGATTTTTTTCTATTGTCTTCAGCCCCCTTGCACTTTCCCAAATCTGCAACGTTGACATTACGTTCTCCAAATGCGATTCTTTTGGTGGTTTTGTTTTCTTTGGAGGGCGAGCAATCTGCCTTCCTTTTGAACCGACTGGCATCTTTAGTTTCTTTGTTTTGTGAGCAATTTAGCATGTTTTTGCTTCTTGTTGATACTGTATGTTTTTTCACGATCAGTCCTGTGATGACATTGTTAGTCGTTTTTAGGGGAGCCATTTTTCAGATTCTCTGAAACAAATAGTTTGTTTCCTTAATGCATGAATAAATATCGATGGTATTTTTGGGATATTAGTACAATCTGGCAAAAGGACGATTGTTTTCGGTTGATGATAAAGTTTTTATAGTAAAAAAAAAACAAATTCACATTGGGGCGAATGTGCTCATTATTTTTCGGCAAAAGTGCGAATGTAGCGTATGTTAAATACAAAAGAACGAATGTGCATACTTAAACGTCATATTAGGAAACCTAACCTGTCTTGAGTCTAGATTAATTCAGATTGTCAGCAGTACTGTTCTGCATTGAATGTATTGTCACCGAAATTATGAACACCTGTCAAATTTCAAGTTAATCGGAGTTATGGAATTTTTGTTGAAATTGAAAAAAATGGCTGCTCCAAGATGGCGGACAAAATTTGGTCCGATTCCATTCAAAATTGGTAAGTGGGGGTTTTTGAGGTCGGAGATCATGATTGTTTTGTTAAAATTTATAAATTCAAGATGGCGGCTTCCAAATAATTTTTTGTTCTTGTATAAATGACGATAACTCCGTTGTTATCAACACAAAACTATTACTGCGACATATCATCTGGAAGAGAAAAAAAAGTGATTTGTAACTAAGTCATAGTGAGCTATGACCTACATTTGAAAAACTAAAGTTGGTGCTGATATCTCAAATTCTAGAAGAGTTGGTATAAATTTCATATTTTTTTCGAAATCACTTTGAAAAACTGCCATGAGAATGTGAAATTCCTATTTGAATATTTTCATAGGAGGAGACATGAAAATGATCAAAAACTTGTTTTTTGCGTATAAAACAAAAACGAATAGATTTTATCAAAATGTTTTTTCACATTATAGTTGGCCCTGACAAACTCCACATTTGGTGTCATTTAACCGACCTCGTATCTCTCACCGTTAAAAAGATACCCATGGTGAGCATGGTAAGTGGGACACACTGTATACAGTATGATGCAAATGTATGGAATAAATTCATTATTTCAGAAAAAATTCCAAAAACACGTGAGTTTTAATTTCTGAAGCCTCATCTCATGATATTCATATGAGAGATGTTACGTCACCGGTGTTGGAGTAATGGACGATTTTTTCAAATACAAATAGGGGTCATGTGACACCTTGATTGAAAGGTCTACCGATCGTCTATTCAACAGTCAAAATGTTGCATAAGAAGATTGAAATTAAAATGGATTATCATGTGATTAATTGAATCTTGCAAAGGTCTGCTACTGAGAATTGAACATCGAAGGGTCGTCTAGTTAAAAAAATACGTCGAAAAAAAAGTTCTAAACTCTAGTTTTTGGTTTTTTTTCGAAAGTCGTCTTGTTTTGAAATGAATTTATTCCATACATTTGCATCATACTGTATATTCACCAACCAAAATGACACACTAAATTGTGAACTTTTCTCCAGCACCTTGCTGACGTGATCTGGAACAGTTTTTTTCCGTAATTCTCGAAAGCGGCGTATTCGCCCTTTTGCAAAAATACCATCGATATATTACAATTCTCAATTATTCTGTCAGGAATTTGCACAGGATATACTTCTTCACGAATTGTTCGAAATATGTAATGATAACATCTCTTGAAGGATGAAATATTTGAAAGTAAAGAGAGAACCAAAATTTTGAAAAGAGAAATTCTATGAAGTTACAAAACTTCATCACTCATGGAAAAATAAAATATTAAATACAATAACGATCGACGTCTTCTAACTCATCAAACATCAAACATCAACATAATAATCCAACTTTCAAAGGGGAAAATAGGTAATATCTCATTATTTTTATTATAATAGAGTATGTATTACCCTCGTATTATCTAAAAATGAAACATGAAATACAAATACCTATATTGGAAAGAAATTATTGTAAATAAGATATTTTTGGTTATAATTTATGTCATATATGTCATTATATTTTCAAACTTCCAGAAATATATGGAATTAATCACACTTTCTGATATAAAGTTATCAAGAAGTGATTTTCCTTTGGAAATTACACTAACTCAATAGGAAGTTTATTTTTCCAAAGAGATATATTCATCACCTTTTGAGCTGTAGAAAAAAATAGTAGGTACATCTAAAACTCAAGAAATCAAAAATACCCCAACCTGTGTATTTTCTTCACTAATTACGTCCCAAAACACAAAACGTTGCTACCAATTCAAAATGACCAGCTCAAGATTGAAGATTATATGATTTGAATTCTTATGAGCTCCTTTGTTTTTTGGATCTGATTATAGAAAAATCTTATTTCATGAAATTTGTTATATACTATTATATAATTATGATTTATATGTGAGTATAACAATGATAAAATGAGAAGAAAATTAAAAATAGAGTTATACATAAATGAATCATTCTAATAGTAAAACAAGGTATATTTACGAATAAATCAACATGAACATATGTATCTAAAGTAAATATTTCAATGGTTTAATCCCCTTTTATAAAGAAAAGTCATGAGAATTGCAAAAATATACTGAATTGTTCCATATTTCTCACCAAGTATTTCACTAACTCTGTGATGAAGGCATATAGGTAGGTAAAATATTGTCTATATGAATAAAAGGATTCAAAAAAGGTTTATCCTTGTAGGGGCTGTATAAATATCAATGATCATGTTTCCTTCCAGGAGTTCTAGGCTACCTACTGGACTCATGATGTGAAACACAATTGTAGGTAATAGGAAATTGCTGAAAAATCGATTTTGAAACTTCCAAAAAGGCACCTTAGTAGTTCTCACTTCTCAGCACATGTGAACTTTGTTTACTGGGAAAAATTTCAAAATTTTGTAACATAATCAACTCATGAACTTCCCATGAAACCTTGGAAATTGATAGGAAAGTTCTTCAATGCAAAAACAAGTAGGTAAAGATAATAACATAAAAAACTTTTTAGGTAGGTACCTTTATTCAAGTATCAGGATTTTTTCAAGAAAGAGTAGGTAGTACGGAAATTTGTGAGTACAACTTGATATTAGTAGTAGCAAAAGCATGTTATTACATGGGACTTTCCATGTGTAAACACAATGCTTCCAATAATATGCTTTCAACTACAAAAGAGCACCCATTGAAGAACAAACATATTACATGTGACTTTTTTTGAATGTATAATCGCTCGGTCTTCCTATAATATTATGCTTCCAACAGTTCCAACTACAGAAAAGTAGATAAATACCTACTCAAAACTCAACAGCCATTGATATTGATGGGTGTGCTTCTTACCGCCTTTTTGCTGTTCATCCGCAAAATATTATTTAGTTAAGCTTGAAAGAAATGATTATATGGATGAATTGTTCAGCAATATTTGTTTAATTTGAATGCCTATTCGAAAGATCTTATGCCGATAAAACAAACCAGATAAAAAAAAACATGTAGAAAAACTATAAAATGGATGCCCAAATTCCACAAAAAGATCGTTATTATAAATTAAAATTTCTATGGATTCAGCAAAAAGAGGCACATCAGGATGTAATAATGCTAAATAGACTCACCCTTAATAAATTCGTCTAATGATAGTAGGTCTCACTGTAAAATTCATGTAAAAATTCACGTAAAAGTTCGTTAACGTCAGGCTTCCCAGCTCTTCGTTCATCAGTTTCAGAATTTTCTGTTTTGAAATGTTTACTCGTCAATTTATAAATCCTTGTGATCTGATTGGTTCAAAAATTGATTTGTGAGACATCTATCGAGAGGGAAAAACTGTTTGGAAAGCATGTGAACATCTGTCGCATACACCGTTGCCAGTTTTGAAATTTTGGAAGTAGATGAGGTCAGGTGAAACCACTGAACTATTAAACAAGAGAAAATCATTTCTGAACTCATGACTGTTCCTGATACAAAATCTTGAAGATTTTTTATGTATCAATACTCAGTTCTCAACTAAGTGAGCTTGAACTCATTTCATCACATTAAATTGATCAATTTTGACGTCACCTTCTCGTAATATTTAAGGTTATGTTGTTTGGATGAACGATTTCGACTGATTCTACTGGAGTTTCGAGGTTCATTCTAGACCTGTTCGTTTGTGCTTGCTCTACCTGCTAAACTTGATTTTTTTCTATGACTTTCTCGGTTAACATCATGACATGAACAGAGACAATTGTCTGTCATATGGGAAAAATCATCTTTAGCATGGTGGAAATCAGCAATACCAGCGAACAGGCCTATTGAAATATTTTCGATAATTGGGCAGGCAAAGTGACGTCATACACGTTGAAACGCAGAATCTATCAATACAGGGATTGAAGTGGATTGAAGAGTCTTTTTGATAATTTATTACCGTTATCAGATCTCGGTTGTTTGTGAAACGGGTGTGAGCTTGAGAGTGTGGCAACGTTGTTGTCATGTTTCCAAAAATAAATGTCAAAGTCAAAAAGTATCATAACATAAAACATAACCATAGTTTTTATCAACTGGATACTGCTTCAAAGCTGAAAAGATTGGTTTCATTGTAAAATTTCAAATAATTTGTGTTTTATTCTGTGATTCAAATAAAAAGTTGAACAACTCCCACTGGGATGTGAAAAATTCAGAACAATGTTCGAACGTACCTTTCTGGTAAAGTACATTTCAGAGAAAAACAACTTCCTTTATTTACCTTTGAGTTTCAAGTTCCTGAAAACGGGTGTATGTATTATTTTATAGATATTTAAAAAAAGTATTATAGCTCCATTCTTCCTATGGATTATTGCAGACTTGTCTCCGACTCAACTACAAGGATGAAAAAGAGTTATATTTATCTGTTCATTCAACAACAGGGTATTTAGATGAGAAAAGCATTGGAATAAACTCTCTATTGGGTAAAGCATTGGGACTAAACGAGAATGAACCAGTAACATTGTATGAAATATCACAGCCACCTTGTATCACTAGTATAAAAATTTCACCTTTAAACAAAGTTGATTATGATGTAATTGTGAGTTCATATGCCTATTATTCCTATTGTTATTTCATATCCAGCCCCAATGAACAAAATGAAAATGAATTTGACTGTTCAGAGTTTTTTAGGAAATGCTATCTGGAAATATTCAGGAAACCTTATTGAATCAAATTAGGGTTGTAAATTCTGGACAAAAATTTGTGATTTGGATTGGACAGAATATTAATGTAACTGTTAATGTTGGTGAGAATCTCTTCAAATCAAAATGTCCCCAACAGTATCCCAAAAATATGTTCAATGTATTTTTTTTTCAGATAGTATACAGCCAGTTTCACCTGGTGCTATAGATTTCTTGACAGAAGTTCATATAGATCAGTTCATTGATAACATACCAAAAACACCATTAGATACAACAATCAATAGCAATAATGATAATCAAAAGAAACCACCTTTCAGTCTGAAAGTGTTAGAATCTTTCAACAAATATTTTAAAGAAGATTGTGATTATGATCATAATTCACAGAAATACTTTGAATGTAAAACATACCTAGTCTGTAGATTAGTGGCTTTGAAAGACCTACCACTCCCTACAGAAACAATTAATCATCTAAAACCATTCAACATTTTTGTACCAGAAAAAACCATAAGTGAATACCAATTAAATGTTAGTACAACTGAAAAGAAATCAGTATATTCTTTAACATTGTTAACTAATGATGTATTCTCAAACAAAACAATTTTTGTGCAACTAATACCACTGGAAACTATCCTCAAAAATCACAAATTCAATTTGAGTCAAACATTGTTGGTGGACGACCAGGTGTTTCATATTTTTGGGACTGGGTTAGGATGTAGAGTTATTGTGAAACAAATTGAAAATCATCCAATTGTGACAGAAATCTTTATACACACCAAGAAGAATTATTTGACTGATATCATAGAAGAATTTAAGAAATACTTAGCACAAGGCAGTGATGAAATTTTCATCTTAAATGGAGATGTTCCTGTAAGAATTGGTAATAATATTGTATGTAGCCTTAAATTTTCACCAGTTGAGGCAAAATATTGCCTGGTAGATGATCATTTAGTGAGAAACTGCAAGTATGTTGTGGAAAATGAAAATGTGGTCATTGAACAAAAAACCAATGTAAAGGAGGATCACTGTGAAATATTTGAAAACATCTCAAATTACCAGAGAATAATTGATGAAATTTTGCAGACATTCACAATAAATGATAATGGAAGTCTTGAAAATGTTTTAATAATTGGTGGGTAATTTTTGAATATTCATATTCAAGAACATATTTGATAAATTGCTTCTTATTTCCCAGGAAAACCTGGTACAGGAAAGACATCACTGTTGAAAACTTTGTGTGCCAAATTGCAAAAGTACCCCTATTATTTTTATGTGAAAATAATTAAATGTAAGAGCATAAAAGGTAAAACAATGGATTCCTTGCAGAAATTATTTTCTACTGATTTTTCTGAACTCATACTTCGACAGCCTTCTATATTAGTTCTGGATGATCTTCATGTCCTTTGTGAAAGAATACAGGGTGATGATACTACACCTAATGTTATATATTTCAACAGGTAAAAAAACATCTATTATATTTGCATAACTGAAATGACTTCATGTGGATTGAATCACAGTTCATGAACTATTATAGTGAGCAGAAACAACTGATTTATTATTTTCAGGGTTAGTGATATGTTAAGGAATTTCCTGAAATTCATTTTGCATTTCCATCAAATAGCAGTTTGTGCTACTGCAGAATCCACTGAAAAACTGAATACACATTTATACTCAACAAAAGGCAACCATTTATTCAAGAATGTCCATTCAATTGGTAATTTTGCTAAGGTGGTATTTTATTCAAATATCTTATTTAGGTATTTTTACTACTCTATTTACAGATAGACAGGGTATCAGTTTTGAAGAGTTTTTTCAAGAATGATAAATGTGATGGAGTGAACTATGAGGACTTGTCTATCAAAACAGAAGGTTTTGTTGTTCAAGATCTTGTGGATTTTTACAATAAAACCATTTATGAGTCCTTGAAAGATGGTAAGTAGTTAATACCTATTTCATGGTTCATGGTTCTAAAGAAGAAAAAATTCCAATACCTACCTCCTCTCCCTATCCTCCCTAGGAACGCACGATGTTCTTTGAACATTATAGGGATTTCTTTCGTGCGCTCCAAGCGATAAAAAAAAATTCCCGTTGTAACATTTTTCACTGTTCTAATTTACCGCGTCAAAACCACATATAATATCAAAGTTCAAACTGACCTTTTGAGATTTGTTGAATTCGAGCTGTTTCCTGTTCAAAATTCTAAAGTACAGAGGTCTTATTGTGATGAATACTGGAGTAGAGTATGAGTACGATTATTATTGAATGTAAAATTGGAATTCCAGCAACTAAAGTCCACGGTTTTCTTGATTTCTATTTCACTTTCCAGCAAGCGGCGTTGATGATTCAGTCATCATAAATAAGGATCACTGTGAAAAAGCTTTGAAGAATACCTGCGTCATTTCCTTGGAAAATGTTAGCCTTCATTCACCTGGAGAAAACGACTTTTCAAACATCGGGGGCCTACATGATATAAAAAAAGTTTTGATGGAAAGTTTGGTGTGGCCTGTACAAGTATGATTAATCAACTTACTCATTAGTTTACTTGTTCATAACCTGTATTGATTTTTTTTTAAGTATCCTGGTATATTTTCGAATGCACCTTTACGTCTACAGTCAGGACTCCTTTTGTATGGTCCCCCGGGTACAGGAAAAACGCTATTGGCTGCTGCAGCTGCCAAACAGTTTGGTCTCAGGTTGATATCTGTCAAGGGGCCGGAGTTGTTGTCCAAGTACATTGGGGCCAGTGAGCAGGCAGTTCGAGACATATTCCAAAAGTAAAGGATTTCATTACTTATTTTCCAATAGTATATATCTCAATTATGTCAGTCAAATGCAAAAAAAGTAAGCCAAACATTCATCAAACCAAAATATGTACATGCTATGTGGATCCCTAACCCAGAATAGGTGAGTGGACTAACTTTTTTTATCCCTCAAATAGAATCTTCACTCAAATACCTTTCAATTCTATATTTTGTAGAATTTTTTGGCGATTTTTAGGCGCTTAAATCATCAATAATGCCACCGTAATTTTCAAATAGATAGAAATTTACCGGGAGTAAAATCTGACGTCACGATTTCGTAAGTAGGGGAAGACCATAGCCCAGTTGCCATGTGTTGAAATACGATTGGGAACTCCAGAAATATTAGTCATTCAAACATTCATAAATTCGCAATTATGTATTGGTAGTATTCCTATTTAGCAATACAAAATGCAATTGTCTCAAAATGTCCCCGTATGATTTGTGGCTTATTGCTTACAATAAATAATTACATTAATTCACACTAGAGGACATTTGAAGCAGGGAACGTGACAACAAGGCGCGCACGACTTGTGGGCGTGATCTTGTCCTTTCTCAGCATTCAGCACAATGTTGCCAAGTCTCCAATATTTACATGATAATTTGTTATGGAGTATAAGAAATATTTGGACATGCTGGTGGATTGAATGTGAATTTGAGATATTTGAATTGTTTCTCTTTTGTGTTTACAAATTGGTAATTATTAATTGATTAGGTTAATTTGTTTTTATTTCTTGTTATTTTCCAGGGCAGAAAGTGTTAGACCATGCATTCTATTCTTTGATGAGTTTGATAGCTTGGCTCCTAGGTGAGTAGCAGATTTCTAATGAGGTTTCAACATGCTTCAAAATAGTAAATCATTATACGAGTTTTATAAGACACTATTCTATCGCAGGCAGGCGATGTTACAGGCTTAAAAATCGATTTTTTTTAACCTGCATTTTTATACTCAGCGAACCCTTTCCTTTTATAGGAAAGCACAAAAAAACTTCAATAGTGCGCCGTAGTGGATTTAGAGTGATGTCACATTATTTCTAAATATTTTGATTGTCTTTATTACCCCAAGAAACATAGTTGTTTATAATAGGGATACATAAACAATATACATAATGTTATACATACAAATGCAATTATGAAATTATAATAAGATATAACAAGTTAAAAAAAAAATGCAAATAATCATGCAATATCAACCTAGTCTTTTATAAGTAGGTATTCAAATAAGAAATGGAATTATCAAAGTCTCTGAAGCAGATATTTTTTTAAGTTAATTTTGAATCTAGTTGCTTCCTGTATATTCCTCAAATGACTTGGTAATGAGTTGTATAGAACGATTCCTGTGTGAAAAATTGATTGTTTGCCGATATTTGACTTGAACGTATTTGCTATTAGTAAATTTGATTGTCTTGTTCCATGATTATGTAATGAATTGATTTCATTGAAATTTAAATTCGAAATTTTCAATTTATATAGGACAAATTGAATAAAACAACAAATTTTAAGTTTATATAGCGATGTCAGATCTAATAAATCTCTAGGTTTGTATAAATTCATGGTTGGTTCGAGAAAATTTAAATTGAAAATACACTTCAATGTTTTATTTTGTAATTTCATTAGTGGACTCAAACGTGAACTATTGGTACTTCCCCATATAGATATCAGGTATTGAAATTTTGAGTAAATAAGAGAGAAATAAATACTCTTCAAGTATCTGGTAGAAATGAAATTTCGTATTTTGAATAAAATGCCTGTAATAGGATTAAGTTTGTTCCTCAAATGATCTATATGTTTATTCCACAATAGTCTTTCATCAATATAAAGACCTAAAAATTTTGTAACATCTGTATATTTGATGAGTTTATTGTTGAAGGATAGTGTTCTATTTGAAATGTTCAATGTTCTTTTTGCTATGTACATATATGAGGATTTGTTATAATTGAGAGATAGTTTATGAACTTTTAACCAAGAGGATATTTTCTCTAAATCACTTTTCATGTCCATGATAATATTATTTGAATCTTTAGAGAAATAAATCAATGTCGTGTCATATTCTCGGCAAGCCATTTCATTTGATGCCCATATTGCAAAGTGCATGAATAATAACTATTCCGCCATCTTGGATGGTCTGCCATATTGGATTTAGAATGACGTCACATTATTTTTCGAGTTGTTCCCAACGAGCCCTTTCATTTGATACCCATATTGTAGAAGTAGATTAAAAATAACTATTCCGCCATCTTAGATAGTCCGCCATATTTGATTTAGAATGACGTCACACACCTTATCGTGCATTGTCATCCAAACTTAACGTGTATACAAAATTTCAGCTCAATCGGTTGAAGATATCTACTTCAAAATTGAGTTCAAAGATTCCACCCGAACAAACATACTCAATACATACATTGCAAGCAAGGTGGATAGAATATGGTGTAATCACAAACAGTGTTTTGTTTCTCCTAAAACGCTTGACCGCAGATTCCGCAATAATGGCATATTAGTTCTCAGTTGTCCGCAAGATGGCGACATTTTTTGCAGATTTCTTTCATGACAGAAAACATAAAACGGCGCTCACACACCGCGTGACTTTGCTGGCTTCATTCATAACATAACCTCAAATCAAATGCGATTAAATTTGAAAGTACGAAACTGTAATTTTAGGGAATTTTGATTATCATAAGTTCTACCAACCTTGAATTTTGCTTGATATTTCGCCATCTAACAGGTAAAATTCGACCTATATTCCGCGATATTGAAAAGAATCCTTCTGTCAAGTAGGCCGTAGGTCAAGAACTTTGACCGAAAAACAGTAGATGGGATCTGATAAGAGTTTCTACACCATCTTCTGTTCATCCTAATTGCAAGTTAAATGAAAGCTTTTAATGAAATTATGAAAATTATTGATTTTGAAGTTCATTATATTTCCATATCTAAGGAAAAATTCAGTATGAATAAAAAAATCATTATGAATAAAAAAAAAGATTTACCTAATCAAAAAATCATGTTGTTTTGCAACCCTGCTTCTAGCTATAGTTCCTAAATGTACTTGACACTGCTGTTTTGACGTTTTTTGTATAGGTCGCGTGCACGATGACCGACCCTGGAGGCAAAATATTGAAACACAACCTCACTCTTCTGTGAATTATTGAAACACAACCTCACTTTTTTATTTGTTTACAGAGGAATCAAAGGATTGAAATGGTTTTTCACAATATTTTGGCATACGAATCGTGTTTTTTGCGCTATTCATTAATTCAAGCATGCCTTCTCATTGTGCTGTTGTACAAATCACAAACAATGCAGCCGAGAGACCAAGGAATATGATTTTTCAGGTAAATAGTAATCTCACATAGTTATCATTATGAAATATGTTGTCATTCCTTATTAAAATCCCTTCTGCCTTCTGCCACTTCTGCAATACAAGCTAATACTGCTAATAGATTGAAAATGTCTACAACACACAGGATCGTCAGCATGTCAGACCAGTCCTCCCGATTGATTGCATGAATCTACCATGAATCCAATCTTCTTGCATTATCTTAGAAATTTCAGGTGTATTTCTATCAGCTCCTATTGCAGAAGGCATTCCGATGAGAAATCAGAGAAATTACCAAATTTCAAAAATGAAAACTATATGTGACTATAGTAGGTACATACTTTTGAATCATAATGTACCAACCGGATTCCTTCGTCTTCCGCTGCAGTTTTTGTGCATTTTACAACAGCACAATGTGATGGCATGAGCGAATTAATGAATAGCCGAAAAAAAAAGTTCGTATGCCAAAATAATTGTGAAAAACTATTTCAATCACGTAAACAAATAAGAAAAGTGAGGTTGTGTTTCAATGTTGTGCCTCCAGGGTCGGTCATGTGACAGTTCTTGCACGCAACCCATAGTGTACATTAGAAATTCTACTTCGAGCTATCCAGAACCCCTGCCATTTTGTTCAAGGCGCGGTCATGACAATACTGGAGTGACAGACAGAGTGGTCAACCAATTACTGACACAACTAGATGGCGTTGAATCTTTGACCGGCGTTTGTGTACTCGCCGCTACTTCCAGACCCGATCTCTTGGACCCAGCGCTACTCAGACCTGGGCGACTTGATCAACAACTTCATTGTCCTCTGCCAGATGAGGTTTGTGCGAAAAAAAAGTCAGATTGGAATGCTTCAAGTCCTGGAGATACAGCGAGTCAAAATTATTTCTCATTTTGTCTTGAATGAACTGGTTGGAATAGATAATCAAATGAATCAATAGAAAAAAAGAGGGTTCGCACTTGGATACATATTCGTTACTATGATTATCTTACCCTTCTGAATTGACTCGTCCGTTACTTGATGAATGAACTGTTTGTTCATTGTACCAGTATTTCACATGATGAAGCTACTGTATTAGCGAAACATATGATTTAGGTACTATTTTTTTTTTCGAGGCCGGGATTGGCGCAGTGGAAGACCGCAAGGTCGTGAGTTCGATTCCCAGCACGAGCAAGGAACTTTTTTCAATATTTTATTTAAAGTTTATATAAAGTTTCGGAGTATCGGCTGGGGATAGTCCAGCACGATTCGCTGTTGCGTTCCAATTAACAGTGCTGCTCCTAAAGTGGCGCATGGAGTTAGTAACAAAGCCTACACAGAACACGCAGAAAGAGATGATGATGATGTGGTTGTGGGCATCAGAGAAGAAGTAGGACGGTGTATGTAGGTGGGTGTGGAAAACTACCAGCTGAGCGTGAGAGCGGGCCAGCTGCTCAGTAGACCTCGGTCTCGGGGGTTAACAAGGATAGTTAGCAGGCCTGCCACTGCGCATATGGTAGTGAGTACATTACTAGCCTACAACACAGCCGAAATACTCTGAAAGAGAGCTGATGGGCGGTGCCTGAAAAGGATGTTAGCCAGCTCTCTTGAGCGAACCACATCAGTCATTGAAAACACTTGGGGTTTGCAAAAAGGTCCCATTAGGGACTAGTTGCTGACGTGGAAACGTCCCCCACCAGTACCAGTACCAGTACCAGTAGGTACTATTTCTATTTCTTCTATGTACTCTCTTATTCGAAAATTTTTTATCAATGACAGGCGCGTATCCAACTTTGTTCCATGGGAGGGGATATTCGTGGTGAGGGGGCTGACAGGAAGCAAAAAAATGGCGCAGGCGAAATTTCTCCTTTATTCAAGGTCAAATGCCTTCAAATTGATAATTATAGGTTTGTCAGCGGGATTTCATGAGGGTGGAAAAAATGATTTCAAATTCAGTTGAAAATTTATTATTCTCGAAGACAACAAAAATTGAATTATAAATATCAAGTTCACTTTGACCCGAAAAAAATGCTTGAGTTCAAGTTGGTAAGACAATTTGATGAATACGTTAAATCAAATTATTGTTGATGGTTTTTTCAATTTCTCCACTAAAAGACTCTCATCCAAATCGCGACGTTCCCACAGATTATAGATACATTCATGACAACGCAAGTTTGAGAAATTATGACATAAACACCATCAAAAATTTGTTTACAATGTTGGTTGTCATGCTGTCTAATGTTAAGTTTCGGTTTTGCCGCTGGAAAAGTAATGAGAAACTTTTTTCGCTTTGGTAATGGCAAAATCACACCAGCTTACGAGATTCCATAAAATACATAAATTAAATAGTCAAAATGATGAAGGAACTTGCACGCTGCAGTTTTGGCATTTTTCAGCTTTTAGGAAGAAATATATTACATACTAGTTACGTGTTGAATGAAATGAAATTCATTTTGGGAATCTTGATATTAATTTCGATTGAAACACTGACTTTTCTTTTATCGTCTGGGGAGGATAATTACCCCCATCGCCCCCTCTTGTTTACGCTGATCAATGAAAACATCAAATAATATTAAAAATATATGAATTAGTTGGTAACAATGAAAAAACATTTAGATGTTTATTGGAGATTATAAGTTCTTAGTGTATTTTCAATACTTTACCTGCATATTTTTTGTTCGATTTCAGGATAGTCGCTTTGATATTTTGACCGTGCTTTCTAGAAAAATTGACTTGGCACCAGATGCTGATTTGAAAGTTATTGCTAAAGAAACGGAGTATTTTTCTGGTGCAGATTTGAAATCTTTGTTGTATTCTGCTCAGCTGTCTACAATTGACAATCTTCTGGAGAAGAATAATGTGAGTAGAAGTTTGTATCAACTAAACTAATTTTTTGTTGTTGCATTCATGTTCATTCAGTGAATTGGCATAGTTAATTTCAACATATAGGATTCTACATGAAAAACACATGAAACTATTGTATTTTTCTGGGTATAAACAATACAGCATGGAATGTCTGAAAAGTTACTGGGACATGATGGAATGTCAATTGGAGCTACTGCTAACATACTTGGTATATAGTTCCTAGCTTTCATTGGCTTTCAATTGTTATTTTGTAAAAGGACTACTAGGCTTCAAGATCAAAAAATGAAAAATAGAATTGATTTGCTTTTTTCCTCGGGAATCTCTTTCACATGGTTCTAATATTTGACGAAAAAAATGATATTCCATTGATGATTATCGATTTTCTTCTGTTTCGTCGTTAACAAAAAAGCGTAAATTGAAAAATAATGTTCATGAAATCCTTTTGATGAGATTGACGTTTCATCATCATTTCTTCATAACAATCTGTCTAATAGTATTTGAGAGAATCGAAAATACTGATCAATTTTTTTTTGGCAATTCCGTAAAATACCAAGTACTCATTGGAGTTGGATAGTAAGTAGTAGTAACCAGATTTGTTCTTGTTTTTATGGTATAATAAAAACAGTCTACTCATATTCATTATGTATGAAATGCTATACGTATAATATTGGCACATTTCTGTATATTCTGTTTATCAATTATTATCAAAATCATTTGCTGTAATTTAATTTTCCCAACGTTTCTCACTCTCAAAAGGTCTTTGATTACACCTTTCTGAGCAACAAATATATACGTTTACATATTCTGAACGTAACCCTCTTTTCTGTTTTAGGTAAATTTCCAGCCTTCCCAATGAGCTTTATCAATTAGTCAAAGTTAATTAACGCCATTCCTCGCCCATTTTGTAGAATTCGAACATAATAAATTATTTTCTAGGGGACGTTTTGTTCCACAAAATGAAGCAGTATACCTTTTGCCAAAACTTAATGAAATTATTAATTGCATTTTCTCAGCGCACATCTTTGTGTGAACCAATACGGTATTATATAAAGGCATATTAGCGTAGGAGCGAATGCAGTGAAACCTATTCAGGGAAACATAATGCAAATAGAACAGACCGAAATGCTGCTACATCCGCATGATTTGTCACGTAAATCAATACTATGCAATATCTCGAGTTGTGGAATTGAAATATTTATAATTTTTCCATTGAACTGGTATCCAGAATGGGCGTGTACACCTCAGTAGAACTTTCAACTCAAACCATGTTTATAATGATCCTTTTATACATAAATAATGATTGACGACATAATTCGATCAAAAAATTAACTGGAATGTTTTATCTTTGAAGATAAATAATAGTACCTTCTGAAAACGGACCCTCTTATGACGTAGAAACCTCATATCGCCATAGTTAAAAGAAAATATCAAACGCCCGACGGAGACTGAGGCAACTGATATATTAATTCTTTCAACTGTGATCTCTCGCTAATGTCAGAAATCATGTATCATTCATCTCTGTCTGGAATAGTCTTGTTTCAGTATTAGGGTTTTCACGTCACATCATCGCCTCGTTTTCAGAGGTCCGAAAAATCGGGGATTTCAAATTTTTTTTATAAAACGTAGGGAGCTCACAGCAAGAAACGGTTTGCGGTGGTGAGCTAGGTTGGGTGAGTTCTATCGAATTATGAAATGAAATTTTTTTGTGATATAAGTCCATTATATTATCACCATCTCTCCTTCTGTACTCTCAAGTGGAGTACCTAATAAAAGGGATACTGAATCCTGAAGAACAAAAGAAACATATACAGGGTATTGAAAAGGAATATCCTCAGATATAAGTATGAACATAAAAAAATTTATATATATACAGGGTGGCATTCAAATAAGTGCAAATATTTCAAACACTGATAAAGCTCGACGTGTACTATCGATTTGCACCAATGAAGAAAATTTAGGGATCAAAATGAAATTTGAGGTTAGACCCCTTTTTCCACCCAAAGTTTTACACTGTAGCAAATCTGACGTCACCTCTGTTCAAATTTCCATGCGGTAGGCACAATCACGCGGAGTTCAATCATTTAAATTGTTTTAAATTGGCGTTCTTGATTTTTTCTCGTATTCTGTTCAATTTTTGGAATGAAATTTCTCGTTAATCAGAAGAATTAGAAAAAATCTGATATCATGGGAATATTCCTTAGACTGTATCATATTAATGTGCCGAATATGTGCACTTATTTCAAAAACACCGTGTATATAAAGAAATACATTGAGAATTCGCATTCTCTATGTGATGAAAATATCAATTCTTTATCGGTTTATTCAACAGGGATCAACTACTTTCCTGGCTATATGCCACGACGGACATTGAATTATATCTATTGAACACACACGATACGAATTTGAAAACAAAATCCTCTGAAGTAGAGAATTTATTTACAGGAAGATGAAAATTCTGTATATCATGAAGAATGGCTGAAAGAATAACCGAACTTCAGGTTACTGATGAGGATTCGATATCCGAAATGAGTTCATTCAAATAAAGTCATACCTATGACCTGTTTGTGAGAGAAATAACTCCTATATCCACTGATACGAATGATTTTTTTTGAAGTTTCAAGCTCATCAAGATCAGAGTTTATACAAGTATACTTCTCCTCTTCATACATAAACGGCTTTTCAGTGATTATATTTCATACGGTTGGGACGATTTTTTTCCGTTCAATGAGGTCATTTTTGACAGAGGTTACAAATTCGAAATTTTGGTTTCACCGATTGATTTCTTTGTCTTTTTTGTACAAAAATGGTATTTTTCATTTCAATCGATATCTTGTACCGATCTAGAGAAAATTGCATTTAAAAACATACATTCCAACCGTTTCAAAGGCGATAAGACTCCATTTATTATTAATATATGGATAGGACTAATTGGCAACTGCACAATTATGGATATTTGACTTCTCAAAAAGTCTCTTTGGAGTTTGAAACTGACCTGCTGTCTTGCTAATCAGAATTCAATATTTTCAATATTACAGTCAGTCAGTCAGTCAGTCAGTCAAAATGTTTGGAGGATATAAGTCACATAAAACCAATCTATGCAGTCGAAATTTAAATAATCATTATTCTATAAGAAGCCCCTGAATGAAACCATCAATATTCATTTCTGTCAGATGTCTCAGCTTTTTCTGGACAAGTAGTGCCAATTTTATGACCAATTACTGACCCAAAAGTCAGTAATTGGAAAAAATGGCAGCTCCTGTAAACACCCTTTGGAGTTAAAACAGGCAGCTTTTTTATTGTTCAGAACTCAATGACCTAAAATGATATGAAACTTCTTATTCCTTCAGGTTACATCAAACGATATCGGGTCCAAAATAACGCACCAACATCTTCGAGAAGCCTTAGCAAAGACAAAACCATCTTTGCCGGTGCAAGAAAGATTGAAATATGAAAGAATGTAAGTGTGTTATGGGGTGATAACCCTGAATGATGTACTTACCATTTTTGTGAACTGAACTTCTGGATACTAAAATTTCTATGGTTATTTATTTGTCTTTCAGATATGCAAAATTCCAAACTGGTTCGACTGTTGAAGCTACCAAGGCCGGTAGCAGGGCAACTTTAGCTTAATTCGGGTTCAAAATAAATAAATATGTTATGTTTGAATTGTTATCTATATCAATAAAATGTTTTCATCTGGGTATTTGATTCTATATATCACGATTGAAAAAGAGCTATCGAAAAATTTTGATATAAGTAGATACTCACCTCTTCATTCATTTATTTTTTACTAATTCAGTTTTTGATTTATTTTTTGAAGAAAATTCTTGATGTAGGCCTATGAGGGCAAAGTCCCATAAGTTAAGGAAAGAGAAGAAGAGTAGTGGAGGTTATGGTTAGGTTAGGTAAGCGGGAAAAAGCCCGGGAAACAATCTTTAGAGGTTAGAAAGGGAAGGTCAGAGTTAGGTTAGCGTCTAGTAGTATGTATGAGTTCTGATAATAAAAAACAGATTATTCTGACAAATTATTTTAATGAGAACCACCTACATTGACAAAAGTTATTTCAAAATATCTTTCGAATCAGAAAATGTAGGTAAGTATTTCTTTTAATCTTTTAACAATTTTATTTTTGCAGTACCTACCTACCATATTATGTTGATTCCATTTTTTCTGTAGATATTTCCTTATGACTCTTGGGAGGTAAATGGAGTAACATTATGTGCACAAAAAAATATTCATAGGTCTATTTTTGTTTCCCGTTCCTCAAAATATTCTTTCTTTTTCGTAGACGGCGGTCATAGCATCTGTATATAGCCATGCTTTTGTTGAAGTCAATGTGAATTTAGCTTATTACATGCATTTTTCTCTTAGAAAATCGAAGTGAAGAATTAATTAATTTTGATTTTTTCAGGGTTTTCCAATCGTTTTTCTCCGATTGATTTCTTCCCACAATATGTAAGTAAGTCAATGTGTATTTAGCCACACTTTTTCTCGTATTTCATGCAGAAAATCAAGGCGATCAATTGTTTTGTTTTGATTTTACGACACCAGAGGTCAGCCACTTGGTGATTGTCGCGAATACCGATTCTTTTCAGCATTTTCCTGTGCACTGAAAAGAAATACCATAATTAGGAGCATCAATATTCATGGCGTCATAGTTATACGCCCCATTCATCCCCTCACTTTTTATCCAGTTTTTAAAACTTAACATTAAAAAGATTGTTTGAATGGGGATATGCGCGAATTCCAGAGCCCAAATTAGGAGGTATTGAATAAGGACGAGCGGTTTCAACACTGACAAATTGCCGTTTATATTTTTTCAACGAGGGATTTGGAAGTCTATGCTCAGCCAGCGACTATAAAAATGTTTGAGGAATGTTTATATCCCAGTTTTTTTTCAGTCTGCATTTGCGCTAGAAACTTATAAGAACCATACATACAGTCTTCAAGTGTTTAGTTCTCGAGATACAGGGCGTTGAAGAAAAATTGAATAAAATGCATTCAAATTCGGTATATGGTTTGATGTTTCAATGGTTAATTTTTTGACCAGAAAGACATTCCGAGAATTTCATCCAGAGGTGCGCTACAGAGGGTTATTGTGATAACTTTTCCGCCCATATTTTCTACGCCACTGATGAAATTTCAATTAATTCTAATTTTTCGAATTGATTCTTCAATTATGTTGAAAAAGTGCATCACCTTCAATTGAGCTAAAATGAACTGTTATCGAGATATATGACCCAAAATAGAAGTTTGCATAGTAATTTTTCATCTTCCTCAGTAGTAGAGAATTGAAAAAAAATTTGTTTCCTCTTTATGTTCAGCTATAGAATGAGATCTGAATAGTATCTAATCTACTCAACACCAGAAAAATATTTTTGCAATTTTCTACTACTGAAAATGATGAAATATTACTATGCAATCTTCTATTTTGGGTCGAATATCTGAACAAAATTGAGCAAAGAATTCGAGGAATTGGAAATAATCGAAATTTAATCAGTGGCGTAGAAAATATGGAAGGAAAAATGTCACAAACTCCTGTAGGGCACCACTGGATAAAATGTCCGGAATAGCTTCCTGGTCAAAAAATTACCCATTCAAAGATGAAACCATATACCGAAGTTTCCGAGATATTCGAGAAAAACAGAAATACAAGATTTAGTTTTTTCTCAAATAACTCGAAAAAGACTGAAGCTAGCCTGGATTTCTTGATAGATTCTGATTCAACATTCAATTTGCTACAACTTTTTGCTAATTTAACGGTTTCTCTATTTCTCATAGTTACTGAGATCCAAATGGTGAGGATCGAATTTGGGACACACTGTATATGTGATGGCTTGATGGTTTTTGTTGTGGTATATTTACGAAAGATAAGCCAATAACACCGTCTCCGAGAAGGAATTGCAAGTCCTTTTATCTTCCATTCGACTTCGCGGTTACGTAAATTACACATCACAGAATTAGACTGACAGATATTTGATTATTTCAAAGAATGGTAAAGATACCTGCAACGCAGGTGTCATTCCTGTCAAATACTTCAAATTTCTGGTCAATAATATTCTGATTTTAATATAATGTAATATCTTCTCAATATTGATTTGTCCTTTTTCCTGTCACAGAAATATACAGTGCGTCCATAAAGTAACGCATAAATTCATTATTGGCTAAATGAACAATAAAATTAGAAATTCCCGAAACAGGTCGATTTTTGATTTCAATTTACTATTGTTTCAAATCATAATCTAATATACAGGGTGAACAACTTTCGTGTAATGACGTCATCACCATTTTTTTTCAAATGGAACCCCCCCCCCTTTTTTTTTCAATTTCCAAATTGCCTTTGCTGAGCTGATTCCAAAAATGTATAATATGTTGCTTCAAATTGGTACAGGGTGGGCAAAAATGCAGAAATTTACTTACAAAGTAATAAAAATAATGAATAAACGTAATAAACACATTAAATGAAATTATACGTATTGTTATACAACTACTTTGATAAACTATCAAGAACATCCAGCATTATTCTTAATAATTGTATCTTACAGCTTTTATTAGTGATCCAAGCCCGTGGACTATAAAAATCTTCTTGTTTGGCATTATCTTTTACCATTTTTTTAATTTGACAAAACTGTCAAAAACATTGAAGCACAGAGCATAAGATGCGGACTCAACAAGAGGTATGCCGATTATTCCATGAAATGCACCCAGATCGTGAACCTATTTCACAATCTACGGTAAGTAGAATAGAGCGAAAATACAGAGAATTAGGACATGTGAGGGATGCAGCAAAGCCAAAAATTGATGAAAATATTCAACAAGACATAATTTGTTTATTACATTCAGTAACGTATTACTTTCCATAAACAATTTTCATATTTTTTTTGCATTTTTGCCCACCCTGTACCAATTTGAAGCAACACATTATACATTATTGGAATCAGCTCAGCAAGGGCAATTTTGAAATTGAAAAAAAAGGGGGGTTCCATTTGAAAAAAATGGTCATTACGCGAAAGTGGTTCACCCTGTATATTAGATTATGATTTGAAACAATAGTAAATTGAAATCAAAAATCGACCTGTTTCGGGAATTTCTAATTTTATTGTTCATTTAACCAATAATGAATTTATGCGTTACTTTATGGACGCACTGTATAGTTTATTATACACGGAAAAAATAATGGATTTCAGCTCCAAGTTGTGTTGTCTCCCTTGTATAATAAATAACTATTTTTTTGTATGTACTCATAGGTACGGATACTTGACTAATAGCAAAATTTTAAATTTTGGTGGTGCAAAGCGCATTCACCATTTCTTGAAAAAATATGTAGGTATCTACTGCGAGATACTTTTTTCTTAAATTGTAGCTCCTGCTTGTTTTTCCGATTTTTTGTCAGAGAAATATATTCTCCATAATGATAAAAAAAGAAGTCAGAAATAATGTATGAGGAAAGTTCAAAACGGAGAACGGCAGAGAAACGTTTGAGATTCGCTGACGGATGTTGTATACGGCGCAGCTAAAAATAAGTTCACAGAGAGAACACAAACTTTTTGTGAAAATACTTTTAATTTTCCTTTAATCCACTTTCCATCTAATCGAGTTTGCGATGAAAAACTTCAAGGGAGAAACGCTTATTCTTATTTGTATTCATTTGTACGCATTTACGGAGTATTCACCATTAGTCATATTGTCGATTCACAAAATAAATATTCTCGAGAAATTTTATAAGACGCCATTCGTATTCTGCGAAATTTCTTTATACATCCAGACTAATGGTAGAACTTCATTATATTATGTATTATACAACTATTTGGCTTTAGATCTCGACTTTTGTAATTAAAATGCTCAACACATGAAACGTAAATTCGCATTTTTTCGATCAAATTTAAATCAACATAACTTGAAATTTCCTCAGCCGACTCTCAATTATATTTCAGTTTCTGAAAGCTCGTTTCATTGACTATCGAACCTATTGATATGACTATTTCATCTTTCCCGGATGAGATTCCACAAGATGATAATCGAAGCGATTTTACGTTTCATGTGTTGAGTAGTTTATATGAATGATTTGAATTTGAGAGCTTGAATTGACAACTTATTAACTAACTAACTAACTATATTTTATTTTACTTCAACTAATTTAATTTCGATAGTCATAATCGTAATCGTAGGAATCAATTTTTCAAAGTGATAATTTTGCATTTGGTTCCGTTCAATTGGAAAACAATTCGGAAAATTTTGACACGAAACCATAGGACCTTGGTATATATTTCCTATTCAATTGAATTGTTTTTTCCTGATTCGGAAAAATGATTCATTTTCGATTGAGACGAAAAAATATCACTTCTCACACGAATGCAATAACCTATACCAATACGGCTTTGTGATGAAAGAAAAGCATGTGTGAAGGCATAATTGAATAAGGGGAATTGAGACTAGTTGCATGGAGGGCTCAAAGTAAATAAAACTACTGAACGGTTGTATCGGTGGCCGCAAATCCAATAATTATGGATTTCGTAGGTATACAGGCTGATTCACGGTGGATGGCACATTAGACGTTTCTGGTGAACCAGACAACGGATCATTTTGAAAATTCAAGGGAGGGCATATTCGGACATTCTCTAACCAACTAAAATATTTTCGACAATGCGGTGTTGCCGCTTCTATTAGAAAGCAGTAGCAACTTTGATTTTTCAAATGGAATACTCTGTATTTTATTGCATTTTTAGATTCTCCCTGAAGAGCTGATTTCATCGATGTATCACACTTGGGGTCTAGCGGAAATGATTACAGAGATATATGGTGTGAAAAATCGACATTTTTCAACTTTAGGATTTTTTTGTGTCGAAACTATTCATCATTGGTCAAAACGGCTCTCATGTCCCTATCTCAACTTTTGATTAACTATCTACTGATATTTAATTGGGACATATACCGGGTGATCAAGATTCTGAATTCTGCACCACCCTGTATTTGTTTCAATTAAATGTTAGTAGATAGTTGATCAAAAGTTGAGATAGGGACATGTGAGCCGTTTTGACCAATAATGAATAGTTTCGACAAAAAAAATTCCTAAAGTTGAAAAATGTCGATTTTTCACACCCTATATCTCTGTAATCATTTCCGCTAGACCCCAAGTGTGATATATCGATGAAATCTGCTCTCCAGGGAGAATCTAAAAATGCAATAAAATACAGAGTGTTCCATTTGAAAAATCAAAGTTGCTACTGCTTTCTAATAGAAGCGGCAAAACCGCATTGTCGAAAATATTTTAGTTGGCTAGAGAATGTCCGAATATGCCCTCCATTAAATTTTCAAAATGATCCGTTGTCTGGTTCACCAGAAACGTCTAATGTGCCATCCACCGTGAATCAGCCTGTATATCATGTTACATTCATGAAGGATACAAAACTGAGAAGATTATAATTATTTGTTTGTCAATAAAGAGAGAATGCCAATCTACGTTCATAAAAATTTTGAGAAGCAGAATTGGGGAAAAATCTTGAAACATTTGAGGGACTATTTCCCTCATATAAAATATTTTAGTATAAAAAGAAGTACATAGCAAATACGCAGCATAGTCAGCTGATATGCTCCTCCGAAAATACGTTCACATGAAAAAAACGCGGAATGCCCACTACAAAAATGTGAAGAAAGGGGAACGTCCAAGTTTATAGTGCTTGCTTGAGAGAGAAAAAGAGATACGGCCCCCTTTTTTTTCATCTTTTGGAGCGCACCAAAGGGAATCCCTTTAATGTTCTGGGAACATTGTGGGTACCTAGGGAGGATAGGAGTTCTTGGGAATACTCTGTTAGGCAGAAAATTCCAAAGCTTTGCCGTTCTATGTATAAACAAGTTTTGGTAAAGAGTTGTTCGACATATTTCGAGGTTGAAGACAAAAAGGTGTGTTGACTGAGCTTGTCGAGTACGTCTGAGTGATGGGAATAAAATAATGAGATTGCTACATGATGATTCCTACTCATATCGCGTAGAATTTGTAGAAAATGATCAAATAATAGAGATGCTATAGCTGTACTATATGACAACTTTCCTATTAGGTAGTCAGGCAATAATGGAGAAATGTACCAGAGCAGATAATTGCGAGTAAAAAATCTAGTTTTTTGACAATTTTATTTGGATATTCCCCATTTTTCCCTTGAATCTTTGGACTAATTTTTTGTTCCCATTCAATTATGATTTTTATTTCTAGTTGTTCAACTTTATTGCTCATTATACTCAATCAAATGAATCCATCAGGTGGTTATTAACAATAACACATTTAAAACCGTGTCGCTATAGACGCCAGTAAAAAATACCTACAAATGAATGTCAGAGATAGACTTCAAAAAGTGAAAAAAATTTCGCGTCAAGAAATGAAATGCTCGAAAAGTCAGTATTTTCAACTTTGCTTCTGCCTCAGAACCCTGTATGAGTACCTACGAGAAATTCGAGAAAAACTCCAGAGATCTTTGGGATCTGAAGTTGTTATATTATGGTCATAATATAATAAACACGAGCACAAATGACAAGGGTTACACTTGCTCACAACTCGGCTGCCTGCCAAATACTATATGAGCCAGTCTTCACACACGTCTGTCATAGGCTCTGATCTAAGCACATTCCACTGAGCAGTAGCGCACCTAGTTGCTAGATGCTAACAGAAGTGCACTCTCAAACTTGAAAAATCGTGCTACTGCATTTATCCCTCATATACAGGGTGTCCCGAAATTAGCCTGCCAAACTTCACCAGCGGCTTCTACGACAAAGAATAAAAAGAAAAGATTCAATAAACGTGTGTCGAGAAATGTCTCCAATTAGCTACGCCCCCCTGAAAGGGGATTCCTGAAGATGATATTTCTTGAATATTTCCGAAACGCCATGTGTTGGTACAACAATTGAACTTCCCATGTCCAATGCAGTGAAAATGAAATCATTTTCAAAATTTTATTCAGGGGTGTATAATACAGAGGGTGTGATTAGATTGAATATTGCTGAAACTTTTTTATAGGTAGGCATATTTTTCTCGGATTATCAAAATCCAAACCCTTAAACAGAAAAAAAGGTGCACTTGCTCCGAATCGCTCAGATGTATAATTTTCGAGTGTAATCAATTTGAAAATATTGTGACACTCACATCTTAGACATAACGTGGCCAATTTTCAAATAATCGTGGCTATGAAGAAATCAACTACTTTCTTTTCATAAAAAAATCAACAATAGAGGCGCGTGGAATAGGAAAATGATGATAAAAAACTACTTCAATTTTTGTGCATTTTTTTTTCATATCCACTACGATTTATTGCATAATATCAGATGTAACAATATTTTTTAAGGAATTTTACCCGAAAATGACACATACCTGATCGATACGGAACAATAAAGCGCCGTATTCCTATTTTCTGTAAAGAGGTGTGGATTTTCATAATCCGAGATTGAATTGTCGAAAAATATACAGTGTGACCCATTTAAGATGGAAGCACCCTTATAAAACTTACATTTTTCAACCGATTGGAATGATTTTTTTTTTGTTAGGTAGATATTCAAAAAGTCTATTAGGACACCAAATATCATGAATAAATCTCCATTTCCAGGGCCAACTAATCTGATTTTTCAAGGTCAAAAATCTAAAAAAATTACTAGCGATTTTTTTAAGAAAAAATCTGACTACACCACTGGAATTGTGACATTTTCAAATGGGTAACATGTAAATTACGTTGAAATGTGTCAATCAATAAAAAAGGTATAAAGGAATGAAATTTGAAAAATATGCCGTTTAATCAACCCACCAATTCATGTTCAGGAATTTTATGAAAATTCTGTATACTCCACTGGATTCAGGATGTCTTGAAATATTACTGATCACAGTTTCATCGAAATCTGTTCAGTAATAAAAATTGATGGGTTGATTAAACGGCATATTTTTCAAATTTCATTCCTTTATAACTTTTTTATTGATTGACGCATTTCAACGTAATTTACATGTTACCCATTTGAAAATGTCACAAATCCAGTGGTGTAGTCAGATTTTTTCTAAAAAAATCGCTAGTAATTTTTTTAGATTTTTGACCTTGAAAAATCAGATTAGTTGGCCCTGGAAATGGAGATTTATTCATGATATTTGGTGTCCTAATAGACTTTTTGAATATCTACCTGACAAAAAAAAAATCATTCCAATCGGTTGAAAAATGTAAGTTTTATAAGGGTGCTTCCATCTTAAATGTGTCACACTGTATATTATGCATACAAAAAAGTTTGAGCAATACTTATTCAAACTAGTCCCATCCTGTATTATACGCTCCTGAATTGAATTTTGAAATGATCTTATTTTCACTGCATTGGGCATGGAAAGTTTAGTTCTTGCACCATTTTACCACATGGCGTTCGGAAATATTCAAGAAATATCATCTTCATGAGCTTCGTTAGGAGACATTTTTCTACTGATGTTCATTGAAACTTGTCTTCCTATTTTTTGTGGTAGAAGCCGCTGATGACGTTTGGCAGGCTAATTTCGGGACACCCTGTATATGCTCATATGAATACCTATTATTCAGTGTTGCAGAAGAGTCATGAAGACAGTAATTATAAGTCGAGTGATAATTATCGTCCTTTCTTTTCATCAATCGAATAGTAACAAAACGAAGAAATCCGCAAAGACACTTCCATAAATTCATTTAGCGACATCCACCGAAATTCAATTAACAATCAGCCACGATTGTCGCTAGACAAAGAAGGCGAAAGCATGAAAAGAAGAACGCTGTGGCGCACAAAAGGCGTAAAAACCCGTCGGACGATAACATTATACTGGTATTGTATAAATCAGGGGCGTATCTATACGACCTAACTCTGAAAAAAATGCATATGCACAGATCTGGAAGAAAATTGTCGGCTTATAGGATTTTCGATATGTGTAAGATACACAATGAAGACCACAGGGGAAAAAGTGGAAATGTCACAAAAAGTAATGAGTTTCGAGAAAAACGCATTTCAATAAAGTTTAAAACTTCCTTACTTTTTGCAAGTTTGAGGAAACTGAAATCAAACCACCTCATTCATTTGATGGAGTATATAATGAGCAATAAAGTTGAACAACTAGAAATAAAAATCATATTTGAATGAAAAAATCATCGAAAACAAAAAATAAGGCCAAAGATTCAAAGGAAAAACCGGGAATGTCCGAACAAATTGTGGAAAAACCGGATTGCTTACTCGCAATTATCTGCTCTGGTCGTCAACCTCGAAATATGTCGAACAACTCTTTACCAAAACTCGTTTATACATAGAACGGCAAATATTTGGAATTTTTGGCTAAACAGAGACAGAGAGATCTCATAGATAGATAGATAGATAGATAGATAGTTTATTTGACTATATCATATACATATGCATATTCATAGCAGGTCATTTGTGTCTCAGAATAAAATTTTGAAAACAATAAAATGAAAGTTTGAAAATAATAAAACATCACCATTACACAAGAACAAACAAACAAAGGTTAATACATAATAAATATTCGTAAACTAATTCTAATGAACAATCGGTAAGTATGTTCTTAAAGGAAAAAGGTAGCACCTGAAATATTTTCAACGTATTCATCGATAGAATAAAAACTATTATTTGACAGATACGATTTGATTGTTCGTTTGAACTCATTCATATTTAAGATTTTAACTCGATGTGGCAGTGCATTATAAAGATTGAAATCTAAAGAATTTTTTTGTGAAACAGAGAGCCTATATCTAGGGATTCTGATATTATCAGAATTCCTAGTGTTATGATGGTGGACATCAGCCTGTGTAGTGAGATTAGACGATATTTTATGGATTTCAAGAAGTGAATTGTAAATATATAAAGACGGAAGAGTCATAATTTTGAATTTGGTGAATAACGGTCTACAGGTATCTCTATATCCTACATTACCCAATATTCTTATCGCTTTTTTTTGAAGAATGAAAATAGCACTTGCAGCTGAAGAATTACCCCACAGTATAATTGCGTAGCCCATATGAGACTGGAAAAGTGAGTAATACACTGTGCTTAAAGTTTCAAAATTTGAAACATGTCTGAGCTGACGTAAAAGAAACAATGAACTTGACAATTTATGCTTCAAATGTTCTATATGGGAATTCCAAGTCAATCCCTGATCCAAGGTGACACCGAGTAATTTTACCTCTCGTTTCTCTTCACCATGCTGACGAGTGCGAAAGAAGAGCCTCTGAGACTTGTCATTATTAAGTTTTAGATTGTGAGCTCTGAACCATGTCTCAACCTTTCCTTCAATTTCATTAGACCTTTCTAATAAACTATGATAGTCTGGACTCGAACAAATAAATGACGTGTCGTCAGCAAAAAGGACACAGGACATAATCTCCAAAAGTAGAAAAAATCCCAATTCCTAGCTCCTCTCCCTATCCTCCTTAGGTACCCACGATGTTCCCTGAACATTATAGGGATTCCATTTCGTACGCTCCAAGAGATGATAAAAGGTAGCCGTATCTCTTTTTTTTCTCATCTTTTGTTTGCCTGAGAGTTCACTTCGACCTTTTGACGTTAGGAAAACAACATTTTACAATCACACTGGAATCTGTATGGGTTGCGTGCAAGAACTGTCGGATGACTGACCCTGGAGGCACAACATTGAAACACAACCTCACTTTTCTTATTTGTTTACAAGTGATTGAAGTAGTTTTTCACAATCATTTTGGCATAGGAATCGCATTTTTTGGCTATTCATTAATTCGCTCATGCCATCACATTGTGCTGTTCTGCAATGCACAAAAACTGCAGCAAAAGACTAAGGATTCCTGTTGGTACCTACATTATGTTTTGAAAGTAAGTACCTACTATAGTCACTCACATGTAGTTTTCATTTTTGAAATTTGGTGATTTCTCTGATTTCTCATCGGAATTCCTTCTGCAATAGAAGCTAATAGAAATACACATGAAATTTCTAAAATAATGCAAGAGGATTGGATTCATGCAATCAATCGGGAGGACTGGTCTGACATGCTGAAGAAATATGATCGTGTGTGTTGTAGACATTTTCAATCTATTAGCAGTATAAGCTTGTATTGCAAAAGTGGCAGAAGGAATTTCAATAGGGAATGACAACATTTCATAATGATCACTATTTGAGATTACTATTTACCTGAAAAATCATATTCCTTCGACTCTCGCTGCATTTTTTGTGCATTGTATAACAGCACAATGCGAAGGCATGCTTAAATTAATAAATAGCGCAAGAAACACGATTCGTTTGCCATAATATTGTGAAAAACTATTTAAATCCTTTGATTCCTCTGTAACCAAATAAAAGAGTGAGGTTGTGTTTCAATAATTCACAGAAGAGTGAGGTTGTGTTCCAATATTTTGCCTCCAGGGTCGGTCATCGTGCACGCGACCTATTCAAGCAAGCACCGATTCAATAGACTCAATACATTTATTTTTCTTGTTAAAATATGTACAATATATGTGTGTATAAGTAAAGTTCTATGTATAAATGTAAATAAAATAACGACGACGAAACAATAAAAACACGTTAAAATCCCCTGGGAATGCCTCCCAGCACCCAGAGGTTGGCCACGAATTGATGCTTAGTGGAAAATAAAAGCAAAAATCACTATTCCGATAGTTTCAATGGGCTTCTACCATGGAGTAGGGGGGGTAGGGAGTGGTTTGGGGATGGGTTAGGAGGAAGATGTAGGATTAACAGACTTATCTTCTTCATATTTTGAAAGTGGTCTCCAAATATTTTTATTTTTTATATAAATTCATCGTTTGAAGGTCGGGTTCATATTTTACAAGGGCCCACGTGCCCTTGAATTACCGAAATGTTATAATTAAACTTTGAAAAATCAAACTAATAGTTTGATGAGGCATCAAAATTAACCTGTTCAAGGGAGATTTATATTATTCGTATATATTAAGAATAAATTTATAACAAAATTTTATATCATTTTACATTGACAATCATGGAGCATATTTCCTTGTTTGCACTGTTATTTACTATACTAATTGTATGCCAATTTTTTTCATTTCCATAACTATGATATTTTTTATTGGCTGATGATGGGCTTATATGAGCCCGAAACATGTTCCTTTAAGATTGATCTTCGATCATTCCAATGAATGTTGTGGAGATGACTTTGGGTTTTCATCTATGTTATTTTTATATGCTCGTCGTTGAAAATCTCAAGACTTCATGTAAGTTTGGGTGCGCTACTGGGAGGTGGCGCTGTCGTTATCGCGCAGATTCCTTCATTTCCGGCGCTCCGGTGCTCGCAACGCTGCGGCAACACTGATAACTAGATATCGCGAGCATTCCCGACCGCTTTATCTCGAGAAAGAATAAGAAAACGCCTTAGAATGGACCATTATGTTACGTACAGTAAATCCTATTATACAGAGGGCGTTATCTCGCCAGGCAAGCCCGTATACTTTATCGCTATCTGGAGCACGTGCGCACCGACCATAAATCGCAGGCTCTGGAGCCAGCAGCGTACCCTTTATCACCGTATAACCATGCCCCTCCTTCCAATCAAGTAGGTGGAAATTAATAAGAGTGCGTACCAGAATCAACAATGATTATTCACAAAACTCCTATCACCGAACATAAACAGATGTGGTTGTGAACTTCAATGTCAATGTCAATGAAGATCTTACCTACCTGGATGAATTCAAGAATCCAAAGATTAGCATGTGTATGCAATACCGGTGCACTGAAGACATCCATTTCGATGCTTGGTATTACTATCAGCAATAACCTTTCTTGGGAAAATCACGTGAGATCAATTGCTAAAAGTGCATCCCAAAAACTTGGTTTTCTCTGTTTCGGGCCAGGAGCTATTTCACTTCCAGTCAGCTGCTTATGCTCTATAAGGCACAGATCCGACCTGTTCTGGAATACTGTTTCCATATTTGGAGCAGCACCCAAACATACCTTGAAACTGTTGGATTCTGTCCAAAAAAGGGCAATTCGTCTCGTGGGTGGTGCCTCGCTCACAAACTCACTCTCTTCTCTGGAACACCGAAGAAAAGTTGGCGATCTGGCTCTATTTCATAGATATTTTCATGGACGATGCTCTTATGAAATATCAACAATTGTTCCTCCCTTGGCAGTCCCCGCGAGATTTACCCGTCGAGTTGAGGTTTCGCACCCCTTCGTGGTCACTTTGGAGACCTGCAGAGCACATTTTTTCAAAGACTCGTACATCCAACGAGCAGCGAGGCTCTGGAACATATTGCCAAGGGAGGTGTTCATCGAGGCATATAACCTCCAGAAATTTGAATAGAACACCAATTCCTACCTTATTTCCCTTGGTTCTCACGATGATCTCTGAACATTATTACAGGAAATCCCTTTCCGTGGGAACCAGAACATAAAAAAGGAGGTCATTCAAGACCTCACTTCTCTACATCCAGTTGTGGAGAATGCGGCGGAGAGAACGTCATACTGAATGATTAGAGCGAGGGAGGCAAATCTGCCCACTCAACCAGCAAATCCAAAGGCTGAGCTGCAAAAAAGAATATGGAATTGTGAATCCTTGGGTATTGAGCTCGAAGAAGGAGCCATAACAGATTACTCCAGAACCGAACTGAAATAGCCATCTGGCCTCATACACCAAATACTTCAAAAGCCTTGGCAAATTCCCTAGCAAATTCTAGGCAGAAGTTCACGCTATAAGAAATTGGGACATTCTGGAGTGGAAGGGAATGAAGTAGCGGACAATCTCGCTCAAGCAGCCTTCGTGTAGCCATAACCCTCCTGTGGGATCAGTAGCAATGATGTATCAGAATAAATTAGGAAAGAATAAACTAAACAGAGATCAGACATCTGATGGGAGAATCTTCAAGAACTCAGACATGCTAAGATAATACTGGGTTCACCCAAATAATCAAACTCATGTGTCAGACTGAGCAAACTGTTCGGCTCAGAGGAGGAAGACGAATGCAGATTCCGTGGACTCGTGGAGAGGAGGAGGAAATCTCTACCCACATACTCACGAAATGTATCACCCTACAGAATCCAAGGGCAAGAAACCTAGAAGCAAACATGATAGAGGAGGAGGGCTACCCTACCTAGAACCACCTGCAAACAGCTACTTCACACCTCAGGTCTGTCTTCGGATATCGTCATTTCTAGCAGTACCAGTCAGATGAACCCAACAAGCTCACTCAGCACCTTTGTAACTCCAACTACTATGCGAATTCTCTTCCATAGAACAAAAAACAATGCTCATCTCGCTAATTCTTTGCTTGTGGAAGTATTATGAACTACTGAGGTGTTGACCCTAGACTAGATCTATCATATTTTTCCTAAAGAATTTGGAGCTAGCTCAATCACTTTCAACCACACTATATATATTTCATGCAGTTGATTTTGAAAATGTTGAAAATAGTATTCACCGATTGAACCTCCCTGAAAAGGCAACTACCCCATGCGCCCCTGCCTATTCCTCCGTATCTTTGAGAACAGAGTCGAAAATTAGCGGGCGCACAAAGGAACCCCACTAACGCCCCCATATAGACATAAAGAGTATAATGTAAGTGGCGACAGAACGGGCTTCTCACTTTATATTTTCAATTTATTGCGACAGTGTTTTCCTTTTCTTTTCTCCGGCGAGCGAGCCAGGTCATTTCGACGTTATTAAAAATCGTTGCTCGTGAGAGTTATTATGCGATTTATGTCGACGAGCATATCTGATTCGTTCTTTTTTTCTCGTTAGAAGCGAGGTAATAAAATTTTGTTTGGGGTGGGAGTGTATTTTCCGTCAGTTTCGAATCAGCGCCAGAGACGGTGAAGACTTCACACTCTTCACAGATAAGGTTAGCAATATGTTTATGGTTTGTATCAGAAGCCACCATTTTGTGTCCTTTCTTTCAATCGCGAAAAGAAATCTCTCCGTAATAGGTTATGGTCGCAGATCTACCAATTACTTCCACAAGACATTGGAGGTGATGGTGGTAGTAATTGAAGAAGTAAGTGGGAGGTTAATGCGAATCAAATATGCCATTTTACCAACTCTTATTCTTTCAATGTAGTCCTAGCAGGCAGCCTCTTCAGATGTTTTGCCATATTGAGTCATAGTTATTCTAATTAGGATGAGCTTTGAATGATATGCTCTTTAATTTGCAATTAACCTTATTTACTATGGAACCATGATGTTTGAGCTCATTTTCTGTTAAGTTGTATAATTACTACTTCCCGTTGAAAGTTTGCTGTTTTGGAATATCCCAGTTTGCCATCTGCAACTAAATATCACATATCAGAAAGTACATGAGAATTAAAACTGATGTTGAATCTGAAATATACCTGAATAATATTTCCAACAACCGTAACTGAATTGGTTCATATTCGCTCTCCTCCCGAATAGTGGTTTTCCCAGTAGACATCTGCTACATTTTGAATTTCGTGGGTTATAATAAGGACCATAAATGCCAAACAGTGTGCTGCTCGGATCTAAAACTAAGCATCAATTTGAAATTTGAATCGTGAGACGTACATGGAATATAAATCTATAAAGTCTGAGTATTGTTTTCAACATTCGTAACTGGAATGCGACATATTTTCATGATTATTTTCAATATTATAATAATATTATCAATTCATCAACTCTCTCAATGCAGACGAGGTAGGCAGATAAACAAAGATTTTCTCTGCAATGAAAAACACTGTATATACCGAACCCACCATGCGCCGACCTCCTTTGCAGAGAGGGTTTATAAACGCCGAGTTGATACTCTCCCCTCGTAAGGGTACCTGTCGTGTTCCCATAGAGACATAAAGGTGAATATCTGTCTATCCGTTTGCTTGAGAATCTGAAAAGGAATTCAATATATCGCCTTCCGTACGGACATATGGATCAGAATTCTTAAAAGTATACTCTGGTCAGTTCTCTTTGCGAATTTTCTGTTCGGTCCGTCTTGACTGGATTGTTTTCTCCAATTTATTGACAAGTATCAAACACTTTGCTTTTCGGATCTGCAACTAAATATCACATATCAGAAAGTCCATGAGAATCAAAACTGATGTTGAATCTGAAACATACCTGAATAATATTCCCAACAACCGTAACTGAATTGCTTCATATTCGCTCTCCTTCTCAATAGTGGTTTTCCCAGTAGACATCTGCTACATTTTGAATTTCGTGGTGGCACACCAGAAAGCATGACCAGTAAGAATACCTGCTAGTAGTCCCAATTGTTTTTTTAGATATAGACGAAGGTTTTTTCTTATTTGTGGATTATGCTTTTTTTTTCGTTTCAGCTCACTGTCTTTGGCCAGAAATAATTCTTCAGTAGGATTCTTTCCTTAGTCTTAGAGATCTCTTTGAATGGAGCTTTTTGTTGAGACAAAGACGGGTTGAGGTATGAAAAATGATACCACAGATTTTTGTTTGACGTCGGCAGTTCCATTTCCATCAGTTATTTTATTGACTTCTATGTTGCTTTAGGAATTGTTCAAAATTCCTTACCGACTTACACTCAAGGTGTTATCAGGTCTTGAATCTTTCATCAAGGCCAGGCAGAATAGATCTAATAGTGGGATGGGGAAAGCGATATTAACAGAAGGAATATCTGGCGGCTCTCTTCCCTGAGAATCTAAAGTGGAGAACATTTTTGCTGTCTCTATAGGATCGCGAATTGTGGATTGAATTGAAATGGATGCTGGTCAAAATGGAAGCGTGTTTTTCAGACACGTCATATGAATACATCACAATCGCTAGTTGGTGAAGATATTCCAGCTTATTGTGGAGGTGAGAATAGGTTTCCTGCGAGATCAATAAGTAATCAAGAAGCAGGGACATCTACATAAAACACGATTCTGCTTTCGCCGTTATCCTGGCATTAACCTGAATGAGATTTTCCTGAAATAACCGAAAGGCCTGCAGGTGAAGTAGACACACACCGGGAATTTCCATCAGCGTCGACAATTTTCAGGGTAACAATGTTATGTTCCAGCCGGCTGAGTTCTAATCGCCTGCATGAAACAGTTTAAGGAGAGGCGAAACAATTTCCTACCTCCCATGTTGTTTCACGGCTTGCTTGATCGGAATATGATCGCAGCGCGTCGACCGTTAACAATTTTTAGATTGCAAAAAGAAAACGACGAACGGACGGGTTTGGCCAGAGATATGCCATTGGTTCATTGGTGGAACATCTCTGGAAAAGCTGTTTGGGTATTCGTCAGTCTATTTACATACAGTGTGTCTAGCTTCTTAGGTAACCATCCCCGTATTTCAGAGTGGAATGAATAATGATTCGTATATATATATATTTTTAATGTACAATGTAGTATACTCAAAAAACCTATAGAAATGTGCCCATCAGTTTGATTCAGATGAAAACTATGAAAGACGAAATATCCATTAAATAGCTGGTCTCTAAAAAGTTATGGGAATGCTAGGAGAAACTGTGCGAGCTATAGCCAACAGATAAACAGTTGCCCTTCTATGGGATCCGGGACATTCTGGAGTAGATGGGAATGAAGTAGCTCGCTCGGAAAGGAGCTCAAACACACTTTGTGGAGGTAGAACCCTTCTGTGAGATCAGCAGCAGTAATGTCGTCTCAGACCAAATTAGGAATGAAGAAGTTAACCAGAGATCCGGCATCTAGAAAATTCTTCAACGTCTCAGACAAGCTAAGATACTACTGGGTAACTATATAATCACAATAGATCAGCCTAAGCAAGAAAACACTTCGTACACTAACGGGAGTCCTAACAGCCTTGCCGGTTAGAAGGACCAATCAGGAACCTGATGGATGCGTAGGAGGAAGTAGGAAACCTCTATCCACATCCATACAGAATGTGTCATCCTACAGAACCCAAGGGCAAGAAACCTAGGAGCACACATAATAGCGGAGGAGGAGGAGGAGGAGGAGGAGGAGGAGCTACCCTACCTGGAACCTCCTCATTTCCTGGAACTTCTGAGGGATAAAGGACTAGAGAAATTGCTATAGCTACTGAAAACAACCTCATCGGGTGTAGCATACCATCATATATTACGAAGGAATGAAGGAGAAGGAAAGAAAGTCCTGTGTGTTAAAACCGCATATCGATATCTATTTTGGTTTTTGAGTTATAAGGTGTTTTTCGAAAATGTGCTGACATTCTGAAACAACAACTTAGGTCAGTGGTGAGGAATCCGGCATTTTCGTGGGGTCAAAAAGGTTTTCTACTTCATTTAAGAGTTTCGGCTTCAACAATACCGAAGGTTTTATTTTTTCGAATCGAATTTTTTCTATTCGAATATACTTTCTAGAGATCTATATCTGCTCATTTTCCATAACTTTGTGTAAATGAAGTAAATTCGTACGGTTTACTCATATTGGATTTGACCATTGCTTTCAATATAGGCAAATGAAATGTAAAATTCTGGAATTTTGAAATTGTGTTGTTGATAAGTGAAAATCAACCTAAGAGATCAAGTTTGCCGTGATTCACTTAAAACTCTAAGATTTCATAAAATCCCACTTCAGTGAAGTGTGTGGTGATGTGATCGTTCTCTGGGGGACAATAAAGACAGTTGTTCGTCGAAACATGGAAGAGATTGTACTGGAGAGTAGAATCCTCATTTTATTAATATTGTTATGTCTGTACCTGATGATGCGGATGCCCGAAACCGGTTTGAAGGTGGTTAGGTGTTACATGGCTTCAATTTGCGCACAATTAGGCATCGAAGAAAGAAACACTTGCAATTGGTATCCGTCTATACGAATCATGACTTTAACTTATATCAAATAGAGCAAAGATTTTCATTGATAGTGATCGTAAGAATAATCATTGAAAAAGAAAAATCTGTGGACGTTTCAGTTTTATAGACTCATTATATTGGTTAGGACGATTCAACCTAAGTACCCATATGTAATATGCTTAGCATCTGAATTGAAACTCTAACATCCGAATCGTATTAACCGGTCGATATCAAAGGAATATTTCAGAGTGTCTTATTCACATACTGATCAAGGAAAATAACGATATTATCCCCATCTGAGTATTCCTTTCATCAAACTCCATTCAGAATAAGAAAGCAGAAAATTCGAATTCATAAACGTCTGTATAGGACGTCATCGAAAAACGTATTATCGAAGCTTTATGCTATGGGTTCTTACCTCCCGATTCGTATGCTATTCGAATCATAAGATTTCCACATATTTATAGAAGGGAAATTTCGACACAGCTTTGACTGCCATCCACGTGAAATTCATTCGTTCTGAGAAACGCGGATTTTGTAAATATCATTCGTCGAGGAAGATTTTCACCCTCCGCAATCACATAGGTTCTTTAATTACCAATGCCGAATGAGAAGAAAATGTTATACTGGTGTGAGTGTATGTGCTATGATTTCGGAAAAAAAAACTCGAATGTTACAACTTTTATTGATTGACCCAATACCTAACCTACACGTTAATGATTTGGAGAAGGAGTGATCAACAAATGCTCAATTGTAGAAAACCAGCCAGTAGTAATATTATGGCAATTAGGCAAACAAAATCTCACATAACCTCACTTGCGTCACGAGACCGTTTAGAAAATATCACGAGAATGTCACAAAAGCGTCACTCATGTGTCAACCAACACTTTTCCGCGCTTTTTTTCAAAGTTCTTTGATGTTGGATTCCCTTGTACAAACTGGTTCCATGTTTTGGTGGCCTAATATGTTTCGAAGATCGAGTAAGATAATCGTGATAATCAGAATTGAGAGACAAGTATTAATAATTACTTTTAGCATAAGAGAATGCATTTGTATATGTATAGAATGAAACGTTAGAATTTCATGTTCCTTAAAATGGTTTCGACAAGTTTCTTCACTGTCTAGGATGAAAATCAGACGTATAAACCTTTTTAGAGGTATAAAAACTCTGGATGCGCCTCTTGCACTACCCCAAAGAATGATATTGTAGGAAATATGCGTAGTAGACACTTGACTCGTCGAAAAAATATTTTTCAATTGCATTATAGCAAAATAGCCACTATTTTATTCCTTGCAAATGGGAATAATATTAGTATTCCAACTCATATTGTTGTCGACAAAAACACCTAAAAACTTTGTACATTTTGAGAAAGGAACCTCAATATTATTAACAGAAGTTCTGGTATCTTCAGGTATTTCATTTCTGGTGGAGAACTGCATACAAATAGTTTTGACAGAATTGACTATCAGAGAATTCCTCTCACACCACGTGGTAAATTCTATTGACAAAATATTCATTTTCCTAATCAGCTCATCCGGCGATTCCGCATCAGTTGCCAAAGTGGTGTCATCAGCATATAAAACCAAATGTGTCGTGCTGACGTATTTTGGTAGATCATTCACGTATAATAAGAAAATTAACGGACCTAGAATTGATCCTTGCGGTACACCAGAGTCCACGTCATATATGCGCGATCTCTCAACGTCAATTCTTACAATAATTTTTCTAAATTCAAGGTATGAAGCGAGCCATGAGAGTTTCCCCCGAAAACCTAATTCTCTTAGTTTATTAATTGTAATATTAGTATTAATTGAGTCGAAGGCCTTCGAGAGATCAAAGGACAGTGTACCTACATACCTTTTCCTATCCAACGAAGTATGGATGTAATTTGAAAACCATTTTGATGGTCCGTAATGACATCGTATTTTGAAAGGAAAGACAGCATTTGCTTATAGATACACTTTTCTATTATTTTACATAATATACTTTCAACTGTAATTGGGCGGAAATTGTCAAGATTCAATTGATTGCCTTTTTTGAAAATTAGGGTAACGATTCCTATCTTGAGGTCAGACGGAAACGATCCATTTCCTACTGAAAAGTTAATTATATTTGCTAAAATACAGGAGATAAGAGGACCAATGCCAATGGATACGACAACTCATGTATGTACATATAAGAAGGAGCCGCACAGCTGTCAGAGAGTCAGTCAACTAGTCATTGAATAAATCAGTTCATGAATAAATTGTGCTGTGCTCACTTCTGTCCATAAATATAGTAACATTATTATTGCTGTTTTCATCTAAATCTTCTGCTCGAACGAAAATTTTATACGAAAAAGAGAAGAACACTTTTTCTTTTTGGGTTTTCCCAATAGCTGGAGCCATAACGAGATTTGATAATGAAATAGTATATTATACACCGTGATGGGAAGTGATTCATTCCTGTCGTGAGATTAGTTAGTTAGCTATAATCTCGGGACAGGAATGAAACTTCCTACCGAGGTTTGTATACTATTTTATGTACTTACAACCATCATATTTCGAACAAAATTAATGAATTTCTGTTTCGTTCTGAACATATCTAAAATATTACATTAGTGAGGGCGGGAAATGAGGGCGGGAAATAGTGAGGACAGGAAGTGAGGGCGGGTAGTAGAGATGTGTAATGTGACACTTCCCAACCCTCAATGACGTTAGTAATGACAACATCACATATATGGTTGTGAATAAAAAACCTCACACACTTTCGTATTTAAAGAGGACCAACCTTAAAACAAACATACGAAAATTCAAATTGCATTCCTGCTCGACTCGTGCAGCTCAAAACGGCTTTGCGGCACTCGAGTTGCCAATGAAGTGTCTCTTTTCACCCCCTCATTCGAATTCGGCCTTTTGTCACTCCTCCCCCCGTCATAATCAATGTATTTGTACCGACGCGAATCGCCCCTATATTTATCGGCAGTGACAGGACCCCTCACTCGACAAAATTGATTTTTATGCGTGTGGATACTTTCAATTAGACCGTATAAACGTCTCAAAGGGCCTTATTTGCGGAATGATTATAGAGACATTTATAGGGATTTGCATCTCTTCGATAACCGCGTGTAGGTTATTCGGCTTTGTGTGTAAACATTGGAAAAGGGGGGTGCATGTGTATTGACGGTATACACTGTGTCTATATAAAGTAACCCCCTCCCCAGTTAATTTCCGAAAGCTGGGATTTTTCTTCTAATTTTTAACGCTCCATTATTGAAATATTAAAAAAGAGTATTTCTGGTGATTTTTGATATTGAATAATTGTATCAATAAGTACTATTTTTCTACATTCATGCAAAAAGCAGAACTTTATTGAACTATATTTAGTGGAAAAAGAAGTTCTTTATTGCACTTAGTGCAATAAAGTTTTTATTGCACTCATCTGTCATTCTACTTCAACGTGCTGTCATCATGACAAACATTTTTTATATTGCAACTGTGGTTATAGAAACGTCAGTCAAAAATTAATTTTGACAATTAACAGAATTGTACCTAGTGCTGCACCTCAATAAATCATTTTTTGCTTTTTGCATGAACGTAGAAAAAATGTTGTATGCAACTCGTGCAAAAATTGTTTATTGCACTCGACGTGAAATTGTTCGACGAGGCCGTTAGGATAAACATTCACTTTTTGCACTTGTTGCATAAATAACTATTATACATAGAAAGATGAATGACAAATAGGATTGTGGTGTAAATTCGAAATTAAAATTTTTCTTTTTGAATCCAGACTTTTTTTCAGAATTCAGATTTTTTGCTTTGATTCCAGACTTGTTCCTTTAAATTCAGATATATTCTATTGAATTCAGACTCCTCTGATATACATATACAGGGTGTTCCAAAAATACACGGCAGGAAATCACGAGAGCTCTTATTCTTATGCATATATAAAATGAATATTTCTACTGGAATTTTTTGTAGTAAGACGCTTCTTTTCCTATACAGGGTGTCACTTCAGAAACACATTTTGTAGAATTCGGGGAAAAAGTCTGAACTTGGAGACAAAAGTCTGAATTCAAAGAAAAAAGTATGAATTCAGAGAAAAATGTCAAAAAATTCTAAATAAAAGGTAAAAAGTCAAAGTTTGGAGAAAAAAATCTGAATTCAAAGAGAAAAGTCTGAATAAAAATAAAATGCACAATAGTGGCCGCTTTCCATTTTTGTATTGACTTGTGTGTACAACACCATTATACAGGGTATGTCACTACGAGATTACACTATTTTTATATCGAGAATCAGTCGGGAGGAATTCATGAAAATGTACAAGCTCATATTTCAGAATACACTCTCTTCATTTAAAATATTGTCTACAATGCAGTGTTGCCGCTTCTACCAGAAAGTAGTAGCCACATTGATATTTCGAAAGAAACACTCTGTATTTCATCAAATTTTCAGATCCTCCCTGAAGAGCTGATTTCATCGATGTATCACACTCGGGGTCTATCGGAAATGATTACAGAGATATAGGGTGTTGAAAATCGAGACTTTTCAACTTTAGGATACAGGGTGATCAGAATTCTGAATCTTCAACCACCCTGTATCTGTTCCGATCGAATATAAGTAAATAGTAAATCAAAAGTTGAGATAGGGACATCTGAGCCGTTTTGACCGATAATGTTGAGTTGAAAAATCTTCATTTTCAACACCCTATATCTCTGTAATCATCTCCGATAGACCCCAAGTGTGACGTATCGATGAAATGAACTCTTCAGGAAGAATCTAAAAATGCAATGAAATACAGGTTATTCTATTCAAAATAACAAAGTTGTTGCTACTTTTTGATAAAAGCGGCAACACTGCATTGCTAAAAATATTTCAAATGTATTCTGAATATAGAGATAGAGTAAGCTCGTCGTGACATACACTATATACAAAGTTTTTCTCCTCAGTATTTATTTGCCTATCTTTTTTTTCCATTCAGGTGTCTGTCTCTAACTTTTCCAACTTTCAAATCGGTAGACACGAAAAAACACGGATACAAGTTTAACCGGAGACACCCTGTATACAAGTGAATTTTCATGACAGTTAATTCTTCAATTTCAATTTTCCCCTGTGCATGGAATATACGCAATAATGGCTTGTTAACAAAAACGACATGAAAAAGGTTGAAAAGCATCGAATAATAATGTATTTTGCGAATGGTTGAGGTCGGTTTATATTTTCCGGCAATCCGCCCTAATTTTGATAGCGTTGTAGAGTTGTCGTTTTTCTATTTTTCAACCATGACGGTAATTTCTCACAGTCGACTTGATCTTGCGCTCGGATAGGATATTGCATCATCATTATTTCCACTTGACATTTATTGCGCTGCCGGGTTATACAATTTCCAGATATTTCACGGTGAATCTTAACACACATCGAATTAGGTGTCAATGCGTTATTTCGACTTGAAAAGTATTATTTTTGAAAATTTGAGAAATCCGAATTTGGCATGTTAATTCCATGCATCAATGGTCTTCTTCACAATCTAGTAGCAAACCTGGAAATAACTGCCTATAAGTTACAGTCTAGTGAGTCTAGCAGCAACAATTCCATCCTCCATTTCTAAATGAATACAAATTTGTTTTGGAAATTTTCATCCTCATTTCTGGAAATTGAGCAAGCTGCTATGAACCTCCAAAGCGCGCTGAATTATCTTCAGGAGTACTTCCTAAGATGGAAGATCAAATTGAATCCTGCAAAAACACAATTGGTCGCACTCCGAAGGGAGTGGAGGCCTCCCAGAACCAGAATAGTCCTGGATATTCATGAGTTAGAGTATGGTCTTCACAAGTTGAATACTTAAGTGTGTGCATTTATAAAAAGCTCACCTAGGCCCAGGACATTGAACAGCAAGTTACAAAAGCTAAACGAGCCATTGGACCCCTGTATCCATTTCTGAACAGACGAAGTGAATTGGGTTTGAGACAAAAATTGAATATTTACATCATGGCTATCAGGCCAATTTTACTGTATGCCTCGGTAGCCTGAGGCCGCTAAATCTCATATCACCAGATTACAAACATTACAAAACAAAATCGCGAGAATGGTGAAAGAATCTCCTTGGGATGTTCGGAATAACCAGATCGCCAGGGATCTGAAACTCCCTTCAATCGTGTCGGTCATTTGAAAACGAAACATCAAGACTTTCGAAAAAGCTGAGGTTCATGAGAATCAGCTTCTTCGAAATGCATCAGTTGATTATCACCCAGGTGATCAATCAAAGTTCAAAAGACCGAGATTTTCCATAAACTAGAGAAAATATCATCATTATGATCAAATTTACTCTCCTCAAGTTTTTGATATTTATTTGTTCCGTTCTGTCTTTTTAAATTCCCAGAATATATCTCTGAAACCATATATCCAGTGAAGGGTCTTAGGTGATAGGCTCCAGGTTTTCCCGAAGGCTCTTCTGCATGCCCAGTAGCAGCATATAGCCTTCTTGGTGCGATTACCTATATGCTAATTCCAGGTCGACTTGGAGTCGATTGTTACTCCAAGATATTTGGTTGAGCCTTTGTATTGAAGACACCTTCCTAAGAGAAAAACCTCTGGAAGTGTCCCTATTTTACGTTTCTTAGTGAATAACACCTGGTCCTGGGATACACTTCCCTGGTCTGAATCAAATAAAAAAAAGATCCCAAAAAATACAAACCTAGCTCTGAAGATCTCGAGGACTTTGGTCCATGGTCTTTTCGTTTTTGCCGTTTGACACTTCTCAGTGATCGAAGATTGAAGTTGACAGAAAAATGTGTGAGCTACAAGGTTTTTTTCTCAATAGAACATGAATGTACCATTTTTATACTCAGGGCTTAGGAGTGAATACCATGTTCTTTCTACATCAACTGAACAGGAGAACAAGAGAATTCAGGCAGATTTTTCTTCATTGGTTGTTATATTCTCATTTTAATATCATTCCACTCTGCCATATCTTCTCCATTTTCAGTAAGGATATGTACAGCTGAATATGATTTTGTCTTTCTTTATTTATATTGTTCTTATGTTCTTTCGTCTTTACCTTTACTGAGAGAAGTATCTTCGTTTCACCTATATAAAACTTTCCAAAAACACAAGATATACTGTACTTTGATGATCGGTCTTCATTTTTTGGATTCGTTTGGATAAGAATCGATCTGATTGAATTTTCATCGGTCTTGAACACAGTCTTCACTTGAAACTTTTCACCAGCATATTTAATTTTTCAGCAGTTATAGAAACAAAATTATTACTAGACAAAATACACAGGTTCATTAGGTCTCTCAAAAATTAACTGAACTATATTATTCATCAGGAATGCATTGATGAACTCTTGGATTTCCCCACATATCGAATTGTATAACAATCATCCGTATATCCATTTTGTTCAATGAGTTAATATGGACGATCACCACATGTGATGTGAAACAATAACTAATTTACATCTGTTTATGGGGACATTGATCATTGGATAGGGACCAAATATAATAACACGGTGGAAGTCTGGAAGTTTATTTCATCAATAATTATACAGTATGATGCAAATGTATGGAATAAATTCATTATTTCAGAAATGGGCGACATTTGAAGAAATTCCAAAAACACGTGAGTTTTAATTTTTGAAGCCTCATCTCATGACATTCATATGAGAGATGTTACGTCACTGGTGTAGAAGTAATGACGTAATGGACGATTTTTTCAAATACAAGCAGGGGTCATGTGACACCTCGTTTGAAAGGTCTACTGATCTTCTATCCAACAGTCAAAATTTTGCATAAGAATATTGCAATTAAAATGGATTATCATTTGGTTAACTGAATCTTGCAGAGGTCTGCTATTGAGAATTGAACATCGAAGGGTCGTCTAGTTGAAAAAATACACAATAAAAAAAGTTCTGAACTCTAGTTTTTGGATTTTTTTCGGAAGTCGTCTTGTTTTGAAATGAATTTATTCCATACATTTGCATCATACTGATTAAGGTTCATGGACAATTGACGAATAAATCGCCCTGAAGCGTCTAATGTGAAGACACTCACATTTACACTCACATTTACACATTTACGCATTTAGTACGTCGATACAATTGACACTAATCTAGTACAAGAACAAGAACTGGGATAGCCCAAGCTATCATTGTATGGGTACAAAACAATTATTATTTGTTAAAAATATGTTATAATTGGAATCCTAATGAAGCCCTCATTGATAAAAAGTTGATAACTTCCAATTCAACGGAGAAATAATTAGCTGTTATTGATGAATTGATTCGACTTTGAAGTTTGAGTCATCTATTTTATCTTATTGAAAGTATGATAGTATTTGATCTCAATCTGTAATCTGATCTGTTCCTTTTCATCTCTGATTTTCGGTTTTTATTAGTTATAATTGTTTCATGACCTACGTTTTTCAGAGGTGTTTTAATGTGCTGTATATTATTATTTTACATTTTTATGAATAAATATGAAGTTTTTCATCAAATGTGTGAATCGTAAATTTTGAAGTGTTATTTCCTCAATTTAGTACAATTTCGAAATGATTTCTAGTACAAATTGAAATTCTGAAACAGCAACACTGATAGAAGATAGGCACTTGCTAGCAATATGCAATCATTTTTAGGTAGAAAAATATATTCCTTTAGGCAACCACAGACACAAAAAATATAACTCTGATCTGGAGATTGTGGATCCTTATTGCTGCGAAACAAATCAGGGTGTACAAGTGAAGGTTTAAAAGTTTTTATTTTGCATGGAGAGTTGATATGAAGAATCTATATGTTTTTCTACTCACATAACTAATATGGCATTTAGCGTTCGGATATGTACCACGCTAAATGATCGATTAATCACGGATTGACGATCTGTGATTTATTCAAGATATTAAACACGTTACCATGGCAACACATATTCATAAACACATCACCATGGCAACACAGTTCATTAAACACAGCTTCAGTAATTTGAGACCTGTCTGGCCTGTCAATTGTATTAACTGTCAACTGTTATTTTCGAATTTTGTATCAGAATTATTCAAACAATATTCGTTTGTATCATAATTCTTCATTAAAAATATATGCGAAATGTAGACGAAAGTTTAACCAAAGAGAATGTTCTGGTACTTGCATATCTCCAAGAAGTGTGAAAATGAAGCGTCTATCTTTGAGAACAATTTATTCATTCTGCGCTAAGCATGACAATAAACGTGAAACAAAGGTTAGTAAACAATGGACTGGACACATCTACAACCAATATCACTTATACGTGTCTCGCTGGTTGCATGCAGTTGCATGTATTATGTTCTCCATTCCCATTCCTTTCGAATTATTTTGTAGGTTAGCAGGAATAGCAGGTATGTTAATGTAATTTTCGGAGTTCGTAAAAAAAGCATAGTATGTAACGCGTTTATAAACTCTTCTAGACACTCGTTTATTAAACACTCGCTCCGCTCTGCTCCGCTCGTGCTTAAAATAGGTACTCGTTACTAAAAGGACGTTTATAACACTTGTTGCATAATATACTATTGTTTTTGAAAAGGACGTGGATGCTTCATTCCTGATTTGAAACTTGTAGAGATAGCTTTGAAGGAAAATGATTCTTGCTCGGCACTTGGTGTAGGTGTCTTTTGGCGATATTCATTTATTTCCAGCAATATTATTCTCGACTCTGAGTGAGTTTTTTCCGGTGCTGATATTCCACATTGTGAATCGCGGCCAACTTGGTTACGAAACATCAATTCCTGCTATTCCCAAACAATACCTGCGTGAATACCAAAATTCGGAATATTCAAACGGGACGAATATATACATCGAACGATTTCGGAGCCGCGGCATGTGTAGATCACGTGCAAATTTCTGCTTTTGTGTCCTGATTGCGCTCACACGTGACTCGAATTGGCTCTTTATTCGCCCTATCAATCCTTGCTTTATTCATATTTCGAAGGGCATTGGGACGAGAGGCCCCTTTTCAGGGCCCGTTGTAATGCAATCATCTTCATGTGGATGAATGTAGTTCAGTGTCTGCGTCGTATTGTATACTGGGTGATAGGCTGATAGGTTGTTGAAGCCAACAATAATTTGCTGAGTATTCAGAGAAACCATCTTGACGACACTCTCTCACAAGACTACCCACAAGAAGAAGTGCAATATTCCCAGACAGCACACGAAGTCCCCAGGACGTACACATTGCGTCCGATTCGAGTCCGTACGTCCCGTACGTCTTCGAAACATACAGAGCTTACGTTTTCAGGACGTCCATTTTTAGTCTTGAATTTTTCTATATTCATTTTATTTTTCAATGTAGATGAAACATCACCAAATGTGATGAAATGGAGTAGTAATAAGGCCCTTTTGGTGTTGGCTGCCGATCATCTGCCGATTCATTTGATAATAGGTCACAATGAATCAATAAGTGATTTTTAATGACCAATGTGGAGAAATGGAGAATGCATCTGGGAATGTTGGCATATCTATCCTGAATAATGTTTATCCCATCATTATAGGATGTCGAATTCGAAGGATATAAAATAGTATATTATGTAACAAGTGTTATAAACGTCCTTTTAGTAACGAGTAGTTTGAGCACGAGCGGAGCAGAGCGGAGCGAGTGTTTAATAAACGAGTGTCTAGAAGAGTTTATAAACGCGTTACATACTATGATTTTTCTACGAACTCCGAAAATTACATTAACATACCTGCAATTCCTGCTAACCCACAAAATAATTCGAAAGGAATGGAAATTGAGAACATAAGACATGCAACTGCATGCAACCAGCGAGATATTGGTTGTAGATGTGTCCAGTCCATTGCTTACTAACCTTTGTTTCACGTTTATTGTCATGCTTAGCGCAGAATAAATAAATTGTTCTCAAAGATGGATGCTTCATTTTTACACTTCTTGGTGATATGCAAGTACCAGAACATTCTCTTCGATTTCACTTTCGTCTACTTTTCGCATATATTTTCAATGAAAAATTCTGATACAAACGAATATTGTTTGAATAATTCTGATACAAAATTCGAAGATAAGAGTTGACAGTTAATACAATTGACAGGCCAGACATGTCTCAAATTACTGAAGCTGTGTTTACTGAACTGCGTTGCCATGGTAATGTGTTTAAGAAATCGTGTTGCCATGGTAACATGTTTAATATTCTGAATAAATCACAGATCGGCAATCCGTGATTAATCGATCATTTAGCATGGTACAGATCCGTACGCTAAATGCCATTTTAGTTATGTGAGTAGAAAATAGTATATTATGTAACAAGTGTTATAAACGTCCTTTTAGTAACGAGTATTTTGCACGAGCGGAGCAGAGCGGAGCAGAGCACTCAATGTACATTATGTTTTTTTTTCTACTTGCATGTTCTGAGCAGAGGTAAGTCTGATATTTCAATAAGTATTGTGTAGAGTAATGGTTAGAGCATCTGCCTAGTAATCTAAAAATCGCGGAATCGATCCCCTGTACGAAGGTTTTTTTTTATTTTGTATTCAATGTAAGATTTTTCTCCACTCTGTATAGATTCCTTTTTCATCAATCTGAGTAAGAAAACGCAAACCTACGTTGATTATGGTATTCATGGCGATGAAATACCAAACTTGGGCCTATAAAATGGACGTCCCTGGGACGTTCTATCTTGTAACACCGGACTGGGAACGATATACGTCCTATGGACGTCTCTCGACCGAGACTCGACGTTTTCGTGTTATCTGGGTTTATGTATCTGAATTTTTTTCAAAAAAAAACCTTTTCTGAAAACTTCCTTCTTCAATCCATCGTCACTGACATTCTCTATAGTCATGTGAATGTCTAGGTATAGCACTGATGATGGCTTATTAGCCGAAAGCGCTTTGCGATTTTATAATAAAATTCTACACGAAATACAAAATTTCTTCATTTGAATGTCTACCTACAGACTATTACCTATAGAGAATCATACTATAACAACCTTCTAGAGAAGGATCCATCATGATAATATCCATATTTACAAGTTCTGCGTGAACATTCCGTATACATATGAATTTATCTGAAAAATAACACAAATACTTAATTTCGGAAGATTTTTATTTTCGAATTATTATTGTGTGAGTTCAATAGATGTGATTTGATGTTCGTCGTGGCATTTCGCCAGAAAAGTAGATGTTTTATGTTGAATGTACGAAAAAGAATTCATATTTTCATCGAATGCAAATTCTCGAATTATTTTTTCTTGTTTCCATTTTTTCATGTTCATATATTACTTTTTTCGTATGATTTTAAACCAATCATCGATGTACAATCCGAAAACTCTGAAGAGTTTATAGTATTAATACTGAAAATATTCTTTTCCAAAACCCATACTCTCTTGTTATTCGAATCATGAAATCATCAATGGAAACACTGTATATATCTATCTAACTCTTGGGAACGACAATCTCTCCTTTTTGTTTGGAATTGCGGACGCCAAGTGTCGGTACACTCTCCTCGTAATGGTAACTGACGTGTTTTTTTTTTGCAGAAGTACAAAAATATGTACTATTCCAAATCATTGTACCCTGAAAGCATATCTTTGTTATGCTTATATCATTAAACTTGGAACATTCTTTAAATGAATTTGAAACTCCGCAATACGCAGTCATATAAACGTTTTTCTGGATTCGATTGATTCATCACATACTTTACCATCACCAAAATTGAAACCGCGTAATGGCCCAGTTGAAAATCATCGGGTAACTTTGTGTCATCACCAAAATCTCATCAATTTCGAGTCGCACAAAAGCGAAATAAACCAAATATTTATTTTCATCCCGCAAACGAATAAATTAAAAAGGTGGTCGGGTGACAAAGAGAACAAATTAAAACTTACTTTCCACGTCATTAAAACCCGTCATTGTGCTGGTAAAAATGTGATTACATTCAGATACATTTTGTAGACGGGACGGGGTGATTGTCGGAATTAATTCATATTGACACAGAGAAGAGATCCTCAGCTATTGTATGTACCTCGCTTATTCCGCGGAATGGATACCATCAGGATGGTTACAAAATGAAATCCGTTGTCTAATAATATCAAATTTCTTTATTGGGAGGCATAAAAAACGTGTCCACTTGTTGAATAAGTTGACGCTGCAAAAATAAGTATCAACAATAATTCATATAGTTATTTTTTCTGTGACGGGAAAAATGTTTGGCATTTCATCTCTGTTGACAGGTCATAAAATGTCGCTTTTCATAAATTACTTTTTTCCCGTGGGAAAAAAGTGAGTACTTTTTTCCCGGATATATATGACATATATATACACTGCTGATGGATTTTGTTGTGCTATAGTTCCGAAAAATGAGTTAATAATACCATCTCCGAGAAAAAACTGCAAGTCCTTTTATCTTCCATTCGACTTCGCGGTTACGTACATTACTAAACAACCACTAAATTCGCAATTTTTTGAAATCAAATCACAGAATTAGACTGACAGAAGTGACATCAGATATTTGATTACTTCATAAGAATGATAAAGATACCTACAACGCAGGTGTCCCTACTCTTAAAAACTTAAAATTTCACGTCGATAATTTTCAGATTTCAAAATAATCTCAATATTGATTCGTTCTTCCTTCTGTCACAGAAAAAATAGTGTATTATACACGGGACAAATATTAGATTTTAGCTCTCGGTTTTTTGTCTCCCTCCGGAGCTAAAATCTACTACTTTTTCCCTTGAATAATAGATAACTATTATTATACGAGAGAAAAAAGTAGTAGATTTTAGATCGAGGTTATGTTGTCAAAACACCGTGAGCAGATGGAAAGTGGAAAAAAGGAAAATTAAAAGTATTTTCACAAAAAGTTTGTGTTCTCTCTGTGAACTTATTTTTAGCTGCACCTTATACATATTATACAACATCCGTCAGCGATTCTCAAACGTTTCTCTGCCATTTTCCGTTTCAAACTTTTTTCATACATTATTTTAGACCTACATATTTTTTCAAAAAATGGTGAATGCGCTTTACACCACCAAAAATTAAATTTTTTCTGTGACGGGAAAAAAGTTTGGCATTTCATCTCTGTTGGCAGGTTATAAAATGTCACTTTTCATAAATTACTTTTTTCCCAGATATATATCACATATGTATACCTAGCCTAGGGAAGTATTCCCAAGAAAAAAAATCCAATACCTACCTTCTCCTGCTGTCCAAAATATAGCCAAGAAAATTTACCTTTGTCAAACAACTAGTTAAAACAAAAAGCAAAATCTCTGGTAGTAGTCCATGCTCAAATTGGAGGTGATGAGATAATTAAGAGAACAAACTCAAAGTCTCACTCCAAGTAAATTTTAATAAAATACGATACGTGCTACATGTTTCGACTCCTAGGAGTCATCATCAGGCTTGTTAGGTAGGAAGAGAAAAGAAAGCTTAAATTAATAACATGGTTCACAAGGTTTTTAGGCCCCAAATCATTTCAAAAAACATTTTTGAATTTGGGTTTCTTGAACCCCCAGATAAACATTTCTCTCAAGATGCTTCTTTTTTGTATCAAAAAACTATCATAGTGTAAAGCAAATGGCGCGAGTATGAAGTAAAATGATTTTTACTGGAATTTGAGGATCATATCAAATGTTGACGAAAGCTGCATTGAGTATAGATATACTTATATTTACTAAAAAAATGAGATACTCCATAACTTACCTACTTATATGTATTCGAACGCATTCAGACAAAATCAACATGTGTGAAAATAATCCCCTTTTATTTGCAATGATCCAATAGGTCGATATAAAGGATGTATTCATGGGAAATCTGTATAGTGATCGCATACCAAAGAGAATCGCTATTGTGACGGAATTATATAAACGAAAACACATTGCATTAGGATAATGGACTCATTGGAATGGATTGATGTATGTATATACATAATATACATTGCTTTCGATCAAATAAGCCACTATGACTCGGAGTGTTAGATTCATTCCTTAGTCATTCATTTATGAACATACTACTAATACTGGGAATATAAAGTAGGTAGATACCTACTCTGATGTGCATTTTTCGAATCTTCGAACGTTCTCAGGATTTTGACTCATCTTGTTGACATGATGTCAACCTTTCATCTCTTCATCACACCGAGTACCCATATAATGATTATAATAATAATAATAATAACTAGTCTTTTTTATTTTCAACAAAATAATTACAATGATTGAAGTAACAAATTGAATAAAGTGAAAATAAAGGGCAAAGTTCAGCTCATTCAGCGAAAACTTCACTAAATGAGTTGTTCTTCCACTTAACCCAAGAAAAATGTCTCCGAAGGTCTATTTAGGAATACAAACAAAATGACCGATCGGAAAAGTATAAGAAGAAAGAAAAAAAAATATACCTATATAAATGTGTATCTTGATTAATAAGGTACTATAATAATCAATTGAAAGAGAAAATTGGGAAATGAAATAATATCAGTTACATTTTCTCATTGATTCTCAAATAAGTATTTCTTCAGTTTCAATCTGAATACATTGAGTTTATCTTTTTTTAAATGATGGGGAAGGAGATTGTAGACTTTAGTGATTTGATAGCTAAATGAACGTGTATACTTTTGTGTTCTGAAGATAGGTGGTGTGAGAGTACCCTTTGTTCTCACGTCAGAGTGTCAGAGAGCTATTGAGTTGAATAAAGCAATACTACACCTAGTCTCGATTATAGTTGAAAAAGTTACTATTCGAGTATCTTCTGGGGCAGTTCCCAAGTTCAGGGCATAACCATTTTAATAAGCTCAAAACACCCTTGAATCTGATATTCAAGTTGTGGATCAAATTATCAAAAGTTATACCACTAATTCTCCCGATTTTCGATTCATCTATATTTTCCACGAAAACTCACTTATTTGACAAGAAACAAATCATCAAATCGCCAATTCTGACATGTGACAAGAATTGGTCATTCCAAATGTGTATGTCTTATTCAGACAGTTGGTTGTAGAGAAAATATCACTATCACAGAAAGATTCGAAACAGTGACATTTTCATCATCGATTTTTGGCAACATGATCTTGTTAGCTTTCTTGCTATCTCGGTAACATCAAGTTTGTGCTTGCTACCTCATAAGAAGGTTTGAAATGGCAGTGGATTTTTTGTTTTTGCACTACAATTTCTTTCAAAACTGAAAATTCAGAAAATGAAAATAAATTAGAATGGACATATGAGAAGTTCACTTGTTTATCTGACTACCTACTTATTACCCTTTCCTTTTTCAATTGTGGGAAGTAGGTGATTATAAACATACGACGTGAATTTTTCCGGTTATATGAATCGGCGAGTGAATTGGGTTAATTTCCGAAAAAATGTACGGTCATTTTCATACGGTTTTTGGTTATTTTCTTATTTCGGGACATGATTGATTACTTGCACTATACTTAAACAACCACGATCAAATTCACCAAATACATTTTTCAATAATATTGCAATCACTTGAACCTAAAACCATATAATGTTGCATCAGTTACTGTCCAAACAGAATACAGAATGGGCGTGTACACCTTAGTAGAACTTTTAACTCAAACCATGTTTATAATGATCCTTTTATACATTAATAATGATTGACAACATAATTCGATCGAAAAATTAACTGGAATGTTTTATTTTTGGACATAAATAATAGTACCTTCTGAAAACATACCCTCTTATGACGTAGAAACCTCATCTCGCCATAGTTAAAAGAAAATACCAAACGCCCGACGGAGACTGAGGCAACTGATATATTAATTCTTTCAACTGTGATCTCGCGCTAATTCACTCTGTCAGAAAAATCATGTATCATTCATCTCTGTTTGGAATAGTATTGTTTCAGTACTAGGGTTTTGACGTCACATCATCGCCTCGTTTTCAGAGGTCCGAAAAATCATGGAATTCAATAATTTTTTATAAAACGTAGGGAGCTCACAGCAAAAAACGGTTTGCGGTGGTGAGCTAGTTTGGGTGAGTTCTATCGAATTATGAAATAAAATTCATTTGTGATATAAGCCCATTGCGGGGGTTTGTTGTTTTCTTAGCAATGTTATAACAAGATACGAACAGCATCGACCCGAATATTATTCTATTAATATAGATAAACCTCCAGCTAATCTAGTTGACATTAATATACGTATACCTAGGTATAGATATGTACCGGTAATTCAATCATTGACTAATGGAAATAGGAAATAAATAGGATGCTAAGAGAGATACACTGCATAATATCGAAGTTCCAACTCAATTATCCACATGATAATTACAGCGCCCCAAACGTATCAGAACTTCATTAAGTTCGCTAAGAAAATTTAATAAGGAAAACATTATCAGCCGCATAATCAAGACACTTAAGGCTGCACTGTTAACATCCCGGGGAAATATGAGATGGAAAGGGCGGGGAAACGACGAATTGTTCCTATAGGTTAGGGGTATTTAATACACAAGTATTCATAATCGAAACTTATTGTTATAATGCCATGATAATATGATTCATATGTGTGGAATGTTGTGTTCCCTTTGAAGACATCTTCAACATCTAGGTCGATGCAGCCTTCTCTGTAGATTCACAGTTTTTCCACCAAAATAAATGATTTAGCTCGCTATTTCTGTGCAGATTATTTATATTATGTTTATAGGTACATGTTCTACAACCAATCTAGTTCGCTTTGTATAGTATCTTCTGTGGTCAAAAGACTCACATCAGTTGCAGAAGATGTGAAGGTTATTTCTGTTACATTGTCTACATTCAGGAAATTTATTTCACATTACCATCTCAGTGTGGTACACAGTGACAAGTCCTCGTGATCTTGTTCCTTTCAGTTCAGTTAGGTTCATGTATAGATGTTTCTTCATTGGATGTTTTGTCTCTCTGGGTATTCTTTTCCCTGGTATGTAGTTGTCTGACTCGAGCTTACGGCTTGCACTAGATTAACATTTTTTTATGTTCTGGTTCCCACGGGAAGGGATATCCTGTGATATTCAGAGAACATCGTGAGAACCAAGGGAAATAAGGTAGGAATTGGTGTTCTTCTTGAATTTCTGGAGGTTATATGCCTCGGGGAACACCTCCCTTGGCAATGTGTTCCAGAGCCTCGCTGTTTGTTAGATGAACGAGTCTTTGGAAAGAGATGTTCTGCAGGTCTCCAAAGTGACCACGAAGGGGTGCGAAGCCTCAACCCGACGGGTTAATCTCGCGGGGACTGCCAAGGGAGGAACAATTGTTGATATTTCAGAAGAGCATCGTCCATGAAAATATTTATAAAATAGAGCCAAATCGACAACGGTGTTCCAGAGCAGTGAGTGAGTTTGTGAGCGAGGCATCACCCACGAGACGAATTGCCATTTTTTGAACAGAATCCAACAGTTTCAGGGTATGTTTGGGTGCTGCACTCTGAATATGGGAACAGTATTCCAGGACAGGTCGGATTTGTGCCTTTTAGATCATAAGCAGCTGACTGGAAGTGAAATAGCTCCTGGCCCGAAACAGAAAACCAAGTGTTTGGGATGCACTTTTAGCAATTGATCTCACGTGATTTTACCAAGAAAGGTTATTGCTGATAGTAATACCAAGCATCGAAATGGATGTCTTCAAAGGTATGGTTACACCTGACAAAGCTTATGTTGGGCACAGTGAGATTAGCTTTTCTAGAGAAAAGGCATGCTTGTGTTTTGTTTGCATTGAAATCTACCAAGTTATTGGATCCCCATTCGAGAATTGTTGCCATATTTATGTCCATATTTATGTTGTCAACATTTCTCCCTCGTTCGTTTCTGATTTGCCTGGCTGGTATTGGAGCCCTGGAAGAGAAGGCGGTATGATCTTTTGCGAGTAGCTTACTTTTTTTTCTAGTGGTACCTATACCTACGACAACGTCTAATTCCATTGTGAATTGTCATAATTCATCTTGGAAAATGGATTGTTTCTCCAGGAATTGATTTTTATATAGGTCTCAGGAGAAAACAAAACGATTTATTCAAATACAAACACTACAATCTACAATAAGGTACACGGTAGAGATTCACAATAATAACGTCTCTATCTAATGTAACACCTTCAACTAATTTATCGATTCACTCTATGGCTCTCTAACTAATACTACTACTGTCGAGCTACCTGCCGATATTTATATGTGACCTAATAGTAATCTCTAGCATTTTCATAACCTTTCGAAATCCTTCGCCAAATATTCTAACATCTTGCATCCTCCGGCATCGTCCACCAATTAGAATATTGGTGGACGATGCCTTCAGCGAGTCGAGCGATGCGATCCAACAGCAGCAGTCTACTCCGCAAAAGCGTTGATTGATATATCACGCTTAGCGTAAAAGGCAGTCTCGTAATATGTTCAAACAATGCAGGTTATCTAAATATTCCTGGTCTAATCCAGATCTTGACACATTTTCTATGTGAGCAAACTTCACAGGCCCACAAGGTAAGACTATGGACTGATTTTTCAAAATGTGCTCAACATACTTCAAGATTCTCGTTCGAGCGCTACTGTTATGAGAAGCTTGTCTTCGCAGAGTATACAGGATGAGTCATGAGGAACATGAAAAGAGGCCCTTGAGGGGAATATCTAATGACCATCAGAAAGTGTCTTCTTCTCTTCTTTACCAATATATATGAGGTGAATTATGAGATTTGGCAAAAATATCTTTTGGTCATAACTTTTTAACAGATCCTTCGATTCGTCTGATTATTTTAGAATATTCCGCTACTTCTCTCTAATCGATTGACTCATTCAGAATCGGAAAAATCCAGGTCCGTTCTTGAAAAATTTCGATAGTTTAGTTCATATCATAAAGTTCATCCTGTATATCGCTTCCATGAACTGTATCAGGGAATTTTCAAGTGTCACACACGAACATCAGTGATGAGATAATCCAAATTTTCCTCACACTTTCGCTGCGGTCTGAAAAAACTATGAATTTTATGAAAAAATTTAAATTTTGCGAAAAATGTATATTTTTGGAAATTAATACTTCGCAACCCATAAATTTTACGACTAAAAGTGAGACTTACATTTTCGATGCTTCAGCTCAATGTAAAACATATTATTTTATTTTCAGGCCTGGATTTAGTAATTCAATTTTTTGTGGAGGATAATGATCACCCTAATAACCAAAATAATTGTATGACTTCAATTCACAGTTTTATCTATTCGATTTGTTTTATTTAGTTGATTTGGTCATTTATTTTCCGTACTAGAATTATTCTCCGCCTTTGTCAGTATGGTTTTTGAAAAATAACTGTGCATAAGCCTTTATTTTCTGTTCGACTATCTTGAATTATTTGAATCGATGACCATTAACATCTAAACAGATACCCCATCCACTGATTTGAAAAAGATCTACAGGGTGATCATTACCCTCCACAAGAAATTAAATGACGAAATCGTGGCCTGGAAATGAAAGTACATGTTGTTTTCCATTGAGCTGAAGCATTGAAAATATGCGTCTTTCTTTTATTTATGAAATTTATGCAGATGCGAAGTAATTATCTTCGAATGAATTGATTTGATATGAAACTTTCGTTTTTGCTTATAATTTATCGTTCTTTGAAAATTCTGTGAAAGTGTGATGAGAATTTTGAATATTTTATTTTTGATGCTTGTTGGTGTGCTTTGGAAATTCCCTATCATAGGTTACGAAAACCATATACAGGATGAACTTTTTGATAAAAACTAAACTATCGAAATCTTTCAAAAACAGTCCTGGATTTTCCCGATTCTGGAAATGTCAGTCGATTAGGGTTCAGTACAGGAATATTCCATGGAGAAATCAAATGAATCGAAGAAGCTGTTGAAAAGTTATGCCCAAAAGATATTTTTGTCAAATCTCATAATTCACCCTATATATTGGTGAAGAATAGAAGAAGACACTTTCTGGTCATTAGATATTCCCCTCATGGGCCTCTATTCGTGATAGGAGTATAATAATAATAATAATAATAAATGATTTTATTAAGTCAGCATAAATGTACAACACAGGTATTATTATACATACAGGGTGTTCATTTCAGGACTTCCCACCCTAATTTTCTCGAAATGTGTGTATGTTTTTGAAAAATCCCGAGACACGTCAACTACATTTTCGAGGGGGACATGGTTCTAAAATATTTTCAGCCCCGCGGCGTTGCCGCTTCTAACGAAAAGAAGCAACAACTTTGTTATTTCAAATGGAACACCCTGTATTTTATTGCATTTTTAGATTCTCCCTGGAAAGCTGATTTCATCAATGCATCACACTTGGGGTCTAGCAGGAATGATTACAGAGATATAGGGTGTTCAAAATCGAGATTTTACAACTTTAGGATTTTTTTGAGTCGAAACTATTCATTATTGGTCAAAACGGCTTTTATGTCCCTGTCTCAACTTTTGATTTACTATCTACTGACATTTATTTGAAACAAATATAGGGTGGTTCAAGATTCAGACTTTTGATCTGCTCAAGTAACATATGAATCGGACGCATGAATTTTGCAATTTCTGAATACGAGAGAACGAGAATACTAGTTAGGGCAGGGCCATAAACAACATCTGCATAATTGAGATGAGACAGCACCATCAGAGCTTCACACAGGATATGCACAGTTCCTCATGACTCACCCTGTATATCAGGTCGATCTGAAAACCGTGGAAAACATTTCCCGTTCAGGAATCGCCCTTCGTATATATCTCAATGTTAATCTGTTAATATTGAGACGCCGAATTTTGCACAGCCCTTAGAACGTGTGCCTCTAGCAACTTTTCGAACTTCTATGATTCGCAGTTATCTGCTACGGTAATTGAGTGGCTTTTCTGGAATTTCCTCACAACACAACTTCTAATTAACATATGTAAACTTTGTTCCCGCAAAGTTTTTAATTGTTACAAATTGCCGAAGTTATAGAGATTTAGGAAATTAACCTCTTGAAGTATCTCGCAGCCATTCGTTCCGTCTCAGAAGATCATTTCCCTAATGGTGCAGACACTTGAAATGTTTTTGATAACCGCACAAACATCTCATGAACTCATTTCAGTGATGAGTTATTTGAGAAACATTGGTGAGGAGGTTGTTTGCTGCTGAAAACCCCTACCTTATAACGAACATTCCATAAATAGGTTTTCTTTCGAGTACAGTGGCTTTCGATCTTTTTGCTCCCTCGCTGAAGCATTGTGAAGGAATTCCACTAATAGTTCATCCCCACCACTATACAAAAGAGGACGGCATATTAGCAACAACAACGCAAGAGAGAAAAGCTCTTGTGTTTTTACTGTTGGAAAAAATATAAAGAATTGGGTACTTGTGATTTTTCCCAAAATACCTCTCAAGCAAATGTTACAATTTTGTTTCATTCAACATAGGAACTTATAGGGGTATTGAAATGTCTCTCAAAACTGTTCGTCGAGTTGGAAAAATGATATACATATTGGGGAAAGAAATTCGAAATTTTCATAGGGACATATAGGGAAATGGAGATGCCTTGCAAATATCTTCCACATGTTGAGAAAATTCAAAACAGAAAATGGTTGAGACAAAAAATCGAAAAATTATTAACATTTTAGGGACAGGGAAAACATATATTTTTCCTGCGGAAACTTCAAATTGTCATATTACCTAGCGAACGAATGGTGCGATATATTTCACTCCGGTTTTTCTGTTAGCATTTTCTCTATATAACGTTAACTTGAAAAATTGTTTTTCTCGAAATAAATATGACAAAGGAAGGTTCCTAATAGTGAAAATTATTTAGCGCATACTCTTGAGGCAAATAATCTGATTTGTCTTCACCACAATATGATGAAATAATAGGTACTAACATTTTTATTCTAGACAGAGGGAGAAAATATCAAAAATGTTGCGAAATGAACGTTCAGCTTCTCGATTAAAGCTAATTTTTCATGTATCCGAAATATCCAGTTATCTTACGAAATTTGAGAAAAATGTAATCTTTTCTTACGAATGATGATTTCAGCAGTTTTCATTTGTACGAAATGTTTATACGGAATAGAACGTCCAGAATGAGAATGCTATGCATGGTTATTGCCATATGATTTGCGTATAGTTTCAAAGTAGGTCTCATTCAAAATCGCCTGAGTGCTCTCTTTTATTAAATTATTACTCAATTCACAATACCAGTGAGTCAATAAAAGCAATATGATAATATAAAATATCTCTGGAATTCATTGCCTGAGGAAGTATTCCCAACAACATATAATCTCAAGAAGTTCAAAAAAAAATCCAATACCTACCTCCTGTCCCTATCCTCCCTAGGAACGCACGATGTTCTTTGAACATTATAGGGATTTCCTTTCGTGCGCTCCAAGCGATAAAAAAAAATCATCATGACCATTCCCCTCTTCATATTGTGATATACCATTTTCATCCCGAAATTAAAAACTATTCGTACAAGAAGTTAGCGTTTGCCGCCACGAATTATATTTGAATCGTTTCGACAGATTTCGTACGAAAACTGGATATTTCGGATACTTGAAAACTTAGCTTAACTTAGAGACAGTAAACGTTCAATGAAATTTCTGAGCATGGAGATTCTATTTCACGAATCGAGTCGAATCGACCATCTTTATTCGATATTTGGTATTCTGTTTCTCGAATGATCGTGTGAACCTATCCTTATCTTTCATCGAATGTTTCTCTTCATCTTCATCTCAATTTGAGGTTGGATCATTTTTTTTATGTGGAAGTACAGCTTTGAAAGTATATAATCAACTTATTACTTCATAAATATAATATATAATCAATTTTCGATGTCGTTCAAACTCAGAGATGCCCACTGGGAAATGTTAATAACATTTTTAGAACAGCACAGAACATGGCCACGGCCACAGGATGATTTTCAGAGTCAAAGGTCGTGAAAACAATAAAAAACTATGAATTAGACTAATCCAAGTAAATTCATTGGGGCTTGGCGAGTGAACTCCTGAGAAATGAAATAAGGTAGCATCTTTGCTATAATCCAGGATCCAGATGCATAAAACCTCGATGCACAGAATATTTTAGAATCTGTATACCTATTCCCTTCATACTTTGACCTTGAAGTGGGGTCTCAATGATTGTATCAGAAGCAACCAGTAGACCAACCAACTTTTTGTTCAATCTAAATAGCTCAATAAATCATGCTGCTGCATAGCTGCTGAAATAGCATCTCGAACAATTAGAATTATTTTTACTATTGTCTTGGGATTTAAGAAATTGAAATTCATAAAAACAATATAACCACCATAACCTCAAATTTGTGATGGCTTTGGGGGGGCTATGGCCTTGGTGCTCGTTTCATTGGATCAAAATCTCATCCCATTTCACCAAAAAACCGACGATTTCCGAAGTCGAATTCGATCGTGACTTGATCGAGAAATAGAATAGGAAATGAATTCGACTTCGAGTTCATCATCGTATCGTACGACAATCGACGATCGTGAAACAAAATCCCTCTGCCGACCTCCCTGATAGGGAGTGCTGCTATGGCACCGGCATCGACTTTATCAGCAACAATGGCAACAATGTCGATAGAGTCGCGAAAGGGTTGCACAGGAAACGGAAATCAAAGAAAAAGCAACAAAAGAGTTGGCGCGCGCCCGAAGGAAAAACGAAATGTCGACTGTCGGAATAGATGAAGTGGTCTTTAGGGAGCATTCAACGTCCAATTTTGACACAATTCGTGCAATCGGGCTTATTATTTTTCTTGCTACTTACACGAAGTCTGTCGGCGATTTTCAGTCAGACATGGCGGAACAATGACAACATCGACAACCCTTTCGCTAAACGACTGTCGTCAAAATCACGATAAGAAATATTGAAAACAATTCTGTCTATCTCTGTCAGGGGCGTAGAAAATTTTTATAATGAAAATTTTATACAAGTCATTTTTAAGCAATCTGTATGCTTCATTTCGACATTGTTACTATATGGTAACCAACAAATTTCTTGGAAATTTCTCATCCACATGAGCATTTAGACGTAAAATTGATAACTGAACATTTTCTTGCACATGACAGCTATCATATATAATTAATAAGACAGAATTTGAAATAATATTGACAACATTCTTTATTCATTTACTTTGAAAGTTGGAAATATTACAACAGTTCACTGACGTGTACTTTCTATAACATAAAAAGACCACAACCACAACTTCAATAATTAATTATAAGAAACTGAAATATTATTCCAATGAATACCCACCTACGTAATTAATTTCTAAGACTATACCTACAGAAGCATATTTCATTGTTATTCAACAAGTGGTAAGTACTTATTATTTTGACTATTATAATTGTTACTAATATCAAAAACACAATTATTATAAATAATACTTCTTGCACCTGTTGTTGATTCTTGCCTTGGTTCAATTTTATCAGTCATTGTATTTGAATTCAAACTGTTTTTCAGAGAATGGTCGCCCCTCATAATTATTCATTCCTTAGGGAGATTCAATTTCAAACATAAGAACCTAATGGTCCTTGCTCTAGTTATTGTTTTCGATTCCTATGAGCTATGAACAATAAAAATCAACATAAATCAAATTTTTGAATTGGTACAGCTGCGATCGGTACTTCATGGTAAAATATGGTGCATATTCAAATGTAAAAATCATTTTATACTTTGACATAGGAGAGCCAATCAGATATGATATGGTCGAGAACCGGAATTTAGTTCAAATTGGTTCTCGACCACAGTAGATATGTAAATGATACACAAATAATAATTAAGCATTGTTTTATACACAAATACTACATTGAAATAAATATATACAGGGTGATTCACATAAGAACCGACATAGAGCAGGGGCATGTAGGGGGTCCCAAAATATGGCAATTTAACGCAACTTACCTCTATACCAAGTTGCTTTCCTATAGGCTTTGAAAGTGAAGTTATAAATTTTGAAAAAAATCAATATCTTCGTTATCCTTGAACTTGAAGCAACCAAATTTGGTACACTTTGTGGATGTATTTGGGGCGTTACTTGGCAGTAACTAGAGTTTAATTGAAATTTGTAAAGGGGGTATACCAGGTGGCGCACCATTAATATTCAACATAATTTTGTTAACCCTTGATGGATTTCAAAATTCTTTGCTTTGTTTTGTGGGCAATTCAATTCTAAAACTTTTCTTACTCCAGTAATTTTTCGAAAAACCTCATCATTTAAATCAAAAACTCGAATAACTGAAAACGCGCGCTCTAGGTGTGTTATTTAAAATCATCGAAAATTCAAAAGTTGGCTATGAAAATGAACGTCAAACTTGACAATGAGGCAAGTGAGTTGTTCAATTAAGTAATTGTTATTTGAGTGTTTTTAAAATGAACGGGAAGTTTTCTTTTAACGAGCAAGTTGACATGCTGTTAGTGCTATGCCTATAACTCCTTAGGGAAGTAACTTGGTATAGAGGTGAGTTGCGTTAAATTGCCATATTTTGGGACCCCCTACATGCCCCTGCCCTATGTCGGTTGTTATGTGAATCACCCTGTATATATTTGTATAAAGAATGTGGAAGAACTATTATTGGTTAAAATTATCATAGATTAAAACTATACACGTGCTGTTTGGCAGTTTGAAAAATTCTTTCACAGAATAAAAAGAGTTTTGTTGGAAAAATATTTTCACGCCATTCTTAAATCAACTGTAGGTGGGTTTTGATTTGATGTACAACGGGAGATACTTGTTTTTTAAGTAGGTATTCGAAGGCTTTTGGTTCTTGTGTTGTATCATGCATATCAGACTGTTGTTGTAAGTTAATTAAGTATTTACTGGTGAAATTGACACACTCCATGATGTAAATAGATGGTACTTTCAATATTGCATATTTTTTGAATATTTCTCGACAACTTGCACGATATTCCAAATCGAAAATCAGTCTTACTTTTTTCTTTTGCGATACTAAAACTCTGCTCAAATCATAAGCACTTCCCCAAGATATTATTCGTTTTCGTTAGAGTTACTCTGATGAGATAAGATTTCATTTGTAGACTTCCATAAGAAGCTTCATTTAGTTTATAGCCAAGGAAGGTATTCCTCGAGGCATATAACCTCCAGAAATTTAAGAAGAACACCAATTCCTACCTTATTTCCCTTAGTTCTCACGATGTTCTCTTAACATTACAGGATATCCCTTTTCGTGGGAACCAGAACATAAAAAAAAGATTGCTATGATGATCAAAGCTCGAATCAGAGTCGAGCCAAGTACCTGAAAGTTTAGCATGTGTTGTAAAAGGAGAAATAAACTTTTCTTTGATCGAATGTGGCAACGTTTTATGAAGGTGAAAATTCATGCATACTATTTCCTCTTTGTTGAGAATTAAAAGGTTTTTGTGTATAAGCATGAAAAATTTGATCAACTGAGCTTGTATCTCTTATGATTACTAAGATCCCATGGTGGAGCTGGAGAAACGCCACCCTGTGTACAAATAGTATAGAACTAGAAGACCAGAATATTTCATCTTGTTTTTTTATAGGTATAAACTGTATATGGAACCCTACTCAAGATTCCTGCTTTTATATCGATTACAAGTCACCAACACAGAAATCTGAATAAGATTCCGTATATGCTTCCTAAAATATGGCTTCGACCCTATTGAAGCTAGGGGGGCGAAGAATGAATACGCCCTCCATACAAGGGTCAAATAAATAAAAGGAAACCGCTGGTCACTTATGACACTACGTCATGCGATAGGCATCTTGAATTTCCTGCTGTGCTTGACCAAAAGACGGCGATATTTCGTCTAATGCTAAGTTTATCTAAATCGAAACGGTGAAAACACGAGAAAATATGTGTTTTGTGATAGCCTGATGGCACCCACGGACTATTCCATATATTTTCGGAAATCAGCACATATATCACTAATAAAAAAATAGAACTGTTGGATTTCTTGAATTTTACAATATCGTGTTCGAGAACCAGGAAGTAAAAAAGCATTGAGGATCCTTGTTCCACCTGATGATACTTTCCTATAACATTTGTGAAATTCTAATTGAACGGAGACTACCAAAATACCGGGTGATTTTCTGGCGCAATATATTGAGCATATGGAGTTGCAAGTTCAGAACTTTGCACCGTTCTACACGGAAAAAAGTATTTGTTGCATCAACAAATTATTTATGCTTGAAGTATTTCTGTTGGACTGAGCAATTTTTTGTTGAATCAACCAGATACATGATTATTCCATGAAAGCAGCTTGTTCAATGTAGTCTGATTGAGGCAACAGTATAATATTGTTACGTTATTCGGGTGCAGAAGCGAACACGACACTATTTATTTTCCAACTGATTTATTTGAACTAGAGGAACACCGATTTATATCGAACTTATAACTACTATTTATGTAAAACGATTTATATCACGCGGTATATAACTGTCTCTCTGACACTCGCTGCTTAACTAACTGACGGCAGTTGTCCGGCCGTTTATATATGAGATCTGAGATGTTTATTATAAACATCTCAATAAGATCCCTTTGTAGGCTTTGGTTCGAGAACGTTCTCGAATGATCTTCCGCCTCCTTCTCTTTGTTCTATAAGCTTCTTAGAACAATACATCTCTCTCTCTAATTGTTCCATCAATTGTTTCCAGAACATTCCAGAATCTTCTGTCACGTTATTTGTCACCGCGGCATATATTGAGTGTTCGAGAATGTGCTGGCTGGTGCATGTAGGAATGGGAGGTTGGAGAACAATCTGGGATGCGTGTTACAAGATGATCGTTGTACTCCTGCCTTCCTGCTGATTTTTATAGAGCCCCTCTAAGGGGAATATCATTACAATATCAATTCCATCAACAAAATATATGGTTTTATCAAAAACAATTTATGTCGATCCAAAATAATGTCGATGTTGATTCAACAATATACATTTCGATCGAATAATTGAAATATTTTGTTCATTTTACATCAAGTTAAATTTTCGCCTCTAGATTACGATCATTTCGCCTCGTCTATGCCTGCCTCGAATTCATTATATACCTACGTGAAGCCTGATTCTTCGTGTTTGAAATATCAGCTGGATGAATCGAGCTTATAGAAGTCGACTTTTTCCTAGTTTAGTTTATTCTGTTGATGTGAAATTTCAGAAAATTCCCGAATTAATACTGAATTCGGTTCAACAAAACAATGTGTCGAAGGGAAATACAGTTTTTCTTGAATCAACGAAATATTTCATTGAATTAATCAAATATTTCATTGAATTAATCAAATATTTCATTGAATTAATCAAATATTTCATTGAATTAATCAAATATTTCATTGAATCAACTAAATATTTGATTGAATCAATATCTCGTTATTTTCAATCAAACAAAATTATTGCTCGATCCAATTCAATATCTCTTCATGAACAATTAATGGATGTGCTTGATTGAATAAGATCCAGAGTTCATTCAAGACATATTTACTTAATTCAAACTTCAAATTCGCTCTGAAACAAGATATATAAATAGATTTACTCATTTCAAGATTATAGTTTGCCGTGCATAAATCACACTTTCATTTGCTTCATTCAACTAAATTTTGCTTGATTCAACAATTCCTTTTTTTCCGTGATGAGTAATTCAGTTTTGTTCACTTACCTGCTATACATTTCTGTTGACTTTCTCCGTATTTCAATAAATTGAATTGTTACGGGATTGATAGTTTATTTCATGTATCTAAGTGAAAAAGGGGTACAACATTCTCACTATATACAGACACTATACAGACAAATGTTGTAGGTACTCAACTCAACTAACTAAATGAGTAAATATTTATTTTATACGAGATAGCCGTGATAGGATTATTAATAATGTTCATCACATACTTTGGATAGCCTCTTGAGTATAAATCAGTTCAATTAATTACGATTATTATCGATGGCTTGCTTCCGAATTCGTGCCATATGTCTTCCGAATCCATATAGTTGTGTAATATAATTCGTATCTACAACTGTAAATCTTTGATGAGCCGATTTATTTACGGAATGGGTGCCATATGCCGGGATTTATCAATTTGTCACTGGCCAATTGCGAATACTGGTGACTGGTGTTGATAATTATTAATTGGAATGCCAATAATACAGTGGTTTTATTGGTGTTGATGGGTAATCCCATTTCGGATCATCAACCAGGAAGAAGCTGCTTCACGTTAACATGTCTCTGACAATGTTCACCTACCCATCTATCTACCCGAAGACTGCGTAGATACAATTTTGTGACGTTTTTTGTGGTTGATAAAGAGACATTCCCTATAGGTTCACTTCGAATAGGCCTTGTTTCTTCCTAGTAATTTTTCACCACTATGGCAGCGTATAATTTCTGGTTTTCCTTAAAAAATAGTATCCTCAAGTGAAGTGGATTTCTTCGATAGCCGTGGTTTTCACTCTGTCAGGTATACAGATTCGCAACTCCCTTCGGAGACTATTTCATGTTCTCGATTTCAATCAGTGAGGGAGTTTGCATTCTTTGACCTGTGGTCAGAACATCCGATGAATTACTTTCCGCACTTGTTAGGGAAATTACTATTACCTACTACTAAAAACGCTAATTATTTAATAAAAAATTAGGGTTGGGCGTATACATACTTGTCATGTTCTTTAAACTGTCAACTTTGACGCGTTCATTTCAATTTGAGAAAAATTTATCGAAAAAATTTCGATAACGAATTTATTGATCCATATATAGAAATTGCGGAAAATCAAGCAATTCATACTTCAGTATCTGCTATATTTAGGATCAATTAGTTCTTATTTCTGTTTTCTTTGACTAAAACAATGGAAATTGAAAAAATTGTGAGTCCTTATGATATATCAGGAAATAAAGTTTATGTAAGCATGTGTCCTAACTTGCTTCGTTTTCGAGATACAGGGTATAAATATCATTTTTCAATTGTCTTTTCATCAGTTTCAATAAAACGCTGTGGTTCTGTTGATAGTAATATGGAGCTTCTGCAATGAGATTCGAAATAATATTTCCAGTGGCGTCACAGTGGGTAAATTTATCGATATTCATGGTGAATGTCATTGTACACCAACGGTTTTTCTGAGTTTCATATTTTCATAAGATTGAACTATTGAAATGACAACTTTTTCATCATCTGTGTGATTTTTGTATCTAGCTCAGTTTTTGAGGAAACAATATAAATTCGATTTGACTCCGCAAATTTAAATGTAGGTATTTTCAAGACATCCATTGAGATTACTCAATAACTCCAATTAGAATCATTCTGAAATTTTGGGGCTTTCTCAGTCTCATCTATACTGCATTTTGGCACCATGAAAGCTTGTACAGAGGGGTTATAAATAAAAAGAATTGATACTTCCAAGTTCAATATCCTCCCCTCAGGGACACACAACTTGTGAGTACGGGAATGGTGAACCCGAGGTACCCTAGCCGGATATCCACCATACTGCAACTTGTCTTGGGTGATATCCTCTTCTCTCTTCCTTCTTCAATATTTCTATCGGCCTTTCTTGGCCAACTTCTCTTTTCCTCCTCCCCTTCAAGCCCAACCTCACCATCAAGTGGTTTGGGGACCCACAGACCGCGGCCGCTCGACGGATGAAGTATTTTGGGACCATCTTTGCTATCTCCGGTCAAGATGGGATAATTTGTGGACATCTGTGGCAGGGATGGGGCGATTTGCTGATGTCTGTCTAGGTGGCCGAGGCCTGGTCAACGAGGCTCTGGCAACCTGATCCAAGCTGTGAGAACCCGTGGTGATGGATGAATGGCACCGAGGTATGGTGTCGCTGACGGGGCCTCTGAGAGAGTAAGTAGCCTTAGCCCTGTGCAGGGGGCACCACAGGGCTGGAGCAACCCCTTCCCCCGTCACTCACTTTTGGCCTTCTTCGTAGACGAGAACGGGGATGGGAAGAGTAATCTTCAGGAACCTGAACGAAAAGGGTCTTTCATATTGAAGTGGCCCTTAATAAGCAGGGGACTCCCACACTATCATATGGGGGATTGGACCCATATGGTGTCCATAAAGGATTTCAACCACCTCGATGGAAAAAAAAACTTCAACATCCTGTATCTCAAAAACGGGGCAAGTTAGGACACATGTTTATATGAACTTTATTTGCTAGAATGTCACAAAGAAAGACCCCTTGAATTTTTTCGGTGTTATTTAGATTCACCCTGAATATTTTTTTCAAAACCGATCAGCTTTTTTCTGATATTATTGAAGATGATTATAACCCTCGTTATGAACCAATAAAGAATTGCAGCGATTTGTATAACGAGCGCTGTTAATTGTTCTTTATTGCATTTCGCATCCACTGAAAGTCGGATGAAAAGTCCAGATGGAATACCTATTCCGAAATCGAAGGGTGCTCCAATCTAAATGAAACATTATTTTTTAATTTTCGCTCTCCTCCCAACATAACCGGATGGCTGAGAGCAATAAAGAACACTAGACGAACTAGTCGACTGGAAGAATGAACAAAAGTCGACTTCGTTGATTGAATAGTAACAGGCGAATAATTTGCGATGCAAGATGCGGGAAGGGTTATAGGGGGAGTGTTATAATGAACTCGAAACAAATGAAATGGAACACTTACAAGACTACTCGATCTCGATATACAGGGTGTTTCAAAAAAACCTAACCGCCTTGCTAGGGTAGGGTGATCATCGCAAAATAAGTTGGGTTTGCTCAGTGAAAAAATGTCATAACGCCATCCGTTTTCAAGATACAAGGTGTTGAAACAATATTTTTTTACACATTTTTCACGATTATGTTGAAACTACTTGCAACATTGTGATGAAATTTTGTATGGATGTTTCTTGGAATCTGACACATCGCATGCATTTATTTCTATATCTGACTCTCATAGAGGGCGCTAGTTTCACGGTTCGTACCGATTAGTTTTGAACATAACTTTTTTGAGGTTAGATTTTTCAATCCTAATTTGACGTGAACTTGACCATCATTCAATTTCACACCAAAAAGGTACTCTTGGTAAAACTCGATACTGTGTTCCGTTTTCGGAATATTTCGATTTGAAAATGATGAAGTGGTAACTGTTGCTGGTATAAAGCTATGTATTAGAGTGAGTATTATGAAAAATTACCACCTATTTATTGAAAACCGAAAACAACAATACATTTCTGATGCAAAACTCATTGGTTCAACAATGAATCACAAGAATAACATCGAAACAGATTTGACGAAGAACATGGATTACACAGTTTTGTTGTATCTTGAGCAGAAAGTCTATGCTACATAGGTAAATTCACATCAGGAGTTGTGAGACATAATTGAACATCACTTAAATGACCTAACAGCTGATCCTCAACTGTTCAGAAGAATAATACATTTTTAAAAGAAGAATATAGAATCGTGTATTCCTCGAAACGTAGGACATTTTGAACACTTACTCTAACTGATTCAATATTTCATGTTTCTAGTCAAATATCTCTTAATTTTCTACTTATGATTCTTTGTTTCATCAATAACTTCAGCATGAGAATAATTTCATTGTTTTCAAACCAGAATAAATAGGTAATTGAACTCAATAAAATTCATTTTATACCAGCATCATTACTACTCCATTATTTTCAAATCGAAATATTCCGAAAACGGAACATAGTCTCGAGTTTTACCAAGAGTTCCTACTTGGTGTGAAATTGAATGATGGTCAAGTTCATATCATATTTGGATTGAAAAATCTAACCTCAAAAATGTTATGTTCAAAACTACTCGGTACGAACCATGTAACTAGCGCCCTCTATGAGAGTCAGATATAAAAACGAATTGATGCGATGTGTCAGATTTCAAGAAACATCCATACAAAATTTCATCACAATGATGCCAGTAGTTCCGGGATAATCGTGAAAAGTGTGTGAAAAAATAATTTTTTCAACACCTTGTATCATGAAAACGGATGCCATTACGACATTTTTTCCCAGAGCAAACCCAACTTATTTTGCAATGTTCTATACCTACCCTAGCAAGGGAGTTAGGTTTTTTTGAAACACCCTGTATAGGGTGTTTCCTAACTACGGTTCCTAACTGCAAGGATGATTTGTTAGGTTGGATTTGGTTGAAATTTGGTACTTTTTTTGTCAAATTTTCAAAATTCAATTATATTTCTGGCGGAAATAATGAAAAATTCATTTGTCCAATGCAGGTGTTCATGATAAGCAATAGTGTCTTTAATTTTTTTTCTCGAAAACGAAGCTGGATATGAAGAAAATACAGGAGAGCAAAAAGGTGTATTTCAAGTTGCTCAATATAGAAAAAAATGAGAATTCACCAAAAAAAGTCAATTGCGTCAATATTGTTGGCTGTGGTGCCAATGAGACGCCACTGGCCCCAATAATTTCAATATTAGTTCAAATAAAAGTACCAAATTTCACCCAAATAGGTTCCAGGAAATTCATGATATTTTGTAATTACCCTTTTTTTTTCAATTTCATCGCCCTGTATCTCAGAAACGAAGCAACGCCGGACATATGTTCATGATAACTTTTCTTTCTAAAATGATCTAACAAATCACCACCTGCAGTTAGGAACCGTAATTAAAAAACACCCTGTATTCTCGTTATATTATATAAAAGTTATTCCGCTGCACTTTACAATACTTCGTTTTTTCGAAGTAATTTTTCACTCTGTTTTCGTTATAGAAGAGATCCAGAAACGTTGAAAACACTTTTCTCTTCCTCGAAAATTATATCTACTTATTCAATTTTCTACTTAAATTACATTTGTGCATCAAAATAATCAGGTAATTCTGCATTGAAGCAAATCGAATATGAAAACTATACATTTCGCTGTTTTTAGAACAAGCGTCGAACAACTCGGAAAAATGCTATTCTTCGTTTTGCTAGAGCAATGAGCCCCTCGGATTTCGAAATTAACCTTATCATTCACATCTATCCTATTTACTGATATCAATATTATATTAACTTCAGTTCATAATCATAAAAGGAAAAAATTCGGCTTGAAGGGTGAATTGGGATGGTATAACGCGGGGTTATTTCGTCCTGACTAGAATGATTTCTTTCAGAATGAAGAAATTTCCGAAAAAATATAACTCAGACTCAATTCTAGTTTTCAGGAGATGAACTTCAATTTCAGGTCCAAGATAATAACTATTTAGTTAATTTAGTTAATTTCGAAATGAAAATGGACGACTAAAAAATGATGTTGTATACAAAATACGCCCAGAAAATGTTTATTTAGACTCGTGGACTCCCGGGATTTCCCTATAGCTCATCTTGGAATTTTGTCTACTCGTCTAAAAAGTACACTGTGTCCCATTTTGGTTGAGACTGAACTGTATTTCAGCTATTATTGAAGATAGAGACATGCGGTTTCTTGAAAAAAATTCAGAATACGCCACTGACTGTAAAAACATCTATTATAAGCAGTTTTAATATTTTTTCCATCTTATACAGGGCCTGAGGAACATTAACATCTCCAAAAGTGAACATTTCCGTTTTCGCCCTGTATTTCAGGAACAAAAGTAGTTGGAATATTTCTGTTTGTGACTTTGAAAGTTTTACAAAAAATTGATACAGGGTCGCGAAAACCGCATGTCCCTATCTTCAATAACAGCTGAGAAACAGTGCAGTCTCAACCAAAATGGGACACAGTGTACAGTGGTTTCTGCACTTGTCTCGTAAATAAATTTCATTTTCTCATCTCATTTTCATGTCTTGGTGAGAGTTCTCTTATTTTGGCGAATCAGCCCTCCTCCTTATTTTGGCGTATGAATCGTGGTTCTTTCGCCAAAATATGAAAATTAACTCATAAATCTTAGGAAATATGCTTTGAAGATACCCGAACATTTTTTAATTGCTAACAAAATATAGTGCATGGTCTAAAACCTGCATTCCTTAATTTTAGACAATGCAAACTGTATACAGGACAGTAACACTATAATATAAAGAGAAAAACTGAATATGATTTTTCCTACCGAAAAATGTTGGAGGGTATCGAATCATAAATACCATTTGGTACATATACTCTTTGATTTGAACATTTTTCACTGTTGGCAAACCTTCAAGATATGAATTACGAGGTTAATTTTTCCATGATTTTATTTCATCTCACTTCCACCAGACATTTATTAAGTTAGTTAATTTAGTTAATTTCGGAATGAAAATGGACGACTCAGAAAATAATGTTGTGTACACAATACGCCCAGAAAATGTTTATTTGGACTCGTGGACTCCCAGGATTTCCCTATAGCTCATCATGGAATTTTTTCTACTCGTCTAAAAAGTACAGTGGTTTCTGCACTTGTCTCGTGAATAAATATCATTTTCTCATCTAATTTTCATGTCTTGGTGAGAGTTCCATATTTTGGCGAATCAGCCCTCCCCCTTATTTTGGCGTATGAATCGTGGTTCTTTCGCCAAAATATGAAAATTAACTCAAATCTTAGGAAATATGCTTTGAAGATACCCGAACATTTTTTAATTGCTAACAAAATATAGTGCGTGGTCTAAAACCTGCATCCATCAATTTTAGACAATGCAAACTGTATACAGGACAGTAACACTATAATATAAAGTTATCTCAAAAGTTAATTGTATGTTGAAATCGCACAAACTCATTTGGAAAACTCTCTATTCAATTTGCTCCTATTTGAAGCAATCTATGTCGTAGGAAATGGGTAAATTAAAACAACATTCTTACTAATAACAATATTTTACATTTATCCTAGAAACTTTTGGAAAGACGTAATAATAATAATAAAAATAATAATAATTGAAATAACAAATTCACTGGCAATTATTCACATAATGATATTCACATCAAATTCATATAACAATGACTAAAAACTTTGTACAAATAATGGAAAAACCGTGTAACATAAATGACAACCAATCAAGCGCAAGTTGAACAGAAATTGCACTAACCCTCCTAAAGAAACGGATATGTACAGGTTCCTCATATACATTTAGAACCCACTTTGTTTTTGAACATTTTTGTGAATTGCATCATGCAGATCTCTTTTTGTTCACCTACTTAAGATCTCGAGAAAAACTGAATATGATTTTTCCTACCGAAAAATGTTGGGAATCGAATCATAAATACCATTTGGTACATATACTCTCTGATTTGAACATTACGAGGTTAATTTTTCCATGATTTTATTTCATCTCACTTCCACCAGACATTTATAGTGATGCAAAATACGAAAAGTTGTTGAGGACATTGTGAATATTTTCCTTACTCATCTGCTACTTCTCCACCTTGATTTACAATGGATGACTCTCTATATGATTAGGTGACACATATGAATGAGCTGCTGCTATCTCTCGACTGTCTGCTGCCATCCCCTAAAATTCCCCTCAAAGTTAGCAGCAGCTCATCCATGATATTTTGAGACAGTGATTCAGAAAAATAATGTATCAGGGAAGTAATAAAGGACAAGATCTGATGCAAGATACAAAAAGTTGTTACAATGGACGTCTATTGATGATTAGGTCATACAATAGTACAACCAAATGAGCTGATAGGGTCTGTGTGCTCAATAATCGTTCGTTACACAATCATATCACATAAACTGCTGCTGTCCCTCAACCAACACTATCCCTAAAACTCCACGTAGAGTAAGTAGCAGTGAAAATCTTGTAGAGGACATTGAGGGTGTTGTCCTTCCTTATATCTGCCACTACTCTACGTCGAGTTAAAACGGACTTCTTTAGCATAAGTTCAACCGAATGAGTTAATTAGCTCTCAATTATCGTCCAATTATCCTCCATTCTTCACAGTCATGACACGGACGAGAAGAAGCAATTGCAACTCATCCATAGACAGTGATTCAGACAATATGTATCAGTGAAATAATAAAGAACAACATTTGTATTTCAAAATACAAAAGTTGTAAAGGACTTTGACAATGTTTTCTTCTCCCACCTTGAGTTACCAAAGACGTCTATCAATGATTCGGTGATACAGTTCAACCTCCAACCATAATGTTTTGTGCTCAATTATCGAATCTATCATTCGTCACACTCATATCACACGGACTGCTGCTGTCCCCTAACCTACTATCCCTAATACTCCGCGCAAAACTAGCATTAGCACTAGCATTTACAGCTCATCCATATGATATAACCAGGCAGTGATCTAGAAAAGATGTATTAGAGAAGTAATGAAGAACAAGATCCGATACAAAATACGAAGAGTTGTTGCCTACTTCCATATTGAGTTACAATGGATGTCTATCGGTGATTAGGTGATAAATCAGTTCAACCAAACGAACTGAAGATGTCTCAGTGCTCAATTATTTAACCCCCTATCAGTTACACTCATATCCCCCATTCGTTACCTCATATATCACACGGACTTCTGCAGTCCCTCGACCTACTATCGCTAATAATCCGCGCCAAACTAGCATTAGCACTAGCATTTACAGCTCATCCATATGATATCACCAGGCAGTGATCTACATAGAAAATATGTATAAGGGAAGTAATGAAGAACAAGATCCGATACAAAATACAAGAAGTTGTTGGCTACTTCCACAATGAGTTACAATGCACGTCTGTCGGTGATTAGATTATAAATCAGTTCAACCAAATGATCTGAAGATGTCTCAGTGCTCAATTATTGAACCCCCTATCAGTTACACTCATGTCACATCAAGGACTGCTGTTGTTTATCGAATACTATCCCTATATACGATGAGCTATAATGATGTCTTTGTGCTCAATTATCGTTACACTCATATATCACACGGACTGCTGCTATGTCCCTTGACCTACTATCTCTAATACTCTGCGCAGATCTAGCAGTAGTAGCAATTACAGCTCATCCATGATATCATCAGACAGTAACAGAGATGTAATAAAGGACAAGATGCAATGAAAAATACAAAATTTTGCTGACTACTTCCATCTCGAGTTACTTTATGGACGTCTATCGATGAACGTATAATGCCACTGTGTTCAATTATCAAATCCCATATTAGTCACACTCATATCACACGGACTGTTGCTGTCCCTCGACCTACTATCCCTAAAACTCCGTGCAGTACTAGCAGTAGTAGCAATTACAGCTCATCCATGATATTACCAGACAGTGATAGATATGTAATGAAGGACAAGATGTGATGATAAATACAAAAAGTTGCTACTTCCATCTCGTGTTACTATATATGGACGTATATCGATGAGCTTATAATGCCACTGTGTTCAATTATCAAATCCCATATTTGTCACACTCATATCACACGGACTGTTGCTGTCCCTCGACCTACTATCCCTAAAACTCCGCGCAGTACTAGCAGTAGTAGCAATTACAGCTCATTCATGATATCACCAGACAGTGATAGAGATATAATAAAGGACAAGATGTGATGACAACTCTCGAGTTACTATATGGACGTCTATCGATGAGCTAGTAATGTCACTGTGTTCAATTATCGAATCCCATATTTGTCACACTCATATCACACGGACTGTTACTGTCCCTCGACCTACTATCCCTGAAACTTCGCGCAGTACTAGCAGTAGTAGCAATTACAGCTCATCCATGATATTGTCAGACAGTGATGAAGATGTAATAAAGGACAAGATGTGATGACTACTCTCGAGTTACTATATGGACGTCTATCGATGAGCTAATAATGTCACTGTGTTCAATTGTCGAGTCCCATATTCGTCACACTCATATCACACGGACTGCTGCTGTCCCTCGACCTACTATCCCTAAAACTCCGCGCAGTACTAGCAGCAGTAGCAATAACAGCTCATCCATGATATTACCAGACAGTGATAGAGATGTAATAAAGGACAAGATGTGATGACAACTCTCGAGTTACTATATGGACGTCTATCGATGAGCTAATAATGTCCTTGTGTTCAATTATCGAGTCCCATATTCGTCACACTCATATCACACGGACTGTTGCTGTCCCTCGACCTACTATCCCCAAAACTCCGCGAAGTGATAGCAGTAGGAGCAATAACAGCTCATCTATGATATCATCAGACAGTGATAGAGATGCAATAAAGGACAAGATGTGATGACAACTCTCGAGTTACTATATGGACGTCTATCGATGAGCTAATAATGTCACTGTGTTCAATTATCGAATCCCATATTCGTCACACTCATATCACACGGACTGCTGCTGTCCCTCGACCTACTATCCCTGTACTCCTCCGCCGAGCTAGCAGCAGCAGCAGCAGCACTAACCGCCGTACTCGACGTTGCCAGATTGGCGATATCACTAAACCACGTGCCCATCAGGTTCAGCCGTTGGTCCGGCAGAACCGGAAGCGGCTTTCATATGACGTGCGCCGGCAGCGCCTCGCTGTTCCTGAACTCGTCGTTCTTCATGATGACGCAGACGGGCCTCTTGACAGCGTCGGGGCTGGGGGAACGACGCGGGAAAGCGGGAGGGCAAATGTTGCAGGGCATCCCGTTACCTGGTAGCCAAATAATATCATCAGTTTCATCATTAGCTACAAGATGTCACAGCTCATATTAGAGAGTTGAAGTGTTGTCATGAACGTTAACGTAAACGTAGAAATTGACAGCTACGCATGCGCATTTTCCAATTCTTCACGTTTGCGTTGTTAGTGGGCTTACGGGTGTACGTTATCTCACGTTCCTTCACGTATACCTTAAATATCAACGTACGTTAACCAAACTATACTCGAAATATGCCGATGAGTCAAAATTATCAAATTCAGGATCACCAACGAGTTCTGCATCAAGGAGTCCTCTGATTTTGACAGGAATAAATGTTCGAATCTAAACACACAACCAAAAATGACCAATACAAACCGAAAACAAAATGTATTATTACGTTATGATGACAGTGGACCAAAGTGGCGACTTCAACTCAATTTAACGACAATACGTAACCGTTATTTTTCGTACGTTAACGTCTACGTGGAGGTCTACGTACAGTGATTACTTCAACTCTCTATCAAAATTCCCTCTCGAAACCGTTATACAGTGTGGTCATTTAAGTGTGCAACATATGGGAACCTTCTTCATGAATTGCACAACCAAAATACAGATAGTGCCGAAAGTTGGTGCATGTTCGGTAATCATTCAAGGTGCACTTAGAATGATTGCAAGTCAAACAGCATACAGGGTAGGTCAAAAAGTTTAAAAACTGCTCAAGAGTAAATATATACAGGAAACAAAAATGGATTTGAAACATTATGATGATCTATTATTGTATCAATAACATAAAGGTAATATTGCAAAATGATCCCATCCTCATTTTGGCCAATATAGTATGCAAATATATACAATATCGAATTAGCATGAAGGAGAATAATAAGAAACCGGTCTCTATAAGTTGACATCATATTATCTTTGTCCAATCTTGTGTACGAACTACGAACATCGAATATGAACTCAACATTTGATAGAGCATATCGAAACCAGATTTAAATTCAACATAGCACCAAGATCCCAGAATGTTCACATTGATTCATTGGCCCACTATTTAAAAACAATATTTCCCCAACATCCGCTCTATACATATTGGTTCGATATTCAACACCAATATTAGTGCTTTTGGGTGTATGATAAATAGACATTCATCATACAGGGCGTGGAAATAATTTCTGAATTGAGACTCTATCACGAATCTGCGATTAGTCTATAAAAAGTCTATAAAAATCACAAGTTTCCATCGTTCAAGTTTGAACCCCCTGAATGGGTATGAAAGTGTTGAAAAGGAATATTCTCAGATAAATTATGAACATACAAAAATGGATATATATTTATATAAAGCAATACATTGAGAATTCGCATTATCTATGTGATGAGAATATTTACTCTTTCTCAGTTGATTCAATAGAAAACAACTACTTTCCTGGCTATATGCCACGACGAACATTGAATTATATCTATTGAACACACGATGAGAGTTTAAAAAAATATATAAAAACTTCTGAAATTGAGAATTTGCATTCTCCTTCAGATAAAAATATGAATATGCACACATCATTCTGAATATTCAACAGAAAGAGATGAAAATTGTGTATATCATGAAGAATGGCTGTAAGAATAAGTGGACATCATGGTTACTGATGAGGATTCAGAAATCCGAAATGGTTTTATTGCAATAAAGTCATATAACCTGTGTGTGAGAGATAATATTTCCCATATCACTGATATGAATGATTATTTTTGGAAGTTTTCAAGCTCATCAAGATCAGAGTTTATGCCAGTATACTTCTCCTATACATTCCAATTTTCATTTCAATGCTGAATATATTGGTAAGTTATATTTCTATATCATTATACATCATATTATTCATCCGATTTGAAGAAGAATGTCAATTCTCAATTTCGGAGGAATTTATTCTTCATTTTTCATGTTCTCCTTTTGAATGTTCATCAGATATAATTCAATGTTCGACGAGGCAAATAGCCAGGAAAGTAGTTGTTTTCTGTTGAATATTCAGAATGATGTGTACATATACATATTTTTATCTGAAGGAGAATGCAAATTCTCAATTTCAGAAGTTTTTATATTTTATTTTCAAACTCTTATCGTGTGTGTTCAATAGATATAATTCAATGTTCGTCGTGTCATATAGCCAGGAAAGTAGTTGTTTTCTATTGAATCAACTGAAAAAGAGTAAATATTCTCATCACATAGAGAATGCGAATTCCCAATGTATTGCTTTATATAAATATATATCCATTTTTGTATGTTCATAATTTATCTGAGAATATTCCTTTTCAACCAATATTAGTGTTCTAACTGGGGAGATAACCTTGAACTTTGCTTGTTCCCATTGATCTTTGATTCAGAATGTTACCTGGCAGGTTGCCCATGGAGGGCCAGTTGAGGCCAGGGTGGTAGATGGGGTTGTTGCTGTAGAGCAGCGCCAGCTCCGCAGCCAACTTGGACTCGTCGGGGTGCCTGAAGGGATGGTAGAGGTAGGGCAGCGGGGGAAAGAGGCTGCGGGGTAGCTTGAGGTGGTCGGGATCGTGGTTGAGGAGGTGGGGAAGGCCGCTGGGGGGCAGCATGGCGCGGTGCAAGGGGGCGGTGTCGTGGTGACCGGGGGAAAGGAGGGGGGAGATGGAGAAGCCGTACTTGGGTTCTTTTTTCATGAGGGGTTTGGGTTTCCTGCGGGGGCGGTATTTGTAGTCGGGGTGCTCTTTCATGTGGAGGGCCCTGCAAAGAAAAGATGAGATTTTACACAGAAATAGTATATTGTGCAACAAGTCGGAAAAGTTCAACTTTTCTCACGAGTGCGAAAGTTTGTGACACGAGCCTGAATGCCTGCACACTATACTTTTTCTACAACTGCTCTTATTCAAAGAATCCGAGTAATGTAACTTATTGGTATTTATTTTATAATGTGGCACTATGCCACATTGAATATTGTGACCAAAGAGAGACCGCCTTTCCTAGTTCCTCAAAGTATTTCAAATCAGTACACTTTCCGAAAAAGAATTTATTTCTGTATTTTTTTAGATTCCATAAATTTTTCGTACAGGGTGATTCACCATAAATGTCCCCCCCTCTAGCTCACTTATTTTTCAACCGATTTAAAAATTTGAAAAATCATCCAAAATGATTTTTCTGAAAGTTTTTTCCCGTTGCATCAGTAAATACAGGGTGCTCGGAACAAACGATCTACAGGGTACTATTTGCTTTTTTCAAAAGAAACACCCTATTTTTCATTGTATTTTCAGATTCTCCCTAAAGAGCTGATTTCATCAATGTATCACATTTGGGGTCTCGCGAAAATGATTACAGGGATATAAGGTGTTCAAAATCGAGATTTTTCAACTTTAGGATTTTTCTGTGACGAAACTATTCATTATCGGTCAGAACGGCTTTCATGTCCGTATCTCAACTTCCGATTCACTATCTACTGACATTTAATAATTGGAACAGATACAGGGTGATCAGAATTCTGAATCTTGAACCACACTGTATATGTTCCAATTAAATGTCAGTAGATAGTAAATCAAAAGTTGAGATGGAGAGTTTGAAGCCATTTTGACCAATAATGAATAGTTTCGACACAAAAAAATACCAAAGTTGAAAAATCTCGATTTTGAACACCCTATATCTTTGTAATCATTCCCGCTAGACCCCAAGTATGATATATTGATGAAATCAGCTCTTCAGGGAGAATCTAAAAATACAATGGAATACAGGGTGTTCCATATGAAAAAATCAAGTAGTACTCTGGATATCGTTCGTTCCGAGTACCCTGTATTTTTTGATGCAACAGGAAAAAAATTTCTAAAAAATCATTCTGGATGATTTTTCAAAATTTCAAATTGGTTAAAAAATGAGTGAGCGAGAGGGGGGGACATTTATGGTGAATCACCCTGTACATGCCAATTCATACTTTTTTCTTGAAATTTCCCTAAAAATCCAACTTTCGCAGCTTTTTCTGGCGATGTATATATCAAATCGTCACATCTCGGTATATACATCATATTATTTATTATGAATTGTTGGAACAATATTTGATGGAAAATGCGATTTCTATCAAAAGCATTATTGAGAACTACCATAAAGAATTTGAAAAACTTCTTCTGACAGTTGTGACAACTATTCAAAGCTGAACAGCAGCCAAGTTTCGATCGATTTTTGTTGATTATCCATGGAAATGTATGTGGTGTTGGCAAAGTGCCGTGAGAAAAAATATTTCTCACAGTATGGGCAATACATAGTTTTGAAAGTAAGCAAGCTATGAGAAATGCGCTACTTTTCATAGCAGTAGTAGAAAAAAAGTTTTGTCGTTTTTTTTTGTTAAATTGAACACAATATTGCGAAATCAACAAAATATACAAACTAATAGTCTTGAATCAACTGAGGAAATTGATCTCTAATTTCTCTTAGTTTTGAAATTCAGTTATTGGATTTTTTTAAATATTAATCACCAAATATTTTGTCAACTCTAGATACAATTTTGTTGATCGAATAAGAATATATTTTGTTATTTCAACATATTCGCTCTCTGAGAAACTGAAATTTTGTCACTTGAATAAAATAATATGATGATTTCAATTAACAGAATCTGTTCATTTTTTTTTATTTTATTTTATTTCTTAAGTAATCTACAGAACAGGCAGTTCCAATAATCGATTACAATATTAAAACTAAGTAAATCACCATTCTCAAAATAATACGATGGCCTAAACTAAATTAACTCCAAATGACCTAAATCACAATCAATTTGAGAGACACATTTAGTTGAAATTGACAAATGGACTTTTTTCATTTAAATTGGCTGTCAGTTACAACTCTCATTTACTTTTAAAGATGATATCTCAATTTCAATTTTTTTTTCTGAACGTTTTTTCATTGCATTTAACATAGAAATCTATATTCCTCAAACAATTTGCAAGAGAACACATATTGTATAGTGGGGAATTTAAACCTAGGTTGGTTCGAGGTTTAGGCAGAACAAATATATCTCTTCTTCTATTATTGAAATATGTACTGCAGTTCAGGCAAATTTGTGTCAACAATTGTGGATTATCTACTTCATTATGCAGTAGCTTGAAGAAAAATACTATAGTAGCAACTTTTCTTCTAAATTCTAAAGTTGTGAATTTAAATTCATTCAAGGAAGTATGATAACTGAGATTGAAAATATATTCACCATGCTTTTTGTAATACAGAAATCTTAAGAATTTTTTCTGTACCTTTTCAATTTCATTTTTATGAACTGAATAATAGGGAGACCATATTATGGCACCATATTCCAGAATACTACGTACAAATGCATTATAGAGTGTCACTAACGTGGATATTTTTGTGAATTTAAATGAGTTCCTAATAATGAGAGCAGATATATCGTATTATAGGAACAAAATAGTCTTTGTTTATTCAATCAATTTCTGCTGTTAATTTGAATCATTAATAAATTACATCAGATGAATTTTGAATCGAAAACTGACAAAAACCATTTGTTGCGGTGACAAAATATCTGGTTGTGGATATATGACACTCAGATTTCGTTGAATTTACAAAAAAATTTCAGTTTTCTGTGTTGTGATTATAATATTGGGGAAGTATAGATATACTTTTAACTATGGACTTTGTATTTTACGTATGATGAGTAGAAACACGGGAAGTACGTATACTTCCTGGACTAGGCAGGAAAAAAGCTACTTTCTCGACGAAATAGCGTCCGGTAAGTGATCACTTCTCAGACATAGTTGCCGAGAAAACATTTTTGCACAGGAATAATAATTTAATGGATTTTTAAAGGTTTATGACAGAAGGTACGCGCGCGCTTTGAATGTTTGCCGAGAATTTTTGTGAACTATCAAAACCTGTGTAAATAATACGAAATAACTTTATCACTTACTACTGATAAGTGTTTCCGTATTTGATCAGTAACAAAAATAATGTTGTTGAATGGCCTCTTCTCACTCTCCATTCTGCTTGAGCACACACCTTCTTGTGTACTCTAGATAGTGTTACCTTTATGTTTAAATAATACCAATTCTTCGTTTATCAGTTGACAAATACGTTCCTTGGGAATAAACAACGTGCCACAATGGTATTATATTGTATTCAGGAGAAAACAGGGCCGTAGACCGAAAAGCTTTCATGGAATGATTATGAACATAGGCATATGAATCACATAATATTTATCTTCGGTTAGTTTTGGAAATTATTTGCATACCTCTTGTGCTGTTTTTTATTTCTTGGAGCGCACGAAAGGAAATTCCTATAATGTTCGTAGCACATCGGGCGTACCCAGGAAGGATAAAGAGAGGAGGTATACAGAGAAGTGCACAAAAAACGGCCAGAACTGTAACTTTTGAATTATTCGAAATGGGGTCTTGAAAATTGGTGAGCTGCTAGTATACCAAATTACTCATTAATTGATGAAACAATTTGTCTTCTATCACTTCCGGTTTCACCGGAAACGACCCCAACTTTTGATTTTTAAATGGGACACCCTGTATTGTATTCCATAATCGGTTAGGGATTGTCATAACGAATTCATCGATACCGGGTTTGGTAGGGTTATTTCGAACGATTACGCAGATATTCGCGTTTTAAGTTTCCATATGGTCAATGAGTGTGACAGAGAAAGAAGTTTTGATATTGCAAAGTCACACCCATTGAGCATATGGAAACTTCGAACGCAAATATCTTCGTAATCGTTTGAAATAACCTTATTAAACCCGGTATCGTCGAATTCGTCGTGATAATCCCTAACCGATTATGGAATACAATACAGGGTGTTCCATTCAAAAATCGAAAGTTGGGGTCGCTTCCGGTGAAACTGGAGGTGATAGAAGAAACATTGTTTCATCAATTAATGAGCAACTTGGTATACTTGCTACCCACCAATTTTCAAAACCTTATCTAGAATAATTCAAAAGTTACAATCCTAGCCGTTTTTTGTGCACTTCTCTGTATATTGTGTTGAACTTTTTTTTAAACTTTGGGAGGATATAAGTTCTTGGGAATATTTCCATTGGCAAAGAATTCCAAAGCTTCGCCGTTCTATGGACGAACGAGTTTTGGTAGAGTGTTGTTCGTCGTTTTTCAAGATTAATAACGAAGGGATGTACTGACTGGGCCTGCCGAGTTCGTTTGACTGGTATTGCTAGTGATGGAATTATAGCAGGGATTTCTGAGGAACATTTCCCGCGTGCATGAAAGAATCTATAGGAAAGTATAAGGCTTTGCTAAGGTGTTCTAATGAGGTCAAAGGATTAGTGAGTGAGGCATCACCCACCAGACGAATGAATGAAATCTTTGGATGGAATCTAAGGTCATCAGCGTATGTTTGGGTACTGAATCCCATACATGAGAACAGTATTCTGCTGCTGGATGGTTCTGCTGAATTAGGTCGAGCATCAAGGACAAGAGATAGTAGGTACCTTTCGCCCGGAAATCCTAATGGAGAGGTATTTTTTTTATGTTCTGGTTCCCACGAAATAGGATATCCTGTAATGTTCAGAGAACATCGTGAGAACCAAGGGAAATGAGGTAGGAATTGGTGTTCTTCTTAGATTTCTGGAGGTTATATGCCTCGGGGAACACCTTCCTTGGCAATGTATGTGTTCCAGAGCCTCGCTGTTCGTTGGATGAACGAGTCTTTGGAAAGAGATATTCTGCAGGTCTCCAAAGTGACCACGAAGGGGTGCGAAGCCTCAACGCGACGGGTCATTCTCGCGGGGACTGCCAAGGGAGGAACAATTGTTGATATTTCAGAAGGGCATCGTCCATGGAAATATCTATTAAATAGAGCCAGATCGCCAACTTCTCTACGGTGTTCCAGAAAAGTGAGTGAGTTTGTGAGCGAGGCATCACCCACGAGACGAATTGCCCTTTTTGGACATAATCCAATAGTTTCAGGGTATGTTTGGGTGCTGCACTCCAAATATGGGAATAGTATTCCAGGACAGGTCGGATCTGTGCCTTATAGATCATAAGCAGCTAACTGGAAGTGAAATAGCTCCTGGCCCGAAACAGAAAACCAAGTTTTTGGGATGTTCTTTTAGCAATTGATCTCACGTTATTTTCCCAAGAAAGGTTATTGCTGATAGTAATACCAAGCATTGAAATGGATGTCTTCAAAAGAATGGTTACTCCTGACAAGCTTATGTTGGGCACAGTGAGATCGCCTCGCCTTCTCTAGAGAAAAGACATGCTTGTGTTTTGTTTGCATTGAATTTGGTCCCGATTCGAGAATTGTTGCCAAGTCCATATTCATGTTGTCAACATTTCTTCCTCGTTCGTTCCTGATTTGCCTGGCTGGTATTGGAGCCCTGGAAGAGAAGGCGGTATGGAGGGTACTATCATCCGCGAAGCTGTGAACTGGACATGAAGTTGCTTTCAACTAGTCGTTGATATGGAGTAGAAATAGTGTTGGTGCTAGAATTGATCCTTGCGGATCAACAGCATTTATGATATGAGAGTCAGATGAAACTCCGTCGACCACTACATGGAAAGACCTGTTTGAGAGAAAACTAGCTAGCAGTAGTATATTGTACATCCGAGTGATCATACTTGAGAAGAACTCATCATCGCTTTTTCTGTATCGAAAAGGGAGGTTGGCGTGGAAGGAAAAGGAAATTGGATTGGGTTGGGTTGGCCGGAAAAGCAGCTACTGAAACACATGCCACAGTGTCTATGGTAAATGTGGTGGTATCGCACCGGGCGATGGTGATAGCCATCTTCCACCAATTAGCGTCCTTTTATTCGCCTTCTACGACAGGCAGGATTTACCGTAAGGATATATTCTAATCCGACCGCCATAACGCAATAATTATTTGAAGTAACTCAAAGGTATTGTACTAGTTCATAAATTGTATGGTTTCAAGAACAAAACCATATTTTTACTACCTACTCAATAAGTTAGTGTCAAAAAGCTAAGTAGAAAGATAAATACATTAAACCTTATAACATTCTTTATCTCTATGATTTGTTGCTACGAAATCAGGATAAAATTGTCCTCTTTAATTATTGGGTTTATTTGTCTAATACGAAATAAAAAGCTTTGATTAGTTTGTTGAGATGATAAGGACATCTCTGAATACATACTCGCTTTTATAGATATACCTAACTACTTTAAATGGCTGCCATTGGTGTTGTTGAATAATAGACAATACGACAGAATAAGGTTAACATAATTATCGTGATGTCATTGGCTCATTAATCTTATGTATTTTATTTTAGTGGCCAATAGTTGTAGATAATAGTATATTGTTTCATTAGGATCAAAAGTGACACTTTGTTTGACAAGCGAATTTTGCATTTGCGAAGCCGAGCGAAAGCAAAATTTGCGAGTCGAACAAAGTCACTTTTGATCCGAATGAAACATGCTATTTTTTCTGCAACCGAAACAATTAACTCAAATAAACATGTGAAGTAACCACCAATGCCGTGCCATATGTATGCAATGCAACAAATATTGACAAATAATCCATGTGGTAAGAATAGTCTACCTGCATTAACAGCAGGTTAGGTTTTCTAGGATGTTCGAATTGTAGTTTCAATATAAATACAACCACATAGTGACATATTTGTGTATGGACCAGGTGCTCTAATGGCAAATACCGCGCCAGTGCCAGCTATAGGTACAAGACGTGGAAAATGTTGGGTTAGTGAGCATATCAACAATGATCATATTGATAATAGTGATTATTTATTCCTCTCCATACTACACTGTGTTTGACTTGATAATCAAATGAAGCTAAACAATATCGTTGTTTGAGACAAAAAAACTATTGCTTGCCGTGATTATTCAAAAACAAGTTATCCATCCGGAGAATAACGAATGAAATACAGATCAAGCAAGTATTTGAATCTTGAAAGCTTCCCTGATCAAAACAAAAATACTCAACTGAGATGTTTATAATTCCGATACTGAACTATAATAAGATGTATTTTATATAATAAGAGCTAATTTTGGTATCAAAATGGACGACTTTTGTGTCGGTTGCAGAAAAAATATAATATTCTTTTCGCATATAGAATTGGATATTGCTCACGCCACGAAGACGTGGAATTTAAAATTGTCTACATCATTTCAAGAAATTCTATTCACATTGTCGTTGTTCAACAAGGCAAATTCGAAAATAAGTTACTTTAGTTTCTCGTACAGCACACTGATTGTCTCAATCATAGCCACAATGGTGTGGAGACTGTGAGAATAGAATGAGGATTGAGGAGTGAATAGAATCGAATGTATTCACTGGCATCTAATTGTCGAACGATAGCGAGAAAGGCAGTAGCGTAGCTATCTGAAAATTAGTCAAAGAGATCTATGACTTGGCACTACACAGTCAGATCTATAGTCTACACGTCATCGCGAGTTAATTTTTGATGAATTTCATTTTTGATACTATTCACACACGGAAGGATTATTTCGAATGTCAAAAAATATGGTTATCAGATTTCTTATTCCTCATAAACAATTCATGGATGTGCTTGATTGAATAAGATCCAGAGTTCATGCAAGACATATTTACTTAATTCAAACTTTAAATTCGCTCTGAAAGAAGATATAAATTTACTCATTCCAAGATTATATTTTGTCGTGCGTATATGAAACTTTCATTTGCTTCATTCGATTACATTTTGCTTGATTCAATTACTCCGTTTTTTCCGTATTTTGGTAGGTGTGACAGTTTTTCTAAACTTCGAAGTAATGTACGATGCTCATTACATAGTATTCCCGTTTTCTTGTTGTGAATAATGTTGTCGACTTAAAAAAAATGGATTCATTTGAGTTTTTTGAAGTTCCCGTCATAGTGTGTGGGGGGAGGGGGGGTGAATTTCACTTCCGAACTCGAGCAAGTCACTGGCGGGAGGTAAATACTCCAATTGCTTCGACGGCGCGAACAAAAGGAGGCTCGGCATACCGTGAAAGGGGTGCTTTATATACGGGGGGAGACAGGACTCGCCTAGAGACAATCTCCCGCTGAATGGGATCACAGGAGGTGCTCAATGCGTCCTCACAATGGCGGCATTATCTTTTGTCGCCAGCTGAATATATGTCGGTTTAGATAGTGTGTATTGTGTGAGCAAATTCTGATGTATAGACTCTTTCTTCGTACGGCGTGATTTTTTTCCATGAATGAATGAAATATATTGTATACGTTCGAATCGGAAGCTATATGGGGATGGGATCTCACTATTTAATTCGACAAAAATTTTAGGAAAATGTATATACAGGGTGTTTGATAATTGAATGTCATTATACGAGGAGACGATTCTTGGGCCCATTCTAAGAAGAAAGTTTCATATCCAAATATTGACATTCAATTATGAAACACCCTGTATAGGCTTACGGAAAAAACTCGTTTTGCACTCCCAGGACTAAAGTAAGTTCTTCAATCCCTCATAGAAAGGACGTAAGTGACCCATTTGATCTCTTACATATAGGTAAAATAAATACAGAAAAATTTCCACAAATGTTCATGAAATGAACAACAATGGTAGATGACCGGAGAAAAACAACTACATTTCTGGCTAATCCCACGCAGAACATTGAATTACATCCTTCCGAAATACTAACGCAAGTGTTTTTTCCCTATATACTGCCGATTGATTTCGATTTAGCAAGATCACTAACACAACGACACCTACAGACCGGTTTCAAGCTTTTCTAAAATTGGTATTGAGATGTCATCTTGATTCTTTTGACTTATTATATATCATCAGATGTGTAACTATCGAATCATCAATTAAGTATATCAATTTTACAATGAAACAAAAATCTGTCATTCAACATGATAACACAAATGTATCATTTCCTGAAATTTGATAAGTTTGTATAATTTACTATATTATACGTAAGTGTCACCCGATTTTATATAGTTTCCGCAAATTTATGCAACACACATTACATCACATCACCATTTAATAGATTATAGAAGGAAAACGGCAAATTCAATTTGACTGGTGAAATTTGCTGGTGATGAAGCAAATTGTTTCTCCTTTCAAATTGGTGAAAAAAATAATCTTTCCAATCAGAACTCAACGGTTTTTTCAGTTTTCATTTTCAACGGTCTAACTTCTAACTTATCCATTCTTCATTATGGGACAGAATATTTCAAACAAACTGAATTAAACAAACGATTTCTTTTTATATATCTGCCAAATGAACGAGTTTTCGTACAAAATAGATACATTATCCACATTATCTATGAAATTTTAAGGTGATTCTAATAATTCTTCGGATTCGTGAGCTTCATAGGTATACTTACTTATAGGTTAGGCAAATCAATGTTAGGTTAATTTATTAGAGATGTTGAAATGTTGGATTATTTTCTATAATTTCTCAACATTCATGAATATAGGTACATATAAACCTATACACGTGATATTTTTCTTTATGGAACAATAAACATGAAACATGGTTTTGTCAAGATCCTAATCCTCGTAATAAACTAAACTAAACTAGTATAAATTATTCGAACATCTTTTTTAATTCTTATGTATGTACTGTTTACTAAGTGGAGATGTGGAATTAATTCGAAAGAATACACTTATATGAATATTTGCTTTAAATATCACATGATTCGTTTAATGGAATGTGATGACATACAGTTACAGAAAATGAACTCTCCACACAATCATACAAATGATATTTAATCAGATATACAGGGTTTCTGGAGTTGGTAATAGAAGACGAAACAACAAAACACGATCAAAGTGAAGGCCTGGAAGTACCACCAAGCAAGCCACCAAGTTCAACATTGAAATGGAGAATTATTCTGGACGAATTTTTTCAATGTACAGTCACAGTGTACAGTGTCAAAAGCCCAGAGCGGAAAGATCCATATTCACAATAATATTATGATATGAAATTTTTTCATGGATTGTTAATTATTTATAACATATAATATATGTTGAAGATAATTAAAAGCCCTTTTTTCTGAACTTTCATCCTCTTGTAATTGTTCATCATAACCCTATACGCTATCACTGTTGTTCGGTTTATCCTTTTTAGGAACACCAGCCAGTTATATGACAACCCTACTTCAACATATTATTTTTATGTTAATCCATCCAAATACTAGATTTATTTGAGTTTTTTTAAATGTTTTATTCAGCTAAGACATGTCAACTCAAAGGAGAATAATATTTTGAGGTGTTACCCGTGAAGAAATACTCTTCTTATCGCGGGACCCCCTTTGCCAGATGAAGGTATAGGTAGGTACCGAGCAAAATATTGTTTCTAGCGAGTAAACAGATCAACACAGGATGTTAGCTCAAGCCACGTTCACGCCCGATATTGATGTTGACGTTTAATATCGGATTGAAAAGGTGTTCACACAAATATCGTAAAATTTTAACACTGACATCGCTTTAGTTTCCATATTTTTGATTAATATTGATTTATTTCTTCAGATTTTTGGGATTTTTATCCTCATCGTCTCTATAGGAATTAGAATCTTTAGTATTATTTCTATACAAATTCATATGATTTGCCCCAATTGTAATCAAACTAACGGTATTTGTTGTTATCAAACTGTTGATGGTTCAAAAGTTATTCAATTTTTCAATAACAAAAAGGCTGTTTTGAATAACCCCATATGTATTTCGGAATCTGTATTAAATGCTAGGTAACTTTTTCTAATGATTGCATGGTTATATATCTTTGTGGGTTTTTTTTCAAATCTGCCAGCGGCATTTAAAAATCGACTTAAATATTTCATTCGCTGACTCAAGGAAAACGAAATTTTGCTCAGGTACCTAATTGATGAGAAGTAATACATGTCATAAAATTATTTCTGGGGAAAGTTGCATCAAGGTGGATGAAATTTGTGAAAGAAAAAATCACAAATGTGACATAGTTTTATTCGAGGTTTTATTGTAATTAATTTTTTTATATAGAAATGAAAGAACATAAAGAACTTTTGAACCATCTACAAATTGGATAACCACATATACGGTTAGTTTCATTGGAAATGGCCCCCCTATACCACCCAACTTCTTTTGATCCCTGACTTATGAGACACCCTGTATAGATAAAAAAAATTAGTTGTTAAATAGTGACACCTCGTTTGAAAAATATATTGAGAAGAAGAATATAATATGTGTGTATTATAAAATTTCACTTTTTTTGGACGTTTCAGGAAGGAATGTACAGGGTGGGCAAAATTGGGCGTTTTCACCGACTATCTCAATAACTAGAGGAGTTATCGAAAAAACGATATACATGTTCCGGGTTCGATTTTGGAGAAACCTCGAATGGCACAATCAAAATTTCGATACCTTCATTCGTTTTAGAGATACAGGGGGAAATTGAAAATTTGCCGATTTCGATTTTATTTTCTGACTACTTTACGGTGAGAGGTATAAAAAAATTTCAAACGTATATTCATACAGTATGATTCGCTGTTGCGTTCCAATTAACAGTGCTGCTCCTAAAGCGGCGCATGGAGTTAGTAACAAAGCCTACACAGAACACGCAAAAAGATATGATGATGTGGTTGTGAGCGTCAGAGAAGAAGTAGGACGGTGTATGTAGGTGGGTGTGGAAAAAACTACCAGCCGAGCGTGAGAGCGGGCCAGCTGCTTAAGTAGACCTCGGTCTCGGGGGTTAACGATGATAGTTAGCAGGCCTGCCACTGCGCATATGGTAGTCAGTACATTACTAGCCTACAAAACACAGCTGAAAAACTCTGAAAAGAGAGCTGATGGGCGGTGCCTGAAAAGGATGTTAGCCAGCTCTCTTGAGCGAACCACATCAGTCATTGAAAACACTTGGGGTTGGCAAAAAGGTCCCATTGGGGACTAGTTGCTGACGTGAAAACGTCCCCCACCAGTACCAGTACCAGTACCATACAGTATGATGCGTGGAATCCATTGGCATCATCAGAAATTTCATACACGGTGACGTCGAAAAGATACGGCAGCCAATTATGATTTTTCTAATGGAACACCCCGTATATTTTGGCACAGTTGAATAGTCCCAGGCGTTCTCATTACAAATATATATAACCCTACCTTTTCTTTCCACAATTTCAGATATATTCGCAAAAATATATTCAGTGTGTCATATTTCTTATGGTTACACCCCCGTATCTTCTGTAAAAATAATTGAGGTAGGATTCAAAAATTCGCAACTGTCAGAAAAATACAAATGATACACTCATGGAGTCATGGACCAAGTGGGATCATCTCCAATGATAACACTGCTCGCCAGCAGCTATGGAATCATCGATATTTCTGGATAATGCTATCAACAGGCAGAATCGAGGTTGAAAATGACACTCTGTATATATTAACCAAAGGTGGGAAATAAATATCATAGGGAATGTTATTTCCAGACAAATGGATATTTGGTGAGAAATAAAATGGGAAATTATTCGATTTGATATCATTGTTATCAAGATATCAAATCGAATATCAAATCGAATAATTTCCCATTTTATTTTTCACCAAATATCCATTTTTCTGGAAATAACATTACCTATGATATTTATTTTCCACCTTTGGTGAATATATACAGAGTGTCATTTTTAACCTCGATTCTGCCTGTTGATAGCATTATCCAGAAATATCGAAGATTCCATAGCTGCTGGCGAGCAGTGTTATCATTGTAGATGATCCCACTTGGTCCATGACTTCATGAGTGTATCATTTCTATCTTTCTGACAGTTGCGAATTTTTGAATCCTACCTCAATTATTTTCACAGAAGATACGGGGGTGTGACCAAAAAAAATGTGACACACTGAATATATTTTTGCGAATATATCTGAAATTGTGGAAAGAAAAGGTGGGGTTATATATATATTTGTAATGAGAACGCCTGGGACTATTCAACTGTTCCAAAATATACGGGGTGTTCCATTAGAAAAAACATAATTGGCTGCCGTATCTTTTCAACGTCACCCTGTATAAAATTTCTGATGATGCCAATGGATTCCACGCATCATACTGTATAAATATACGTTTGAAATTTTTTTATACCTCTCACCGTAAAGTAGTCAGAAAATAAAATCGAAATCGGCAAATTTTCAATTTCCCCCTGTATCTCTAAAACGAATGAAGATATCGAAATTTTGATTGTGCCATTCGAGGTTTCTCCAAAATCGAACCCGGAACACGTATATCGGTTTTTCGATAACTCTTCTAGTTATTCAGATAGACGGTGAAAACGCCCAATTTTGCCCACCCTGTACTATACTGTTTTCAACACAAAAATGGAAAATAACTCTTGACATTGATGCCTTATATATTTTGTATCTTGGCACTTGCTAGAAGTTGTCAGAAAAACTGTGTGAGTTACAAATGATCTAAATGAACTTACCTACCATTTTCATTGTGTGGAATGTAGTTTATTTAAAAAAAAAATATGAAAATGAAATACCCATCAGAAGCTAACCCTAATTATCAGCACAGTTATTAGTCTAGGAAATCTACAAATTGCATGGGTTCCGTTGTTTTTTAAGCAAAAAAACTGCCGATTTTCTAGCTGTTCAAGACGTTTTGAAGAGTCTCAAGTGAAATAGCACTAAGTATGAACATTCAACGAATATATTTTTATGAAAACTTGTATTGAGTATTCCGAATTTGAAAATATGTAGTATGTATATTATTTCCACACATTTATTTTGTGGGGTCGACTACTTCAATTGTGCAATAAGAATGTAATGTTCTAGAATAACCTATATATACCTATCAATGATGGATGATGATGCAACCATAGAAAACAGAGTGACTTCATACAGTATGTGCTACAATCATGGTGTCAATTTGAAAACGTTCAGCGTTCGCACTTGCCTAAATCAAGGATAATTTGAAAATATGACTATAAATACGTCTAATTACATATCAAGGGATGCAACACTGTTGAAGCGTTTTATTGTTGTATTCTTCTCAACAACCTGATCTGCACGGCACCTAGTCTTTACGTTTTTAATAGATAGATAGATAATATATTACCGTTTTTGCCATAATACAATGATCGGTTCGTCATACAAAAAATATTTGCATCAAAATGTTAATGGTATACCTACATGAAAAAAAAAAACAATAACTATAGATATGATAAAAATTTGTTGAACAAATGGAATTAGAAGCGAGTCACATTTACATAAATTGGTATACACAGTTATATAAAATACTAGTACAGTACCTACACATGCACAAGTTTAGCACCAACATATTATAGATTTATGAATTTTATTATTGTTGATTTGACATTTGAAGATATGATTGAAAGTCTGCTGTGGTATATAGAAGCTATTTTGGATAAGAATAATATATGTTTTACTTTTTTTTTAATATTGTAGCTGAAGTTTTTTAGTTGATTATAGAGGTGACTGCCTGCATAATTGGGTGATTTTTTATAGATCATATAATTAAAACTATTCAGGTAGATCGATTTCTTAAAGAATACTTGTGTACTTCAGAGCATTTTTTTAGTCGAGATATATTTTTATGGATATAGCAGAGAATTGTGAGTATATAGATGCTGCACACTGTTAGAATATGTTCCATTTTGCATGATTCTTGATGTTTCAGATTGAAGATTAAACGAATTATCCGTTTTTGAGATGTGAAGACTCTCAACCAGTCAGTTGCTTGACTCCATGAGGCAATATTATAGCTTATTGCAGAGTAACCTAGAGCATAATACACATTTATTAGTGCTTTTTCATTTAGATATTTTTTTAGTGAGAGAATGGCAAAGTAAGTTTTGTTGAGTTTGTGACAGAGGTTATTGATTCGCCCCAGGGTTGGTGCAGGATCTATAGTGTGGTGCCTAGGAATCTAATGGATTCAGATGAAATTATTGATGAGTTGCTGTCAAGGTTGATTTTACTCAAACAAGGGGCAGCATATTTTCCAAAACAGTGTAGTGTAGTGAATTGCATGTAAGATGTTTTCTGAAGATTAACTACCAGATGATTTATTTCACGCCATAATGTGAATTGGCGTATTAGTGTCTTAATAGCAAACCCTACCTCTATTTTTTTAAATTTTTGAATCCTTTATGTACTTATAGGCACTCAATTCTCATACCGATCTCATCCCAATAAACGATGAGATATATATACGAAGTGATTCACTATAACACAACGCAAGTCGTCTGTTTCACAAAAGATAACAGAGCTGGCTTCAGAATGGGCCGTATGCGTCCCATTAAAGGGACTTAGGGCCGGATTAGACGGGGCATATTAATAAAGTCATAACGCTGTGTTATGGGATACACTTTCTGGGCTTGTATATTACTTTGTCAGTTCGCGTTCGCGCGTATTAATTTGGAACAATTGTCGATTGTGGGGGTGTGATTAGGACTATTTCTCAACGGAACGAGAACTTTACGATATATGCAGGGTGTTTTAATGAGTTTTAATGAGTGCGACAAAGCTCAGGGGGTGAATTCTGCATGAAAAAAAAAATGACAGTTTGCTATATAACTTTTGTCAGTGGCATACATCTTTTCTTTAAAGCCAATTAAGATCATCACCATTTCGTATGCGCGCCAATGATGAACATATAATATCAAAAAATGAACAATAACTTATAGACCTATTAAAATTCTCATCTACACACTGTTTTACCACATAACCAAACGAATTTTTTACCCCTCTCAAAGAAAAAAAAGGTGTAAGAAATCGGTATGGTTAGTGGTAAATCAGTGTGTATAGTGTATTATCGTGCCAAAGGTTCCACTCTTCGATATACCACCAAATCCTATTCTATAACCCACCCTTGCCTAACTGTCCTGTATACAAACCCCCAGTAGCACAAATTTTGGCAGGATATTGACTCCATATTGGCCCAATATCGAAAATATTGAGGCAATGCCCATGTCAAGATTATGTGCTATACAGGGGAAGCATTGATATTGTGATTTAAAAAAGAGCAAGAAGCATCAGTATGGCTGCATGATGCAACAAAGACAAATATATTTTTACCCAACAATCAGCTGATGATAGCAGATCGTTGCTTCTCTCTCGTTTATCCAATTCATTGAATTTGGTTCTCTATATAGGTACATCTTTGTTTGCAATATATGAACGCTCGATTTTAAATGTGGCGAATTGATTATTGATAATGAAATAAAAACCAAAAACTGGGACTTTTTGCTCTAACACGCACTTATGGAATGATTGGCGAACTTTACTAAAGGTTTGGTATTTACTATACCGACTATATTTATTTCAGTGATATATGACATTTGCGCGGAGCCTAATATACTAATTTTATCTGATGAGACATTTCATTTTCTTTTTCGTTTTCCAATGGTATGATGGTCTTCAGCAGTATAAAAACGTATCATCCATCATAAAAATATTCTATAATAGTAAAAGATGTCTCCTGTTTAAATTCATATCTCACAGAATATATGCAATCGAGAAATTCGTACCTACTTATGAGACTTCCATAAATTATTGAGTGATCTATTTTCAATCTGAAATAACTGAAATATTTCACTAGTACTGAACTGTATCAGGTAATATACGTATGATGCAAATGTATGGAATGAATTCATTTCAAAACAAGACGACTTTCGAAAAAAAAAACAAGAACTAGAGTTCAGAACTTTTTCTTCGACGTATTTTTTTAACTAGACGACCCTTCGATGATCAATTCTCAGTAGCAGACCTCTGCAAGATTCAATTAATCACATGATAATCCATTTTAATTTCAATCTTCTTATGCAACATTTTGACTGTTGAATAAACGATCGGTAGACCTTTCAATCAAGGTGTCACATGACCCCTATTTGTATTTGAAAAAATCGTCCATTACGTCTTTACTTCAACACCGGTGACGTAACATCTCTCATATGAATATCATGAGATGAGGCTTCAGAAATTATAACTCACGTGTTTTTGGAATTTTTTCAAATGTCGCCCATTTCTGAAATAATGAATTTATTCCATACATTTGCATCATACTGTATATATGCGTTCTTTCGAAAGACCTCAATTCGGTATATCCAATTCAGGTCAAGTGAAAAACTTCAGTTAGTTCATCAGAACGAAGGAATATCACATTAGCAGAAGGCAATGATCACATGGCTCAATAATGCGAGGGCGAGTTTCGTATAGGTATACACATTTTGGCTCTTCCGTAAGACTCCATATAAATTTTAATCATTGAGCAACATCAGTAACCACAATTTTTGTGAAAAAAGTTCTATAGTTCGATGTGCATTCATTACCCTCGATTTTTTGGGATTTTCTCTTCTCGTTTCTATAAAATGAAAATATGAATATTATTTCAATACGTGTAGTAAGGACAACTCAGATGATTCGCCCCAAAATGTCACTGCGTTTGAAGAATTTTCGTATCAGAGAGCCGAAAAGAAAAATTCACTAACTTGTCAGTGACAATTTGTATTGAAAAAGGTTTGGAGAAAAGGAATAAAGGTATATAGGAAAAATATCAAATTTTTACTTAGCTTTGGACGTTTGGGGAACGAATCTGCTCCCATTTTCAACATAAAAAATGGATATATCATAGTGAAAATTGGTGACGTTGGCAATCAAATGAGTTACAGGATGTTTTCATTAATCAATCTTGAATTTACCATTTTTATTTTCAGATTTCAGTAGTGAATGCCATATTCTATCTATATCAACTGAACAGGAAGCAATATTCAAGATGGACAACATACAGTGTGTCCACCTTAAGGACTTACCACCCCTGTAAAATTGTTATTACCTGACCGATTTCGAAAAACTTTTTTTTGTTGGATAGGTATTTGAAATGTCCATCCAACAAGAGAGTGATTTTACTGATGAACTGTAATCGTGGCCAACTGCGACCAGCTTTATTGACCCATATTTGAGAAAGTACTATTAGGGATTTTTTTTCACAAAAAACAATGATGGATTCTGAATCACGATCACTTGAAAAACACCTTTACTGATTTTTATCATCATAAAACACAGGGTGTCCGAAAAAACGAATTATGTTTTTTTTTAATCGGTGATCAGAGAATGTAGTATTGTGGTATTTTTGAGAAGAATTGATGACACTGATTATTATTGAGGATCACTTTGAACATATCTGTACCGATTTTCATCATTCAAAAATACGATGTGTATGAGAAAACAATTAAAAAGAAAAAGTAGGCAATATTTTTTCTTCAACTCAAAAAAAAATATTAATTTGATTTTTCGAACACCCTGTATTTGATGATGATGAAAATCGGTACAGGTATGTTCCAAGTGATCCTGATTCACCTTTTTATTTTGAGTGAAGAGTTATCAGGATGAAAAATATTGCTTACCTATCCTTTTTAATTTTTTTCTCAGACACATTGTATATTAAAATGACGGAAATTGGTACAGGTATATTTGAAATAATCCTCAATGATAATTTGTGATTACTTCTTTCTAGAAAAACCACAGAACTACATTTGCTGATCACCTATTTGAAGAAAATGATGATTCGTTTCTTCGGACACCCTGTGTTTTATGATGATGAAAATCGGTACAGGTATATTTCAGGTGGTACTGATTCAGAATCCATCATCAAGTTTCGTGGAAAAAAATCCCTAATACCTAGTACTTTCTGGAATATGGGTCATTGAAATTTGTCGCAGTTGGCCACGATAACAGTCCAAGAATTAGATCACTCTCTCATTGGATGGGCCTTTCAAATACCTATCCAACAAAAAAAGGTTTTTTGAAATTGGTCGGATAATAACGATTTTACAGGGGTGGTAAGTCCTTAAGGTGGACACACTGTATATATGGCAGAATGGAATCATATTAAAATCATTGGAAAAGAAGATAACAACCAGAAAAGAAAAACCAAAGAATCTGCTTGATACATTCTTCTGAACGAAGACAATAGCATTGCATTGCAACTTTCGCAGCTTCTTCCATCTCTGTCTCTGGCGGTGTATTTATCAAAATCGTCAAATCTCGGTATATAAATCATCCTATTATTTATTAAAAATTATTGGAACAATATTTGATGGAAAATGTAATTTCTATCAAAAGCACTAATGAGAACTACCAAAGAATTTAAAAAACTTCTTCTGGCAGTTGTGACAACTATTCAAAGCTGAACAGCAGCCAAGTTTTGATCGATTTTTGTTGATTCTCCATGGAAATGTATGTGGTGTTGGCAAAGTGCCGTGAGAAAAAATATTTCTCACATGCAGTACGAGCAATACATGGTTTTGAAGCTATGAGAAATGCGCTACTTTTCATAGCAGTAGTAGAAAAAATTCTTCAAACGCAGTGACATTTTGGGGCAAATCATCTGATTTGTCCTTACTACACGTAGGTATACCTATATTGAAATAATATCCATATTTTTATTTTATAGAAACGTGGAGAGAAAATCTCAAGCTCCAAAATCCTCTCACCTCAATCTCTTAGCCTCATCGATGAACGGCCTCTTCTCCCCCTCACTCAACAGCTTCCACTCGGCCCCCAGCCTCTTCGAGATCTCGGAATTGTGCATCTTCGGGTTCTCCTGAGCCATCTTCCTTCTCTGTCCTCTCGACCACACCATGAAGGCGTTCATGGGCCTCTTGATGTGCTCCTGGTTCACCGGTTTCGGTGACGACATTCTCGAACGTGATATCGTCAGCGAAGCTCGAATTGCCGTCAAAGTAACAACTAGACGACGTCGAAGTAACAAGTAAGCATCGCTAACTCACAAATTCGCGGTGGTAAACAAACGTTTCGATCAAGTTGTTGTTGCGACTGTCGATGGGGACGATATAGTGGCATGTGGCGTTTCGGCCGTTTCGGGAGATCGCGGGGAAGAGCTTCTTGTCTCTGTTGGTAGGAGTGGGGTGGGGGGGATATAGGGGGCGGGGTGTTGTTACAAGTGTGCGCGGATTATGCGAATTTAACCGCTGGATTAGCGGTAATAGCGAGGAATTGGTTAAACGGAAGATTGGCGGTTAGGCGTTGTTGAAGAAATTTGGAGGGCGCGCTGTTCGTGGTTGTTTGTGGTAATCGGCATCCTCGAGGTTAACTATGTATGATATACGGGGTAACTTGGAAACTGGTAGCAAATCAAGTTTGTACATCAATTTACTGAAACAGTTTATTCTTCAGCAGTGGCGTAGCTGTATCGAAATTTGTCGGTGGGACCCTTCAGATTGTGGCGAAACCCACATGGAGGGTGAAGATTCTTCACGAAGGAAACAATAGGTATAGGAATAGGTATACGAGCCACACATGGAAATAATTCAAATGCATCGATTATTTCGAATCCCAATAACTCGAAAATATAGTTGCTCGCAGCGACCTCTACCAAGAACATATTTTTCACACAAAAGTGTTCTAGAAATCTATTTGTCTACTATGAAACGTTATACAGGTACGCACAAAAAAGTTATGACTTCTCAAAAGACTAAAAAGACATGTAGGTGGCGCCACCCCCACGAAAGAGACAACTAACCTGAAATTTGAAATTGTCATTGGAAAATACCCCTAGATATCAAATTTTATTAGAATATCATAATTATCTTGGAATTTATTAACAAAAAACAAAAATAAGAATTCAACTTTGACACTCTGAATCTCAGAAACGGATAACTTTCGAACACATGTTTATACGAACTTTTCTTCTTATTTTGACGTCAGCTATACATGCTCCTGAATTTTCTACACATACTGAAGAAACACCCTGTATATCTACTTTTCCCGTCCATTTTTGGGCAAACATATTAATTGAATCATCCATAGCTGAAGACGATGTTGGTTTCTTGAGATTTTCTGATGCCTCTAACCTAGACATTGATGACAAGATTGACAAGTCTAATAGTCGTTCTTATATATCCCATTTAAGCCCTGATGAGATAGTTTTTCATCAGTTTCAATTTCAAAAATCTTGTTTCAGCTATTGATGCAGTTGAAAGTAACCAGAAGAGGCAAAAATAGGAAACATAATGTTAACCTCCAGAAGTATGGATGCTAGTCTATTGAATTTTCTTATAATCTCAGATTCAAAGTATGATTTCAAAGCGATTATTCATACAGATCAACTAACATATCTTCATATATCTCTAATTAATATAAAGTAGAGACAGTTTTCCGACTACCTCTAATTCTTTTCCCTCTGAAAGCGATAAGAGTTTATCTGGTAGTGACGCACTTCGAACCTATTACTCAGGTCACAGAGACTATGAAATCTTTGTTTATATAGTTGGAAAAATTAATATATCTAAACAGCAATATTACCTACATATTGACTTTGAGGTACGATTCTGTGATGTAATATTGATGTCTGCTGACGTGCGTTGCATGGGGAATCTGAGACTTCCAGTGTTATTATCAACTTTTTGGCACTTGATGCTTCAGGCGGGCAGACTAACATACTTCGTAAAGAATGCTGTATATGAAGTGAGTTTTTTTAACATATGCTTTCAAATGCTACAATATCCTCCTATTGTCGTCGATCGTGCATAATCGTTTTGTTAGAAATTCTGACTGGTTTGAAATTATTATGAACTAAAATCGAAAAACCCATCTGATGGACATTGTGTTCTATGAGTCTATAGTGTCTATATGGATATGAAAACATGGTTCCCATGCATAGTACATTCGTTTTTATTTCAAGGAATGGATAACGGATCAATATGATTGTCAGAATCGAAATTCTTTTTATAATGGTGAATTTTTCTATTCTTTTTGAAAATAAAAGTATGATAATGGTCGATTTGTACTACTTACAATTAGTTGTTATACTAGACTTACCTATACATTCCTATCCCTTACCTACCTCATGCCAATAATGAACTATCGATGATGTTCCCTTGTTTCTTTTTGTGTTCGATTGAACCACAACTTGTATTCTGGAAAGAATCTTTATAAAACGGTTAACTATTTGAATGATTCAACATATCAATATTCATAACATCGATCATCATAACTCGAATACCTACCTATATACAGGCAATGACTATACATTTTTGCCAGACTGAAAATACCTGCATATACCATATGAACATTTAAATTAATGTTTTGCAAATAATACCGTGCTAGCTACATTTTATCTATAGGTATAGTATATAGCTGGATTCCTCCGAAGTGTCCCTCAGGATATAACTGGCTCTCGTTGCTCACGAGTTTCTATCTGCTTAAAAAAGGTTGAAATCAGTCTTGAGTGAGCCACACTATCTGTATCTATAAGTTCCAAAACTCTTTATCCTCTCATGCATTCTATCGATGTCAACTAATTATATAGTGTGTCCCACTTACCATGCTCACCATGGGTATCTTTTTAACGGTGAGAGATACGAGGTCGGTTAAATGACACCAAATGTGGAGTTTGTCAAGGCCAACTATAATGTGAAAAAATATTTTGATAAAATCTATTCTTTTTTGTTTTATACGCAAAAAACAGATTTTGGTCATTTTCATGTCTCCTCCGTAACTTCTTTATTTATGAAAATATTCAAATAGGAATTTCACATTCTCATGGCAGTTTTTGAAAATGATTTCGAAAAAAATATGAAATTTATACCAACTCTTCTAATATTTGAAATATCAGCACCAACTTTAGTTTTACAAATGTAGGTCAAAGCTCACTATGACTTAGTTACAAATAACTTTTTTTCTCTTACAGATGATATGTCGCAGTTATTGTGTTGATAACAACGGAGTTATCGTCATTTATACAAAAACAAAAAATCATTTGGAAGCCGTCATCTTGAATTTATAAATTTTTACAAAAAAATCATGATATCCGACCTCAAAAACCCCCACTTGCCAATTTTGAATGGAATCGGACCAAATCTTGTCCGCCATCTTGGAGCAGCCATTTTTTTTTAATTTCAACAAAAATTCCATAACGAATTGTCACCGAAATTATGAACACCTGCCAAATTTCAAGTTAATCGAAGTTATGGAATTTTCGCTGAAATTAAAAAGAATGGCTGCTCCAAGATGGCGGACAAGATTTGGTCCGATTACATTCAAAATTGGTAAGTGGGGGTTTTTGAGGTAGGAGATCATGATTTTTTTGTTAAAATTTATGAATTCAAGATGGCGGCATCCAAATCATTTTTTGTTTTTGTATGAATGACGATAACTCCGTTGTTATCAACACAAAACTATTACTGCGACATATCATCTGTAAGAGAAAAAAAAGTTATTTGTAACTAAGTCATAGTGAGCTATGACCTACATTTGAAAAACTAAAGTTGGTGCTGATATCTCAAATTCTAGAAGAGTTGGTATAAATTTCATATTTTTTTCGAAATCATTTTCAAAAACTGCCATGAGAATGTGAAATTCCTATTTGAATATTTTCATAAATAAAGAAGTTACGGAGGAGACATGAAAATGATCAAAATCTGTTTTTTGCGTATAAAACAAAAACGAATAGATTTTATCAATATATTTTTTCACATCAAAGTTGGCCTTGACAAACTCCACATTTGGTGTCATTTAACCGACCTCGTATCTCTCACCGTTAAAAAGATACCCATGGTGAGCATGGTAAGTGGGACACACTGTATAGACATAGAATATGATGGTACAGACAGGCAAGAAATCATCCACACACTATAAATGTGGCCATACAGCCTAAAGCGCTTATTGAAATTAGGAATCCAGCTCGAAGGACCAATCGGTTATCCTCCCTCTTCAAAAGTCGCGCTACTTCTTCCTCTTCTCAACATTATTATTGCTGTACCCACAGCATCTTCTTCGCAGCGCCACTGTGATCTGTGTTCTTGGAGAAACAGCGGGAGTCGTTGTTGAAGATTGGCGATACGATTAGGTCGCTGGCATAGCCAATGACGACGAAAAAGGCGGGACGAACGGTATATGTGTGGGTGGAGGGGGATCCATGGCGACGCAGCAACAGGTGGTGGCAGCGAGTTCTCCGACTGCTACTACAAAGATAATCCAATTCTTGGGCAAGATCATCTGATGGTATTACACTGTCAAAAACAAACATCGAATGACAGGTAAATGGGGACGAAAAACATAATGGAAGCAGACCTACGCGAACTATAGTCTTTTCCAGCAATGATGCTGTGATTGGAGTTCATTCTGATCATTTTAAAGATAGTTCTAAACTGAATCCAATGGTTTTAATGACTTCAAATATATTATGAAACCAAAATAGTATATGGTCCTGATGATGAAGCCAAAGGAGTAATTTCATCAAAATACTTCTACATAATGATTCAGTGGGAACAAAAGCAGCTAGGTATATACAGGGTGTGAATTTGAAAACTTCCAATGCGAATATCTCGCGAAAGAAAAAAGTTAGAAAAACGCCGTTCGGCAAAAATGCTAAAGAGTTAAGGGGAACTAGAACCACCATATTTTGGCCAAGGGATGAGTCACCCCGTCGGCGCGACACACCCCAACTTTGAAATGTTAAAAGGCACTACCTTTTATGTGATGCCTCGAATGAACAGTCTCAGTCAGTAGTATTCACCTGTACAAGACTTTTTTTCCACCCACTACAGGGTGTACGAAAAATATAAAATCGAATAAAATAAAATGAATTGTGTTAAAAGGATATTTTATTTGATCAGATGTTCAAAATGCATTCCATTCTGTTGTAAGCAATAGTATAATCGATGTTCAAATGCCATTCTAACATTTTGGAACACATCTCTTGGAATATATATCGGTACTCTGCATTTTATTTTATTCGACTTTATGTTTTCCGTTCACCCTGTAGTGAGTGGAAAATAAGTCTTGTACAGGTGAATACTACTGACTGAGACCGTTCATTTGAGGTATCACAAAAGAGGTAGTGCCATTTGACATTTCAAAGATGGAGTGTGTCGCGCCGACGGGGTGACTCATCCCTTTACTGAAGTATGGTGGTTCTAGTTCCCCCTAACTCTGTAGCATTTGTGCCAAACGGCGTTTTTCTAACTGTATTATTTAGCGAGATATTCGCATTGAAAGTTTTCAAATTAAGACCCTCGAATCAATGTTTTTCGTACACCCTGTAGTGGGTGGAAAAAAAGTCTTGTACAGATGAATACAACTGACTGAGGCCGTTCATTTGAGGTATCACAAAAGAGGTAGTGCCATTTGACATTTCAAAGTTGGGGTGTGTTGCGCTGACAGGGTGACTCATCCCTTCACTGAAATATGGTGGTTCTAGTTCCCCTTAACTCTTATTTCGCGAGATATTCGCATTGAAAGTTTTCAAATTTACACCCTGTATACATATACCTGATGGAGACAGCATCAAACACGTAATTCAAAATGACAATGAACAGAATGAAACTAACCTACCAAATGATGGATTTTGGATGTGATTATACGTCACAATTTTGAACGGAGCAAATTTATTGCTATATACTTCTGGGGACAAACCCAAAACGACTTCCATCAATTGAGATGAAGGATAGAATGAAAATGAAATTGATCTACCTATATATACTGAAGTATATGCGAGAAGGTATTCGTTGCTGACTCTTTAAAGTTTGTCCAAGATATCAAATTTCCATCATCAGGGAACTACAACAATATACCATTATAGGTAACATTGATTCTGCAAAAGAATTTTACTTACCATCTTTGGTGAGGTGGTGCGTTAATGATAAAATTGTATAAGACGATAATGACATAGTTGAGAAAACGAACAAAAAAGAAGATCAAACAATAATTATGTGATTTATTAAAAAAAATAATAAATTCTAAATTTTGAGAAATATGAAAGTCATTTGTAGAATAATCCTTTTTGTGGTCGTTTTCATAGCTCTTCAATGTAGGGTTCAATCACAAAATGAGCTATATGAATATGTGTCAATTCTATAGTGAAAGAAAGTAACTTAAGTAACTCAATCATTTTGGAGATAGTTTTACTAAATTCAATATTCTCAGACTCCTAAAGATCAACCAATTCTTCGTGAGGTTGCTAATATATGATATAACAAATATAGCAGATGGTCCTGATGAAGTCAAAGATCTAGGTGATTTCATCAAGATACTCAAAAGGATTCAGGGGGAGCAAAAGCAGCCATATATATACATATACCGGGAGACAGCATCAAACACGCATTCCAAAATTCCAACCAACTAGAAGTCCATATTGCTAAAAGTGGAGTGAAATATTTCACAGGAAGGAAGGACTTCGAGCATTCCTTCCTTCCTGTGGAATAAACAAAATGATGAAATTACCATTTTCGTCATCTTGAACCGTGTAAATGCAGCTATACAACTGATGGGGAAAAACACAAAACATCTTCCATCAAAATATGAAACGGACATCAGAATGAAACTGATCTAGTGACGTATCTGTTTTCCTCTTGGTGCTGAGGTAAAGCTGAATAAAGCTATCATCCTTGATGGCCGAAAATTCTGCACTGATGCTCCATCTCCGTTTAATTTTGTTTCCTTCAAAGAAATTCTCATTGGCTCTAATAGTTTCAGAGTCGAATACAACGAAACTGATCAAGCCTGGAGCCATTAGAGCTATATAGTCTCATCAGGAGATCTCAGATGGAGCAAATGTATGGCTACACTTGATGGACGCACTATATTGAGCTCATTGAATGACTCCTATCAAAGGACAGATGTCTGAATGTGCGAATGTGGCAAAAACAGAATGAAACTAATTTTCACTTAATGATATTTTACTTTTCTCTTGGTGAGGTTGCTAAATCCAGTTATATTTGTTCGAAAATTCAACGAAGATGCTTACTGATGACTTGAATAGTTTCAAAGCTCTCAAATACATACAAAACCTAAATAGCAGAGATGGTCATGAGGCCAAAATAAGTAATCTCATCACCATCAAGGAACTTCAAATGCATCAGGTATCCTGTGGGGACAAACAACCATTTGAATGGTCCGAAAAACAGAATAGAACTCAACTTGAATAAATATGCTGCGATAAAATTGATATTGAAGATTTTGAAGATATTCTCATTGGTTTATATGAATGGTTTCAAGGTCTACGAATGTATAACGAAACCATCGATATAGCAGGTGATCTCAAGGGTAAAAATAATATACCGGGTGACACCAGGAGACATGTAGCAGCCTGTAGTTTTTTTATTTGAAGAGATAAAATTTTGAAATCCACAGGGGGTATATAATAAATGGTAGCGCAATTTACGAACTCAACGACAATTTTTTTAAATCGCCTGTTTGACCGGAAGTGGCCTCAACTTTTTTTTAAATGTCACTCTGTACATTTCTTCAGTCTATCTTTTTGCCTTGAAATTCTCTATCCAACCATGTATCACAAAGTGGCATTTATTTCTTAATTCGCTGTTGAATTGCTTATTATTCAAAAAGAATAAGTTGGCTGTGACATGAATTCAATGGCAGCAAATGGAGCTATACACCTGTAGGGGTATGGGGACTGCATCTAGTGTTGCCATCTAGACAAGACAAGACAAGAGTTTACCTACTCTTGTTTTGTCTTGAAATTTCAAGACAAGAGTTGTATACGCGTAAGTCTTGATTAAATAAGCTAAGTGCGGTCTTGTCTAGATAACGAAAGTCTAGATTATAATTCAAGACTCTAGATAAGACGCTTAGCTTAAATTGCGTAGAAACAGTCAAGTGCATGCAAACTACCGCTCTCTGGGAACCAATCAAAACAAATCATAGCCGCGCCAGCGAAACGACGTATTTGTAATATAGATTTGAAAATAATCAAGAGTTTTGAATAAAAGTCTTGTATGGAAAATGAAAAGTCTTGTCTTGTCTAGATAATCTAGACAAGACATATTGATGATCTTGTCTTGATATTCTAGACAAGACAAGACAAGAGTCTAGAATGTATAAGTCTAGACGGCAACACTAACTGCATCAAACACATTGAAGAACTTCAGTTCAATGACAGGCATCTGGATGCATGTGAAAATACCAACTTTTGATATATAATCTGATAGTTGCATCATATCGAATTTGGCTCCAACTCATCCTAAATCCAAATTCATATTATTTCATTATACAGACTACTTATAGATTATTCCTCTTCGTCTGATGTCAACAAAAGATGAGCCCCTTTAACATCGACAAGTATTCACTTACTCTTCAGTCTCTTCACATTACATCATCACTCTACTTCGATGAATAATTTCAAAACTGCGCACCTTCCTCTACCTATAACAATACTTACAATATGATAATATTCAATTATTGTTCTTTCAGATATCCAATGGTTGCCGCTAATTCACCAATTCATGCACAACAATACAGCTAATACGCCAAAAGGATGATGTTGGAATTATTCTCATATATACCTATACCTTATACAATCAAGTGAGCATTGTTGCTGATAAATTTTTCTACCGATGATTTTTGTTTGGTGATTGTTCAGCCGCTCTCCATTACAGTTAATGGAGTGTTTGTTTTGTTTCGAATGAGGTTATACCTATACATCATCAGGTTTGCCCTGGAGGTAGGATAATCAAATTTCTATTCCCCAATAATGGAAGATCATTTTATTTTATTGAGCAAGATCTCTGGCCAATGCTGATTGTTTTCACATTAAGACAAGTATAATTATTGTTAGATACCTTCCATGCAATATTGATGAGTGAATTCGATTTCATGATATATGTATAGATAAAACTCGATAAACACTCTTTCTTTGAAAATCACTGGTGCATGGCTCTTTCACCAAAAGACACTGTAATGGAGATAATTCGAGACTTGATTCAAGACTGATGTTTCATGAATTGAATGAGTTGAATCTATAGGTTCTCAACACACTAAAAGGACTACTCATAATTTGACTCTATTTCGAAGACCTGTATTTTTTTAAAAAATTGACCGATCCTGATGCGGGTTTCGATATCAGATGTGATGTTTCATCGGCTTCAAAGAGAGCTAGAACACTATATGAAAAAGTCCCCAGAAGAAAACTTACACAGGGTGTAAAGTTGAACCATTACACTATGCACTGAAAAAAAAAATTGAGTGAAATTTCACTCAAAGTCCACGCAATAATGAGTCAATTTCGGTCCACGCCCGATTGAATTGAAATTTCACCCTACTTGACTGTGTAAAATGGTAATTCATGAACCGATTCAATCAAATTTGTTATAAACATTCTCATTGATATGAGAACTTGATGAAATATCTAGTTTGAGTTGAGAATTCACTCAAAAATTTCAGTAAATTCACTCACAACCACATATGCATTCACTCAGAGGAATTTTCTACAGTGTGGTCTACATTTCCAATGCTGCCAGAAGTCGAGAAATTTCTTTCTGATTAAAAGTCAGTCATATTATGATGAGTCTTGCATTTCTTGAATTTTTTCTCTAGAACTCCACTTGAGCTGACTATTGAGAATAACTGTTCTCATGTTTTGTGGAGGACAATGAAAGACGAAAAAAGCACTATTGTGGAATATACAGGATGATAAGAAAATAGGACGAAATCTCATTTCAGTAAGAAAAATCAAAAATGGTGACTAAAACCATGGCCCATTCGATTCAGTATATTCAGGAACCTCCCCGATATCACACTATTAACTCGAGACGTTTTCGCCTCTAATTGAATTACATCAGGTTGAACATTTTCAAGACAAACTTGTTTCCTGTGATATCGGTGATTCTCATGAACTGATTTCCAATATTTATTGCCCAAGTATGAGACACAGAGTATTGTTGTTCAAGGTACTGAGTGTTTCACAACTATATTTGTTATGTGAAAAATATACTTTTCATGTATTCATCATGTTTTTCTCTGCTTTACAAGATGATTTTCAGATATGGATAATAACGTGTAATTCTACAAAAGTACCATGTGATCATGTGAATATCCATCATAATGAGTATTTCCTTCACAAATACGTGAATATGCAGAAGTTCTGTAAAATTCATAGTTATCAGTTCTGGAATGTATATCTGCTGTGTGACGTGTGATTTCAAGTGTACTTCTATAAACGAATACAATATTCACCAGTGTTTGCATAGACAAATCCCGAGTGCCAAATATCTATGCACGCCAACTGTGAGATGGTTCACACAAATTACGAAACATTGAAGCTACAATGTATTCAGAAACCATCCAACACGTTTGGCTTTCAAACCAGGTGCTATTATCATTTGCTAGGTGATTTATGTTCAGAGATATGATTGATAACGATGGAAACATTTCACAAATCATGTTTTGCAACATGTAACAGATATAATCGTGCCGTAGACGGGGATGTCCGAAGAAGAACCGCAACACTATTTTCAGAACTTGACAGCATGCTCGTGTTCAAAATGACCAAACATAAACAAATTATTCTTTGAAACAAAACTGATTTTTCACGTAATTATTCGATTTACTTACATACTTTTTTGAAACATGATTTTACTGATGAATAAATTGAAATCATCATAATTTATTTTTACAGTCGAAATATCCTCTGTGGAATAAAATAAACATGAAAATCAAATTGTAAAAGTCCTACAGAAGCATATTAACCTTGCGAAAAAACATAATATATAATCATGAAAAATACATTGTAAGAGTAAGAAGGTATATATATATATGTATATATGCGTATTATAATAAAATCACAGAATTGATGGTACCTATACCGGAATCGTATTATTCAGAACTGATGGTGAAATCAAGGTAACGGTGGAATGATGCAGCAACATCCAACAATTTTCAAGTGAGGTAACATTCATCAATTAACAATAATTATCAATCAACAAATGATGAGAATATCGACATTTATGCAAACCAAACTGAAAATCAATTAATTAATAGTACGCAAGCGCACATGCCCTAAATCTAGTCTATCGAAGAAATAACCTTACAAATATGTTGGTCCCAATTTACATGAGGAGCTTAGATTTTAAATTTCAAAATGTTTTCTGATCTGGAAGAGACTGGGTTACTTAAATTCACATTTATTTTGTTGCACTAGAGTTGCGCACTGTAAGGAAACCTTCAAAGTAAGAAAGTTGAAAGTTGGACAACTTCTTACTTGTTACTTGTTAATTAATAATTGTTTGATGTCTGCATATATACCTTCATTGAAAACACGAAGTTCAACTTTTAATTGCTCTTTGTTAAATGATAAATGTTACTTGATAATTGTTAAATGATGCTGCATAAATCCACCTTACATCAAGTACAATGATTAAGAAATAACCAACATTATTTACCTGAATTTTACAAGATTGTTTCTTTCCTTGTTCCCGAATCACCCTGTATAGAGAAAACAACCGGCACACAAAGCCCTTTAGGCGAGCAGAACCAATTCCCGAAATCCAAATAGATATTCTATCTTCGCCTTCCACAAAGTCGACGCGATTGTGGTGGATCCGATGTGTGCGCATATCAAGAAGTTTTTATGATGTTTGCAGAGAGAAGAATTGGTCTGCCAAAATCACTATTCGCGTATTTAGGATTTGTGTGTGTGCGACTGTGTAAAAGCCGATGGCTAAATCCTTCTGGAACCGTTCATTTGATCCTGAATGGAAATGTATGAATACGGAAAAAAGAAGCGGATTTTTTATCTCATGTGCATTAGGGTCCCTTGAGGTAAATTGACGTATTTGTCATCTTAACAGGGTACGGACAGATCATAGCTGCATTCTTTTTCAATGATCTAGAGACTTTAGTTTTGTCTACTGGCATCCCTGACATTGCTGTCACGTTACATCCATGGGCGCTACAGAAAAAAGTTCAAAATTTTAATAATAGGTATGTACAGGGCATTTACTTGTTGAAGAAGATCATATGGCGAACGAGTTTTGTAATTATGATCCGATTCTGTCCATAATTGGAAGATATCTGGGGATTTCCGGGGTCGGAGATTATAATTATTTCGTTAAAATTGGGATATTCAAGATTCTGGATCCAATATGGTGGACGGGTTTTGTAATTAAGATCCGATTCCATTCAAAATTGTATCTGGGGGTTTTCGGGGTAGGAGATAATGATAGTTTCGTCAAAATTGGAAAATTCAAGATTACGGATCCAATATGGCGAAAGACATTTCTATTTATGATCTGATTCTATTAAAGATTGGTATCTGTGGGTTTTCGGGGTCGAACTTTATGATTTTTTGTCAAAATTGGGATATTCAAGATGTAATAAATAGTTGTTTGAAAAATCAATTGAACACGCGTTCGTAGATACTTAGTCGAATTTAGAAGAAGTAGAGAATGAAGAGTAGTTTAAAAAACTGAGGATATATTGCCGAGCTGAAAAGGAGTATAAAATGAATAGTATTTTGAAAAACTGAAGAAACATGCTTTTATGGACAGCCGAACTAAAATGAAGTAGAAAATGAGATAAATAAAGTGTGCTGGTAAATATTTAACCAAAAGAATGTTTTCTAGAAATATTTTGCGTAGCAAAACAACGTTTGCCAAGTCAGCTATAGTAGGTAATCTACTAATGATATTTATTATTCTTTCCCAATACAATTTGTATATTGTTGAAAAAAGAAAATATTGACCGTGTCAAATGATTTCTGAATGTTAGTGATTATAAAATTCGAGAAAATAAAAAGATTTAACGATTGAATGAGTTATACACATAGTGTGATATTAGTCACTCCGTAAATTCTTCCCCGAGTTGGATTTTCGAGAATATATTTAGCACACATGACAAAATTACAGTAGTTTAGATACCCACATCGAAGTTTTCACAATTTCTCAATCATAAGGCTCAGCTCATTCAGCTCTTAGATAAACTGCTGCTCAGCTTGAAATAATCAGAATTCAATCAGTCAATTCAGTCAACCCTGGTATTCAGTTTAAGAACAATATCTTTTGGTGAAGTATATAAAGCTTTCAGTATAATTTATATGTTTCCTACCTCGCAAAGATTATGCTGGAGTAGTAAACTCTAAAACTAGAGGATTGTTCATGTATATCTTGGTATAGTTGAATCAGGAATTCCATATGAAAATTCCGTATGATACGCCAATGACCTCAATATAACCTAAAAAACAACAGATGTCAAAAATCTAGTGTTTATCCCCAGAATTGAATAAGGATGGAACTATATAACTGTTTCACAAACACTTTAGAGTGAGAGGAGACGAGGATCTGTCCGTACCCTGTTGAGATGACTTTCACCGTTGATTGATATATTACGCTTTCACGTCAATTTCCATCAAGGGACCCTAATGTGCATGAGTATCGGCTCCTCCAGTATACTTTCCAGCATAGCAATTATGGGTTGGTCCGTTACCATCGTATAATCTCGATGGTAACGGTTGGTCGTATCTTCTGATGGTGTTTTTTTGGGAATACTTAAACTGTCTCTGTTTTCGTCAACTTTCACAGATGAAGTTTGAGCTTGAATAATTTCAAAAACTAGAAGAAACATCCCAAACAAACTCCACCGTTTTCATACTTCAAATTCTTATATTAGGGTGGGATCTGATGTTGAATCCTATAGTCTCTGTTATACCTATGTATGATTAGATAATATTATTATCTCTTCCCATGGACATAATGCTCTAAGACTGTTCATTATTGAGATGATGAAGCGTTTAGAATTGAATGACAGAAAGGAATACAATATCTTTTTTTCCAATAACTTCCTATACCTATGGTAGGTACTGCACTGACACTGACCCGAGCACTGACCAGACGAACACATGTTTCATCAGTTATGCCATTTATATATAGGCGAGTGGACAATTTTTCAATCACCCAAAATACACAGATGGCGCTAGCAGTTTGTTCTTCATGAAATACAGGGACAGTACAATTTGAGAGCCGGTACAATATCGGCGACCTTATACCCTTGAGCTGCTGGATTGTCGTATTTGCTCTTCTACTTAGTAAAACTATATTTCGAATTAAAAATAGTAGATTGTTTTATTAGGATCAAAAGTGACACTTTGTTTGACAAGCGAGTTTGCGTCAAACAAAGTCATTTTTGATCCGAATGAAACATGCTGTTTTTTCTGCAACCGAAACAATTGACTCAAATAAATATGTGAAGTAACCACCAATGCCGTGCCATATGTATGCAATGCAATGAATAATCCGTGTGGTGAGAAAATTCTATCTGATGCATTATCAGCAGGTTTATTCAATTTTCAAGGATGTTCGAATTGATAGGTTCAATATAAATACAACCACAGAGCGACATATTTGTGTATGGATCGGGTGCCCTAATGGCAAATACCAAACCAGTGCTAAGGTATAGGAACAAGACGTGGAAAATGTTAGGTTACTAGGTTAGAGTGAGCATATCAACAATAACAATAGCGATTATCAATTCCTCTCCATTTTACACTGTATTTGACTTGATAATCAAATAGAGGTAAACAATATCGTTGTTTGAGACAAAAAACTATTGCTTGCCGTGATTAATCAAAAACAAGTTATCCCGAGAATAACGAATGAAATACAAATCAAGCAAGTATGTGAATCTTGAGGCTTCCCTAATCAAAACAAAAATACTTAACTGAGATGTATATAATTCCTATACTCAACTATAATAAGGTGTATTCATATCTCCAGCATGGGGTATGAAATGCCAAATCTGCCGAAGTCGGAAACAAATCAGATATGCGTCCTAAAAACCCAAATAACCAAGCGTAAGAATGTTGTTTATTCTTGATGAAGTCTCTAGTACATCCTTTTTAGTTCCTAGTACCTAAATTTCAACTTTAGCTCCTAGGAACTAAATATGTTGCCTAGCAAACTCACCTATTTTTGTGTCAGTAATAGAAACGTCAATTAAAGAGCTAATTCTGGTATGGACGACTTTTGTGTCGGTTGCAGAAAAAATATGATATCTGGTATACATAGTGAACACTGAACAGCCTGTCGAGTATACAAAAGTAACGAAACTCATCAACAATATGAAGTAACACGCGACCATAACGATCCATTATTGTTCTCGAAATATAACAAAGGGAATAAATAAACTCGATATTTATGGTAAATAACACGTATACTCGAAATTCACGGCTGGTAGCGATGATTCAATTGAATGGCAACAAATTGTCAACACTAGGCTCTGTGCTGTTTGTCACGGCCTCCTCTGCATTGTGTCGATACAAAAACAAATTGACATCGCAAAAACCCCCGATTGTCTCACCAATCAGTGCCCATTGTGCGCTCAATGCCGATTTAATCGGGTAGGTTGGTAAAGGGTGGATTTCGCCGTGCGATTATTATATACCCGGGAACTTCTTTATCGAATTAGGGGGATGGTCGACTGGCGATGATCGGAGATGAAACTTAGGGTGGACTCGATATGGTCTCTGTACGTGTGAAATATAGTAATATCTAGTAGATGTAGGACGACAACGTTGTATATTCAACAGTAATATTTCACGATTTTCTGAATATGCGAGATACAGGGTGTCTGTAAAAGGTCTTTACAAAAATATACCACATATTCCCTAGACCAAAATAAGTCGATTTAAGTAAGATTACCTCAGTACAAAGTTGCATCGTTTGGGCTCCAAAGGGCCTTGAAGTTACAATTTTTAAATCGTTTTTCCCATATAAATTTGAAACGGCATATGCGATTTTGCTGAAATTTTGGTATATTGATAGAGTTTTATGTGGCAAAAAAATGGTGTTAAAATTTTGTCCGATAATAATACATAGGCGTAGAACTTGATTTTGTTAATTATTGCACCTTTAAAAATTCTACGCCAGTGGAAGAAAAGGAGTTTGAGTATGAAATTTAGATTGCGCAACTCATTTACTTTAAAGAAGGTACTCCTGATAAGATTCGATTGCTCTCACGGTTTTGACGAAATTTGCATTTTAGTAATTTTAGAACATAAACAATAATTATTAAAATACAAACTTTGTCAGAACCATGAGAGTAAATCGAGTGTTATCAAGGGTACTTTTTTTGTGGTAAGTGAGAACCCAATACAAATTTCATACTCAAACCCCTTTTCTGCCATTGGCGTAGAATTTTTAAAGGTGCAATTATTTAAAAAATCAAGTTCTACGCCTATACAGAGATGCAAATATAATACAATTTAAATATAAAGAATAGCAAGCATCACTTACAAAAGAGAAATGTTTAAATAACATTTATGCATGAAATGCGATAAAAGTAAAATAATAAGATTAAAAATGGCAGCATGACAATAAACGGAAATGTAAACATAAAGACAAAATTGTAATATTGAATACACACACAATTGACACAATACACGACAATACATATACCTTAGTTAGCTACCTACTTATTGAGGATGAATTCCTTCAAATTAGTTTTGAGCTGGATCCGTTACGAAGGCGTAGAAGGGCCAACAACTTCATTTTTATGGAATTGCCACTTCGAAGCGGCAATTGTCACTTTGAACTGACAATTGTCGCTTTGAACTGACAATTGTCACTTTGAAGTGACAATTGTCACTTTGAATAGAAACTTTGTACTGAGGAGTGTGCTTGTATCCATTCTTTTTCGAGAAAATTATTAACATTTCGAACACTTTTTATGAAATATTGTTAGGTCTCATCAGCCGCTCTCGGTCTGCTGACAACTGGGACAACTCTACGCTTCGGGTATATCACCCATTTCGAAGACACAGGGTATAACATGAAGTTATAATCATGTTGTAGCAATCTAGTGGCAAAGTTCTAAGGTAGGATACAGAGATCGCGACACACACTGGTGGGTCGAAACGGTACTGTCTCGCTCCTGCTGACAATTGGGGCAACTGCAACTCTGTGCATCCTGGATCTTTTAGTTATGAGATCTAGCAGTTGAATAGGTGGTGGAAAAATTCCACTCAAGTATGTCAGGTAGTGCCATCTGTCAGCAGAGTAGTTCACTTGTAGTACCACTCTGTAGCGTATAGACGTAGGGGTCTGTACGTGGACTACAGATGGCAGCGCCATACAGTGTGTGTCGCGATCTCTGTATCCTACCTTAGAACTTTGCCACTAGATGGCTACAACATGACTATAACTTCATGTTATACCCTGCGTTCCCTACGATAGCTACGCCACTGTCAGGAATCTGCTCGAAAAAGAACAATACTCCATGTCCCTCCAGGGCAGGTCTTTCAGTGCAAACATCTGACCATCGGACCTTATCGAGTGGTTTTCAGTGGAAATGACTGGGAAAAGCACGAATGCCGCAATAGCACTTCCAATAAGCAATAGAAGCACTATAATATAACGTGTGGTCCGAGAGTCAACAAGGCTGCTTATACGATAGTGTCAAACATCCCTACGGCTATTCATTTGTTCCCCTATAAAAATAATATCTGTCGCTCTGTCGGTGTTGTGTATACCGACGATACGTCGAAGGAATAATATTCTCTATACATACTGTATGGAGAGAGATGTATAGAAATTCAACTGGTGCGCTTACTCCCTATATTGAAGGTCGTTTGCAAGTTTCTCGATGGGTTCTCTGATAAACCTTAGACATACTTGATGTGGGTAAATCTGGCTATGAGCTCATCCTGGTTACAATCCATATTTACAGGAAACATATTACCGCCGATAAATATTTGGATACGTATATGATTTGGATCAGAGCAGTGAACTGATTTCTGATCAAAGGATCGAAACGTCAATATGTCAAAAATATTCTTAACATGCTAGTTCGAATACAAGTATTGAGAAAGTACGTTCAAGAATAAGTTCAAGGTATTTTCTGAAAAAATCCCTATAGGTATTAGAGGTATCTTTGGATTCTTTCACTGAGAAAATCAACAGATTAATGAAAATATCTTCCGATTTGAATTGAATTCTTGGTGCATTCGCAACTAGTACCTATATGATTAGTTGTTAGTTGAATTCGTACTTACTTTTGGTACAGAGAACATACGGAGTTGCGGATTTTTATACGATACGCATATATTGCAGCAACGCCAGTCCATAATGAGATATAAAAACTGAACACTATATAAACCAAACAAACAACAAACCTACTAAACAACAAATGAAGAATTAAACACTAATGACAACAATTACAATTACAGGATTTGAACACTAAACACTTTATATCTCGCGTACGAATTTTCCGAATTTTCGAATCTAAATCGCTGAATACGAATTGACAGATGTCACTGGCGGAATTCGACCACAGAACAATGATGGAAATAGATTCATCCCTCACAGAACCAAGGTTTTGAACAATTTTCCGATTATGGCGCCTCTATTGTCAAATACCTGAACCCCACGTCCAAAACTCGCTTGCAATTGTTCCATATCGAGAGTTAGTCTGACAAAACAATTGAAGAGTGAGCCCACCAGTTAAATTTCTATACATCTCTTTATACAGGGTGCCCGTTTTTTTAGTTCCACCGTGGGGATCTCAGTTATTATAAGCGATACGAGGTCGGTAAATTAGGGCATACAGGGTGATTGGTTTTATGGCACAAACTGAAATGGGAGATGAATCTCATCATTCAAATCAGAAAAGTTGATATGAAAAATAGTCCGATCTCGTTCAGTAGCGGAGCTACAGGGGGTCAAAGTTTAATTATTTTTTCTATTAATTGGAATGTCTTGCCTACTTCTCGAGATATCATCTTGCGATTTGGTGTGGTCAATACTTCCTAGAAGATCATCATTTCAAGCCATTTGAAGATTTTCAAAATCTATACAGGGTGATACGTTTTTGAGTGTAGAGGCTTCTTTATCCTTCCCAAACTTTTTCGTAGTACGCCTCTGGCATCTTTCAGTGATCAAATTGTGTGGATCATTCAATTTAGAGGCTTTTTTGTTCTTCAATATTTTTCCAGAAACGAACTGTTTTTGAGATAAATAAGCATATACGTTTCTAAAACAAGATAAATTTTGCCTATGTTTCGCTTAAATTTTATTCTTTGACAAAATTCGTTGAAAGTGCAATGTGATATACTCACTTGAATTGCAATCACGAGTCCAATCTGGATCAGTAACGTGGATACGGACGACTTTCTACCAGTCGAGGATTATTTTTAAAATAGAACGTATATATGCTTATTTATCTCAAAAACTGTTCGGTTCTCGAAAACAATTAGGGAGCAAAAAAAGCCTCTAAATTGAACAATACACACAATTTGGTCATTGTAAGATGCCAGAGGCATACTACAAAAAAGTTTGGAGGGGATAAAGAAGCCTCTACCCCCAAAAACGTATCACCCTGAAGATATCGAAAATCTTTGAATGGCTCGAGATGATGATTCTTTAGGAAGTATTGACCACACCAAAATTCAAATTTTTTCCGATTTTATTTTCCGTTTTCCGTATCTTAAAAACAAATAATTTTAACGAAATTTTACAGGAGACAAAAATTCCTCAAACATGATTGTACACTAGAAGAAAAATAGGTAGGAAGTCATTACCACACGTACAAAAAAAATATGGGGGTAAGTGTGTACTTGATCCCCAGTATTTCGAATATTAGACAGTTATTTTCTGTTTTGTTCTGCTCACACGATGTAACTCTTTGTGCTGAAGTAATGTACCAATTTTGAGATTAATACCTTTTAAATACGCGAGTTGGTTATTAGAAAAAAACAGTTTTTAATTTCCAACTTTGACACCCTGTATATCGAGTATGAATGGCTGAAATGAAAAATGGCATTCAGAAACTCATATTGTTTTTGTTCAAGGAATATATGTTTAATGGATTGACCTCCTTTCAACGGACAACCTGTATATAGGAAGTTATGAATCAATTTGAATTTCTTCAGTAACTTCTGTTTTATTCATTTCATACAGCTTTGGTTTTCCCATTCCCAATTCCAACAGTCAAAAGAATCGATTACTTACAGGATGAGCCGAAATAATTGTATTTAGAGAGGCACAATAAATCGAGAAATGGCCATAAAAGTCGCATTTCTCTTCCAGTTCCGCCATCCAGTTTCAATTTTTCCAATAACTCTGGATGGGTTTCCTTTTGAAAAGACCAAACTCGCGGCGATGAGAATCTTCTGTAAGTGAGAATGGCGCTCGAATAATATCGTAAACTTCAGGAATCCCCTGGAATCCCATTCGGAATTGTGACTTTTATGTTGGCTGAAAGAGGATCTCGGCTTTTGGCTTCTTTTTGTCGGAACTTACGAAATTCTTTTTAATACCGACATCACGTATACCTATTCTTCGCTGGGTTTCCATTTATACCGCAGTTATTCAACGGAAATCTCATATTAATTTCAAATAAAAAACAACAATATAGCCACGTTTACACCGTGTCTTGGTAATCTGACTGATGACTATATTTTGACTAAATACTGTTGGTCAGTTTGGTATAAACTGTATACTTGGTAAAGTTACCAGCTTGGTTTGGTACCGAAATTTGTTGGGTATACCAGACTAAAATAGTATGATGACCAAGACGGTTGAAATTTCGTCTTATTAAGTCGAATTTTCGTCTTACCAAATCGAAATTTTGTCTTACTAACTCGAAATTTCGTCTTATGTAAGACGAAATTTGGAAATTTCGTCTAAACTCACAGACACAGAATGGCGTATTCTGTGTACCTACTTAGTACTAAATATGTCCTCATTTTCAAAATCTTTACACTCATATACAGAGTGTCCCTAAATTACGCTGCCAAACTTTACCAAATATAGAAAGAAAACTGTCCCCCGAAAAGGGGCCCTTGAGGATGATATTTCTTGAGTATTTCCGAAACTCCATGTAATAAAAAAATACCCTTCGGTACAAGAACTGAAATTTTTATGCCCGATGCGGTGTAAATAAAATCATTTCAAAATTTCAATCAGGAGTGTATAATACAGGGTGGGACTATATTAAATATTGCTTCAAATTTTTGTTTTTGCATATTTTTCGACAATTCAATCTCGGATGATGAAATTTCACACCTGTTTACAGAAAAAAGGTACTCTTGCTCCGTGACGATCAGATGATGTATTGTTATCGAGTTAAAGCAATTTAAGAATATTGTTACATCTCAGATATTATGCATACCATTGCAATGAAGCATAGTGGAAATGGAAAAAAATGCACAAAAATTGAAGTAGTTAATTTTTTCATCATCATTTCCCTATTTTTTGCGATTTTTTAAGATTGTTTGGTAAGTAGAAAGTACTTGATTTTTTTATAGCCACTATGATTTGAAAATTGGCAACGTTATGCATAAGATGTGAATGCAACAATATTTTTAAATCGATTTCAATCGAAAATGATACATCTGATCAATGCGGAACAAGTGCACTTATTTTTGTGAAATGGTGTGGATTTTTATAATCCGAGACTACATTGTCAAAAAATATGCATACGAAAAAGTTTGAGCAATATTTAATGTAGTCTCACCTTGTATTTTACACTCCTGAATGAAACTCGTTAAATGATTTTATGTTCACCGCATTGGAAATGGAAAGTTCAGTTCTTGTACCAAATTGCATCATTTTATAACGTGGCGTTCCGGAAATATTCAAGAAATATCATCTTCAGGAGCCCCGTTTCAGGGGGCCATAGCACCCTTAGGAGAAATTTCTCGACTCATGTTCATTGGACCTTTTCTCCCTATTTTTGGTCAAAGAAGCTGCTGGTGATTGGTGAAGTTTGGAAGGGTAATTTCGGGACACCCTGTATAATAGAGATCTGAGTTGAAAAACTAAGAAATCAGTGAACCAAAACTGGCATCCGTCGTGGAAACCTATAGAACTAGATGTCTTTTGTAATGGCCAAGAACCATAAATGAAGCCGGTTTCATAATATATGACTTTTCATGAAAAATCGAAATTTCGAGATAACAATCATGTGGAAATTTCAAGTTAACTATGTCGAAATTTCGAGATGTTACGTCAAAATTTCGACTTACTAATACGAAATTTCGACTTAGTAAGACAAAACTTCGACTTAGTAAGACGAAATTTCGACTTTTTTTTTCGTTGGCACTCCAGAGCTTTCGTAAATTTCGTATCCTACTAAACGGTTTCATTCTTAATTTACGAATTCAAGTGAAGTTCTACAACCGAATCTCAAAGAAATAATCAAACCAAAACAAAGTTGGTAACGTTAGTCAACTGAAGATACATGGTAACTAAGGCATTTGGTTCCCCTTGGTAAGCATAACGACTATCCATACGATATAAACGTGGCCAATCACAGCTCGAGTCACAGTGAAACGCTGGTGAAACATAACACACTCACCGACAAAAAAAACGGACAGCAAAAAATGTTGACGAGTTGATCACCCTGTAACTTTTTCAACTCTTGTCTGATTCTGATGAAATTATTTCTATCAAATCGTAGATTAATATTTAGGAGTGTTAGCCTGGATTTTAATTCATGAAAAAGCTGATGACTCGGTTATTATACTCACAGGAAAAAACCATATGATTATTTTTTAGGAAAATTTTTGGTTTGTTTGTTTCTATTTTGTTGGAAATAGGTTACTTTTCTGTTTACTAGAAGTACATAATGTTTTGACGCCATAGGTTTATTTCACTATCCTTTCTTGGAACTCGTATAGCATAGCATAAAATATATCTGAATTTTAATTTTTGACGAAAAAGTGCATCATCTGTTGGAAAATATGATTTATATTTTGAGAACCCTCGTACCATTCCCTATAGCAGTATAAGAAGGAAACTTGTTTTTCCAATCATTTCTAAAATATGGCGGAGGACTCAGTCACTGCTCATATTTTCACACAGAAAGAAAGTAGAAATCTGTGTAGCAGTCTGTCTAGCAGTCGAGGGCAGATATCTACAATGTCGGTTCATTCTGCACAGTTATAGTTTCACACAACAGATGGCAGTACTATGTCACGACTCAATATAATTTCAGATCTTCTGTAGAGATTTTACAATTTTACAAACAACGATATGAATAACAGCTTAGAGTTTCATAGCGTATTGATCAGAATTCTGGGATTGTAGAAATATAGAACATAATTATGTATACATAATCCTGTTCTTCCATCTATCGTACAAACAGAGAACAAAACGAATAGTTACGGTCTAGTTACAGAAAACTGTTGTATACTCGACAACCTTTTGAATAGAAATCTATACAAATTAGTCGTGTAGCATCAGCGGAAGATGGCGCTTGCCATTCTCTTTAGCCGAGGTTGGTAGAACTGATGATAATTTTGTACAAATCACCATCAATTCTACCAACCTTGCTCTTCAGCCATAGATTGAGGTGTGTTTCATCTATGCTTCAGCATTATTTGTGTGTTGTCCAGGAATTGAGTTGGTTACAATATGGAATATGAATTACTTCGAACGACAATACACACTTTTCTATAAAAATGATGATTTTTAGCATATTGAGGCAAATAGAATCATTTCATGAATTTTGGGACGAGGTAGGTATAGGTACTTATACATCGTTGTTTTTCTCCATTGTTGTTCAATCATTATTTGAACTATTCGATTTGTTTCCCAACGCTATTTCCGATATACCTATACTCAATGATTGTGGGTGTCAGATTTTGAAGGCTACTAGACAATTTTAGGCACGCTGTAGGAAAGGTGGATATATGCTGTAGGTATCTATCCAGATATCCAGTTATGCGTATTGCGTGGGTACCTATATAGGTATATACAAAATATTTTTAGGTTCTCTATTTCTAACATTTTCCAATTTCTGTTGGGTTATTCTGTGGCGTTTGGTGGTTGGAAACTGAGAAGAACATGACATATTCAAAACAGACTGAACAGTGACCGTGTTGTTTTCATTACAATGCGAGTTTTTCCTGAAAATCCCAATTAAAATTTCACCTCACGAGCTACGATGATACAAACAAAAAACAATCGAATATGGAAACAAAGGGCACAATCAAAACAAAAAGCTATATGAACAAAACCCAGTGCCTGCTAGGATCCCCAGTTAATCACTAAAATGGCGTCTACTGTTTTCCCATGTGTTTTTATTGTGTTGTAAATTAAAACAGCACTAACAATGCGATTTCGAGAGGGGTGGGGGCGTTTGGGGATGGTTGTGGATGTGTGCGAAGCTGCGATTGTCTGGCAATGTTGCCAACTCATTGTTTTGGTATAGTAGACCCACCCTGAAAACAATTTAAAATTCGTAAACTAAAAAAAAAGAGCCCATCACAGCTGTACGCGCAAGTATCTTCACTATATTCATCCAGATGAAACAAAGATGGCCCTTTATTACCATATCTGATTCTTACAAATATATAATGATACCATACAATCGATATTTAACATAAACGTTGAATAACAACTCGAAATGACACTAAGTATACATATATAGATTGAAAATTTGAAAAATGTCAAAAAGCGACAAATGAGGGGTTATTGTACTAGTCCAGTCATTATATACAAATAACGGACCTTACCCGTGAATAATTCTTTAGTGTTTTTTTTTTCATAGGTGTCTCGGGAGGTCACTGGGAGTGTAAATTCAAAATGACGACCAAATCAAGCTTTTGCGTACGAAAACTGTTTTTTTTTTGTTAAAAAACGGTTTTTCATGAATAACTCGGCCATTTTTGATTCTACAAAAAAAGTTTGCGGACAAAAATTGTAGTTAATTTGGTTCTCTACAAGTTTGGTCCTTACATATTTTCTGATAGGATCGATATTTTGTAAATTAAACCTGAAAAAACGGACAAATTCGAAATATTTTCATTATCTCGTTTATTTTCAACTTCACGGCATAAATGAACAGGAACAAACTTGTAGAAAATCAAATTTTGGACAAATTTTGCTTCCACCTGTTTATCCGAAAATCGATATTTTCGGAATTAAACCTAAAAAAAAACGACTCATTCGAAATATCATTATTATCTCGTTTATTCTCGACTTAACACCATAAATGAGAAGAAACAAACTTGTAGAGAATCAAATTTTGGACAACTGTGGTAAAAAAAATAGTTCCGGAACCATATTTTCACACCGACATGACAGACAAGCTACCTGCGCGGAATAACCTCTTCATTTATGCCGTGAAATGCGAAGCATTGGAGATAATGATAACCTTTTGAATTTACCGCTTTTTTCAGGTTGAATTCCCAAAATATCGATTCTTTGAACAAAAACGTGGTAACCAAAATTGTTTAGAATTTGATTCTCCACAAGTTTAGTCCTCTTCATTTATGCCGTAAAGTTGAAAATAAACGAAATAATGAAAATATTTCGAATTTCGCTTATTTCAGGTCGAGTTTCAGGTTTAATTTACAAAATATCGATCCTATCAGAGAAATTGTAAGGACCAAACTTGTAGAGAACCAAATTTACTACAATTTTTGTCTCCAAACTTTTTCTGTAGAGTCAAAAATGGCCGAGTTATTCAAGAAAAACCGTTTTTTAACAAAAACTTGATTTGGTTGCCATTTTTAATTTACCCTCCCAGTGACCCCCCCGAGACACCTATGAAAAAAAACCACTAAAAAATTATTCACGGGTCAAAGTCTATAATGACTGGACTATACCTACCTACTCACAATGTGATTTTCTATCGAAATAAGTAGAAAATATACTAGGTGTTTCGCATTTAAATTAAGAAAGTGCTGGTAATTTCCGGTCCAACCTGATGGAGTGGCATTAAACAATTAAATATAATATACTTCAAAAAATGCATATTCATTCAATATACTCACACAGCGAATCTCATTTGTTTATCTGTACAAACAAAAAAGTTATAGGAGTGAACCACTCTTGAGAAACACCCGGTATATTAGCTTAGTCAGATACTTACTATAGATTTTTTTCATCGAAATGATTGAAAATTGCTTTTGCTTTCGTGGAGTCCAAGGAAAAATACAAGAATGAAAAAAATTTATTCCGTATTTCGAAAAATGAAAGTTGATGTTGTTTGGTAGACGAAATGTTGGATTTTGAATTTATTAAAGCTTGATCTTGTAGAGGTGTCATTGATTTCTTCGACTAACACTGAAATGTTTTATATATGATGATTTCCATCTTCCTGGGTATATCTATTCGAAATTTTCCAAATTTTTGGTTTATTTTCCAACGAATTGTGAGTGTTCGCCATACCTATAGTCAATTTGACAAATTTTGTTACCTGGATGCCCTATGCATACATTATTTGATAAAATTGAGAAAAACATGATTTTTTACGGAAACAGTCAAAAGTGGTCGACACATTCTTTTCAGATTTTATGAATTTTTTTTTTTGCAAAGATCTATATGAAACTTGAAATATTTGGCAACGATGCTTGAATTTCAACGATTGCAACTCGAGAAACTGATACCTCAGGGATCGACTTTTCCTCGATGAATATCCGTTATTTTGTCTTTCACCCCTCATTATTCTTCTATTGGGGATGGATTCAAAAACCCATTACCTACTCCACATTCAAAATGATGTTTGTAAAAACAGAACATTTTATTATTTTTAGGGTTACTATAAAGGCCACAGGGGCCCACATTTCGTTGTCCGACTATTGCTACATCTGTCTGAAAAATTGAGGGTGCCCTGGATGAACGAAACGTTGTATCAAGAATCTGATACAACCATGATTCAATAACACACGAAATTGAAGAAAACATGTTTGAGTAGTTCTTTTCCGAAATGAGAGCTTAGCCCTCTCAGCCTGCAAAAATTGGCAATTATAGATTCACTGGTTAACCGACCGGCACTGGTTCTCGACCGTTCTGGCAATACAATTACTAGAAATTGTGTTTTTGGCCACTTCACTTATTTCAAAATAGCTGGCAGTGCAAGTTGATGCCAGGCCAGAAAATGTAGCAAATAACTTTCATTTTGAAAACTTTTTTTTATCGCTTGGAGCGCACGAAAGGGAATCCCTATAATGTTCAAAGAACATCGTGCGTTCCTAGGGAGGACAGGGATAATAATAATAATAATATAATAATATAATAAATGTATTCACAAAATAGCAATGTATACATTGAATCAACAAAAAAAAAAACGAGAAAACTTCATGTAAATAATCACATCAACAATAAGGTAAATAAATAATACGAACCCACAAAGGCTGAGCCTGTACGTGGGTATAGAACATTTATATTAAAACTATTCTAATATCCATTATAGCAAATGGTACCATAATATTCGATCTTATTACATATTAACAAATGTTTATAGAAATCTCGCATAATGAAAAAAAAACAAATATGCATAATAAATAATAAAACAAAACAAATCGAGGAATTTTTTTTTTTCTAATGGTTAAAATCATCAGTGGTTTTTTATATCAATTAACCTATGTATTTCTATCCTAGGAATACTTAGTATCCATGATTTTATTTTATGTTTAAAGAGTGACAGGGAGTTGAATAGTTTGTAATGACTAGGTATGACACCATAGGAAGTAGGTATTGGAATTACATTAGTTATATGAGAAAAAACACGCACAAATACTATTTTTTGAAAAATATTCGGTGGTCGAGATAGTCGAGAACCTGTTTTACAAAAATTTGCTCTTTTATTTTCTAACCAAAATGGTCGAGAACCAAAGCATATCGTCGACGAAACCGCAAAACCAAGTGACTGCGAAAACCAGAATTTTCAGGAGACAATGAAGAAAAAATTATTTCGGGCTAACTGATCAGATTAAATAATACGTTTGTACAATGATTATTGAAAAAAGTCATTGTTTTTGTTTGTCAGCGTGAGATACTTGGTTTTGACATCTGCTTCTGTGCGAAAGCAACAACAATTATTCAGAAAAGTAATTCGCAAAAACACGAAACTTCATTTTTCTGGACTTCAAATACTCAAGATAAATTCCCACATCCTGTGTAAAAATACCAATTAAAGTTAAGAATAAACTGTTTCACATATATGTCACTAACCAATCACCAGAGATTAATCTGTGTGAAAAGAATTTGAACACAAAATATCAGAGGCGTGAATCATGTTGCCAACTGTGAGATACTTGTTTTTGACGACCCCTTTCATTTCGTTTCTCAGATAATTATGGATTTTAAACTATTTACAATTTTTTACCAGTTATGAGGTTTAGCATACGCGTCCCCACCAATATGATAGACCGATTGCCGCCAGAATAACATTTTCGAATTTTTGTCAGTTACTTGGTTTTGCCATTTCACCGACGATATATTGAATAATTGTTTATATATGTCTAGTTATGTACTTTCATGAAAAATTTTATTATTTTTTTAAAATGCTGAATAATTTACATATCTACTCATCATAGATATTAGATTGCGACCACCAAGTAAGGCCTAAATGATATTTCTTCTGCAATTAATTGATTGATGGTCGAGAACCAATTTGACCATATTCAGTTCTTGACCACTGTGGTCGGGAACCGGGTTGAACTATCATATCTGATTATTTCGCTTATACGTATACTGTATGATGCAAATGTATGGAATAAATTCATCTCAAAACAAGACGACTTCCGAAAAAAATCCAAAAACTAGAGTTCAGAACTTTTTTTATTGTGTATTTTTTCAACAAGACGACCCTTCGATGTTCAATTCTCAGTAGCAGACCTCTGCAAGATTCAGTTAACCAAATGATAATCCATTTTAATTCCAATATTCTTATGCAAAATTTTGACTGTTGTATAGACGATCAGTAGACCTTTCAAACGAGGTGTCACATGACCCCTGCTTGTATTACGTCATTACTTCTACACCAGTAACGTAACATCTCTCATATGAATGTCATGAGATGAGGCTTCAAAAATTAAAACTCACGTGTTTTTGGAATTTCTTCAAATGTCGCCCATTTCTGAAATAATGAATTTATTCCATACATTTGCATCATACTGTATAATGATTTTTACAATAAAATATTCACAATATTTCACCATGAAGTACCTACCTACCACCTACCTATTGCAGCTGTTCAAATTCATAAATTTGATTTATGTTGATTTTTATTGTTCATATAGCTCTTTATAGGAATCGAAAACAATGACTTCAATGACATCATCAGGGGCAAATGGCAATGACCATTATTGGTTCATATTATGTTTGAAAAGCATTTTTCAGTTTTGCCTGAGTATATAAAATTATTTCTGCATTATAATCTTCACATAAGAAGTTTTTTTCAATTATTTCATTCCCTTATTGTGAATTATTCTGATAGACGGTGAATAATGGTCGAGATTAAACATTAAAATGGTAGAGAACTCTGCGGGGTATTCAAGAACCAGTGAAATTGTAGATATTTTAGTTTTATCAAGATTTCAAAAGTTGAATGCAAAAAACGCTTGAAAAATACTCACAAATCACTTTCAAGTTATGCAGAAATCGGTATACACTAACTCGAATACAATGTTATAAGCTTTCACACGAATTTACCACTTTCAATTGTTTAATCTATGGCTATAGGTATACAAAAAAGGGCAATTCGTCTCGTGGGTGATGCCTCGCTCACAAACTCACTCACTTCTCTGGAACACCGTAGAAAAGTTGGCGATCTGGCTCTATTTTATAGATATTTTCATGGACGATGCTCTTCTGTCTTCTGAAATATCAACAATTGTTCCTCCCTTGGCAGTCCCCGCGAGATTAACCCGTCGAGTTGAGGCTTCGCACCCCTTCGTGGTCACTTTGGAGACCTGCAGAACATATCTTTCCAAAGACTCATTCATCCAACGAACAGCGAGGCTCTGGATCACATTGCCAAGGTGTTCCCCGAGGCATATAACCTCCAGAAATTCTTCTCCTACCTTATTTTTCTTGGTTGTCACGTTGTTCTCTGAACTTCACAGAGGATATCCCTTTCAGTGGGATTCAGAAAAAAAATCTAAAATGTATAAAATATATGAAACGCACAAGACGATACAAATACAGATATACATATTAAAATATATTATCCTATCAAACCCGGAATCGTTGAATTCGTTATGATAATCCCTATAACCGATTATGGAATATAATACAGGGTGTACCATTTGTAAAAAACAAGTAAGCGGTGCTTCAATGCCATTCAAAGCAGTTTTTTCATTTTCTGATTATCTTGTCAAATAAGCGAGATATTGCCTGTATACCTACCTATACGATAAACCCAGTTTAAAATGTAAACCCTATAAGAGCTTTTCCAATGCTATACAGTATACACATTATCGTTGTTGTGAAAAATCTTCAGTTGAAAATCCCCCGAAACCTTCCGATTCGCCGGAATTAATTTAAGAGTTTTTCCGGTACATAGTTAACGACATTATTCAAAAGGAAAATATAATTACCGCTAATAAAGCAATTAGGGTAGGTACGACGGTCGATGGCTGACGAGAACGAGGAATAGGGAAATTGTCACTATACAGGGTGTCCCACAATAACGTTCGTATACTCCGTGATGTAATTCTGCATAGAAATTAAAATTAGAAAAAATGTTCCTATCAACATCTGATCCTTAGGACAGAGTATTCATTGCTCAAAAGATAATTATTCGTCTTATACCTATACAATATGGAATTCCGAGAAAGCTGTATGCGGACTTTCCGGGAGAAAAAAATATCCTTACACTCAGGTACTTGCATGTTTATATATTTAAATGTGTAACTTACATGAAGCTACATCCTCAAAGGTTTCATCTGCAGAGCAATCTTCATAGAAACAATATTAGATGCAATGAAATGTCGACCAATAACTAAATATACTTCAACTTTCAAAAAATCTCCCATGTTCAACTGCATAACACTTTTCAATGCTTTACCCATGGACGTATACGTATACCTATACAGGGAACTCACGGTCGATGGTACGTTAGACGTTTATGGAGAACGGGACATAGGATCATTCTGAAATTTTGGTTACTCACGTAGTTACTCTTGGTCTATCGATCTAAAATATTTTCAGCTCTGCGGCGTTGCCGCTTCTATCGAAAAGTAGCAACAACTTTGTTATTTTAAATGGAACATCCTGTATTTTATTGCATTTGCAGATTCTCTCTGAAGAGCTGATTTCATCGATGTACCACACTTGGGGTCTAGCGGAAATGATTACAGAGATATAGGGTGTGAAAAATCGAAATTTTTCAACTTTAGGAATTTTTTTTGTCGAAACTATTCATTATTGGTCAAAACTGCTTACATGTCCCTATCTCAACTTTTGATCAAATATCTACTGATATTTAATTGGGACATATACCGGGTGATCAAGATTCTGAATTCTGCACGACCCTGTATTTGTTTCAATTAAATGTCAGTAGATAGTTGATCAAAAGTTGAGACAGGGACATGTAAGCAGTTTTGACCAATAATAAATAGTTTCAACAAAAAAAATTCCTAAAGTTGAAAAATGTCGATTTTTCACACCCTATATCTATGTAATCATTTCCGCTAGACCCCAAGTGTGATACATCGATGAAATCAGCTCTTCAGAGAGAATCTGAAAATGCAATAAAATACAGGGTGTTTCGTTTAAAATAACAAAGTTGTTGCTACTTTTCGATAAAAGCGGCAACGCTGCAGTGCTGAAAATATTTCAGATCGATAGACCAAGAGCAACTACGTGAGTAACCAAAATTTCAGAATGATCTTATGTCCCGTTCCCCATAAACGTCTAACGTACCATCGACCGTGAGTTACCCTGTATAGCTTATATTAAGCTCACAATCTTTATAATTCTCATCTACGATACTATGACAATACTATGTAATCTGTGATGATTTGATATACAGGGAGGTGCGGAAAATCGTAACCGATGCAATAAAATAATGATCCAAGTTTTTTTGTTTCAAGATTTATCTCAATTTTATCAGAATATGATTCTTGAAACACTTCTACATTAGGAAGGCATTCTTGTTGGAATGCCGTAAAACGAACTGAGATGAAAAAATTAGAAATTGATAATTATAATTTTACATTTCCATTCACTTTTGTCTCATCATATAGTTAATTGTGATGATGATTTGTTGAGTGAACAAGTTTGTGAAATTTAGTCGATTTCCGTTGCGGATATATCCTCAACAAATCATAATTATGAATAACTCTAATTTTCATAGAACACACGGTCAAAATCATTGTGAATTTTTTTGGACATCAAAATGAATAATTACCCTTTCCCTCGAAAACGTTTCGTTTTACGGCATTCCAACAAGAATACCTTTTTTATGCAGAAATAATCATATTCTGATAGTAGAATTAAAATAAAGCTCGAAACATTAAAACTTGGGGCATTTTCATATCATCGGTTACGAGTTTCATATTTTTCGTACCACGAAGCGATCTCTTTTATCAAATCACTTCTATGTACCAAATTTCGTGATTCTAAGTTCAATAATAACAAAGATAAGCGAAGAAAACTGCATTGAAGGACCTATATATACCTTCAAAGGCCTCTATAGGGCCCTGAGGAACCATTTTCGGACACATGTTGATAGTAATATTTTTCCTTATTTTCAACTGCAGAATTACCTTCCGGGCAATACGATCGTTTTTTTGGAACACCCTGTATAACGCAATAATTGCGATGGAAAAGGCGTATGGGATGAAAACAGGGGCGTATAGCCATGAGGAGGAAGAGGGGTGAGCCAAACATCAAACTGGCTTGAATTTCTCCGAAACAAAATAATAAAGGCAATAAATGGATCTGTTTTAAACAAACGTTAATAGTATATTATGTAACAAGTGTAATAAACGTCATTTAGTAACGAGTATTTTAAGCACGAGCGGAGCAGAGCGGGGCGAGTGTTTAATAAACGAGTGTCTATAGAAGAGTTCATAAACGCGTTAGATACTATGCTTTTTCTACGAACTCCGAAAATTACATTAACATACCTGACCATCCATCCATATAGACCATCTGATATACAGGGTGTTTCAAAAAAACCTAACCTCTTGCTATAGGGTAGGTAGAGCACTGCAAAATAAGTTGGGTTTGCCCAGTGAAAAATTGTCGTAACGGCATTCGTCTTCATGATATAAGGTGTTGAAAAATTTATTTTTTACACACTTTTCACGATTATGTCGAAACTACTGGCAACATTGTAATGAAATTTTGTATGAATGTTTCTTGAAATCTGACACATCACAAGAATTTGTTTCTATATCTGACTCTCATAGAGGGCGCTAGTTACAGGGTTCGTACCTAGTAGTTTAGAACATAACTTTTTTGAGGTTATATTTTTCAATCCAAATATGATATGATCTTGAACATTATTCAATTGCACACCAAAAAGGTACTTTTGGTGAAACTCAATACTATGTTCCGTTTTCGGAATATTTCGATTTGAAAATAATGGAGTAATAGCTGATGCTGGTATAAAATGAATTTTATTGAGTTCAATTACCTATTTAGTCAGATTCAAAAACAATAAAATTATTCTTGTGCTGAAGTTATCGATGGAAGATGGAACAGAGAATCATAAGTAGAAAATTGAGAGATATTTGACATGAAACATGAAATATTGAAGCAGTTAGAATAAGTGTTCAATATCTCCTATATACGTTTTGAAGAAAAAACGATTCTATAAACTTCTCTTAAGAATGTAATATCCTTCTTAACAGTTGAGGATCAGCTGTTAGGTCATTTTAGTGATGTTCAATTATGTCTTACAACTCTTGACGTGAATTTACCTATGTAGCATAGACTTTCTGCTCAAGATACAACAAAACTGTGTAATCCATGTTCTTAGTCAAGTCTGTTTCGATGTTATTCTTGTGATTTATTGTTAAATAAATAAGTTCAGCATCAGAAATGTATTGTTGTTTTCGATTTTCAATGAATAGGTGATAATTTTTCATAATACTCACTCTAATACGTAGCTCTATACCAGCAACAGTTATCACTTCATAGTTTTCAAATCGAAATATCCGAAAACGGAAGACAGTATCGAGTTTTACCAAGAGTACCTTTTTGTTGTGGAATTGAATGATGTTCAAGTTCACATCAAATTTGGATTGAAAAATCTAACCTCAAAAAAGTTATGTACTATAGCGCCCTGTATGAGAGTCAGATATAAAGACAATGTGTCAGATTCCAAGAAACATCCACACAAAATTTCACTACAATGTTGCCAGTAATTTCGAGATAATCTTGAAAAATGTGTGAAAAAATCATTTTTTCAACACCTTGTATCTTGATAACGGATGCTGTTACGAAATTTTTTCACTGGGCAAACCCAACTTATTCTGCAGTGTTCTACCTACCCTATGGTTTCAGAAGGTTTCAGAAAGTTTCAGAAAAATTCTTTTTTCCATTATAATTATACTCAAAAACCCTTTGTTTTTCCTGACGGTGCATGAATCAATTGATCTATTGAATTCCAAAGATCATTATTATAAATCATAGGAAGTGAAATTGGATATCAGTCAAAATTTCACCTTTCTGGATGTCAACAATCCTGGAAAATAACTGAATAACTACAGCAAGAAGGTCATGCAACTATCTATATGATCACCCATCAAGAGTAGCAAAGTTTCCTACTTACGATTATAACATTGCCCTACTCCCATTATTAGATGCACTCACTAGCGGTAGCAAAGTCAGATACCTACTACAGAAACATTGTCTAATAGCAATATACAGATGCACTAGCTAGGGGCAGCAAGGTTCTATATCCAGTAATCGCAGGTGGGTTATAATCAGCAAAGTCGACTTTATAATCACAGGTGATAACTGGCTTGTCCCCTAAGCTATTAGAGTTTTTTGCTGGGGTAATTCGATTTCTGACTATGGTTGATAGGAATTTTCCTCAGTGTAGTAAGGAGGTCAGGTTTTTATGAAACACCCTGTATAGGTCTTTTAGGTTTACGCTACTGACTGAATGATGAGGCGGAGGTAACCTCACTTTGACATAAAGCTAATTGCTACTCGAGGCATTCAATGGCGACGCCGGAAACGCAGAGTGCCCAAGCGTCGCGACGTTCACTTCCGTCCTCGTCAAGGCCTACTCAGATGCGTTTGACGCATCGCTGGCCGGAAAAAGCGTAATTTGCCAAAGAAGTTGCTGTTTCCCTGTAATATATACGAGTATATGCCGGAGTTGGTTAGTGGAAGGGCCGTGTCTGAAAAATATTCAAATTTGCCGAATTATTACACGTTATTACAAGATACGACATATACACAGTAAAAAGTAAATGTTTGGAAGAAAATACTGGACTTGTTTGATGATATTATCTTTGGTGGAGAGTTTATTTCGTCAAGTCGAAAACTCCATATTCGATTGAAGGAACCCAATCTCTTACATCGAGAAAAATGTTTTTCTGCAACCGACACGAAGTCGTCCATTTTGATACCAAAATTAACTCAATTTTCTATTACTGACACAAAAATAGGTATGTTGCTAGGCAACATATTTAGTTCCTAGGAGCTAAAGTTGAACTTTAGTTCCTAGGAGCTAAAGTTGAACTTAAGCTCCTATAGGAACTAAAAAGGAAGTACTGGACGTCATCAAGAATGAACATCAACATTGTTATGGTTGGTTTTTAGGGTTGAGACGTATACCTGATTTGTTTTCGATATCGGCAGATTTGGCATTTCATACCCATACTGGAGATATAAATACACCTTACTATAGTTGAGTATTGATATTATAAACATTTCAGCTAAGTTATTTTGTTTCTATCAGGGAAGCCTTCAAGATTGAAATATTTGCTTAATCTGTATTTCAGTCGTTATTCTCGGGATGGATAACTTGTTTTTGAATAATCACGGCAAGCAATCATTTATTTGTCTCAAACAAAGATATTGTTTACCTTCATTTGAATATCAAGTCGAACACAGTGTGGCATGGAGAGGAATGCCATTAGAGCACCTGGTCCATGCACAAATATGTCACTCTGTGGTTGTATTTATATTGAAACTACAATTCGAACATCCTTGAAAATTGAATAAACCTAATATTCTCACCACACGGATTATTTGTCAATATTTGTTGCATTGCATACATAATTATGATTATTTCAATAGTTAAGTCGTATTTGTCTTGAAGCATTTCAGTTTTCATTGACAATTGGTGACTTTGGCAATCAAATGAGTTACAGGATGTTTTCATTAATTAATCTTGAATTTACCATTTTCATGTTCAGATATATATACTTTTATTTCTCTTCTCCAAACTTTTTTCAATACAAATTGTCACTGACAAGCTAGTGAATTTTTCTTTTAGGCTCTCTGATAGGAAAATTCTTCAAACGCAGTGACATTTTGGGGCAAATCATCTGATTCGTCCTTACTACACGTATATTGAAATAATATTCATATTTTTATTTTATAGAAACGAGGAGAGAAAAAAAAATTTGGAATAATGAATGTACCTCCTCGATTAACCTACAGACAGTATTTAAGATATTTATTAGCAAAAAAATAGAACAATTATAACCTACCTTATTAGTTTCGTGAGCTTACTTCTGTGTTCAAATATGAAGATTTCGTAAAAAAAACTTAGAACTGGCACAATATTGTCAACAAGAAAAGGGAAGTATGTTGAGGTTCCTGGCAAGAGGAAAGCCATAACTCTATCAGTTGTTGAACCATTTTTTATATAGAATACCTAGAAAAGTTTTGGAGTAAATGCAACGATTTATGGATTCGAAACATCAGTTATTAGGTTATAAACCTCGTAGAAAGGTGTAATAGGTCAGTTCGAACAAGTTTGATTTATAACCAAGTGATAGCGGGGGACCTGGGACCTGGGTTCGATTCCCGTAGCGGCTGTCTCTTTTTTATTTGAATATATCGGCAGCCATCTACTGGCCTTGATGACGGCAAGAGCATAATTATCATGGACCAGCATTAGGCCGATCAAAATTGTTTGCTGAGATATTATATCGAGATTACCTACATCTATTCAACAAAGTCTGAATTCGAATAAAAATTTGATTTGACAAAACTATAAGCATGCCTCATCACTGGCTTGTGATATGCTAGCTGGTTTCACTAACGAAACCATCACCATAGCAGTTATATAAAAATTAAGCCTTCCTCCGTGCTGCGGGCGTGTGTTTTCTCATCAGGACCGCCTACTATACCTACTCAATTCATGATAAAGGCGTAACAACAAACTATACCAAACACACCATCAGTGAATCAGGTTACAGTGACTCTACACCAGAGTCACTGTAGGTAATACCTAGCTAGAATGTTGAATATGTGATCAAATCGAGATGATCCTATATACAGGGTGCCCGTATACCAGTTATACAGGGTGTTTCATTGGGAAAGGTAAATAATTCAACTGTGGATAGAGGTCACTGAGGTGATTTCAAAAAACCCATGGTTGATGGGTCTTCGACTTCTTATAACCGAGATACAGGATGTTTCATCGCAATTTTGTCCATATCTTCATTGTCTCATAACTTTCCAACCAACCTGTATATATTTTCAAAAATTGGTACACTTGCTCAATCTACCCTGTGGAATTGATTGAGGCAACAACAAAAGATAAAATCCAGGTCCGGCTTTACTTGAAATTCACAAATTCTTTCTGCCAGCAAACAACACCCTATACATTCCAATTTCTCATTTGTTTTTGCCATATCTGAGAAGAACATCAAAATTTCTATTCAACGATGTGCTTTTTATTCGTGCACAGACGATTTCAACTATTAATATTATGTGCTCAAAATATTATTTTTGCTCATTTTGGGATACAAAATTGGAATCAGACGAGATTCATTAATTTTATTACTTCCTATTCAGTATACGTGAGTATACACATACATTTAGAAGGAGTATTTCATATCGTTCTTTGTTCCAGACTTAGTTGCAGGTCCGTCATCAAAACTATACAGGGCTTTTCACGATGAGCGTTAATTTGACGTTTTCGGCAAACCAGGCAACGGATAAATCTGAAATTTCGATGGTATGTATAAATTAACATAATCTACACCACTGAAATATTTGAAACGATCCGGCCTTGCCGCTTCTACTAGAAAGTAGCAGCAACTTCGATTTTTCAAATGGGACACCCTGTATTTCATTACATTCTTGGATTCTTGCTGAACAGCAGAATTCATCGATTCAAAACATTCAATAAGGTCTAGCGAGACTGATAACTGAGATATAGGATGTGGAAAATCGAGATGTTTCAACTTTAGAAATGTTTTGTGTTGAAACTATTTATTATTGCATGGTCAAAACGGCTTCAATGTCCCTATCTCAACTTTCCATTCGATATTCAATTGAAACAGATACAGGGTGGTGCAGAAATCTGAATTATGAACCATCCTGTATTTGCTTCGATTGAATGTCAATAGATACAAAGTTAAGATAGGGACATAAAAGCCGTTTTGATCAATAATAAATATTTTCGCAAAATAATTCTAAAGTTAAAAAATCTCGATTTTTCTCACTCTGAATATCTCAGTTATTAGTCCCACTAGACCCCGAACTTTGTGAATCGATTAAATCAGCTCTTCAGGAAGCAGCCAGGGTGTCCCATTTGAAAAATCAAAGTTATTGCTACTTTCGAGTAGAAGCGGATTGTTTCAAATATTTCAGACGTGTAGATCATGTTAATTTATACATACCTTCGAATTTTTAGATTTATCCGTTGCCTGGTTTGCCAGAAACATCTGATTAACGGTTATCGTGAAAAGCCCTGTATAGTTTTGATGACGGACCTGCAACTTAGTCTGGAACAAAGAACGATATGAAATACTCCTTCTTAATGTAATACGCACGTATAATGAATAGGAAGTAATAAAATTAAGGAATCTCGTCTGATTCCAATTTTGAATGAGCAAAAATAATATTTTGAGCACATAATATAAATAGTTAAAATCGTCTGTGCACGCATAAAAAGCGCATCGTTGAATAGAAATTTTGATGTTCTTTTCAGATATGGCAAAAAATGAGAAATTCGAATGTATAGGGTGTTGTTTTCTGGCAGAAGGAATTTGTGAATTTTAAGTGAAGCTGGACGTGGATTTCATCTTTTGTTGTTGCCTCAATCAATTCCACAGGATAGATTGAGCAAGTGTAGCAATTTTTAAAAATATATACAGGTTGGTTGGAAAGTTATGAGACAATGAAGATATGGACAAAATTGATGGAACATCCTGTATCTCGGTTATAAGAAGTCGAAGACCCATCAACCATGGGTTTTTTGAAATCACCTCAGTGACCCCTATCCACAGTTGAATTATTTACGTTTCCCAATGAAACACCCTGTATATAAGAGATAAGTACGAGGTCGGTTGAATTAGGACAAAGTTGTGCATTTTCATGCTGAACATTTATCTGCAAGAAAATTTGATGTGTCATTTTCAGTTTTCGAATTATTTGAAGAAAACGAAAATTTGTATTATCCGTTTTTATTTTTTCAAGCGAAAACCAGAAGACCTAGACGTTTCGAACTACAACATTCTTGAGGCACTTTTTTACAAGGAATCTGAATCTGTCATCATATTTTCCATGACATTCTTGATGTCAAAGTTACAACACTCAACTTTGTTTTTTCTCATAGGCGCCATATTGAATTCTTGCATTTTTGAAAAGTCTTTTTTTTTCTGATTACAATGATGAAATTATAAATTTTTGTTTGCTTCCAATAATTCAAAAACTAAAAAACACACATCAAATGTTCTTGCAGATAAATGTTCTGCATAAAAATGCACTGACATCCCCATGGTGGAGTTCGAAAAAGGGACACCCTGTATATACACAAAAAAGGATCTTTGATAATGTCGTTTTAGAGTGATATTTTTCATGAAACATTAATCGATGTGTAAACTTATATTTGAAAAAAGCACCCCTGATGTATATTTTCCGTAATAATTTTGTATATAGGATCCTGAAATTTTCAGGAGGAAGAAAGTTTCCAATGATCCACATAATCTTCCTGAGACATTCCTATTTCATCCTTGGTATCTGTGCCTCAGCAAGGTATACAGGGTGTCCCATAAGTAATGAATCAAAAGAAGTGGGGTGGTAGGGGGGGTCATTTGTAATCAAACTAACGGTATATGTTGTTATCAAATTGTTGATGGTTCAAAAGTTATTCAATTTTTCTGAAAAATGCGACCCATTCGAAAAAAATTAATAACAAATAGGCTGTTTTGAATAACCCCATATATGTTATACCATTTCGGAATCTGTATATTAAATGGGCAAATTTTTCATATGATTGGTTATCGTCGTGGGGGTAGTTTTTAAATCTGCCAGCGGCATTTAAAATAAGACTTAAATAATTCATTCGATGACGAAATTCAAGTTAAACAACATTTTCCTATTGTAATTGATAAGAAGTAAGTAATACATGTCATAAAATTATTTTTGGTGAAAGGTGAATTCATGTGGATGGAATTTGTAAAAGAAAAAAATCACAAATGTGACACTTTTATTGTAATCAATTCTTTTTATAGAAATGAAAAAACATTTATAACATTTGAATCATCAACAATAATTATTGTATAACCACATATACGGTTAGTTTGATTTGAAATGACCTACCCTACCACCCCACTTCTTTTAATCCTCGACTCATGGGACACCCTGTATAGAAGAAGTAAAAGTAACTAGATATGAAATGGAAATCTTGAATATTCGATGCATGAATAGTTATTTGTTTTACTAGGCAGAAAAGTAGTAGATTGACTGCCGCGGCTGATATACTTAGATCATAGCCGAGCGTAGCGAGGCTAGGAATTCATCCAAGGCAGTCAATCAACATTTGCTGCCGTGTGAAACATGGAATTTTTTCTCCAAATGATATAAAACCAAATTTGTGTTATTTTTTTTATGGAAAACTCATCATTTTGTGTTTACTCAATGTCAGTGTCAATTTTGATTAGTAATTTCATTAGAATTCCTCGGAACGTTGCATAGCAACAAATTTTTACTGCCTAGGCAGTAAAAGTATCATTTCTGCCTGCCCTTTTTAGTTCCTAGGAGCTAAAGTTCAACTTCAGCTCCTAGGAACTAAAATTCAACTAAATATGTTGCCTAGCAACATAACTATTTTTGTGTCAGTAATATAAACGTCAATTTAAGAGCTAATTTTGGTATCAAAATGGACGACTTTCGTGTCGGTTGCAGAAAAAAATATTTTATAATCAATCGAATACCTAGCAGCAGATGACGAGACGACCTGAAAGTAAATCAACAGCAATGAAGACAACGAATAAAGATAAACCTCTAGTGGGTTGCCTATACCACACAATTACACCAACTGAAAATTCATGAGCAGACAATATCGCTACTGTACTTGGTAATCAACAGTCGAACGACCAAAGAAGTTCATATGAAAAAAGCTCGAAATAAACACACAATTGGATGTTAAGATGACGAGGCAGTAAGCAGCCTTCAGGACTACGTGTGAGGCTGATGACAAGGCATAATATGTTTCATCATTACCATGTTCTCAGAATATAAAGAGCGAATGTTTTATTAATATACGGCCACAGCTTGATAGAAGCCGATATTTGATTAACAAAAATACGTTGAATTGATAGGTATGCCTATAGGGTGGAAGTAAAGATACCAGAAAAATGAGTTTTTTTCAGTTCTATACGTATATACATCATATTCCCGCCGACCTAATTTGAGAACATATAAGTATAAGTATCTAAATATCTCTTCCATCATCCCTTCACTAGCAATACCAGTCAGACGAACTAGACAAGCCCAGTCAGCACACCTTTTCGTTGTCAACCTCGAAAGATGTCGAACAGCACTTTAACAAAACTCCTTCATCCATAGAACCGCTATAGGCTCTGGAATTCATTGCCTGGGGAAGTATTCCCAATAACATATAATCTCCAGAAGTTCAAAAAAAATTCCAATACCTATCTCCTGTTCCTATCCTCCCTAGGAACGCACGATGTTCTTTGAACATTATAGGGATTCCCTTTCGTGCGCTCCAAGCGATAGAAAAAACTCAATGGAAGCGTACATTAAAATATGTACCTATAGTCGAATTTTCATTGTTTCTTCAAAATTTAAGCTAGATACAAAAATCACAGAGAGGATGAAGAAGTTGTGATTTCAATGGTTCAATCTAATAAAAATATGAAACTCGGAAAAACCAGTGGCGTACAATTACATTCGCAAAAATATCGATAAATTTACCCACTGTGACGCCACTGGAGATATTATTTCGAATCTAATTGCACCAGAAGAAGCCTTATATTACTATTAACAAAACCACAACGTTTTATTGAAATTGATGAAAAGAAAATTGAGTAATGAATGAAAAAACGATTTTTCATGGAAAAATTGATACCCTGTATCTAGAAAACGAAGCAAGTTAGGTCACATGTTTATATCACCTGTTTTTCCTTAAATATCACAAGAAATCACCCCTTGAATTTTTTCGGCCCTATTTAGAAACACCCTGTATATAGTATTGCTATTGAACGATTACGGTAAGAGATGTAGGTATAATATGCTGTTTTGCAAACTGCAAAAAATGTCAGAGGTCAGCAGTTATCTACCTACTAAAATATTTTGAAAAAAATCAAAAATTACTTAGATAGGTATTTTGTTCCTATTTATTTTCTTATCTATTCTTATTTTTTTCATGGGCTCACTATCAGTTTTTCATATATCATCGAATAGGGCTGAAAATTCTCTTCACAGCCATGTATAATATGCCAAATTGGAATGGTCAAATGAAGGGGTCATCTGCTATCCTTCGAGACTAGTTCACACCTTTCATGCCCTGTGGATTATTTTCAATCGTCTTCTTATCTGTTCATCAAAAAAGACCCAAATTCCACATTCAAATTCAAATTTTGAAAAAAGTATAAGGCGTAGACTCTGGATTTTAATTCTATTCAGATGTGTATTGTGTTAGAGTACTTTTAAATACAAAACTAGTGACATAAGTCATCTAGTTTTTCTTTTATTTACTCGCAGAGTTTCGAAATATGTGAAACTCAAATTAAAGCTGTGACTTCACATGGCTACAAAAAAAAACCAACAGCGACCAGGATCTTCCAACTCCCTCGAAAGTTCTCTAGTCTATCCTCTTGCTAATGATGTGTCACATGCCATTAATATCTTTTAACAACTCTGTAAATTCGGTAGAATTGTGGATCGAGTCACATAAAGCAAATATTCATAATTAGGATTTGAAAAATTATTTTTGTTCGAATGATGCCTGAACCTATTACATTTGTTATTTCACTCTTATGAGGTGAAATCTGTCTCGTATCTCTATTTTTTCATGTTATAATCTCACAAATCCTGCTCAAATTGTTGACCTCTGTTGCGAATGCAGGCTCGACAACTGTTTCGTATTTCGACAATTGTTGTTCGAAGTCGTATTTCCTCCTTAATGGTATCGAAGGCCGTTTCCTTGCGTTGAACTAGTACATCACTAGTTGAAACTTCCGTGGCGTATACCAGTCCTTTGGCAGGTTCCCAGACATAAAAGTCTATCGGAGTTAGGTCTGGGGAACGTGGCGGCCATACAATAGGGCCATTGCGCCCAATCCACGCATGAAAGAATCGCGGAGTACGATGAAATGAACACTTTAGAGGCAGTGATGTCTCGACTAAAAAATTATGAGGCCGGTGGCAGTTCGTGATTTGTTCAAACAGATTTACGTTGTGCAAGAAATATAAATTTTACTTGTTTCTGGAATAACAGTTACGCAAAAATAATTTTTCAAATCATTTTTCATAACAGCCTCATGAGACTTGATTGACATTTCTAGCGAATTCACAAAGTTCTTGAAAGATATTAATGGCATCATGTGACACATTATTGGCAAGAGGATGGACTAGAGAACTTTTGAGGGAGTTGGAAGATCGTGGTCGCTTTTGTTTTTTTTTGTAGCCATGTGAAGACACGGCTTCAATTTGAGTTTCACATATTTCTAAACTTTACGAGTGAATTTGAAAAGAACTAGATGTTTTATGTTACTAGTTTTGTATTTAAAAGTACTCTAACACAATACACATCTGAATAAAATTAAAATCCAGAGTCTACGCCTTATACTTTCTTCAAAATTTGAATTTGAATGTAGAATTTGAGTCTTTTTTTGATAAACAGATAAAAAGACGATTAAAAATAATCCACAGGACATGAAAGGTGTTAACTAGTCTTAAAGGATAGCAGATGACCCCTTCATTCGACCATTTCGATTTGGCACACGATGCACCAAACACCCTGTATATCCACATTTTCAGATGAAGTAGTACCAAAAAACAGTAAAAACCCATTTTTGCTGGTTATCACTATGCTTAAAATTTAACTTTCCTGATATTTTTCAAATATGGTTGGCCATATCAGTCGTCATCATGACTATACAGTATTAATACTTCTTCATAGCTATATCAAGCTATACCTTATACAGGGTGGGCCACCAGTAACGCCTCGGTCTCTAGAAGGCTAACATGTCAACATAGGCTACCATTTGAAATTATTTTGAAACATACAGGATGTCCCCAAAAATCACAAAACACTGAAGTTGAACTTTTTTCAATCGAACACCCTATATATTATTTCATTTTGAGATTCTCCCTGGTGAGCTGATTTCAGCAATCCATCATACTTGGGGTCTAGCAGTTATAATTACTGAGATATAGGGTGTGAGAAATCGAGATTTTCAAAGTTCAAGAATTTTTTGTGTCTAAACCATTCATAATTGGTCAAAACGGCTCACATGTCCCTATCTCAACTTTTGATCAACTATCTACTGACATTTAATTGAAACAAATACAGGGTGGTGCAGAATTCAGAATCTTGATCACCCGGTATATGTCCCAATTAAATATCAGTAGATAGTTAATCAAAAGTTGAGATAGGGACATATAAGCCGTTTTGACCAATTATGAAATTTCGACACAAAAAATTCATGAACTTGGAAAATCTCGATTTTTCACACCCTATATTTCAGTAATTATAACTGCTAGACCCCAAGTTTGATGGGTCGTTGAAATCAGCTCATCAGGGAGAATCTCAAAATGAAATAATATATAGGGTGTTCGATAGAAAAAAGTTTAACTTTAGTGTTTTATGGTTTTTGGGGACACCCTGTATGTTTCGAAATAATTTTAAATGGTAGCCTATGTTGACATGCAACTTCCTAGAGAGGAAGAATTCCAAGAAGATAAGTGGTTAGCCTTCTAGAGACCGAGGCGTTACTGGTGGCCCACCCTGTATATGCTTATGCTTATGAATTTTCAGTTTCTGGAAAACTGTGTAATATCTCTATGACATGTCATTGATGACCCCAACACGAAACAAAAAGTTCCAATCACCCATAATGAATGACCTAAATAACGAAGACCGGGGACCGAACTGCCATTTGCGTAATGCGATCAGCGAAATAAATGGCACGTAAAATAAACTGCTTATTTATTCCGACGGGCCAAACTAAAATAGAAAAACCGGACGTCCTGTACCGTTAACATAATGCCAGAAAGAGTCGGGCCAAAAATGTCCCATTCTCGATACATCAAACGGGAATGGCGCTTCGATCCATTGTTGCCATCTTATATTTTATCGACGATCGACAATGCGAGGCGTACGATTCTCATTTCCATGCGAATAGCTCTTTTCTGCTATGTAAATTCTTTTTTTCTTCTTCTTTCGAATGTACACTGTAAATATTTCCTCCTATTATAATGGCCGACATGCTTTGTGGCTGGTGAATTGTAGCCTTGCGCCTGGAATGTTCGGGATAATGCGGTAAAAAAAATATTTCACACCATTTTTCTATGTCGATACTCTTTAACCTGCAAAGTAAAAATAGTTATTTTTGTATCTAGAGCGCGAAATGCTACTTTGGTGATCGAGATCTGATTTTTTTAACGAGGCGTAGCCGAGTTAAAAAAATAGTCGAGATGACCAAAGTATTTCGCGCTCGAGTTGCAAACAAAATTTTTTCTACAAACGTCAAAAAATATAGTTTTAAAGTAAAAATATGCTTAGCTTGATATAAAAAATGGTGTTGAACTGGCTTAGAAGGCCTCCCCTATCCTCCCTAGGTAGGCACGATGTTCCACGAACATAATAGAAATTTCCTTTCGTACGCTCCAAGAGATAAAACGAAGTTATTGTTGAACATTCAGAAATAAATGATTTTTTGGATGTTTTCTCGATTTAGGACCATTTAGTTGAAATATAAATATCTCATATATTTTCCATAACAATGCGCGAAGTAGGTACTTCGCGCACTGTTTTACTTCGCACATTGTTTGGTGCAAGATATCATGGTAACATAGGAAACTGAATAAAAGTGTCACTTCGCAATTTGCTATCAATGCGCGAACCTTGTCATTTTTTGACGTTTGTAGAAAAAACTTATTTTTCACGAATAGTTGCAAGTGTAAATCAGGCAGTGAATAGTAAATTGTTTTATTAGGATCAGAAGTGACACTTTGTTTGACAGGCGAATTTTGCATTTGCGAGGCGGAGCGTTTCGAAGCCGAGCGAAAGCAAAATTTGCGAGTCAAACAAAGTCACTTTTGATCCGAATGAAACATGCTATTTTTTCTGCAACCAAAACAATTAATTCAAATAAATATGTGAAGTAACCACCAAACGTGGAAAATGTTAGGTTAGTGAGCATATTAACAATAATAATAGCGATAAGTTATTCCTCTCCATACTACATTGTGTTAGTTAATCCATTCCATTGCATTCCATTGCATTTTTAGATTCTCCCTGAAGAGATGATTAAATTCTTCCTGAAGAGAAAATCCTATCAATGCATTACACTTGAGGACTAGTAGGAATGTTTACAGAGATATAGGGTGTCCAAGATTTTTCGGAAGGGGCATCAACTTTCGATTTTCAAATAGAACACCCTGTATTCCATTGCATTTTTAGATTCTCCCTGAAGAGATGATTCAATCAATGCATCACACTTGAGATCTAGTGGATCCGAAAAACCTGGTTCAGGGAAAAAAATTGAGAATATGATTAACATATCTATCCCATTTGGTAGATTACAGCCAACGTATGACATATGACATTCGACAGATGACAGCTCACATATGATGAATAATATAAGCCGATAATGATACTTCCGGTGCTCATTGGAGCATTGGTGCTCTGGTTCGGCTAACGTTTGACGTATGACATTCAACAACTGACGTATACCACGTGACCTTCCGGAACTCGTTGAAAGCAGGCACTCAAGCCGTCGAAATGGTTAACGGTTCAAGATGTCGCTCAAATAACAATACGTATGATGTTTGACAAATGACGTATACCACGTGACCTTCTGGTGCTCGTTGAAAGCAGACACTCAGGGTTGCCACAACCTACGAATTCGAACCAAAATGCATGGCTATGGATTCAAACTGGCACTCAACTGGCGATACGTATATGATGTTTGGCAGATGACGTATGCCGTATAACCTTCCGGTGCTTGTCGGAAGAAACACTCAGGGTCGACACAACCTACGAATTTGAATCAAAATTGCTATCGATTCAAAATGGCGCGCAACAGATATCATGTGAGACGTTTGGCCTATTAGTTATTGCTTCACCGATAGCAAACGCCTATGTTCAGCGCAGCCAATGTATACTACATAACTTCCGGTACAATTAACCTCGTCAAAACAAATATTGAATTCGAAGGCCGGCGTACCTCAGTGCTTCGATGCTTCAATATCGATTCACGTCGAGGTAACGATCGTGGGTTCGAGTCCCACGAACGCAGACTTTTTCTGATGGCCTAAGAAAGTGTTTGGGATCATACGTTAAAAGGTAAGGCCCCCGTCATTCCTTGCTCGCACAAGACTTTCGAAGACTTCTGAGGGTTGCTCGTAAGGGGGCAACCGAATGACGGATAAAACAATTTTTTTTTTTTAGACATAACCTACGAATTTCAATCAAAATGGCTACCGATTCAAAATAGCTACCAATTCAAAATGGCGCTTAACTGACGATGCATATGATGTTTGACAAATGACTTTCCGACTCAGGTCCGACATTACCTATGAATTTCAATAAAATGGCCATCGATTCAAAATGACGCTCATATAAGGTGAAACAGTCGCGATTACGATTTCCTGTCTCGACGATATATTTCCGCGGTGTGTGATTAAGGTTTGAATAACAATATTTCTCTCTATAGGAGTATTATTTCAATCTTCATTTGTGTGGGACATGTGATTCTGAATGTGTTTTTATTGCCAAAAAAACCTGTGTGTGTGAAAAGTGCATGGAAAAACGTGATAATGGACCGACCCTTACTGCATAGATGGATGCTACTCGCTCATTTCTGGATATAGCTGTTTTTCAATGAAATTGGTAAGTAGCTTAGTTTTCTGCTTTTCAGCCGAAAAAAGCATCAGTCTTGGATAGGTAGATATTATTTGGAAGGACACGAAAAACTATAGTTATTGAAAAGCATTGATTCTCAGCAGCGATTTCATTTTAGTTCATCAAAATTATTGTACTTATAGGTACAGTCGTCTTCAACGAACATGTCGCAGTTGGACGGTATGAGCGCTCTTATTGCAGCGGTGATCAAGGAAGCTGACACCGTCCATGTGCGACATGATCTCTGAAGACGACTGTACATGTCTGAATTACAGAAAATCATCGAACTGAGTTGAGCAATTTTAAAAATGTTCAGCATGCATTTTGGAGAACAAAAACAACAGAGGCCGGATCACAACATCACTGAGCGAATATTTTCAAGAAATCTGTGTATAATAATAACTTGATGTACAAGGCGTTTCGTAAAACATTAGGATTTTCTTTTTTTATATTTTTCCAGAGTTCCGCTAACAATAGGAATTGAATTTTATTCGAATACAGGGTGTTTCGTGAAACATTTGGATTTCCAGTTTTATATATGTTAGATTTCAGCCAGCAAAAAAGCATACATCTGAAATAGAATGTCATTCAGATACAGAGTGTTTCGTTAAACATTAGGATTTCCAGTTTTATATTCTTCTAGACTTCAGCTACCGAAAAAGCATACATCTGAATAGTATTTTATTCAAGTACAGGATATTTTTCTAGAGTTCTGCTAACAACAGAAATCGAATTTGATTTGAATACAAGGTGTTTCGTTGAACTTTTGGATTTCAAGTTTTATATTTTGCTAGATTTCAGCTAACGAAAGAAGCATACATCTGAAATAGGATTTCATTCAGATACAGAGTGTTTCGTGAAACATTAGGATTTCCAGTTTGATATTTTGCTAGATTTCAGCTAACGAATGAAGCATACATCTGAAATTGTATTTTATTCAAATACAGAATATTTTTCTAGAGTTCCGCTAACAACAGAAATTGAAGTTCATTCAAATACAGGGGGTTTCGTGAAACATTGAGATCTCTTCAGTTTTATATTTTGCTAAATGTTCAGCTACCAAAAAAGGAAGGAATTTTATTTCCATTCAGAGTTGTCTCTGTCGTAGATACAGGGTGATTAAAAACAAAAGTTTCCGAACAATGGTTCGTTTGTTAAAACTGGCATCTTTAGTGTTATTTTTTCGTCATAATGTTATGAAAACAAGTCAAAACTAGGATTTGAGAATGAATAGTGTTGGACTTCTGTTTGATTTGGCTTTCGTTCGGAAATTTTTCCAATTCCAAATTAAGCATACTGAATATTTCGGCCTTTGGAAAAACGTTTTTCAATTACAAAGTATACAGGATGTTGAGATTTCCTCGAAGGTGTTTCAGAAATACCAGCTTTTCCAGTTTTGAACTTTTGATCGTATGCCTTGATTTCGACCGAAACTGTCAATATATTTAGTAAAGGAATTCAATGAGCGTAATGAGTCAATGAAAAATATAAATATCTTTCAAATATTCAATTGACAGATGAGACATTCACAAGACAATCAATTTTATTTTTTTCTTGAAAAGATCTTCACACCATGCTGTGAAACTGAAGGCGCCTATCCCTTTTCTATCGGTGCTGTAGTCATCGATTACATGATGAACTCCCTCTTTGTGGCAGGAAGAGCAGAAACTAGGTTTGCAGTCACTGCAATTGCATGATCTACTCCAGTCACAGTTTGGCATTGCTGATGATGTCTGTACTGTTGGAGAGCTGATGAAATACTGAAGAGCTGTCACACTGACATTAACAGTTGGTGTGATACCTGAAACATAGTATAAAGGGCTTGTTTCACCACCACACTCGAGGTAGAGCCTTATCGCGTTTTTTTTTTTCGTAGAAAAGCATCCCCCATAGCCTATACAAAACCACACGCTCTAAAGATTTGGGGTGAATGATTCATGATAGAACAGGTGACTGTTGCTATGAAATCAGAGCAGTTTTTGTTTGTTCTATTTCTAGCTGCACGAAGATCAATTTCTTATTTAAAAGAAACACTTCATCAATTTGCCAGATGATGCCTCTTTCTAGAACAGGTGACTGTTGATATCAAATCAGAGCAGTTTTTGTTTGTTCTATTTCTAGCTGCACGAAGGTCGATTTCTAAATCAATAGAAACACTTCTTTAATTTGCCAGATCGTTGGGGTCTTTTTTCAATGAACTATCCACCTAAACTTTGTAGAGCGTGTGGTTTCGTAAAGGCCTTTAGGGTATGCTTTTCTACGAAAAAAAAAATAAACAAAGGCTTTACCTCGTGGGTGGTGGAGGAACAAGCCTTTTATACTATGTTTCAGGATCCATACCAACTGTTAATGTCAGTGTGACAGATCTTCAGTATTTCGTCAGCTCTCCAACAGTACAGACGTAATCAGCAATGTCAAACTGTGACTCGGGTAGACCATACAGTTGCTGTGACTGCAAACCTAGTTTCTGCTCTTCCTGCCACAAAGAGGGGGTTCATCGTGAAATCGAAGACGACAGCACCAATAGAAAAGGGATAGGCGCCTACATTTTCACAGCATGGTGTGAAGATTATTTCAAGAAAAAAATAAAATAGATTGTCTTGTGAATGTCTCATCTGTCAATTGAATATTTGTAAGATATTTGAATTTTTCATTGACCCATTACACCCATTGAATTCCTTTACTGAATATATTGACAGTTTCGGTCGAAATCAAGGCATACGATCAAAAGTTCTGAACTGGAAAAGCAGGTATTTCTGAAACACCTTTAAGGAAATCTCAACATCCTGTATACTTTGTAATTGAAAAACGTTTTTCCAAAGGCCGAAATATTCAGTATGCTCAATTTGGAATTGGAAAAATTTCCGAACGAAAGCCAAATCAAACAGAAGTCCAACACTATTCATTCTCAAATCCTAGTTTTGACATGTTTTCATAACATTATGACGAAAAAAGAACACTAAAGATCCCAGTTTTAACAAACGAACCATTGTTCGAAAACTTTTGTTTTTAATCACCCTGTATCTACGACAGAGACAACTCTGAATGGAAATAAAATTCCTTCCTTTTTTGGTAGCTGAACATTTAGCAAAATATAAAACTGAAGAGATCTCAATGTTTCACGAAACCCCCTGTATTTGAATAAACTTCAATTTCTGTTGTTAGCGGAACTCTAGAAAAATATTCTGTATTTGAATAAAATACAATTTCAGATGTATGCTTCATTCGTTAGCTGAAATCTAGCAAAATATTAAACTGGAAATCCTAATGTTTCACGAAACACTCTGTATCTGAATGAAATCCTATTTCAGATGTATGCTTCTTTCGTTAGCTGAAATCTAGCAAAATATAAAACTTGATATCCAAAAGTTCAACGAAACACCTTGTATTCAAATCAAATTCGATTTCTGTTGTTAGCAGAACTCTAGAAAAATATCCTGTACTTGAATAAAATACTATTCAGATGTATGCTTTTTCGGTAGCTGAAGTCTAGAAGAATATAAAACTGGAAATCCTAATGTTTAACGAAACACTCTGTATCTGAATGACATTCTATTTCAGATGTATGCTTTTTCGCTGGCTGAAATCTAACAAAATATAAAACTGGAAATCCAAATGTTTCACGAAACACCCTGTATTCGAATAAAATTCAATTCCTATTGTTAGCGGAACTCTGGAAAAATATAAAAAAAGAAAATCCTAATGTTTTACGAAACGCCTTGTACATCAAGTTATTATTATACACAGATTTCTTGAAAATATTCGCTCAGTGATGTTGTGATCCGGCCTCTGTTGTTTTTGTTCTCCAAAATGCATGCTAAACATTTTTAAAATTGCTCAACTCAGTTCGATGATTTTCTGTAATTCAGACATGTACCTATAAGTACAATAATTTTGATGAACTAAAATGAAATCGCTGCTGAGAATCAATGCTTTTCAATAACTATAGTTTTTCGTGTCCTTCCAAATAATATCTACCTATCCAAGACTGATGCTTTTTTCGGCTGAAAAGCAGAAAACTAAGCTACTTACCAATTTCATTGAAAAACAGCTATATCCAGAAATGAGCGAGTAGCATCCATCTATGCAGTAAGGGTCGGTCCATTATCACGTTTTTCCATGCACCTTTCACACACACGGGTTTTTTTGACAATAAAAACACATTCAGAATCACATGTCCACACAAATAATGAAGATTGCAATAATACTCCTATAGAGAGGAATATTGTTATTCAAACTTTATTCACACACAGCAGAAAAATATATCTTCGAGACAGGAAATCGTAATCTCTACTGTTTCACCTAATTTGAGCGCCATTTTGAATCGATGGCCATTTTATTGAAAATCGTAGGTAATGTCGGACCAGAGACGGAAGGTCACGTAGCATACATCATTTGTCAAACATCATTTCGTCAGTTAAGCGCCATTTTGAATTGGTAGCTATTTTGAATCGGTAGCCATTTTGATTGAAATTCGTAGGTTATGTCGAACTTCAATATCTGTTTTGACGAGGTTAATGGTACCGGAAGTATATGTAGTATACATTGGCTGCGCTGAATATGGGCGTTTGCTATCGGTGAAGCAATAACTAATAGGCCAAACGTCTCACATGATATCTGTTGAGCGCCATTTTGAATCGATAGCAATTTTGATTAAAATTCGTAGGTTGTGTCGACCCTGAGTGTTTCTTCCAACAAGCACCGGATGGTCACACGGCATACGTCATCTGTCAAACATCATACGTATCGTCAGTCGAGGGCCAGTTCGAATCGATAGCCATGCATTTCGGTTCAAATTCGTAGGTTATGTCGACCCTGAGTGTCTGCTTTCAACGAGCACCAGAAGGTCTCGTGGTATACGTCATCTGTCAAACATCATACGTATCGTCATTTGAGCGACATTTTGAACCGTTGGCCATTTCGACGGCTTGAGTGCCTGCTATCGACGCGTACCGGAAGATCACGTGGTATACGTCAGTTGTTGAATGTCATGCGTCAAACGTTAGTTGAACCCTCGGTTGAACCAGAGCGTTCAGTTTCAATGAGCACCGGACGTATCATTAACGGCTCATACAGGGTGACATTTCGAAATCTTCCCACCCTCAATATCTTCATTCCAGTAAGTTATATGAAAAATCGAGAAGATAGGTCAATTTCATTCCCAAGGAGGACACTTGAAATGAATATTTTCAGCCCTCTTGGTTCAATCCTCTAGGAGGCGTAGATGTTACCATCAGAATCTCAAATGGGAAGAGGGGTCAAGTGGCAAATTATCCCGAAGGGCGTTCAATTCTCTTTCCAACGGTACGCTAGTTTATCATTTTCTGTTGAGCAATTTCCGAAAACTGGCGTGTCAATTAGAAAACTGTTCACCCTTAATATCTTCCTTTCAGTAAAAAAAAAGAAAAATCGAAAACGTAGATCAATTTCAATGTCAAGGGAGACACTTCAAATGTATACAGTGTGTCCCACTTACCATGCTCATCATGGGTATCTTTTCAACGGTGAGAGATACGAGGTCGGTTAAATGACACCAAATGTGGAGTTTGTCAAGGCCAACTATAATGTGAAAAAATATTTTGATGAAATCTATTCGTTTTTGTTTTATACGCAAAAATATCATATTCATGTCTCCTCCGTAACTTCTTTATTTATGAAAATATCCAAATAGGAATTTCACATTCTCATGGCAGTTTTTCAAAGTGATTTCGAAAAAAATATGAAATTTATACCAACTCTTCTAGAATTTAAGATATCATATCAACTTAAGTTTTCCAAATGTAGGTCATAGCTCACTATGACTTAGTTACAAATACCTTTTTTTTTCTCTCACAGATGATATGTCGCAGTAATAGTTTTGTGTTGATAACAACGGAGTTATCGTCATTCATACAAAGACAAAAAATTATTTGGAAGCCACCATCTTGAATTTATAAATTTTAACAAAAAAATCTTGATCTCCAACCTCCGAAACCCCCACTTACCAATTTTGAATGGAATCGGACCAAATCTTGTCCGCCATCTTGGAGCAGCCATTTTTTTAATTTCAACAAAAATTCCATAATGTATTATCACCGAAATTATGGACACCTGCCAAATTTCAAGTCAATCAGAGTTATGGAATTTTTGTTGAAATTAAAAAAAAAATGCTGCTCCAAGATGGCGGACAAGATTCGGTCTGATTCCATTCAAAATTGGTAAGTGGGGGTTTTTGAGGTCGGAGATCATGATTTTTTTGTTAAAATTCATAAATGCAAGATGGCGGCTTCCAAATAATTTTTTGTTTTTGTATAAATGACGATAACTCCGTTGTTATCAACACAAAACTATTACTGCGACATATCATCTGTGAGAGAAAAAAAAATTATTTGTAACTAAGTCATAGTGAGCTATGACCTACATTTGAAAAACTTAAGTTGGTGCTGGTATCTCAAATTCTGGAAGAGTTGTTATAAATTTCATATCTTTTTCGAAATCACTTTGAAAAACTGCCATGAGAATGTGAAATTCCTATTTGAATATTTTCATAAATAAAGAAGTTACGGAGGAGACATGAAAATGATCAAAATCTGTTTCTTGCGTATAAAACAAAAACGAATAGATTTTATCGAAATATTTTTTCACATTATAGTTGGCCTTGACAAACTCTACATTTGGTGTCATTTAACCGACCTCGTATCTCTCATCGTTAAAAAGATACCCATGGTGAGCATGGTAAGTGGGACACACTGTATTTTTAGCCCTCTTGGTTCAACCTCCTAGGAGGGGTAGATGTTAACCTTATAATCTCAAATAGGATGGGGGCCAAGTGGCACATCATTTCAAAGGGCGTTCAATCTGCTTTCCAACAGTACACTAGTTTTTGATTTTTCGATGAGCAGTTTCCGAAAAATGCCGGTCTAAACTTACAGGAGTAATTGGAACATGCCTGCACTGAAATGCATTCAAAATCTTCCTACTAAACTGGTCAACATTGATAACGCCGTGCTCCAAAATATTGCCTGAATTCAAAGTAGAATAACTCACGAATTTCCTTACCAATTTGAAATCGGTTTTCACCGATGATTAGCCTAATTTCTTGACAGTTTGTTGTGGCAATATGAAACTTCTGTAATCTCAGATAACATTGCTACAGGGTGATAATTGAATGGGTGTAAAATTGCATCGTGGTCGTCACCTTTCCGTTTGAACAGATAATTTTTTAAATTTTTTTCTCTCACCTGTATCCTCTTGATTGATACTTTCTCTCGAAACCTTTTCGGAATTTTCAAATTCGGAGCTTTTATAATCGTGTTATGAATATTCATTCAGAATGATGCATTTTGTCGACGATTAATTGAATGAAATTGAAAGTTGGAATTCTTCTCCAAAGAATCAACGTTGTATGTATTTATAGTCGTCGGATATGTGATCGTGTTCGAACATAGAAAATTCTGAAGAAGTCTATACAAAGTGATACAAGAAATACTGAATGATGGAATGGTGAATAACGTAGTCTTCAGTAGATGAAACATAATTTTCTCTGTGTTACCAGTGGAATAATGGGGTGTTACTTCGTCATGAGGATGTCTGGTGTCTGACCTCGAAATGGTTTCGTGATTTCTTGGATCGAAGATTATATAATGAAAGTACGCATTTTTAATCGAAATGATACAATTTCGTTAAGATTACTTATAAAATTCAAAAAATTACGATTGTAGTTCCCGAAGTATGAAATTCATATTTATTCTTGACGATGGATATACAAGATGCGATAAAAAGTATGTCCAGATTGTCCCGGGATGAAGGATATTTTTTAACGTGATGAAAATCGCTATGTTCCCAAAAAGAGATATAGTGTCGGTTATTGTAGAGATTTGGGAAATGTATAAATACAGTGACTTTTCATGAGGTTTATACGAGGAAATATGAAAGAGACTGCAGAATTGCCATATATTCAATATAATGTTCTTCATACGAATGAAGATGAATACAGTAAGTCCTCATGAGGCTTATACGAGGTAATATGAAAGAGACTTCAAAATTGCCATATATTCGTGCATACTTACCTACAACATGGTCTTCCGAAGGAAACTTTCCTCATCGTCACTCAGTGTGAAGTTGAATGGAGAAAAAATAACTCTTGAATGCTCATTTCTGCATCATCTTTTTCACAGGGTGATTCATAAGGAATCTATAATATCTCACCTGTTGCTATAGATTTGACGAATTCCGTTGAAAAAAAAAAAAATAGATTTCCTAACTTATACTCACAACTATTGCTATTATGTTTTCTGAAAAATCGGAAAAATCCTATTTGCATATTGGATTGACGTTCATTCCAATATGTGGAGTCTCGTTCATATGACCTCGTATAAGGCTCATGAGGACTTACTGTATTCATCTTCATTAGTATGAAAAACATTATATCAAATATACGGCAATTCTGCAGTCTCTTCATATTTCCTGGTATAAACCTTATGAAAAGTTACTGTATTTATACATTTCACAAATTTCGACCATGACCGACACTATATTCCTATATTTCGAAACATAGCGATTTTCATCACGTGTAAACATATCCTTCTTCATCCCGGGACAATCTGGACATACTTTTTATCGCACCTTGTATATCCATCGTCAAGAATAGATATGAATTTCATACTTCTGGAACTACAATCGTAATTTTTCGAATTTTATAATTTATCTTAACGAAAATGCATCATTTCGATTAAAAGTGCGTACTTTCATTATATGACCTTCGATCCAAGAAATTACAAAACCGTTTCGAGGTCAGACATCAGACATCCTCATGTCGAAGTAACACTTCATTATTCCACTAGTAACACAGAGAAGATTATGTTTCATCTACTGAAGACTACGTTATTCACCATTCCATCATTCAGTATTTCTTGTATCACTTATAGACTTATAGACTTTTTCAGAATTTTCTGTGTTCAACACGATCACATATCCGACGACTATACACACAACGTTGATTTTCCGGGGAAGAATTCCAACTTTCAATTTCATTCAATTAATCGTCGAAAAAATGCATCATTCTGAATGAATATTCATAACACGATTAGCAAAGCTCTGAATCTGAAAATTCTGAAAACGTTTCGAGAGAAAGCATCAATCAAGAGGATACAAGTGAGAAAAAGAATTTAAAAAATTATCTGTTCAAACGGTAACGTGACGACCACGATGCAATTTTACACCCATTCAACTATCACCCTGTAGCAATGTTATCTGAAATCACAGAAGTTTCTTATTGCCACAACAAAATGTCAAGAGATTAGGCAAATCATCGGTGAAAACCGATTTTATATTGGTGGAGAAATTCGTGAGTTATTCTACTTTGAATTCAGGCTATATTTTGGAGCACGACGTTATCAATGTTGACCAGTTTATTCGGATTAAAAGGGTCAATACAATAATAGCAATCTGAAAACCATGCATATCAGTCGAGATATTAGTGCAGGCATTTTCTAATTACTTCTGTAAGTTCAGAATGGCATTTTCTGGTAACTGTTCATCAAAAAATGAAAAACTAGGGTATAGTTGAGGCTAGACTTGAACGCCCTTCAAAATGATGTACATCTCAACCTCCCCTTCCATATTAGGTTTTAAGGGTAACATCTACCCCTCTTAGGGGGTTGAACTAGAAGGGTTAAAAATATGTATTTCAAGTGTCTTCCTCAGAAATGGAATTGACGTGTTTTTCCGAGTTTTCATATCATTTATTGATGAGAGGAAGGTATTACTTATAAGTGACACGACATTTTCTGGAAACTGCTCGACAGAAAATGATAAACTAGGGAAAATAATGTGCCACTTGACCACCCTTCTCATTTGAGTTTATAAGGGTTACATCTACTCCTCGTAGGGTGTTGAACCAAGAGGGCTAAAACTAATCATTTCCTCTTCGAAAATAAAATCGACCTGGGCTTTCATTTCAAAACTTTCATTTCAAAACTTACCACCCTGCATATCTTTTGATCTGCGAAGATTACAGTTTTCGGAAAAAACAGGTCGATTTTGATATCGAAGGGGAAGTAAAATGCCAATATCAATTGAATTCTATGTTCATCCCCTACACCCCCAGACACCCCTACTTTGAAATCTCAAATGGCGCCCCCTATTTTGAGATTAAAAAAAATGAGGGTCTATCAATGATCAAACCAACCAGGTGAAAAAATATTTATTTTGTACACAGGGTGAGTCATGAGGTACTGTACATACTCTTACCACGAACAGAGGCGCCTGAGAGGAATATCGAATTGCCATCTCAAGTATTCCTCCTCTTCTACAATGAAAAACAGGGTTATTCATCCGATTGAGCACAAAATATCTTTGCCACAACTTCCTAACAGCCTCTTTGATTCATTTCATTTCTTCATGGAACATTAGGCACTCCAACACCAATAGACTTAGGTATACAGAATTGAGAATAATCCAGGACCGTACTTGTGAAATGTTGCCAGCTATCAAAGAGTTCACTCTGTATATAGTTTCAGTGAACAATGACATCTCTTCTGTCAATCAGAACAAAATGTGTTGGTGCTTCATCCAGCTGAGAATGGTACACGCTACTAGTTCGTTTCAATAACAACTAGAATGATTTATTTAGACGAATCGTGTCTTACTTACAGAAGACAATCATGACCGCAGAATCGAATTTTGTGAGATGATGTCTGGGAAGATTCAACAAGATGCTAGTTTCCTTAAGCACATCTGGTCCAGTGATGAATCACATTTTTATTTGAACAGCTTTGTTAATTGATTCTGGGACAATGAAAATCCACACATATTTCGATAGGACCAAACTCAGTTCCCTGAGAAAATCAATGTGTGGGCTAGTATTCTAGGAAATGAGATAATTGGACCACTCTTCATTGAATATAATTTAATTGGACAATTGTACCTGGATTTATTGGAAAATACAATTGATTCCAATCTTTAGAGAGGCTAATCGATGATCATGAAAATATGTTGCTAGACGAGAATATCCTGTTCTTCCAGCAGGATGGAGCATCTAAATGTGAGAGAATGGTTGAATAAACTATTTTCTAGGCAGTGGATTGGCAGCAGAGGTGCCATAGAATGGCCAGCAAGATCTCAAGATTTGACACCTCTTGACTGTTTTCTGTGGAGTCACTTGGGAACAATGGTTTATAAAATTTCACCAGAAGATATGATGAACTCAACAGAAGAATCATTCCAAAATGCAGACAAATCAATCGGGAAACGTTTCGAAGAGTTCGTGAAGAATCCGAAAATATGCTGTACTATTGTCTAGAATAATGGAGCACATTTTGAGCAATCTCTTTGAATGCCACTCCACGAAATTGCATTTCTTCTTAGACACGATTTGTCAAAATAAATAATTCTAGTTGGTTTTGAAAGGAACTAGTAGAATATACTATTCTCAGCTAGATGGAGCACCAACATATTTTGTTCTGATTGACAGAGAAGATGTCATTGTTCACTGAAACCATATACAGAGTGAACTCTTTGATAGCTGGCAACATTTCACAAGTACGGTCCTGAATTTTTTTCAATTCTGTAAACGTTAGTCTATTGGTGTTGGAGTGCCTAATGTTCCATGGAAAAATGAAATGAATCAAAGAAGCTGTTGGAAAGTTGTGACAACAATTTTTTTCGCTCAATCCTATGAATCACCCTGTTTTTTATTGCAGAAGAGGAGGAGAACTCCAGATGGCCATTCGATATTTCCCTCAGGGGCCTCTGTTCGTGGTTGGAGTATGTACAGTACATCATGACTCACCCCTTATACGAAATAATTATTTTTTCACCTGGTTGATTAGGTCATTGATAGACCTTCAATTTTATGTATCTCAAAGTAGTGGGTGCCATTTGTAAATTAAAAGTGGGGGTGTCTGGGGGTGGAGGGGATGAACATAGCATTCAAGTGATACTGTTATTTCACTTCCCCCTCGATATCTAAATCGACCTGTTTTTGCCAAAAATAGTAATACCAAAGAAGGGAAGATTTGTATTTTGTGCAGAATAATTTATTCAATATTCGTAGCAGAGCGCTTTCGACTGTTAAGTCATCATCAGTGCGTACCTGTAAGTAAGTAATCATCTTTCAGCTAATCGAAAGAAATTGAAATTGAAAATTCAAAAAAAAATTATTTTTTTTTATTTTTGAAATTTTTTTTGGAAATTTGTTCAATGTTGAAAAAGTAAAAATTAAAAAATAATAATTTCGAATTGAAAAAGGGGGTAAAATATGGATTATATTTTATTAAGCAGCCATTGTCGCTGCGACATGTCGTGTTGAAGTGAACTTGATGAGTGACGGACCTTTATTTAATTGTCATTGAACGTACTGAACTAATAAAGGCAAATTTGAAGTTGACATGCATGACATGACATCCAAGACATGACATGTGTGAAAGGAAAATCAAGAATGTTCATTATGAAATATTAGTGAAGATAAACATTATGAATTCGGGAAGAAATAACCAAGTCCCTAAGGAGCGAATGTTTTGTTGGTCTAATGAGAACCTAACTAACATGTCGCTCAATAGTCTGGTTTATCAAAATGCAACAATTCAACAAGTGAATACACCAAGGAAACCCAGTTGAGCCTACTGAAAGCTCACATAAGTTCAATTTCTTTCGATTAGCTAAAAGCAGATTACTTACTTACAGGTACGCACTGATGATGACTTAACAGTCGAAAGCGCTCTGCTACGAATATTGAATAAATTATTTTGCCCGAAATACAAATCTTCCCTCCTTTGGTATATATTCACGTGCACACAGCCCAGCAACCCTCACTGAAAATAGTAATATTCGCAGATCAGAAGAAATGCAGGGTGGTAAGTTTTGAAATGAAAGCCCTGTATGTGAGCTGTCATGTGTCGAATGTCATATGTCATAAGTCATCTACTAAATGTGAAATGTTATTCATGTATGTTTTCAATTTTCTTTCTCTGAACCCGGTTTTTTGGATCCACCCTGTATATCATACTTCATCTTGTTATTTCAGTTGTGTTATTTCCATTCTTATCGACAGCTTGCGGTTAGCTCGCTTAATGTAGCCGGATGTTGATTGCGGTTAGTGGGTGTGGCCTCCAACCAAATGATTGCCTCTGATTGGCCAGTCGAGTACACGTGGTTTGGAGAAAAGTAGAGGAGTAGGGCTGGACTGAAGAGCTGGGATATCTACTTATAAGAATTTCCTTTCATGTGTTCCAAGAGATAAAAAATTCTTAATGAATCACCCTGTATATAATGATGACATACAAAGTACCTCATTGATGTATCGAACACAGTGATTTTGTATTATAGCCGTAGAAAAAAGAGGCCTGTGGCAGTTCTATGCATTTGTAGAGAATTGATATAGACCCCTATTGTGATTGAAATCATCAAGATTGTGATTGAATAATGTCTGAATTTGAAACAAAGGAAAAACATAGAATTTGATTCAAAACAGTGAAATCAACTCACCGACATCCTATCCTCACATTGGGTACACTTTTCAATGTTCGAAAAACCAAATTTTTGAAACAATGGAAGAATCAGTTTTTACACACGAACACAAACAACTGCGCAGCAGGTAAACGTTAAACTGATTACAAATTCCTGCTTAACAGGCAAACCGAATGATTCACAACTGTATGCCGGTTTGCTCGAAACGATAAACAATCATCACTTGTTTTATGACACATTCCATCAATCGGACGTAACAGGGTGTCAAAACTAAACTTTGATGATTTTCAGGACGATTCAAATACACCATGACCACGTGCTAATGTAGAAACTTGAAAAATGATAATGGTTTTTTCGCAATGAAGCATGCCCTTCAATAGAAAGTTGGGGTTTCATATTGTCAATCCACTCGAATTGTACGACTTGATCCTACAACTACACTGAAAATCATGGAGGGTCATAACCACGTCATAACACTGGGATTTTTCTTTTCGTGAAAGAAACATTCAGTGTGTACCAATGAACTCAATATGAGTTCATTGGTGTGTACGTTTAGTATGGAATAAATTCATTTTCAGTCAAACTCATCTATTTCTGAGGAATTCCCTGAAATAGGTCGATTTTCAATCTCAATTTGCCATATTCATACGAGTAAATTAAATATACAGGGTGATCCACGTAAGACTAATGACGTCCGCAACAATGTTTTCGAATGAACACCCCATATATATTATTCAATTCTTGGAATCTCCATGGAAAGCTGCATTCAAAAATATATCACACATGGACTTTTCATACAGTGCGTCCGTTGAATTATGTGCTTTCTTTTTAATGTAGTGGGTGACTATGATTTTCTTGTGACTTTTCCATAATTACTATTTGGTGAACAATCACACCTACCAGCTGATGAGCCCGGTCATTCGCCATTGTGGCATCGGCCATTGAATTATCAAGGACATGTCAAATATGCAAGAATTAATTTCCACCGTAACTTTATATTTTTCTGAAAATTCATGTCACACAACTATTTAGTTCTACCTTCAAAGTGGAAACAAAGATTGAAGAATAAAATTTGTATAAAACGTTATTCAAGAGCAATTTAACCTTTATTTGACATCTAAAATTGAATGGCTGTTAGCTGATATGATTGTTCAGTAATTATGAAAAACTCATCAAATCATCAAAAAATCATATTTCTTGTTGATTTTCCTTGAAATCTGTCATTGAAGTAGATCATGAGTATACAGGGTGGGTCACCAGTAACGCCTCGGTCTCTAGAAGGCTAACCACTCATCTTCTTGGAATTCTTCCTGTCTAGGAAGTTGCACGTCAACATAGGCTACCATTTGGAATTATTTCAAAACATACAGAGTGTCCCCCAAAACCGCAAAACACTAAAGTTATACTTCTTTTAATTGAACACCTTATATCATATTCCATTTTGAGATTCTTCCTGATGAGCTGATATCAACGACCCATCATACTAGGGGTCTACCAAAAATAATTACTGATATATAGGGTGTGAAAAATCGAGATTTTCCAGATACAAGAATTTTTTGTGTCGAAACTATTCATATTGGTCAAATCACAACTTTTTATCCACTATTGATTGATATTCGATTAAAACAAATACTGGGTGGTTCAGAATTAAGATTTTTGACCACCCTGTATCTATTTCAATTGAATACCAATCGATAGTAAATGAAAAATTGAGATAGGGACATGTAAACCGTTTTGACCAATTATGAATAGTGTCGACACAAAAATCTCTTGAACCTGGAAAATCTCGATTTTTCACAGCCTGTATCTCAGTAACTATTACTGCTAGACCCCAAGTATGATGGGTCGTTGAAATCAGCTCAACAGGGAGAATCTCAAAATGGAAAAAGATATTGGGTGTTCAATTAAAAAAAGTATAACTTTAGTGTTTTGCGGTTTTTGGGGACACCCTGTATGTTTCGAAATAATTTCAAATGGTAGCCTATATTGACATGCAACGTCCTAAGGAGGAAGACTTTCAACAAGATGAGTGGTTAGCCTCCTAAAGACCGATGCGTTACTGGTGGCCCACCCTGTATACACTGTGGCCAATGACAAAATAAGAAGAGCTAAGTAGATGTAAATCAGTAGATGCGTATCCAAAGCAGGCGAAAAAAGAAGCTGAAGTTTATGACTTTCTCGTGAAATATCTCAATGAATAGTGGTTTCTTCACATTTCCATTATCAAATTCGTGTTTCTGAGAGAAAAATACTGAAGCACAAAAAAATTCCTCAACTGCCTAAGCAAAAAAAAAAAGATATTTGGAAAGTTTCTGGCATAAAACATTTTGTTATGATATAACGGTCAAAATTTGCAGGCGGCTCTCCTGCTATAACCGAATTAAAAACAAATAGACCGGTGTATAGAGATTTGAAATACCTCTCTAAGGTGTAACTGGACGCTTTGTACAATTTAAAAAATTTGAAGAGGTTGATCTGTAGAGTAGGAGGTTGAAAATTTGGTAAAACTGCATTTATCATGCGATGGGTTTTTTCCGAAAATTTTTTTTGGTACTTACGTATTTTTGTCTGAAAAACACGAATTTGATAATGAAAATGTGAACAAACCATTATTTATTAGGATATTTGACTATAAAGTTACAAATTTCACCTTCTTTTCCGCCTGTCTTCTGGATGGCATTTAGAACAATTTGCCCTTCTTTTTTCATCATTGGACAATTCATATACAGGGTGTCTGTAAAAGGTTGGGACATGGCTCGGCTGTGGACCCTGGGAAAAAACAAGTTTATTAAGGCCAACCTACCTATATCCAGAATCCTCTCGTTGAGTTGGTACAAGGCGTTGAAACTTTTTTGGAAAAAAATAATTTTGCTCATAAAAAGGGTAGGCTGGGATCGATTTTTATAATTCTTGGCATGGCATGTTCTGCGACTGTAACTCACGTTTTGAGATGTTTTTGATCATCATCACTGACCTGCAAGTGTTTCAAACAAACATGTTGCCGTACAAATTTGGTGATAACCTTTCAGAGGTCGGACTGGAAACTTCCAGTTTTTTTTGTCCAGGAAAATATTCCCTTCAGAAATATTTTTTGTATCTTGTTAATTTTTGATTTTTGATAAGTCTCGAGGTTCATTTGCAAATAAATAATTTCTGATATGATGCGTCCTGCGCATATTTCAAAATCAATCTAACTAGTCGGACTGTTTTTTGATCATGGCTACAATGTATTCTTATTGTAAACAAACTGATATGTTGCTGGTCCTCGCGGGCTTTGCAAGAACTCTCGCGTTACAAATTCAGCGATAACTATTCAGGACCAAAGGTGAGCACTTTAACGCCTTGTACTAACTCAACTAAACGATAGGTAAGTTGGCTGAAATCAACTTATTTTTATCCCAGGAGTCTACAGTCAAGCCATGTCCCAACCAGATTATTTTTCTAAAAAATGCATAAGATGCCATACAAAACCAAATTCCCAGAGCAGTAAAACTATCAAATAATGGTCCCTTATTGCTTTTGTAACGACAATCCATAAAATAGAATCCTCTATGAGGTACTTATCAACAATTCCTTGGTACGATGTGTCTGCATTAAACTCGGTCGAAATTTCTGTTTTAGTTGCTATGTCCCAGCGACATGAGGATAAAAAAGGTCTTCAACACCGACCACGGCAGCTGCTAGTTTGTCGATTTCCCAATTCGATCGCTCAGCACTTGGATATACGGTCGACGTACTTTTGAACACCGTCCCAAAATTGTGATACGTTGGTAGGTTCGCCATAGAACAATGCCGCTTAACCAAAACAACTGAAAAAAAGTTAAACTGCGATAAAAACACGAATGCTTTCGAGAAAATAATTGATTATGAATCAGAAAAATTCACAATACTAATTTTCTAATAATAGCTACTTCGAACAAAATCCGAGATATTATATATCCAAATTATTTCAAACTTACAACAAGGTATCACACTTCACTTTCTACAAGACTTGCAAATACCCCCGATAAACCAAGTCGGGAAAATATCCGTTAAACACGTGATTTCAATTTGATAACCCGAAATCAGGCCTATACCTATCTGGATCGTACTCCTCGATAAATTTCTCGCTATCGCCTTCGAACAAATCGCCTGGTTTTTATCACCTTTTTTCCAGCACCGCAAAAACCTATACCTAAACGGGTTCCAATATCGCGATTTTGATAAACCGGGTGATTTGACTTTGTCATGGATACGACTATTGACGATTTGGATACCTAAACTGATAGAGAATAAACGAAAAACTTACGACACATTTTTTCTATTATATGAATCGAATAGAAATATGTATTTCTTGAGATTATTCCATATTTAGTGAGAAGAAGGAAGAATATCATTTGAAATAATGGTAATGTCATTCCAAAGCAATTTATTGACATTTGACATCTCGTATTTGGATTGAATATTGATTAAACGGCCGTCATCTGGTATGCTTGCTCACTAAATAGGAAAAACTCGCCATAAAAATTATATTTCCTGTCGAATTTTCTATTTAAAATGTTTCATTGAAATACATCATGAGTATACAGGGTGATCCACGGTGGATGACCTATTAGAAGTATCTGGAGAACGAAAAGACAGAACATTCTGAAAATTGGGATGCTTTTATAATTAGATATTCTCTATCCGTTTGAAACACCGATACAGTGTTGCCACTTCTATTAGAAAAAACTATCAACTTTGTTATTTCAAATGGAACACCCTGTATTTTATGGCATTTTGAGATTCTCTCTGGAGAGCTGATTTCATCAATGTATCACATTCGGGGTCTAGCAGGAATAATTACAGAGATATAGGGTGTTCAAAATCAAGATTTTTTAGATTTAGGATTTTTTTGTGTCGAAACTATTCATCATCGATCAGAACGGCTTACATGTCCCTATCTCAACTTCTGATTCACTATCTACTGGTATATAATTGTAAAAATTATAGGGTGCTTCAAGATTCAGAATTTGATCACCCTGTATCTGTTCCAAATAAATGTCAGTAGATAGTGAATCAAGAGTTAAGATAGGGACATGTAAGCCGTTTTGATCGATTATGAATAGTTTCGACACAAAAAAATCCTAAAATTGAAAAATCTCGATTTAGAACACCCTATATCTCTGTAATCATTCCTGCTAGACCCCAAGTCAGATAAATTGATGGAATCAGCTGTTCAGGAAGTATTCAAAAATGCAATAAAATACAGGCTGCTCCGATTAAAATGACAAGTTGTCAGTTGTTTCTGATAGAAGTGGCAACACTGTATCGATAGAAATATTTCAGAAGGATAGAAAATGTTCAATCATCGAAGCATCCCACCCTGTATAAAGTGTACAATGACAAAATAAGAGGAGCAAGTAGCTATGAATGCATCCAACACAAGAGGAGATAGAAGGCGAAATTCCGAACTTTTTCTTGAAATATCTCGATAAATACTGGTTTGTTCACATTTTCATCATCATTATCAGACAAAATTTTCCAAAAAAAAACAAAAATTGTCAAGTGAATACAAATTTTTTCTTGAAATATCCCATCATAGGATCACACACTGTAGAATTACTATTATTGGCCAATAGATTTTTGAACTCAATGGTGAGTTCTAGAAATTCACATTCAAAGAAAATTGGAAATTTGGAAAAAGTAGGAATTTTGTTAATAAAAGTCGAAACATTCGAGATAAAAGTTGGGATTTCGATGTAAACGGCGATATTTCCACTCTGAAGTCGAAATTTCGGAAAGAAAATTGAAATTTCCAGCTAAAAATCAGAATCTTTATAAGATCCGGAACTCTGGTAGATCGGCAAGCAAAAAATATGAAAACCGAGATGAAAACCATAAGAATTAGTGTCGAATTTGATCTGAATGCATAGATATCAACTCACCGGCATCCTTTCCTCACTTTGGGAAAACTATTCAATGTTCTAAAATTCAAATTCAGATAATCTAACAGTCAGGTTCCACTACACATACACACACTTGCGTAGTAAGCGTTATACTGAAATGGACTCGACTGTTCTCAGAACAGTGTTCTGTAATCGAATGATTCACAATTTTTTTCTCGATATCGATACGATAAACAGTAACCACTTTTTTCACGAAACATTCCATTAATTGGACGTAAATAACAGAGTATCAAAATTTAAGTATGAATATCTACAGGACGATACAAATAAACATGATGACCAAGTACCAATATAAAATATTTCTAGAATCAGTAAAACTTGAAAAAAGGATAAAGGTTTTTTCAATGAACATAAAATATGCCCTTCAGAAGGGTATTGAGGATTTATTTTGTCAACTTGTTTGTTGGATATTGGATTTTATACAAAGTGATGTATGGGGAGTATCGTTTTTCAATTATCAATTATTCAATTGAAATGAAGAGTGAATCTATAATAATTTTCGTTCGACTTGTTCCTACAACTACACTATAAAATTGGGGAGGGGCGAAATACAGGGTGTCCCAACTCTTCAACGAGGAAGAAAATCGTTTCGATCCAACGGAAGTCATCAGGTAACACTATTGTACAGTCGTCGTCAGAGATCATGTCGCGCTTGGACGATGTCAACTCTCTTATTACAGGAGTTATTGAGAATACTATCATCGTCCATGTGTACATGTCTAGAAGCTAGAACTTGTCACCCCCCTAATCCCCGATGTAGTAACAAAAATTGAAAATCGCTCGGACAGATCGATTTCAATTTGGCGAGAGACACATTATTCTGCAATTATCATATTCCAAAGTTGAAACCTTGAAGCATAACGGGCATCAACTTTCGATTTTCAAATGGAACACCCTGTATTTCATTGCATTCTTAGATCATCCCTGAAGAGCTGCTTCCATCAATATCACACTTGGTGTCTAGCAGGAATGATTACAGAGATATAGGGTGTTCAAAATCGAAATTTTTCAACTTTAGGATTTTTTTTGTCGAAACTATTCATTATCGGTCAAAACGGTTTTAATGTCTCTATCTTAACTTTTGACTCACTATCTACTGACATTTAATTGGTACAAAAACAGGGTGGTTCAAGATTCAGAATTCTGATCACCCTGTATCTGTTCCAATCAAATGTCAGTAGATAGTGAATCGAGAGTGGAGATAGGGTCATGTGAGCCGTTTTGATCGATAATGAATAGTTTCGACACAAACAAATCCTAAAATTGAAAAATCTCGAGTTTGAACACCCTATATCTCTGTAATCATTCCTGCTAGACCCCAAGTGTGATGCATTGATGAAATCAGCTCTTCAGGAAGAATCTATGAAAGTGCAATAAAATACACGGTGCTCCATTCAAAATGACAAAGTTGCCAGTTGTTTCTGATAGAAGTGGCAACACTGTATCGATGAAAATATTCCAGAAGGATAGAAAATGTTCAAATATCGAAGCATTCCAATCTTCAGAATGTTCTGTCTCTTTGTTCTCCAGATACTACTGATAGGTTATCCACCGTGGATCACCCTGTATAAAGTGTCCAATGACAAAATAAGAAGAGCAAGTAGCCGTTAATGCATCCAACATAAGGGGAGAAAGAACGCGAAATTTCGAACTTTTTTTTGAAATATCTCGATAAATAGCGGTATGTTCACATTTCCATTATCAAAATCGTGTTTTTCACACAAAAATACGTAAGTACCAAAAAATATTTCCGAAAAGAAGCCCATCGCATGATAAAGGCAGTTTTACCAAAAACTGTCAGGTTGATAACATTTTTTTTTAAATATCCCATCATAAGATCACACACTGTAGAATTTCTATTTTTGGCCGATAGATTTTTGAACTCGATGTTGTGCTCTAGAAATTCACATTCGAATAAAATTTCGAAATTTGGAAAAAGTAGTAATTTTGGTAATACAAATCGAAACACCCGAGATTATAGTTGGAATTCCGATATGAACGGCGAATTTTTCACTGTGAAGTCGAAATTCTGGAAAAAAAATTGAAATTTCCAGCTGAAAATCATAACATTCATAAGATCCGGAACTATTGTAGATCGGCAAGCAAAAAATATGAAAACCGAGATGAAAACCATAAGAATTGGTGTCGAATTTGATCTAAAAGCATTGATATCAACTCACGCGGAACTCACCGGCATCCTTTCCTCACTTTGGGAAAACTATTCAATGTTCTAAAATTCAAATTCAAATAATCTAACAGTCAGGTTCCACCACACATACACACACTTGCATAGTAAACGATATACTGATAATGGACTCGACCGTTCTCAGAACAGTGTTCTGTAATCGAATGATTCACAATTTTTTTTCTCGATCTCGATACGATAAACAATCACCACTTTTTTCACGAAACATTCCATTAATTGGACGTAAATAACAGAGTATCAAAATTTAAGTATGAATATTTACAGGACGATACAAATAAACATGATGACCAAGTACCAATATAAAATATTTCTAGAATCAGTAAAACTTGAAAAAAGGATAATGGTTTTTTCAATGAACATAAAATATGCCCTTCAGAAGGGTATTGAGGATTTATTTTGTCAACTTGTTTCTTGGATATTGAAAACGTCATTTATATTTTTATACAACGTGATGTACGGGGAAGTATTGTTTTCCAATTATTAAGTATTCAATTGAAATGAAGGGTGACTTAATAATTTTCGTTCGACTTGTTCCTACAACTACACTATAAAATTGAGGAGGGTCGAAATACAGGGTGTCCCAACTCTTCAACGAAGAAAAAATTTGTTTCGATCCAACGGAAGTCATCAGGTAACACTATTGTACAGTCGTCTTCAGAGATCATGTCGCGGTTGGACGGTGTCAGCGCTCTTATTACAGGAGTTATTAAGAATGCTATCATCGTCCATGTGCGACATGCTTTCTGAAAATGACTGTACATGTAAAATATCATACTCCAAAAGCCGGCTGCAAATTTCGACCGACATCTGATAACGAAATGATATACAGTGTGTCCCAGCTAGAACTTGTCACCCCCCTAATCTCCGATGTAGTGAAAAAAATTGAAAATCGTTCTTACAGATCGATTTCAATTTGGCGAGGGACGCACATTTTTCTGCAATTATCATATTCCAAAGTTCAAACCTTGTATTTCATTGCATTCTTAGATCAATCCTGAAGTGCTGCTTTCATCAATATCACACTTGGTGTCTAGCGGGAATGATTACAGAGATATAGGGGTGTTCAAAATCGAGATTTTTCAACTTTAGGATTTTTTTGTGTCGAAACTATTCATCATCGGTCAAAACGGCTTCCATCCCTATCTTAACTTTTGATTCACTATCTACTGACATTTAATTAGTACAAAAACAGGGTGGTTCAAGATTCAGAATTCTGATCACCCTGTATCTGTTCCAATCAAATGTCAGTAGATAGTAAATCGAAAGTAAAGATAGGGACATGTGAGCCGTTATGATCGATAATGAATAGTTTCGACACAAAAAAATCCTAAAATTGAAAAATCTCGATCTCTGTAATCATTCCTGCTAGACCCCAAGTGTGATACATTGATGAAATCAGCTCTTCAGGAAGAATCTAAAAATGCAATAAAATACACGGTGCACCATTCAAAATGACAAAGTTGCCAGTTGTTTCTGATAGAAGTGGCAACACTGTATCGATGAAAATATTTCAGAAGGATAGAAAATGTTCAATCATCAAAGCATTCCAATTTTCAGAATGTTCTGTCTTTCTGTTCTCCAGATACTTCTAATAGGCCATCCACCGTGGATCACCCTGTATAAAGTGTCCAATGAATAAATGAGAAGAGCAAGTAGCTGTAAATACATCCAACACAAGGGGAGAAAGAAGGCGAAATTTCGAACTTTTTTTTGAAATATCTCAATGAATAGCGGTTTGTTTACATTTCCATTATCAAAATCGTGTTTTTCAGACAAAAATACGTAAGTACTGAAAAATATTTTCGAAAAAAATCCCATCGCATGATAAATGCAGTTTTACCAAAAATTGTCAAGTGAATAACAATTTTATTTGAAATATCCCATCATAGGATCACACACTGTAGAATTTCTATTTTTGGCCGATAGAATTTTGAACTCGATGTTGTGCTCTAGAAATTCATATTCAAATTCGGAAAAAGTAGTAATTTTGGTATTAAAAATCGAAACACCCGAGATTATAGTTGGGATTCCGATATGAACGGCGAATTTTTCACTGTGAAGTCGAAATTTTGGAAAGAAAATTGAAATTTCCAGCTAAAAATCATAATATTCATAAGATCCGGAACTCTTGTAGATCGGCAAGCAAAAAATATGAAAACCGAGATGAAAACCATAAGAATTGGTGTCGAATTTGATCTAAAAGCATTGATATCAACTCACCGGCATCCTTTCCTCACTTTGGGAAAACTATTCAATCTTGTAAAATTCAAATTCAAATAATCTAACAGTCAGGTTCCACCACACATACACACACTTGCGTAGTAAACGATATACTGATAATGGACTCGACTGGTCTCAGAACAGTGTTCTGTAATCGAATGATTCACAATTTTTTTTCTCGATCTCGATACGATAAACAGTCCCCACTTTTTTCATGAAACTTTCCATTGATTGGACGTAAATAACAGAGTATCAAAAGTAATATAAAATATTTCTGAAATCAGTAAAACTTGAAGAAAGGATAATGGTTTTTTCAATGAACAAAAAATATGCCCTTCAGAAGGGTATTGAGGATTTATTTTGTCAACTTGTTTCTTGGATATTGAAAACGTCATTTATATTTTTATACAACGTGATGTATGGGGAGTATCGTTTTTCAATTATTAATTATTCAATTGAAATGAAAAGTGAACCTAATAATTTTCGTTCGACTTGTTCCTACAACTACACTATAAAATTGGGGAGGGGCGAAATACAGGGTGTCCCAACTCTTCAACGAGGAAAAAATGCCGGCTGCAAATTTCGACATCTGATAACGAAATGATATACAGTGTGTCCCAGCTAGAACTTGTCCAATGAATAAAATAAGAAGAGCAAGTAGCTAGCTGTAAATGCATCCAACACGAGGGGAGAAAAAAGGCGAAATTTCGAACTTTTTTTTTAAATATCTCGATAAATAGCGGTTTGTTTACATTTCCATCATCAAAATCGTGTTTTTCAGACAAAAATACGTAAGTACCAAAAACTATTTTCGAAAAAAAGCCCATCGCATGATAAATGCAGTTTTACCAAAAACTGTCAAGTGAATAACAATTTTTTTTTTGAAATATCCCATCATAGGATCACACACTGTAGAATTTCTATTTTTGGCCGATAGAACTAAGAACTCGATGTTGTGCTCTAGAAATTCAAATTCAAATAAAATTTCGAAATTTGGAAAAAGTAGTAATTTTCGTATTAAAAATCGAAACACCCGAGATTATAGTTGGGATTCCGATATGAACGGCGAATTTTTCACTCTGAAGTCGAAATTTTGGAAAGAAAATTGAAATTTCCATTTAAAATTCAGAATCTTTATAAGATCTGGAACTCTCGTGGATCGGCAAGCAAAAAATATGAAAACCGAGATGAAAACCATAAGAATTGGTGTCGAATTTGATCTAAAAGCATTGATATCAACTCACCGGCATCCTTTCCTCACTTTGGGAAAACTATTCAATGTTCTAAAATTCAAATTCAAATAATCTAACAGTCAGGTTCCACCACACATACACACACTTGCATAGTAAACGATATACTGATAATGGACTCGACCGTTCTCAGAACAGTGTTCTGTAATCGAATGATTCACAATTTTTTTCTCGATCTCGATACGATAAACAGTCCCCACTTTTTTCATGAAACATTCCATTAATTGGACGTAAATAACAGAGTATCAAAAGTAAAGTTTGAAGATTCTCAGGACGATACAAATATACATGGTGACCAAGTACCATATTAAAATATTTCTAGAATCAGTTAAACTTGAAAAAAGGATAATGGTTCTTTCAATGAACATAAAATATGCCCTTCAGAAGGGTATTGAGGATTTATTTTGTCAACTTGTTTCTTGGATATTGAAAACGTCATTTATATTTTTATACAACGTGATGTACAGGGAAGTATTGTTTTTCAATTATTAAGTATTCAATCGAAATGAAGAATGAACCTAATAATTTTCGTTGGACTTGTTCCTACAACTACACTATAAAATTGGGGAGGGTCGAAATACAGGGTGTCGCAACTCTTCAACGAGGAAAAAATGTGTTTCGATCCAACGGAAGTCATCAGGTAACACTATTGTACAGTCGTCGTCAGAGATCATGTCGCGCTTGGACGATGTCAGCTCTCTTATTACAGGAGTTATTAAGAATGCTATCATCGTCCATGTGCACATGTTTTCTGAAATGACTGTACATGTAAAATATCATACTTCAAAAGCCACCTGCAAATTTCGACCGACATCTGATAACGAAATGATATACAGTGTGTCCCAGCTAGAACTTGTCACCCCCCCTAATCCCCGATGTAGTAACAAAAATTGAAAATCGCTCGGACAGATCGATTTCAATTTGGCGAGAGACACATTATTCTGCAATTATCATATTCCAAAGTTGAAACCTTGAAGCATACCGGGCATCAACTTTCGATTTTCAAATGGAACACCCTGTATTTCATTGCATTCTTAGATCATCCCTGAAGAGCTGCTTTCATCAATATCACACTTGGTGTCTAGCGGGAATGATTACTGAGATATAGGGTGTTCAAAATCGAGATTTTTCAACTTCAGGATTTTTTTGTGTCGAAACTATACATTATCGGTCAAAACGGCTCTCATGTCCCTATCTTGCATTTCGATTTACTATCTACTGACATTTAATTGGTACAAATACAGGGTGGTTTAAGATTCAGAATTCTGATCACCCTGTATCTGTTCCAATTGAATATCAGTAGATAGTGAATCGAAAGTTAAGATAGGGACATGTAAGCCGTTTTGATCGATAATGAATAGTTTCGACACAAACAAATCCTAAAACTGAAAAATCTCGATTTTGAACACCCTATATCTCTGTAATCATTCCTGCTAGACCCCAAGTATGATGCATTGATGAGATCAGCTCTTCAGGAAGAATCTGAAAATGCAATAAAATACAGGGTGCTCCATTTAAAATGGCAAAGTTGTCAAATGTTTCTGATAGAAATGGCAAAACTGTATGGATGAAAATATTCTAGACGGATAGAGAATGTTCAATTATCAAAGCATCCCAATTTCCAGAATGTTCTGTCTTTTCGTTCCCCAGACATCGCATGATAAATGCAGTTTTACCAAAAATTGTCAAGTGAATAAAAATTTTGTTTGAAATATCCCATCATAGGATCACACACTGTAGAATTACTAACTATTATTGGCCAATAGATTCTTTAAATTAATGTCGAGTTCTAAGAATTCACCTCGGAATTCACATTCAAAGAATTTCTAAATTTGGAAAAAGTAGGAATTTTGGTAATAAAAATCGAAACACTCGAGATTATAGTTGGGATTTCGATATAAACGGCGAATTTTTCACTCTGAAGTCGAAATTTCGGATGGAAAATTGAAATTTCAAGCTAAAAATCAGAATCATTATAAGATCCGGAACTCTTGTAGATCGACAAGCGAAAAATATGGAAACCGAGATAAAAACCATAAAAATTGGTGTCGAATTTGATCTAAAAGCATTGATATCAACTCACCGGCATCCTTTCCTCACTTTGGGAAAACTATTCAATGTTCTAAAATTCAAATTCAAATAATCTAACAGTCAGGTTCCACCACACATACACACACTTGCATAGTGAACGATATACTGATAATGGACTCGCCTGTTCTCAGAACAGTGTTCTGTAATCGAATGATTCACAATTTTTTTCTCGATCTCGATACGATAAAAAGTCACCACTTTTTTCATGAAACATTCCATCAATTGGACGTAAATAACAGAGTATCAAAAGTAATATAAAATATTTCTAGAATCAGTAAAACTTGAAAAAAGGATAATGGTTCTTTCAATGAACATAAAATATGCCCTTCAGAAGGGTATTGAGGATTTATTTTGTCAACTTGTTTCTTGGATATTGAAAACGTCATTTATATTTTTATACAAAGTGATGTATGGGGGGTATCGTTTTTCAATTATTAATTATTCAATTGAAATGAAGAGTGAACCTAATAATTTTCGTTCGACTATAAAATTGGGGAGGGGCGAAATACAGGGTGTCCCAACTCTTCAACGAGGAAGAAAATTGTTTCGATCCAACGGAAGTCATCAGGTAACACTATTGTACAGTCGTCGTCAGAGATCATGTCGCGCATGGACGATGTCAGCGCTCTTATTACAGAGTTATTAAGAATGCTATCATCCATCGTCCATGTGCACATGTTTTCTGAAATGACTGTACATGTAAAATATCATATTCCAAAAGCCGGCTGTAAATTTCGACCGACATCTGATAACGAAATGATATACAGTGTGTCCCAGCTAGAACTTGTCATCCCCCCTAATCCCCGATGTAGTAACAAAAATCGAAAATCGCTCGGACAGATCGATTTCAATTTGGCGAGAGACACATTTTTCTGCAATTATAATATTCCAAAGTTGAAACCTTGAAGCGTAACGGGCATCAACTTTCGATTTTCAAATGGAACTCCCTGTATTTCATTGCATTCTTCGATTATCCCTGAAGAGCTGCTTTCATTAATATCACACTTGGTGTCTAGCGGGAATGATTACTGAGATATAGGGTGTTCAAAATCGAGATTTTTCAACTTTAGGATTTTTTTGTGTCGAAACTATTCATTATCGGTCAAAACGGCTCTCATGATCCTATCTTGCATTTTGATTTACTATCTACTGACATTTAATTGGTACAAATACAGGGTGGTTTAAGATTCAGAATTCTGATCACCCTGTATCTGTTCCAATTGAATATCAGTAGATAGTGAATCGAAAGTTAAGATAGGGACATGTAAGCCGTTTTGATCGATAATGAATAGTATCGACACAAACAAATCCTAAAACTGAAAAATCTCGATTTTGAACACCCTATATCTCTGTAATCATTCCTGCTAGACCCCAAGTATGATGCATTGATGAGATCAGCTCTTCAGGAAGAATCTGAAAATGCAATAAAATACAGGGTGCTCCATTTAAAATGGCAAAGTTGTCAGTTGTTTCTGATAGAAATGGCAAAACTGTATAGATGAAAATATTCTAGACGGATAGAGAATGTTCAATTATCAAAGCATCCCAATTTCCAGAAAGTTCTGTCTTTTCGTTCCCCAGACATCGCATGATAAATGCAGTTTTACCAAAAATTGTCAAGTGAATAAAAATTTTGTTTGAAATATCCCATCATAGGATCACACACTGTAGAATTATAACTATTATTGGCCAATAGATTCTTTAAATCAATGTCGAGTTCTAAGAATTCACCTCGGAATTCACATTCAAAGAATTTCTAAATTTGGAAAAAGTAGGAATTTTGGTAATAAAAATCGAAACACTCGAGATTATAGTTGGGATTTCGATATGAACGGCGAATTTTTTACTCTGGAGTCGAAATTTCGGGTAGAAAATTGAAATTTCAAGCTAAAAATCAGAATCATTATAAGATCCAGAACTCTTGTAGATCGACAAGCGAAAAATATGAAAACCGAGATGAAAACCATAAGAATTGGTGTCGAATTTGATCTAAAAGCATTGATATCAACTCACCGGCATCCTTTCCTCACTTTTGGAAAACTATTCAATGTTCTAAAATTCAAATTCAAATAATCTAACAGTCAGGTTCCACCACACATACACACACTTGCGTAGTAAACGATATACTGATAATGGACTCGACTGTTCTCAGAACAGTGTTCTGTAATCGAATGATTCACAAATTTTTTCTCGATCTCGATACGATAAACAGTCACCACTTTTTTCATGAAACATTCCATTAATTGAACGTAAATAACAGAGTAGCGAAAGTAATATAAAATATTTCTAGAATCAGTAAAACTTGAAGAAAGGATAATGATTCTTTCAATGAACATAAAATATGCCCTTCAGAAGGGTATTGAGAATCTATTTTGTCAACTTGTTTCTTGGATATTGAAAACGTAATTTATATTTTCATACAACGTGATGTATGGGGAGCATTGTTTTTCAATTATTAGGTATTCTGTCTTTTTGTTCCCCAGATACTTCTAATAGGCGAAATTTCGAACTTTTTTTTGAAATATCTCGATAAATAGCGGTTTGTTCACATTTCCATTATCAAAATCGTGTTTTTCAGACAAAAATATACGTACCAAAAAATATTTTCGAAAAAAAGCCCAACGCATGATAAATGCAGTTTTACCAAAAGCTGTCAAGTGAATAACAATTTTTTTTAAACATCCCACTGTAGATTTACTATTATTGGCAGATAGATTTTTGAACTCGATGTTGTGCTGTAGAAATTCACATTCGAATAAAATTTCTAAATTTGGAAAAAGTTGTAATTTTGGTAATACAAATCGAAACACCCGAGATTATAGTTGGGATTTCGATATGAACGGCGAATTTTTCACTCTGAGGTGGAAATTTTGGAAAGAGAATTGAAATTTTCAGCTAAAAATCAGAACTCTTGTAGATCGGCAAGCAAAAAATATGAAAACCGAGATGAAAACCATAAGAATTGGTGTCGAATTTGATGTAAAAGCATTGATATCAACTCACCGGCATCATTTCCTCACTTTGGGTACACCTTTCAATGATCAAAAATTCAAATTCGAATAATCTAACAGTAAGTTTTCACCACACATTCACACACTTGCGTAGTAAACGATATACTGATAATGGACTCGACTGTTCACAGAACAGTGTTCTGTAATCGAATGATTCACAATTTTTTTCTCGATCTCGATACGATAAACAGTCACCACTTTTTTCACGAAACATTCCATTAACTGGACGTAAATAACAGGGTATCAAAAGTGAAATTTGAAGATTTTCAGGATTATACAGATAAACATGGTGACCAAGTACCAATATAAAATATTTCTAGAATCAGTAAAACTTGATAAAAGGACAATGGTTCAGGATAAGATTTTACAACTTTAGGATTTTTTTGTGTCGAAACTATTCATTATCGGTCAAAACGGCGTTTATCCCTATCTTAACTTTTGATTTAATTTCTAATCGGTACAAATACAGGGTGGTTCAAGATTCAGAAATCTGATCACCCTTTATCTGTTCCAATTAAATGTCAGTAAATAGTGGATCGAAAGTCAAGATAGGGACATGTAAGCCGTTTCTATCGATAATGAATAGTTTCGACACAAAAAATCCTAAAATTGAAAAATCTCGATTTTGAACACCCTTTATCTCTGTAATCATTCCTGCTAGACCCCAAATGTGATGCATTGATGAAATCAGCTCTTCAGGAAGAATCTAAGAGAGCAATAAAATACAGGGTGCTTCGTTTAAAATAACGAAGTTGATAGTTATTTCTGATAGAAGTGGCATAGATGAGAATATTTCAGACGGATATAGAATGTTCAATTATCAAAGCATCTCAATTTTCAGAAGGTTCTGTCTTTTCGTTCTCCAGATACTTCTAATAGGCCATCCACCGTGGATCACCCTGTATACTTTTTAATGCCCGAAAGGATAAATAAATATAATAATCATTATTCCAAATATTTTTGAAGATAAGTCATGGAAACCATCCATCCTTCTCAAAATGCTCCAGATTTTTTCAAAGAAAAAAACAAATCACCAAGTCGGTCGACCACAATGTTTAATTACAAAAATTTTACTTTTCGTGACTAGTTTCGACTCAAACAGTCATCTTCAGACACAATATACAGTACCTGTAGATATATCAGTCTACAAGGATAATATTATATATTGAGGAAAAAACATACATATAAAAGGACACGTGGAGATCACATAATTGAAAATTGAATATTATATTTGCTATTTTTTTTCCCTAGTTTGTACCAATGTTGAATCTAATGATTGTTGGGTTCTTCTGGCTGTTCAGTCGGTTCGAAAGTTGTAATATTCCTTTATCGGAATGAATTTTTGGCCAAATGACCCTGCTTCTCAACTTTTCAATTTTATTAATTATGTGATCTCCACGTGTCCTTTTATAGGTATGTTTTTTCCTCAATATACATATAATATTTTACTTGTAAACCAATATCTCTACAGGTACTGTATATTGTGTCTGAAGATGGCTGTTTGAGCCGAAACTAGTCACAAAAAGTAAAATTTTTGTAATTAAACTTTGTGGTCGACCGACTTAGTGTTTTGTTTTTTCTTTTTTGTTTCTTTGATTTTTGAAGATATTAGCCGAAGTACCAAGGCGAAGCGATGCAAATGTGATTAGAGGGTTAAACCCCTCGACACGCTCCGCCGCTAAACTCGCCATCATCCCCTAACCCCACCTCCCTTCCCGATCCTTCTTCGTCCCTAATAACGGCAAACATATTGCTTAATTCCGATCTAGTTGGCTGGCTGAATAGCCGCGAGCTGCGCTGCCCTCGCTTCCGGAGCCCTAAGTACCCGCTAATAGCCCTTCTCCCTATTTCACTTTCGAGATTTATTGCTAACTACTCGTGGAAAATATTATTTCCACCACTATGATTTTCGCGGAACGGCGTTCGGATGGTTTTCTTTATGAGAGAGCAGAGGAGAGTGCGTGAATCATGTGATATATATATATAAGTACTCGATGTCATCGAACATCAACTTTCAGACTACAAGTGACATACCTTCCAATTTATATTGGTTCAAGAAAATCTCTGCTTGTCTAAAAAACTTGCAGTGACGTATATACAGCGGTATGCCTGCGCCCATACGACTCCTTAGTCGTTAACCGCCATTTGTTTTTCAATGGTGTTCAAGAATCATTAAGTAGGCTGAGTAATGGATAATAGTGGTGTGGTATCACCTTCACAGCAATGCGGCATTCCATATTTGAGAACAATCTGCGGGGGTAAGATCTGGATATACATAATTGTATCTAGTGGGGTGTTTTCCCTTCTTATTTTATCAGAAACATAAACATACTAAGAACCTTGATATCATTCGATTAACGCACTGATAGGTAAATGTAGGTAAGTGTCTATTCTTTGTATATTTTTACTCGATTCCTGATAAGAATGATTAAACTTATGTGTATATGTGTCCTTCCTTCTTGATTCTACATTGTGTTCATTGTACCCATAACAACTTTAACACATGCCCTCTTGTCAAACGCAGAATTTTTTGTGACCAGAAAATATCTGATTGGCTTGAAATTTCGTTTGTTTTCGACAATGCCTGGCTGTGATGGATGAGAATGTTGTTTCTTCTGAAGCAAGTTCTATAGGTTAATGATTCCCATTTAACAAGCCACTCTGCAAAACACACAAAATATTTTTTGATTGATAGTTTTACTCTTTTCTCTAGGTATCCCCCAGACAGCACTGGATATTCCTAGAATATTCTCTAAATATGCTAAAAAGGAGGAGTATATTCCGAATATTCATCGATTATTCCTAGAATATATACATGCCTCTGGAACATCTAGAAGGAATATTCCAAAATGATGTTCAGGGAATATTCAGGTATGAATTTTCTAGGAATATTCCAAAATAAATATTCTCTCTTGTATATTCATGGAATATTCCCAACTGAATGTTCTGTGGGGTATATTCATGAAATATTCTCAACTGAATATTCTGTGCGGTATATTCATGAAATATTCTCAACTGAATATTCTGTGTTTCCATGAATATTCCTATGTTTCTCAACACATAAATACCCATCATTATTTCAGAGTTGTGAGTATCGAACATCAAAATTAGATGTAAGGGGATTTTGAAACAAAAAGTGTTTATGATCCGATTTCGAACAACGCTCTCACAAGAAATTGATATGTACAACATCATTCAATTGGATTACTGGCCTAGTGGTCAAGGCGTTGGTCTGATAGTCTTGAGGTCACGAGTTCGATCCCTACCAGGGTCAATTTTTTTATTTTAGAATATGTTTATTGTAATATTCCAGGAATATTCAACATGGAATATTCTTTTGGATATATTCTATGAATATCTGAGGAATTCCCATTCGCATATTCAGAGAATATTCCACAGATATTCCAGAATATTCCAGATTATTTCTAGAATATTCCAATATTCCAAAAGGAATATGATAGGGAGATTCATGGAATATCTGGTGCTGTCTGGGCCGTGGTTCAACATTCAAGCCATTTCAATCACATGCAGTAACATTCTGGGGAAGAAGACGAGGACAGCAAATCACAAAAATCTAGAAAAATGAATATTCCACCTCCAAGATTAAGCTATACATAGTATTTGATGATTTAACTATGTGCATATGTGTTCATTCCTATATTATACATGTTTCCATTTTTGTTATGTTATAATAGGATGACAAAGTTTTGATAAACATATGCCTTTTGATTACCAAGTGTGCATGAGAATTAATTTTATTCAATATTCAATACTCTAATAGTAAGCTATATTTTGATTCCCTTCAAAATGATAATCTCTTGGCACAAGAAAATAAGTATCTTCTGGAAATATATTCACTCATTATAATGAGATATTATCTATTTGTAACAAGCTCGAAATATCTTGATTTAAGAACAAAATTGTTCAAATATACTACCTTGACAATAGAAGAGTTTTCTTGTTTCAAACTAATTAATTTTTTTTTTCGACCAATACGTACTCAGGAGCTCACAACTTGTGAGTACGGGAATGGTGAACCCGCGGTACCCTAGCCGGATATTCACCATACATCAACTTGTATTGGTGATATCCTCTTCTCTCTTCCTTTTCCAATCTATCTATCGGCCTTTCTTGGCCAACTTCTCTTTTCCTCCTCCCCTTCAAGCCCAACCTCACCATCAAGTGGTGTGGGGAGGACAGACCGCGGCCGCTCGACGGATGAAGCATTTTGGGACCATCTTTGCTATCTCCGGGACAGATGGGACAATTTGTGAACATCTGTGGCAGCGATGTGGTGGTTTGCTGATGTCTGTCTAGGTGGCCGAGGACTGGTCAACGAGGCTCTGGCAACCTAATCCAAGCTGTGGGAACCCGTGGTGATGGATGAATGGCACCGAGGTATGATGACGCTAACGGGGCCTCTGGGAAACAGGGCGACATCTCAGAGTAAGTAGCCTCAGCCCTGTGCAGGGTGCACCACAGGGCTGAACCAACCCCTTCCCCCGTCACTCGTAGGAGAAGGAAAACTTTTGGCCTTCTTCGTAGACGAGAACAGGGATCGAAAGAGTATTCTTCAGGAACCTGAACGAAAAGGGTCTTTCATATTGAAGTGGCCCTCAATAAGCACCATGAGTCGTATATGGTAAAATTGATAACGACATGTAGGTAAGATACAATGGACCACTATAGGCCTAAGTGTCGTCGGAGACTTCGGTCAGACGAGCCTTTAAACGGGGTGGAGTGTTTAGTGGGTATACCTGGAGAGGTTTGTTGATCTGTGCCTGGAGTCAGGAGACTCCCACATTATCATATGGGGGATTGGACCCATATGGTGTCCATGAAGGATTTCAACCACCTCGATAAAAAAAAACTTGACAAACTAATTAATTCGTTCAGATATCCAAGATTTGAGATTCTGGCCATAAAAGTGATTGCAGACTTCTTGAAACTACTTGTGGACTCGCTGTACATGTCATCACTAACGATCATCATATGAAATTCGAAGAAACAAAAATTTTGCTTTCAGAAAACAATTTAACAAAAATACTGTTTCTAGAGATGGTTGAAATTAATAATGAGAAATACACTATGAATAAGAAAACAGATATTGATAATCTCAGTCAGATATATTCTCATTTATTATCTTTTGTTCATGATGATATTCAAAATGACTCTATATACCTTATGAGTTATTCAACAACAATCTAATTTTATAATTTCATAAATTATATGTCTTTTGTCAGCGTCCTATCAATTTTTATGTCTACATCATCTATATTTTTCAAACTCATTATTATTCCAATTTATTATACCTTTCAACTCACATTGCAAGTGGGTTTCTTGTTTTTGTTGAATTGAATTGAAACAATGTTTCATATATAGGGTGTCCCAAATTGCTTCATTTTTCTATTTCCAGAACAGCTAGAGAAAAACTGACCAAGGTGTCTAGAGCTCGATTTTTGTGAATCGTCGATTGGTGAAAACCGCATTTTGATATCTCTAACCGTTTCTGAGATATAGACAAAAATTGACATTTGACCGATTTCGAAAATATGCCATTTTTATTCTTGGATATTTTTTCAAACGGAAAAAACTCTACAGGCACTTTTTAACGTAGAATGTGATTCACCTGCCGAAAAGTATATATCGCTTATCGACTATCTTATGTCAAAGTTAAGATATGTCTAGTCATCCATCCTTAGTGTTAATACAACAACAATCCAACATTGGCTTCGATATCAGACAATTGATATAGGATATAATTTTTTGGCAGCTACGTTGAAAAGTGCCTGAAGAAAGTTCTTTCCGTTTGGAAAAATATCCAAAAATAAAAATGTTATGGCATAATTTCGAAATCGGTCCAATGTCAATTTTCGCCTAGATCTCTGAAACGGTTAGCGATATCAAAATACGGTTTCCACCAATCGACGTTTCCCGAAAATTGAGCTCTAGACCCCTTGGTGAGTTTTTCTCTAGCTGTTCTGGAAATAGGAAAAACTACCAAAATCAAGCAATTTGGGACACCCTGTACAATATATTGTTTCAGCCTTGAAGAAGAAGATGAAAATTTTGGCATAGCAATAAAGTAGTTTGCTTGCATCCCGATTGACTGAACTCCCCGATATTTCCTATTATATCATAATATAATACAGTCGATAAACTATTCAATGAACAAAAATTTAGGTAGATATCCAGATTTTTCATAATATGTGATGATTCCTCATCTCACACCAAGTGTTACGCCGTTCGTTGTTTGCGCCGTTACTATGCCGCCCCCTAACAAAAGCAGTCAGGCATAGCGATACAGTGCTGCCAATACGAAATACAATCAAGGCGAGCTTGAAAAGTTTTAACGATGTATTCTGAACTAATAACTTGTTGAAATACAGAACGATCGATATGTATGTAGCGACCGTGATGTGTTATACTTGGCTTGTAATCTGGCACAAAGCTGTTTCGTGATTTCCAAAGCAATTCGAATGACGAGACGAAGTGTTCCAGTGAAGTAGCATTTGTTTAGTCATCTCAAACCTAATAATCAACAGTAGAAACACAAGAGCTTTTTTCATCTGAAAAATGTTTCTTGGTAACGAAAAACATTTGCCGATCAGTAATTTCACGAGAAAAAAGGCTGACATGAAAAAATTGCGAGACCGTGGGTCGAGCAATTTTGTCTAATGTCAGTTTTTCCATATTTATGTTGTCAACATTTGCCTGGATGGTATTGGATCCCTGGAAATGAAGGCGGTATGGAGGGTACTATCAGCCGCGAAGCTGTGTACTGAACATGTAGTTGCTTCCACCAAATCGTTGATATAAAGTAGAAATAGTGTTGGTGCTCCTTGAGGAACACCAGCATTTATGGTAAGAGAGTCAGATGAAACTCCGTCGACCACTACATGGAGAGACCTGTTCGAGAGAAAACTTGCTAGCAGAGAACATATCTGCGGGAAGGGAAGCCATAAGAGGGAAGCTTGGCGAGGAGTCCGTGGTGCCAGACTCGATCGAATGCCTTGGAGATATCAAGTGCCACGGCTAAGGTTTCATCATATTCTTCAATTGATTGTTGCTGTGAGACGTAAGCGAGCAGGTCACCAGTTGATCTCTGATGACGAAAGCCATATTGCCTATCGTTGATAATACCTGAATGTTCCAGGTATTTCATGAGCTCGATGTTGATAGCTTTCTCCATGATCTTTGAAATAATAGATAGCAGTGCGATCGGTCTGTAGTTGCTAGGAAGGGTCTTTTTGCCTTTTATAGGAACTGGTTGTACTCTTCCAATTTTCCAGTTGGACGGGAATATCCCCAATTTGTAAGAGTAGTTGAACATATGAAGTGACTTGCTTGAATGAATAAATTCCCCAAAAGAAACAGGGTTCATACATAATTATGCCACAACAATAATTGCGAAAAACTATACTTCAATCCTATGATGTGATCTTCTGTCAACTAACAATAATAATAATAATAATAGCTTTCATTGATAGGAGAATGAATAGATACAGATTCTATCAAAAGGCAGGATTCAATAGACGAACTAGAAATACAGGAAATATAATTCGCTTCTTGTTCTTCCATTCAACCTCAACATATAATAACTACAATGTTAATATCAATACATGTCGTTGACAGCAGGAATTTTGTAATATTATGAATTCAAACGTTTTGGAAATAATAGAATGAGGCATGATATACATAAGCGATCATACAAAAATGAACAGGACAAACAGAAAATAAACAAAAAGCTGAAAAAATCATACATATTCGAAAAGTTTCATTTTAAACACTTATTACAGGTTGTTCTAATTGGTGTGTTGTGTACGTGACCCATATATTTTCTCAACCGAGTCTAATAATACTGAGGTTATGTTTACTCGAAACTTATGTATCAAAATAAAAATATTATGTTTGGTGGAAATTTCTTTCGTTTGGTCAATATAGGTATAATCACACTATATACGAAAAAATGATAATCATAAATGAGTATGAGTAGAAAGCTGAATAGTTCGGTAATGTTGGTAGATACCTTATACATTGTAGTACATGAATTCTGCCTATTTCTACAAGTATATAAAGGCAATTTATCAAATTCATCAAATCTACACTTCATCATTCGATTTCCATCTCCATTTCCAACTGCAAAGATATATTTGTTCTCCAGATTTCACCCATATTTTTTTCTTGATGATCTACAAGTTCAACCCAACGTATACGTACTATATGATTCGCCACGAATTCATGTTCGACATTAGGAAACAGCAAAAAGAAAAACATACAAAACGTAAAGATATTGGAGCTGATGTGCATTTCAATGTGGTATTCAATTTCTTTGATTTCCGAGTATAACTAAGTGGCAGAGAAAAAGTGCTTGTGCTGTATGTTCGAATACAATCAGGGCAAAGGCGGAATTAGGAGACTCACATGAAACATATTATATAGGAGTTCGACATGGCCTTATACGATTTTCTTTGAACATTTCCCACAAAGAAAGCTATTTGGGAGCTTATAAGTATATGACTACGCGTTTTTTTGTGTTTGACAATCTGCATTCGAGGATATTCTTCAGCAGACTTTCATTCAAAATATGAAGAGTTTGAACCCTATACAGGGTGAAGACTTTTTGGAACTATATCAGCTAATCTAGTTTTTTAGACTTGTTAGTTGAGTACGATCCTGACTTGTTGATTGAACTCAATCGTATACACACCTCAAAGCCGGATGTATTCTCAAAACATCGTGATAATTATAGGTTAACCGCTGTTATTTTTTGGTAATGAATTCGCGCCAACCATCAGAGGGTTCTTATCAACCATAACAATCAGTGCAACAAATATTTTATACAATTGAAGGTATACCTAAAGCATATCGACGAATCAGTGGTGTTCTGTCAGCAACACAGGGGAGTACGAAAATAAATTCAGGTGGGTGAGATTTCCTGATCGTAGATATTATCTACTCATTTTCTACATACAATATCTAGAAACGATTAATTCAAAATACAAAGTATTGAAGGACGGAAGCCTTTCACACCTGAAAAATCATTTACATTTTTAACTCTTCCCTATATTATATCCTGTTCGATACGTCCCATTATGGAACCTTTGAGTATTCACACTATGGAACTTAAAAATTATGTCTTCTCTGCTTTGTTCATCTTCACCAGATTATTCGCTGTATGAAACTCCAATATTATGCTCTGAAGCATTTCAAAAATATCCCAACAAACATTCAACTATACTGCAGGCAAGTCTGGGAAAGTGACGATGCCGTGGTATTGGTAAAGGGCCAATGATTTCCCTTTGCTAAGTAAGCATGCCCTTTCTCTTGAAAAGTCGATCTCACTGTGCCTAACCGTTGATTGATATATTACGCTCAGCGTAAGCGTAATATATCAATCAACGGCCTAACATAAGCTTGTCAGGAGTAACCATACCTTTGAAGACATCCATTTCAATGCTATCAATAATAACCTTTCTTGGGAAAATCACGTGAGATCAATTGCTAAAAGTGCATCTCAAAAACTTGGTTTTCTGTTTCAGGCCAGGATATCCCTGAATGATAATATAGAAGATGGATTTTCCAATAATGATAATATTGGACAAGTATCAAGCTACCGATCAAGCGAATTTCATTATGAAATGCATGGGTTTGGTATCTCATATACCCTCATGATATACCTAACTGTCATAATCATCGAAGTGACTCTTGCTTTTGGGTGTATGATAAATTGACATTCATCATACAGGGCGTGGAAATGAATTCTGAATTATTGAGACTCTATCACGAATCTGCGATTAGAGGTCTATAAAAATCACAAGTTTCCATCGTTCAAGTTTGAACCCCCTGATTGGGTATGAAAGTGTTGAAAAGGAATATTCTCAGATAAATTATGAACATACAAAAATGGATATATATTTAAATAAAACAATACATTGAGAATTCGCATTCTCTATGTGATGAGAATATTTACTCTTTTTCAGTTAATTCAATAGAAAACAACTACTTTCCTGGCTATATGCCACGACGAACATTGAATTATATCTATTGAACACACACGATATAATTCAATGTTCGACGTGGCAAATAGCCAGGAAAGTAGTTGTTTTCTGTTGAATATTCAGAATGATGTGTGTATATACGTATTTTTGTCTGAAGGAGAATGCAAATTCTCAATTTCAGAAATTTTTATATTTTATTTTCAAACTCTTATCGTGTGTGTTCAATAGGTATAATTCAATGTTCGTCGTGGCATATAGCCAGGAAAGTAGTTGTTTTCTATTGAATTAACTGAAAAAGAGTAAATATTCTCATCACATAGAGAATGCGAATTCTCAATGTATTGTTTTATTTAAATATATATCCATTTTTGTATGTTCATAATTTATCTGAGAATATTCCTTTTCAACACGAAGTGACTCTTCCTCTCCAGAGGCATTTAACTACCATGTTTTTTTGTTTTTGTTTTTTTTTTTTATCGCTTGGAGCGCACGAAAGGGAATCCCTATAATGTTCAAAGAACATCGTGCGTGTTTAACTCGTTCGTTGCTATCAAAAGCAATCTTTGGTTATGTTAACCTGTCTCTATTATAGAACTGATAAATAACAATGAGGATTCAATTCAACTACAGAAATACGACCTGATGTGGCAAAAAAATAATGAGAATTGGAAAGCTCCACATGTTATCAAACTATATTGGTCAAGTAAAAAACTCATACAACAGTATTTAGTTTTCCATACTCCTATATGGAAAAAGAATTCTATGATATCAAGAAAGGCCACTGATAATAACTGATGATGAATTCTATATTTCAGGAGTACCTCGCAACGAAGAATCCATTTTGAAGGAATGCTACCCAATATGAGATGTAGATGTAGATACCACGTATGTACCAGCCAGTAAGCAGTCACTGTTCTCACGATTTGTGTTCGCTCGCTAATGTAAGATTTAATCCAGCTAAGGCTCTGGTTTCTGATGCCAGAGTGCTTCAATTTGCGGAGCAGAATTTCGTAATTCACACAACCAAAACCTTTCGAAAGGTCACATGTCTAGTTATTTTATTGGTTAATAGCGGGATTGCCAAGAAATGAAATTTCTATTATTTTCGTGAAACATCGTGCATGTACCTGGTGTGGTGAAAAGGGAAAGGAGGTAATATATATTATCCTTTCTACTTCTGTTTTTGGTCCTTGAGAACACTTTTCTATTAAAAAATATTCGCAATTCAATGAACAAGCGAGTTTTGGCAGAGAGTTGTTCGTCAGAATACCTCACATCTGATACGTCACTGTTTATGTTCCTCTGATACGAACGTCTATGCTAACGAGATTTAGGGTGCGATAACTCTAAAATCTCGACGACGGAAGAATGTGGGGGAGACAAGAGTTTCGATTGATTTCAGATTACGATTGGAGGGATATATCTGTTGAACGGGCGGCCAGCAACTTTTTTCCGTCACTCGTGGTTCAATTAAAAGGAATGAGTGGCGGCGGCGGGCTCGAATTTCTGGTAATAAGGGGGCGGTTTTATGGCTGTTGAGATTTCGATGTCGCGATAACAGGGCCGAAATACAAACATTCTGAAGAGGTGGGGTAGCTGCGACTCGAAAATTAGTCAGTGGTTAGAGATGGGGAATAATATTCGACAGTCTCTCTAAACTGGCTGTTTGCTAATCTCGTGATAACTTTCTGGTTGTGTTGTGGTTGATTGGCTTTCGGAAATTCAAATTGTCTTTTCTATTCTATAGACAGCGTGATATCTAGGCCACCAGGGGCGATTGCACCACTCTACTCATAAAGTAGCTTCCAGTGAGATTTGCTCGTAAGTTTTTTTTTTCTATTAAATATTCAGCATGATGTTATGTGCAACTACACATTTTATCTGAAAGAGAATGCAAATTCTCAACTTCAGGAGATTTAGTTTTCAAATTCTTATCGTGTGTGTTCAATATAGATATAATTCTATAGCTAGGAAAGTAGTTGTTTTCTATTGAATAAACCGAGTGAGAATTGATATTATTATATGTAATTTTTCATTGCATCTAGCTAATGACAGGTGAAACTTATGAGAAGTGAATGATGTTTTTTTCTTTTATTTTAATTGACTCGGCGGTTACTTCCATCCATGGCAAATATGTAAACACTTCACAAACGATAAGATTTCGACGAAATTCTCAAAAACACATGTTTCGTTAACACAGTAACTTCGTCTCTCTCTCTATATCACCTGACGAAGCTACTATGTTAACGAAACATGTTTGAGAATTTGTAGAAATCTTATCGTTTTTGGAGTTTTTACATTTGACAAGTGAATAAGTCACTGATGACGAGTAAATGAGCCACTAATGACATGTGATGAGGTCACTAATGACAAGTGAATAAGTCACTAATCGCAAATGTATAGGTCACTAGTGATAAGTGAATAAGACACTTATGACAAGTGAATGAGTCACTAAAGACAAGTGAATTAGTCAATAATGACAAGTGCTGTATTCACTAACGGTAATCAATCAGTGGTAGGTGTACATTTCCAGGAACACAAATATTCTTGTGGCTATTAACTTGTATCTTTTTTCCAAATAGTATACAAGATTTACTTGCCACTATTAAATATTCACCTAGGGTATGTGATTTTTTCCTTCGTGTTAGTCAGAATTTGGCAATTCCGAAATTCCAAGATACCAAGTCGACATTAGATACTGTCGAAGTATATAAGTTATTCCAAAAAATAGGCCACTGAATTTCAAATGGGTTTGTTCTTACGCATTGTATATAGATATATCATCAGAATGAACTTCTTTATTGGTAATACCCTAGTAATACCTGATGCTCGATGCTTCCTATAAAAGAAAAAATGTCCCTTTTATTTTCCCAATGATATCCCGGAATATAAAGCCTTGTCACTTCTAAAGAGACCGTGTATCTTTTATCAGCTCGAGTTCATTACAAATGGACCTTTTATTCACCGGTCAATCTCATCTGAAAACGATCTGGCTACAAGAAAATGGATTTGGTCTTTTTATATAAGGGGATATGTGCCCGATGCAGCCGGGATAATCTATATAGGATTTTTCCAGGACCGCATTTAGTAACTTGGATGTCCTTTATGCCTACATTGGATCCAGAAAACTATTCAGATTCTAAGGAATTTGTCCAAACTCCAAAGAGACTTTGCGACTAATCACTGACATAATCAGGCAAAACCCTATATCTTCATATATAGAGGGTTTATAGAGCCTAAGAAGAATTCTCTTCAATTATAATAATTATCACAATAATGATGTTTATTCTATAAAGTTTTATGAACAGACCAATATAGTACGGAAGACTGATGCTGCTCCATATCTATAATTTCTAAATATCAACGCAAAAACGTTGAAGTTATCAAAATATTGATATAAATATATATTCATTGAAGAAGAATCTCTCTAGAAGAATCCCAATCCCGTACAATCCCAAGTATACGAAGGGACTTGATAAGGTTTTCAAAGACTTAGGTTTTGAAAGCGTTTATCAGTCTGGGTCAAAATTAGGCAATTTATTAGGCAATCCGAAAGATAAAGTGGACACACTTGAAAAGTCGGGAATATACGAAATAAGTTGTAATGATTGTGATAAAACATATATAGGCCAAACCAGGCGACCCATAAAAACAAGGTTCAAAGAACACATAGCCCATTTAAAATATGGCAGGTTAGATAAATCTTGTGTAGCCGAACATATGTTCAATCACAATCATAACACACATATTACTAACCTCAAATTAGTTAAGCAAGTTAATAACATTAGAAAACTAGACGCATATGAAAGCTTAGAGATATTTAAGAATAGTGATAGAGTAATGAATAAGGATAATGGACCTATTCCATATAGCCCTCTATATAGTTTAGTAAATTAAGATTAACATGTGAACTCAACCATGACAAATATTAACTTGACGGTTAGTATTTTTCACAGTTGGATGAACATATACATATAAGCAGCACAGTAGAATAGGATATTTAGTTTTAATCTTCTCCTGAAGATGCTAACATAGTTAGCGAAACACGTGTCGAGGCGTTAAAAAATCGGTTTGGTTAGTGGTAAAACAGTGTAGTGTATTATCGTGCCAAAGGTTCCAGTCTTCGATATATTCATTGAATAATAAATTAACCAGTTCATCATGTAATCGATATTATTAATTGAACCTATTAAGCTCTAGGACTACTCGTCTATTATAGGTTAGAAATCATCAGATTAGTAAAAAAGTATATTTTTGATTATGCATGCTAAGTGAAAGTTATCTGTTCGACAGTGACCGAATGGTGTCTCATTACACAAGATCCATTTTCAGATTTTTTCCATGAATGTGTAGTTCTTTTCATTGTATTTTCTTGGGATCAGCACCATAAAAAAGCTTTTCTACGTATGTTGATGGAACGAAGACTCCACAAGATATTTAGGTAGCGAATGTTTAGTTACTAACATTGTATACATTAAAACTGTGTTTATTATATGAATGTTGCTATCATTGTTCTTAATTCATATTCATTTTGTATACTCATGTTGTTATGTTGTCTTCTCATAAAACAATATGAGTGAGAAATATTCTCTATGTGGCAGAAAACATATTTAGTTCGAAAAACACGAGCCATAGATCAATTAAAATGGCGGGTTGAGTCAATACGTTCTGCTCCAAATACTCAGTTTCTCTTTCACGCAAAAACTATTTGATTGAAGCAAGAATGCTTGAGAATACTCATAACTTTGAACATTTCAAGCAGAGAATGATTTACGACGCTAAACATTGTGGAGTATACTACGGCCTTGCCAAAAATGCTATCTCGGAAACTAAGCGAGATAGAGGTATAGTTACTTTGGAGAAAATGATCCCCATCGAATTTTGAGCAACTTTGGTTTTTGTGTGTGGTCTGTCTGTCTGTCTGTACTCTGTGGTAATCATAAATCGATATATCTCCGGAACCCTTTGACATATCGTCTTGAAATTTTGCCATCTTATTGTACTCAAAACAATATCATGTCATTAAAATATGAAGGAAATCGGAATACTCTAAGGTGGTTTTTTCGGGTTTTTTCGATTTTTCACCGGAAGTTTCTTGTGACCACTCTACAAATCGCAAAAATGGTCCGATCGATTTCATTTTTCGTGAAAAAAAACTCTATCAAGGAGAGACGAAGCCTATTGGAATTGAGCAGGGTCGGGAAATTCCAAGTGGGTTTTTCAAGGAGATTTTCCGAAACACACGGTTCGCTTTCAAACGACATATCTCCTGAACCAATAGACTAAATCCGAATTTGAAAAATACACCGTATGCCTCTTTGATGACGCAACAAATTATTATATTACCATTTTTTCGTGCATCCATCGGAAAATGGAAAAACAAATGAAAATCAAAACATCAAAATTTTAAATCCTTTCAATTCAATATATATCGAAAACAAATGGAAAAATCGAAAATTATCAGCAGTGCAAAGTTATCCACAGGAGCATTTCCTACAAATTATTACGCATATTTTTTTCTGTGAACCCAATAGTACAGGAAATATAGTGAAAAATATGAAAAAAAAAATTGAACGATCCATAGGGTACCATGAAGATATATTGAAAAACGAAGATTATCGATAGATGAAGCTCATCGACTTCAGCTGAACCATGAAATATTTTTTCCTTTTGTTAATTGGAAGAAGAACAAAAGTGTTGTAAATTTTATTCTCAGATAATTCCAAATATCTCGAAAACAACTGAAACTATCTGAAAATGTTATGGAACCAAAATTATTTCTTTTGATAGAATCTACAAAAAATCCGAATAACATTTTTCTCTGAATTCAATAGTTCGGGAGATACGATGAAAAAACTGAAAGATTCACAAGTTCCTAGATAACCACTTTCCAATAGAAAACAAAACAAAAAACAAAAGAAAGTAAGAAAAGCACACCCGACTGTCTTGTATTTTTCCCATAAATTACGTACCTCTAGCTCACTCGGCTGTCTTTAATTTTCGCCAATAAACTAATTACCTAGCTCACTCGACTGTCTTAATTTTGTGCCCATAAACTACGTACCTAGCTCACTCGACTGTCTTGATTTTTCGCCAATGAACTACGTACATATCTCACTCGATTGTCTTGATTTCCCACAAAGAAGAAATATGTTGGCATTGTTTTAACTTTCTTTTGTTCTTGTTTTTCTAGTCCCTATTCCCAGTCGAGTGGGCTAGGTACGTAGTTTGTGTGGAAAAAACAAGACGTCGAGTGGGCTAAGCACGTAGATTGTGGGAAAAATCTCCAGTTCTCTGAACTTTCATAGCGTCGTATACACATCTTTGGTGTACTACATATGTAAACTACATCTATACTAATCTGATACCTTTCAAAAACAACGTACCTCACTTGTTGACTACATCAAAGATTACTGAATACTACATGCCCTTCATCGATGTAACGGATCAGAGTCCATTCCTGAAACTTCAGATGGTCTTTTCATATATTCCGCTTCTCACCTAATGGGATCCGAACTCTCTTTATTCGTTGACAATCAGTTATTCTTTTGAAAGAGCGTCCTGTAGCCTTTTCAACGGAGGACTTTGTGATTTCGTTCGAGATCTTTCACGATTAAAGTTCGATCGAGGGTCAAGTTACTGTGGATTACAGTGAGTATTACGACTGAAATGTATTTTTATGAGGTAATTCGTTTATGGCATATGCTTTTACGAAAATGGTGTGATGATATTGTTAGATGATGTTTGCGGGAGAGATATATAATATATACAGGAATACAGGGTGTTTCATGAGGAGACTCACATAGCCAAATGGTTGATAGGGAAAATCAAGACGAGTTGATGTATATATATGAAAACATTTTTTGACCCTCCATAACGAATATACAGGGTATTATGAGGAATTGCTATAAAACTTTGATGCTCGATATTACAGAAATGATTCGTCGTAATCTGCTGAAATTTGGCAGCGACGTATCTCTACTGAAACTATTCAAGGTAACATATTATGAAAAAAATATCCAGGTCAGGACTTGGTAAAATTTTATATTTCATTGTTATGTCAAAAAAGTTCACTTTGTGACCACTTTTCTCAAAAAAATCCATCAGATTCAGAAAGATCAGACAAAATGCTATACGAACTGCTCTCCAATTTACACGGCACACTTTGACCGGTTCAACAAAAACATATGGAACAAAAACGTTCGAATGAATTTTCAATTCCGACCTGGCTGATAACTCTCAACTTTTAACTGGATTCGTGTAAATTGATTTTTTGTACATTTTCATTGTATAGAAATTGACAAAAGAGATTAGTACTGATTCTTTTATGATTTGACATGTTAGTTTTGACCGAACTTCTAGATAGATATGATTACTCGTGACTCTATTTTATAAATTTATTATAAGGTGGGCCCTGTTTTTATTTTATTTAACATAACGTTTGTTGATAGGTAAACACTGGTAATCGAAATATTCTTACACTCTAGGTGCCACTTCATATTCCAAATGCTGAACAAGACGAAAATGTTTAATACCATAGAATATTCCCAGGCCCAAGAATACGTTGCAGTAAAACCTTCGATGATGAACATTAGGAATTTTGAATAAATAGCAAATGCATATCCTTATATCACTTGCAGAAGTGTAACAATAACAAAAAATGGAGCTAAGTTTATGCGAGATGGCATAACTAATTTGATAAATCACCATAATATGGGCACATTAATCCTCATGTCGTAATTTCATCAGTTGGTACCTACCTAGTACTAGCCTAGTACCTACCTATCAGTTCAGATTATCAACAAACGTCACGTCTCGTCACACAAATACAAAACCGGACCTACTCGATATCTCACTTCAAGCGACACCCATAAAACAAAGTCAGGAATAATAATATCTATCTGGAATATCGATAAAGAAATATCGTGTTCTTTCTTCTCGTCTATTCTTCTGTCGATTACTATTCAACAAAAATGTATGAAGAATCAATTCACATGAAACCAGTTGAAAGTTGACAGTTATCAACCTGGTCGAAATTTAAAATTCATTCGAACGATTTTGTTCCACATTATTTTATTGAACCGGACAAAGTGTGCCGTGTAAATTGAAGAGCAGTTCTCATAGAATTTCGTCTGATCTTTCTGAATCTGATGTAATTTTTCGAGAGAAGTGGTCACAAAGTGAACCTTTTTGACATTACAATAAAACATAAAATTTTCCCAAGTCCGGACCTGGATTTTTTTTTCATAATATGTCATCTTGAATAGTTTCAGTAGAGGTACGCTGCTGCCAAATTTCAGCAGATTACGACGGATCATTTTTGTAATATCGACCATCAAAGTTATATAGCAATTTCACATAGTACCCTGTATATTCGTTATGGAGGGTCAAAAAATGTTTTCATATATATACATCAACTCGTCTTGATTTCCCCTATCAACCATCTGGCTATGTGAGTCTGCTCATGAAACACCCTGTATAGTATACTATGTTATACTACAAAGAGAGAGAAACTAAATGTCATCACCACGGTAGTTCATAAAATGAACGAAAATTGTAGATAACGATAGATATAATTGACAATGATACAGTGTCTGTTAATAAATCTATGTGTTTATTCATTATAATACATTTGTTCATTATATTCTCCGTTTGGTAATTATAATGATTCATTTGGTAATAATTAAAAAACTGTCATGCGCATTGGCCATCATTTTAGTTTAGCTTCCATTTTATATAGCGTGAGCACCTTTGTGAAATCGTTAGTGATTTCCTTGTGACTTTGACCAACGCGAAAGTTATGAGTGTGATTACTTCAATCCCTTATATGACAGTGCGGGTTTGTTTACATTTGGACATGGGGAAGACCACTGATTTTTTAAAATGACATCATCGTGAACTCTATACTGAAAAACTACCAGTGAAATAATTTTGAATTTTTTCATTCATGCTAAGACGATGAAAAAAATAAATTAGTATATGCCCATTTCAAAACACACAATTCCTGCGCCATTTGAAATCTCATCACTTCATTGGTGTGACTGGTGCGACGTCTTAGTCCCAACGCGCCTATTGGTCTTGAACTGACCAATTACACTGCAACACTGCAGAATGACGAGGTATCAGAGAGAGATAGCTACAGTTCGGGACTAATACGTCACGACTCCACCATCATATTTGGCTGTTTGAAATATCGAATGAAATATGCTGATTTCAAAACGATATAGATTCGATTCCCTTCAACTTCAACTCATAATTTTGATTGTACATAAAATGTAAATCATGATTCGTCGATTGAAAGAGGTTTGCACGGATTTCTTCCTTCAGTGGTCTTCCCCATTAGCTTCTTGGGATAATTTCACATAGGTACGACATCACATATGAAAAAAATGGTGTGCGATAACCTATGTAGTATGCATGAGTATTTTCTAATATTATATGCTTTGCATGAATTTGAAAGAAAGTAATATATGTACATGGAAACGTGGGTATGTCATCATAGCTGAGAGCTGATGAGTTTGGTTATATACTTATATGAATAATATTCGTTGATTGCATTCAAATGAGGAGGTAATATAGCATATACTTAAATCAAATACCTTTTATAACAAGATCTATACATGTATACCTACTTCATAACATAATCAATGGTTGTTTCGGAATTTTTCGACGCAATTCTGAACAATACTTAATTGCTTATGAGACTGAGACCCTACAAAAGATCCATCATTCTTATTGGCGTTCGTTTTGGCATTCATCACGTCCCATTAACTAACAGACAGTGGCATAAAAATCCACTAGACGCTCACTCCTGCATTCTCAAAGCCCTTATTAGATACCACAAACGCATTCATTAAAGACAAGTGGAGACAAAATAATGATTATAATTCCAACAGTCGAGATCAGACTCTCGGAAAACGAGATTATTTTGAAGGCTCCTTCAATTATGTCATTATGCTCTCAACTCTGATATAACTGCAGTCCATAGAGTATTTCTTCACTTCATTAAATGATGAACCACAGGCGCCACTATAGAGGGTAGAACGATTCATGAAATTATACAAAATTTACGTCATGTATGACCATATACGTATTAATAATCAATACGGATAATCTCTATCTGTTTCCATAGCGAAATATGAAGCCGATTCTTGAAGACAAATGACTATCCATAAGGAAAAGTTTTGAAACGATCAGACACATACTGCTTTGATTGAAAGGCTAGTAAACGTCATTGTCCACCGAAACGCATGTCTTTGATGACTACTATAATAGCGCATGGCGCATGCGTATCATGCCACCAAATCCTTATGGATATTCATTTGTTTCATATTTTTGGCTTCATCCTGGCACCCGTTATGATCCGTATTGTTTATTAATACGTATATGTGTATGACACAAGCGTCTAGCTATACCAATGAATCATTGAAACCCGACTCCTTCCGATTATCTTCGGAATATTAGCAGCACGAGATCTGTCCAATAATTTCAAAATGGAGTTTAGTTGGAACGTTCGTTTACTTTTGGACTTAGTGGATTTTGGAAGCTTTCATAAGATTATTCCATATTAGATTTAGTAGATTCATTATGATTAGTGAAACCTAGTATGATTTTAGAGGAAAAATGCCAGTAACGTAGATTGTGAAAGCCGTGCAAATCGGGGCAATTTGCTTAATCTCATGCATTCCTACTGTGAAGAATTCTGTGCATTTACCTACAGGTAATAATTAATAAGCATTTCACTCACAGATGAACGATCTATCAAGAAAAAGAAGGGAAATATGGATAGCAGCTATCAAGAGAAAGAGTCTAACCGAATCAATCATAAGAAACCAAAGGATATGTAGCTGCCACTTCATATAACAGGTTGGTACCATGGATACGTCCATTGTTGGTACCTAAGAAAAGAGTTTTCAATATCTGAGAAATTCAGTGGTTCATGCAATTGGAAACTTGCAATTTCTTTCATTTTTATAAAGAAAATCAATACGTACATTTGTTGGTCCGACTCAGTTTAGAAACATCATGTTTTCAATACAAACATAATTTATTTACCTTCTAGTAAAACAAAGTGCCTGAAAGATGAAAATCATCCAGCTTGGGTCCCATCACATCATATGGGTCATCAATCTCTACAGACCATTCAAAACGAAAGACTGATGTGGATCGCGAATTAAGCAGACAAAAGGATTAAATTGAGCAATTTAGAAAGAATACATCTAATTACCTACTTTATATATACTTCAATCATGAGAAAATGTTCAGAGAACAATGAATTTAGTGGTGTGATTGAAACAAGAATAAACAATTATAGGATGATATTATATGACCACTAGAACACATATTTCTTTATAGAATCCATGAAATAAAAACTACATACAGAATTCACAAAACCATGCTGACTTTCATTCGATTCCACATTCATTATTGTCACAACTAATCATAGGGGTTCCATCATCAGCACTTCAACTTCATCACCAATACTATATAAGTTCATTTTTGCTGATCCTTCACTTTTGGTGAAAGTTCAGGCATCCTAACTTCAGCATGAAACTTCAAAGCATCTTTTGAATTTTGTTCCCAAAAAACAAATTCCTTGAACATGGAAGATATAGTAGTATTAGTATTGTTTTGTATTGAACCAGCCAGAACTACTGTATATACGTAAATGCATTTCCGCTATCGCGTATATGGTAGGCACAATTGAGGAAATTGAACTATCTTATATTATTCTGCATCATTTTTCCAAATATGACACTCGACTCTTGAATTGTTTTAAATTTGGCGCGTGTTCTACATCAGCGGCGAATCATCCGAAGATGATCGGAAGTCGTCGGCTTTCAAGGATCCACTGGTAAAGCTTGTTGTATAATGTGAAGAAATACTAGATACAACTAAAAAATTATGAATTTATCAGGAACCATTGTAACAGAACCATTTATATGAACAGTTGGCTGATGCTGAACCTATAGCTTCACAGCAACAAAATGTGGATTGAACAAAATTCAGTTGGAGTTCAATAGGTATAAAATCCTGTCTGTAGCATCATCTAGAAGTGATCACAAGATTGATAGAGTTAAATGAATTCTGCCATTAGCACAAATCAAATAACTTGCTCAATAAATAGACAGGAGTATATATACTCGTATATCCATCATCAAAGTGGTTCATGTCTCTATGATGGAAAATTATTAACCAAATTATCAATTTTTCTAGATTATTGGGAAAGATACAATTCACCGTATACATAATATGAATGGAGAGTTAATTTTTTTGTGACCATAATATGAAACTTCAAATTGCAGAAGCATCTATGGATATAATATATTCTATCATGATCCGATCACTAGAAAATTGGCCCAGTTGACTTGAAGACAAAGTTCCAAATAACTTTATAAAGAATGACCCAATGACCTGAGGATGAAGTGGAAAGAGAAATACCCCTCACGGAAAAAATCTGGCTGCCACAGTGGCCAGATCACGGGTGAAGATAATCTGAAGATGAAAAATCAGGGGCGAGCCAAAAGTGTGCTAATTTAATGATTTCTTCATACATCTCGACTCTCGAGATAATAACCGTATTCTTTGACGATTTAATGATACACTATTAAAGAATAATTGGGTGTCAAGAATCGAAACGGATGCTGCAAGAGATAATGTGATGGATTATCAGGGGCGGGCTCAGCTTCTTCTTGCACTTTGGGAATATATATTGTATGTATAACTCGAATTCGGTATAATGGTTTAACTTTTCGAAATATTTAATTTTTGACCAGGACGTCAGTCCGGATATTTGATCAGTGTTTCCTTGCATATTCTCTTCGCCACTAATGAAATTTGGATCATTTTCAATCTCTTGAGTTCATTGGTAAATTCACCACTGAGCTAAAATGGACAGACATCAAATGCCCTGAAGGGTAGGAGGACGATCTAGTCCTTAGAGCCATCTAGTGGCAAGAGTACGGAGGTGTATAAGTAGGATTGTTTAAACAAACATACCAAGCAAAACAATGTCACAATTCTGGAGACTATCACAACACCTGAAATTCTCACAGTGGTTTAATGTCCCACCGACAGATGGTGAGGAACCTTAAATCTCAAGACCAAGAGATTCTATAGTGAATCGATTCACGAAATTTCCCCAGAACCTCTTAGTCTTGAAATTTTATAGGTTTCTTAAAATCGACAGTTCTCAATATATTTCGATATAAAATAGGAACGTGCGAATAGGTATTTGTCATCATTTTCAATAGCACAAAAATATGTTGTTACATCTGTATCAGAAGATATGCTTCTTCTGATGCAGATGTTATATCTTCTATTTTGGGACAAGAATCTCGAAAACTGTTAATTTTTGCTCAGTAAGAAGGTCATGATTTTTTTTTCAACGGAATTGAACAGGGAATACAAAAAGAAAAAAATAATCAAACTTCATCTGCAGCGTATATAGCGCTTGCGCTATGTGGCGCGTCACAGGATAAAATGACCAAGATATTGTATGGTCAAAAATTAAGGATTCTGAAGAGAAAATCATATATCAAAGTGACAGGAAAACTCTCACGAGTTATTGCTGAAATAGTAGTTCAATTCTTCAACTCCATCACCCTCTTGTATCTCTCGAATTAATCACTTGAAAATTGTGAAGCGTTGTTGGTCGAATTTTGCAACACCCTGTATTTATTTATATCTTCTGTAGTGATAGGGAATTACAAAAAAGGTGTTAGCTCTGATCAATAGGTTCTGGTATGCAAGTTTGGTTTTCAAACTATCAGTACTATTCTCAAAGAACATTCACACTCCTTCAGGACTGGTCTTTCCATGGAACATAAATGACCTTATTGTTTTCTATATACAGTATAGCTTCAGAAAATCTGTCTCTCTGTATGAAGGTTATAGTATATATCTTTTGGGTGACGCTCTGGGATGTAAGTCAATTGGGTCCATAGTTGCTGATCGAAATAAATGTCATTGTTGATGATGCCCTCAAGGACTTCGCAGTCATCACGTGTTCAGAGGTTCTCTCCTGTAGTTCCCATTTACTACCCCAACCAATATTTGTAACTATTTTTTGAATTGGGATCACAACTATACTGAAAAGTATAACAATCCGGGTATCTCGTACATATATTGGATCTTTCTTTTATTTTATTCAGATCAGGGAAGAGTCCCTCTTATCCTGATATCTATTATGGAACAAAATAAAAACGGTATTGAATTTTGATGCGAACAGCCCTTCTGCCCCAAATAAGTTTCATTCATTCTAAGAATTGAAAGAGATCGAACGGAAAAAATAAATATCAAAAACTTGAGAATAGTAAATTTGGTCATGATGTCGATATTTTCTCTAGTTTATGGACAATCTCGGTCTTTTGAACTTTGATTGATAACCTGGGTCATAATCAACTGCATTTCGAAGAAGCTGATTCTCATGAACCTCAGCTTTTTCGAAAGTCTTGATGTTTCGTTCTTTAATGACTGACACGATTGAAGGGAGTTTCAGATCCCTGGCGATCTGGTTATTCCGAACATACCAAGGAGATCCTGTCACCATTCTCGCGACTTTGTTTTGTAATGTTTGTAATCTGGTGATATGAGATTTAGCTGTGTGGCCCCAGACTACTGAGGCATACAGTAAAATTGGCCTGATAGCCATGATATAAATATTCAATTTTTGTCTCAAACCCAATTTACTTCGCCTGTTTAGAAATGGATACAGGGCTCCAATGGCTCGTTTAGCTTTAGAAACTTGCTGTTCGATGTGCTGGGCCCAGGTGAGCTCTTTGTCAATGCACACACCTAAGTATTTAACTTGTGAAGACCACTCTAACTCATGAGTATCCAGGACTATTCTGGTTCTGGGAGGCCTCCGCTCCCTTCCGAGTGCGACCAATTGTGTTTTTGTAGGATTCAATTTGATCTTCCATCTTAGGAAGTACTCCTGAAGAGAATTCAGCGCGTTGGAGGTTCAAGGTTGCTTGCTCGAAATTTGTTGAATATGCAAGTATACTGCCGTATCATCAGCAAAAGAGCGCCATCTTCCGCATATCACTGGTCTCGGCAAATCGCTTGTATATTTGTAACTATTTTTTGAATTGGGATCACTACTATACTGAAAAGTATAACAATCCGGGTATCTGGTACAACCAGAGGCTGAAATTAGGGCGTACAATGGACCGTGTGCAAAGTCATTCGATGCATGGCCGCGATCCTAGATATCGAATTCAATTCGATTATTTCGATTCGGAATGGAATGAAACACCGTGTGGGCCGCTTATTGTCTGGCCCAGCGGCAGCTACCGATTCCCATTCGGGACGAAGAATGGGATCGCCTGATTGGAAATGCTTCTGATGATTCTTCGATTGTGTCCGTGTCGGTGATATCTTCGATAAAAAGCTGTATCACCGCGTTTTAATTTGGGACTTTTCGGGAGGTCGGATAGCCATCGAATCGACGTTAAATTAATTCGTGAATTGGTGTTTTCGTACCTACACAGGGTGTTTGTGCAACTAGAGCTCCACTCCCATACTGACCGTGCATGTAAAGCTGCGGGAGAACATACCAACCAAATGTGTGCGGTTTCTGAAACTTGGAGAGTTAAAAACCATCAATGGCAGAAAGCTACTACTATTACTCAGTCTTATGAAAGCGGCGATATAAATGGGTGATAACTTATTCAACTCCTTCAGAATATACTGTGGATAACCCCTCCAACTTCTTTGATAGTTCCATTTGTATCATTCAATTGATGGATCGATATATACATCTCTTTTTATCCCGACGAAACTGAACAAGCGATATCTGCACTCAATTTTGATTTGAATGAATTATTTGAGCAATCCAGAAAGCATTGCCTCTCACTTAATCCACACAAATCAGTTGCAATACTATTTGGAAAAAAGTATGATCGATTTCGAATTGGTAACCTCAATATACTAATGATCCCATTTTAATAAATAATCAAACTATTGAACTACAAAAGACTGTCAAAAATTTGGGTGTAATTATTGACCAAGACTTAACTTATTACAACAGTCACATTTCAAAGTTTCTTCGAAAGGCTTACGCAGCACTTAAGCTAATTTACCAGAGACGGCACTTGTTAACTAGGCCAGTCAATACAATTTTAAGTGAAGCTCTAGCCTTATCACATCTGAATTATTGTGATGTCCTATACGATCGCTCACTTAGCACAAAAGATGAAAGTCGAATCCAAAAGCTTCAGAATTCGTGTATCAGGATGATCTTCGGGGTACGAAAGTATGGTCACATCAGTCACTTATTCAAACTCATAAAATGGTTGAAAATAAAAAACAGAAGATATATATATGCATATTTATTCAAAAAAATCATAACCGACAAAACTCCGCCGTATCTTCATGAGAAACTGAAATTCCATACAGATGTTCATAACCTCAATTTCAGGTCTGAAGGAACCTCAACAGTACCCCTACATTAAAGTACTCACTTTCAACGCTCATACAGTCACAGTATTACCAAAATTTATAATGAACTACCATCATGAATTAAGTAGATAGATAGATAGATAGATAGATAGATAGATAGATTCTTTATTGCTTTCAAAGACATTACAGTCCTATAGCAAGGATTCGGTTATTTCTGATAAACCCTTTACATGGAAATGTGTACAATGCAAATTGTAATAATTGTCACTATACATATGTGCAAATATAAACAGTTTTGATTAATAACAAAAAAACGAACAGGAAGAAAGGATAGGGAAATGAGGCAAAGTTGATGATATCACGAAGTGCTACTCGTTTCTTGAAAATGCTCTGGTTTTTAGAATATTCCATATATAGTTGGCGATATTTTTGCATTTAATTGGAGTAAGATTGTCGATGAAGTCAATCAACGAGTGGCTATTCGGGAGATGATCACTGTTTGGTATTCTGAAACTATTGTAAATCGGACAATCGAACAAAATATCCTGTAACGTTTCTGCAGAATTCAAATTACAAATTGAACATATCTCATTGGGATTTATTTTATATGAGCTTCCATTATATGTGAATTTGATGAAATATTTATTTCATATTCTTAACTGCGATATTGTGCGAATGATCTGAATGGGCAAATGGAAATGTAGATAGTTAGCCTCAGCTTTTGTGACAGTTAATTGTTTATAAAATAGCAGAAATGTGGATCTCTGCAGGAGGGCGTGATCTTGTCCGTGGAGTTTACTATAATATTTAGATAATAAATAAGTTTTATGGGTTCTCAGAGAGTGAGGGTTCATTTCGATCAGAAACTCTGAGGCGTCGATAAAATCAAAATGTTCCTTCACTTGAAGTGCCCAGTTGTACTTTGGGTTGATATTCGTTAGTGACATTTGCCTCAGAAAACACAATTTCGGAAGACGACGGATGTCCATCTCAAGAATTAAGTACTCAACTGCTAGTGCACTCAGATCCAGATTACTCGAATGGTTACTAAGTCGTCAATAGTTGCTATAGTTTTGAATACGTGAAGTCTTTCAACAAAGATTACATACAAAGTGTTTCTCCTTAATTTCCTTATTGTTTCTCGTAGATGTCTATCTGTTTGCTGGGTTAGGTGGAAGAACAGACATTCTAGACCTCTTTCAGGATTCTAGAATGAATTGAATCTCGCCCAATCTTTTATATTATTCATTGATATTTCTCGAATCGTGATCAATAAAGATCTTTGTTATTATTATTATTATTATTTTATTAACTCCCACCTGTCATCTAATCTACCACCCTATTTGAGATGCATCATAGAAGCAGCCCGTTAATAGTTTGGTGCTCTCTTATATGATCCTTTAGTTTCCTTATACTATCTAGGGATCCTCACCAGACACCACCAATTAGTTTCTTGTTGTACCATGACTTTTGTGACCCTTTTATTTCCCTTGAGTTCAAAAACAACTATTGTAGAAATGTGTGAATTACTCGAAGCATTATTCCACAGAGGTAGACTGAAATTATTACCATGCACCATCATTACAAAACAAATAATAACAGCGATGGTAATTAATAATTATTATACCCTCTGCGTCAATAGACGCTAAGTAAATTTTAATGTACCGAAATTGCAAAAGAAAACAACTTTATCGAAACATTCGATAGGAAATAGCTTCCACGCTATCAACACTGAAAACGATGAGAACAAAGGAGCGGGGGAAAAAAGGGGAAATTATTACGTGGACTCTACTAGTCCACGACAACGGTGAACGGTATACACCCGATATTGTCCCACTTCTGACATGCCGTAATTACTATTTCGATTACAATGAGCCGTGTTTATTTTTGAATTACACAAAACAGACACTCATATAGGCGCCTGACAAAGGAAACGCACTATTAGATGGTCTATAAATCATCGCCACCGACAGCAGAACGAATTGGCGCGAAAACGAAAATTGTTCGAATAGGTTAGGTATATATAGGACGTAGAGTTCGATATGAATCTCACCTGATGATAATGATAATAATAAAAAGAATGTCTTTTGGAAATATGGAGAACCTACCTGAAGATACGTTCATTCCTTAACCTTATCAGAGCTCAAACTATTAGTAGGTGATTATTTACATGTTAAATTTTCCACCTCAACAAAGTTCATCGACATCTGCTTGGACGTTTTCATACTATTACGATAACTTTTATTGGAAATATTATTTTCGTTGTTCCCAATTTCAGTTATAGAATTTTGTACAAGATGATCGATATGGGCTTTCCTGATGATTTTGATGGTTAAGTTGATGTGTTCATTTCTGAAAAATCGTACTTTTCAAGTGAAACTTGATGATCAACGATCTGGTATCAAGCCCTTTGAAGATGGTGTTCCTCAGGGTGCAGTTTTATCGCCGCTGTTGTACAGTCCATTGAGTCTATTTACTTGTGATTTGTCAAGGCCATCAGTGATATGCAAGATGTCGCTTTCTGCTGATGATACGGCAGTTCTTCCATATTCAATAAATTTCGAGCAAGGAGCTATGATCCTTCAGAGTGCGCTGAATTCTCTCCAGGAACACGTCCTTAGATCGAAGATCAAATTGAATCCTACAAAAACACAAAACTTTCCAGAACCAGAAATCATCCTGAATGGTCATGAGTTATATTAGTCAGAAAGATCTCCAAGTCAAATACTTAGGTGTGTGCATTGGAAGAAAGCTCATCCTGGGCCCAGCACATTGAACAGCAAGTTCCAATAGCTAAACGAGCCATTGGAGCCCTGTATCCATTTCTAAACAGACGAAGTGAATTGGGTTTGAGACAAAAATTTAATATTTACATCATGGATATCAGGCCAATTTTACTGTATGTCTCAGTATAGTCTGGAGCCACACGGCTAAATCTGTGACAGGATTTTCTGGTATGTTCAGAATAATCAAATCGTCCATAAGAATCAGCTACTTCGAAATGCAGTTGATTATCACCCAGAGGTGATCAATCGAAGTTCAAAAGACCGAGATTGTCCATCATAAACTAGAAATTATTCACTTTTCTCACTTTTTTTATTTAAGATATATCATCTCAGAATATATTTCTGCTACTTATTTGAGACAGAAGGGCTGTTTGCACAAAACGTCAATACCGTCATTTTCATTTATTTTTTCAAGGTAAGGTCACTATTGAATATAATGAAAATCGAACCAAAAAGAACTTTGATTTGATAATTTTTTTGAGGTTAGGCTGTGAAACTCTACTTGAATTCGTAAATTAAGAACAAAACCTCTTAGTAGAATACGAAATTAGCTGAAATTGGAAGAAATATTATCATGAGAACTCATTAAATACCTGCTACTGGCACTCGAGTCAATTCAAGGCTATACAACAGTAGACCAGAATATTTACACCGTCTTGGTCATCATACTATTGCAGTCTGGTACGCAACAAATTTCGGTACCCAACCAAGCTAGTGATATTACCAAGTATACAGTTTATACCAAACTGACCAAGAGTATTTGGTCAAAATATAGTCGTTATTCAGCCTACCAAGACACGGTATAAACGTGGCCATTTACTTCCTCAATATATGAAAGAACATTCGTCATGGGAATGCATAGTGGTTTATTCTCAAATGGAGAAAAAAAGTTGTCATCAGCTCTCAGACTACTATTTGTCAAAATATTTTTTCCGGCGACCTAGGTACTTGAAATACGTATTATTTCGCACTCGCGGAATGAAAATGTTCGCCAAAGCACAAATTCTATATTGAATGGCGAATACACCTACTCTGATTTGTACTGAATTTATATAGGCAGCAATGACAATTACAAATCTACTAATCAGTTGATGATTTTCTACACATTGTTATCGTACCTAGTTCAAATTTAATTCAATTACATATAATTTATTAGGTGAACATCTACTTATAAGTTGTGCAGAGTTTTCTTGATTCTGAAATAAAATAAGGCATTCTCATCCGACGATGAGATGTTACTTTCTACTTCCAGAAAAATCAAAACACAAGTACGATTTGGCGTATAATAATTTCATTGCATGGAAAGAAAAAACAATGCGAAAAGTTCCTCCAAGGAAGTCTTATTGGCCTACATTGGATAATTGGGAAATAAGTATAAGTCAAAACTCTCTGGTCAATTTATTTTATGATAAGAACATCATTAATCGCTAAACATGATATGAACAATGGGAATTACGTGAAATTGGAAGCGGGTACTGAAAAGACGATCAGTCGGTTATGAACCAAAAGAATCAAATACTTCAAACCCCCAATGAATTAAGCAATTCATGGATACTGCTCCGGATCAGATATATCTGGTTAATCAGGTAGATCGTCGGAATTGTATAGTGTAAAACTCGTGCGGAAACTGGTTATTTCATACTCGTGTGACAATATGATGAACCACTCGTCCACGGCTGGTATGAAATAACTCATTTTCCGCACTAGTTCTACAATAAATACTAATGTCGTACATGATTCAGAGTAGGTAGAACTCAATTTTTTGCAAATAAAACAAGCATTCGAAACAAACACATTGTATTTTTTTGTTATATCAGAACTTTACATAACATACCATTTACAGTTTTTCTAATATTCATTTACTGAGTTTACCAACAACAAGAAAGATACTTTTGAAGTATGACTTGTTTTACCTCAATGTTAGGAACAGAACAAATTGATATACATTCTCTTGTCCAATGAAATTTGTACAACAGAATACAAAATAACAAAACAAATACTGCGATTCGAATAAAAGTACATTCAGAATCATCATGAGATAGCATTTGTATATGGCAGATCATGTGACCGATACTTCTCTAGAATAGCAATCAGTGTTTTCTTGATCGGCAATATGAGTTATACAAGCACATGAATGAATAATTTATACAGCTAAAAATTAAAATATTACAAATATTTACATTTATATACAATTCTGAGTATTTCGAAGTACTAATCTCATGTCTATCACATTCTATGGACACAATGAAATACAGAATATTACAAATAAATTAATGATATAACATGATTGGTATAATGAACACTATCTACGCCTCCACAAAAATAACTTGAAAATTTTTTCATAAGTGATGTATGAAGTAAGTTCAAGAAAAAACAAACAAATTATGATCGAGGAACTAGTATTTCCAGATAATGATTCGGTTTATTTCAGCCGACATTTTTAATAACAGTAATAGTATCGATATCATCATAAGAATGAACTAAGTTTTCGAATATCTCACTGTGGAGTGGTCAAAAATGATATCATGTATAAAATAATGGAATGTATGACATATTAACATAAAAAGTAGCCTACATCCATCTATACAACTGAAGTGGATTTCAATTTGCGTTAGAAATCATGGAAGATTTCCCCTTTTAATTGTATACCCTCAGGAGTCTTAAGTTAGAACAAGGTGACAAAATTCATATGGTGTTAATGCAATGAAACATTGCGTGTCAAATGAAGACATATCACTATTTAAATATCAAGGAGTACCTATAGGGAATGGCGAACCAATTTACTCATTGTTTCACTGATATTATGAAATCGAAGAAACATTCGAACCAAGGCAAAACCTCTACTATTTGCTGTTGCCTTCTTGCACGACCTATCCATGTCTACCGCAAAATAATCACAGAAAATCAATTTATATGCCACGTGACTAAATATTCAACTGCATTGCACATGATTCCTATTGACTAACTCCCAAATGGAAATCCTACCTGAAATCTGCACAAGTACCGCTGATCTCATAGCTATAAAAAATCACGTTCACATTCTATCTGGTCAAAATAAAACAGTGAGTGGTCGCCTGAACTCGGTACCAGGATTCTGAGAGGCGTACTGTCCCGGGTACTGCGACATAGGCAGCAGCCCAGCCCCCTGCTGCATAGCCCCAGAAGGATAATAGCTAGGCAGAGCCCCAGGTGATGCCCCAGCTGAGGACGTGGTAGTAGAGCTAGACGAAGAAGCTCCCTCCAATCTCTCCTGATTTGGTTTGATGTCCGGTGAGTCGGTGGACCTGGGGGAACTCATGTGCACCTGCTGCTGCTGCTGCTGTTGCTGCTGCTGGTGATGGTCCGAGTACATCTTACTGATGTCCAGACCTGGGTAGGACCTGGGGGACTCTGTGTGGTTGTACTTGTTCGCGTCCATGTACATTTTCGATGATTCGAAGTAGGCTTTGGTGAGAGCGGAGGTGGAGTCTAGGTAGCCTCGTTCCAGGTAGCTTTTGGAGGTGGTGTCCATGTATTTGGGGTCGGAGTACATGGACATGGCTAGGGTGGAAGGGGGCATGTACGGGGAGCGATATTTGTCAGCTTCCATGGAGTATTTCATGGCATCCATTGAACTAACAACCTGAAACAAAAAATAATACTATAGTAAATATACAGGGTGATACATTAAGAATGGGAAATCTCTGAACTACAGATAGTAAACACCCAAATATGAAGATTAAGCCCAATATGCCTTATAGAAATATTGCTGGTTTAAGAGATACAGGCTGGTTAAGGAGAATATTTTATTTCAACCCTGAAAGAGGGTCCGAGATGATTTTTTTTTGTAAATATTCCCGAAATTTTCATTTCGGGACACACTATATATCGGTATAATATATCTACTCCTTTGGCTTCATATTATGATGTAGATACTTATAAAATATACCTACACAACGAATTGAAGGATATGAAGAATATACAGTGTAAATATGAGATAAGTTAGAGCACAACAAGAAGGAAATTCTCATTTCACGTCAAATAACATAAATACGATAATATAATACGAAACAATTTATTCAACCGTTGTTATTCAAATGAGCTGAGGCAGTAGCGCACCTATTCCTGGATACTGACTATTAAATCATTTATCGATGCCCAGGTGAATAATATTTGGATACTAATAATGGATACTGTTTAGAAGAACGGATATAGTAGATATAGATAATTTGGGATTTTATATAATTTAAGTATTTCCTAAGTACCTATATGGACAGGCATTTAGATATCCTGAGTTGGTTGGAATTAGATTATAGAAGCCGATCTCACTGTGCCCAACATAAGCTTGTCAGGAGTAACCATACCTTCGAAGACATTCATTTTGATGCTTAGTATCTCCATCAGCCAGAACCTTTCTTGGGAAACTCACGTGAGATCCATTGCAACAAGTGCATCCCAAAAACTTGGTTTCCTGTTTCGGGCCAGGAGCTATTTCACTTTCAGTCAGCTGCTTATGATATGTAAGACACAGATACCTCATCTTTGGAGTGCAGCACCCAAACATACCCTGAAACTGTTGGATTCTGTCCAAAAAAGGTCAATTCGTCTTGTGGGTGATGCCTCGCTCGCAAACTCACTCACTTCTCTGGAACACCGTCGAAAAGTTGGCGATCTGGCTCTATTTTATAGATATTTTCATGGACGGTGCTCTTCTGAAATATCAACAATTGTTACTCCCTTGGCAGTCCCCGCGAGATTAACCCGTCGAGTTGAGGCTTCGCACCCCTTCGTGGTCACTTTGGAGAGACCTGCAGAACATCTCTTTCCAAAGACTCGTTCATCCAACGAACAGCGAGGCTCTGGTACACATTGCCAACGAAGGTGTTCCCCGAGGCATATAACCTCCAGAAATTCAAGAAGATCGCCAATTCCTACCATATTCCCCTTGGTTCTCACGATGTTCTCTGAACATTAAAGGATATCCTTATTCGTGGGAACCAGAACATAAAAAACACCTGAGGATAATCAACAGTTAGGAACCATTTAAAATTCAATTTTACTCCTCGAAATAACTTCTCCACAAAGTTGTTAAGGGAATATGATTTCTTTTTGCTCATATAATGATGATGATGTTGATATGGTCTGACTGAAAGAGAATGCTTCGCCATGAATTACGGTGAATGCTCTCATTGTATCTGATGCAACTCTCCACTTCTACCTCCATAGATTTTGTTTTTCAGTGAAAATGTAGGTCTGATATATGCTTTCCTGATCGACGCTACTGTGCCAAACAATTTATCCCGCCGTTGTTATTCAAATGAGATGCCGAGGGAGTCACCCGGTAAGGCATGATTGGAAGTGGATGCTGTCACCGGGACCCGGACAAAGATTATTAAATCAGGATTAGCGGCCTGTTTGTGACGACCTCTGTCGTTTTTTCTCCGCTCCGAGAAAAACAACCATTGATTCGTGTCTCGGGTGGTACGAATGTGGGGTGTTCGATTGTAAAGTGTATGGGTTTATGTTGTTCTTGGATCGTGCGAGGTGATCAAGTCGCTGGTTTATCGTCGATTTCTGGCTGCCGCGGTAGCCGAGGTGACCATCACGGACATTCCTTTACCGGCGGTGATATATTTGTTTTTCGAAATTCCAGAAACTTTACATCTACCAGAACTTACACACGATGATGAATATGCATGATGATATCCCATCAGAAAGCATTGGAAAATACAATCAGAAGCCGTAGTGACCATCACGGACATTCCTTTAGTAACGGTGATATATTTGTTGCGGTTCTTCCGAAATTTCTGTTCCAGAAAATTTCCATCTACAGAACTTACACACGAGAATGAATCCCTTGATATATAATGTACTATTTCATCCTGTACTTCCACACGACTATTAATATGATGAAACCTCATCAGGTAGAATGGAAGAAATACAATCAGAAGACCGTGTCGTGGAATGATCATATTATAATAAAAGACCTGCCTTTTACTCTGAGCAGAACGTGAGGAACTGAGAACTGGTACCGAAGAAACCAGGTATATTAGAAAGATGCTTTGGATCTCAATGGACAATCGATTCATGGGCAAACAATATGCGACCAGGGACTTCACAGTTCACACCATATGTATGGAAGATATATGATCAAACAAGTGACTATGATAGAGTGGTCAGAATGACTGATTTTCATCGAGGACTACGGTCAGGCTAGCCGAAGGAGGAGGAGAAACTTCAATTGAAATACCCATATGGTGTTCATAAACGATTTCTTAATGGTCATTATCGCGGTATAAACATCTGATATTCTTCAGTTAATTTGGATCTAATGATGATTATTACTCATCAGGCAAATTAGAGAGTGTGAACTTGATACAGGTAGTCCTTCTCCATCACCTGAACTAAGCCGACGTACGTTTTTATCGAAACCATCCTCTTAAACTCGTGATGCCGATTATAGGTTCCTTTGGTAGAATAATACACTAGCTGCTGACTCAATGACAAACGATAAGATTTCCACACAATTCTCAAACACACGACATGTTTCGCTAGTAGTAGTAGTAGTACTGTGGGGAGGCTGTAGCCAGGCAAGTAGGCCCCCATGGGCCCTTTTTGCCAACCCCTGCTCTCCACATATCTTCACATCCCTCTTTTAGTTGTCCTTTTCGAACCGTCCCGTCCTTCTGATGAAGGTCAGGATGTCCGTCCACTCTAATTCGACCAAATCTTCCTGTTGTAGTTTATCTACTCCAAAGATTTCGAATCTCATCCTTCCATACGCCTCACACTCGCCGAGGAAGTGAAGTGATGTCTCCTCATCTTCTCCGCATTCGCGGCAAGTGGGACTATCTTCCACACCTATGAGTGATAGGTGCCTGCGAAACCTGTTGTGCCCTGTCAGTATCCCTATAAGAAGGCACAGGACTTGGCGATCCCTGCCCAGTAACCAAGCCGTATTTGGCTTGCTTGGACCGGCCACCAGGTCTCTCGATTGCCTGCAGCCGCCTATACGTCTCCAATATACTTCTAGTGCCTCGTTCGCAAATTTGTTAAGGGCAGACGAAGTTTGGCTTCTTGTTATGCCCAGTGCAGGCTCCGGCCCCCAGAACGGTGTCGCGGATCCGATTCTAGCTGTGCCCCGGAACCCATACTAGTTCGACTTCCTTCTGTTCAGATAGTTTCTCAAGAGCATCGCCACATTCCTGCACCAAAGCTGAGCTTGGTTTAGGATGGCCCTGAGAGCCGCCTGACTATCCGAGCAGATGTAAATCTTCTGCTCTGGTCCCTCTTTCACCTCTTGCCTCTCCGCTACTGCCAGAATGGCAAAGACCTCAGCCTGGAAAACTGTGGTATACGTTACAAGAGCGTAGCTCTCCCTTATGCCTATTCCTTCTAGGTAAATTCCTGCACCTGAGTCCTGTTTGTCAGTTAGGCGCAATCCGTCCGTATGTTTCGCTAACACAGTAGCTTCATCAGGTCGTTGAATCAATCAACGATCAGGTGTATCGTTTGTGAAGTTTTTACATATCTATAGTATGTCGTGACATGAAGTAGTACAGACAGAGCAGTGGGCCGTCATTCTTGGATCGCTCCGCCTGCTTTGGGCACATAAATTATGGATCCGCAGTGATCCAGACGTAGTCACTAGTCACTTTGAATTGAAAATGGTAGTAGAAAGTCATCGCTAATTTCGAACATGACCTAAAATGATTGTACCTATATGAACTGGCAGCTCAAACCGTTGAAATTATCTCATTGCTCATGTTTTTCACCTCACTTGGCTTTGCTACGCCATTTTGCGGGTAATAATTATTATGTGAGCCGAAGGTATTTGACAGTTTGGTGGAAATTACTCGAACTGCGATATTGTCGATTAATTCTAATGACTTTTAACAATTATAGAGATAATTAACTGAAGTGTTTGGATTATGATTAACGACGAGCAGAAATGTTTTTCTTCGATTGCCTGCCACCCGCATTTCGAATAATCATCAGGATTCACCTGGTCACCCCGCTTTAATGCAGTGTCCGGTACTGCGATGACATTGCAGATTCAGACCTGAAAAGTTCACGTGATATTTCTCACACTCGGTTAGTTACAAAGAACGTTAAGTTGGGGGGAAATTTTTTATCATCACGGTCGTAGTAATCTTACTATTTGTCATCCTTTTGTTCGTGGAGGCATCAATTTTAAAGCTGTCCGATAACGGGAAACGACATAAAAATGCAAATCATTGAAAAAGTATCTTCTATCATATCGGAAGGGATCATTTCGATGGCGATCTCAATGACCTGAATGTGTGAGTAAAATATATATAACGTAATATAGATATAACAAATCTATTTTGTGAGAGTCTGAGTAAGGAATTTGACCATCAGTAAAACTGGGATGGAAAATGTAAAAACTTCACAAACGATAAGATTTCTACGAAATTCTTAAACACACAACATGTTTCGCTAACACAGTAGCTTCATCAGGTGATATACTATGGTACAATGAACTAAACCAACCTTGGCTTGCTCAACTTTTATATATCCTACTTTCGCAACTTGAAGGATTATTTACCTGTGGGCAGGTTCGATATACCTTCATTTTCGGAAATTAGGCACCTACATCTCGATCTACATTGAAATACGGTGTACCGAATCAACTTGAAAGGGTTGATAACGAATTCATATTATTACCTACAAAGAAAAAATATTCAACAGTCTAATTATTGATCGTTAATAAAATGTCTATTTTTATAAATTATTTTCTAATGATTCAAAATGATTGAGTTTCATTCCTTTGTTTTCTACGTGTAGAATTTCTAAATTACATATCATCAAAACCATCATGGTTCTCTTCAAATATATGGTTGGCGTATGTTGAATTTGTTTTCTTTTTGAAAAAATTCGTCTTATGTTCATAAATGCGCTGATTAAATGTACGACGTGTCTGACCAATATATACCTTAGGACAAGATCCACAGTTGAGTTTGTATACCCCTGATCTCTCGAATTTAGAAGATTTGTCTTCATTTTTTTTATAAACCCTCCCTTTTGTGGAAATGAAGCTAATTTTTCAGTTGATTATCCGAAATAGGTTAAAGTTCAATAATTTTGATTATATTACTTGATGGTAGGATAAACTTCTTGAATAGCTTTATTATGAAGTTTTTTAGAAATAATACTCTATTAAATTAACGATGTGTCCGTTGTTGACTGCAATCTGTTTTATGATATTGAGTTCTTTATTGAAATTTACTTCCGAATGAGGGTCATTCACTAGCCTGTGTATCATACTATTATACATAATACTGAAATTTTATGTTCACAAGGGTGTGTTGAATTATTATGAATAGTGATATCAGTGTGGGAAGGTTTATGGAAAATTGAAAAATCATGTTTATCAATAAGTTTATTTATTGTCTAATCTAAGAAATTGTTTGACTTTTCTGTTTCTTTTTCCATTGTGAATTTTATGTTGGGATGAGTAGTATTAATATATTGGTGAAAACTGTCTAATTGTCTATTGGTTACTTTAGCATACTATAACGGCATCTACGTATCTATACCAATACAAACATTGTTTTATCAATGAATGTTTATGTATTATTCGCTCCACGTTATCCATAAAAATTTCAGCAAGTAAAGGGCTCAGTGGATTTCCCATAATCAACCCTTTTGTTGTCAAATTGTGAATTTGTTTGAGACATATCGACAGAAGGTCTAAAATCTCTTGTTTGGTAATCGGATTAATATGGTTTTTATCTAATAACTCCTCAACTAACATTATAGTATCTTCGGGAGATATACTTGGAACAGGTTATAGTTTGTTTTTTCATTAAATTCACTGAAAAATATCCTTAAGACTGAGAAGCTGAGGCAGTATACATATCCCAATGTATAAACAATGAATGAAAAATACAGTATGGAAGATATCTCCAGAAAAAATATTGTTTTTCAAAAAGGAACGGTACTACTACTTGCCCAGTCCATAGCATTCAGATTGTAGTTATTCATCTAACGATGATACAACTATAGATTTTTCTACAAAAAGGTCTTTCAAATCGAGTTCTGTTTGAAGCCATAAACTTTTCAATGTCCTTGTAATGCACTAAAAAAAACAGTATGAAAGATATCTCCAGCATTAAATCTTTTGTCGCAATACTACGCCATTCAAGAATTATAGAGCGGCGTAACGCGGGGGGTTTGTTTAAATCGTTAGTGTCCTTTTGTAAGAGATGATGAACGAGCTAGAATTGTCCCGCAAGGTGCTGCTTCTCGCACACACAATGTCATAACGAATTACACCGGTTCTTTGTCGAAGGAATTCTCAGCTTTTACTTCGCCTATACAGGGTATTGCAGAAACAGACGTCCAAAAAAACAACCAACGTATAATTTATACTGAAGTAGGTTGGTTTTGGTAAATAATGTTTTTGTAGCAACTAGCACCTATACATTTCCTTTTATATACAGAGTGATCCACGGTGGATGGCTTATTAGGAGAACGAAAAGACAGAACATTCTGAAAACTGGGATGCTTTGATGATTGAACATTCCCTATCTGTCTAAGATATTTTCATCGATACAGTGATGCCACTTATATCAGAAACAACTAGCAACTTTGTTATTCCAAACGGAACACCCTGTATTTTATTGCATTTTTAGATTCTTCCTGAAGAGCTGATTTTATCAATGCGTCACACTTGGGGTCTAATAGGAATGATTACAGAGATATAGGGTGTCAAAACTATTCATTATCGATCAAAACGGCTCACATTTCCCTATCTTAACTTCTGATTCACTATCTACTGGAAGTTCGGAAAATGACTTCCGGTTGAATTCCCTGAATTTTTGGTTCAGTGTAGATTTTGACTTACTAAGCAAAAGTGCCCATAGGCACAAAGAAATCGGCTGACTAGTTTTCGAGATACAGGGTTAGGGTGATCCGATTAAAAAAACTAGGGATTGACATATCCCTATTTTCGAACTACCCTGTATTCAAAAAAAATGTCAGTAAACTTCGATCGAGATTGAGGAAGTTCATCTAGGCTCAATTGGATCTTTAATTCTTATGAAAGAACTTACCCTGATTGGTTTAGAGACCAAAACGTAAAATTATAATGGATACGAGATTCAGATGACATTGTACCATCATTCATGCATGTTATTCCATGAATAAATAGGCGTTTTGTCAATTCTCGGAGTTGTTAAAAATTCTGAGCAGAAAACTTCTCTTTTCATCTTAGACACCCTGTATCTCGAAAACTAGTCAGCCGAGTTCTTTGTGCCCGTGGACACTTTTGCCTAGGAAGTCAAAATCTATATTATACCAGAAATTCAGGGAATTCAATCGAAAGCCATTTTCCATAAGAAAAGTGCGGGGTCCTTTGTGTAAATAATAATTATAATAATTCATACTAGAGGACATTTGAATCGGTGAACGTGACAACCAAGGCGCACGACTTGAGGGCGTGGTCTTGTCAGTTCTCAGCATTCAGCACAATGTTGCCAAGTCTCCAACATTCACATGATATTTTGTTATGGAGAATAAGAAATATTTAGGCATGTTGGCTGCTCAATGGTTTCCTCCAATTATGATTTATTCAACGACAGGACTCCAACATCTTTTGATAACTTGATTATAATTGGTGACATGAAAACTTTGCTTATGAGTGGAAATGGAAGAATATCTGACCAATAACGATCGAAAACGTGTATTTTGAAATGAATGGAATATTCATTCGAATGATATTGTGTACAATACTCTTTGATGACTTTTCATATACGAGACATACCTGTCCTGGTCCTGTTAGCCCAGCAGACATGGCTGCTGCAGATTGTTGGGCAGCTGCAGCTGCTGCAGCCATGGAAGCTGCACTCAGTGAACTGTACGCTGCTGAGGGGTTATAATAGGAGGCCATGGATTGACCCATACTGCTAGCCGCCATTCCTGGAATAGAAGATAAACAATCTATAGAAGATGAAGCGAGTGTTGGAGTGTGTACAGGGTGTCCAATAAATCGATGATAGGTACTGATGACAATTTCAGTATTCTGAAGCTCGTCCGTCCTATATAAGTTTGTAAACACACCAAATTCAGTCATTATTTGTTCTACAATTATTTCTTGCGTCATCCTTTCACATTGTAACTTGAGGTTATAATCCTTGTTGATGTAATAAACACTGACTGCGATAATTTGAATTACACTTATCGATCTGGTATATTAAATTTACATAACTTTCCAGTAGCGGATGCGAGGACAATTCAAATGGTTACATAATATAAAATATAATATTTGTCGACTCATCAGACTTTTATCAGCAACGGATTATGACGGTTTGGATCTTCCTTTATAAGGGCCCCTAACCCATGACTTATTACATATTTCTCATATTAGGTACCCATATTTTTTCGGGAAAAATATACCATTCGACTAAAAACATTGTCATCAAACATTTAAATTTCTAAGACATTAATTTGATATGACAGCGTGTTTACCACTTCATATACAAGGTGCCTCTTAAAGGTCTGTAGAAAACGATAACAGAGAATATCACAGCGAATATATGAGTATCTATAACCCAATTCACCTCAGTCCAAAAGTTGATAGTTTTCGAAATACAGGGTATTATGATTGTTATTTCTCAAAACTTTTTTGTAAATATTCATCTCAATAATGACACAATTCTCACAAAATTTAACCTTTTTATGCCTTGGTATATATTGAATTCCAAATAGAAATTTCTTGTTTCTTGTGAAGTTGTATCCAAAAAGGTATACTCAGTAGGGTCGCCACTAGCAACTGGTTCAGAGAGAACAAATTTTAATATTTTATTGATCATTGAAACTCGTCCATCTAGATTTTGACTTATTTTCCTAAAAATCCCCCCAGTGTCTAATTTTGTGCTAATCATGAAATTATCTCCAAAAAATTTAAAAAAAAAACAACTATGAAACCTTGTACTATGGAAACTATCAACTATTTGACCTCGTATTTGACAGTGCTTCTTCAGAATTCTGTGTTATAGCATAGCGTTATGTATAGATCTCTCAGAGAGAACCTGTATAATAAAATGGAACGATGCTGATCAATAAGAGAAATCTGGATCCTATAGCAAATAGAAAAGAAATTCAATTATGTAGATACCTACGTCATTGCAATTATCAATAATTAATTCTCCTGTGAGACACGTGGAGCGTAACAAACAAAGAGATTGTTATATAAATTTGCTTGTCAGTCATTGTAGCAAGAGCAAGACTATATAGTTAGTGATTGATCCTCTAACAGTAATGATTATATCGAGGAGAAAACTATGTAAGAAGTTAGAAGGTATTTGCGCAGTTCACATCAATTATCAATAGATATTCAAACGAATAAGTATAGATTCGATGTTCGTTCTTGTGAATAACGATGTTCAAGTTGGATTCAATCAAGAGTTCGTGAAACTTCCGACCGAAAACTTTTTAATTGATTTCGAAATACGATGAAAAATTATCGCTACAGTGTTAATGTTATTGTCCAATTAGAATGGAGATTTGTCAGAGGATTTAATGACTTTGTTAAAATGAAATTTTATTATATCTTCTATCTGCCGACAAAGAAACAATTCACGTTGTTAGATACTTTATGAATATAAAATGGGCTCACAGCATTCTTGATCTTGACCATACTAAATAAAGATGAATAACTCTAGATTTAATAAATTCAGAAGATTTGTGAATATAATGTTATCAGCAATGATAACTTGATAGTGGTTGACCAGTCACCATAATGTTATCTAAATCTATGATATAATCTTCGTTTCTGCTCTTTTTCAAGATTGTATCCATGTGAACCACTTGTTGATTTCCACCTTGATGCACATATTTTCGGGGGTTTGTTGGGTTTCCCCATAACATTTTTATAATGAAAGCCCTCCAGTACAGTTTTTTATAGTTTTGTAACAAGAAGTTGCCATTACCTTCGTTTACCCATGTAAGCGGTCTCATATGCTCACCTACGCTTCAATTTTGAGACATTGATGCATTTTCTGATGTTAAGGCTGATGATGAACAAACATAATAAGTCCGAAACATGTAGGTACCAACTACCAATTTCAATCGATGTGTTAATGACATTAAATGTCGTGGAGATGACTTTGTGTATCATTTAGTATTTATGTATGATATGTTTTCACCAAAATGTCAATCTCTGTTCAGTTGTCTGATGTCAGCTTGAAAATAAAATAATGCAGTGATATACAGATATAGGAGTTCTTTCAGAGACATTGTATTCTATATTCCTTCTGGACTACTATCCTGGCCTAAGAATTGATATTAATTGCGTTCAATTTTCACGAACGCGGGATTTTGATTGATTCTCCCTGTGTTCCAGGTGTTGTAATTTATTATGAAGATTCTTGTCGGCATTAAAATGGATGAAAACTAATAACACATCAATAGAGTTGTTATGTGTGAGGTGACGAAGAGTTATGCCCTCCATTCATCTCCTGAACCTCATCAAGTGAGCTAGAAGAAAAGGTAATTTCTCAAAAGTGATCATGATCGAAACGATATTATACGTTTTCTTTCAGTATAATCAGGTATAATATATTATGTCACATACATATGACTTAAAAATCATTGTCGAAATGTAGAATCGTGTTTGCTTCCTATATCATGTCATGTTTCTACTTGTTGTTTCAAATCTCGCACCTAAATTTTTTTCACGCACTTCACATTTGGCGGTTCGATTATTAAAATTAGTGAAGCACTTGATGACTGATGAATTTTTTTTGACAATAGAGCACATAATTTATTTTGTTGAAAACTATTTTCACAGTGAAGAGTTTGTTACAGGAATCAAAGTCAACGTTTATGTTTGTTACACAGGCTTGATTAAGCAATGTTCGAGCTAACGAAATCCTCATTGATTGCCCATTGGGTATACCAACAATCTCGTTTGTAATGTGTTTGTATTTGACAAATAATATATCAAAGCTCATACACAGCAAGATAATAGTGGAAATACTCTAACCCACTCACTGCACATTAGTAAATTACATATCAGGACGAATAGTTGCTTGATAAACGGTCATGCAAAACCTGACCATCACATTTTTCAATTATAAAGGTAGAAGAATATTCCTGAGCTCTTAAATTTTAGTGTGGTGCACTTATCTATCCTTGGTGGAAGTGCAAAATTATAAGGAAGGAAATCCTAAAGAAAAACATCCCATAGAAGATCTAGAGGAAGATAGAATAAGCCAGTGGGAATGTATTGTCGGGACCATTATATATGCATATTCCAGAGTACTACAAGCTGACAGACCAGAACCCCTGATGTGGATCAACTACACAGGCAAAATCTCTTGAAGGAGTTGCTAAGCCTCATGAAAGCCCTTTATGTGGCCAGAACCCTTCTGCGGGATCAGCAGCAGTACTGTATTAGAAGAAATCAGAAAAGAATAAGTTAAACTGAGCTTAGACATCTGGCAAAATCTTCAGGGTCTCACATTTACTACTGGTTATGTACACATCTACTAAAATTTTTGAAATTATCTTAAAACATCGATTATCAGTCTACTTTGATAAATTCAAAATTTTACTTGAGAACCAGTAGGGATTTCATAAAAAACAATCCACTATTCAGGCAATTTCTAGGGTGATAAACAACATTGTTGAAGTCTTTGAGGACGGTCCGCTGAGCTCCTACGACGCTATGGCATTAGGGGAAAACCATTGAATTTGTTGATTACCTATTTGGAAAATCAGAAACAATGTGTTAGCCTAGATGGGAAAACCTCCGATCTTGAAGATATAAATCATGGTGTGCCCCAAGGATCTGACTTGAGGCCACTTTTATTCATCATCTATATATCAACGATTTTCTCTATCACATGGAACCCGAAACAAGTATTCTAATCCCACCAATACTTGCCCCATAAATGCTATTCTCGCTTAAGAAAAGAAGGCCGAATACTGGTTTTCTGCAAACAAGTTGAAACTCGATGATAGCAAAACAAATCGCATTACCTTTCCATCAAAAGCCCATCATGGAGACACTGTCAAACTGCTAGGAGTTACTCTTGACGATTCATTAAACTGGTCAAAACACATACGAATACTTTGTTCTATATACTTCCCAGTTCCATTTTCATCATGAGACAACTCAGAGGAGTGATTAATATAGAAGTTCTTCTAACTATGTATTATTCATTATTTCATTCTCATTTATCGTATGGAATGATCTTATCTTCAAACTCAAAAGAAATAGTAAGAGTTATCGCGAATGCTGGATATAGAGACCACTGTCGGCCTCTTCACCAACAATATGGTAAGAATAAACTACAACTTAATTAAGTTGTAGTTTATTCTTATTGTTATGAAATTCGCTCAACGTAAATCTATAGTACTGAAACTATCCTGATGCCTATAGGCTATTTGAAACAAACAGACAATTTCATCAATTTTTTTTTGATGCTGATGACAACTTGGTTGAAATCCGTTTTGGAATGAAAAAGTTCCAATGAATTGGCAATGTCGGCTTGACTGTGCGTGAAACTGTGTTCGTTATTTATGGCCCTACGAGCACGCGAGGTCATTTCCAACGCTGAAATATTATTTGACGAGATCTCGCTTTTCAGATACAACACTAGGAATAATCTTGAGTAATACCCAGAGAATGGAGCGCCGTATCTTGTGCATATCAAGAATGCCAAGAGTTTTCACTGCCGAAGGAGTGGTATATGAGGTTATAAATCAAGTGTGTTTTTGTACCAGGGGTGCCGATATATATTATTGCGGAATAGCGAAAAGGTTCTCATTGAGTATTTTCTATTGATATCGAGAATCAACTTGGAAAAATGTTGAGAAAACTTTTGATCATCATTGATCCGCTCTCTCACAATCAATCCCCAACAAATTCTGGATTCAAGAATATCGTTCCAATTTGATAAGAATCCAAAACACATGTAGGTTCGAAAACAATTTTTTTTTTTATTCAGAAGTGCTCTGACCTGGCTATCTTCTTATAGAACTACAACACCTTGTGCCTATGTATTGTCTGTATAGCTGACGAGAGACTGATCTTAACAATAATCTGCACTGATGGAATGATATATTTTGGAATCAATTGATTATTAATTGTATAATTACCATTTTGAGTTCAATTTCGAGGATGCCGAATAGGTTATAGATAGATAGATAGATAGATTTATTTGACTATGTAACTCATACAAAAATGGTTTATAGCAAGTCAGTTTAAAAGCACACATGTATTGAAATACTATATAAAGACAAACGAACAGAACATAACATTACAAGATAGCATCCTCGATCGTATCACAAGTACATAAAATTCATAAAATTGAAGTTTGATTAAATTCATCAACCGAATAAAAACAATATCTGAGAAGGTGTTTCTTCACAGTAGTTCTGAAGCATATTTCATTCATAGATTTGACCTGATTTGGTAATTTATTGTAAAGCTTAAAGTTCAACGAATTTTTCTCAGTTTTGACTAATCTATAGCGAGGCACAAGTAAATCATTTGCATCAGCAGACCGTGTGTTGTGATGATGAAGGCTAGACACTTTTGGAATGCTCAGCCTTCTGGAATGAATTTCTCTCAAACTTTGAAAGATGTAAATACATGGAAGAGGTAAGATTCCTAACTGCTTGAATAAAGGTTGGCAGTGCTCTCTATAACCAACCCCTGCTATTAATCTTATTGCTCGTTTTTGTAACCTAAAAATTTTCATAGCTTCAACTGAGTTACCCCACAGAACAGTGCCATAGCTGATCAAAGAGTGAAAAAGGCCAAAATATATATGTTTCAACATCGTCTGATGCAAGCATTGTCTGAGTTGTCTCAGCAGAAATGAAACACTGGCTAGCCTGGTACTAAGGGAATCCACCTGATGTGACCAATTCAGAGAGTCATCTAAAATAATTCCAAGCAATTTACAATGGTTCCCTGCCGTGACTTGACTATTGCTGGAAATCATGAGATTCTGATTCTTTTCTCTATTCAGTCGTAAATTATTCGCAGAAAACCAAGCCTCAGCTTCGGTCATTAAAGTTTCTGCATGATCTAGTAGAAGTGAAATATTAGTGTTTGAACTTATCAAGGTTGTATCATCTGCAAAAAGGATAATTTGACACTTCTTCATCATATGATAGCAGAGGTCATTAATGTATATGATGAAGAGCAGTGGCCCCAGAACGGATCCTTGAGGGACTCCATGATGCACATTTCTCAGTTCAGATTTAGAGTTATTATTCAGGTGTACATATTGTTGTCTACCCCCTAAATACGATCTGTATGTTTTGCATAATCATTATTTGATACCTGTTCCAATATACCGGTAATCAATTTATTCCAATAAACCTAGAATATGTTGTAAAGTAGCTTCAAACTTGTCAATTTCGTATTCATTAAAAATTGTTACGAACTTTTCAGTATAGTCATTATGAAATGGTGGAAATAAGTCGATTTTTTTCAGTCAGAAAATGGTGTTTTAAATGTGGGATGGATTTGATAATGGCATTAGGATCTTGAGAATAAATTCTTTATGGCATAAATTCACTTATATGCGTTTCAGTAGTTGCCAGTACATTCTCTCAAATGGTTTCTGAATACGGCGATATTCATTTGTGCATATATCGGTGGTTCATCAAAAATAAATGCCTTTCAAGTCCTATTGAAACATAGGAAATAAATGTCAATACAAATTCTGAAATAGTCCAATCAAAGGTTGTAGCATCAAGGCCATTGCAGTCGGTAACTATTCACCTTAGCGATATTCTATCACGATTTTTTGCTTTAAATGGGAACATTCGACCTACAAATTCCTCTAATCGACAAGGTTTATTTCGAGAGAATGTTAGACCCTTCAGGATTCAAAACCGGAAAAACATTTTTTCCATATGATCGGTCGATCCGTGAATTCATCGCAATTCAGGTATTTAGGGCTTATTTTGAATGGTTGAGAAATCGGAAGATGAAAATAAAAATACTTCTACGATCTTTCCTTCCGTAGTGATAAAGTGTTGAAAAGTGTTGGATGAGAATTTTTTTGAATCGCTTGGAGCGCACGAAAGGGAATCCCTATAATGTTCAAAGAACGTCGTGCGTTCCTAGGGAGGATAGGGATAGGAGGTAGGTATTGGAATTTTTTTGAACTTCTGGAGATTATATGTTGTTGGGAATACTTCCTCAGGCAATGAATTCCAGAGCCTATAGCCGTTCTATGGATGAAGGAGATTTGATAAAGTGCTGTTCGACATCTTTCGAGGTTGACAACGAAAGGATGTGCTGACTGGGCTTGTCTAGTTCGTCTGACTGGTATTGCTAGTGAAGGGATGATAGCAGAGATTTCCGGTAGAAAAGTGAAAGGTCGCCGACCGCGACCTTCCTACGGTGTTCCAATGATGTCAAAGAGTGAGTGAGTGTGGCGTCACCCACCAGGCGGATGGCTCTTCTCTGGATGGAATCTAAGAGCATCAGCGTATGTTTTGGCGCTGAACCCCATATGTGGGAACAGTATTCTAGAACAGGCCGTATCTGCGCTTTGTAGAGCATGAGAAGCTGTTGAGGTGTAAAGTAGCTTCTTGCACGGAACAAGAATCCGAGTTTTTCGGCTTAGCGCAACTGAGGATCTCCTCTCCGGATCGATTCCATGTATTGAAGATATCTCGAGTTGGAACAAGCTAAATGATAAAATATTGGACTTGTTGGCGTGCCATGTCCATACTTGTCATACCCGCTTATTAAAGTTGTTATTTAACGAACATCTTGCCTAAATTTCTTACAATATTTTATTAATTTATTGCCATACTTTATGTTTATGCAAAACAGTACGATCGCATAAATAATATCGTGGAATTTATAATTGTTTCAAGTTTCTACTGTTGGCGTGATTTATCACGAAAAAATTGAGAAGGTCAATAAATTATTCTTTGCTTTATGTAGTGCTACTTTTTAAGCTCGAGATTAAGCGTGCATGGTCTATAGACATGATTTATCAGGATTATCATATATAGAGTTTGCTGAAAATATTCTTCGACTTTTCAATTTTATAAATGGAGTATTTGAATTCAATCATTCGAAAAGTTATTGTGTTCTTGTATTCATCAAAAAACAACTAAGGTATATCCTAGGATTCCTATAGGTAATATTGTCAAGGAGACTAATGAAATAAATATTGATTCTTCTTTTATATAGCACTGTCAAAGATTACTGAATGACTCTGCTGTGGAATTCTTTGTATATAAATCATGATTTATATACTATCGATGAAGATTTATGAAAATTCATCTACCAGCTGGATCATAGATTGAATACACTGAATCTGTGGTTCGAAGTTTTGATGAGAAAGATATCTACAAACAACATTTTCAAATCGAAATTGTTTTCAAGGAGGATTTCGAACAAGGTCAAAATAACCTGATCGATAAATGATACTTCATTAGGATCATAAAATAAATAATTACTCATGATGTCATCGCAGACAATCAATTGAATGTTACTGTTAATAAAACATTTCAACTCGATTCAACTCGAGTAGAAAACATATGTTTTTGCTTCATTTTAAAAATGAGTCAAAATAGCTATTATCTGTTTTTATTCAGTAGGTAGAGTTTATTTAACTATGTTACATACAAGTATGTTTGGCAGGGGCGGCTCCTCAGAGGAGGCAACGGAGGCTGAGCCTCCTCAAAGATTTTCCTTGAACTGATATTATCTATACTTTCTCATTAAAAAGACACCAAAATACATGGATTTTGATTTCATTTCCTGTTTTTAGGTAAATATTTTTGAATTAGCAACAGTGCTTGCCATTGCGCATCACACGTTGAAGTCTGCAAATCACGTGTAAAATATTCAACTTGGCAACATCTATAGGAGGCTAGACTCCTTCACAGCGCGCAACCCACTCGCGCAATGCAAATGCCCGAATACGCCCGAATAGCACGACGTGTTTGTCGTGTCGCGTCGGGAATTGCGGGCATTGTTTATGTTTATGTTGGGTTAATGGTTAGGGGCTCTATAAATTTCTGAAAAATGAGTGTTTTGAACGATTGCGATTTAGTGGAATACTTTTTGGTGAACCCATTCAGTGCTTTGTCTTATGAAGATAAATTGATTGTGGAAAACAAACGTCCGACACCGGAATTAAAAAATCTGATGTAACAGGTAACAAACAAAATCGTTCGTTCAATTCTGATAATTATAAAAATATATCTGGCTGACGGAATCTGAGGTAAGGAACAAGCTATTTTGTTGGTACTGAGTATTTCACAATAAATCTCATATCATTCAGCCTCCTCTGTCATGAAAGTCACGAGCCGCCACTGATGTTTGGTATAAGGGTATCTATAAATGATCGTAACGACGTAGTGACTGTTGAATTTTTTTACCATTTGCCGCTTTCTACTAATGCTGTTAACAACATTAAACGACCAAAAAGAGAGGAAGTGATCATATACAGGATCTTTTTTCATATCGTTTTGCATACACTATGGAAATGTATCTCAAAGAAGGGAGAGTCCAATATTGGAGTTTGAAAAATAATGGAACAAATCAAAAATATTTATTAGAGAAGTAATAAATAACGGTTTATTTCATTAACCTACATCAAATGTTCAAAATGTTCTCCGTTGTTCTCCAAGCATTTCAAAACCCTTCGCCGTTTGTTGTTGAAAATGTTCCTCAGCATTCCCGAGCCAATATTTTGGCAGCAATGTGTAATTTGGGGCTTGCAGCTCTTCAAGGTTATTATTGTCTCCCTTGAATACTTCGTCTTTCAAATATCCAAAAAGGCAGAAATCCAAAGGCGTCAAATCTGGAGAACGTGTTGGAAAAGAAGGACTAACTCCTCGACTTATCACACGGTTGTCATAAAATTCATGTAAATATTCAAAATTTGCACGTGTGGTGTGGGCAGTGGCCCCATCTTGCTGAAAATAGCCAACTCGAATTTCTTCATCATCAAGTTGATTGATGAATGGTTCTAACATCACTTGTCTGTACCTTCCACCATTGATAGTGCCATCGAAGAAAATCGGTCCATATATTCGCCTACGAGAAACTCCTAACAACACCACAATTTTTTGAGGATGTAGTGGAGTCTCAATGAAATTGTGGAGATTCTCAGATCTCCAAAACCTACAATTTTGTGAGTTCACGTATCCCGATAAATGAAACCAAGCCTCATCGCTGAAAAATGTTAGGTCCAATAGCTGGTCATCGTTGAGATTATTTTGGAACCATTGGCAGTACTCCAGACGACGTGGGATATCTATTGGCAGAAGTTGCTATAGTACACTGGTCTTGTAAGGGTGCATATGCAATCTTTTCTTGAGCACTTTATGGCATGTACTTAGTGGCACACCAGATTGTAAAGATAGTCTTTTCAAAGACTTTTGGGGATTTTGCTCAACACGCGCCCTTAGATTTTCGACAACTTCTTCCGATATTTGGGGACTTCCTGTTGATTTCTTTTTATTAATGTTTCCAGTTTGGATGAATCTGTTGATCACTGTTCTGATGTGGGCTTTCAGAGAAGATTATTGAATCTGTACATTAGGATATTTCGCCAGGTACTCATCCTTGCAGGCTACTACCGAGTAACTCCATCCACCATTGATGAATGTGTCATTTCGACAATAAGACATTGCAATAAATGTATTCTGCTCCGAGGAATAAGCCATCCCTCTTTTCAACACGACAATCACGAAGTGGAAAACAGAATCGTTTGAAATTTAACGAAAAACTGACAATTGTGAGTTTATCAACTATGACAGTGTAATGATTGATGTCAGAAATTAAATTCGAATGTGTGAATCTCCATAAATGAAAGGCGGCAAATGGAGAAAATATTTCAACGGGTACTACGATGTTACGATCATTTATAAAAACCCTGTATAAGTATAGAAGTTACTGCTGATGCCATTATCAGAAATGTCCTAAAGTATAAGGTATGGTAGATGACGAGAAATAGTCGAAAAAATGGTGATCCACTAGGCGATTACCATAAGCTGGCTGCTAAACATATCAATAATAATCAAACTGTTTGAATAAAAAAACACACAATTATTCACATCTGTTGAATGCTGAATAGAACTTTCCAATAAGGCATTGTGCGAGAATAAAGTCATCATTTTTAACCGGCGTAATCATACATTTCAAATAGGAAATTATACGTACACATCTGTCATTTACAAGCGTTTCTGTCTTCACTATACGCTATAAATCACCGTACACTCTCCAATCTAACCTGTCAAATCTCGAGGCTAAACGAACTTTGATTGACAGGCAAATGCGCGGTCTCATACCTAAGAATGCCGTCTGTAAATAACAAAAATAATAAGAGGAAAGTGGTAAAGTAGTAGTGTTTAATTTGGAAGTGTTACTGTGGTAATTATTTCTATACGAGATACATGGACAATGTTGAATCTATAGGTACTGTACAAACAAACAAAGAAGAAAAAGTCATCAGCTGTTCACTTGAATTATTCTGGTTAACATTCGGAAATGCGCCAGGTTTTTATGATATCAAAATCTATACCTGTAATCTTTTCAAAGTATGAGTATGAACTGACGTCACAAGACCAAGATAACCCAGAATGCCCTTCACAAAAGAAAAATTCACCTCTATATCATGAGTTACAGAATAACGAAAGATATATTCAAGGCGAAGCCAGAGCAGTCCTGAGTAGATTGTCATGGGGTCAGGCACCCATAAGCAACGCGCACGGTAAAGACTATAGAAAGCTATATGAAGAGTTGGAAAGCGACCCCATCATGGGAATGCCAACGGATGGCATAATTCCAAAATATAGCTTTGAAATTTTTTTTAAAATAAGTATAACGGACAGAGAGGCATGGTAGGAAGGACCTCCTATCAATGCAGATATTGCTATCTATACGGACGGCTCCAAAACTGAGGAAGGATCAGGAGCTGGTATTTATGGGACCAAGCCAAAGAATTGATAAGGCAAGAGTTTAAAGGCAAAACCATTGCAATCTATTCAGATAGCCAGGCGGCAATCAAAGCAGTCAACTCTATGTAAGTTAACTCAAAACTAGTATTGGACTGCTTAGAAACCCTAAATGAACTGGGCAGTCAGAACAGACTGACTCTAGCATGGGTACCAGCACATACAGGGTACGAGGGTAAAAAAAGCTCTGAATGGCCCAGAACCCTTCAGTGGTATTGCGAAATCTATACAAAAAACTTGTATCCAATCATGGATGCAAACCAAATCTCAGGAATGGTGGAACAACTCGCCAGGAATGAGACAGGCAAAAGAGAAAAACCATCGCCAACATTAACAGAATATCTACTGAGCCAGAAACGAAGTTCAACTAGAATACTAGTGGGACTTCTCACAGGGCATTGTAGGCTCAACAAACACATGAGTACGATAGGTCTGACTGAAGAAGAGGAAACAGCAGTACACATACTTTGCCACTGTGAGGGCTTGTCAAGACTAAGGTTCCTTATGCTGGGTGAGGAAAACGTAGGAGCCCAAATATACACAGGGGATCTGAAAGCTAGCCTATAGGGTCTCATAGAGAAGGCGGGGCTTGCCGAAGAACTCTAATGGATTTTGAGGGCAGACACAATAGATGTGAAAAGGTCGTGGTGTGGAGGCAGATAGCCCGAAGGCCCCATTCTAAATCTAATCTAAATCTAATAACGAAAGATTCAGAAATTGAATATTTCATCAATAATATTAATCATTATTACGGATCTGGTGTGATAATGATCTCGATCGATGACAGTCTAACCATTGTCGATCTAAATGAAAACCCAGTAGGCGACCTAGTGCGAGAATGAGCTCTTGCCTACTAACTATACCTTACTAGGTTGTCATCTAGAACGACATTGTACGAATCGTACACTTTTTGAAGCCATCGCTTCGTAGCGTATAGTTGGATTAGTTGGGGTAGAAGAAAACTTTTTTTTTTCAACTGGGCCCTAACCAGGATCAATTTTATCAGTGAGTCATTGCACTTTGTTCTACAACTACATCCTGATAAAAAGATGCATCATCTCTGAAAACATCACCATGTATAAATTGAGAATACGGTAGCGCTTGGCTCCTTGCTTTAGAAGTAGTTGCACAATGTTATGTTAATTATTTCTTCAAGAAATACAAGTGATGTTTACTGTGTGTGGACAGTGATGCAGGTATAGGTAGGTACTTGAAAAATCTAATGAGCATCTTTGGGTTTGCCGAGTTTAAACGTGTTGAAATAATTGAAGATTAGTGCTCAGCTCGAAACAAAATAATTTATGGAGTGAATGAGTGACGTTTCATGTTCCATCTGATTTGCATGCATGAATGACTGATGCTATTTCTAGAGATAATGTAATCGTTATTAGTATATGTTTTCCAAGTAATGATAATGATTCTGCCTGTATACAGTATCAATCATAAAGTTGGCATCATAATGGGAAGAACTTTTAATGATAATTTATTTTGAAATTCTACTTGAGCTTTAAGTTTCTCCATCGAAGTCACGTGACTTTCGCTACATGTCAAAAGTTATTGAAATTGGCTTATATATTTGTTTGATTTTCAAAAAAGTTTATCGGGAAAAGTTGTTTCAATTCCAGTTTTGCACATCTGTCCCGAATTTGAACGTTCTATTGCGACATTTAGTCCTAATTTTTTTTTATTTCTTCTAATTGTAACTTTGACAAAACTGTCCTAAACGTTGGTTAGCTACTGAAAATTAGTTCGATGATATTTTGATATATGACTCAGGCATCATTTTAGTACTGAAAAAATCAATCTAAATAATGTCGCTCCTCTGAATGATAGACGATACATCTACTTTGCATCAAACATTAAACAGAAATTTGAAGCGGGGATTATTATCTCCTGAAGAGAATCATATTTCGCAGAAATTGAAAAAATATCAAAAACTGAAAGTTGTAATAGACTGTACAAATTCCAGATACATATTATGTAATATTGAAATAGAATCAACATTCCTTGATGAACTTTTTTGAAATTCAACAAAATAAGCCTTTTGACATGTATTGAAAGTCACGTGACCTCGACGGAGTAGTTTATTTTTCATAATTTTCTAAGTAACACTGAACGCCGAAGTCGAATTTCGAAATAAATTGTTGTTAAAAGTTTTTCCCATATGAAGTTGACTTGATGAATTGCACTGTATATCATCTATAAATCAATGGGCGAGTGACTGATAATGAATTATTGGCATTCAATTTCTCCACTTTCTCGTTAGGAAGCTGAATTAATTTGAATTTCAGAGCTCATTTCGAACGTAACGTCATGACCGCCAGCATTTGGAGATACGTCGAATAAATGGTGAGGTCAGTTTTTATGTTGTTTCGTTATTGGTCAGATAATCTTCCATTTTCACTCATGAAGCAAGGTTGTCAAGCCACCAATTATAATCAAGTTATCATTGATGATTTTAGCACCTTAAAATCGACCGAAAAATTCTTAGAGAATATAAAGTTTAAAGGTATTTGAGTAATGATTCTATTTAAGAAATGAAAAAAAAATTAATCCACTCGCCTGATGGATTAACATTGTTCATAGGTTATTACTGGATTAATTTTTGAATTGACTTGTATAACTTAACTTAACATAACTTTTGAGAACATTCACACTTGACTGAAGATTTCTTTGTTTCATAGTAAGTATATACCTAGTAAACTAAAGCACACGCCAAATATTCGCTGACTAAACTTGACAAAATACCGCTTTGTATATTATACATGATGCATCAACACCAAGTAACTGGTCAATAAGATTAAAACGTGATAAATTCAGAAAAATAAATACGAATCTGAAATGCAAACGAATAAGGCCCATTTGTCTCGATGACACCTTTGAATTTCGAAAGGCCATAAACCAGCGGTATTGATAAATATTGAACCCGGCTCTGTCCTATAAATTTCAGAAAATAATACGGGATGGCCGAGCAGGCTTTTTTCCAACATGAATAACACCGTGGTCATGCGGATCTGTTTCTTTTTGTGTCGATTTAACATCGTTACCGATCGAGTTACCAATGATAAAGTGTCGGCCATCTGTAAGGATTTGAATTTTAATGTTTTCCGACGTGTCTGTCTGATTATGTTCATAAGTTGCAGTACAAAACGCTGTCGAGTGTCGACGTTTCATGGCTAGTCGTTTGTTTCTGACATTGTCAGTGGCTCACCAAAGCACTTCGACTGACAAAGGTACAAAGGATATCAAGGATCTTGATCAGTGATGTTCCTGGGTTGAAATTTATCGTACTAGATTTGAACTCATTTTCGTACTAGATTCGAGTATAAGGTACTAGATTATTAGTAAAATGCCAGATTTTATGATCATGCCACATGCCTTTAGTAGCAATATCTGCGGCTTGAGAGGGTCTAGCTTTTGGAATGTTTGTAAGATATCTACGAAAAAATGGCTTGCTCGGTAGGTAAAAGCTAAAATAATGTAGAAATATACAAAATACTTCTCGATCTCTATTTTGGAATACTTCAAAAATGAATCATTTCCATCCAAACAAATAATAAACAAACATGTCAACTCCAAAATCCAAACTTCAACTCACAAGATCAGAGTAAACAGTCATGTCATTTGTCATTAATTCTTCTTCACTTGACGCGGTAATTTCCGTTGTTCTTAATTTTTATAAAATTTCTTCTTTTTTTATTAGTATACCGATAAATATATCATCATGAACTCAAAGTACAATAATTGAAAATAGTACTGGAATCCCCTCTATTTTCGATTGGTAGTACTAGCGTACCAAAATTTGATGAATAGTACTAGATATAGTACAATTATACTAGCAGAAGCATCCCTGATCTTGATAATTTGTTGAGTAACCAAGATTTGAGCTGTCAGGATTGGCGCAATTGACGATAGGCGACCGCCCGTCCTTATGACTAAACTGATCGACTTCAGATTTCAGAACGGACTCCTGCCATCTGAATTTTACTTTTCCTGTGGATATAGCACAGTTGGGAATACAATAGTTGAAAGAATTAGAATCTCTTCATGATCTATTTGGGTACTTCTAAGAAGTCCACCACAGGGCGTAGGTATTTTGAGTAGAGTAGTAATATAATGCCGTTTCACGCTCAGTACCTAATGCATGAATCACAAGATGGCGTTGTCTGTGGGTATATTGCTGCAAGGTTGGTAGAATTGATGATTAGTTATAGAGGAAGGTTGTCACGTCCAGCAAAACGCAGTGAAAAGTAATTCGTGTCGTAATTTCCTCAAAAATTCCATTTCGGAGTTATTTGAATCTATATTCTACAACTGTCTTCAAGAATCATACATACATTTCTATGACCCCAATATATACGGATGAATACATATCCAGGTTCTGCAAGGCACAAACACGCTCAATATTAGAACCTCGCCTGGGAGTATACTGGGTGGCATTGATATAAGTGCAAATATTTCAAACACTGAGGGAGCTCGACGTGTACTATCGAATGGCACTAATAAAAACAATAATTATATGGATCAAAATTAAATTTGAGATGAACCTAGAATCTCAAGACTAAGAGATTCTAGGGAAATTTCGTGAATCGATTGTCAGCTGATGCATGACAGACTGTTTCGACTTGCCATAAGTCTCATCAGTTGCACTGGCCAGCTGACAATCGATTCACGAAGAATACCTCCATATATCAAACAAGTCGAAGCCCTGAGGGGGTAGAAGGACAATCTAGCCTTCATAGCCATCTAGTGGCTTGAGTGTCTTTTGTGTAAGCATATAGACGTAGGGGTCTATATGCACGGCTTAGTCGCAAGGTATGATTGATGAATCTACCTATACACCTTGCACTCAAGCCACTAGTTGGCTATGAAGGCTAGATCGTCCTTCTGCCCCCTCAGGGCTTCGACATCAAATTTGAGGTTGAACCCCTTTTTCTATACCCAAAGTCCTACACTGTAGCAATCTAACGTCACCTCTGTTCAAATTTCCATGCGGTACACACAATCATTCAATCATTTAATTTTTTTTTGAAAAGTTGTTCACTTGATTTTTTTCTCGTATTTTGTTCAATTTTTGGGATGAAATTTCTCGTTTATAATTAGAAGAATTATAAAAAATCTGATATTATGGGAATATTCCTTAGACTGTATCATATGAATGTGTTGAATATGTGCACTTATTTCAAAGACACCTTGTATATGTACGTACCGAGGTCAAGAGCGGCTTTTTCCGCATTTCTATAAAAAAAAATTGTTGAAGAGATTATTGACCCCAATGGCTGTAGGATATTGTATTGAAGCATTTGGTGATGAATGACCTACTATGCACTGGTTTCACATCATTGTGGACAGGAACCATAGTACGCCTCTGGCAATAACGGATTGAGTCGTTGGGGGATTTTACAGATCGCATTACCTTGTGATGATTATTGGAAGAATGAGAGATTGATGTATTTCCAGAGCATAATGCTATTATATGTTTTATATATGATATGCTGTTGATAGTTGGGATTGAAGAGAATTTCTTCAAAATTGGATCAACACACTATAATACTTAGGAGAAAACTCTTCCGATCTTTAATTTCTGGTAGTCCCACTTATACAGGATGTTTGCGAAATTGGAGCGATAAATGACGACAATGGAATACTAAAGAACAGAAAATAATTGTATTTTTTGGTCGAGAATAAATATTTTGGAAGATATCAAATTGCAGAAATTTTTGAAAATTATCAGATGTTACCAGCTGGGTCCGAGCGTTTGCTTCTGACGAAGTCAGAAACACCGATAGTGAAACTCAATGATAATTTTGGAAATGTTGCCGGTGGTGCAGAATTCAGAATCTTGATCACCCGGTATATGTCCCAATTAAATATCAGTAGATATAGTTAATCAAAAGTTGAGATAGGGACATGTAAGCCGTTTTGACCAATTATGAATAGTTTCGACCGAGGTTTCGACACAAAAATTCTTGAACTTGGAAAATCTCGATTTTTCACACCCTATATTTCAGTAATTATAACTGCTAGACCCCAAGTATGATGGGTCGTTGAAATCAGCTCATCAGGGAGAATCTCAAAATGAAATAATATATAGGGTGTTCGATAGAAAAAAGTTCAAGTTCAGTGTTTTATGGTTTTTGGGGACACCCTGAATGTTTCGAAATAATTTTAAATGGTAGCCTATGTTGACATGCAACTTCCTAGAGAGGAAGAATTCCAAGAAGATAAGTGGTTAGCCTTCTAGAGACCGAGGCGTTACTGGTGGCCCACCCTGTATACCTATGAACAATCAATTGACAAAATTATAATTTCTTATCACTTGTAGTATTCCTAAGTTAATATAAAATGGAAAAATTCAATATGTTGAATTTCAAACTAGTATTTTCATGCAAATATAATAGGTAGAAATCAGGAATCTATTATTGTTGCCGAAACTGCGACCCAAACTGAATTAATTCATGAACCTGTATGCCAATCAAATGAGCAAATAAATTCTAAAATTATTCAATTTCCAAACACAATCTGGTGTGAAATTTTCTTACCGAATACCACACGAGGTCAAATTACTTTCCGGGAATTTTTTCTCGCACATGAATATTTCGAAAATGATCCCTCGTCTTCGACTTGAAATACTTTTCAAAATACCCATGAGCTCGAAAAACTTTCCGGAAATCGTGAAGTTTTCCACATAATGCATTTATAATATATTTCATATTTATATCTAATGATTATTGAAGAAGAAACCCATGATTTTCTTGTTATAGCCGTTCAGCGCCTTCATAAGACTTACACAGGTTATCTGACGTATGAGTATTATGACCCTTGCAGTGCAGCATCAATTTCTCGAACCCATTACAAATGTGCCGCTCGATCGAAACGGGACACGATCTCGCAGCAGGAAAGGTGTGAGGAATTTGGTATCTGGCACTCTGACACTTGGTGGGGGGGCCGACCATCAGTTAGTTGGGGGCCACGCCGAATTAAATCTGCTTTGACAGGGTATGCGAGGCCCGAGTTTTATGCACACTATAAATCCGGTGGATTCGAAAAGGTATCCATTAAATATCGTGTGGCCGGTAAGAATCGAATCAATTGCGCGATAATTGCTTTTAAATATGTAGGATGCCATTTGAATCTTCTTAATGGGGAGCCTGTGGAACGAAAAACTCCTGAAACTATAGAATCTTCTTTTTATGTTCTGGTTCCCACGGAATATGATATCCTGTAATGTTCAGAGAACATCGTGAGAAGTGAGAACCAAAGAAAATAAGGTAGGAATTGATGTTCTTCTTAAGTTTCTGGAGGTTATATGCCTCGGGGAACAACTCCCTTGACAATATGTTCCAGAGCGTCGCTGTTCGTTGCATGAACGAATCTTTGGAAAGAGATTTTCTGCAGGTCTCCAAAGTGACCACGAAGGGGTGCGAAGCCTCAACTCGACGGGTTAATCTCGCGGGGACTGCCAAGGGAGGAACAATTATTGCTGATATTTCAGAAGAGCATCGTCTATGAAAATATCTATAAAATAGAGCCAGATCGCCAACTTTTCTATGGTGTTCCAGAGAAGTGACTGAGTTTGTGAGCGAGGCATCACCAACGAGACGAATTGTTCTTTTTTGGACAGAGTCCAACAGTTTCAGTGTATGTTTGGGTGCTGCACTCCATATATGGAAACAGTATTAATAATAATAATAATTTATTTCTTTGGTTGAAAAGTACAGTTGAAAAAAAAAATCAATGCACAATAAACAAAGAAAATGTCAAAAGTCTGAAAGTAAATATAAATAACGTATAAATGTAAATAATTACCATGTAACATATTCTAAAAGTCAGTCAAGTAATATATACAACACAAATAACACAAACAAACTAAAAAGTCAATATAATATAAACAACACACAATTGCTAAATCTGAAGATCTCAGGTTAGTTGATTAGTGAACTCTTGAATGGTGTAACAAGTCCTTTGAAGTAGCATTTTTTTCAGCTGATTTTTAAATACATTGATATTTGGGGAATTCTCAAGATGCATTGGAAGCATATTGTATAATTTACACCCACTGTACTCTACGCTTTTTTCAAACAAAGATGTTCTATGAGCGTTTGGTAATATTAGATCTTTAGAACGAGTATTGTGGTTATGTTTTGGACGAGAGGACTGAAAATTGGATTTATTTTTGTAAACGTATGCACTAGCCTCTAGTATATAAGTGCTGGCAACTGTAAGAATTTTTAGCTGTTCAAAAGCATATCTGCATGAATCTCGGTAACCTAGCTTAGCTATTATTCTAACAGCATATTTCTGGAGGAGAAATATCCTTTGGACAGAAGCACTCATACCCCAGTTGAGAATACCGTATCGAAGGTGTGAATGGAAGTTAGCATGGTACAATGTTAAGAGTATACTAGAACTGCAGTGATTCGACATGAATCTAATAGAATAACAGCTTTTCTTCAGTTTATTACATAATGTATCAATATGTTGATTCCATGTTAATTTTTTATCTAGAATAATTCCTAGCATATTTACAGTTTCTACAGGACTATTGCAGGACAAGTCGAATCTGTGCCTTATAGATCATAAGCAGCTGACTGGAAGTGAAATAGCTCCTGGCCCGAAAGAGAAAACCAAGTTTTTGTTATACACTTTTTTCCCCAGAAAGGTTATTGCTGATAGTAATACCAAGCATCGAAATGGATGTCTTCAAAGGTATGTTTACTCTTGACAAGCTTATGTTGGGCACAGTGAGATCGGCTATTCTAGAGAAAAGGCATGCATGTGTTTTGTTTGCATTGAAATCTACCAAGTTATAGGATCCCCATTCGACAATTGTTGCCAAGTTCATATTTATGTTGTCAACATTTCTCTCTCGTTCGTTTCTGATTTGCCTGGCTGGTATTGGAGCCCTGGAAGAGAAGGCGGTATGGAGAGTACTATCATCCGCCAAGCTGTGTACTGGACATGAAGAAGAAGACAGAAGAAGGAAGTAATCCAGAGGAGGGTGGAATCCAAAAAGGATTTCCCCCGTATTGTCCAAAAGATATTGGTATTACTGACCGGTCAGTTTTTTTTTATAAACAGAAGATACTTAGGTTAGAAGATTTTAAAACTCAACTTGACAATCTGATGATTGCAGATATAGGTATATACCTATATCCAGAATCTCCCGATCTCAGTTAACTCCCGTGTTGATTCTAATTCGATCTGAACGTATCACAGGTAGTCGACATTTTGCAATTCATGTTATTATAATGAATATAGCATCAAATATGAAATAAAACAATATATATAGGTATATTAACTATTATAGACACCTGCATCATTCGAGAATTTTTCAAATTCCTCGACGGACGAGGTAGAGTGCTTCAGAAAATGATTGATTGATACAAATGCCTCAGTTAAAGCCATTTTATTCTATCAATGGACTTATTTATCCCGAGCTCGTTGTATAGTCCTGACACACTTTGATACGCCGAAGATGCAAATCAGCTCGATACAATTTTTCTTAGAGCGAGCAGGTTGGTATCTATTTCAATCAGCTACTTAGGGACAATTGAAATTTTAATAAGTCAATCAACCAGGCACTCCTAGAGAGCTCAGACACTTTCGATGCCTTACCTATATTAAAGTATACAGTGTGGAGAATCGTTAGCGGTATGGTGAATATTTTTTCTAAAAATTCCCGGCATACGTCAACGATTTAATGTATTTACCTACCTGTTGCAAGCAGTATCGAGAATATATCCCTCCAGGGGTAGCTGAAACCACCCTCAACATGATTTTTTCAAATGTAACCTTATGGCTTGTGACCCCTCATTGGAAAGCTGGTGGCAAGAGGAATCCAGCGTACTATTTAAATTTTAGTTTTTCATACGTTTAAGGGTTACATAAATTGAAATGTAATTTTAAAATTCATTCATTTTCAGCGTGACAATCACTCAAAATGTGTGTTGAACAATTGATGGCAATTTTTTGCCACAACTGCTATCTGCTATTATATTCCAGTGTTTTTATAGAGCCACAAAAAGAAATTTCGTTTTTTTGCTTTATTCACAGTTCCTAACGAAGTGTCATTGCAAACTGGTGGAGATGCCCTATATCACTGTCACTAAATGTCAAAATTTTCATGAAAATACGTTGGGAATATATCAAACTTCGAAATTATATTTTGATTTTATACCACCGCCAAACGTACCGCAAACTGAAATATGATCAGTACGCTGGATTCCTCCTTCATTCAGCTCTCCAATGAGGGGTCGCAAGCCATAGGGTTGCATTTAAAAAAAGATGTTGGGGTTAATTCCAGTTACTAGGTGAATATATTTAAACGTTGACGTGTCTTGAAAATTTTCAGAAAAATCATTCACTCCCTCATTAGTAGCGAATTTATTCCAGTTAAAGTCCTCACCCTGTATACAGTTTATTCACGATTACAAGCATATGATATTCAATCCGAATCTTCTACTGAATTTCACGGAAATAATGAACGACACTTTTTTTTTTTCATTAAAAATTAGAATGGCAAGATTATTCTGAAAGACTGAATGCAAGATTTATCAGGGCGGCTCAGTATCACAGTTTTAGTAGGTATGCATTGTGTCCCCTCACTATTTCATCATCTACTGCAATTTTGACACAAAAATTCAAAATTGTCAGTATTTCATTTAAAAATGTTCCATTGTTCGTCTATATAAAATCAAAGTACAATTTTAGTCTGAAATCAATTTGAAAATAAAATAGCATGTCAAAAATTATGATGCTTATAATAATAATATGAAAGAATATAATGATGGCGAATGAAAATTCGACCCTTCTGGTCTAATATTGGTTTAATCGATTGAATCATCAGAACCTCGTCGACAATATATTTAAGCTTATGAATGATGCATTCCAAAACGGTGCATTTTTCATCTGCTGACACAAAACTGTGAACTGCATGAAAAAGCATACATTTAGAATCCCCTATTTTCAATACATTTCTGAAGAAAAATTTCAAAATTCGTTCTCATTCTTGAATTTTATAGGAATCATTTTACGACCGTTGTTGATTCGACATCTTTTCTGATTTTTTCCCGAATAACCTACTGTACTATTGTACAAATTATTGCACTCTCTGTCTAAAATACATGAGTACCTACCTATCCAGATCCGTGTAATCACAAAATCTAAATCCTCTTGGTGGTTACCAACATAGTTTGCAATAGATCTCGAAAATGTAAACAAATTAAGTGGGCAAAATTTGGTTGATATTTTCAATTGACGAAATTAATTTGATCATACTTTGAAATTATTAGAAAATTATATCAGAACTTATCATTTATTCATTTCAAACACTCTTTTGCAAAATAGTTAGTTATCTGTGTTCAAAATTATTGTTCTATACCTTTATTTGATGATGACTTAACAAATCATTGATTATATCGATTGTACCCTATACTTACATCAAACGAAACATAAACAAGCCATTCGATTTTTTCCCTATAATGTGCTTCGTCATGGGCTTTCCATATTGTATTCTTATGTTTCCTGTTGAATGTAACGTGCTGGTACAACAGCTAATGAAAACAGAAGTGATGGATTTACTTGTAATGACTTCAACCAACATGAACTATCATTTATTTCATTCTCGAAACTAAAACCATTAATAATTGCCAGCCGCTTGGCATTGTTATTAGTGTATTCCTTGATACATTAGGTAACTATGTTTTTTTTTTTAGATAATAATTCGCATGTCAGTTCTATAAGATATGAAAAGTGGCCGGTATTAGTTCAATTAATGATGTCCCATATGTGCATGTAGTTGCAAATAATTATAATAAATAACAACATTTTACTCACGAAGATTATCACACACGCATTGGCTATAAAAACAAATGAATCTGTGTACGCATACCAATAATATCAAACTGCAATTCTGAACACACTAGGTGTTATTAATCTCCCCTCCCCCCCCTCCCCACAGAAAAGAATATCTACGCCTTTGTTAAGTACTTGCGGTTTTCGATGTCAGATGTTATATTTTGAAGACTTCAAGGACAGCTACGGAACTTACAAATGGTATGAAGTTTGGGGTTTCTTCTCGGGTCATTTTTGGAATTCCTATTTATACCCAATTCGCAATTGATGAAACCTTGATCACTATTGGAAAGATCTATATTTATATGTTATTTGAAGGTAAATAAGAGGTGAATGAATCATTATAGAAAAATATATATACAGGTTGGAAGCAAAATGAGAATGAGACTCGTTTTAGGAAAAAAAGAATACGATCGCAGATTGATATAATGGCCACTTCGATGCAATAAAAATATTCGGGATCCGCTTTCTCGATGTTCACTATCCATATTCAACTCCTAACGAGATGACATTTTTCATTTCAAACTCTGTGTCTGAAAGTATTTGAAATCGTCTATTATAATCAAATTTCGTTGGTTGGTCTGAAATACGTCGATTTTTAATTTCAATATTCTATATTCAACAACATATTTCATTAGACAGGGTGATACACAATAAGGTGATGACGTTATCGCCAATTTTTTTTAATGAAACACCCTGTAGCTTGTATACCCCTTAAAATGACAATTGGAAGAAAAGTATTTTTTCTTTCATTTTCTAGACTGATTTCGATTAATTCATCCAGATAAGGCAATGGCGAACAGCATTCAACTCCAATATTTAGTTTTTAGTTTTTTGAGGTTATGCTGTCGCTGTCATTTCGAAAGCCACCAAAAGAACGTCCCTGATGTTGGCTTCTTATGGTGGAAGAATTTTTCAAATCAGTCCAGTATAGTATCGGAGCCTTTAGTCAATACAAACACATGAACAAATCTTTCCTCTAGCGATTCTCAATGGCTATTTCCAGAATTAGGAACATTCATCCTTGATCAAGATATCTATAGGTATATCAGGAAATAAATTTCTGAACCATGCACTTCAAGAGTTCGGAAAATAATTCGATTATCTTTTTGTAAGTAAATATAAGAATATTGGTTGATGATTGGGTTAAAAACATTGATGAAATCACCGAAAAGGCGATATTTGTAGGGATGCAAACGACTGATGAAAATAGGCAATAGGTCCACAGTAGTTCATAATGGAACACCTATGCGAGCAGTGAAAATTTCAGTGAATGCTTTCTAGTGAAAACAATAGAAATAAAATCATATTCAGTTCTGAACTGATTTCATCGCGAATGGCATTGTGAGCGAAAAACAAAATTTTCCAGTTCCATGTTTTTGTAACTTTTTATGAAATGAATTATTATTTCATGGAAATGCGAATTTTTTGCATATTGCACAAGGATTTCAGAATGCATACGATGATTCCAGGAAAAATTCATGAGGACTCATCACTGATCGATCAATTATTTATTATAGTCATCTGAATTATTATTGTGTAGTTTTGATGAAATAGATGTATAGAGAGTCAAATGGTATTTCATTACTTCCTATTGAAAGTTTCGAAATCTCTCGATATCGCCTACTTTGTAAAAATAGCGAGGCGTGGGAGAATCTTGCTAAATTTCCGAAGTTCAAAACCAAATTTTCATCAGGCATGATGACACATTCATTCGATATAATCACATTTTCATTTTCACAATTTTTTGTGTAATTGGAAACGGTGCGTTATATTTTCGACTTTCAGTGATGAAATCATGAACGACATCAGGAATTCCTATAACTCAAGAAAGTTACTCACTTTCGGGCCATATGATGAAAGCACAATCCACTCAATCAATTACCTATGTTCTTATATATTAATTATCATCTAGGATCATGAAAATGCCGAAAACGTGGCACACCTGACAGATATGTCGAATCACGATCAACGGATCAAATCAGGATCGCGATCAAGATGTTTCCGCACGAATTATGGGTTGCGCCTGTCCCTAGATGCTTCTATTCAGCTATTATTGAATTTGTGCATCATCAACAGTATACTCTCTGGTTCCCGGAAGAAGAAAAGCACAGCCATGAAAGGCTAGTTCAACATCATAATAAGCATTTTGAAGGTTTCCAAGAAATTGTCCATCGTTCACGCCATCTATCATCCGATATGAGAACCCTACGTTCCGAACTCGCATTCGATTGTTCCTATCGAGAGTTTAAGTCTGACGAAACAATTGAAGAGTGGGCACACCAGAATAATTAAAAACATCTCATTGATAAATATCAGACGTCTGGCACAAGACCAAAAAAATGTAGAGGCCTTGATTATGTATGGGTTTATGTTGACTAACCTGCTCTGAGGGCATCCATAGGTACTGAAGGGTAGGGTATCGAATAGGGATATCCCTCTTTTCTTAGGGTTTTCGGCTTACGCCTCGGCCTGTATTTGTAATCTGGATGTTCTTTCATATGCATGGCACGTAATCGTTTAGCCTCGTCGATGAATGGCCTCTTTTCGTCTTCAGTTAACAGTTTCCATTCTGCTCCTGAAAAAAAAACAATCATTTTCAAAAGAGAAATTGGAATTTTCGAGGTCAACGATTTACACCTTCTATAGCGTGAGATGTTTGACATCCGATACATCTTGATTGTGCCACAGAATCGTCGTTTCATCTGCAAACTGTGTGAATTTTCCTCGAATATCAATGGATACTAAATCATTTATATAGAGAAGAAAGAGAACTGGGCCTAGCACTGACCCTTGAAGACACAATATTATTGATAGATACAAATTGAGTTCGTCCAGACAAATACGACTCAAACCATTGTAGGACTACCTATATCTCTAAACCCATATCTTTCCAATTTTTCCAGCAGAATTTTGTGGTTTACGCAATCGAACGCCTTTGTCAGATCACAAAATACTGCTGCGGTAGCTTCTCTGTCATTTAGTTTAAGATAGACATGTTGTACCTAACAGATTGAACATTGCATGACCTGTACTTTTTTCACTCTGGAAACCAAACTGGACACAATTAATAATTCTATGCTTACTTAAAAAAATCATGATTCTCTTCTTTATAAACACGATATATTATATATATATATTTCCATCGAGATAAGCCAGAATGATGAACTCAACAAACCGTGTTAGATGAAAAGAGAAAGAAAAAAAGAGCCACAATCCAGCCAGCATTGTGTCCTCTGCTAGATTTGCCGTCCGCACGACACCCATTGTAACTCCGACTAAGATAAAGCAATCAGAGACAATCTCTTAGAAATGATGTAACTTGAAGTATCTATTCTGCGAACAATATGCCCGAACAAAGCCAACTAAAGAGACATCGCTTTCGAGCCTTTGTCTCATTCAATCTGTTGTTGCGCATAAAAGGACAGTTTGAACTGCAAATCTATAGGAAAATATAACTGCTTTTCTGTCGTTTTCTATTGAAGCGTGTGCTCAAAATCAGCTTTTGTTGGAAAGAACAATGTCCAAAGGTGGACATAAACTCCTTCGACCAGGAAGGTGACAATGGGAATGAGAATGTACTTTTGTGATGGAATCGGAGTGAATGGATCTTACCAGGTGTGTGCCTCGAAATTTCGGCCATTCCTTTAAAACGATGTAGATAGAAGGAAATCCTCAATTCCTCACTGACCTAGTGGATATGCAAATGTTCCCATAGATCTCCTTGAATAACTTTGACCGCTACAACTCTTGAGGCAGTATATTAGGTATACCTACCACTAGAATTATTGGTAACGGTTTCACAATATGATTCAAATAACGAGAAATACTCTAGTTCTGATATTGATTGCAGATACATTGTTGATTGATTGTTTAGGCTATACGAACAACCTCTCAATTACTATAACCACCAAAAGATCTAATGTGGTTAGCCATCATCTAGTACTATAGACTTTTGACGAAGCCTAGAATTTGTTTGAAGGTTTTCCTTCGACAGGATTCTTCTACACATAAACAGAACATTCAATATATTCCACAGTTTCAGTAGATTTGAGTACGAAAGCCATATTTTGTCACGTTGCCAGTGTTCTGTGAAAAAAGCCTGATGACTCGCTTGATTATATGGTTTTGCCTCTAGGTATACTGATACCTACTCAGACTCAATCAAAACTCTATTGACACCTGAAAATGTCTGCAAATATAATATGATTGATCATCTATAAAGACTACTGCAGACCTTTTAGTTCAACACTAAAAAATTAACAACGCGATATAGACGTACTATCGAGACCTAATATCACTGAAACCTTGAAATAAACATACGGAAATTCAATTCTTTTGTAGATATTCGTTTTTTGAAACTTTTGAAGGTTATTAGTTCTTGCATGGTGAAGAAGGCGTTTCTATCGTCAATTATCGTATAGGCCCTCCTAGCAATTTAAAATTTTATACAATTTCATTATGTTCCTGTTTAGTATATCTACGTTATATATAAATATATTATATTTTCAATTGGGAATTCCTATTCGAATTGGGATTGGATATGTGTAGGACACAATTTTTCAGTTCTAGTTTGTATACAGACAAGTATAGTTTAAGATATCGTGTTCCTACTTGTAGTTATAGTTACATTTTATTTTTTTCAAATGTATGAAGGTGTTTCAATATCAGATTAGCATAATTATCTCAATTCAACATCCCAAATGTTGCTTCAGAGTATTAGAAAAACTTTCGATCTATTTCCGAGAAATGATTAGGATAAAAACCATCAGGAATATTGACAAATCCTACTGAATTATCTCAATCCGATACGGCCAAATCACCTTTTGAGATGAAATGCTTACTTATTAGGATAGTTGTATAGTCAGTTTTCAGTCATACACAGAGCAACAAAGTTCAATCCTCATAGCCAACACGGTTCAGTATTTTCAGTTCACCTGAATTCTATAGTGTTATCATACTTAGGTAGAGCAAATGACTCCGAGTTATAAACAACGTTTTCAAATCAATTGGAAAATAATCAGGTTTTGTCAACTGACTTTTGTAATTTTTTTTGCGATCGGTACGCTGTTTGCAGCACAATGTTCAATCCTGCTAAAAGGAAATCCTCTTCTCGAGGAGAAAGCATTAAATTATCTTTTGAGCGTAAATGAGAAAGCAAACAAAAGACCATCATGGCTCGTAATTAATTCTTATCTCGCTCCAGGAGACGAGCACAAAGGGCCACAGTAGCGCCTCACAAAGTTCTAGACACAAAATGACAAAACACAGGACAAAAACGGGAGTAATGTAATACAGAATACAGCGTCTCTATTGGGCAGACCAATCTGCCGCCGGTATTGTTCTGCCAATGGAGACACGGGTTCGAACAGGCATTCAAATGTTCCAGATTTCATCAGGGAAGCGAAAAAGATCTCTTGATGAAAGAATTACTAGATTCAATGCCATTCTAAATATGTATCGGTATATAGGCTTTCTTAAAATAGAATCACCTGGTGCATTATTCAATACAGAAATGTAAGTATATACCTATCAAAACCATTACTGGAGGTACTTTTAGGGAAATTCTTCAATGTCTTCACTCTATAAATGGTCATATCAAAAATACCCATAAAAATGACTTACCAAACATAACCATTCTCCCAGTGCAAGCATCATACACTCAGTTCCAAAAAAGTGACGCACTTGATATTTGACCTATCTTCTTAAAAAAAAAAATAGTAGGCCGATTTTTATTTTTTTTAATCTGTTGGTAGGTAATGCATTTGTCTTTGAAAAAAAAATAAAGAGGTGAGATTTTTTCAAAGCCTCCTTGATGGTGGTGGAATAACTCGAACCATGATTTATTATTGATTTTTGACTAACCCTGTGTGTTAATTGAGTAATGGCATAGAAAGTGCTTACACCCTATACGAAAGAGGCTTCTTTTGCGAGCACTTTGTTTTTTTATTCATTGATTTATCTCTAAAATTTTCCGAATTAAAGCTTTTTTTGCTGAATCCTTGCAGATTACCAACTTTCTGAATTTATCGAGAAACAATTTTCTAATGAAATAAACTGATACCAATAATTTAAAAAAATATTTTTATCAAACACAAAATTATAAATTGGGGTGACTGCTCAATACCGTGTAATGCCTCCTCTAGCAACTTCTAATCTACGAGGCATACTGGAAATTAGGTTGCTTATCGTTTCCATTGGTATACGATCCCACACAGAACGAAAAAGGTACGTTATATTAATAAAAAAGTACATCAAATCAGTGAACGTCAACATTAATTTTGGGCCGATGACGGGTTTCATTAATACAATGAACGGTCGTACGTAAATTTTCTTGTTGATTGAGTTATGACTGCAGAACGTTGAATCAACGAATAATGGTCATGGATCTATGTTTGCCGGTGATTGATATTACGAATGGATTTACATTGGTTCATGGTTGTTGTACATTGAATCAATAAACAGCGAGCATGGATCTATGATGATAAACATTGGTTCATGGTTGATGTACATTGTATCAATTAACAGTGAGCATGAATATGTAAGTGCAAGTTATGAAGGACAGACTCAGTTTATCACAGCTGAACATTGAATCAATAATCAGCTAGCATGGATCTATGATCGGCGGTTATTGATATTACGAACGATAGACATCACTTGATGATTTTCTTCATTGAATCAATGAAAAATGAGCATGAATCTATGTTCGACAGTTATAGATGTAACGAACAAATTCTATTGGTATTTAACAGTGGTATAGTCGTCGTCGAAGATAATGTTGTCAACAGTATCGTCACTATCAGTAATAAGGGGAAAATTTTTTCACGCATCAGAGTAATTAATTTCTAAAATTTTGAAAAACCCAAAATCGGCCCAAAATTATCTAGTACATCCACTGATTTGATGTGACCTGATGAATAATATAATATATACATTTACAAGGCAGTCGCAGAACACTGGTTTTCTTAATGAAAAATCTTTTTTTTTTGTTGAAATCTACCTAATTGTATTGAATAACGAATGTTATGAATATTTTTTAATGAAGTCAACTAAAAATGTTTCCGAAATGTCAAAAATACACTGAATGATCGAAGACTGATAAACTTGAACGATATTCAAAAAACAAATATTCGCTCACCTTATACATTTTTTGTCGGAATTAACAAATTTTGCCCTTTCCATTCATTATAATATAATTATAACTAAGTACCTGATAATAAGGGAAATGTTCCACAGAAATCTCTGCTATCATTCAATCACAAGTAATACCAGTCAGACGAACTCGACAGGCCCAGTCAGCACATTCTTTCTTTGTTAACTTTGAAATATGTTGAACTACACTCTACCAAAACTCGTTCGTCCATAGAACGGCGAAGCTTTGGAATTATTTGCCAATGTAAGTATTTTCAAGAACTAATAACCTCCAGAAGTCAAAAAAAAATCCCAACACCTATACCCCCTCTCCCTATACAAGGCAACGGAAATTTTGTCAAATCAGGCAAAATACTGATCTGAACACCTAATTAACTTGATTTTCATTTTCTGTAGAAAATAAAATGATAACAATGTGATGACAATAACCAGTAGTTGTAGAAAGAATAGTACCTTGTGCATCCCACGAGTACCTACCCAGCAAACATTTTGATATGGGTACAACATAAACGACACATTGAGTTGCCCATAGCAAGCCCAGCATAAACATAAATGATGGGACTGTAATGGCCAATTAACGACATTGGTAACATATTAACGAGGTAGGGTGAGGGGTAGGTGGAAGGGTAGAGGGAAGGGTAGGGGTTTCAGGGGTCCAATTGATCTGGAAGTTCTAGTAACTCAATATATTCTTTGATGTTTATCATCATATTATATGAAATAGACACATACCAGATTTCAAGGAAACAATTTATGAATGACACAATGATATCTTCTTAACCTCTCTCTTCTTCCATGATAAAACTCCTCAGAGTGACTGCTTACCGGCTGGTATATCTACATCTTCATCTTATTTGGGAAGCATTCCTCCAAAATAGATTCTTCGTTGCGAGGTAGGTACTTCTGAAATATAAAATTCTTCATAAGTTATCATGAAGTGGCCTTTCTTGATGTCAGAATTCTTTCTTCATAGAAGTATGAGAAACAAAATACTCTGTTACATGAGTTCATAACTTGATCAATATATAGTCTGATTACGTGATATATACTTACATATGGAGGCACAGGCCTTATTGTTATTCACTTCAATGATAGAGACAGGTTTCCTTAACCAAATATTACTTCTGATAGTAACGAACCAAGCAGTCCATGATAGTTACGCTTCTGGAGAGGTAGGAGCCACTACAATTATTATCATCACAAACACATGCATTTCATAACAAAATTTGGAACACTAGATAGGTAGATTGATACTTACTCAATACATATTATCATCATTGAAGAATCCATCTTCTATATTATCAATTGAGAATACTCCTGCCACCATAACTGCCATTATAACGACCAGGGAAAGTGATGAGCACAATGATATGACAACAAACCAGAGAAAAACGAAACATACGCTATCACTAGAGTGACATATAATAATTATCCAAATGATCAGCTGATTGTTGATGTAGACGTTCCCAGAAAATCCCCCAGTGGGACGAGTAGTGAACAGGATATTGGCCAGCAAGGGGCCACAACTCGTTAGTGCTCAACTCGTTCTATACATCATACCATCACAAGGCCATCATCGTATTTTCAACTGATGGTTACTTAGCATAGAGAAATCATCGGACATCACCAATACACCGGCATCGACACTTTCTCACACTTGCCTGCACTAGGCCGGAGTTCTCCCGGTAGTTCAATGTTTGCTGAGTTAATATATCCTAATCGTAAGAATTGTGAAAAAAGTAATTCAAAATTAACAGGACTCACCTTTCTCAAATATGTTAGGTTTAGTATCCCATTGATCTGGCACAATTTCACAAATAGGTAGGAATTCTATACGAGCCACAGAAACACAAAACACGACCCAGCACTTTCAACTTTTCATTAACAACTGAACGAATAGAAATAAAATAAAACGGCAAACGAAAAATTCACCGCGTATTATGAAACCTTTTCATAATAATAATGTTTGGCGTGATTGATCCATGGGTAGGCAACATTAATTTGGCGCCTGTTCTGGAAGTTGATGTTTCTTTTCATAGTATTAATGTTTGGCGTGATTGATCCATGGGTAGGCAACATTAATTTGGCGCCTGTTTTGGAAGTTGATGTTTCATTTCATGGAATCAACGTTTAGTGTTCATTGAAACAATGAAGACCATTCATTATTTTCTTATGTTTGTTGTTGATTGATCTATGACGAAAAGTTTATTGCTCCAATGATGAAAAACATAGATCAATAAACATCAAACGTTGATTCGATGAATTTTTTCATCACATGAATAAAAATAATGATTAACTTTTGATGTTTTTCGTTCATTGTTCAATGTTGGCTCGTTCATTGTTTCAGTGTCTTGCGGTATGAACCCATCATCAGAAATGATTGTAATAATCATCGATTCGTAATATTAATGTTCAAAAAATTAACGACCGCCGTTCATTAATTTTACGTACAAAATTATTTTCTGTGCATTCTTCCACTAATGCATCTGCCATTTCTGCGAGACTCTCCGGAGACCTCTCGCGAGAACGTACCCTTCTCACTAATTCATCCCACAAATGTTCTATAGGATTCATATCGGGGCTTCTCGCAGGCCATTGTAATGTGGTAATACCATCAGTAGCTCCTAAGAAGTTTCGCACTATTGCTGCGGTGTGTGGTCGGGCATTATCCTGCATCAATATAAAATTATTGTTCACTAACTCTGCATAAGGTAAGATATACTGCTCTGAAATGTCAATGTAAATTTGGGCATTCATCGACTGCCTCACCGGAAAAACATGAAGGGGTGTCTTTCCATTCATTGAAATCCCTCCCCACACAATAACGGACCCACCATTAAAACTTTTTCATTCTGTTATCAAATTTTGATTAAACCGTTCACCAGTTCTTCTCCACACTCTTTTTCTTCCATCCACCATGTTGAGGTAAAACCTTGACTCATCCGTGAACAAGACATTCGACCATTCAGGAATATTCCACTGTCCATAATTTTCAACAAAATATCTTCTAGCAGCACGATGTTCGGGCAATAATTTGGGACCTTTTGCAGATCTCCCAGCTTTTAAATTAATTTCTTTTAGACGTCTACATACCGTCTGCTTACTTACTGCAACATCACGAATTTGGCGAAGATCTTGCTGAACATTCACCGCAGTATTTGATCGATTCCGTAAAATCCGCAATCTCAAGAAGCGATCATCTCTTGGAGAAGTTTTTCGGGGGCGACCAGAACCGATCCTCCGAGCGGTGCTTCCCGTTTGTTCGTACTAGCGGATTGCTCTACGAGCAGTTGCTTCATGAACTCCCACTGCACGAGCGGCGTAACGTTTACTACGCCCATCGTTTACTAACGCAGCTAATCTTGCTACTTGTTCAGGATTTATTTGAGGCATTTTATGTGATTTTAGTCAATAAAACAAGACACTAATTAATGACACAATGACAAATGGTCAAATATGGAGGCATACAACAAATTAGTTGCTATGGCAACGGCATTTGTTTTTTTAAGACAATGTGATCCTACCAGAGTACAACCCAATCAATTTTGAGTACTCTGATCCTTCAATAAATTTGATTTGTGGGATAAGCGTAAGGTATCAGCAAAAAAGCTGTAATTCGGAAAATTTTAGAGATAAATCAATGAATAAAAAAACAAAATGCTCGCAAAAGAAGCTTCTGTCGTATAGGGTGTAAGCACTTTCTATGCCATTACTCAATTAACACACAAGGTGACTCAACATTAAGAATAAATCATGGTTCGAGTTATTCCACCACCATCAAGGAGGCTTTGAAAACATTTTCACCTCTTTATTTTTTTTAAGACAAATGTATTACCTACCAACAGATAAAAAAAATCGGCCTACTTTTTTTTTTTTTCTTCAAGAAGATAGGTCGAATATCAAGTGCGTCACTTTTTTTGGAACTGAGTGTATTTATGTGCAATTGAAACTGAAAAACCTATTTCGTGTTATCATGAAACTGCTTCTATTGGATATTTTGTTTACAAAATTTACTATAAACCTTTGTTTGACTCAGAACAAACACCAGGTGCAGAGGATTCTTTGTTCTTCAAACAAGAGACATTCTCGAATACGTCATTATACCGCCCTAACACTCCCAAAACCTTTTAATTGACTATATATAGAGACATTGTCGATGGAGAAAAACAAAATTCCAAATGGTTTTGTTTGAACAGTATAGCTTCTCTCATTGTGCCTTCAAATTAATGTTCCACAGTGAAAAGAATTAGTGATAAAGAAGGATGGTCCTTAGTCAAATATTTAGTTAGGAAGAAGAAATAATACAAAAGCTCATCCGTGCCTGAATAGACTATTCATATGAACTTGCCACGTAGGATTGGATCGGAAAGTATTATAAGAACCGAACTTTGCATATGAATGCACATTATGTATCCTGTAAACGTCAAATTTTAAATGGGTTTTCCACCCTAAATGGCAATATAAAGGCATATCATAACACATTGTGTTAGTGTGTTTGTGTAAGTGAGGAGTCCATGCATTATTCATTCCATATTCAGATCATCTACGGAGGCTCTGATCGACAAGTGACAGTCTACAGCTGCTGTTTCACGGCTATGTGGTCTTTCGAGTGTTTTGATATGCACTTCGCCTTATTTACTCCGGCATTTTTTATATTCTTTTTATTTCGATGGAAAGGAAAGTACTGAAATAATATTTGAGTTCCCATCGTCCATGTTTTATGATTGGGACTACCTATTCACACTTTCTACTAATGCAGAGTTTCATTCATGACATTATGTGTATTCATGTGGGATGATTTATGATTTGATGAATAATAATAGACTGCAAAGATTTGGAAACTATATACTTATATATAGTATTGGTTTTCGCCATTCATTTTGCAAAAAATAAATTCGAATGGGGCATTTGACGAATATCGAAATAATATCACCATATATATACAAATAGATTCATGGAAACTCTGACCACACCCTCATCTACACAACCTGCCCTTTCCATGTACCATCCAGCACCACAATTCCTACCCGTCTCATGTGGCATATTACAATGGGCTTATATCACAAAAAAAAATTCATTTCATAATTCGATATAGAACTCACCCAAACTAGATCACCACCACAAACCGTTTCTTGCTGTGAGCTCCCTACGTTTTATAAAAAACTATTGAAATCCCCGATTTTTCGGACCTCTGAAAATGAGGCGATGATGTGACGTCAGAACCCTAATACTGAAACAAGACTATTCCAGACATAGATGAATGATACATGATTTCTGACAGAGTGAATTAGCGCGAGATCACAGTTGAGAGAATTAATATATTATTATCAGTTGCCTCAGTCTCCGTCGGGCGTTTGGTATTCTCTTTTAACTAGGGCGAGATGAGGTTTCTTCGTCATAAGAGGGTCCGTTTTCAGAAGGTACTATTATTTATGTCCAAAAATAAAATATTCCAGTTAATTTTTCGATCGAATTATATTGTCAATCATTATTTATGTATAAAGGGATCATAATAAACATGGTTTGAGTTCAAAGTTTTACTAAGGCTTTACCATTCGGCCGACTGGGGAGGTCTTCGTATGTTTTTTTCAGCGTTTCCATGGAAAAGAGTTTGTTTCTCCTCAGCAGATCCAACACGATATGCTGAGACAATTTCTGAAATCATCATGTAGGGGATGCAAACCTACATACCGAACACTGCAAGGAGAACATCATCTTCCGATAAGGCCTGGTTCAGTAGAAACTGCTTTAGAGCTGTCGCTTCCAAACAGGCAGCATTCCATCGATGGCAGAAATATCCAGGCCCTGAGACTAGAGCAGAATATGTCGAGGCTAGAGGCATATGCAATTAGACAATTCGATCATCAAAGGATGCTCATAATGCCAAAATAAGATCAAAACTTGTTGAATGTTCTAACGGATCCCGTTTATTTTGATCCTTCGCCAAAGCTGTAGGAAGAAACTTCACTTCCAGCTCGTTTCCTACTCTAACCAAGGAATATGGAACACTAGCCACAACTGTCCAGGAGAAAGCCAACATTTTTGCGCATTTATTTGCTGATAATTCCACTCTGGATTCATCGGGAAAACAACCTCCAAACATAACGCCAATAATTGACAGTCATATGCTCGAGACCACCTTTCGCCAACGTATACTATATAAGGAAGATTTTATTGAGTCTCAACACCAACAAAGCTTGTGACTCCGACGGAATCCCACCGATTGTTCTCGAGAAATGTGCTCCCAAACTAACACCTGTTCTCTGCATGTTGTTCAACTACTCTTACAAATTGGGGATATTCCCGTCCAACTGGAAAATTGCAAGAAAACAACCAGTTCCTAAAAAAGGCAAAAAGACCCTACCTAGCAACTACAGACCGATCGCACTGCTATATCTATTATTCCAAAGATCAAGGAGAAAGCTACCAACATCGAGCTCATTAAATACCTGGAACATTCAGGTATTATCAACGATAGGCAATATGGCTTCTGTCATCAGAGAACAACTGGTGATTTAAGCAAGTAAAAGTTTCAACCTATATTTCTACTCATCTAATTTCTTGGTTCTTATTTGTATACACCTAAGCTCTAGTGCTGGTGAGATTTTTCAACATACCCGAATTTGAATAGATCAACAATGTTACTATTTAAAACAGGGCCAAAACAAATACACCTATGGCGCCATAGCGTACAAACAAACAATTTCAGACGGCTCTCATTTATTCGAAGGGTAAATATGTATTCGAGCTCAGGGTGCCTTGTCCAATTAGAGTCGAATTGATAATTACGTCATTACAACGTGCCAAAGTTGTTTCTCGGGTCGTTTTGAATCGTTCACGAGCTCCGATGTGTAGGCAGGTGCACCTTGATTAGGGACAAGATAGCCATCTCTTTGCTTTTGTGGATTGGAATAAGAATGACTGTGAAAACTACTTTATTTGATGGTTGTTCGGTGTAACTGGGTTGATCTTCTTCCGTTCATGGGAATTCAACAGTTCTGAGCTGTCATAAAGACATTTCCTGAAACAATGTCAGGAAAAAAAGCATCATCAGAAATATTGAAGGCGCTTAGTGATCTGGTGAACTTCGTCACACCTAATAGATGTATAGATCTGGCTGCAACAGTATAAAGACAGTTATGAAAAACGAAAGTATAAGTGGAGAACGTACAATAGGTGCAAGAGAATCATGGTTCAGTATATAAACCCAAATAAGGCTGCAGTGCTGATACCGAATATAGTTCAAAGATCAAAAAAATCCACTCAGTTGTACTATTCTAACAAAATAAGTAATCAGTAAAACTGTTTGAGTTGATTAGAGAGTTGATTTCAACTCCAGGTCCATACAACTTTGTGTCAGTCCAGGTCTACACCGATAGCTACCCTTCAAATTATATTGACACAAAATGTCTTAGAAGTATGAAACATTTTCGAGAAATCATATACACAATTTTTACTGAAATTCAACAAAACTCGAGTGCTTGATGAAACTAATTGTGCATTTTTATTCCAACGGAAAGCTTCACTCAATAGTATTCATCATCGTGTAGTTGTATGTCCTTATATTAAAGGATAAATCTCAACCGAGACCACAATTGTGCGGCTGGCTTCTGTTGTTGACTCCGTTATTGTGTTGTTTCGTCTTCCACCAAGTGTTGCCTATCTTTCGCACTTCTTCCACCGTACTGATGGGGGCAAAACGTCCGAAACACGTGTCTACGGTTAACTTTCCATATTTACTTATATTGTAAATTGTAAGTTGTTTGACGTTTGTGTTTTTTTCATTTTTTCTAGGTGTTGCGGTGAAATATTTTCGATGACTTTATCAGTAACATTGATTCAAATCAGTCTATCATTTCGTGAATGAACATGGTATTCGTGTGTAAACTTCTTCACTTTGTCCGTCAAATGTGTTCTACAGCTCCAGTAATGTCATATATATATATCAATGGCATGACCTCGATTTTCTACCTATTATTCCCTAGATTTATGCCCAGCGCATTCGCCATTTCATTCATCCATGTGTCTCGCTCCGAGTATTACCAACTTTCAGTGTTGTTCGATGGTATTACCTATAGATCTAAATCAGTCTTTTTTTGTGTATCAATGTGGTCTTCGTGTGTAACTTCCCCACTTCGTGTGTAAAATGTGTTTCGCAGCTCTCGTTATGTAATATAGTTGAATATATCGAGGTATTCCCTGCGCATTCGCCATTTCAATCACGTTAGCGTTTTGGATCGTTGGACTACACTTTTTGAGACTCATGAATGGATCGCGGTATCTATCTACGGTGTGTCCCACTTACCATGCTCACCATGGGTATTTTTTTAACGGTGAGAGATACGAGGTCGGTTAAATGACACCATATGTGGAGTTTGTCAAGGCCAACTTTAATGTGAAAAAATATTTTGATAAAATCTATTCGTTTCTGTTTTATACGCAAAAAACAGATTTTGATCATTTTCATGTCTTCTCCGTAACTTCTTTATTTATGAAAATATTCAAATAGGAATTTCACATTCTCATGGCAGTTTTTTAAAGTGATTCCGAAAAAAAATATGAAATTTATATCAACTCTTCTAGAATTTGAGATATCATCACCAACTTTAGTTTTTCAAATGTAGGTCATAGCTCACTATGACTTAGTTACAAATAACTTTTTTTTCTCTCTCAGATGATGTGTCGCAGTAATAGTTTTGTGTTGATAACAACGGAGTTATCGTCATTTATACAAAAACAAAAAATTATTTGGAGGCCGCCATCTTGAATTTATGAATTTTAACAAAAAAAACATGATCTGCGACCTCAAAAACCCCCCACTTACCAATTTTGAATACAATAGGACCAAATCTTGTCCGCCATCTTGGAGCAGCAATTTTTTTTTTAATTTCAACAAAAATTCCATAACTCCGATTAACTTGGAATTTGGCAGGTGTTCATAATTTCGGTGACAATACATTATGGAATTTTTGTTGAAATTAAGAAAAAATGGCTGCTCCAAGATGGCGGACAAGATTTGGTCCGATTCCATTCAAAATTGGTAAGTGGGGGTTTTTGAGGTCGGAGATCATGATTTTTTTTGTTAAAATTCATGAATTCAAGATGGCGGCCTCCAAATATTTTTTTGTTTTTGTATAAATGACGATAACTCCGTTGTTATCAAACTATTACTGCGACACATCATCTGAAAGAGAGAAAAAAGTTATTTGTAACTAAGTCATAGTGAGCTATGCCCTACATTTGAAAAACTAAAGTTGGTGCTGATATCTCAAATTCTAGAAGAGTTGGTATTGATTTCATATTTTTTTCGAAATCACTTCGAAAAACTGCCGTGAGAATGTGAAATTCCTATTTGAATATTTTCATAAATAAAGAAGTTACGGAGGAGACATGAAAATGACCAAAATCTGTTTTTTGCGCATAAAACGAAAACGAATAGATTTTATCAAAATATTTTTTCACAGTATTTGGCCTTGACAAACTCCACATTTGGTGTCATTTAACCGACCTCGTATCTCTCACCGTTAAAAAGATACCCATGGTGAGCATGGTAAGTGGGACACACTGTATATCTGATAACTCACCCAATCTCTTGGATATCTCGGAATTGTGCATCTTGGGGTTCTCCTGCGCTATCTTGCGCCTCTGCAGGCGCGACCACACCATGAACGCATTCATCGGCCGCTTGATGTGGTCCTCCTGCTTCTTGGCTGCTGGGCTGCCGGCAGCTTGCAGCCCTTGATGAGGCGAGACGCCTAAAGGCCCTCCGAGGGACGCCATCCGAGAGAGGCCCTCGGCGGCGCCAAAGCCGCCTTCGCACATCTGGCCCACAGATCTGAGGGGAAAAAGGATAATTATAATAGGGTAAGTCTAGGATAGATGGCTCCGGAGGTGAGATGGCTCAAGGTTGGTAGAATTGTTGATTATTCGTAGAGGACAGAGTCACTGGATGGTATTTATTAGTTATTAGATGAGAGTTCGAACACAGAAATGACAACTGTTAGTGTTTTTGAATGTTAAGATTTATTAAGTGACACACCTTGCATTGTGACAGCAGCTTCATAATCGTTTCGTGCTTCTTCATTAAAAATTATTTCAATTTGACAATACATTTTATGAACGTCAGAATTCAAATAGAATTTCATTAACTATTGAGAAAAAAGCATAAATGAAAATGTCCTGTAATATGTGTAATGAATTGCGGAAATTCTGTAGGGAATGGCGATTTCATTTCTTTAATTTTCCGAAGGAAATATCAACCATTATTCCCTCATGGAATAATAAGGAATGTATGAAACGGCGTGGATGAAAAATTGATTTGGAGGCAGACAAGTACATACATTGAAATTCACTTTTTATAACAGCAGATTGGAATGGAACTATCTTTTAGACCCATTTTCAAACAGAAGATCTTTGAGATCCGTTGTTCCATTGTTTATACCCAATATCTATTTTCCATCTATAGGTCGCGTGCACGATGACCGACCCTGGAGGCAAAATATTGAAACACAACCTCATTCTTCTGTGAATTATTGAAACACAACCTCACTTTTTCATTTGGTTACAGAGGAATCAACGGATTGAAATAGTTTTTCACAATATTTTGCCATACGAATCGTGTTTTTTGCGCTATTCATTAATTCGAGCATGCCTTCGCATTGTGCTGTTGTAGAATGGACAAAAAATGCAGCAAAAGAGGCTAAAGAATATGATTTTTCAGGTAAATAGTAATCTCACATAGTTATCATAATGAAATGTTGTCATTCCTTATTAAAATTCCTTCTGCCTTCTGCCACTTCTGCAATACAAGCTAATACTGTTAATAGATTGAAAATGTCTACAACACACACGATCGTCAGCATGTCAGACCAGTCCTCCCGATTGATTGCATGAATCCAATCTTCTTGCATTATTTCAGAAATTTCAGTTGTATTTCTATTAGCTCCTATCACAGAAGGAATTCCGATGAGAAATCAGAGAAATTACCAAATTTCAAAAATGAAAACTATATGTGAGTGACTATAGTAGGTACTTACTTTTAAATCGTGTACCAACCGGATTCCGGATTACTTCGTCTTCTGCTGTATAGTTTTTGTGCATTTCACAACAGCACAATGTGATGGCATGAGCGAATTGATGAATAGCGGGAAAATACGATTCATATGCCAAAATAATTGTGAAAAACTATCTCAATCACTTGTAAACAAATAAGAAAAGTGACGTTGTGTTTCAATGTTTTGCCTCCAGCGTCGGTCATCTGACAGTTCTTGCACGCAACCCTGATTGATATGACAGAAAATTTAACCTTTTCAATCGTATCTGACAATCAGGCGCTACTAGGCGGGAAATTGAAAAGACAAAGAGCAGAATATATGTCTATTATAATATTTTGTACAAAAAGTATTTCAATATTTCGTTAGGTGCATGGGATTATTTCTTAGTATAAGCTCGTTCAGTTATTATTGATAGATGCGAACAGCCCTTCTGCTCCAAATATGTTTCAGAAATACATTCTGAGAATTGAAGAAGATCTAACGGAACAAATAAATATCATGAATTTTCTCTAGTTTATGGGCCATCTTGGTCTTTTGAACTTTGATTGATCACCTAGGTCATAATCGACTGCATATCGAAGAAGCTGATTCTCATGAACCTCAGCATTTTCGAAAGTCTTGATGTTTCGTTCTCGAATGACGGACACGATTGAAGGCAGTTTCAGATCCCTGGCGATCTGGTTATTCCCAACATACCAAAGGAGATCCTATCACCATTCTCGCGATTTTGTTTTGTAATGTTTGTAATCTCCCAAACTACCGAGGCATACAGTGAAATTGGCCTGATAGCCATCACGATGTAAACATTCAATTTTTGTCTCGAACCCAATTTACTTCGTCTGTTTAGAAATGGATACAGGGCTCCAATGGCTCGTTTAGCTTTTGAAACTTGCTGTTGACTGTTCAATGTGCTGGGCAAAGGTGAGCTCTTTGTCAATGCACACACCTAAGTATTTAACTTGTGGAGACCACTCTAACTCATGACCATCCAGGACTATTCTGGTTCTGGGAGGCCTCCGCTCTCTTCCGAGTGCGACCAATTGTGTTTTTGCACGATTCAATTTAATCTTCCATCTTAGGAAGTACTCCTGAAGAGAATTCAGCGCGTTGGAGGTTCATAGTTGCTTGCTCGAAATTTGTTGAATATGCAAGAACTGCCGTACCATCAGCAAAAAGCGACATCTTGTCTCGGCAAATGGCTAGTATAAAAATGTACAACAGCGGCGATAAAACTGCACCCTGAGGAACACCAGCTCCAATGGGCTTGATACCAGATCGTTGATCATCAAGTTTCACTTGAAAAGTTCGATTTTTCAGAAATGAACACATCAACTGAATCAAATCGTCAGGAAAGCCCATATCGATCATTTTGTACAAGATACCATCATGCCACACCTTGTCAAATACTTTCGCTATGTCAAGGAGAGCAAGATGGGTCTCTTGTCTATCATTTCTCAACGATATTGTGTTCTCAATGAGTCTCAAGACTCGTAGTTCAGTTGAGTGGCCAGTTCTGAAACCGAACTGCTCATCTGGTATCAGCTCGTTGTCGTCGATAAAGTCCTGTAACCTCTGTTTAATCACTCGACTCGTTCAGTGTTCCATAACTCTCCTGCTTTCTAAAGTTTCCGAACTGGATATGGTACAAGTCTTATGCTTTGTATAATTGAAATATGGTGATTTTTGGGTGAGGTATCTATTTCCTCATAGATTTGGGATAGATTCAACGTGATAATATCAATAATTCCTCTCTGCAACGTTTCGTATTGTTATGTTTTTCTGGAACTCCAAGCAAATGTATCCAAACAGTAAGTGTACTGACTACGTTTAAATTGTGACTGAATGCTTCTTAATGATGGCATCTTTTGCCCTAGAAGATTTGCATCAACCAGTAGAGCACCTTGCTATATTTTATTTTTAGATATTTTTTCTCTAATTTGTACTCATGGCGAAAATATGTAAGGAAAAACCTCATATTCGTGCATACAGGGTGATTCTAAAAGTGGGCTAATTCATAAAATGGGTGATAGAAAACTAAAAAACAAATTGAAACTAGAACCACGTTTGTGAAATAAAAATAATGTTGGTATAGATATTTAACCTTGAAGATGGCCTGAAACTTGTAAATTACTGATCGCAGAGGTAAATATAGTCGCACCCAAGTGTTTGCGTTCGCCGAGGAGAAGCACCGACAAATTTTGCAATATTGCCGGACGTTCAATTATAGTTTGAAGATTTAAAACCGTAAGAGTGCAATTAAAAAAAACTAAAATGTTCATTGTATTTGTATTGTATTTATCAATATGTCTTATAATTCCGGAAATATCCTGCATATTCCTGATATATAGCTATTGTATATAATGATGAAATCGTAAGAGCATAGAACGTAGTCTTTCTTCGAATTGTGCAATGTTTTCAATATATATTCAATATTTTTTACATAGATAGATAGATCACACATAATGATACAAAACAACAATAAACAAATATAAGTATTTACATAGAAAGACGTATACTAATAATTTGATTTAAAATATAGAATTATTCTTATGCTTATTAGTTGTGATCATATTTCTGTTCCTGGTAATATGACTGTGAATTTCCATTCTTGTTCTTAAATCGCCTTTCTCTTCTTGTATTACTGTCAATAGTTGCAGAATGTTTATACTTGCTACGTTTAATATTTTATTTTGGCGGAAAATTTCTCTACAGGAAGTTCGAAAATCTAGATTGAAAATTAACCTCAACAAAGCTTTTTGTTTTATGAAAATTCGATCTGTCCTTGTAGACAGTCCCCAAATGATAATGTTGTATTTGATAATAGAGTGGAATTTACCTTCAATAAACTAATAAACACCCCAAGTATTTTATCTAGGTACACCAAAAAAACTGATTATTCTTATCTTTCTCACAAGTTGTTCTGTGAATAATGTAACTTGACATTACCTCTTTCGTTGATGAATAGTTATGTAAAAGACATCAGACTATTAAAGCCTCATTCAGGTCTGCTCAATACGTGTGAAGCTAATTTTCCGTTCATAATTTTCGTTAATAAAGTCTCAGACTCTGAATGCTAAGTTCATTTGAATTGTTAATACAAAGACTACGGATAATTTTAATGCAAGGCTTTGAGAAGTTTATTTACACTCGTGGTTATGCTTTCTGTTGTTTCGTCTGTTTTTAATAGTCTCGAGACATTTATGTTAATACTAATTACCATTTCGCCATTGTATTCGTCCGTTTGGAATAATCATCGTGTAACTTTTAGTTTACTGACATAACACTGTTGAACCATTATGCAAAACAATTCTTTTGGTATATTGATATCTTAATAATATAGGTATATATATGAATAACCAGAATCACATGTTACAGGCTGTTACACAATTAAAGTGCACTTTTCTGAAAATCAGCTCTTAACAAATTTCATCATCAGAAATTATACAGTATGATGCAAATGTATGGAATAAATTCATTTCAAAACAAGACGAAATCCGAAAAAATCCAAAAAATAGACTTCAGAACTTTATTAATTGATGTATTTTTTAAATAGACGACCCTTCGTTGTTCAATTTTCAGTAGCAGACCTCTGCAAGATTCAGTTAATCAGATGATAATCCATTTTAATTTCAATTTTCCTATGCAAAATGTTGACTGTTGAATAGACGATCAGTAGACCTTTCCAACGAGGTGTCACATGACACCTGTTTTCATTTGAAAAAATCATTCATTTCGTCATTACTCCACCACCGGTGACGTAACATCTCTCATATGGATATCATGAGAAGAGGCTTCAAAAATGAAACCTCACGTGTTTTTGGAATTTTTCCAAATGTCGCCCATTTCTGAAATAATGAATTTATTCCATACATTTGCATCATACTGTATATATTTGATACTATAAGGAATCAGTGTAGAAGTCATAAGATAAACATACCAAGATGATTTAAACGTCAACCACTTATAACAAATGAAGTAATATTTCCGATTTATTGGTAGGTATTTCCTGATGAGAAGAAACAATTCTGACGTTTTCTACATTCATTTTCAAATAACGGTCGAGTAAGTTAGATTTAGTTAATATTGAACTAAGCATAAATAAACGTTACGATTTTGGATCAATTTCTTTTCTAAATACTGTCTGTAGGTTAATCGAGGAGGTGGTATATTCATTTTACTTGATTTTTTGTATTTTCTCTTCTTGTTTTCATCTTTGGACGTTTCGGGACCGAATCTGCTCCCGTTCTCAACATGAAAATGCAAAATATTTCTCTTTGGAAGTTGTGCTGCTTATAGTTTGACACTGAAAACTGTCAATTCAATTTCATCACTATAAATATTTATTGTATTTTTTTACACTCAAAACAAGTGATATAACTCACTTATTGAGTGCTCACATTTATTCATCAAACAATTTATTCATTTCTATGTATTTCTATATGTATATGTTTTATATATGTATCTCTATTTCTCCTGATTATTCATGAATAAATGTTATTATTATTGATACTATGAAGTATTGAAAATATAAAGCAGATTTAATACTATAGGTACACATCAGTAAAAAGTTCGATATTATCATCTTTGGTGCTTGAAGAGTTTACTTCTTCAAGTCAAAAACTCCATAATCAATTGAAGGGAATATTTTCATGATCATTTACTTCAACAGAAGACTCGAAAAACTCGTTTGAAATCAAAACTCTTTGAAACAAGATCGGTGATTTTCATTTCGAAACGTGCTACCACTTCGAAGTGAGATAATGTGATAATATGATCAACTTGATCTAAGTAGAAACATCACGTTCTAATGCAAAGCTTTTATTTTGCTTATAAGATCTCAATTCGATCCTAAGAAGGAACTATAAAATCTTGAAGAAAGTGTATATCGCTCGAGATGAGAAATCATATTCCTCTTCGGAATCAACAGTGATATCTTGAAATGTACGTATTATTTGTATTAATCCTCACAAGAACCTTTGGTTTTAACCTAAGGATCAAGGCTGATGGTGGACACATGACTGCGTCCGAAATATGTTCCCCTAGATAATCTTTTGATAATTGAACGTTGTGGAAATGATTTTGTGTTTTCTAAACCTTTCATATACATATATAGTTATTTCACTTCTTCAACTGAAAGCTAATTTGTCTTATCAGAAGTCGAGTCAGAAGTAGAGTTATTCCACCTCTAGTTCCTGATTAACTCTATATCAGAAGTTTTCGAAATTTTTAAGAGAGGCAGTGGAATGTCTCAATCGAAGAAAATCACAAAATTTAATACAGAGATTCCAACAAAATTCTAAACAAGAGCATCGAACGACGGTAATATCGTATCCTTTCAAGTTGAGTAGGAGAATGGAATTTCTTAGGTTGAAGTTTTTTCTTCAGCATCTCCAAATTTTAATGTTTACTGTGTATTATGCAAGATATATCTTCGGCTATACCAAATTAGATCAAATTAACTGGCTGAAACGATATAGCACAGATACAGAGAACCCACACCCGAAACGAGTCAATGAAAACGCTAGAGAGGCCAGCCCAAACAAGGGACGACTATCCCTGCAGGAGCGAAACGGCCCAGTGAGGGCAGTGAGACAGTCGAGCGTCCTGCTGCGGTCATAAGGGCGTTTATTGTTTCGGGAATCTCCTGTTACAACAGTCGACGATCTGCGAATTTGCCGAGAGATTTATATCGATGCTCTCATAGAGCAGGATCCCTTGAGTTATGGACCTGTTGACTGTTTTATCCTTGTTTTATACCATCAACACTTCGGTGGTCCTTGAGCAGGATCGAAGACCAGTACTTAGAGGTATATCGATAATGTTTTTCCTGATTTGATTTCTCATATGACATGCAGGGTATTTTCGAGGGTAGGTATTTTTTTGATACGAGTAAAGAACTCATGATGGGCGTGTTGCTGACGAATGGCAAATTCGAAAAACTTGATCAGATAGCACATCGAAAATGTTTAGGCAACATCCCGAAGAACTCAAAACTGTATTTTTCACACCATGCACTTAACCATGCTGAGTTCGAAGAGCTCGATATCTCTTCTCTTATTGATATTGTTCGAATTCCACAAGATTTTCAGAATTATTATACCCCATACACTATAGGAAAAAAATTGAGCAGTGGTATATATTGGTGAAAAATCCATCTATCACAATGGACTGATACAATACAATTCACTACCAAATAACTTGTAGCTGATTAATGGGATTGGAACATTTTGAAAGGAATTCAAGAAACATCTATACTAAAATGTGATATTGACATTTCATCTCATATTTTTATACTTTTCTTGTACAAATAGATACTATAGGTTTCCATTGGGTACCTATAACAGCTGAGTCAATTAAGAATCATTTTCAGTTGAACTTAAAAAAAAAGATTTCTTCTTGAGTGTGAGTCTTATTCTACTGATGCCTTCTTAATTTTGTCAAAGATATAATATTCACTATGTTCCCTGCTATAAACAAATCAATGTAGTTTCTTTTGGGAATAATAAAGTTGATTGATTGATGGATTGATATTAGCTCGGATATTAACTAATTTCTCTTACGGATTTGCAAAATGTTGTTCTGATGGTTTGTTTTCTTGTCACACACTGGAAAAGACACACTGGAAATGGCAAAAACATGACAAACGACATTCTCGAATTTATGAATCTTTGAAATGACTATTTGTGTACCTAGAAAAATGTTATTGGCACCCTGAATTCGAATATAACATCCTTTACATGATATCCGAAATCTCCATACACTGAAGTATAGATAATACAGAATGACAGTTCTTTTTTTCGAAATGTCCAGATATGAAATGTTCCAAAGAAATATTGATCACTTGTGATAAACATATAGCATAGAGGTAACCTTTACAACATCTGAAATCTCTGAAATCTTGGAGAAAATAGTTCATTGATTCTAATTAAAACTCTTGAGTCAACCAAGGATGAGGATATATTTATCTGCTCAAGTAATTGTAAGTAAATGTGAACAAGGTTTAGGTCCAAAATACATATATAAATACTTATTGGAGCTTCTATATATATTTGCTTACTGGATTTCCAGTAAAATCATAAGAAGACTATAGGGGCTATGAGAATAAATACGTATAGTTCTTACTTTCCCGTCGGATGATCCATTAACGATTCTTCTCGCCTCTCATATTTCTCATCATCCTTATTTTGAATCTAGGATTCATGGTTTTCAATCTATATACCTTCCATCAGAATCAAAATATAATTTATCAAATTATAATAGAACTGAAGAGCATCAGCAACCTATTAGTTGAAATCTTGGTTGAAATAGTAAATTTCATGTGAGAAGTAGGTATATAACAGCCGTGAACCGAAAATACAGGCATAATAATCTCACCACTGGAGGGCAACCTCAGCTCAACAGCAAGCGAGAAAGTTCATCAAAGAGGAGCCTCAGCAAACTATTTTAAGTATATAGTAGTATTTTATATATAGTAGCAATGATTATGGAAAAGGCTATTGTATCCATATCAATTCATCTGCTGCATCTGAGATTTACTAGACATATCGACTTTCTACCTCTACAAGTGTGTTTCTCAAAGCCTCATAGTTCTTGCATATTCCTACCTGATTATTTAAGTACATGAAACACTTCATAAATCATTGAATCGAATATTCTCTGGATGGTATTTGTTAAAACAAATGGAAATTATCTTAGGGGGTCCATACACCTGGTACCACAGAGGATTGAGGAGTCGGTGGGGTGATTACAATTACACTTTTCAGACTAACATCCCTATGCTATGGTCCTTCTGCTCCCACAGTGTTTGCGACGAACAGTTGAGAACTAGCGGTCAATATAATCATACCTATAGACTCACTTCGCAAAAAATGGCCAAAAGAAACATACTATAATTACAAATATTCGGTTCCTCCTAGGATAGTTGACAATTATGTTGAATTGGACGAACTTTACACACAAAAAAATCCAGTTATACAAGTCTCTATTCAAAAACATTCTTCAACTGCTAAATGAAACATTTTAACTAAGAAATGTCATCTGATGAACGTCAAACGTCAACGTTTTCAACGTGAAACAGGTCACCTTTTCAAATCACTCTTTTTGTTTCAAAAAGGTCACATTTATAGGTACAAGTATCATTTAAGTTCCACCCCTTCTTCATTTACCATCTTTGTCATACTCGTTTACCACAATGAGTCATCTCACTCACTTATGAAGACTTGTTTCATCAGAATCGTTAGTTGTCTACGGATACCTGATATGTAAGGACTCACAATCTTCCATTAAACATGCCAGACAAGCACATCATCATCATCGCTTGTGTCTGAGCGATACACCAAAAGCAAGTAATTTACATAGGATTCCTAAGAATGTAGGCATAACAAGGTGTGAACAATCCCATCAATAACCCATTCCTACCATCAATACTTATAAAAAAGTTGCTTCGAACCTATTCGGCTGTTCAATAAACAGAAATATGCTAATTAACGGTAATGGACACGACATCCCATACGAAGATTAACGGTTTGTTTACAAAACACACGGAACCACAGAACACAGAACGCATAGAATTTCAGGAGTAGGTGTTTGTGAGTAGTTATACTAACCTTATGAAGTGGCCATTGGAGGCCTGCCTTTGCAGATCCAGATCAATCTTGAGACCGTTCGCGTACAGCGTTTTCACCGAAAAACAATCACTATCACCGCACAATTGTCCTTTATTATTTGACAACAATAATTCACTTATCGCTCTGCGTGTGTATTTCTTTACAAGTCGCGGCGCTCTATGCCTGTCTGTGAGGCCGGTAAAGGTGCGATCGCACTGAGCCTGCGCGTTGAACATCTGATCGCGTCGACCAATGGCGACAGTAGGCGGCGCCACAGTCTTTCTCTCGTCGCGTTATGCTTGAAAAACAGAATGGGCGACTCCCACCTATTGTTATGTTAATTTTTTGTCTCTTATTCCATTGTACAGGTGTTTCTGGATTGTGTGGCGTATACGGGAGGTTTTTTTCTTATTGAGAAAAAGTCTACGAGAGGAAATAGCCTCCTCTTATTCGCTTTCAATGGAGGTCTGTTCCGAAATAACGATTCAGGTAGGTACCTGTGTGGACTTGACAGTTAATCAACACGTTTCATTGGATTCTATTATCAAGATTTTTCAAGCGTTTTATTCATTATCTACATTTAAATTATACATATACCAATATAATGTTGGAGGTGGATTTTGATACCTATGTTATACTACTTAGGATCCAAGAGCATTTATACTTAAAATATGTATGTACCTACATATAATATAATACATAATAATATAAACCTAGATGTCAATGGGAGTATAGGTATTTTTCGCGTTCAAGTTATGTTCTACTTCTGTTGGCAAAGAATTCCAAAGCTTCTGATGAGGAATATTGCCCGTTGAAGTCGCCTTTTTTTTACGGTCTCCTAACGAAGTCAAAGTATATGAGTGAGTGTGCATGGCATCACCCACCATCAGGCAGATGGAATCTAAGCGCATCCACCGTATGTTTGGGTGCTGAACCCCATAGGTATGTGAGAATAGTAAGTATTCTAAAACTGGCCGTATATCTGATGTGCTTTGTATAGATCATGAGAAGCTGAGAATAAAAATCCGAGTTTTTGTGAAGCAGCTTTCGCGATGGGTTGGACATGAAATTCCCATGGAAGAGTAGGTACCCACTCGTTACTAATGATGGAAATATATCGAACATCGATATAGGTATACTTAGTGGTCTTGGTGGGAATGGTGGTAGCAGACATTTGTTATATCAGGCATACTGATGGGTTCCCCCTTTCTAGAAAAAATACAGGCTTGACTTCTGGGTGGACTTGAATTTAACTATTAGGTTGTTGGTTCCTCGCAGGCTGTGATATCAGCAAGATTTTCATTGACAGCGTCGACCTGCTTCCATCGTAAGTTCTTAGTTTTATGGGAAGAAATGGGAATTCTAGATGAGAACGCAGTATATGGAGAGTATACTATATTATCTGTGGATAGGTGGTGGTTCCCAACAGACCATTGATACGAAGTAGGAACAATGTTGCATGGTACCAAAATTGTGGAACGCATGAATTGATGGCAATGGTATCAGACGATACTCCGTCCACCACCACATATGGAGCGATCTAGCCTGAAAGAAAACTCGATATAGAAGTTGGCATTGCTGAGGTGGTGAGTCGTATGATGGTATATAGTTTGTGAGGACGTTCTTGGTGCCAAAGACTGTTGAAGTCATATCCAACGCCACAGCTAGAGATTCACGATGTTTTTCTAATAAAGCTTGTCATATATGGGTGACGTCGGCAAGTAAATCTCCAGTTGATCTTCGGTGGCCATAATGACTGTATAGTACCATCCTTCCAGCGATACTTCGTGTAGTGCATGATTTCGAGTGACTTCGGGAATTGGAAGGATTCTGCCGCCTAGTGTGAGATGAGAACTCGACCTTTAGCTCAATTGGCAGAGCTTAGGGCAGAGGTTGTGAGTTCGACTTTCACACGGGGCGCTGATGGAGTTTTTTCATTTTCCATTGCCACTCGAAATCAGGGCTTCTCATCTTCATCATTAACAATCTTTCAATTGCACAGCATGTTTGTAAGGTTAATTTGCTTTTTGCTTCAGGATGTCAACAACAGTTCGTATTTGGTTGGACTTTGAAGCATTTTTGTTTCCTTCTTTCTTTCCTTCAATATCCTCATACCCCTGGCACCTATATATACATTAGAATCAGTTTGCTGCAGTCCAAGACGGATTCATTTAGACTTGAAAGGTGCAAGAGTATTGCTATGCTTGTAGAGTGTACATGAATAACGAATGAGTTTATATATATATGACTGAATACCTAAAAGAATCAGAGATTATAGGTATAGATCTGTCAAAAGTATGATGTATTCTTCCCCATATACAAGAATGAAAAATGTCCACGATGATTGAATTAGTTGAATAAATTCGAGCCACGCGCGTATTATAACCGCCTCATTTACTTCCATATTCAATTGGTCGAACAAAAAGCTTATGTTTATTTCAGTCCCGTCCCACCCATTGTCTGTCATGTTGCCAAAATGCTCTCTGAAATATATACACTCTGACATATGCAACACATCATTGCCGAAAGGACCCGAAAGCGTGTGGCTGGCCCCATATACTATATGGCCATTATGTTATCAGTGGCGTATATACGCAACACTTTGTGTGGCTTGTTTTTTTGTCAGTCAGTCTGTGTTTCAGGTTCATGATTGAAATATTCCAGGTAAAGTATTCGTTTCTATGAATATGTTGGATAATGGAGATGTGGATTCATATTATCTTCACTTTCCTTCATAGTATATCCGACTACAATGTACAAGCATGTACAAGTACGTTTTAGTGGGGAGGCAAGGCATAAGATGGAAGCTTGGCGAGGAGTCCGTGGTGCCAGACTCGATCGAATGCCTTGGAGATATATCAAGTGCCACGGCTAAGGTTTCACCATATTTTTTAATAGATTGCTGACAGTTGATCTCTGATGCCTGAAGCCATATTGCCTATCGTTGATAGTACCTGAATGTTCCAGGTATTTCATGTGCTCGATGTTGATATATAGCTTTCTCCATGATCTTTGAAATAATAGATATAGCAGTGCGATTCGTCTGTAGATGCTAGGTAGGGTCTTTTCGTCTTTTTTAGGAACTGGTTGTACTCTTGCAATTTTCCAGTTGGACGGGAAGATCCCCAATTTGTCAGAGTAGTTTAACAAGTTGCAGAGAACAGGTGTTAGTTCGGGAGCACATTTCTTGAGAACAATCGGTGGGATTCTGTCGGAGCCATGCACAAGCTTTCTTGGTGTTGAGACCCAATTGAATCGTACGTTGGCGAAAGGTGATCTCGGGCATATGACTGTCAATTGGCGTTATGTTTGGAGGTAGTTTTCCCGATGAATCCATAATGGAATTTCCAGCAAATAAATGGGCATACGCTATAATGGGATGTATTCCTCGAATTTAGGGGGATATTTAAATATATGCAATTACCTGTTGTAGCCCTCATAAATGTACGCCACTGTGCGACGTTGCCATTGTCGTCACATTTACATCACAATGGCCATTATAGGGTAATTACGAAATATTCTTGTTCGTGCTAATATTAATATTTCACCCTCTCTAGAGGGTACTCTGGTGGATTATTGCAGTTTTATTATACCGTTTTTTATTGTACTGGCATTATGCTCTTGTAGAAATGGATTTGCATATATATGTTAGTATTGAATGTTTCGAATTAATTCGACCTAGTGTGGTGTTAATATAATCGTTGATTTATTGTGTGGTTTATTTAATTTCTCAGGCATCAGGCATACTTTTTATTGTTGTGAGGTTTACTCATTGCCTATATAGATAGAAGATTCAATTTATGACATCTTCAATATATTCACATTGAGTACCTACATATGATCACAAGTTTGAGAAAAATTCATCATTTGTCTATATGATCGTGTAAAAAGTAATACTTTCTCTAATCTTTAGAGGGTGCTAAACATACTCTAATTCTCTATTGATTACAAGTTCAATCTGATGGAGATAACTTTTTTGATGTCATTTGATTTTGTATGTATACGAACATGGTAACTATTGGTATAGGTAATAATATAGGTACATAATATTAATTAATAATTATCACTCAAAACGTTATTCCCCAAAATCTTTGGTTCTATAATATTATTCTCAATTCAATTCATGCGAGAAATGAAACAGCTGTTTCTGCATATTGACCATTTGCGACGAAAGTGTCCAAATAGCTGTTTCGGCAACTTGACCATACTTTTGGCAACTTGTCCACTCTTGGTAACTTTGATATAAATAAAAGTGTCAAAATTGTTTAGATTATAGTGAGCAGTAGTAGTATTGGAGAATCAAAAAACAATTGAGCATCACGTTTTAGAGATTGGACGAAAAATTCTTTTTTATGATGAAAACAATTTCATACTTTCAAGTACTATAGACAAAAAAAGCCATATGAAAGATAACCATACCTATTCAATACTGCCTGTAGGTTATAATCGAGGAGGTGGTATACATTCATTATTCCATGATTTTTCTGGGATTTTCTCTCCTCGTCTCTATAATACAAATTGTCAATGACAAGCTGGTGAATTTTTCTTTTTGGCTCTCTGATAGAAAAGTTCTCTAAAGGCAGTGACATTTTGGGGCAAATCATCTGATTTGTCCTCACTATACACGTATATTGACGAGGAGAGAGAATCAAAAAAAAAAAAACTGGAATAATGAATATACCTACCTATTCAATTTCCGTCTATACTCTTTCAGAACATCAAGTGGGATTGCTATAATGCCGGCAATCATTCTTAAACCTTATTAGCCGTATTGCCGATATACATCCCCACATTATATTTATCATTTCTTGCTTTCACAGGATAATCGCGCATTTCAAAGAAATTCCCGCAAATTCCCAAATGCAACAAAAGAGCCTGCGAACTGCTAACTGAAAGAGGTTCAAAGCTCCGGCTCTTCCGATGCATGCAGATTTTCAAATCCTCAGATTTGGCGTGCAACGATCGGTAACCTAGCGACGACATTCGATTGTTCTGTCGTGCAGGTGTCCAATCAATAGCACCTGGTGCTTCGTGTATACCGAGGACAATGTGAAATAGAGAGAGAATTTTGGGGAATACCGATTCGGGAGGTCCGACCAGACGACGTGTCGCCGAATATTCATTCATTTGTCTTTGTGATGCCTGGAGTTTCGACTGTCTCTATAGATCTTGTACAGGGTGATCCTTGTCGATGGGCGAGTGGATTGATAATGAATTATTGGCATTCAATCACTCGACTGTGTCGTTAGGAACCTAAATTAATTTTTGCAACACTCATGACATTATAGTTCATTCTTGACTTTTTCGAGAAACCAGCATGTCCAGATATTTCTTATTCTCCATAACAAAATATCATGTGAATGTTGGTGATTTGGCAACATTCTGCAGAATGCTGAGAACTGACAGGACCACGCCCACAGATAGTGCACGGGGTTGTCACGTTCACCGATTCAAATGTCCTCTAGTATGTAGTAGTAGTAGTTGTTTATTGAAAATAGGAAAGCTTAATATACAAACATCTCGAGCATCCAAGAATCATCAAACATCACACATATACATGTATAAAATTCACAATATAAATACTAGGTTATCTGGTTATATCAACAGCAATTTAGAGTTATGAAGACACATATTCAAAAACCGTTAAAAATAATACTAAAATGTTACAGATACATAAACAATCGAGCTAACAGCACTAATCGTACATAGAATACTGAATACAGGTACAATATCAAATTTAAGAAACGATTATTAAATAGGATATAAGATGTTATATGCATTTCAATACAATACCTTCCCGTCCAACAATCACATATTAGTTTCAACATAATTCGATAATGATGATTTGGAAGAAGATGAAGATACTGATGATTTTATATGCACAGGTAGTTGTTGTTGTTGTTGTTGAATTAATTTAACCCTTTGAAAAATAGCGATCTCATGCTCATACTGGAATTTGTTCTATGGATATGAAAGTCAGTCCTTATTCGTGTGCCATAGCTATGAATTTAATCATTTCTTGTTATAAATCCATTGAAATAGGAAGGCCTTTGTTCAATTTATAAATAAAAGTCATACCATTTCATACTCATGTAAAATAAACAAGTATTAACTGGAAACCTTTGCAATGTATCTAACATCAGTTTAATTGGAGTATATCTATTACATTTCAGTATTAGTCTAATTCCTCTATTTTATTGTAGTTTTTGCAGTTGGGAAATTCGATTTTGGTTGAATAAGTAAATTACTGCTGTTGCACAATAGTCAAAGTCAGGTTCAATAATAGAATTGTAAATTGTTGCTCTAGCAAACATCGACAGTGCTTTTGCAATTCTTGAAAAAAAGTAAATTTTTTTAGAAATTTTTCTAATGACATATTCTCCATGACTATTGAATGTTAGATTATATACTTGAATTCTTCTACAATCTCCAAAGATGTATATTTTCAATCACTATGTCTATTGAATTCACAAGTATGTTATTATATTTATAATTAGTTGTCGCAATCATTACCTTGGTTTTAGTTACATTTGATTTAAGTTTATTTGTCGGCAGATATCTTTCAATATTTGCTAATGTGTTGTTCATTTCCAATATTGCTTGGTCCAAACTGTGATTTGCACAATACACCAATGTTTCATCGGCAAATGAGTTAACAAAGCAATTCCCTGCAATTTGCTGAATATCATTTATATAAAGAATAAACAGAAGTGGCCCCAAGACGCTGCCTTGTGGTACTCCAATATTATTACTAAATTTATTGGAATAACTTGAGCCTATTTTCGTTTTTTGACTTCGATTTTGAAAATAATTATCCATCCAATTATAAAAAGTACCAGCTATTCCATAATAACTCAGTTTCTGTAATTAAATGTCCCTATCAATTGTTTCAAATGCACCTTTCAGATCAAGAAAGACTGCAATAACATACTTGTTTTCATCTAATTGTTTTTTCCAATTTGATAAAGTATATTGAAGAGCAGTTTCACATGAAAAGATTTTCCTGAATCCTGATTGGTGCTCACTGAGGATGTTATTACTATTCAAATAGTTCATCAGCTGTGTATGAGCTGCCACTTCTATCACTTTCTCAAGAGTTGGTATAGAGTATTTATGGGTCTGAATTTACTTGCATCTATATGGTATATTTGGAATATATATTTGAAATTCTCTCAAATATCAAAATGTCGACTAATTTCATGTCAAATAGCTGTCAGCTGATATTTCGCTGCTATGGCAACTATCATCTGCCGAAAAAATAACTATTCTCTGTGGTAGCGGAAAACTAAACACCCAGTATGTTGAATTAAGTTTACATCCTGTAACCCATCATTGTTTTCATTTGGAATCCATAAAGATACCTGAAATTTTTTGAAGAATTGGAAAAATCAGTCCAGATATAAGTAGATGGTGACATAATAATATTCTGAAATGAATTAGAATGTTTTTTTGGCAAATATTACATTTTCATTCATATAGTCTATAAACAATGGAAAATATATATACACAAGTTGTTTCCAAAATTGGGGCGATAAATTAACTGGTTGATATGGAAGACGGAAACACAAAATGAAATGAATTTTTTGTTGAAATAAAATATTTTGGAAGATACTGAGCTTCAAACATTGCCTGAAACTTTCGTAAGTCGTTGATCAGGGATAATAGCTCAACCGAAACGTTTGTTTGCGGCGAGATCACAAGCATCGGAAGTATCAAAGATTTTTGCAATGCTGTCGGACGTTTGATAATACTTAAAAGATGTATAGATTGGAGGGAATTTATAGTACCATTATGACTCATATAAGTAGAACACCTATTGCCCCAATTTTGGAAACACCCTGTATCACCAGAAGTATCATTGATTTTTGCAATGCTGCCGGACGTTCAATAATAGTTAAAAGATGTATAGTTTGGTGGGAATTTATCGTACCATTTTGTCTCATATAGGTAGAACACCCCTATTGCCCCAATTTTGGAAATACCCTGTATATAAGGTACAGAGATATTCATGTCTTGTTCATCACCGTACAAACAATAAAAACCGTTACTCTATAAACAGATCCAAACTTTCCAGTGTCCTTATTCTCGACAGCAAAAAACAGCACCCTTGATAACCTGACTCTTTGTTCTCGACTGATGCCTTTATCAATAGTACAAATCAGACATGGGTCAATCTTAGAAATCCCATCTCGAAACCAGGAAATGTAAAATCAACAATGTGGCATTTTTAATACGGGGGAATCGGATCCTTGATCTTTTGAATTCTTTATCAGATCGCCGAAATAAAAGACGAATAATCTGCCAAACCTTGAGGGTCCTTTGAAGTCTAATCGAAAATAAATACTTATATACGTAATCGATAGAACGAGTGATTGGTTAAAACGAAATGTGGACGATTTTTTCTTTCACTCTGTCTAATGGGATTTTACACTTATTGGGCAATTTATATTTTGAGAGATTAACTCGAAAAACTAACAAACGTCCCTTTTTCAGAAAGATTTCTGTCGGAACTGAGGATATATTGAGCAGAGATAAGGATTCTTCAAAGGAAATAGCTGGCATTGAGTACCAGATGAATTATTTTGTGAGCAAATCTATCTTTGTAGCATTATGTTCCGTATTGATCCTGGAGGAACATCTATGAAGTGCTTACCAACGGCGCTATTGAGTTAAAAAAAAGTCGCACTGAATCAAGGTTTTGCTTATCAAATTGCTCCTGGAGATATATATTCTGGACATATCTGCATACTGATGACGCCTAACTATAGGTATTATGGAACAATAGTTTGAGTTTGTGAAATGAAAATTTTTGAATATTTCCTTTTGGTGAACCATATGCTACGAACAACTCGACAACTAATTTTTTCCAGAGAAACAGAAAGAACGTAATTTTTCAGTGGCCGCATTATTGAAACCGATAAACGACGGTTATTTTTCAAATCATCAGATCCCTATTATTTGAGAAATCAAAATCCATCTATAAAATCGGTAACATAGAGGTATGTGTGCATAAAATTGAATTATATGTGAGTTTTTCTCTCAATACAGAGTCGAATATTGTGTGATTGTCAATTCTTTTCAAGGATTGGCCAAAGATTTTGAGTATCCTGACAATCAGATCTTGTTTGGGAGCCCGGCCAACATCGTCAGTCTCATTCTTGATGATTTTTTAGAGAATATCCATTGAACTGAATTCGGACAATTTCAACATAATTATTGTTTTTTTTTTTGGAATAAATCATGAGGATGTTCTTGCTGGGACAAGCCATGATTTGACTCAAATAGTTAATGTCGATTAATCAAATAAATACCTAGCATGAAAACATCAGATTTCAAGAATGCTAAATCAATTATCAAAGGCGAATATGCTCCGTTCATCTAAAAAAAAGGCTGAGAGGGGTGAAACTTTCGAAATATCCGAGTTCAGATGCGCAAGGAAGAAATGGGCAAATTATTTTACATGACGAATTTAGTGCAGAATTCGATGTTATCGACTTTTGCCATGCACACTTCACGTAACGTACTTCCAGAAGAAATTCTTTCCCAGGCAGATGCAGTTGAAGATGATGAATGGAAATCTGAATGATTATCTTCACATCTCTTTATTTTTCCAGGAATTCTTCAATTTCCGTTGAATTTGTTATCGTTTATTCGTTTCGAATGGAGTTCTTCGAATCATTTCAGAGTTTTATGTTTCGATGAAAAAATATTAAGTCACATATTTTCACAAATTCATTGGATGGTAGACTGTATATTAAGTCCCGAAAAATCATTGGAACGCATTTTATTTCTTCAAAAAGTCCAAGTACTCATAGATATCAACATTTCGAACGTTTTAATGGAATTTCATGATGATCGGTTATTTAATTGAATAGATATGAATGAATATGTGACTTTCAGAACTTGTTTCGCTTCTCCTGGAAAACATACTTTATGTGACTTAGTACACTCTACCTCTGAGGTACTGATATAGGTAAATAAAATTGTATCAATAAAATGTTCATCACTGAAAAACACACCCATGCTCTCTTTCAATTTTAAAAATTTGAGTTCATAGAACTCATAAAATAAAACTTCCCAGAAATAGATGATGATAATAAAAATATCATGATTCCACCCTTATACGAGCTCCATTCAATCCTTTTAATTAAAAGTGTCTGCAATTGATTAAATCCTCGTAAAACGACACCATTACTCACCCCAATGATTTGGCAGAGTACACACACCCTCCACTCTTGAGAATTGTGCGGGGTAAACTCATCAGACGGGGTTAGCATCGTCAACAATGGCACTTCTAGTGGATTTTAATAAGAAGTCTTCACTAATAATTGATGGGACGCTGATTGCAGAAGAATCTAAAATATAAAAAATAATACCTATACCATATTATATGTTGTCTAAGAAATTTCAATCTGAAGTCTTATAAGGTGGATTAATGCACACCGATGTTTCTGTATAACCTTTCTTTTTTCTGTTCTGGTTCCCACTAAAAGGGATATCCTGTAATGTTCAGAGAACATCGTGAGAACCAAGAGGGAAATGAGGTAGGGTTATATATATGTGGAACACCACCCTTAGCAATGTGTTCCAGAGCCTTGCTGTTCGTTGGAAGAACGAGTCTTTGGAAAGAGATGTTCTGCAGGTCTCCAAAGTGACCACGAAGGGGTGCGATGCATCGACTCGACGAGTTAATCTCGCGGGCACTGCCAAGGGAGGAACAATTGTTGATATTCCAGAAGAGCATCGTCCATGAAAATATTGATAAAATAGAGCCAGATCGCCAACTTTTCTACGGTGTTCCAGAGACGTGAGTGGGTTTGTGAGCGAGGCATCACCCACGAGACGAATTGCCCTTTCTTGGACAGGATCCAACAGTTTCAGGGTATGTATAATATTATACAAGGTGTCCGCTAAAAGGAGGTCAATCCATTAACCACATATTCCTTGAACAAAAACAATATGAGTTTCTAAATATCATTTTTCATTTTAGCCCTTCATATTCGGTATACAGGGTGTCAAAGTTGGAAATTAAAAACTGTTTTTTGCTAATTACTCGCGTATTTGATAAGATATTAATCTCAAAATGGGTATACATTACTTATGCACAAAGAGTTACATCGTGTGAGGAAAACAAAACAGAAAATAACTGTCAAATATTCAAGATACTGGGGGTCAAGTTCACACTTACCCCCATATTTTGTTTGTACGTGCGCTAATGACTTCCTATCTATTTTCCTTCAAGTGTTCAATCACTTTTGAGTATTTTTTGTTTCCTGTAAAATTTCGATTGAATCATTTGTTTTTAAGATAATTCGAAAAGTTCTGGTTATTGTTTGATGCCTATGCGGCTTAGGTAATCTCATAATGTTCACATACTCCATATTTCGTCGAAATTGAGGGCGTATCTTTTCACGTACGAAAAGGTAAATATGGAAATACCGGGTGCTCGGAGCAAATGTACTAAAATAATTTTTACAAAAAAAAAAAATTAAAAAGTGTAAAAATTATTTTAATACATTCGCTCTGAGCACCCGGTATTTCCATATTCACCTTTCCGTACGTAATAAGATACGCCCTCTTCCAATTTCGACGAAATAATTAGGAGTATGTGAACATTATGAGATTACCGTAAGCCGCAAGGCATCAAACAATAACCAGTACTTTTCGAATTATCTTAAAAACAAATAATTTTATCGGAATTTTACAAAAATCAAAAAATACTCAAAAATGATTGAACACATGAAGAAAAATAGATAGGAAGTCATTAGCGAACGAACAAAAAAAATATGGGGGTAAGTGTGTACTTGACCCCCAGTATCTTGAATATTTGACAGTTATTTTCTGTTTTGTTGCTGAAGTAATGTGCCAATTCTGAGATTAATATCTTATCAAATACGCGAGTAATTAGAAAAAAACAGTTTTTAATTTCCAACTTTGACACCCTGTATATCGAATAAGAAGGGCTAAAATGAAAAATGGTATTTAGAAACTCATATTATTTTTGTTCAAGGAATATATGGTTAATGGATTGACCTCCTTTTATGTATAATCTCTTTCCGTTGATTCAAATATATGTACTTATATTAATCGAATATTTTTTGTGGTTCATATAGTTTTGATGATAGGATATTTTCACAAAATAGCAACATTTCAGAAAAGTCATGAGTTTTTTATTGTATTCATCACCTACAATATAAAATGGGGTATATTGAAATACCCCATACGATACCAGATAAGTTTCGGGAAACACAATAGCTGTTATATTGTATATTGTACCAAAATGGAGCCAATATCCTGCAAAGATTCGTGCTACAGGGAATCATCGCGTCTTAGAAGCAATATCATCCCACTTAAACCGCTGGACAACCAGTAGGTATATGCATCTACAACTAGGAAAAAGCCAAGTACTCAAAGTGGGATGCAATGGTCACAAAGAGAGATTAACTCAAAGTCATTTCGTGTGTGTCTACCTGCGGATCGACACGGGTTTCGACCTGTTGGCTCTCATCAGTGCAGGGCTGTCCCAGATGGCATTCTTGACCGCTATCTGGTGCGAAGTCGACCCAACGTAAATGCATAGCATTTATACCCCAGGAGGCGTTCAACGTTCGCGAACGCCGAACGCCATCTGGCAAGGAAAGAAACACTCCAAAACAAGATCCCATTTCAGGTGAAACACCTACGATTTGATTCGTCTATACCAATTATTGCATAGATTTCGAGAAAATGTACCTACTCCAATGTTCTGCGTGGCATATAGCCAGGAAAGTAGTTGTTTTTCTTCCGCGTTATCTACCATTTTCGCTCATTTTATAAACTGATGTTTTAATGACTTTGACTTCCTCTCTCTTTGTGAGGTATGCATCTTCTTCATTTGGCTTAAGAAGCAAGATCATTTTGCTTGAGAAGCAATATCATCTTGCTTGAGCATCTTGTTCATAGTCGATCGAATTTCGTGATGCCCTGTATACTATTACTGATCTATACAAGCTGTTTTTCAGTTCAAAATTGGATTGAACTCTTGAACGGATATGCTTTTGCTGGTAGTGGTTTCGATGTAATCGCAAGGAAACTCATCAGCACTGTCAATTTTTTCCCAAGGGGCGAAACATAAGGCACGATTTAACATAGGCAAACAGTTCATAACCACTTGCTATAATCAACATCACAAACATAAATCCGAGAAGGAATACAAACAAATATCACCCCCTCACTACTTACGCCTAATCTCTTTACTAACACATCATCGGCAAGCACAGCACCAAGTATGAAAACAAAAGACGACAGACGTATGTGCTGGGTACGTTCAAACGACCTACAGGGTGAATCTAGTAGATCCGTGAAAAATGTTCATATATATATCATGTTATATAATATTTGTAGCTCGTATTAGCTGGAATTTGATAAATGATATGAATTCAAACAGGATGACGGCATCTGACTCCTGATGGTCCAATTAATATCATCTGTTCTGAAAGCCCAGTCACTAATATATAGGGATATTGCATCACTAATATGGCTGCTTCTAATATCTCAGTGCGTGATCAAAAATCATGATATTCTACCAACTTCTCATCAGAAGAAAATAATAGTTAAGCTGAAGATTTTTTTCGATTTTACCCATTTCGATGGTGAAACTATCCCACTAAATATGTAATGTTACAAAATATGGCCACAATATAATGTAGAGCTCTCTTCCGTAGATGAAAATACATTATTGAATCAATTTTGTGTGTAAGTTACAAAGTGACCCTTTCATTTTAGTTTCAATAGCAATATTGCATCATTTATATATATTCTCATTAGAATTGCAACATCACATGGACTATCTACAAACAATATCAGTGCAGCGTTTCATATGGAACTATCGGTAAATTTTCAATTGCAATGTTGCATCAAAAATGATACTTCATTGAGTTTGAAAATAACATAAGCTCATTACAAACAATATAGCTACAACTTATGAGATGCATCACATATTTGAATATGAATTTTGAAATATAGCTGAAATATAGAAAATGCTTCATTGTGTATCGATCGACAGACGCCATTTTAAGAAATGCCAACGCGATTATTGACAACACAGAATATCCAGAAAAGCATAGATATTCAATTGGGGTCTATATAATGCTTGAACATTTGAAAATGAAAATTTTCAGAATCAAGTATAGAATCTTCAACTTCCAAGTTTAACCGATAGATGAACTAATATGTTGATTCCTGATTATTCCATTTTATTATTCTTTCCTTATTTGTCGTTCCAGGTATTCTTGTGCAGTGCCAAAACCGTATCACCGTTATCGAAAACATTTTGAAATTGACTTACCTATATAAATTATGAAATTATCGACACGATCATCAGAAAATTGCTGCTATGTATAATTCATAACATAAAATATGTAATATTTCAGCTCTTCCTATTCTCTGTAGCCAGTAACCTCGAAGAATAGTTATTTGTTCCACTAGGCAGCAAAGTAGTAGATTGACTGCCGAAGCTGAATTCATAGCCGAGAGTAGCGAGGCAAGGAATTGAACATAGGCAGTCAATCTACTTTGCTGCCGGGTTGAACATATAATTTTTTCTCCGATTGTTCATTGATATAGGAGGATATTGTATTTGCAAATTATTACAATACCCACAATCTCTTCATTTTTCCTGTAGTGTTCAATTAAAATGAACTTTGATAGAAATGGCAGTTGTTGGAATGGTTGGTTGCTATGGAAATGCCCATAATAATTATAGTTTGACAATTCATGGAATTTCTGACAGTTGTGCGAAAAAATATCGGTATATTCAAATTATTATATAATAGACAGTGATAGCGACCTGGAAGTACTCAGTCCTCCAGAAATAAGGGAGGTGACAAAAAATATAGAGTTGAATTTGTTGCCATTGAGTATAATCACTTTGCTGCCTCTATAGGCAGGAAAAGTAATATATACCTACTTTGCTGATTGATATGTGTCAGCATAATTAATATTTGCTGCCAATCGGAGAAAAATACTTTTATATTGAGTTGCCTGTTACTAACTTTATAAGAAGTGAATGAATGTTTCAATCAATCAAATATAGAAATATCCTTCCATATCTGGTTGATTTCTGTTTGTGACAATATTATGATGGTTTCCTTAGAGAGAAGAATCGATTCTAATGAGGTTTCTTCTTTATATATGTTTATCTCCATTATGAATAAAAAAGGCTCATACGCAGTAGCTTCGCCATCTTGTTTTTTTGGTCTATGTTGCAATTTTCTATTTATACCGCATAACTAGAGCCATTCGGTTGCATTGTTCACCTTGTATATCCCACTCGTGAACATCGCGCATCCTCCCCATTCGAATAAATCCACTTTCCACTCGTAGACACTCGTAAAAATCCCTATTATACCGGCAGAGTATGTAAATACACGGTGCGACTGACGCTCTGTATAGAGACGGTCATTAGCACGAGACATCCCGTAGAGACGCAACCGAACTCTGCAGTGACATGTAGCATTGCTGCGGCTGTACAACGTATTATTAGTCTGTGTGGATGCGGAGTATTGAAGGCGATTATTTTATTCGTTGAATGACATACGCCATACATTCTTTCTAAGATATTGTAATGATATTCCCCTTGGAAGGGCTTTAGAAACATCAACAGGAAGGCAGGAAGACAACGATCATCCTGTATCACGCATCCCCGATTGCTCTCCAACCTCTCAATGATTCCTACATACACCAGCATATTTCCGAACACTCAATATATGCCGCAGTGACAAATAACGTCACAGAAGATTCTGGAATGTTCTGGAAACAATCGATGGAACAATTAGAGAGAGAGAGGTTTGTTCTAAGAAGCTTCTAGAACAAAAAGAAGGAGACGAAAGATCATTCGAGAAGGTTCTCGAACCAAAGCCTGCCAAGTGATCTCATATATAAACGGCCGAATAACTGCCGTCAATCAGTCGAGCAGCGAGTGTCAGAGAGACAGTTATATACCGCGTGATATAAATCGTTTTACATAAATAGTAGTTATAAGTTCGATATAAATTAGTGTTTCTTCATTTTAAATAAATCATTTCGAAAATAAATAGTGTCGTGTTAGCTTCTGCACCCGAATAACGTAACAATATTTTAGGAATATCAACGGGAGGGGTGGAGGGAAACAACAAGGAATGGAATTTTTCCAGAAATTGTATTGCTTTCCAAAGATATATTTGGTCTCGATATTTTCTACCCATGTCTATTCGTAAACATGCCTTGAAATATCGTAGAACGGTTGAAAACTTATGGGAATGTCCGCCCAGAAATTTCAATGAACTAGAAGAGTCTATACTATATATGTCAAACGGTATGAATGTAAGGTACAACTCAAATACATCGCTGTCTCAAGTAAGCTATGTGAAAAACAACAATTCTGAATCTAATAAATATTGCACTTGTTTTGACCTGTTGAACTCGAATTTGTAAGGTAATGCAGGGGGTTCCATTTGAAAAAACAAAGTTGCTGGCATTTCCATAAGAACTGGAAGTTCGCCAAATTGGATTTTTATCATCAAATCCAAAATGGTTGCTGACATTTCACCGTTTTCATTTTGCGAGTTATTGTTCGAAATTGTTGAGTTTCAGAGCTCATCTCGAACGTACCGTCATGGCCGCCATTTGGCGATAAGTCGAATAAAGGTTGTCGCTCACTTGTCCGTCACAGCACAGCACGGCACGTCCCGTTGAAAACTGGATAGGATTAAAATAATGTAAACAAATGGACATCCGCGGACTAGGCCGGCACGGCTCAGTCCGAAGCGGAAGGCGCCGGAACGGATTGCTGGTCTCCGATCCTATCCGGCGAAATTCGGAACGTGCCGTGATGGACTGGACAAGTGAGCGCACCGTCGACCAGCGCCTGGAAGCTTAAACTTGAGCAAACCTGTCTGATGCGTCTTTTCTGTCCAATTTTCTGGCATTCGGTGTTTAGAACTAGGACACAATGGACGAGGAAAAATTGATTTGCTGTGTTCAGAAGTACAAAGAACTTTATGACTTCAGTGATGCAAGCTATAACGCGACAACTACAATGTCTTCGTCATCGGAACTACTGCTGACATACATATTGAACTGATTCTAGATGATAACTGAATCACAGAATAGAGATTCAGGTGATCTGTGACTGAACTAGAACCAACAATATTCGGCAGAGCGGTAGTTTGCCGGTTACGGTCTGCTGGTTATCGCCGGAAAAGTAGGCGATGCTACTAACCGTTGCCGTCAGGTGACGGACGGCACTGTGCTGTGCTGTGACGGACAAGTGAGCGACAACCTTAAATGGTAGCGTGATTTGTATGATGTTTCGTTATTGCTCAGATAATCTTCCATTTCCACTCATGAAGCAAAGTCGTCAAGTCACCAATTATAATCAATTTATCGAAAAGATAAGAGTCCTGTCGTTGAATAAAACACAAGATATAAAGCATACTATGAGGAAGGAAATAACTCTCATACTCCATTACAAAATATTATGTTGATGTTGAAGACTTGGCAACAATGTGCTGCGAACTGACAAGGCACCGCCCACAATTCATGCGCCGTGTTGTCTCGTTTACCCTCAAACGTCCTCTAGTGTGGATCAATATATTAATATTATTATTATCACAAATGTATGTATAAGCAATAAGCCACAACAGATGAGGGAATATTTTGAGATAATTGATTTTTTATGTATAATTAGGGATATAGCCAATACAAAATTGAGAGTTTATGAATTGTTGAATAACTAATATTTCTGAAGTCAGTTTTTACTCGCGGTAAATTTTTAGCAGTTTGGAAATTACCGTGGCATCATTGTTGATGATTTTAGCAACTTGAAATCGAACAAAAAATTCCAAAATATATGAAATTGAAAGGTATTTGAAGGATGATTCTATTTAATTTAATTAATTCATTCTTCATTTATACTCATCAAAATATTATTGTGTAAACATTGTCTCACATATACCAAATATCTCGGTAAACCTATAGATATAAACGATCAAACATTACTTGTTGTACGTAATGATGGATGATCGAACTAATCACTATTGCATTTGTTTCCTATATCGTTACGGATCTATACCTCACCAAACAAAGTCTTTGATTGCAAAACGAAATACTGAAAAAAAAATACCATACCGGAACCCATTCAAGGATTTTCCCGTTTACCTGGAGCATACAATAGCAAAATTATTGGACCGTGATTCATCCCCTTTTTCCTCTCAATCGTAACGAATTAAATTTCTCAGCTCCCTGCAGGTCCAGTCGCAGAATTACAGTGGCGTAGACAGCATTCTCTTGATAGTTTATTTCATAACAAGAGTATATTCAGTGAAAAACCTATATATTACTGCGATGACTGCATCATAACACACGGTATGCATTATACTTTCTCTACGACAACTCATTTACTCTCAGGTTCGGTATATTATATACTGTATGTATATACTATATTATGTTAGAATTCATACATATATAGGATAGTGTATATAGGCGTCTATTTTTTTACAATACACAATGGGTTACTTTTCTGTCATCGCTTGTCATTTCATATTCAGTGTTGAACACTGTTATGGAACAAATTCTGTAATTCTGAGATTACATTTTTCATGGAAAAATCCTTGGAAATCGCGATTTTTATTTTTGAGTGTATATATTATATATGGTCTCTTCGGCTCGATGAAACTACGATGATGTCACTATATTATTCGAATTTCGTGAAAATATCTACATAGTTCTTTTCAAAATTTTCGACCTGGGTCTATTTTAGGTAAAAATGGGAGTGATATCCAATTGTTTTTCATGGAAAATATGAGTATTAATAAGCAACTATATCTTCGATCCAAATGTCAAAGAGGTCTAACAAAGATGAAGAAACCTAAAACCATTTCCACAACATTTAATTGACGATCAGAGATCGATCACATATGGGTACATGTTTCGGGCTTTTATAGGCCTATCATCAGCCGAATACAAGAATTTTTACCTATAAAATCAACAATGACATAATATGATATAGATACAATGAATACTTACTTACATGGAAATGAAAAAGTTGAAAAATTTGATAATTTATACAATAAAATGGCACAAGACACAGACGTATGCACCATGATCTGTTGAAAACAATGATTTAGAATTTTTAGATGATGTAAGAAGGAATACATTGAAAACTTACTAGGTATTATATTTTTTTTTTGTTTTTTATAGAAACATTAGAAGTTTTATATATTTACGAAATGGGTCAGGAAATTATTTATTTAAGGGCCACGTGCCCTTAAATTGCCGAAGGTGACAATCACACATCACAAAAAGCAAACAAAGTTTGATGGAGTATCAAACTCAACCTGTGAAATGATAAACTCAACTCACGTGTCATAAAAACGGAAACATTGAGTTTTCGAAAGATATATGACAGACATCATATGTCATGTCAACCAGATCATGGAACAAAAGTCTAAAATCATGGAATAGTGAATATATACTGTAACAACCACGAAACAAATAGCAACACTACGTCAGATTGGCAACATATTCAGAATTGATAAACCAACTTGGCGTCAGTCCTATCCGATCTGTAATGAAGAGCAAGGTTAGAAAATAATATTATCGGAAATTATTGACAAGTTATTGAGAGAATTTTAAGGAATTGAAAAAGAAGCTGTCAAAGTGAGCTTGTTCTTTCAGAGAAGTGAACATTACTATACTATTAGATGATAAATTCATCTCATAAATTTCTGAAAGATTCAATAACCGCCCTTCTTGACAAAACATGCAAAATTTCTAAGCTATCATCAATGTTAAAACTATGTTGTGAGTTGAGAATATGGTTGGCAAAGGAACTGCTGGTGTTATATTCATCTAGGATCGGATTCTATCATTTTGATATGTTCGTTGACTCTAGTTTGAGTCCGTCTACCACTCTGGCCAATGTACTGGGAGTTGCAATTGGGATGCGAACAAGTCAGCTTATATACCTGGTTTATGGGTAACCATTATTGAGTGCTATTTATCTAATAATTCAGCATTGAAATTCTCAGGAGAGAGTGGAATATCGAATAGTCTATGGAACAAACTGTTAAATGCTGCGAATTCATGAGAATTTGGATGGCAGGAGGAGAAAGGTCTAACATAGAATAGTAATTTTCCTAACAACTGCGGAAAGACGCTTTCCGCATGAGTTAGGAACAATATTTTTTCTACAAGCGTAGGAAGTTGATTGATTTGTTCAATTAATTATTCATTCATATAGGAATAACTAACTGATTATTAGTAATAGCTATTGTGAACTTACAGTTTGACGCATTATGTATAGGTTCATTGCGGAAGCCAGCAGGCCCATACGGTGTTTGGTCTCTAGGTTTCAGACACTTCTAGGAAATGAGCCAAAAATACTTCTTCTTTATTCGGTATTTTCATTTCTGTATTGTTGCACCATTCAATAAAACGCGTGTATAGCTTCTCATACCTTTCTTAAGACTTCGTTGGCAATAACACATCTGTATCACATCCCCGATTTTTCGGACCTCTGAAAACGAGGCGATGATGGGACGTCAAAACCCTAATACAGAAACAAGACTATTCCAGACAGAGATGAATGATACATGATTTCTGACAGAGTGAATTAGCGTGAGATCACAGTTGAAAGAATTAATATATCAGTTGCCTCAGTCTCCGTCAGACGTTTGGTATTGTCTTTTAACTATGGCGAGATGAGGTTTCTACGTCATAAGAGGGTCCGTTTTCAGAAGGTACTATTATTTATGTCCAAAAATAAAACATTCCAGTTAATTTTTCGAACGAATTATGTCGTCAATGATTATTTATGTATAAAAGGATCATTATAAACATAGATTGAGTTAAAAGTTCTACTAAGGTGTACACGCCCATTCCAATGAATCGAAAATGACAGTAACGCTTTGTCTGTCACTTCGACAATTACAAACTCATTCGAGGTTTGATTGGCATGACAACAATAATCGTTTCCCATCAGATCAATCCAAATCTACAGGGGGATTTTTATAATAATCAATTTTTATTTTTCAATATTTCTAAATTTTCACAATAAATAGTGCAACTTGATGGATGATTCGGAACATACATACTTAATACTGCAAAAAACAAACTCAAACTCTCAGATTCCATCACCTACCACTTATATTTTGCCATATTATCATATCTTTGTTTTTCCCGCAATGTTGCGACAAAATGACACTTCCCTAACTAAATTGCGTGCGGCTATAGAGTGAATCACGCACGCTTGTAGAATAGTTATTTAACCAACAAGTGTAACAATGAAGGCGATTAATATACAAGTTGGTTACAAAATTTTTCCGTCGACTCTGTATTTCTCATTTCTCCTGCAATGAAGAAAACTTGGTTCGCGAATTCATCATTCATCCGGAAACTGCTAAGAATGTTACTGACATTAGTGACATTTGACATTTGTCAAAATGATCAAATAGAAAATAAATTCCTTGTGTTAGAAAACAGGGAATAAAATCGTGTCAGAAACTTGAGAAGGCGAACCCGTTAACGGAAAATCTTCGATGAAATCCATATTTTCGATTCAAATGCAGATTCCGTAAGTTATAGCATAAACAATGAATGCACGCGATGTATGTTTGGTTGCCTATAAAACAATCGTGCATTTATAGACGAATCGTTCATTTATAGGGGTCATTAATGAACGATTTCATATACATAAAACTTGGTTGTTAATACGAGGTCAACGGAAAAAAACAATTATTACCTTCCAACCTTCCTACGCCACTGTGAATCGTGCGATTAATAGAAATGAACGGGGTTGATCTCTAAGGTGGCTTTGAACAAATATCTCACAGCGTGACATCGGGATGACAAGCTGTGCTGTTTTTTGCTTCGAGGTCTGACTTTTATTTTCGACAACTACTCGATTGTGTCGTTCACGAATTAATGTATTCTTTTGAGAATAATCAGTGTGTGAATTATTTGTATTTATTTCGGGACTCTCAATGGACTAGAAATGTCTCGAGCAGGTAGGTGCTGTGTACTGTTCCAGTTGTTTACAAGGTGTCCCAGAACAACGTACCATAAATTCTATAGGATGAAGTAGAGACCAAAAAAAGAGCGATTGAAGTCAACTTACCTCTATACGAAGATGTACCAATGAGCCGTGAGAGGGCGTTGATGAATAATTTTATTCCCATCAGATTTTCTTGAATATTCAAAAATCATTCGAAGGTACTGCTCTTAAATTCATAGATCAATTTACTACACTGAAAAAAAAAATGAGTGAAATGTCACTCAAGGTCCACGCAATAATGTGTCAATTTCGGTCCACTCCCGATTGAGTTGAAATTCCATCCTTCTTGACTGTGTAAAATGGTAATTCAAGAACCGATTCAATCAATTTTTTTATAAACATTCTCATTGATATAGGAAAACATGATGAAATATCTAGTTTGAATTGAGAATTCACTCAAAAATGTCAATCAGTAAATTCACTAACAACCACATAATATGCATTCACTCAGAGGCATTTTCTACAGTGTATATCGTGATTGTATTATAATAATCTTCATTAATCAAAATATAATGAAAGTGCATCCCAAAAGCTTGGTTTTCTGTTTCGGGCCAGGAGCTATTTCAGTTCCAGTCAGCTGCTTATGATCTATAAGGCACAGATCCGATCTGTCCTGGAATACTGTTCCCATATTTGGAGTGCAGCACCCAAACATACCCTGAAACTGTTGGATTCTGTCCAAAAAAGGACAATTCGTCTTGTTGGTGATGCCTCGCTCACAAACTCACTCACTTCTCTGGAGCACCATAGAAAAGTTGGCGATCTGACTCTGTTTTATAGATATTTTCATGGACGATGCTCTTCTGAAATATCAACAATTGTTCCTCCCTTGGCAGTCCCCGCGAGATTTACCGTCGAGTTGAAGCTTCACACCCCTTCGTGGTCACTTTTGGAGACCTGCAGAACATCTCTTTCCAAAGACTCGTTCATCCAATGAACAGCGAGACTCTGGAACACATTGCCAAAGGAGGTGTTTCCCGAGGTATATATATAACCTCCAGAAATTTAAGAAGAACACCAATTCCTACCTTATTTCCCTTGGTTCTCACGATGTTCTCTGAACATTACAGATTACAGGATATCCCTGTTCGTGGAAACCAGAATATAAACAAAAAATACTCTATATTTTTCCAGATTCATAAGATAATCGCTATAGGTATATATTGTTGCATGGATCAGTACCGATATGAAAGAGAGGTATATATAATATTATAGGTCTATATGGGTATCTGTATATTAATGTGGTCAAAGGAAGTAGACTTCAATGTCCTTAAAACAAGAAGAGTTCAGCGGATTATCTTCATCGACGAATTCTGATATACGGAAAAGTACAAAATATATTTCTAGAGATGGAACAGGCATTTACAGCCTTCAGGAACATTTTTTATTTTCAAATGAAGTTCATACAAACGGTCAAGTTTCAAAATGAGGTTTCTATAGTGCCCCATGAATTTCCAATTTATTAGTCGAGTGTTGGTGCGACCAACTAAAATAACACTTATTGTTCAATTTACATTCCATAGAAGCCACAAAGGCCCTCGAAGAGAAGACAACTCGAATCTCACATTCTTCGAGCCCACTTACCTGAATGCATATTCAGGTTCATTTTAGAGGTGTTTGATACCGGCTTCTGTTAATACCTGATACTATGATGAAGATCTAGGTACATACATAAACAGAATCACATTATTATCTGAAACATGTTTTTTACTTAGCATTTGAATATGCCGTATTTCTGAAAAATTATTACTGTTGATTTAATATACCTATAGACATTAGGTATATGTGCGAGTACTGCTAGTGGGTACACAGAAAGAAAATACTAGGTTAATATTGAAAAAAATCACCTTACATGCATATTAAAGAAATTTCTTTCGCTATAGCGCCAATGAAAATGTCTGTTAATTCTATGATCCATTTCTTTCAATATCCCAATATGGATTCTTTAATATTTAGAGAAATCTCGGTATTTTGGAAGAAATTTTCTTTAGTTGTGATGAAATTTATTTTTTCCAACAACATAAAATTTCTCTACATATTTCAGAATGTTTTGATAATAATGAAATTATGTTACAGCATGTGTTCATTATATATTTAAAGAAATATCTATCATTACAGAAGACAGTTCTGTACACTCGAAAGAATAATGCTGTCAAAGTATAAAATAGTTCTGTATCATTGAAATAATTATTCCTGAATTTTCTATAAAAGAATCATTTTTCCCAGGCGTCTAGGAGTTTTTCTGCAAATAGTCAGTATGATTTTTCGCCAATATTCAGTATGATTTTCCAAGCAGCAATTTCAATCTGAAACAAAATGAAATTAGTTTAGAGCAATATCAAATAGGTATTATATACATCAATACTTGGTTCATCTAAAAGATATAAAATATCATTCTCGATTGATGATATATTATGGAGCTTTTTATCGATATATGTAATAACTACTTTAGGACGTATAGTTACTTACCAATAATTGTTCGAGTGACGATTTTCTACAAAGAATTGATGCCTTTAGTATGGATATTTCATCAATTTCTCTAGGCATCTTGGAATTTTTATGAGGACATCCAGCTCCATTTTTCGAAAATATCCTCCAGGCGTTTCCCGTCTTTCATGAGTAAGCTGAAACAGAGTAAAATAGTTAACCTTTTGGTCTGATTGTCTGACGAATGAATAAAACATTATATAATCATTGGTATAGTAGATACTCACCAGAACGATAGAATATCGAAACAATTCACACTACTTGTTATAATTACTGATGTCTTCACAACACAAAATGCGAAATGTGAATGGGGACTTGAGGAGTGCCAGGAGCAATCTATCTAAAAATAGCAGGTTTGCCCTGATTGGATGGAAATTACATCATGTTCCAAACGTGTCTGTGAATGTAACAAAACTATTTGTTATATGCACAGAATATTTTTTCAGTATAATCACTGTGTTTAAAGTAAAGGGAATTATTTGTGAATTTGAGAAATATTCATTTTTTGGCAATTCTAATGAAAAATTTCATTCTTTTGAAAAATAAATCTGTTATTATTATAGAAACCTCACGAGATAAATGGCACAGAATAAACAACGATATCAACAGTATTTTCTGGGACTTATCTGGGACTTACGAAATGTGGGCATAAAGCATGTGGGTGTTACGAAATGTAGGTGTAACGCAATGTGTCGATATGCCCACAATTGCCGTTTCATTGAATTCTGGTAAATAAGATAGTATTTGGCAACAGGGCCTCCTTCGGGTATGTTCGGAGACTGTGGGTGGTATCGAAATGTGGGACTTACGAAATGTGGGTATATCGAAATGTGGGAACAACGCGATGTGGGAGTTACGAAGTGTGCGCACCCATACATATCTACAAGTGAAGCTAATAAAATCGTGTCAAGAAAGTTATCCATTATACATCAAGAACAAAAGTTTTTTGTTTTTATTGAACAACCCTGTACCTATATTTCTGCTAATAATGTTTACCAGAGTGAATCAGTCATTCACATGTCCAAAATTCACTCTATGCGTGCATTCACGTGAAAAGGGTTCTGGAGTACCGAATTCGAATTCGACCCTTTCAGATAGATCGGAGATAGGAAATAAATCATGTTCGGATGGGCAAAAGGTACAAAAAAAACATCAGCATTCGGACGTTTCACGGACAGACATCCAACCGCAGAGAACATTAGTGATTTATTGTGATAAGCAAACGAGGCAGTTGTATTTTTCCAAGTTGATATATTTCAATCAAACCGAGCCGTCGCTAACAATGATTCGTAGAAAAAAAACACTCTCGATATAGTCTCTATCGTCCACTGACGGTCAATAATGGCTTCATTCGATGGCTAATGCATTTTCGTTTACACCGATCCGTTTGTGAGCCGCTGCAGCTGTCCTGGTACTCCTGCTAGACCTGGACCAAAGGCGGAGAAAATGGAAGGAATAGAAGGAGAAGTTACTTTACCAGAACTTAGGTTCATATACTGTCTATATGTGTGTCAGAACGTTATGCAGTTTAACATCAGAAGGACCATCAAGTCAGAAAATGAAGGTCCATGCAGATATTGAGAGATATATCCGTATCAAGTAAAAAAATAATTGTATGTACAGATCTGACCTGTCCTGGAATACAGTTCCCATATTTGGAGTGCAGCATCCAAACATACCCTAAAACTGTTGGATTCTGTCCAAAAAAGGGCAATTTTCGTGGGTGATGTCTCGCTCACAAACTCACTCACTTTTCTGGAACATCGTAGAGATAGAGAAGTTGGCGATCTGGCTCTATTTTATAGATATTTTCATGGACGATGCTCTTCTGAAATATTAACAATTGTTCCTTCTTTAAATACTGTCTGTATGTTAATCGAGGAGGTGGTACATTCATTATTCCAAATTTTTTGGGATTTTCTCTCCTCGTTTCTATAAAGTAAAAATATGAATATTATTTCAATATACGTGTAGTAAGGACAAATCAGATGATTTGCCCCAAAATGTCACTGCGTTTAAAGAATTTTCCTATCAGAGAGCCTAAAAGAAAAATTCACTAGCTTGTCAGTGACAGTTTGTATTGAAATATTTTTGGAGAAGAGAAATAAAGGTATATAGAAAAAATATCAAATTTTCACTTATCTTTGGACGTTTCGGGACCGATTCTGCTCCCGTTTTCAACATAATAGTTATTTATTATACAAGGGAAAAAAGTAGTTGATTTTAGCTCCAGGTTGTGTTGTCTCCCGACGCGTAGCGGAGGGAGACAACAAACCGTGAGCTAAAATCTAATATTTTTCCCGTGTATAATACACTATTTTTTTCTGTGACAGAAGAAAGGACGAATCAATATTGAGAAGATATTACATAATTTTGATATCTGAAAATAATCGACGTGAATTTTTAAGTTTTTAACAGTAGGGACACCGCGTTGTAGGCATCTTTATCATTCATTTGAAGTAATCAAATATCTGATGTCACTTCTGTCAGTCTAATTTTGTGATTTTATTTCAAGAAATTGCGAATTCATGCAGTGGTTATTTAGCAATATACGTAACCGCGAAGTCGAATGGAAGATAAATGGACTTGCAGTTCTTTTTCCAGAGACGGTATCATTGACTCATTTTTCGGAACTATAGCACAACAAAAGCCATCAACAGTGTATATAATATGTGATATATATCCGGGAAAGAAGTACTCACTTTTTTCCCACGGGAAAAAAGTAATTTATGAAAAGTGACATTTTATAACCTGCCAACAGGGATGAAATGCCAAACTTTTTTCCCGTCACAGAAAAAAGAGATTTTTTCAATTGCGAAGTCGTATAATATGTCTTGAAGCTTTTCAGTTTTCAATGACAATTGGTGACGTTGGCAATCAAAGGAGTTACAGGATGTTTTCATTAATTAATCTTGAATAAGTATACCATTTTCATGTTCATATTTTAGTAGTGAATACCATGTTCTGTCTATATCAACTGAACAAGAAGCAATGCTATTGTCTCCGTTCAGAAGAATGCAAGCAGATTCCTTGATTTTTCTCTTTTGGTTGTTATCTTCTTTTCCAATGATTTTAATATTATTCCACTCTGCCATATGTTGTCCGTCTTCAGTAAGGATATGTTCAGCTAGTTTCGATTTATCGATGTTTCTTTTCTTTATATTGTACTTATGTTCCTTCGTCCTTACTGAAAGAGGTCTCTTGGTTTCACCTGTATAAAACTTTCCACAAACACAAGGAATACTGTAAATACAATTTTTTGACGATTGTTGGTGATAAATTTCAAGTGAAAACTGTGTTCAAAACTGAAAATACAATGAGATCAATTCTAACTCAAACAAAGCCGAAAAATGAAGAACAATCGTCAAAAAATTGTATTTACAGTATACCTTGTGTTTGTGGAAAGTTTTATACAGGTGAAACCAAGAGACCTCTTTCAGTAAGGACGAAAGAACATGAGTACAATATAAAGAAAAGAAACATCGATAAATCGAAACTAGCTGAACATATCCTTACTGAAGACGGACAACATATGGCAGAGTGGAATAATATTAAAATCATTGGAAAAGAAGATAACAACCAAAAGAGAAAAATCAAGGAATCTGCTTGCATTCTTCTGAACGGAGACAATAGCATTGCTTCTTGTTCAGTTGATATAGACAGAACATGGTATTCACTACTAAAATATGAACATGAAAATGGTAAATTCAAGATTAATTAATGAAAACATCCTGTAACTCCTTTGATTGCCAACGTCACCAATTGTCATTGAAAACTGAAAAGCTTCAAGACATATTATACGACTTCGCAATTGAAAAAATCTCTTTATGTTGAAAACGGGAGCAGAATCGGTCCCGAAACGTTCAAAGATAAGTGAAAATTTGATATTTTTTCTATATACCTTTATTTCTCTTCTCCAAAAATATTTCAATACAAACTGTCACTGACAAGCTAGTGAATTTTTCTTTTAGGCTCTCTGATAGGAAAATTCTTTAAACGCAGTGACATTTTGGGGCAAATCATCTGATTTGTCCTTACTACACGTATATTGAAATAATATTCATATTTTTACTTTATAGAAACGAGGAGAGAAAATCCCAAAAAATTTGGAATAATGAATGTTCCTTCTTTGGCAGTCCCCGCGAGATTAACCCGTCGAGTTGAGGCTTCGCACCCCTTCGTGGTCACTTTGGGGACCTGCAGAACATATCTTTCCAAAGACTCGTTCATCCAACGAACAGCGAGGCTCTGGAACACATTGCCAAGGGAGGTATATGAGGCATATAATTATAAGTTAAGAAGAACACTAGTTCCTAACTTATTTCCCTTGGTTCTCACGATGTTCTTTGAACATTACAGGATATCCCTTTTCGTGGGAACCAGAACATAAAAAAAATCACTTTCCTTCTAGGTGTAGAGATGCACAGAAGTCACATGACTTAAGTAAGTAAATAAGTAAGTAAGTAAGTAAGTACTTCATTTGACCACGTTAATGTATGCACATTTTGCAGCAAGTCAAATTAAAAAAGTTGATAACTGAGTTATTCATGAAGTATGAGATATCAAGTAAATTAACAAGAAACAAACAACAACAATACAAATAATATATACACAAACTAGTTCCAGAACAAAGTAATTTTCAGGACTATTTTGTGTAACAAAGTATTTGTATGTGTTCTGACCAGTTCAATGAATCGTCAAGAGTAACTCCTAGAAGTTTGACAGAGTTTCCATGATGGGCTTTTGATGAAGAGGTAATGCGATTGGTTTTGCTATCATTGAGTTACAAATTGTTCGCAGAAAACCAGAGTATTCGGCCTTCTGTTCTAAAGCTAGAATAGCATTTATAGGGCAAGTATTTGTGGGACTGGAGTTTGTTAGCGTTGCATCGTCTGCGAATAGAATACATGTGATAAAAAAAATCGTCGATATAGATGATAAATAAAAGTGGCCCCAAGACAGAGCCTTGGGGCACACCATGATTTATATCTTCAAGATCGGAGGTTTTCCCATTTGGGCTAACAGATTGTTTCCGATTTTCCAAATAGGCGATCAACTAATTCAATGGTTTTCCACTAATGCCATAGCGTCGTAACTTCTCCAAAGCCTTCAACAGATTTCAAAAAAATTTCCGAGGAACGGAATGACAGAGATGGGGCGAAAATTTCCAGGAGCGTTCAAATCGCCAGATTCATGTAATATTTTATTTTATTATGCGTAATTGTCATTCTTGGTACTCAAACAACCAATCGAAACACTATAAATCATCCATATGACTATTCTGTTGGAATGGAATTCCGAAAAATGAATTCAATGATACAATCCCTTCAAAGGAACTTCCTCATTCCACCCTGTACCCGATCGTATGATTTAGTGGTAGAGGCGCATTTTTGTATGAATGAATGTCTTCAGAGACCTTGAAAAGGTACGGTCAAGTGGCCGAGGTATCCACTACAGACTCGATGGCGACGAAGAATACTTACTCTATCTAGAAGGTGTTCGTTCTTCTTCTTTTTCTTCATCTCCTCGTCCTTTACGAAAGAAGCAGCACCTGAGAATGTCCCTGGCACCCCTGCTGTGACGTTAACCGGTAAGAAAATACCTCACAGCGGCCATGAACCGTCTATAACACCCGAAAAAACTATAAAGCACATTATCGAAGAGGTTTCTCGGATCACATGGTGGTCCAGTCATAATTAAAATATGTAATAATGCATGAGGTGTTCTGGACTGTCTGAGTCACAGTCCTTTTTGATTCTGTTTTCTGTTGTCCAGCTGGTTACAATAAGTCATAATACCTACTTGATGCCTTTTTTGTTTTCTTCTCCTTATTTATGCTATTGAAAAATGTTATGTGGATATTCATTTCTGTATAGATTCTTTCGAATTTTGTCTCCTCGATTCAGACTAATTTACCAGAAACGCGAAATGACTTATCGTCAGATACTATATGTACTGTACTGTACGATTCATTGGTGATTCCTCATTTTACTTATTGTTCTACAATTTTGTATTTACTGGAGTAAAATGAGTTAGTCTATGGTAAAAGTCCATGGTATCTCAAAGTGGAGTGAATAGATTCATAAACAAGACACACAAAGTCATCTCCACAAATTTATTGACTGAGTAATCAGTATCTGTACATGTTTCGGACTATCAATAGTCCATCATCAGCAGCATATTTTAATTGACAATTTTTGTGGAAATGAAAAATGGGCCCCATTTCATCGGTTATCACTTTGATGAAAAAGTGTTGGGATCCCCCATAAAGCCCCTTTGGGCCTTGGGCCACTTGCCCTTCATTTTTATTATTACTTATTCTTAAAAATTGTATCATGCAATAATTTATTAACTTTTCCTTTTTTCATTTCCACAAAAATTGTCAATTAAAATATGCTGCTGATGATGGACTATTGATAGTCCGAAACATGTACAGATACTGATTACTCAGTCAATAAATTTGTGGAGATGACTTTGTGTGTCTTGTTTATGAAAATGAGTTAGGCTCGTTTACAGAAACTCCAGAATATAGCCATGCGCATAATTTTGAATTGCAAACGACTATAACACCAATAAAAAATATGTTGAAGCAACTAGAATGGTTACCGATCAATTATTTCCTCCTCTATACCAAACAGTAATCTTCATTTTCAAACTGAGGAATAGCATTTTCCCAACATATTTGCAAGAAAAAGTTATGAACAATGACCAGATCCATAGTTACAATACAAGTTCCAGAACTGACTTTCATATCCATCAAGTCACATCAACACACTCTCAAAATTCTGTATTCTTCAAGGGACTTGTCAGCTATAATGATTTGCCAGAAGAGATAAAATGTTCAACATCTCCAACATCCTTCAAGATGAAGTTAAAATCATATTTCCTCAATCAATTACAACTCCTAGTAACCACTTCCTCATTTTGTCTGGATAGTTTCAATATTCAACTATGCTGTATGTTCATCAAATATGTTTATATGTGCTACTATACAGGGTGGTCCACGGTGGGTGACCTATTAGAAGTGTCTGGAGAACGAAAGAACAGAACATTTTGAAAATTGGGATGCTTTGATGATTGAACATTCTCTATCCGTCTAAAATATTTTCATCGACACAGTGTTGCCAGTTCTATCAGAAACAACTAGCAACTTTGTTATTTCGAATAGAACACTATGTATATTTCATTGCATTTCTAGATTTTCCCTGAAAAGTTGATTTCATCAATGTATCACACTTGGGGTCTAACAGGAATGATTACAGAGATATAGGGTGCTCAAAATCGAGATTTTTCAATTTTAGGATTATCGATCGAAATGGCTAACTTGTCCTTATTTCACCTTCCGATTCACTATCTACTGGAATTTTATTGGAAAAAATACAGGGTGCTTCAAGATTCAGAATTCTGTTCACCCTGTATCTATGGATCACCCTGTATATTTTGTATATAAATATTTATAATTTATTTTGTTGTCGATGACAATGGTATGAATGCCTAATATGTGAGAATATATGTTGTATTCAATTGCTTATTTCTCAAACTTATTTTATATTAACTTAAGCGTATATGTATTGATTAAATTGTAATCATTGCAATGGCATGAAAATGTGAATTAGCCAAATTAACTAAATAAGGGATTTATATACTATATGAGTGGCTTCTGAACATAATTTTTTCAAATCTCAACTACAACGTCAACGACTGTCAATTGTTTTTTAAAAAGGCACACCATGTGTTTTTTCAAATTTTTCCTTGATTGAGATTTGTTCTGAATACAATGAACTTTTGTGCAAAATTAGTTGAAATAAAAAATGAGTAAAAATATAGTGAATTGAAGTACCTACCAGTGGATATTAAGGTCTTTCAAACACGCAGGCCGCCGTGCACGAAATAGAGTGAGTGGTTGAAATACCACGCAATTTTAATTTATTGGTAGACTATAATATGAGATCATAAATATGGAAGTCACCACTAATAATGTAAAATGGTCGTTTATTTTGTTAGTGATATTTGATTTGGCGTTATACTTGATGGTACTTCTGTCAGATCGATAATTGAAATGCTGACGTTTTTAACATTGGATTTGAACACGCTGAGTCGTTCTTTGAATAAGCATAAGTATAGTAAGGTACCAATGAAAAATGAAATGAACGTCAGTGTTTCATCTGTCAGATATTCAAACACCGCATATGATTTTGGAGTGTGCATGGTGTGAATTATGTAACGATGGGGCTCTCATGCGTTTTTTCCATCGAAAATAAAAAAATAAATATTCATATTAGTTATCTAATAACAATAAATTATTCATTTTGCTAGGGTTTGATCTGACGATCTGTTTTATGATGTGGAAAATATTTCACATTCCAGGATGGGGAAGACCACTGATTTTTTAAAACGACATTATCGTGAACTCTATACTGAACAACTACCAGTGAATTAATTTTGAATTTTTCCATTCCTGCTGAGACGATGAAAAAAATAAATTAGTATATGTCCATTTCAAAACACACAATTCCTGCGCCATTTGAAATGTCATCAATTCATTGGTGTGACTGGTGCGACGTCTTAGTCCCAACACGCCTATTGTCCTTGAACTGACCAATTACACAGCAACACTGCAGAATGACGAGGTATCAGAGAGAGATAGCTATAGTTCGGGACTAATACGTCACGACTCCACCATCATATTTGGCTGTTTGAAATATCGAATGAAATATGCTGATTTCAAAACGATATAGATTCGATTCCCTTCAACTTCAACTCATAATATTGATTGTACATAAAATATAAATCATGATTCGTCGATTGAAAGAGGTTTGCACGGATTTCTTCCCTCAGTGGTCTTCCCCATTAGACATGACAAAATACAGTTACTGTACATTCTTTTACGAATTCATTTACGAATGTATAACAACTATAGGTACTCGATGAAATGTTGACCCTTCGACAAGCATAAGTCTGCTTTTGACAATTTTATAATAGCCAAAACGTCCATAATAGCATGGGATTCTATAAGTCCGGTTGTGCCTCGACAACAACTGCTCATTCTTATGAGGGTGGTTTAAGGGAGAAAATCGGATTTTTCAAGCCCACTTCCACACACATAATGCCCTTTTGGAACCGAATACAGCGCACAATGTTGGGATTTCAAAGAGCTTTATTCCGAGAATAGAAAAAGCTCTTGTTATTGATATTGTTATTATTTGTAATGCTTTTGGTAATATTGTGCAAAGTTAGGGTTATTTAGAGGCCGATTGAATGAGCTCTATTGGGTATTTTGTGTAGGCATATACACATGTGCAGGATATGCTGTTATATGCAATGTTTATATTATTTATTAACCCAGCTTTTTGGATAAAGGTGTTTTATGTGGTTAGGATCCTTTGATCTCAATGAGGATATATTCATGTTTGATGTACCTACTAATACTTCCAAGAAGTTCAGAATATTTTACATACAGGGTGTCCGCTAAAAGGAGGTCAATCCATTAACCACATATTCCTTGAACAAAAACAATATGAGTTTCTAAATACAATTTTTCATTTTTGTCCTTCATATTCGATGTACAGGGTGTCAAAGTTTGAAATTAAAAACTGTTTTTTTCTAATTACTTGCGTATTTGATAAAATATTAATCTCAAAATTGGTACATTACTTCAGCACAAAGAGTTACATCGTGTGAGGATAACATAACAGAAAATAACTGTCAAATATTCAAAATACTGAGGGACAAGTACACACTTACCCCCATATTTTTTTTGTACATGCGCTAATGACTTCCTTTCTATTTTCCTTCAAGTGTTCAATCATTTTTGAGTATTTTTTGTTACTCGTAAAATTTCGATCAAATCATTTGTTTTTAAGATAATTCGAAAAGTACTGGTTATTGTTTGAAGGATATTGGTGGACGATGCCTATGCCGCTCACGGTAATCTCATAATGTTCACATACTTACTCATTTATTTCGTCGAAATTGGAAGAGGGCGTATCTTTTTACGTACGAAAAGGTAAATATGGAAATACCGGGTGCTCAAAGCAATTGTACTAAAATAATTTTTGCAAAAAAAAAATTTAAAAAGTGTAAAAATTATTTTAATACATTCGCTCTGAGCACCCGGTATTTCCATATTTACCTTTCGGTTCGTAATAAGATACGCCCTCTTCCAATTTCGACGAAATAAATAGGAGTATGTGAACATTATAAGATAACCGTAAGCCGCGAGGCATCAAACAATAACCAGTACTTTTCGAATTATCTTAAAAACAAATAATTTTATCGGAATTTTACAGAAATCAAAAAAAACTCAAAAATGATTGAACACTTGAAAAAAAAATAGATAGGAAGTCATTAGCGCACGTACAAAAAAAATATGGGGGTAAGTGTGTACTTGACCCCCAGTATTTTGAATATTTGACAGTTATTTTCTGTTTTGGTTTCCTAATACGATGTAACTTTTTGTGCTGAAGTAATGTACCAATTTTGAGATTAATATCTTATTAATTACGCGAGTAATTAGAAAAAAACAGTTTTCAATTTCCAACTTTGACACCCTGTATATCGAATAAGAAGGGCTAAAATGAAAAATGGTATTCAGAAACTCATATTATTTTTGTTCAAGGAATATATGGTTAATGGATTGACCTCCTTTTAGCGGACACCCTGTATACCGGGTGACACAGGAGACATGTAGAAGCCTGTAGTTTTTTTATTTGAAGAAATACAATTCTGAAATTCACAGGGGGTATATAATAAATGGTATCGCACTTTACGAACCTAACGACAATTTTTTTCAACCACCTGTTTGACTGGAATTGACCCCAACTTTTTTTCTTAAATGTCACCCTGTACATTTCTTCAGTCTATCTTTTACGCCTTGAAATTCTCTATCCAACCATATTCAAAGATATAATTCTTATTATCTGATTCTTCATTTGTGTGTTGTGTTTTCTGTTATCTGCAGTAAGTATTCAGTGCAGAAAATTCACTGAGTCTAGGGCGACTATCTTCTCAGGAAGCGAACTTTTCTTACAGAAATAGAGAATTTTTTCGGATGATTAAGTTACACATTTTTCCACGTTTTTTATGTTACGAAATAGCTCGACTTTCAATCATCATTTGAAAAGATGTACCGGAGCTCTGAAAAAAAAAAACTGTTCGCGACAGTGAATTAGTCCCAGCGGTCAGAGTTTTGTTTAAACCCTGTATAATCAAGAATTATCACCAACGCCTCTTCATCATGAACTCTCCCAAAACTCCTTCATCATTTTTCCTTGATGAACCTTTAGCATAATTCAATCAATCATTTATTATGCCTCCAAAGTACATCCTCCTCCCTAAGTTTCTTTTTTTTCTCTGTATTACCCCAGACAAAATGGATTCCACTCGTTTGTCCTGTGAAATTATTAATCAATCTGGAAGCTCTGCCGTGTTTCATCAACAAACGAAACCAATAACATAATTTTAAATAACATCTATTCAAGCAGGAGCCACCATTCATAGAAGGGATTTTCATTCAGCAAAGTAAATTTCGTATGAAATTAACCAAGAAAGACCAGGTGTTTTAACAAAGAAGAAAATACTGTTAAAGATCGGAGATCAAACAGGAAGACAGAGGTGATGAAAGAAAATACCTATACTTGATTGGGTTTCCTGTGCACAATGGGATCAAGGATTCGAACTTGAATGACAATTTCATGGTGTCTCAGAGCCACTAGAACCCCCACATATGGGCGGGTATTGAAATTCCAGAGTGTTGGATTAATCTGAAAATATTCATAGAAGAATGAATCACATTTTCAGATATCACGAACGAATCAGAAATAACCATATTTCCATTAATAGTCAACTAATCTTCAGTGTCTGGATTGATGACATGACAAGTTGATGTTCAGCTACTTTCCCTCCACTTTTTGTTTTCAGTTGATTATCTATGAAGTATACAGGGTGTTTCAGATTCGAGTGTATACGATTGTGGTCTCATTGTTGGTTCCAAATCAGCACCCATTGATGTAGAACGTTGATCTTGATCTGTGCAAAATATTTATCTGGTCCTTACTTTGAACTAGTTTGAACTAGTTTCAGGTCCGTCTTCAGGTAAAACAGACGACTTCTTCAAGTTCTCTGTTGGTGCTTGTATTGTCGATAATATCACATATTATAGGAGACACTAACCTTCTTGGAATTATTTGCAAAACCTACTTCACCGCTGCTAATATGAGTAGTTATCCTATCAAACGAACGATATACTTTTATCAAGTTGATATTTGAAGACTGGATTACCAGTTAATTGCCTTGAAATGTTAGCTATATACATATTTCAAGAAAAAAAGACTGATGAAAAACTAAAAAATTGGATGCACGCTTGTAAGAATAAGTATAGGTCACTTCACTTCATTTTTTCCACTCTTGTCAGATATCAAAACAGGTCAACATGATTCAGCAATTCAGAGTGTTATTTTTGAAATAAAAGGAGTTGTCTTTTGACACCATTAATCTGTTTTTTTTTTTCAAGGAATATCTTGGAAAGTGTGAGTAAGTAGTTCATTATCCTTTCGACATTTTACATGTATAGGAAATAGTCAATTTTTGTTAGTACAAATACAAGAAATTGTAAATAATTCGTAGCATTAGATCAAAAGATGAAATTGAAACATACAATGAAAATAAGACATATACAATAAAATGTTATTAAAAAAGCAATACGAGTGTGTTTATCATCACAAGTTATCAGGCAATAAAAATTCATTTATATTATAAAAGGACTTATCTGCTAGAAATAGTTCAAGTCTTTGAAGAGTATTATAGGAAGTCACAAGACCTCTTATCTGTTGTGGTAGTCACAAGACCTTATCTGTTGTGGTAGAAACAGCCTCGTCTTTTTTATTCTGATGTCACTTTTATGTCTTATGTTCCTGTACATTCATGTTGAGCATAAATTTATGTTTGCTCTGGAAAACGTATACACTAATTCAAATATATATAAACCAAGAACTGGCAGTATATTGAAATCTGCGGAATTTTGAAAATACACCTCATAATTCGTTTCAGAATAGTAAACATATTACGTGCATGACTGTATATCGTCTATCAAATCAACGTTAGGTATATCTGTTAACTGACTCATATAGTATTATACAATGAGAATGAAAGTACAAAAACGAAATTGGCATATTATACCTATAGCGCTGTCATACAGCATCTGTCAGCATCAGCAATGCAAACTGCACGTAAATTGTTATCACAATTCGAAATCGTATGCTTTTTCGTTAGTGGTAATTGATACTTTAGAGCGAAATGATAGAATAAGAATTGATTTCAACATGTGTTCCATGTCTCTATGCACAAACGTGCATAAAAAATGAACCAGAAGTCACATTTAAATCGTATCAGAGGAATATTTTGCACACGCCCCTTGGTTGATTTCACGAAATGGGACGGCATGATCGGTTATTGATCACTGTTATGGTAATTTTCGATTCGTTACAAGGCCGTTTATGACCATACATCCCTCGGGATAGTTGCCCCAAATGAATTTGAAATTGGTCCGCGATGCCATTGTAACTGCACCCCTTTTTCGATATGTCTTTATATCGACGTTTTTTCTCACAAAGGAATCATCCATTCATGACTTTTTTCGGGATCTTTTTCGAATACTTCGGGGCGTACATTTTTAATATACGATATATTTTTCATTGTGGAAGAAGTAAGAAGTTGAATGTGGTGTTAATGGCTGGATAGAGATGTTCGAAGTTCGTTGCCAAAAAAAGGGTGAAATGGGACGTAACTGTTTCAAATATATCATTCTGGATGAGGTATGAATTAGATTTCTACCCTTGGTGATGCCTCCGATTTTTTTGTTCGATTGTCAAATAATTCAAAGAATAACTAGTTCACAGGAAACGGTGGATCACTAATTTCGTACCTGATGATTCGACTTCGATACGATTCATACATAGTTGTTATTCTCGGTTCCACGATCAATGCTTTTGAACAGTAGGTATAATTTCAACTTTGTTTCCGTTTCCGTAAACAGTGTTTTACAATTTGCTCCTCCCCATCCCTGTACTATCGCATTATATACAAGGACGATTTAAGAATTTTTTTCTCATAATATACTACTTGTAGTGGTTGACGGAGTTTCATCTGACTCTCTTATCATATATCATATATCATGTTCCGTAAGGATCAGTTTTAGAACCAATACTATTTCTACTCCATATCAATAAGCAACTTCATGTCCAGTACAGCTTCGCGATAGTACCATCAATACTGCCTTCTTTTCCAGGGCTCCAATACCAGCCAGGCAAATCAGAAACGAACGGGGGAGAAATGTTGACAACATAAATATGGACTTGGCAACAATTCTCGAATGGAGATCCAATAACTTGGTAGATTTCAAGGCAAACAAGACACAATCATGCCTTTTCTCCAGAAAAGCCGATCTCACTGTGCCCAACATAAAATTGTCAGGAGTAACCATACCTTTGAAGACATCCATTTCGATGCTTGGTATTTCTATCAGCAATGACCTTTCTTGGGAAAATCACGTGGGAAAATCAAAAACTTGGTTTTCTGTTTTGGGCCAGGAGCTATTTCACTTCCAGTCAGCTGCTTATGATCTATAAGGCACAGCACCCAAACATACCGTGAAACTGTTGGATTCTGTCCAACAAAGGGCAATTAGTCTCGTGGGTGATGCCTCGCTCACAAAATCACTCACTTCTCTGGAACACCGTTGAAAAGTTTGCGGTCTGGCTCTATTTTATAGATATTTCCATGGACGATGCTCTTCTGAAATATCAACAATTGTTCCCCCCTTGGCAGTCCCCGCGAGATTAACCCATCGAATTGAGTCTTCGGACCCTTTCGTGGGTCACTTTGGATACCTGGCAGAAAATCTCTTTCTCGTTCATCCAACAAACAGCGAGGCCCTGGAACACATTACCAAGTGAGGTGTTCCCCGAGGCATATAACCTCCAGAAACTTGAGAAGAATACCAATTCCTGCCCGTGGTTCTCACAATGTTTTCTGAACATTATACAGGATATACCTTTTCGTGGGAACCAGAACATAAAAAAAACTTGAAATTATCTACTTTATCGATTAAAAAATATTATTGATCTCAATTTCTCAGCCTACATTCATCACAAAAACTCCAACAAATTTGAAGAAAAGGGATGGCATTTTTCAAAAATGTTGAAAAGGACAATCGATTCGGACTAGTCAAAAATACTCCTATATCAATTTTTGTAACAATATCTCATAAGAGGTGATTTTTAACGATATTTCAATTTCTGAATACTTATAATTGTATTCTCCAAGTCATCGTGTATAATAATTCTTTCAAAGTGAGAAATTCAGGCCAAGAAATAGAAGAGAGTTGCGACGAAGACTATAGTAACAGCATGGAAATGCCAACAAAAAAAACTGAAAAGGGTTGAAAATAACGTGCGAAAGACATATGAAAAGTGTACAGGGTGGGCCAAATTGGACACTTTCAAATGAAAAGTCCTATTCTCGAACCAGATGGAAGAAAACTGATGTCGGTGCGTGAGGGTCGATTCTCATGAAAAACTCAATGGTTAAATCCGTATATCATTATCTGTCTTCGTTTTGGAGTTACAAGGTATTTTTGGAAAATGGCCATTTTTGAAAAGTGGCTACAGATATTTTTTTGACAAAAATCGTCTGTTCTCATGAAAATAACTAGAAACAACCTCATGGCTACATTTTTAAAACATTTCAAAACATCCCAGGGATACTTCCTCAGTAAGCAAACAACCAAATGCCACAGGAGAACAAAAACAATACTTTCAATATTCTATGAAGACCTCTTTGGGAAGTGCATATTAACTCCCAAAAAAACATCCTGATGACTGAATTTTTTAAACATCCCTGGGATACCTCTCAGTAGGAAAACAAATAAATTCCACAGAAGACCAACAACAATACTTCAATATCCATCGAAGACCTCTTCGAAAAGTGCATTTCATCATCTCAAAAAAACATCTTCGCCCATCCTCCTCAGAAAAATACTACCAAATAACTCAAAATTCAGAAATAGCACACATACGAACCCTTTCGCGGAATATGGAAAAAGTTATTGCTCGTGAACGTGAACTTGTCGTGCTGGGATATTGTCCAACCAATAAGGGAAATTTGATTTGTTCACTGCTCTAGACCATCGAATAGTCTGAAAGTTAATATTGGATGTTCAGACAGATGGTAGTAGGCTGCATCACTATAATTCAGAAATCGCTTACATCAGTGTATCGCTTCTTGAGGACATCATCTTTAAAACTTAAGTGAGAAAATGTTATATAGTACTGACTCAAACAGAGTAACCAACTTTTTTGTATTTTAATTGTGCCCATTTTCTTATACCCTTTCGAAACCTCACTGTTGGTTTCGCCGTACCCTTATTTGGGCTGTGTCAAGTCATTCGTTCGACCACAGTGGTGATACCAGGATGGTTAATGGTTGGCTTGACTCCCATCGAAAGTTAACGTGGTACTTTGTGGGCAGGTTTGAAACGTGACCGATATTCCCAGTTGCTGCTGGTTGGTCAGACTTCACACTGAACGTATGTGCCCGGTCAAACCAAATGTCATTGATTAACGATTCAGATTTTTTCTTGCATGGGTTTCAAATAGTGTCATTTCAAATATGGTGACATTTTGGGGAAAATCATTTGATTCGGGCTTATTACAGGTAAATTGAAATTATACGACCACACGAGCAAAATGACTCAATGAATCCAGAGAAATGAAAAGTTACTACTGAGCATCTAATACTATGGATACAGTTTAATCACATGGAGCGATATATCATTCTTTATGACTTTTATTCCACTCTATACTAATAATTCCATAGAAAACCAGCGATACATCACAGAAAAAAGTCAAGACATTCTAATGCCGAATCATGACACAAAAACCATACATAAAGAACACTATGTTCGGCACCGGTATTTATAAGCTAAACAATCGACAGTAACAATGTTGTTGAAGAAGAATGGAGTAACAAAAAACCGGAAACCCTTAAAATGTGTGAGAGAACCATTCAAGATTGATACAAAGGGTGTGGTCACTTTTCACAGAAAACAAAATATATATCTCCTCTACCTGCCCTGTAGCATTCCAATGGGAGTCGCTATTGATACAGAATGTTCTTTTTAGAGAGAATTCTATGTATCAGAATGGGCTCATTCAATATTTTTGTCGCTAGTAGAAATATCCCATTCAGGGTGTTAGTGATTTTGTGAGTTGTCGAATTTCTTCGCTTCTTATTTCATTGAGGCAGAGCTTTGTTGGTGATATTTAGTTGATCTTTTGTTGGATAACAATGTGGTTTTTGAAATTTTTCTTGTTAGGCGACAGTTGATTTACATGCGTTTACTCACCATGAAATTGAAATTATTCATAGAATACATAGCTACTCAGTGTCAAGAGTGTCACTTTTGCAATTTCTAAAATGACATGCACGTTCGAAACATTTGAACTATTTAGGTTATGTGGTTATGTACAGTTTTTGGAGCTCAACCTTCTAGACAAACTGATTGATAACTTTGTGAAGCGCTAAAGGTAGGTAATTATTGTTCTGTAAGTAAATATGCCCTTCTTTGAATCTGTAGCTCCATATTTTCATGTATGGTATTGTAAAGTATTCATGGATTCTTCTTCTGGCCCATGAAATAACATCCACGGGTAGTATTTTCCACGAAGCAACAAGAACAAATGTTTCTTTGTTCGTTTTCTCGTTCTTAGCTTCACATTTATACATATCTGTATGAGATTTTCTTTTGATTTGTTGAAATTAACAAACAATAATGTTCGGGAGGGGTGAAACAACTTACAGTCACAACTCCACCAGCAAATTTATAAAAACATGAAAATCTGTCCAGGACCGTTGACTATTATTAAATTGTTCATGTGGGGAGTTGTGAATGTAAGTTCTTTCACCCCTCCTGATTAATATCATCTCCACTGTAAGTTATGGATTACCTGAATTGCTGACAATAAAGTTGATTGACTTGGTTCCCGTATAATTCCGTGCATTTCTTGAACAGCTACTGGGTTGGAAAAACTCCATGGTTGTGAGTAAAATTTTGATAACAGATCTAGAGCCAAACCAAAGATAATACTGTGGTGAAACAACCTTTTATTGATGTGTAATTTAATATGTAGATCGAGAGTTTTCTAGATTTATTGGTACTTTTCCCAGTTGCATACAAATTCTGCTTTTTTATCTTTTTATCAGATTCACTGAACACTAGAGAGGTATATACCTATAATTATGTATATAGTACATAGTACTTCTTACAAAGAAGAGAGTATCACTTTTTTGGGACGATTATACATATTGTAGCTCTAGGCTACATGCTAAATATAACCATTATGGTAAACATCTTTCATATTTTCAGCAATTAGAACTCATAAACATAATCGTCACTTCGATGATTGACAAGGTCGACATATTTCTCTCAAAATCCAATAACGACATTAAATGAGCTGAATGGAATGAAATCTCTGGAATGAAGGTGGATTCAAATAATTATCATGTTGCAATTTCTTTCGTTTCAACTCATATCTGAGTCTTCAGAATGATTCATGAAGTAAATGATGTCGGAGCTCAATCACAATACCATTGTCAACGCACGCTGTGATGGTTCCTATTCCGAGAATATAATGATGAAGATCTCGCGATCCGAGATTCTTGTCAAATTCATCGTTTTGACAAATGACGACAATTTTCAATGCGGGATATTAATGGTTGGCTGGTAGGTACTTGCAACCCTCAACCCTCCTTACATTGATTAATGGACGTTATCATTTTATACATCAAAGACATTCCAAACAGTACTTATATTCGGGACCGACAAAAAAATCAACCCCTTCAGATTTGTCAACTCATCTCGGTGATAATAATTAATACGAGGCTTTACTACGATCGATTTGATTCATTCTTAACGCATGTTCAAGCACTATCCATCATGGCCATCGTGATCTTGCTATTCGATCCAGGGACGGACTCTCAAACGTCACCATTCGACTTTCATGCATACGAACATTACGAACTATCCGAATTTCGTATGAAGCTTTCAATAGCCTATTGAATATTTCAAGATATACAGGATGTCCCAAAATTACATAGGAAGATTTCAACCACAGATTCTAGGCACAAAAGTAGTAAAGATATTTAATATGAACATGAGCCTAGAAATGGCGCCCGGGGAGTTAAAGTGATCTGAAAGAAGGCCCGAGATGATGTTTTTCTGTGAATATTTCCTGAATCTTTTGTGTTGAGATAACTAGATTTTGTACATCTATATTACTTTTCATGCCATATTTGGAAATGGTGAGAATTTTCCGAAATTTTTATCAAGGGCGTGGGAAAGAGGTGGGGCTAGGGACTTTCTCTGAAGACTTTTTTTCTTTCATATAAACAGAGTAAGTAGATGAATCGACTACAATATTAACATCTCAAACACCCACTCTGTGAACTTCAACATCATATTCACTCCACTTATTTTGCAATATTTATTCCAATATCGAATGGGAACCCAATACAAACTAACTAAACCTCAAATTGGGGCATTTGTATTTGAAGTAGTGAAACATACTTAATTGAACGGATATCTGCTGGAAAGCTACCTCGATTCACACGAGTACACAAATAAAAAGTCTGAAGTGAAGTTTTCTTTGCTCAAATCACTCCCAAAAAATCTAAATAATACTCACAAGCATATGAACCATTTCACAACAATCTACTTTCACATAGTTCACAACCGGCTACAATGGCTCTGCGATCTTGAATTCAGTCGCCTATACACCTTGATGGTATAATAGTAGATTGTTATCAGGGCTACTTTTTTACTTTTTTATTAGGTTTATCCAATTTTCAAGAATATTTGAATTGTAGTTTCAATATAATGAATCGATGAATCGATGAATTCATTTGGACCAGGTGTCAGCCCTAATAGCGAATACCGTGCCAGTGCCAGGTATAGGAAAAAGAAGTGGAAAATGTTAGGTTAGTGAGCATATCAACAATAATAAAAGCGATTATTCATTTTTCTCCATATATTATTCCACTGTGTTTTGCTCGGCAATCAGCTGAAGATAAACAATGTCGTTGTGTGAGACAAAAAGGTATTGCTGACCGTGATTATTCAAAAACAAGTTATCAAATCAATCAGATCCCGAATGAACTTCATATCGAACAAGAATGTGAATCTTGAAGGATTTCCTGATCAAACCAAAATACTGAACAATATATGATGTATTTATATCTCCAGCATGGGTAAATGCCAAATCTGCCACAATCGGAACTCCAGCTCTTAGGAACTAAAAGTGTTGCCTAGCAACATGTACCTATGTTTGGGTCAGTAATGAAAACGACAATTTTTCAAAAGCTGATTTTGGTGTTAAAATGGACGACTTTTGTGTCGGTTGCCATATATTGCATCAAAAAACTTTGGACAAACAGTCTGAATTATAATTCTTGACAGTTATAATATATCATCCGCTGTTGACGGCGATTACGCGATCATGACTGGCGGATAAACGAAAACTGTGCGTTGTGCTTACTGTGCGTAAAGAGCTACTTACTGAGGCTGTATCTCGTGTGTTTTTGCCTACTTTCTATAGTGGCCAGATACCGGATGTACCAGAGGAAAGGACGCCGGCTGTATCTCGGAAACTATATTTGCCGCACAGGTTTCGAAAAAAAAATATGAATGATGAAAGTGGCCAAGAGAAATCTATGGACAAAAACACTTTTTTCACGTTCTCGAGTTGATTTCCTATCATTTCGATCAGACAAAAATGCGCTAGCTCTTTTAATAAAAGAGGGAGGAGAGGATAAATATTACTTTTAAAAAACTCTCATTTCCACAGTTTGGTGTAACGGAATTCAACAATCTTGGTCTCATTATGAAGGGTTTTTTGTTCCTTCCAGATGAATCACGAATCAAGTCGATTTAAATCCTGTGGTGGCCGCTAGATGGCATCGTTTGGAAAATCAGTCAATTTTCCATTTCATTCGAAAATTTAAAATGGAAACATATATTCGCTCTATTCTTATGAGACTGTAGAGCAAACGAGAAGAAAAATGGTGAAAACCGCGAATTGATACCCCTTGAGGAACCGGTGAAATACTCGAAATAATATTATGAAAATATTCACCACAGGAATCTAACTTTAATAATCGCAATCAGAAATATCCTGTATCTATGAAATTATGATATCGATAATTCATTTATTTTGGTTTCACAAACTGCTGTTATATCTCACAATAGAGAAGGAGACTCTTAGTCATGACATAGCTAATTGAAATGTAAGTAGTGAATATAGGCTCATCAGGAATGAGAAAAGACAAGTTGGCTGTGAATGAAAGAAACGTCAAATAATAATTGGAGTTCCATTGAAAGTTTCCACTGTTCATTGTGGATTGCTTATTTGTCGAAATGCCGATAATGAATGAGGAGGCATTTGACATGCATGACAACAGTTTGAATTTTAATATTATTCCGAGCATTTCTCCGGTTCTTCAAGAGGTATCAACTCGCGGTTTTCACCATTTTGCTTCTCGTTCACTTCACTCTCATGTCATAGCAGGAAAAATATATGGTTCCATTTGAAATTCTCGAGAAAAAATTGCAAATCGGCTGATTTTTCATACGATGCTATCTAGCGGCAACCACGGGATTCAAATCGACTTGATTCGTGATTTATCGGGAAGATCTGAAAAAACCCTTCATAATGAGACCAAGATCGCTTAATTCCGTAACACCAAACTGTAGTGATAAGAGTTTTTCCGGAGTACTATTCATCCTTCCCTCCCTCTTTTATTTAAAGAGCTAGCGCCATTTTTGTTCATCGAAATGTTTGGGAATCAACTCTAGAACATGGAAAAAGTGTTCCTGATATGTCTTGATATATCAAATTTTCATAAAAACCTGTTTTTTAAGTTGACCAATGCAATTATGCCCTCTTGCGGCTATCCTGGAAACTTGAAAATAATTTCCAGAGATTTCTCTTGGCCACTTTCATCATTCATATTTATTTTCGAAACCTGTGCGACAAATAGTTTCCGAGATACAGCCGGCGTCCTTTCTTAGTTGTATTGGGACATTTCATGTTCAACTATGTTGTATGTGGTGTAGGTAGGTACCATATTAACACTAGTGCTCACGCATGATGGCTACAATTCCAAATTGCTTTCAGTTTTGGGTTTGGGGCGAGTTCCTCCCTGGTTCTAAGGCATGCAATCGACATGAATGAATTCATTTTCGAGGGAATTTCGAGGCAAATCTTATTGATGACCACCTGTGTAGGTAGAAGAAAACGTCCAGAGAGGGTGAGAAGGGTCCGAACTCCGAAACTGACCATGCCAGACACTCTGACGCCTTCTGTGGGCTTTCAGCAGACCGACTGGCATCGAGTGTATATTTGGTGTAAGGGCCTCGAAGCCCTTGAAGGGTCGCAAACGGAACAAATTAGGCGGCAATAATTCTTCTGGGAAATTGTACTTTCTAGGGAATTTAAGCACACCAATGATGGCAATAGACGGCCAGGTCGAGTATACAGGGTGATCAAGTTATAATAACTACTAATACTACATGAATGAATAGATCTCGATGAAATAAAAGGATGTCTTTTTCTAAAGATAGGTATGCGGTAACAGCCTGTAGTTTCTTTATTTGAAGTGATACAAATTCGAAATTCACAAGGGTTATATTAAACGATAATGGCACTTCCCTTGAACCCAATGACAATTTTCTTCAACCACCTGTTTGATGGGAACTAGACCTAACTTTTTTCGAAAGGCACCCTGTATATGTTTGCAGTCTATCTTATTCGCCTATGAATTCTCTATTCAACTATGTATCACAATTTGATATTCGTTTATTAATTAGCTGTTAAATTGCATCTTATTGAAAAACATGAAGTTGATGACAAATGACATTTCGACGCTTGATAGGCTGAGAAATCCAAAGATCAGCACTTAGGACTTAGACGATATTTTCAGAATATTTTCCATACCCTTATCGATCTCAGAAGATTGTCAATAGTTTCATTGAGAAAAATACCCCAAAAAAAAACTAACGATATTGAGAAAACTCAGATAGAAACTCAGCTTTTTTGATTTGGCTACTTGTGAAGAAACTATACTTATTTGTCTTTCATTTTTGCCATGCATCTATTTGGATACATGAAACTGAAATAGTCGTAATAATCGATGTATCTGTTCATAAATCTACATTATAGTGTATTTTCGGTATCATTTCGCTTAGAAGACGGTTTACACAAAATGTCTAGTCTGACGATTATTCATTGAATTGCAATCTTCTGGGACCGATAAGGGTATGGAAAATATTTTGATAATATCGTCTAAGTAATGATCTTTGAATTTCTGAGCCCATCAAACATCAAATTGTCATTGTATTCGAGCCACAGACAACTTCATGTATTTTAATAAAATACAATTCGACAGCCAATTGATGACCGAATATCAAATTGTAATACATAGTTGAATAGAGAATTTTGAGACAAATAAAATATCCTATTTGAAAAAAAAAAGTTGGGTCTACTCCGGATCAAACAGGTGGTTTTGAAGAAAATTGTCATTGGGTTCAAGGAAAGCGCCATCATTGATCATATTATTATGACCCTTGTGAATTTCAAATTTTTATATCTTCAAATAAAAAACCAACAGGCTGTTACATGTTTCCTGCGTCACCCGGTATAGGCTTTTCCTAATATTAATGTGGTATTTTTGACATATTTTGAATTTGCCCTGTACCACTCCAACGAACTCTACATTATAGGAATTTCCTTTCGTGCGCACCAAGAGATAAAAAAACTAGTACATGTTATTCGAGTACACGAAAAACTCCCAGGATAATGGATCCAATCAAAGTCTGATTATTCGCGGACTCCATTCTCAATAATGATATTCATCAAAATAACAGATACATATGCGTCAAAGCTACTGAATAATCATGAATTATACTCTAAAGATTCCATTGGACCTGAAAGCAGCTAATTTAATATTGAAATATGAATCCTTGTTTTTATAATCTGTGTTAGAGAACATAATTATTCAATAAACTGAGCTGAATTTTTTTGAAATATTGATTATTAGAAAAAAATCAAATACATCTGAAGGATTATATACAGGGGGACATAAATATGTATAGTTTAGGATTCCTCCGATTTCAGATGACTGTTCATTATAAAGAATCTCATACAATTTTGTTGTTATAGGTAAAACTACACTAATAGTAAATACTGTCTGTAGGTTAATCGAGGAGGTGGTACATTCATTTTACTTGGTTCTTTGGGATTTTCTCTCCTCGTTTCTATATATAGAAACGAGGAGAGAAAATCCCAAAGAACCAAGTAAAATGAATACACTAATAGTACTAATACTAATACTCAAAGTATATATACTAATCGAAAAAAAAATTAGGGATATATTCCTGAACGCAAACGACATAGGTATTCAACTCAAGCACATTTTTTCTGAATAACTTTCTTCATAGCAAAAACTTAATATTCCTAACCATTTTCGATCAGTTTATATGGTTATTGTTTTTTGGTTTCGGTGACTTCCCAGAACTTCTTCAAATAAAAATAAAAATTGCTTTACGACACATAACCTTCGGAATTATCGTCATAACCGTAACCAAAACTACCAAAAGAACATCTGCTTTATTGTCCCAATATCGAACGGCAGACTTCTATGACCATCGTTTACCTTATAATAAACCGCTGTATAAAAAAAAGGGTTTATGAATATCCTGAATTAATTGAGATGTTGCTCCCAAAAAAATATGACTAGATAGATTTCAATAAATATCACATTGTACTTGATACGGCTTATATACTTCAGAAGTACTTGACAAGAATATATTTTCATAGTAGAAATATACCTACCTATACACGTCAACCAACGTATTGAGCGGAGGGGTATTTTTGAGAGGTTATTGGTGAGGTAGAAACAATATTCAAGTTGCACCTTGTCTTGATCGGTATAAAGGACTATTTTTCCATTTCATATACCTATACATAGAGAACATATATTTAATAAGTCCTGTAATTGTGCTTAGTACGTTATTTATTTCTGCATCTTCGATATGAGGTGAACACAACCAAATATATTCAATTTCAAATCAGAAGTGAACAAGTAAAAATATTTAGCATTTCCAAAATACTGACTGATGGATATCTCTCGTAGCTGTCAAAGCAGCAAAAGGTATAGAAAAGGAAACGGAATATTTGATATTCATATCTGTTTCCCATCAATACTAGCAGCACAATGGCCAATTCTTCAGACCAAACTCGAAAACTACATTCTATCACGAAGTGCAATTGTTGTCCCACCAATTGTCAAACGAAAACCAACTCATTGTTCGGCCATTTGCCCATATAATTATCCGCATAATGTCCAAACAAAGCAGAGCACAGTACCTGCATACACCTTCCCATTGTCCCATTTACGGAATTTCAGGAAAACCATCAAATACCATCTAGACGTTTTATTTCGTACTTCCTTCTCGACAAAAATATCTGAATGGGGGCCCAACACCGACCAACAATGCTCACAAAACCTTTTCGGGTCTTTTCGGCATTAGTAACGCGTGTATATTTTAGCTGGAAGCTTTGTTAGAATTTCTGAATAGAATAAAACTGCAGCGAATTCTATGCCCGATATAATATATTGTCATACGGTCTTTGCAAAAGTGACAATGCGTTTGTGTGTGGCAGAGGTATTACCTGAACAATACGGATCTTTGTCTACGGGTTGCTGAAAAGAGATCGCCTGGATAGAAGAGGATGCTGGAATTTGCATGATATATGGATCGAATCACTTGTTTCGGAATATCCACGTGATGCCCGTGATTAAGTCATAATTGCTACTACTATCCAGATCCAGTCTATATGAATTCATTATTCAATAACAAATAACTCATTATTTCAAATCGATAAGTAACAGCCAGTCCTAATACTAAGCAGCGAACATACTAACATATAGCCTTGAAGGGAAGTGAGTAGTTTAGTCAGGGATGGGTAACTTATCTGTGGAGTGGCTCTAGAATGAGCTGAAATGATTCTGAATGGCCCTGAAATATGCATCAGATAGATACCTCAATGGTGGTGAAAATTGCTACGACTATCCAGATCCATTCTTTATGAATTCATAATGTAATATAACAAATAACTCATCATTTTAAATCATTAAGTTACTGAATACAGCCAGTCCTAATACCAAGCAGCGAACATACTAACATAGCCTTGAAACTTAGTGAGTAGAATGGTAGAATGAGCTGAAATGATTCTGAATGGCCCTGAAATATGCATCAGATACAATCTATGATATTCACTGACTCTTAAATAACAGCACTGGTTCACCAGATCAGGACGTATCTAAATACTTTCGGAGAGGAAGACGTAGTTCAAATAATTCGAAAAAAATTAATGTTACTAATATGCCAAGAAAAAGAAATAATAGAAAGTATAGCGTGCTGAATCATCAAACAGGAATTATAACTGTCCAGCAACTTCAGAAATCCTGTCTATCAATACGTGAGACATAACGGACTGGATTGACTTTAAACATATCTAATTCTTCTCTCTACCATCAACCGCTTTTACTTGAGAGATGCAAAGGAACCATAGGCGTTCCACCATCTTTATAAATAATGCAATGCAGTTCGATATCTAAAAAATACACCTGCGAAATGGAAGGGAGAGCGATTGGTAACAAGGAGATTGGCTGAACACGTCAATAGTTTTTATGGCTCTGGAACAATGTCAGTTGGAACCAGAGTCTGTGTTCGGAAAATCGAAGAATCTTAATACAAGACTGGATGGCAGAAAGACACAAAGAACAAAAGGAAAACACGATGTGTTTAATGGCAAAAGCACGGTACACTGATTGATAAAACACTGAAAATATAAGTTTATCCATTAGCCTACATCAAATGACCACATATTATGTAGTATCTACAATGAAGAGGAGGATATATAGTATACTGAAGGCACTACTAATACACTGATGATGTAACTTTTGGAAAACTCGCAGGATTATTTCCTGAGAAGACGCATTGGTGGAGATGCCATCAAATTCAAACGATTCAAATGAGTTCATCCATGATACCTATATAGTGACATTATTGTTCAGGCCCTAGAACCTGAACTAGTCGTTCTGAATGTAGAGGGGTTGATACATATTCAATTAATTTCAATCGTTCAATGTCTCATTTCATGAACTTTAACGTCGTTTGAGATAATTTCTTTCTTTCTTTCGAGATATCAAATCAGTATAGTGGTCGCGACGGAGTTCCATCTGATTCTCTTATCATAAATGCTGGTGTTCCGCAATAAATTCTAGCACCAACACTATTCCTACTCGATATCAACGATTTGTTGGAAGCGACTTTTTGTCCAGTACACAGCTTCGCGGATGATAGTACCCCCCATACCGCCTTCTCTTCCAGGTTTCCAATACCAGCCAGGCAAATCAGAAACGAACGAGGAAGAAATGTTGACAACATAAATTTGGACTTGGCAACAATTCTCGAAAGGGGATCCAATAATTTGGTAGATTTCAATGCAAACAAAACACAAGCATGTCTTTTCTCTAGAAAAGCCGATCTCACTGTGCTCAACATAAGCTTGTCAAAAGTAACCATACCTTTGAAGACATTCATTTCGATGCTTGCTATCACTATCAGTAATAACCTTTCATGGGAAAATCACTTGAGATCAATTGCTAAAAGTGCATCCCAAAAACTTGGTTTTCTGTTCCGGCCAGGAGCTATTTCACTTCCAGTCAGCTGCTTATGATCTATAAGGCACAGATCCGACCTGTCCTGGAATACTGTTTCCATATTTGGAGTGCAGCACCCAAACATACCCTGAAACTATTGGATTCTGTCCAAAAAAGGACAATTCGTCTCGTGGGTGATGCCTCGCTCACAAACTCACTCACTTATTTGGAACACCGTAGAGAAGTTGGCGATCTGGCTCTATTTTATAGATATTTTCATGGACAATGTTCTTCTGAAATATCAAGAATTGTGCCTCCCTTGGCAGTCTCCGCGAGATTAACCCGTCGAGGCTTCTCACCCCTTCGTGGTCACTTTGGAGACCTGCAGAACATCTCTTTCCAAAGACTCGTTCATCCAACGAACAGCGAGGCTCTGGAACACATTGCCAAGGGAGCTGTTCCCCGAGGCATATAACCTCCAGAAATTCAAGAAGAACACCAATTCCTACCTTATTTCCCTTGGTTCTCACGATGTTCTCTGAACATTATAGGATATCCTTTTTCGTGGGAACCAAAACATCAATAAAAAGTATTTTCAATCTTGACCGCGACGAGTGCGACTCGAGGTGCGACTTCATCTGCAGAACTGAATTGTTATTATCCTGTCTCTTTCGTTCCCGGACTTGTTTGGGTCGTCGAACTATAACTTCAATGAATTGGACCCTTCTGGGAGAAATTGTTAGGCACGGTACTGTCGTCGTTCGTTCAGGTGTTCGTTTCGGCATCTAAAGTGAGATCCGAGCTCTTAGATATAGAGATGGTATCTCTCGGAACCGTGTTAGGGACATCACTATCCCCTGTTAGTAGGCGTACATTGGCCATTGTTATGTAATTGTGTGTTTTTTGTTTGGAATGGGATGTTGGAAACGCCTTAGATGTGAACTGTCTTCATCTGGAATGCCACCTGGCCGAACCGACACAAAAGACAATTTTGCTTTATCTCGAAAGAGATAACTTGGAATGAGAAAATTCTCATCTGGAATATTCTTTTGATTTACTTCTTATCATTGATATTACTATCTCTTCCATCGGCTCTACTGTATCCAGTATGACCACAGTTACATGACCAAAAAGTTAAATTTCCAAAAACCCTTTTTGTCGTCGGGAAACTCTTCCATAGTTCCACTATAGGTAAACGAAAATAAAATCCAGAAAGAAAACTATGATGTTTTTCATGATGAGAAAACGCGGAGAGAATTTTTATACCAAAGAAGCTAGCGAAACCACTTCCGAATTTCAACATGAGACACATCTCATAATTTTTGGCTAATATATTACCCCATTCCCGAATTGTTTGCTCCTCTCTATCATAGATAAATCTGTGGCTTTGATAGCTTCGGTCGAACTCAGCAAAGACATTTTTGAAAAACAATATTTTTTGCTGATCTGATATAGTGAAAATGTAGTGCTCATTTTAGGGGAATTTATTACCCTATTCCCAATTTCTTTACTCCTCTCCATCATAGAAATATCTGCGGCTTTGCTAGCTTCGGTTTGAAAACATCTATTTTTCACCGATTTGATATATTTGATATAAAACGCGTCATTTATTGTACATTATCTATAAAGCATATTTTATGTCGATTTAATAAGGCGAAGTCTATACGAGCCATAGATTTTTATATAATATATATGTTGAAATTCGAGAGTGGCTTTGCTAGCTTCTTCAGTGTGAATATTTTCGAATTACTTATCTTTTCTAAATTACTCGAAATAAATTCCCAAAGATATGCTCCTGTTAGAACAAGACGGATATTCGTCAGTGGTACTGACGTCACAAGTAATATTAACGCGCCGACCGTGTATTGGTGTATTGCTAATCGTGAAAGATTGAAAATCCCTTATTCAGTAAGAAAAACAGCGTTGTCATCTCAACCGATTTTTCGACTAGTTTGGATATTGTAATTCATTGCTCTGAAGATTTGACTGAACAAAATAGACCGCGAGTCCACATCAACATGTTTTTGTGTCTAATTTGTCACACTCTACAGAATAAGAATATACCAAATCCCACCTGCCACTACACGAATATTAGGTCGCCGAATAAAAATCGTAGACCAAAGGGTGGAATTTGTATTAAAAAATCCGGGGTCTCGAATCATTACTTCTCCTATTCTGTTCTTGTCGATGTATAGCAGACGAGGCCGAGGACGAGGCTTCAGATGATGAGACTGGACATATCATTAAATCGATCCTGGAATTATTGTTTAAAATTGCAGAACAGAAGATATTACAATAGTTAGTTTTGAATTATTATACTTCATTATTCAAAAGCGGTATAGATAGGTACTTTTACCGATAGTATTCTCACCATGTGATAGCACTCGTGATCGAATGAAAAAACTTGTTCTGGCTCTATTATTTCCCTTATATCAAGATAATAAGGGAATGTTTTTGAAAAAGCAATATCAGTGAGACCATTGTGGCAGAAGTTGAGTGTCATTCCATTAATTGAAAATATAAAGGCCACAATTAGTAGGAATGATGAAGACGGTATCGGAATAGAACGTACAAAGCTGGCCCCATGTTGAGGTCGTGATTGCTACTGTACGCTTCTAGGGGCAAGTGATGCCAAATAGCACATCGTGATGAGGCAACTTTTAGAAGCGATCCATTCTCAGGTGTTGGTGTTTCTTTCTTTAGTTCGAATTGGTTTTGTGGATACATGATCTTTATAGACATGGGCAACGAAAGAGACACATTGCAAGTGGTATACATTTTTCACGAGTACAAGAGATTGACGTTCACTACAAGCGGGGGAGGAGAATACATATACCAACTTGTTTTTTTTTTCATCGAGGTGGTTGAAATCCTTTTCGGACACCATATGGGTCCAATCCCCCATAATATAGTGTCCACTGACTCCAGGTATACCCACTAAACATTCCACCCCGTTTGTAGGCTCGCCTGACCGAAGTCTCCGACGACACTTAGACCTAGTGGCCCATTGTATCTTACCTACATGCCGTTATCAATTTACCGTTACCATATACGACTCATGGTGCTTCTTAAGGGTCACTTTTATATGAAAGACCCTTTTCGTTCAGGTTCCTGAAGATTGCTCTTCCGATCCCTGTTCTCGTCTACGAAGAAGGCCAAAAGTTTTCCTTCTCCTACGAGTGACGGGGGAAGGGGTTGGTCCAGCCCTGTGGTGCCCCCTGCACAGGGCTAAGGCTACTTACTCTGAGATGTCGCCCTGTTTCCCAGAGGCCCCGTTAGTGACACCATACCTCGGTGCCATTCATCCATCACCACGGGTTCCCACAGCTTGGATTAGGTTGCCAGAGCCTCGTTGATCAGTCCTCGGCCACCTAGAAAGACATCAGCAAATCGCCTCATCCCTGCCACAGATGTCCACAAATTGTCCTATCTGGTCGGAGATAGCAAAGATGGTCCCAAAATGCTTCATCCGTTGAGCAACCGCCGTCTGTCCTCCCCACACCACTTGATGGTGAGATTGTTCTTGGAGAGGAGGAGGAAAAGAGAAGTTGGCCGATAGATAGACTGGAAAAGGAAGAGAGAAGAGGATATCACCCAAGACAAGTTGAAGTATGGTGAATATCTGGCTAGGGTACCTCGGGTTCACCATTCCCGTACTCACAAGTTGTGAGCCCCTGAGGGGCAGCAACCCCTCATTTCTCTTCGTGAGCTTATTTATGTTCACATATACAATACCACTACACTGGATGACCAGGAGCACAAAATATTATCAGCAATCGTCCTTCTGAATGAACTGTTTGACTACCAACTTACCCAGATCATTAAGGCTGACAGTCTCCCACGTATCATAATTGAAAAGAATGCTTGTATTATCTCACATAACATGAATTTACGGCTGCCCAAAAAAAATATGGAGTATATTATCGAGACGTCAGTTCGTCTAAAGCAACCAACAAAACAGGTTCACGACAATATTTCAAATTTTATTCGAATTATTTATGCACATATATTACGCCTTTGTGAGCTGCCGCTTTTTAAATTAGACACAGTGTATATAGAATGAATATGAAAACGGTAATCCTCACAAAGAGGAGGATATACACACAAACAAATATGATTTGTATTGTGCTCGTGTTTTTGTTTGTGAATGTGAATGGAAAAATACTCAGCAGACTGCTTTGCTTTGAGGTTTCGGTTCAGGCAATTAGGATATCGCAATTCACTACCTTTCAAAAGATATTGTGTGCCATCTTTGCATCATTAAGTTATATTTAGAAGCTATATAATGGTTTCATTAAGCAACACTTGAGTTAAGAAAATTTTGCTGAAGAACTGAAGTAGATATTACCTATCTAAGATTTATTTATAATTGAAGTTACCATCATGCATAGGCAGTTTGAATGAAGGTCTCATAAAATTTCTATAAAAATGTAATTTCCAATTATTCTATGATGCCGGAGCAAGGTTAGAATACTTTAACCTGCCGAGGAGACTAGTAAAGTGACGTCACAGGCGTACCTAGCCAGCGTTGTTTTAATGTGTGCCTATATATGAGGCTGAAAGGAAAATGCTGCATAAAATGTGGTGACTTTTTCAACTGGATCAATTATCGAATCGTTCAAATTCAATTCGTATGCGAATAAAAAAGATAGAGGTAAATAAAAAGATCAAATTCGTATATACGATTGAAAATGGATATTTGTTATTGGCTACTTATACTTACTTTTCTTGTCCAGATTCGATTCATTTGGTTATCAGTTGTATCACAGCCGGCTCTATTACAAGCATGGTGAGAGAAATGCAACATGGCATCGCCGGAAGGCTCACTCTCGATTGACGACCACGGCGACATAACCGCGCTAACGTTACGTCAATCCCTGTCTTCGAAATCATTGAACTTAAATGAAAAAAAAAATATATAGATAGAAATAATGGGTCAGGTCACAGGTAAGGTTTTATTCAGTTTTGAATGAAATAAACAACTGGCAAGTCCCATTTTACTTTGACCATTCAAGTTCACGAATTGCGAGTTAGGGAAGAATCCATATTATTAAATCATAGAACCCCAACTTATCACCTGAAACTTGGACCTGTATCTCATTCAATAGATAGTACAACTTAGGAAGTTATTTTCAATACATCTGACAGATATGGGAACCTAATTGATGAGAATAGATGTTATACTTTCTGTCTCATGGGCTTTCCAATTCCAACTATCAATTTTAAATTTTTCTGAATATTCTCCAACTAGCTGCACGTTATTGAGAATAAGGTCGGATTTTTAAAAATCAACTATTTTTTCATTTTGAACAGCTAAACATTTCTGATGTCTCCTATCGGGATTCGTTCTCAATGAAGTAAGTATAGTAGGTTTAGAAATACCCAACTTGGTAAATTTGAAAACTTGAGGCAACTGCTGTTTTAACCACCTGAGGGTATTTCATAGTAAATTTTTCCGAATTGATCCATCTGGACGAGAAAATGTATCATCAAATGATAGCAAGTTTAATAATATCGGTTTTCAAACGAGATGAATATTGCACTGCAGAATATTGATCTTACGAGGTATTTTAGATATCTACTTTTTTGTCACAAAACAATTATTCGTCATCTTGTTATATGTCAAACGTTGAAATTACCTACTTTGCTCAGACAGACTATTTCATTCATCACATAATATAACCTATCACAAGCCATAGACAACGTGTGCTTATTGCGAAAACATTGAAGCTGTCTTTCAATTCTGATTGGTCTATCAGCGTTGATGTTTTCAACGATAACCATGGATAGCAAATCTAAGTCTGGATGTAACCATGGATAGCGAAGCAAAGTCTGTCAGTTTGGCATAAAATAATTATGGCTGTACTTGTCAGAATGAATCACTCATTTATAATAAATACTTCTTATGCTTTCTGAACGTCAAATATTCTAGCAAAATACCACCCTGTTCTGGATATCGTCTCACGATTTCGTCTTTCATTGTTAACTCAGTATTTAGAACATTGTGATATTACTTATGATAAGACAACATAAAACATAACCTCAATATAATTGGAATATAATGGAAGTTCAAATGGCTGATTATCTCAAATGAATTTGGTAATTTTTGTTCCTCATACTGTGTACTGGGCCACAAAATGACAAGGACAATGATTATTGAATATCCATCAGCATTCACATCATCTAAATATTCACAACAAGTTCTGAAGTGAGTACCTACTTTTATTATATACATTTATTAAACAGACGTGTCATAATAAACTTCGACGACAAATTAATCTCCCAGACCACTTGCTAATATAAATCTCAATCGACCGCATCTTGGTTACAGCAATTAAATCGGGGGTTGCGAATGAGTCTCCCCCATCAGAAACCAACTTCCCCAACACCCCCCCCCCCCTCCTTCAGAGCACTCGAACCGGTCTGATCAGGCTCAAACGTTTTCTCTATCGCCTCCACCATATAGAGCTGGAGCTTAATCAATTCACGTTAGGCCGAAGTGAGAGGTCCTTCAATCACTTCACCGCCGTCGTCGTCCAGATTTAACACGCCGGAAAATATTTTTTTACGCCACCCATACACAGGGTGTATATCATTAATTGATATTGTACAGGGTTATCCATCGAGAAGGCCCACATTTGAGACATTGATCTAATCCAATGAAAGCTTCCGTAAATGACATGAATCAAGCTATTTTGAGGGAGCTTGTTGGTCACTGATATACCTATATAGCTATTTGGTGATACATTTTTCTATATTGCATATGACCTAACCCCAAAAATCAAATAATATTACTGAGTTCATTTAAAACTAAGAGAGGAACAATAAAAGAGGACTTGTAGTTATATTTATCACATAATTATATATTCACTGAGGAAGATACCCGACAATAAATTCTGATGACTGAAGCCATTATGAATCAGACAACTGTGTGCTGATACATTAACAGAAAATTATGATTTTGGTAATTCAACTCACCTATCTCACCATGTTGTTCAAAAAACGCACTTTCACTTGATTTTCTTTACTATTACTCTACCTCAAAAGTCAAAATTCACACTTTATTGTGAGACACAAACACAAAACAACACAAACCACGCCGTCCGTCATAACCACGACAGCATCATCTCTCAAAATGGCGAAATAGCACAAAGTGAGAAAGATACGTGTCTGATTCGAATCAAGTTCGTGATAATAGTCCCACTGAAAATGATAAAAGTACGTCACATAAAATGTTCTGTGGATGAAATAAGAATACTTTGGAGAAGGCGTTGAAATATTGACTCAAATAAGATCACATAGACGTGCATAGGTCAGTTTACTGTTACGAAACAGCGACGTGTATCTGGGGATGTAGCAGAGTCAGTCCAAATAAGGGACGAATTAAAACGTCCCAGAAATATGTTATTATCACTTATTAAAGATGTAATTTCAAGAACGTCACCAAAGGTACAAGAAATTAACGTTACCAAACATCCTCGGGATGTTCCTTGCTCAATGGGACCCCTAAACAGGGTGAGTCATGAGGAACTGTACATACTCCTACCACGAATAGAGGCTCTTGAGGGAAACATCTAATGACCATAAGAAAGTGTCTTCCTCTCTTCTTCACCAATATATAGGGTGAATTATGAGATTTGGTAAAAAAATCTTTTGGCCATAACTTTTCAACAGCTCCTTCGATTCTTCTGATTTTTTTATGGAATATTCCTCTATTAAACCTTAATCGACTGACCAATTCAGAATCGGAGAAATCCAGGACGGTTTTTGAAAAATTTCGATAGTTTAGTTTTTATCAAAAAGTTCTGCCTCTGTCAATGACATACGCTTATCAAATGATGTTCTGTATGAAAATCTCGACTTATTTCTCACTCTGCCAGCTATTCTGAATCAAATGAACTGGCTGAAATAGTATATTATACACCTAGGGTGAGAAGTAACCTATACAGTGTGTCCTTACCTTAAGGACTTACCACCCCTGTAAAATCGTTATTATCCGACCAATTTCAAAAAACCTTTTTTTGTTGGATAGGTATTTGAAATGCCCATCCAACGAGAGAGTGATCTAATTCTTGGACTGTTATCGTGGCCAACTGCGACAAATTTCAATGACCCATATTCCAGAAAGTACTATCAGGGATATTTTTTCACGAAACTTGATGATGGATTCTGAATCAGTACCACTTGAAATATACCTGTACCGATTTTCATCATCATAAAACACAGGGTGTCCGAAAAAACGAATCATCATTTTCTTCAAATAGGTGATCAGCAAATGTAGTTCTGTGGTTTTTTCTAGTAAGAAATAATCACAAATTATCATTGAGGATCATTTCAAATATACCTGTACCAATTTGCGTCATTTGAATATACAATGTGTTTTACAGTTTTATCTACCTAGGTGAAATTTCTTTATCAATTTATCATTATTTACCTAGGTTTGAAAAGTGTTACTTCTCATCAGAGGCAATCGTGGAATAATGATGATTTCTCAAATGCCAGAACGGCCGAGAAGCACTACCATCATGGTGAATATTTTATCACATTATATTATTCATATCTCTGGACTATGTGTTATGTAGATTGTAGACCCTCTGAACCGAACATATTTCATTTTTTGGAGAGCTGCACAAACAACCCGCCTATAATCAGGATTTTATTGCCCTAACAACTATAAATAAATTACAAACCAGTTTCTCCTTCGCAAAAAAACAATAAAGCACAATGAGCTTGTTTCGAATACAATAGGAATACAATGGGAATACATTGTATTTGTCGCTATAAAATGAAAATTCGGCAATAAAAATTGTTTACAAAAAATGAACCCCTCATATATACCATTCTTATGAGGGGCCAAGCTGTCTAGGATCGGCCACGATGGCCTTCTACAAAACACAGATCGTTCTCACAGAATGTTTTCCTGCAGTGGCGGAGGGACTCAACATTTTCCGTTTATTAATTGAGATAATAATTTTCTTGTAACGATCTTCGTTCTCAAAATTTAATTAAATCAGTTCCAAATACCTGGTGTCTTGCCAATTCCTTAGTTTCCTGCAATCTTCTTGCTTCTGTGCACTATTTCTTCCGATATTTCTTCACCATTCACAATCTCCTTTCTGCTTCTCTTCCTTCTATCATCCTTCAAACTATACACTACCAATAAATTCACTACTTCCGTAAATACTTTCTGTTTTTCCCATTTACTTTCCAAATTCCCTATTTTTTCACTTTTTGTTTTTTTCCTTTTGTTTTTCTTATCTCCTGGACTATCCCTATTCTAATTGTACCAGATCACCGCGTTTAATTAATGATTATATATACCGAGTATATTTTATTGAATTTTCAATAACACCGTTGCAGACAGCGGGATTAAGGACGCTCCAACAAAGTACATTACACAGGGTGAGTCAATGTTTTGTAGCAGGACTTCAACAACTTAAAGATGATATAGAATGTCGAGATAAAAACGTCATATAAACATATATGCGTAGGAGCCACTGAGATATAATAAATATATTAATTTTGGCATATATCTCAAAATCCATACAGTTTGCGAAAAACATATGAAAGACCAAAAAGGTTCCAAGTGAAACAGAGAATCTGAATAAATGTTTCATTGAAAGCAGAGGCAGCACGCAGAAAAGTTCAAGAGGGTCAAATTGGGCAAAACCCACAAAAGTGTATCACCCTGTAGGTAATCGAGATCGCCTAATAGACCTAAATATTCAATATTCTTTTAGTGTAATAGATATACTCAATTCATCATTTTGTAGGAGAAAACTAGAAAAACATGGAAAATATCTCAAATTTTGACCCTGTATGTGTAAAACAAAGCTCCCGCGTTCTTCAAAACTACTACAAAAAAGTGACTCACCCTATATTATAGCAATTATAATTTTCAATGTATCCTGGAATTGAAGAAAATATATCTTTCCATGCATTGTATAGGTGAATAGGAAAAATCTCGTTTCTATAGAAATTACATAGAAAATTTTAGCTGCTGCAGATTCGAGGAACAAAAACAGTAAAAAAAGTTTAGGAGTCATCTGAAGGCGAGCCCAAGATGGAAGTAAGTAAATATTTTCGAAACATTTTGTTGTAAAATTATCAAATCTTGTACATTTACCTACCTCACTTCAAGGTCAATTTGGAAATGTTGAAAATATTTTGGAATTTTGATCAGTCAACACCTTTGTTAATATTCAATTTTCGGAAGTTTGCCCCAGAAATATGGAAATATTATCATTTATACTCGAAAATGGCATTCACCATTCTCTAGATAAATCGATTTCAAAATTATGCTGCGTAATAAAAATAGTACTTTTTCTACATTTATGAAAAGTTTTGTGGTCTAGTGATGGAATCTCATGAGGCAAGGACATAGTCAAGTGTCAGTGTAAAAGTATCTGATTCGGTCCACTCTGTATACTTGAAATATTTTCGAGTGACTTGGTGATGTGTCGTACTGAAAGTCCCCAACCCTTTAGATAATCAAAATCCAATTCAAAACACCTTCAGTTTTTCGGGACACCATGAATTCCTAACGAAATATTGTTCCCATCCGCACAATGCTGAATTAGCGAAAGGGTCGTACAAAACCCGTAATAACCCCTCGCTCTGTGTGTAGATGAGTGTAATTCAGAAAAACCAAAAAAATGCTTATCGAGAGAGAGATGACAACAATGGGCAGATCACAATAGACAAAGTACCATGTTCAGTGTCACGTCACATTAATTATGACTGATCGGCTGCAGCGAACTACAAATTTTTATCTACTTCATAGGTACAATAAGGTGAATTATCGTGTGTTATACAGCGAAATGGGCGACAAACCATAGGCGGAACCTACAACAATTTTGAAGGAGGTGAAAGGAATTATTTCGATATATTTTACGACGAGCATCTTCAGGTTTCTGTCAATGTTGAAGCAGCCAACACACTCGACTTATTCCTCACCTATAATTCAGCGCCTTACACCATAAACGTACGAGCTTCACTTGGCAATTCTGATCACACACTCATCTCCACAACCTGTCCATTATTCATTCCATCAAGTACTCCAGCACCTCCACGTCTTGTATGGCAGTTTCCTTGTCATAGAATATGCTTTGACTCTGACGATAGCATACTTACCTCAGTCTTCGAAAAGACCATATATCAGCCTCGAAACCCTGGTTCAACAAGAACTGTTCTAGAGTTGTTGCCCTGAAAAAAACAGCCTATCATCGCTGACGCAGGAAACCTAACCACGTGACTAGAGCAGAATATGTTGAAGAGTAACCATACCTTTGAAGACATCCATTTCGATGCTTGGTATTACTATCAGCAATACTTTTTTGGGAAAATCACGTGAGATCAGTTGCTAAAAGTGCATCTCAATAACTGGTTTTCTGTTTCGGGCCAGGAGCTATTTCACTTCCAGTCAGGAGCTATTTCACTTCCAGTCAGCTGTTTATGATCTATAAGGCACAGATCCGGAATACTAGCTGTTCCCATATTTGGAGTGCAGCACCCAAACATACCCTGAAACTGTTGGATTCTGTCCGAAAGAGGGCAATTCGTCTCGTGGGTGATGCCTCGCTCACAAACTCACTCACTTCTCTGGAACACCGAAGAGAAGTTGGCGATCTGGCTTTATTTTATAGATATGTTCATGGACGATGCTCTTTTGAAATATCAACAATTGTTCCTCCCTTGGCAGTCCCCGCGAGATTAACCCGTCGAGTTGAGGCTTCGCACCCCTCCGCGGTCAGTTTGGAGACCTGCAGAACATATCTTTCCAAAGACTTGTTCATCCTAAGAACAGCGAGGAACACATTACCAAGGGAGGTGTTCCCCGAGGCATATAACTTCCAGAAATTCAAGAAGAACACCAATTACTACCTAATTTCCCTTGGTTCTCACGATGTTTCCTGAACAGACAGGAATAACTGCAGCCAAACAATAGGAGCATCAAAAGAATCATATAATACCAAAAAAAGATCAAAACTCACCACTCTCCAAAGTCAGCGACACATTAGCAACAGCATTGCAAGAGAAAGCGATCATTTCTGCAGAGATGTTCGCAGCTAACTCCATCTTGGATTCCAAGGAAAGGGTGTCATTCGACAACAAGTCTTAGCGTCCTGGGAGACTACAGTCAGACTAGCCTTGAAAGAGAAGGAAGTGTTGGATGGACTGGTCTCTGCTGAACCTTAATAGAATTAAGTCGTGTCAAGGCTCAAATTCTGTGACTGCAGTCAGAGCTATCTAAACCATCAGCAACAGCGAAATCGAAAAAATGTTTCCACGAAATTCCACACCAGAATTCAGATGCTTATGAAATACTGGCGTGCAATTAACCAGCACCCTGTGGAATGCCCCTTCTAATTGAATGAAATGCAGCTTCATAGTTCGAACCACTCGAAAAATCATCATTTGATACCCATAACGTTCAACCGACCCATCCACAATTAATCTTCTCCATATTGCGAATGTTAGAAGGAGCACCCCAAATTAGTAATGGCACATTTGAGCCATAGCCATGCAAACACCATACTCTATCATCTGCGTATCCTCGGTGGCTGCAAGAGCCTAAAGCTACGGGCCCATAAGGGTAGTTTTCCCCTACAATATCAATGTCCACACGAATTAGAATCTAGCCAGCGTTCGCATGGAATTATGATGGTTCAACGAACGCAATCTAAAACTCGCCCTTAGACAGCATTGTGTTAGGGCGGATTTCGTTTTTTGGTGAAGTGTCGGATGTTTGTTGGTCGGATTAATAATGTCTATCGAGCGTGTTTTATTTCATTGTTGGCGTTTGTTGTCTGCTTTTGTTATAGGTTGGCATTGGCAATGTGCAAGTAGTGTGCATTGTTGGGTATTTATTTTAGTAAGCTGGGGAGCATTCATGGGCTTTTTTCTAGTTGGGATTAGTGTCAGATATAATCCGGCTTTTTTTGGTACTGGATGTATGTAGGTCGATACTGATGTGAATTCAGAAGAATTCGATGGGCATATCAGAAGATGTGCACACGTGAAAATTTTTGTAGTCTATACCGTTAGGTCTAAGGTTTCTGGATCAATCATTGGGTTCATCTCATGAGAACAATCACAATCAGCGACTAACTTGAGGCTGATTTTAGTCATGCAGTTCGTAGAGTTAATTGAATTTTTTCAATTATCAACTTCTTTTTAATTATTATTAATTCATTCAGATAACTTTTGTGCCTCTCTACTACCAACAGTACCAACACCCAGATATTTAAAAACTCCGAAACAAAAAGGCCCATAACCTATAAGGCAACATTAGCACTGTGATGGCAAGCCGTAATGGAAACGACAAATAAATAAAATTAACACCGCAATGTAAATGGACAATAGGAAAATGAGTGATAAATTAATGTATATGATTTCCATACTTGGAATTCCTATTGTGAGTGTTGTGGTAATAGAAGTGTAGGGGAGGGGGCAGTAGCAGTAAAGAATCCCCTGGGGATCTGAACGGCTCACCAATAAATATTTATATGCAGAGGTGGAGTCGCGAGTAACCAGACATTGGCGACGAATATTATTGTTTAATCTTGGCGATAAAAATACCCATAATGGGATAAGAGGTATATAAGTATTCGAATTATTTTTTTGAACTTCTGGAGGTTATGAGTTCCTGGGGAATACTTCCATTGGCAAAGAATTCCAAAGCTTCGTCGTTCTATATGTATAGAAGAACTAGTTTTGGAAATGTGTTCATATTTCAAGGTTGACAATAAATGGATGTACTGACTTATGTGCTTGTCGAGTTCGTCTGACTGGAATAATAATAACAGACATATCCGAAAAATATTTTCCATGGAAGTTTCTTTAGTAAAGTGAAAGGTCGCAGACATTTCTACGGTGTTCTAATGAGGTCAAAGGATTAGTGAGGCTAATGACTCTTTCCAGATGGATTCTAAGACCATCAGCCGAGGCATCAGCGCAGTTCAAAGAATTTCAATCTTAATCTTAATTCGTTTATACCTCAGAGATTTGTTCATAAAAGATCATTCTTAATTCATTTATTAGTGGAAGAACTAGAACTAGTTGTTGTGATATGGTGAGATTTCGAAAAAAGCATCGCCAAAATCGAAAAAAAAAAATGTTTGTGTGATACGTGTTACGGCTCCATGGAAAGAAGACACCTTGTATCGTGAAGATTCCAGTCAGCTCTGATTTTTTGAGTTTATTTGTTTTGTCTTGGTGATAAGAATTTATTGATTAGAAAAAGAATTGAATTTGTATGTGATTGATATAAAGGAGATTTCTTGAAAAAGTGATTTTAATCTGAAAATACAGTCCATCGATAACATTTTTGGTCCTTCGAGCCGGATTGAAGCAGATATGGAGAAAGAAAATCAGAGATTGAGAAGAGAAAACGCTGGTGTCCACCGAAATTTGTCTACCAATTTCACGTGGCCAAGAGGATTTGGTACGAAATCAGTCACCGATATCGGTATCATTCCCGTGATTATTTCTGGCGGAGCTCCTTCTCTGACAAATACTGCCAATTTGAATATGAATATTGCTCAACCACCCGCTATTGCCAGAACCGTCACCGTCAGTTCTGATGGGAAATCTGACATGGGAAAAAGCATGTCAAAAATGGAATTGTCTGAAAATAACAGATCTCATGCATCTAAATCTCGAAAATCTACGAGAACAAGAAGTTCTTCAGCTTCCTTGAATCTTCAGAAGAAGAGACTTGCCATTGAAACAGAAAAGGAAAGACAGGACTTGGAAACAAGACAGAGGGAAATTGATAATCGAATGAAACTCCTCCAAATGGAACATGAATTAAAAGAAGCAGCTTTAGAAGTAAGCATCGACGAACGTACTTCGACAGCTAGTGAAATTGAATTGAGAAGTAAAGCAGAAAGTGATCATCGTGATTTTATTGCTGAATGGGTTGATAAAGTAGAGCCGACACTTGATGTTCCTGATGAAATGACCGGAAATACCCAGGAAACTCAAACTGATGTGCAAATGTTGTGCCAGACTATATCAAATCTTCTCAAAACCGTCACGCCTTCAGGGCAAGATAAAATACTAGCAAGACATATTGTAGATAAGGATTTTCCCGTCTTCGATGGAAATCCGGAAGACTGGCCGCTATTCCATCAAAGATTTTGTCAAATTTGCAAGATGTGTGAGTACAGCAAGGATGAAATATTGGTGAAACTCCAGAAGTGACTACGAGGAGAAGCCAAATCCGCTGTCGCAGGAATGCTGTTAACATCAGACAATGTAAATTTGATCATGGACACACTCAAGTTACGATTCGGGCGACCTGAATTCATTATCGAAGTTATGATCTCAAGAATCAGAACTTTGGTACCCATAAGGGAAACAAACATCGAAAAACTTGTTCATTTTTCTAACGAAGTACAAAATTTAGTTTCTACAATGAAATCATTGGTGTCTGAAGATTATCTTAGAAATCCGCAACTTCTAAGAGACTTGTTAGGAAAACTACCAGATATTCTGAAACTGAAATGGGGCGAGGTGGTTATGAAGACTGCAGGCAGAACATCTTTGGAAGATTTCTCCGAATGGATTGGTGACATAGCTCTGGCTGCATCCTACGTGAGTTCACCTAAAGTACCTGTTTCCAATGATCTCAGAATAAATGACAGAAGAGGCCATCAAAAGAAAACATACTCAGTACTTAGCATGAATGATATCCCACGAAAGGCAACCTGCTCTTATTGCGGAGAAACTCAGCGATAATTCATGCTCCAAATTGAATTCCGATGATGTTGAAACCCGATGGAAGGTAGTAACAGACAAAAAGTTGTGCTTCTCTTGTTTAAAGAAGAAACATCACATGACAAAATGCAGGAAAAGACAAGAATGCAAGATTGATGGATGCAAGTACTTTCATCATGAACTTCTCCATAAGAATTTTCGACCGCTAGATGATTCTTCAAGCCGAAATGACACGCAAGTACCAGCTCCTGTGAATGAATCTTTGTTCACTATGAAGGATTCCTCGAAGAAAGTTCTTCTGAGAATGATTCCCGTAAAACTATTTGGTCCAAATGGTTTTCTAGAAACAATAGCAATTCTAGATGAAGCCTCCACCGTTACCTTGCTGGATAGTGACATCAGCAGAGAGCTAGGTCTTCAGGGAGAAAGAGATGCATTATGCCTCCAGTGGACGAATGAAATCGTGTCCAGGTTAGACGAATCCGAAAGAGTTAGTCTACAAATATCTGGAATTCGACCTGATTCGAAGAAATTCACCCTGAATAATGTTCGCACTGTAGACAAGCTGCTGTTGCCAGCCCAGACAATACTAATGGAAGACTGGAATACATATGGGTATCTGAAGAATTTACCAATAGACGATATTATGAATCAAAGACCAATGATACTCATCGGACAAAACAATATCAGCCTAACAGTTCCCAGACAAGTGAGAATATTTTCGGATAGTTTACCTATTGCAACCAAGTGTAAATTGGGATGGTCTTTACACGGACCTGTCTCTGGCGATGGAAACGATGCTCTCACCCTTCACATTTGCAATACCCAAGAGAACGACGAATCTATAAACAACTTGATAAAGCAATATTTTTCTACTGAATCTTTTGGGGTAGCTATACCAGTATCAACTGCTGGAAAGGACGAAAAGCTTGCCTTAGATATCATGAGAAATACTGCCAAAAGGGTTGGTAATCGCTACGAGATTGGACTACTCTGGAAGGAAGCAGACATCAAACTACCTGAAAGTAGGAGTAATGCTCTCCATAGAAGGATTCCGAGGTGATATTCCACAAGAATTCCATCAGCGAGAAAACTAGAATTGCATACTTTCTGTGATGCCAGCGAGAAAGCGTTCGCAGCAGTGTCATATCTTCGGGTAGTCGGTGAGGAAATAGTCGATGTAGCTCTAATATCAGCCAAGACCAGAGTAGCCCCGCTCAAACCACTCTCGATTCCAAGACTGGAACTGCAAGCTGCTGTAATGGCCAGTCGTCTTGCTGCTTCCATCTCAGAACACCTGGATATTCGGATAGATCAACATTTCTACTGGAGTGATTCAAAATGTGTTTTGCTATGGATTCGAAGTGATGGTCGAACATACAAGCAGTTTGTGGCCCATCGAATCGGCGAAATCCAAGAAACAACTGATGTTGGAGAATGGCGGTGGGTTCCATCCAATTTAAATGTAGCTGATATGGCAACAAAGTCTACTATGAACTCAGAAGGCGAAGAATCAAGAAATATATGGTTGTATGGTCCGAAGTTCTTGAGAATGTCCAGTGAAAGTTGGCCTGCAGAAACAAATTTGAAAACTTATGATAGTTATGATGAGGATCTTGAGAAGAAAGCTGAATTTGTCGCTGTCATAATGAATTATGCCGATTTTCTGCCAGACGTAAATAGATTTTCCAAGTGGAAACGTCTCATAAGGACTACAGGATGGATCATCAGATACTTCAGAATCTTGATGAAAAAAATTGGTAAAAATGACGAAGACATCGATACATTCGGACTATCAGTAGCTGAATTATCGTTGGCTGAAAGATTTTGTCTGAAAAGGTCACAGTCCCGGAGTTTTCCAGAAGAGATAGAAAAACTGAAGAATTTGGTACCCTTGAACAAGCAGAGCCGTTTGAAAGCATTATGTCCAATGTTGAACACAGACGGTTTGTTGGTTCTTGGAGGAAGAACGAATCTAGCTGGTTGTATGGAGAGTTCTGCAAAAAATCCGTATATACTGAGTCCCAAGGATAGATATACCAAACTTTTACTCCTGGATTATCATGAGAAATTCCATCACCAAGGAGTCGAATCCATTTTGACCGATATTCGTCAAAAATATTGGATCATCGATGGAAGAAATGCTATCAAGTTGAGCTTTTCCGAATGTATGAAGTGCAGGAGATCTAGAGCAAAGCCAGTAATTCCACAAATGGGTCAGTTACCAGCAGTTCGACTTACACCAGGCACTCGTGCGTTTATCAACATTGGAATGGACTATTTTGGCCCAATCAAAGTAGCTGTAGGAAGAAGAAGCGAGAAGAGATGGGGCGTATTATTTACATGCCTAGCAGTAAGGGCCATACACTTGGAAGTCGCTCACAGTTTAACTACTGATTCGGCTATCATGGCGATTCGAAGAATGATAGCACGGAGAGGGACACCAAATACCATTTACTGCGATAATGGGACCAACCTACGAGGTGCAGCAGAAGAACTTCGTAAAGCGATAGCTGAAGTGGACAATTTGGCAATAAATGATGAAATGTCGTCAAAATGCATTTCGTTCAAGTTCAATTCTCCAGCTGCTCCACATATGGGTGGTTCTTGGGAGCGACTCATTGGACTAGTGAAGAAAACCATTGGAAGCATATTGTATCAACAGTCCTTGCGAGATGAGATTCTTCTAACACTCTTTGCAGAAGCCGAGAATATTGTCAATTCTCGTCCATTGACACATGTATCTGTTGATCCTTCCGATCCGGAACCGTTGACTCCAAATCACTTCCTTGTTGGTAGTGGAAATTATATTAGCTCACCCTGTGATGAAGGTGGCAGTCTTCGAAAAGCATGGAGAAAATCACAAACTTTGATAAATGCCTTTTGGAAGAGGTGGGTAAAAGAGTATCTTCCCAAATTATCCAAAAGATCGAAATGGATTGACGATCAAGAATCCTTGAAAATAGGCGACGTTGTAATCATTGTAGAAGACAACGCCCCGAGAAATTCATGGAAAATGGGGAGAGTAGACGCCGTCTTTCCAGGACCAGATGGTCGGATACGAGTTGCTCAAGTGAAGACGAAAACATCTAGCTATCGCCGACCAGTGAGCAAATTGTGCCGATTACGAGTTGAAGGTGAAGAAAATTAGTTTTTTCACCAGGGGGGAGAATGTTACGGCTCCATGGAAAGAAGACACCTTGTATCGTGAAGATTCCAGTCAGCTCTGATTTTTTGAGTTTATTTGTTTTGTCTTGGTGATAAGAATTTATTGATTAGAAAAAGAATTGAATTTGTATGTGATTGATATAAAGGAGATTTCTTGAAAAAGTGATTTTAATCTGAAAATACAGTCCATCGATAACAATACGTCTTCATATGTGAGATCATGTTTGTTAATGTGGCCTTAGATACGCCCATGAATATATAAAGTGAATTCAAATGAGGAACAGATCCAAATATTCATTTTTAATGATGAAAACACAGAAATTCATTCAACTTCTACAATACCCCTTTCAGTACCTTGAGACGTCACCCGTGATATTTTAATTCCTGCGGCAAACCCGATATGTGTTGAAATTTTCATTAAATAATAAATATTATATCTCACGCACTGACGAAACTCCTATGTTTAAGTCACTTCGTGAGATTTGATGGTCCAATAATTCGAGATAGGCTGAGGGCCGGTTGCATAAAAGCTCATCAATTATTTGATGTCACTTCAAATATTTGATGCGACGTTATAAGGCCCATCATGCACTTAATGGCATGGTTACTTAATCATCTGATTAACTTATAATGATGACTATTTAACTAAAAAATCGGCACAAAGGCCAATCAACTTTAGATGTCACATCAAATCGACTTATTCATGGCATCAACTTAATCAGTGCTCGACCACTGATTAAAGTGACAACCAGCAAATGACTTGTGAGAATTCCGCGAAATTATTCAGAATATTTCGCAGAATTTTTCTTCTTCTTAGTGCTTGTTTCATTTCAAAAAGGTAGAGTAGGTAAATGAACACAATAATGTAAGTGAATGACTATTATAGGTTTAGAGAAAATTTCCATCTCATCACTGTCTTCACTATCTGAAGAAGAACTACTGATTTCCAAGTCAAGAACCTTTCGAAATAGAAACAATCCATTCAAAATGTATGATGGCAATGATTTCAATACCCGATTCAGGTTTTTTGTGACTTCTGTCAATCTGAATGTTAATCAAGCAAATAAACCTAACCTAAAATGCGTATAGGTCGCGTGCAAGAACTGTCAGATGACCGACCCTGGAGGCAAAACATATTTGTTTACAAGTGATCGAAATAGTTTTCCACAATTATTTTGGCATATGAATCGTATTTTTCCGCTATTCATCAATTCGCTAATGCCATCACATTGTGCTGTTGTAAAATGCACAAAAACTGCAGCGGAAGATGAAGAAATCCTGATGGTACATTATGATTCAAAAGTAAGTACCTACTATAGTCACTCACATAGTTTCCATTTTTGAAATTTGGTTATTTCTCTGATTTCTCATCGGAATTCCTTCTGCAATAGGATCAGCTAATAGAAATATACCTGAAGTTTCTAGAATAATGCAAGAAGATTGGATTCATGCAAATAATCGGTAGGACTGGTCTGACATGCTGACGATCGTGTGTGTTGTAGACATTTTCAATCTATTAGCAGCATTAGCTTGTATTGCAGAAGTGGCAGAAGGCAGAAGGAATTTTAATAAGGAATGACAACATTTCATAATGCTAACTATGTGAGATTACTATTTACCTGAAAAATCATATTCCCTAGTCTCTTGCTGCATTTTTTGTGCATTGTACAATAGCACAATGCGAAGGCATGCTTGAATTAATGAATAACGCAAGAAACACGATTCGTATGCCAAAATATTGTGAAAAACTATTTCAACCTTTTGATTCCTCTGTAACCAAATAAAAAAGTGAGGTTGTGTTTCAATAATTCACAGAAGAATGAGGTTGTGTTTCAATACTTTGCCTCCAGGGTCGGTCTTCGTGCACGCGACCTATCAACAATGCGCGGAACGCAAGGAGCAGACAGATTTAGCGCTGTTGCCACGCCTTTCTCGTCATTAGTAAATGGAATGATTATTATAACATCAGATTATTTATGCAACGCAAATGAAATTTAACATAACATCAAAGTTATTGTGTCATCAGTTGATTGTATGATTAATTTTTCTTTATGCAACCGGCCCTGTATTCGATATTTAATTACACGAAGACCATTGAATAATGAACTACGCCTCTTTGTGAGATCACGGAGTATACACGAATATAATTCAATTGACGAAGTATCTCAAATTATGAATTTTATGAGATACGTCTTCAAGAGAGATGACCAACAATATGCTTGGGTGCGAAATCCTATATGTGAGAACAGTATTCTAAAACAGGCGTATATCTGTGCTTTGTAGATCATGAGAAGCTGTCGAGGTTTGAAGTAGAATTTTGCACGGAATAAAAATCTGAGTTTCTGTGAAACAGCTTTCGCGATGGATAGGACATGATTACCCCATGAAAGAGTATTGCTAATGAAAATACCGAGCATAGATAAAGTGAGTGGACTCGATATGGAAATGGTGGAAGAAAATTGTCACATCATAGTGAAGAAATCAAAAAACTCGAAGCATTGAAGATATAGCGTGAGGTCTGTGCATCATCGTGATAATGAGTACGGTGACTTTTTGAAATGATTGAGTCATAACATATAAAAAAGTACATTTTGTACTTGATTCCCCTTGTGGGCAGCCTCTGGTTTACTTGACCAAACGCACTGCCCCACCTGGCGTAATAAAACCATAAATATTTGTACGGAATAAATGGTTCTTGTGTCGAAGGAACGTATTTATAATACATTCACGGTTTATTGTGCTATAGGTATTCCATCATTTGGTCTAGTACCGTACCTATATCGAAAAGTGCGAATGCTAACATTATGTGATTCTGATTTATGTCCTTGCCAGTTCAGAGTCTGGTAATCTAGTAATTCTAGTAGTCAACATTTAAGGGTTTGAATGGAGTCATAAGATAATGTGGAAACGAAGTAATGTGAATGGTTTGACAAGAATAATGTCACCTAAACGAAGGTTGATAATTGTCCTTCATGTCTCCTGAGGCGTGAATCTTAATTGATGTTTTCAATGTAGATACCAAGTGCAATTGAAAAATTGAAAATGCTGCGGAAAGAACATAAACCTGGTTGAGAACAACTGGTTTGATGAGAGATTGAGAAACCGCAGCAATATGTTATAGTATACTTTTTTATGTTCTGGTTTCCACGAAAAGGAATATCCTGTAATTATCAGAGGTAGGATTTGGCGTTCTTCTTAAATTTCTGAAGGTTTTATGCCTCGGGAAACACCTCCCTTGGCGATGTGTTCCAGAGCCTCGCTGTTCGTTGGATGAACGAGCCTCTGGAAAGAGATGTTCTGCAGGTCTCCAGAGTGAGCACGGAGGGGTGCGAAGCCTCAACTCGACAGGAGAGCATCGTTTATGAAAATATCTATAAAATAGAGCCAGATCGCCAACTTTTCTTCGGTGTTCCAGAGAAGTGAGTGAGTTTGTGAGCGAGGCATCACCGACGAGACGAATTGTCTTTTTTTGGACAGAATCCAACAGTTTCAGGGTATGTTTAGGTGCTGCACTCCAAATATGGAAACAGTATTCCGGAACAGGTCGGATCTCGACCTTATAGCTCATAAGTAGCTTACTGAAAGTGAAATAGCTCCTGGCCCGAAACAGAAAACCAAGTTTTCGGGATGCACTTTTAGCAATTGATCTCACTTGATTTTTCCCAAGAAAGGTATTTGCTGATAGTAATACCAAGCATTGAAATGCCTTCAAAGGTATGGTTACTCCTGACAAGCTTATGTTATTGGACACAGTGAGATCGGCTTTCCTCGAGAAAAGGCATGCTTGTGTTTTGTTTGCATTGAAATCTACCAAGTTATTGGATCCCGATTCGAGAATTTTTGCCAAGTCCATATTTATTTTCTCAACATTTCTCCCTCTTTTGTTTGTTTGAGTTGCCTGGCTGGTATTGGATCCTAGGAAGAGAAGGCGGTATGGAAGGTACAATCATCCGCGAAGCTGTGTACTGGACATGAAGTTGCTTCCAACAAATCGTTGATATGGAGTAGAAATAGTGTTGGTGCTATGAAGAGACCTTGTTTGAGAGAACACTAGCTAGCAGAGAACATAAATGGGGAGGCTAGTCATAATATGGAAACTTCGCGAGGAGTCCGTGGTGCCAGACTCGATCGAATGCCTTGAGATATCAAGTGCCACGGCTAAGGTTTCACCATATTTTTCAATAGATTGCTGCCAAATATGTGAGACTTAAGCGAGCTAAACAAGATCGCAGGTTGTAATTGTGTGTTCAACCCATCAGTTATATACACTAAATAAACTACCATAGTTACAAGAGTACAGATGCATACATATTTAAGATAGAATTAAAAAAAATAATAACTAATTATGTCTAGATTATTATTGGCCTTTGAAGGTCGAATTTCCGACTCTACAATTATTGTATGACGGTTTTCATCCATAAACTACGAATAAATCAGAGCGTCAAAATGTTAATTAACGGTTGGTAATTATGCAATTTGATGTGCGAATCCTCTAATTAACAAGGTGCGGAAGCGTTGATGAATTTATTCGTGACCCTTTGATTTGCATGTTTAAAGTGTAATTTTCATGAATCGTTTAGTGGCCTTTTAATTCATCACGATTTAATTGGGTGGCGAAATTTGTTAATGATATGTTTGAAGTTCTGATGCGCTTGAGCTTATATGATGAAGTATACCGGATGGCATCGAGAGGACCAATTCTAAATCGAACAGATTCCATCTGGAACATGCACATTGACCATGTTCAGGGTATCTCATTATATTTTGACCCCTACCTAGAGAGTTAACTATACGAGGAAGACGAAAACTTCAAGTATTAAAGTTGTAGGGTTTCATCTGTACTATCTTCTGTCTAAAACGAACAGATGCGAATCGCAAAATAGCAAAGAAGAATCCACATCAGTTTCTAAAATAAAACACCCTGAATATTTTTAAAAGTTTTTTCCACCTCGTATAGTTAAAGCTGTAAGGAGCGGTCAGAATATACCAGGTGTCCCAGTATACCTGTTCCAATGGATTATCTCAGTCATTTCGAAAGTAACAAATTTGAAAATTTCATGATCTCCAATTCGTTCAAGGAACCTTCAACTGAGAAGAACGAAAATTGAAAGTCACTTTCCGGTCAATGACACACTAAGGTTTTCATTTAAGAATTATTCATTCTTCCATCAGTTCTACTACATATTCATATAATAATTTGAAATTTGACGTTCTCTTCATCATCTCCAATGCAGAATTGTTCATGAATCATCAATTATTGTCTACTGCAATTCTTTCGATTCCAAATTTCAATTTTCGTTTTCTCGATCAAATCAATTGTAAAATGCAAAGTGTGATACATCGTTGGAAAGGTAATTTTGAGTAGAAAGCAAAAATTGCAAAAAATATACAGGGCGCTTTTCGAAATGAAGAAGTTAGAGTCACTTCCGGTCAAACCGGAAGTGCCTTTCATTTTTCTCAGTTGAAGGATCCTTGAACGAATTGGAGATCATGAAATTTTCAAATTTGTTACTTTCGAAATGACTGAGATAATCCATTATGGAACAGGTATACTGGGACACCCGGTATATATTATCACAATTGTCATGAAGTATTTCAATACCAAATGTTTGTCCATGTACCTGTAATCTTTGAAAATGTTCAAATATATATACCTATATTGAATAAAAGTCTCATGATCATAACTTTGTTGCTTTATTTATTTAAATTCAATGTGTACCTATATGTCTTGTGTCGATAGAAAATAACCTTCCTTTGTGAATCTCAACATCCAACCCCTGATTATTCAAACTTCATGTATATCAACCTATAGGTTATCCCAAGTATATGTTTCACATGTTAAGCACTGTACATCCATAAGTTTTAGAAAAGCGCCTCTCCTACTTCTACTTCTAGATACACACAGTACCATATATCCCATGGATATTTCCATGTCCCAGATGGAAATTCTTGCGTTGTTTCTGTAGAAATGCCAATTGCTCCAATAATAATATAGGCACTTATTATTGCGATGAAAAAACGTATACTAGTAGAGCCAAACTCCAGTATGCTCCAGTCACTACAATTCATTTCGTGTTTTTTTGACTGTTCAAACAACAAATAAAAACCCATCATCTTTCAGTTTGGGCTACTGGTTCGTTGTTCGTTAATCCCTGTAAATATTGTCTGTCAACTGTTTTCCTTTTCACGTTTCACTGCTAATGAGTAACTAACACCAAACATAATCAAAACTGCAGCCACCTACGCTGATAATGAAAGATTATTGTTTGAGTAATTTGACCTTTGTTTGGAACTCATGTTAGAAAATAATATCGTTACATAAGTAATTAGGACCTGAGCAAGAGCAGAGAAACTTTTGTTTCACATAGAATGCTATTGTTTAGGTAAACCTTGTTTCAGATCGATCCCTGAAGTTCAGTGAAGAGATAGTATAGTGGCTTCATCCAAATCAATAATATATTATGACGATTTTGAGTTTTTTGCTGTTGCTTCAATATTGTTTGCAGGAAAATTGGTACAAGTTTAACCTGAGATTATACACGCACCATATAATCTCTGGTGTAACTAACGATTGAGACGACCAAGCGCCATCAAGGTGCTATAGGGGACCTTGTATTGTACTATATTATTTATACAGTATTTACTATGACTTACTTATTCATACAGTATTTACTATGTCTACGTTATAGCCTTCTGGCCTTATTGTACGATCGAAGTGATCTCATTCTTGTCTTGTGCATCGCATCATATCATGCGGAGACCCATCTATACCTATAATTTTTTTTCGGTTGTATTTTCTAGATCGTAGTTGCTCTCATTCCAATCAAGATCACGATTCTCCAAATAGAATATAGAACTGAAAAAGTACGTACTTTCCTGCTACATTGAATGTTGCTATTATGTTATTGTTAACATAGTTTCCATGGAAATAAGATATTACAATATGAATCGAAGAACGATATGTTATAGGAAAATATGAGGATTCGTATTGTTGGATATCACGAAGACATTGATACGAACCCATACCAACAACTGCGTAGCTATGTGTGTATAGTCTTCCAAATTATTGTTTCTGGTTCTACCCATTCTGTGTGTATTCTATATCATATTCTACTATAATTTCCACTCCACCCTCGGGTGTGTGTACGCTTTCCATTTCGATATAATAACACACTGCCATCTTTGTAACCGTAATTGTCTGTTGTCACAAGATAAATTCGTTGACGAAACAATCTCGCGATACGTTGATAGACTAGTTGTTGGAGCCGAGGATAAAACAACAAGGCACAAGACGTTGAATCCTGACGGGCTGTATCAAGGGTGCCGTGATAACTTGTCATTCTCTGAATCATTGAATAATTCATGAATGTTGAAAGAGCATTGGTGAGGAGAGAAGTATCTTACCGAAATATAAAGAAAAATATGATTAATATATTGTTGTTGATAAGGGTGTGTATAATAATTCTACACACCCTTATCAACATAAAATTACAGCATGATATATGATATACAGGCAAGTGAATGTCCTTCTTTCGAAAGTGAATTTCAATAAAGAACTCGATATCATAAAACAGATTGCAGTCAACAACGGATACAACGTCAATTTGATAGATAGTATTCTTCCTAATAACCTCCATACTATATAAAGCTATTCAAGAAGTTTATCCTATACCATCAAGAATAATAATCAGATAATAGAACTTCAACCTATATTTTGGATAAAATTAATAATCACATTAGCTCTTATATAGGCTTCTTCGTCTAACTGATGAGACCCGGAAGGTCGAAAGCTCACACATTGGACCCTAAAATATCGTTGGGTTAAGGTGAAACCTGAATCCCAGTTTACTGCTTAGGATTCATTTGACAAAAGCAGAAGAACTTTTGGAACTTCGCAAATCTCCACGAATTTTGTGGCGCGTTCGCTCATTTTGTTGAAAAGCAAAAGTCTGAGAATCCAAAGAAGCAAAAGTATTCTTTGGTTTGGAAACCTGTTGAGTTTGTTACTGGTTTCGACTTCGGTTCGTCTTCTTCAGTCAGGAAAAGAATATCACATCGTGATATTACTTATGATTACTGTATAGTGTTGATGGAATGATTGAAATGTATAATCACTTGCTCAGATTCATCTTTTCACGTTTTCTTTTCTCAAAGGATGAAGTGAACGCGAACTTCAATACAGGTTTCTTAATTACAAACCAATCACTCAGGAAAATCTGGAAATCACCGTTTCTTCAATATTTTCGCTTATGTAACATTCTTCTTGACCACTTGGTATGTCATAACTGGAAACTCCGAAAAGTTTCGAACAATGAATCCTAAACAGAAAAGACGCATCTTCTGAACACTGCATTTCGATTGAGAATCGGTTCATTTGCAAAAATTTTATCGCATTTTAAAAAACATCGAGAGTTCGGGTGGTCCGCACTTAATCCTTTGAGCATTTTATTAGAATTTTCTGGATGTTTCATCTCCATCTGTATAATTCATATTCTCGTGCATATCTAGAGATTACTCGTCTGTACAACTCCGCATCAAGATAAGATGGCTGTATAAGCATCCAACAGTAGCCAGCTTCAGTTAAATTGATCAGGAGAGCCATACTCGAAACTTTGTGCGGGAGTCAAAGTCTTTTGTAAGTTTTCACAAAGACGACAACAATGCAGGGAAGGAATCGAAATAGACCCTTCGATTTTGTCAAGTCATCTCCTGCAGTAGAATTCACCTGATGCTATACAATTAATTCGAGGGTATAATATCTCGAGACCTCATATATACTTGATCTACCGGGATGCCCAGTCACAGCAGAATTGACATCAACTTTTCTTCTCGTTCTCTGGTGCCAATATTATCACCTTTTGGATGTTAGAAAATATATCCTTCTAGTGCAATATAGTCTATAGTTCAGCCATGCTCAATTTGACATCTGGAGGGTACTTGAAGTATAGTAGCTATTACATTTATAGATCAAAATATAATTTTTTCCCTCATGGTGGCTCATGGAGGGTCATACCTATCAAATTCTGGACGTTTTTACATGTCTTTCCTGATTTTTTCACGATTTTACATGTTTCTACGCTTCATTCTGACGCATTGATGCTTGCTAGTCGGTATATGATGACCCAACCACGTTCCGTTGTTAAAAAATCAACAGAATCAACCTCTGTTCATGTAGAACTGTCATCTTAACTACTACCCAAACCTATACACAATCATCGCTTCGATGTACTTGATCGCCTGTAGATGTCTTAAAGAATCTCACCTGGTTGTATATATTCATTATAAGTCGAAACAGGGGTGTACCAGAATCTGTGCTCATCACCCTGTATATGGGACCCCGTCATGGTAGATCGATTTGGTCTCGGTCCTCGTTTATTTTTTCGAGAATGTTATTGTATGCCATTAGAATAATTTACTTTCCGATTGATAGGTATATACGGCTCAATATATGTCAAAATGTTGCTGCGCTTTGTTCATAGAGGGTCCATTGTTGTGCGAGCCCCTGTGTAATAATGAGGTTCTTTGATTGGCATTAGGGAATATTTAATAAATTAAGTGGAGGTGACGTTTGTGATTGGAAACTCAATGTGCCGGCTTTCATTCAGTGTGGAAATTGGTGTGAGGTAAATTATACAGAGAAAGATGGGGAGCAAAAAATTAACCCTTTTGGTCCTATATGCTGGATGGATCGATACTAATGAGCTGTAACTTGAAGATCGTGGGTTTGTCGCTGATTTGCATCTTATCAATCAAATAATATTGAAGTTCTTGAATCAATCAAAGCAGCTAAAGAAGTAAGGATATAATTTAAGGTCTTATGAATCTGTTTAGCTGAAGCCAATACTCTGAACAGATCTACTCCAAGGGTATGTCAAACGCTCCTCAGTCCGCTGAAGTCCAGTTATTTTTTCAGCCATTGTGCATGAAATATACAATTTTCATCTCTCTATATCGTAGCTTGAACTATAACGAACTGACATATTACAATTATTATTATTTGTTGACATTCATCTGCGGTGTGTGTATATCTGGGTGCTTTTGTAAAGAAAAAATTGGTCCCATCCTGTATAAAACATGTTCACTAAAAAACCGGTTAAGGAATGGAAAAGAGCATTCGTATGAGTTCATTAACCAGCCCAGATATCATTGATACCTTTTGGCAACCGTTCGAAAATTATACGTGAAATTCATTTTTTTATATATATTTCTTTTTGTTCTGATGGTTTCCACGAAAATATATATCCTGTAATGTTCAGAGAACATCGTGAGAACTAAGGGAAGCAAGGTAGGAATTTGTGTTATTCTTAAATTTCTGGAGGTTATATATGCATCGGGGAACACCTCCCTCGGCAATGTATTCCAGGGCCTCGCTGTTCGTTGAATGAACGAGTCTTTGGGGAGAGATGTTCTGCAGGTCTCCAAAGTGACCACGAAGGGGTGCGAAGCCTCAACTCGACGGTTTAATCTCGCGGGGACTGCCAAGGGAGGAACAATTGTTGATATTTCAGAAGAGCATCGGTCATGCAAATATCTATAAAATAGAGCCAGATCGCCAACTTTTCTACGGTGTTCCAGAGAAATTAGTGAGTTTGTGAGCGAGGCGTCACCCACGAGACGAGAGTGAGATCTGCTTTTCTAGATAAAAGGCATGCTTATGTTTTGTTTGCATTGAAATCTACCAATTTATTGGATTCTCATTCGAGAATTCTTGCCAAGTCCATATTCATGTTGTTAACATTTCTCCCTCGTTCGTTTCTGATTTGACTAGCTGGTATTGGAGCCCTGGAAGAGAAGGCGGTATGGAGGGTGTAGCATTTGAAATTGCTACAAAATAATTTTTAGTATCGTTTGCATGAAAATTCAAGCGAATTTGCTTTAGTGCAACATTTGGAGTTGCAAAGAATCATTTTCATTTTTTTGTTTCATACATTACCATTTTGTAAATATTAACATTTCAGATCTAGACAAGAAGTCATACTTACAGAGAACATTCAGTCTGATACTTGGTAAATAATCCTGAAGTACTTGAATGTAACTTTTAATGAACCACTTCATCACACATTTTTGAATAACAGTATAGAAATAATAACAGTCATGATTAGTAATGTCTTCTGAATTTCTATGTGCCGATGGGAGGTGATGATATAAGCTGCAGGAGTCTTTGATTTCTGGCGTTCTGATCCTAGAGGCCTAGAATTCGAAGAAATAGTTCAATGTTGTTGTCCCTTCCGAGAGTAAACAAACGACTTACCAGTGTGTTCGCAGGTGTGATAGAGCCCATGTCGCTGGTTTATTTCAGGGATTATTCAAGGTGATTTTTCGATCTGAAATGGTATTTTCGGTGTTGGAAGAATTATTTTCTTTATTTTCTGGAATTTATTTAGGGTTATAATATTGTCATCCAAACGTCATTGTCCAGTATGTCACTCATCTTCTGTGAGTAGGACTTAAGCACAATCTTACAATGTTGTGACATAGTACTACCGAAGAAAAAGAAGACTCTTCTTTTTCTTTTCTTTCTTCGGTACTTCTTCTGTTAGTTTGGACCTAGTAATTCTTGTGTTTTTCTTCTGACCAATGAAATAATAGGATTTCATATTTGGCGCTGAATTTTGGCAGGAAGCACTTCTTTAGATAAGATAAGTTTAGATAGGGAATTTTAGGAGGAGATTTCCGGTAGCTATCTCGAGGCTTTTTCTCGGCGACCGTCATGGTGTGCACTTGAGCCAGTTTGAGCATTTTTTCTTTTCTCGGTATAATCCGTAGAAACCCTTCGGGGGATTTGAAATTTTTTTGAAATTGTTCAAAAACATCAGTGATTCTGGCCATGGACCTGTGTAGGATTTGTTCCCACTTTTCGGAGACTGCCTGATGTCCCCAGGAAGCCCTGCAGCCGGCTTTTTTTCAGCGTATGAAGACTCCAAACTAATAGTTCTTCAAGTCCTTCCTCCCTTCTCAGAAGGTAAGTCATATGCAGAGCAATGACTATCAACTTGGTGAGCAATATTTCCCTTCAATATCAGTTTTTTTTTGTTCTCCACGTGTCTGTCAAGAGGTTATATCAACCTGTTAATTTTTTAACAGGGTGTTAGGGTATGGCTTAGCTGCCTTCGGCTTCTAGTAGCGAACAGCTGTAGGGATAATCTCTCGACCTTGGTCATGATTCCCAAGAGGACCAGGTCGCTCATTTTATCCTGACCAGAGTCGACAGGTGGCCCAGATCAAGCCCAGTAGTAACCGGTCAAGCTGACCGGCTGAGCCACACCACTGAGCCCTACTGTGGACTGTGGAGGTCCATCAACTTCTTTGTTCCTGTCTTCGTTCCTGTCTTCATCTTCATCTTCACGAGCATGCCTACTCACCATAGTGGACCTTGGATAGGGGTGATTAGACCATTGGAGAGGACCCTCCAATAGACCAGGTTTTTTTATTCCATCATTTTTTTAAAATCTGAATTTAATATTTCAACATTTTGATCATAACCATATCTAACATGTATGAAGCTCTTGTGAAGCTCTCCCATAGTACTATGTGACAGCGGTTTCAGGTTTTTTTACAGATTATTGTTTAATCAATTTTTTGAGATTTATACATCCCGTTTTATAGTTGGAATATGATGATTGCTATACCCAAACGCTAGTCATATAAAAAGGTGGTAATTGTCATGGTGTAGGTTGATAAATTTTGGTAACTTATACAATAATTTTGAATTCCTCTAGAAACATTCATTTCATGGTTATGATAATTTATGGTTATGACATTTTATGGTCACATTACTTTAAGATATTTCATGATAACACATGCTACATATTCTGTCATCTTGGTCTCTACACTGGTCTTTATAAACCCTGTCTGTTATGGTGATAATAAATAGGTCTGAAATTTGATATGGTTTTATTCATCTACTTGTGTTGACACTGCCATTTAAGAAGATTTTTTCATATTTCTATTTCAGGATTAAGTTTTGGAAAATACTGTAAGTATCCAACTAATTGGTTTTCTCAATTATCCAAGTATCAGTAATTGTTTTGTAAATTGAGTGGCGCCCTCTAAACTTGAAATTAACTATCTGCAATCACAACGAATCCACTTATCTGTTCTCTGGCGAAGAGCTGCCGTTCGCACATGTGTCTTATATTTTTATACAATTTTGGTTTATATCAATCAATATAAAAAAAGTAGGCCACAAGGGTACTATCATCCGCGAAGCTGTTTACTGGACATGAAGTTGCTTCCAACAAATCGTTGATATGGAGTAGAAATAGTGTTGGTGCTAGAATTGATCCTTGCGGAACACCAGCATTCATGATAAGAGAGCCAGATGAAACTTCGTCGACCACTACATGGAGAGACCTGGTTGAGAGAAAACTAGCTAACAGAGAACATAGCTGGGGAGGCAAGCCATAAGAAGGAAGCTTTGCGATAAGTCCGTGGTGCCAGACTCGATCGAATGCCTTGGAGATATCAAGTGCCACGGCTAAGGTTCCACCATATTTTTCAATAGATTGCTGCCATAGTACGTTAGACGTAAGCGAGCAGGTCTCTCTGGAGATGATTCAGAATTTGTTCTTACACATTATCAAATTCATTGTTCAACATGAAGATTGGTTAAATGAGTGTAAGCTTCCCAGGTGAGAAAAAAGAGTTTGTGAGAAACTGGCGTGAGATTTTTTTCTTATTGTCGCAACTCTTTCATGCAGAGCAAACCATATACCGCAATCGCATATTTTGCCCGCTAAATCAATTTCACGCGGTCAAACCCTTTGAATGTGAAATTATCGCTGTCAAGGGTGTACCTCCCCTGCATCCAGCACCTTCGATTGTTATTGTAACAAAATTATCGGAGAGCTGTTTTGGCATGGAGGACGCGAGCCCTCTCAACGCATTTCAGACGGCCTCATTCTCATTTCATGGCACGCTAGATTAAATTAAATCCCACCATTGTGATGGTAAAACGTGTTTTCATCCATTGTGGTTATTGTGCCATGTTACAACCCTATTCTTTATCGGTTCGATTCTACATGTATGATGCGGACGTATTGCCCATTGTTTTCGCATCTATACTGCGAATCTATGAATAATCTGGATGGAACCGGGTTGATATATAACGTCTTATATCCTATCTATAGTTGATGTGAACCAAAATTATTGACGAAAACACTGATCTTACTACTTGCTAATGAGAAGTTGGTACATAATGTATGAAACATATTGAATAATATCTATACATATCAAGATCAGATTTATGATCTGATTGAAGGCAGCATAGGCGACATCATCCGACTACTGAAAGAAGCAATCAAAGTGGCCTCTGGTTTGTTGGATTATGACTATTTTTTACGTCGAGTTTGGAGTTTTTGCATAATCAAGTATTGATCGAGTATAGGTACCTATGTGATGTATTGTTATATATTGTGTATATTTTGTTTATATACCTATATTCAGTTGTTTTTATTTCTCACTTCCACAATTATGAGAATGAAATAGAAATAGAATTATGTTCCTTCAACGAATAAATTTCGAGAAATCAAGTACTTGGGACAAGTAAATTGTATTAGGTATCTGAAGATTCTATCCCTAAGATAAATACTTATTTCCTTCCAGTAAGTTATTCTAACAATCTTATAGCAAGAGCATTTTGATGGTTTTGGAAGTGATCATTCACTTGGCCATATCCAAAAGATCACAATTTCTTCGAATGAATTACGCATTTCTTTGAATGATAAGATTCTTTTTTTTCAGTGTATATAGAGACTAGAGAGAATCTCAAATGTTTTACCTCCTCCATTAACCTGCAGACAGTATTTGTTATGTGTTGTCTCTCAATCGATTTTCACAAATTCGTTACATAACCAGAATGTCGCTTTCCAGCATGGATGGTGTATAGTTGATGAGATACCGCATAATTTCCTGTAGGATGGCCATGCATAGTCTGCCGGTCCACAATCGCGCCATTAATCTTTGTGTTCGACGTGAATACGCCGTTTTGTTAATCCCCGGTTCGAACACACAGTATACACGGCACGAAAACGGCCGTTGACATGTGACAGGCGATAGATTGGGTTTTAGATTTCGGCTAGTGATTAGCAGCGGTTTGATGGAATCAAACAAGATTCAAACAAACTGCGATAGAGGAATAGGCATGGATATTTTATATACACCGAGAGAAATATCTATAGGTCGCGTGCACAATGAAAAATATTGAAACACAACCTCACTTTTCTGTAAAACATTGAAACAAAACCTCACTTTTTTTATTTGTGCACAGAGGGATCAAAGAATTGAACTAGTTTTTCACAAAATGGTGGCATACGAATCCGGTCTTTTGCATTATTCATTAATTCAAGTATGCCTTCTCATTGTGCTTTTGTACAATACACAAAAAATACAGCGAGAGACGAAGGAATATGATTCTTTAGGTGAATAGTGATCTCACATAGTTTTCATTATGAAATTTTGTCTTTAATTATTAAAATTCCTTCTGCTACTACTTTATAGTAGAGTTCATCGTGTATTTTACTATACTATATTTTCTGTGTTTGGGAAATCATTTCGTGGATTTCGAACGATTATTTTAGCAGCATCCCAATGTGCAGTCAGAAAAAAGAGAATTGAAGATTATTTGTATTCATATTGGGTCAGTTAGGAACATAATATCTTTGACGATAATTGCCATGACCGCTGTGAAGCTTTACCACTTGGAAACCTTTAACATTGAATTAATTACCTATTACCTAATATCCTTGCACAACTGTATCTTCGATTCTTTCATGATATACACGAATTCAGATACATGAGAGATCTGATGTGATTTCGCAATTTGTGATTCTCCTAAAAATCCTATATATTACCTAGCTTTTTCAGAATATCAGTGATATTCGGGTTTGGTGATTCTTCCTCGTCGATTCCTATGCTCAAAGGTATTTCTTCCCTTTGGGTAACGAAAACTGCATTAATTTTCTTCGACGATCTTCTGAGTTGTATACACTCAGCATGCAATGTCCTATTAGGATCTCCAGTCAGTACATCACGGAGTTTATGATAATAATAATAATAATAAATGGTCTTTATTTTTCTTGGCGGAGTTTAGCTGACGCTATTCTTCCACTCAACCAAGTTTCTTCTTACTCCGACTGACAAATATGATGCTTTATCTCTGTTGGTTCAATCTTCAAAAAGTAACTTTTGTCTTAGATTTTCCATAGAGCACTATCAAATTTGTTTCTTTTTATAGTAGGTACTCCTGATACAGATCCAACAACTAGAAGAGGTTATAGGAAGCTTATTTAAACTTATCTTTTGAAGATATTGTCTATTTCATTTCTCTCCACTTCTGGTATTCTCAAACCATCTTCGAGTTGACTACACTGAAGTTCGGCACATTGATGGCTGATGCTTGGCTGATGTCTGAAATGATGATAGCATATATTGTTTTCGATAGTTGTTTTCCAAATTGGAGTGAAAACATCCACTAATAACGCATAACTCAGCTTGGAAGATGCCTTTACGGCCCTCTCTTCAAGATCAGTATGCCTACTTCTATTCTTTTTGTTTCGAGTTGTTATCAGTTGTGAGAAATCCACTGGAAATAGGTTCCACAGAAGCACTATATGTTTTTGATCCTAAACCAACAACCCATACCCAGTTCACAGTTAATCCTTGCCACTCCTTTATAAACTATCATTACATTCAATTATACATTGTTGGGGCTTTAATGAACAAAACAGACCGCAGAACGGCGCTGATAACATCAGTACTCGTCAAAGAGAGCTAGACAGAGAGGGAACTCGATGAATTTTCGAAATAGCCCTTACAAATTACACTCGGTTGTGTCAATAGAAATGCTAACCTAATCGTTCGATCGCACATTTAACTTTCATTGTTGAATTTCACAATGATTGTTTGCAACCAAACGCAGCAGCACATCTGGTACCAATACGTGAGACGATTGGGGACGTTGACAACAGTGGAGTAGGTGAAATAGTTTCACTGTAAAAAAACTATACTATTTTCTTCTGGAACCGTTCGGAGAATATCCCTGACGATTTTCCTCTTAAAAAGATGCATTTTTCTGGCATAATCCTGACAGATCAAGATCGGTGTTATCACTTCCTATATTGAAAGGAGTTTCGAAATCTCTCGATATCGCCTACTTTGTAAATATAACGAGGCGTGGGAGATTCATGCTAAATCTCCGAAGTTTGAATCAAATTTACAGGCATTATGACACATTTATTTGAGTTCACATTTTCATTTCCACAATTTTTTGTTTAACTGGAAATAACGGTGCGTCATATTTTAGACTTTTAATGTGGAATTCATGGACGACACGAAGTCCCAACTCAAGAAAGTCCTGTGATAATAGTTTATTTACCCACTTTGGGTACATAAAATAAATCTAATTTCCGGATTTTCGAATAATCCTCACACATTGCAGCAGTCAGTTTTTTTATGTTCTGGTTCCCACGAAAAGGGATATCCTGTAATGTTCAGATAACATTCAGGGAAATAAGGTAGGAATTGGTGTTCTTCTTGAATTTCTGGTGGTTATATGCCTCGGGGAACACCTCCCTTGACAATGTGTTCCAGAGCCTCGCTGTTCGTTGGATGAACGAGTCTTTGGAAAGAGATGTTCTGCAAGTCTCCAAAGTGACCACGAAGGAGTGCGGAGCCTCAAATCGACGGGTTAATCTCCCGGAGACTGCCAAGGGAGGAACAATTATTATTGTTGATATTTCAGAAGAGCATCGTCCATGAAAATATCTATAAAATAGAGTCAGATCGCCAACTTTTCTACGGTGTTCCAGAGAAGTGAGTGAGTTTCCGAGCAAGGCATCACCCACGAGACGAATTACCGTTTTTTGGTCAGAATCCAACAGTTTCAGGGTATGTTTGGGTGCTGCACTCCAAATATGGGAACAGTATTCCAGGACAGGTCGGATCTGTGCCTTATAGATAATAAGCAGCTGACTGGAAGTGAAATAGCTCCATGATGATAGCACAATACACTCACTCAACTAATTAATATACCAATACCTGCTTAATGAAGTATACTAATCCTCTCGATTTATAATATTTCTATTTGAAATTTGAACAAAATCTCAAGTATAATATCTCGAAAATATGACATTCGTCACATATAAGTCAAGATCAAGATGTTTCCGCACGGATCATTTGTTGCGCACTGTCTCTTTCACTTTTTGTCTCAAGATGCTTCCTTTTCTGATATTATTGAATTTGTGCATCATCAACGGTACTCTTCAGGTCCCGAAAGAAGGAAAACACATCCTTGAAAGTCTAGTTCAACTTCCTAATAACATTTGAAACGCATTTTGAGAATTTTCGAGAAATTGTCCATCGCTCACGCCATCTATCATCGAATATGAGGACCCCACTTTCCAAACTCGCATTCTTTGGTTCATATCGAGAGCTAGTCTGACAAAACAATTGAAGAGTGAGCACACTAGAGGAATTATAAACATCTCACAGTTGATCATGGCCATAGCAACTACAAAAAATTTAGATGACTTTTTGTCACGCTGCCGTGGAAGAAAGTTTGATAATGTGCCTGACAAAATATCTAAGTCAGCGGTAGCTGCTACAGCACAATTATCACCTGAAAGATCAAAGGCTGTAGGTACGAAACTATTTCACGAAATATTATGAGGATGGATCTGCTTATTTGTCATAAAAAACAGAAATCCTTCACCCTGTGGAGCATGATGTACTTTCAAAGCTGATGGAGTCTAAACATTGATGTAAACAGAACCACGTTCCTGAAATATCAACTTGAATTTGAATTGTACTCCTCACCTTCATGTGCTGCTGACAACAGCCATTTTGAAGTGACATCTCGACTGGTATGGGATTGCAAGAGGGAACTGAAAACTCTGGCAGACCGGAACTGCGTCAAGCTAATCTGGGTGCCAGGTCATCAGGGGATCGCTGGCAATGAGAAGGCTGACGAACTTGCAAGAAGAGGGTCGGATAACGAGCCAGATCCAGGACAGACTGTTGGAGTACCAAAACGTACAGCACGAGTGTCAGTTAAAGACTGGATTCAGGCAAAACATAAGAGCTTCTGGGAAAACATCCCAAGAAACAGACATGGGAAACACTACATTAAGGAACCAAGTCATAAACGAACTGTAGACCTGATCAACTTGAACAGAGCACAGATAAAAACTGTTACGGGACTCATGACTGGCCATGCGTCAGTAAAGGAGCATCTCGCCAGAATGGGACTGTACAATGGCGACCCAAGCTGCAGACTATGTGGCAAGGAACCAGAAACAGTAGCACATATACTGTGCCGATGTGAGGCATTGGACTGCAGAAGACAGAAGATCTTTGGGCAACCAGTTGGCGAACCAGAAGTATTCAACTCACATCCAGTGAAGGATTTGTACAGACTTGTTCAAGGTACAGAGATAATGGAGTGGGCACAATAAAAAACTACTAGGTAAGATACAATGGGCCACCATAGGCCTAAGTGTCGTCGGAGACATGGTCAGACAAGCCTACAAACGGGGTGGAGTTTTTAGTGGGTAAACCCTGGCTAGAGTCATGGGAGTCTCACAATATCATATGGGGGATAGGACCCACATGGTGTCCATAAAGAATTTAAACCACCTCGACAAAAAAAAAGAAAAAAAAATCATGAAACAAACTGAATCCATTCACCATTATTGTTTGAATTTTGAGATATATAAATATTGATGTAAACAAGGAATAGATGGACAAGTACAATAATGTAGAGTTTGTGTCATTGTTTTCCATGTATATCCTCCGTAGTCTTACATTCTGAATCGGGAGAATTTATCATAAAAACATACATTTAAAAATTCATTCAAGATAGACCAAAAGATAGATTTCTTTGGGGGGGGGGGGGGCATCATAGGCAAAATTTCCCCAATTAGTTGACATAATAGGGAATTCAGTAGTGTAGTAAAACAGTAACAAACATAATTTCATAATTCTATTCCCCAGTGGAACGTCTCTGGTGTTGGTCTCAGTCAATGATTGCCATATTAAATAAATAGCGTATGTGAACAACAAATCGGCCGTGAATCGATAGATCCCAACAACAGATAACATTTCACACACTCTTGATTTAATCGATCGCATTACTCGGTTGTGTTTCTCAGCACCAGTACAGGGCACTAATTTGATTTACGAATTTCACACGGCGACCAAGAGGTGTGAATAACGCGATTGAAGAATGAATGTTTTTTTTCAACAGAAGTAGATCTTCAGTATGAATGACAGAAACGTTGAGGAATTGATGATTGATCAGTGGAATATTCCTGAATGGTCGAATGTCTTGTTTACGGATGAGTCAAGGTTTTGCCTCAACATGGTGGATGATGGAAGAAAAAGAGTGTGGGGAAGAACTGGTGAACGGTTTAATCAAAATTTAATAACGGAATGCGAAAGTTTTCATGGTGGGTTCGTTATGGTGTGGGGAGGGATTTCAATGAATGGAAAAACACCCCTTCATGTTTTTTCTGTGAGGCAGTCGATGAATGCCCAAATTAACATTGACATTTTAGAGCAGTATGTCTCACCTTATGCAGTTAGTGGGCAATAATTTTATATTGATGCAGGATAATGCTCGACCACACACCGCAGCAATAGTGCGCGAAACTTCTTAGAAGCTACTGGTATTACCACATTACAATGGCCTGCGAGAAGCCCCGATATGAATCCTATAGAACATTTGTGAGATGAATTAGGGAGAAGGGTACGTTCTCGCGAGAGGTCTCTGGAAAGTCTCGCAGAAATGGCAGATGCATTAGTGGAAGAATGGGATCGTATACCAATGGAACCGATAAGTAACTTAATTTCCAGTATGTCTCGTAGATCAGAAGTTCTTAGAGTTGCTAGAGGAAATACACGGTATTAAGCAGTCATCCCAATTTATAATTTTTTGTTTAATAAAAATGTTTTTTAAAATTATTGGTATCAGTTTATTTCATTAGAAAATTGTTTCTCGATAAATTCAGAAAGTTGGTAATCTGCAAGGATTCAGCAAAAAAAGCTGTAATTCGGAAAATTTTAGAGATAAATCAATGAATGCAAAAACAAAATGCTCGCAAAAGATGCCTCTTTCGTATAGGGTGCAAGCACTTTCTATGCCATTACTCAATTAACACACAGGATGAGTCAAAAATTAAGTATAAATCATGGTTCGAGTTATTCCACCACCATCAAGCAGGCTTTGAAAAAATGTTCACCTCTTCATTTTTTTTAAAGACAAATGCATTACATATACTAACAAATAAAAACAAATTAAAATCGGCCTACTATTTTTGTTATTTTTTTAAGAAGATAGGTCAATTATCAATGCGTCACTTTTTTTGGAACTGAGTGTATTTCTATTTAAAACGAAGAGCACAGAGATTGTAGAGCGTATCAAGCACTATTTATATTCCTGTATATATTATGAATTATCAACTTAGGTCTTACTTACCATATCCGGAGCAAACAATATTATTGAAAAAGTATCATAAAGATATCCGCTTCATTAGATTATGTTTTTCCGAATCACAATACTTTATTTTATTCACCCCTTGGAGCAACACAATGGCCGTTAAATCATACATTACTTCGACACCACCAGGATGTTTGCCCCGATGCTCTAAATATTTGTGTTAGCAAACTATAACCGAATAAAGCATATTATTCGGAAGGTCCCTTTGTTAGAAAGTGTGTGAAAAAACGGATTTTTCTATAGAAATATTAATAGCCATACGTTTGCGAAGAATATACTGCCACTTATATTTCGGGTAGTCCATTGTCGGGTCCAAATAGTGCGCCTGTGTTATGGTAATATAAAGGAGAATTGTTCATGGTTGATTGATATTTTCGGAAATTTCGATTCATATAGGTTTTTGGCTATAGATAGATATGCCCTGTGTCCTTATTTCGTTTAGAGAGGGACTGTTTGTTGGTGACTGTGAAACCCACTCAAGAGAATTAGGTACCTACATGTCTATAATTTTCCAATGGGCATACACGCATCAGCAGATAAATATCAAATTATACAGGGTGAGTCATGACTAACCAGCCATAGCCTAATGGCGGATAGCGGAGGTCAAGGTGAGTTGATATATATGTAAAAAAATATGTTTTGCCTATTCTTTACAGAAATACAGGGCATTATTTGAATTCGGGGCAAAACTTCAATGAACGATATTTCAGGAACATCTCGATGTAATCGGCTGAAATTCACTAGCAACTTACCTCTAATGACACTCCACAAGATGACGTACTATGAATAAAAAATTCCAGATCCGGACTTTTGAAACTCATTTTCTCTTTAGATGTCAGAATTTCGACCTTCTGGATCGGATTTTTCGAAAACTTTCATCAGAATCAGAAAGCTCAGGAAAAATACTACAAGTATGGCTTCTCAATTCGTACGGCACACTCCGATCGTTTTGGTAAAAAAATATCAAACAAAATACCGATGAATTTTTCGTCGATTTCGTCCGGGCATATCACTCTCTAAATTCGACTAAAAGTAATTAAATCAAATTTTTTCCTGGAATGATTCAACAGCAGACTTGAGAAAAGGTATGATTCAATAAAAAATCCAGGACCGGACTTGATTTTGGATAATAACAATTATAATTTCCGAAAAAGATTTGTCTGGATCTTAATATTAATCAAGATTCTCGAAATGTCCTCCTCCAATTTCTATACATTTTCTGCATCTTTTCGGGAGATCTCTAATGTCTTCTCTAATAATTAGCCTATTATTTCTGATTATATCTGCAGCTGTAACTATCCTCTCCCAATTTTCAATCGAAATCTAACTTCTACTTGTGATAATGTGAAAACATTGTATTCAAAAAGAACAATTGTTGCTTCGCTAGCAGATTTTTTTTCGAATCAGATATACTTGCCAACTTATACTACATGGAGGGATTTTGATTTGAAGTAATACTGTATATGATCTCATTTTTTGTGAACTCTCCCAATCAGCAAATCAAATTGTGAGTTTATTAGTTCCTCGATTCTGAATACACATGAACTGAAGGCTGTGATATAGTATTGTATGTCATTGACACGATTTTTGACGGTTGTTGAAACTGTCAAATGACATCTAGTTCATTGTTGATAATTTCAAATACATACTGTTACTAATTTTATAATTTCATATTCCATTTTATATCTTCAAAATGCCACTGCATTTCACTAACGTTGAATATGCAGATATTATTTTTGTATACGGTTTTTGTGATGGCAATTCAAGAGCTGCATTGAGAGAATTCCGAAGGAGGTCGCCTGATCTCACAGTTTTGAACTATTTTCTTTGGGGGCATATGAAACAATTGGTCTATCAGACTGAAGTCAACACCAGAGACGAACTGAGGGAGAGGATAGTTACAGCTGCAGATATAATCAGAAATAATAGGAAAATTATTGGAAAAGCCATAAGAGGTCTAACGAAGAGATGCAGAAAATGTTTGGAAATTGGAGGAGGACATTTTGAGAATCTTGATTAATATTAAGATTCTGACAAATCTTTTTCGGAAATTATGATTGTTATTTTCCGAAATCAAGTCCGGTCCTGAATTTTTTATTGAATCATACCTTTTTTCAAGTGTGCTGTTGAATCTTTCCAGGAAAAAATTTGATTTAATTACTTTTAGTCGAATGTAGAGAGTGATATGCCCGGACGAAACCGAAGAAAAATTCATCGGTATTTTGTTTGATATTTTTTACCAAAACGATCGGAGTGTGCGTACGAATTGAAAAGCCATACTTGTAGTATTTTTCCTGATCTTTCTGATTCTGATAAAGGTTTTCGAAAAATCCGATACAGTAGGTCAAAATTTTGACATCTAAAGAGAAAATGAGTTTTCCAAGTCCGGATCTGGAATTTTTCATTCATAGTACGTCATCTTGTGGAGTGTCATTAGAGGTAAGTTGCTAGTGAATTTCAGCCGATTACATCGAGACGTTCCTGAAATATCGTTCATTGGAGTTTTGCCCCGAATTCAAATAATGCCCTGTATTTCTGTAAAGAATGGGCAAAAAATATTTTATTATATATATATCAACTCACCTTGACCTCCTCTATCCGCCATTGGGCTATGGCTGGTTAGTCATGACTCACCCTGTATATTACATTCAAGAAACTATTATATGAAGATAAGGTAGATCTACAGAGGGTAGATCTACAGAAGACGCTATATTCAGAATGACATCTATTATCTATGAATCCATGGATAAAAAATACCCATAATCAGCATATTTTTAGACCTCTCTGAAGCCTTTGACACGGTGTGTCATGAAATACTTCTTGGAAAACTCCAAAAATATGGAATTGGGGGTAATACTTACGATTTTCTATAAAGCTACTTGTCTGATAGAGAACAGAGAGTGGAGTTCGAAAGAACTTACAGTGCACCAAAACAGTTACATTTGGAGTACCCCAAGGAACTGTTCTTGGCCCCCTCCTATTTATCATATATATGAACAGTATGCTTTTTCTCAATACCACCGGCGAAATCATCAGCTTTGCCGACGATACAATCATATTATACACAGCACCAATTGAGAGAAAAAATTGAAGTTGACTTCCCAAATATATAAAACTGGCTACAAATGAATAAATTAACACTGAATTATAAGAAAACAAACTACTTACCCTTCACGTCGTATATAAATGGTCTGCCCAATTTAAGACCTTCGAATGTCGGACTAAACTCCCAAATTCTTGAAGCTGATGAAAAAACTAAATATCTCGGTATAATGATAGATCGCCATATGAGGTGGGACCTACAGACCAGAGAAATTATCAGAAAACTTATTCAAAAAACATTATTTTTAAATTTATATGATACGATTTATGAGTATGAATAAATATTATTATTATTATTATCATTATTATTGAGACGATTCCGAATATCTCAACAATCCTCGAATGTTTTTGTATATGAAATTTGATTGAACTACATAGGTATTGGAGATTTTGGTGTATGACATTATATAACTATTGTGCAAAAGGCGTTCAAATATTCCAAATGATTGAGTTTTATTCCTATATTTTCTGAATTTGAAATTTCGAAACTGTGATCAAAATTATGACTTTGTTCGATGATCCAGAAGATTTGAGGAAGGACCCGTTATGTCCCCTTTTGGATCCGCCCCTGTGTAATGATCAGAAGTAGGTTGAACATCTTGATTTTCTATCTCACGGAGTTTCTAGAGAATAATATTGTTATTTATATTGTTATATACCCGTTGTTCACAGCAATGACGCATTTTTATTCTGAGATAGGAAGAGTATTAGTGAATAATCTTTTTATTTTTTCTGTGGTTCTATATAGTTACGTCACTGGTGATTGAAACGTGTCAACGGTGGTTTGGAATGAAGTATACGAGGTATTTCACTCATTCATGAGCTGTTATTGTAAATTAACACGTCACAGAGAAAATTAAAATGTTACACAACTCAAAGACAGTTATTAAATCCGAGGCAGCATGGGACGATTAGTGTCTCAATGAATCTTTGAACATATTTTTGTTTTTATATTTTCCATGGTTAGTTGGTCAATTATTGTTGCAGTTCAATGAGGCTTATGACAGCAAGCGTCTCAGAACATCTGTTCGTTCATGTTGAGAATTTTCAACGGTCCATTTATATTAATGGAATTTGTAAATGAATAATTTCACAACTGATGCCATGGAAATTTCGTATCACTCATTCAGTGAGATAAAAATTAATGATTTCCGAAACCGTAAGAGGGAAGATAATATAATCTTATACATACTAATTAATTAATCTTAGCTTTTAAGTAGGGTGATATTCTTCATTGATCTGCTGCTGCTCTCATTTTTATCTTCAGTTACCAAAATATATACTTTAGGAATTTAATATTCTCAAACTCTTCTCCATAATCAAATAACAGCCCTTTTGGCGCGATTCAAATATTCATTGAAAAAAACAATGAGTGAATTTTCACTCAAACTTCACTCAATAATATCTCAATTTCGGTCCACGCCCGATTGAGCTGAAAATTCACTCTACTTGACTGAGTGAAATGGTGATTGAATGAGTGAATATAAGGAATCACAATTGAGTCGATGTTCCCAGTTCAGATTTGAATAATATTTCAGCTTTGCGATTTCTTGAGTGAGTTTCAACTAGTGCCTAGAACATTGATTGAGTATGGATATGCCCATTATTGAGTGCTTTTATACCCAAAATGAGTATTTTAAAACTTTTCATGAGTGGTTTTATATAATATTGAGTAAATATGATATATAGTACAAAAGTTTATTAACCTTCAGAGTATAGATTACAATACAGTTACAATAACAATGTATACTCCTAATAAAGAACAAAGCTAACACAACTTCGTGACTTCGGTCTCGCCTTCCGAAATCAAGTATGGCTTCTTCTCGCTGAAGAATCTTACTAGCAAGTTCGTTGACACGTTGACAGTCACATCAATCTGCAGACAAAAATGCATATATTATAAACAGCTGATTCAAAAATGTATTGTTCTGGGTATGTTACCATTGTTACCTAAATAGTGACGAATTCACGAATAACGTTTCAAACAAATATTTAATCGATGTCATGAATGATCACAATTGAATTATTCAATCAGTTTTGATAACACTTTCTCAATTAAGAATCAATATACCTAATTTGGAAATAATGTGATCAATGATGATTCAATTTACTCATTTCTGATTTGAAATACTCTTATTTCATTAATTTTCAGTCACTATTGAGTGAAAATCAAACACACGAACATGGCCGTGCATGGCTGTGAAAGACATCAACGGCGATATGGACTATTCAACAGAAGAATACTTACATATATATTGATTTATCTTAACGTCAAGGTAATCGGATATAAATCATTACAATTTTTAAGCATCACACCAACCAAATGAAATTTTTGAATTATTTGATACAATTCACGATCATCGGCCATGTTGTTGAAAGCCATCATATATTTTACGAAATTAAACTTACCCGCAGTAGGTATTCCCTAACTTCACAGATATGATCATGCTAATAACATGTTTCTGCTCGAACTTGCAGTGAGTACTTCTATTCAATTATAATTTACTTCGTTGAAATGGAAAGCACAGGATTGTTTTTATGCACTTGACTTCCATCGAGACTGACGCTGCGTTATCAATTGGACAAAACGGCCTCTGCTTCTGCTTAGTCTCGAGGTGGCTCGCTCGAAAATGAGTGATTTTCACATCTTTCATCTAATGATTGAAGCTACTCTAATATGGTTTTCTTGTTTGTTTTATTCCAAAATGTGTGCTATTCGATCAAATTTGTCATGAACATTGTCATTATTGGAAGGAATCGTGAAAATACCCAGATTTCATTTAATATTTACTCAAAAAATTCACTCAGTAGATTAACTCATTACCAAATTTGCAGTTACTCAAAAGGATTTCTTATACAGTATTTTTGTTCTGACATCATCATCCATTACCATCAGCACATATTATAAGTACACTTATTTCACGCAATTACAGTATATGAGATTCATTCGTTCACATCGTTTTCGAGGTATCATTTTTGATCAAATGGCTTGAATTTTCAGAAATTTTGTCCAGAATTCAGAAAAATGAAATAGTAGTTGATGAAAGATGAAAATCGAAATAGATGCCTTATACATGGGGTTTCATTACTAATTGGAAATATTTCAACCATAGAATCCCGAACTCAAAATAATTATGAAGATTTGACCCAAATCACCTAGATAAAATATGTCTCCTGTCTGAGTTACAGGGTGTTTTATTCAAAACTTTTGAAATGTTTTTTGTCCAGTTCTTCAAAACTATTTGACGTATCACTTTCATATTTGGAGGGAAGTGTAAGTGTAGGTATAATACACCCAACTGAATTATGTGAAATGAACTTTTCTAGCTATTACCAGAGGCGTACGACAGGAGAAATTAACTGGTTGATCCCTCCCAAATTCTACGAAACTGGCGGAATTGCAATTCTATCACAAATTTTCGATTCTCCAACAATTTTGACGTCTTCCTCCATGGCGATAAAGTCATCATTTTTCGAGATATTTCAAGTTAAACATAAATCTGCACAATCATTTTGATTTCAATTTGCAATAATTTTGTCAATATTTTGGATCAATGGATTGAATTCATCAATAAAATGAAACTTCAATCCATATTAACAATAAAAACATGATTACATAACAGACAGGAGTTGTTACAGGGTGTTTAATTATGTAATATATTAAAAAATTTGAAACGCCCTGTAGCAGCTCTCGTCTGTTATGTTTTAGTTTCATTTGATTGATGAATACAGTCCATCGATCCAAAATATCGACATTATTGATACACATTGAAATCAAAATAATTGTGCTGCTTCATGTTTAACTTGAAATATCTCGAAAAATAATGACTTTATCGCTATGAAGAAGGAGTACAATATTCACGAAGAAGGTATTGAAGAATCGAAAAATTCTGATGAAATTGCAATTTCGCCAGTGGCGTAGAATTTGGGAAGGATCAACCGGTCACTAGCCCCTGTCGTACGCCTCTGGTGATAGCTAGTAAAGTTCACGTCACATAATTCTGGTGGATGTATAATACCTACACTTTCCTCCAAATATGAAAGTGAAACGTCAAATAGTTTTGAAGAACTGGGCAAAAAACATTTCAAAATGTTTGAATAAAACACCCTGTAACTCAGACATATTTTATCTAGGTGATTTGGGTTAAATCTTCATATTTTGAGTTCGAGATTCTATGGTTGAAATATTCCCAATCAGTAATGAAACACCCTGTAGATAGATACATTTATTGACCACGTTAAATACAATTAGTATATTTGTGACAGGTCAACTACAAAACTAGAATACTAAAATGAGTGAACATAAGGAAATACAGTCTCACATGATCTTTGGATTTCTATAAGCCTATCAAGCATCGAAATGTCATCGTATTCTGGCCACACTCAACTTCATGCATATTTCAATAAAATGCAATTTAGCCAATTAATGAACGAATATCAAATTGTGATACATAGTTGAACAGAGAATATAAAGGCGAATAAGACTATAGAAATATACAGGGTGCCATATAAAAAAAAAAAAAATGAATCGACACCCAATCAAACAGGTGGTTGAAAACAAATTTCATTCGTTTCAAAGAAGGCGCCATCATCGATAATATAACCCTCGTGAATTTCAAATGTTCATCTCTTCAACTAGAAAAACTACAGGCTGTTACTTTTGTCTTGTCTGTTTTGACTCGATTTGTTATTGTAATGTTATTACAAGATTTTATATGAAGCTTCTAAACTTCTCATACTGCTCATCTTAGCGCACATTCTCCACAAATCATGACAAAAAATCATACAAAGCAATAGATTTTCAATCGAAATTAATAAACGTCTATGAAATGTAAACGCTTTATCCTCTCTGGATCCTAATAATGCCGAGTCCTCCTTTGTATTAAATTAATCTTCTGAATAATATTAGCTGCATACGAGAATGCTCGTACCATTATTGCAAGATGACAATGCCTTATCTCCACCCTCAGACAATGTGAGCATTTTGTCAAACATTTTAATATAAAATACTTAGCTACTGTGCTGTCAAAAGGCAGTCATTATTCATCCGCAGTTCCTGTCTGAAAAGAGCAGCAAATCATCGCTTTTTGAGATGCAAAAGAATGAAAGATAGGTATGCATAATAATAACAAAAATATTGTCAATTATATTAATAATAATAGTAATAATACCGAATGCCATATATATATATATAGTTCAGTATAGAAAATGATGTTCCGAAAGAAAAGAAAATAACACACAGTGTTATATACTGTAGGTTAATCGAGGAGGTGGTACATCCATTATTCCAGATATTTTGGGATTTTCTCTCCTCGTTTAGTAAAATTTGTATATCGCTACTTCAAAGTTGGGAACCAACTCCCCAGAAGTCGAAACTTGTGCGGGGTTAGGAAGAGCGGGACCTACAGCTTATAGTGGAATCCGAACCACTTCTAGGGCATCGAGGTGCTGCCAGGATTACAACCATGAATCACACATTTTAAAGAAAAATGCTCAGCCGATAGCCGGATTCGAACCGACAGTACCTCTGCATCGTGAACGGCTATCTAGCGTATTTCAGCGCATAGACAAACTCGGCCACGGAGCCCACAAAAGTAGTATAAGGACAAATCAGATTATTTGCCCCAAAATGTCACTGCTTTCAATGAATTTTCCTATCAGAGAGCCTAAAAGAAAAATTCAATAGCTTATCAGTGACAATTAAAGTACTGAAAAAGGTTTAAAGAAGAGAAATCAAGGTATATAGAAAAAATATCAAATTTTCACTTAGCTTTGGATGTTTCGGGAACGAATCTTCTCCCGTATTCAACAGAAAAAAATGGATATTTGAATAGAAAATTCGTATTTGTCTTGACACTTTTCTCAGTGACAATTGGTGACGTTGGCAATAAAATGAGCTACAGGATGTTTTCATTAATTAATCTTGAATTCACCATTTTCATCTTCAGATTTCATTAGCCATGATACCATGTACCATCAGCTGAACAGGAAGCAATGCTATTATCTCCGTTCAGAAGAATGCGAGCAGATTCCTTGATTTTGCTCTTCTGGTTGCTATCTTCTTTTCCAATGATTTTCACTATGAATATGTTCAGGAAGTTTCGATTTGTCGATGTATCTTTTCTTTATATTGTACTTATGTTCCTTTGTCCTTACTGAATGAGGTTTGTTTCATATCCTTACTGAATGTTTTACAAATGTTTAAAATGGCTATTTAGCGATTTTCTGGGAAATTTTGACTACCCCCACTAGTAACAGAAGGTCTCGATTAGGAGAAACCTGAAATTTAATAAAAAAATTGATTTTCTTATAGCAGATAATAATTTATTATAACCTTGATTGTATTTACTTATATCATCAATTTTCATCAATTTTTCATTTTACTGCATCGCATGTTCATCGTCCGTCTCTGGCAACAATATGAAAAAAAAAATGGAATATTTTCAAGGTTTCTGACAATACATCAAGAATGAATATTCGATATTAAGAGATTCGAAATAACAATATAAAACTTCTCATTCATAACATCGGTTGAAATATAGCTCGAAAATAAGGGAACATTGAAAATTTCACGATTTCAAAAATAGATTGGATATTTTCTGATTGTGATAATATATGAGATATACATGGAGTTCCCTGTAGACCACGCCTAACTGAAGAAGCATGTATACATCAAAGGTAAACCCTATTTACTATGGGAAAATACCCATTATAAAAGTATTTTCGTATTAAAGATATTTTTCTTCAGAAAATCATTCAAAATTAGTGAGACTGTTCGGTATATAATGTTGATTTATTCATCAGGTAGTTTGATTTTTTGTAATATATTGGATAATGTTTTGGTTCATTTTCATCCATAATTATGAATTCCATGCACTCATGTTCTTCTGATTTTCTCCTGTTTTTCGAAACTGTATTTTCGGTTGCCATCATCCTAATTTCATAACTTTCCAAATCCTTCTGGTACGTTGACCCCTTGGGTATAGCGGACCCCCAAATAAAAGTTTACAATATCTATTGACTTCTCAGCATTGACAATTCATAGCCATGCCTGGTATAATTAACCGTATAATAAAAGTATGGAATATAGTTGGTCGGCTTACGCCACTTCTACAAAGACTAATACAGATTTCGAAATACCTGGAAAATTTTCCGAAGTTTGAGGCTTAAGCGCTATTACCTACGAAATTACCCATCATATAATCATCCGGGAATAGAGCAGTTATGAATTCGAAACCCTTTGTATATATTAACTTTAAGGTAAATAAGGTTTGCGAGAATTGTGGAGATGAAAGAAATTCCATCTGAAGTCAATTACCCTATTGATTTAGACAATAGTGGGCAATTGACTTCGAAATGCGTTCAAATTGTGCATATTAAGTATTAAAATGTTGATTAGAATGAAAGGAGATTATCCATTTTCTATGAAGCAAAGGGGTGAATTATACCTAGCAAGATTGGCCTTCATTTGGCCTGAAATGATAAAAATCTGCTCACAATAATGTGCTCCCGATGACTATAATTATGTATGATGTAGGTATTCATCGAGGAATTCATCCACGCGAATAATAAAACTAATTATATTATAAGATAATTAAATAAATATACGATTACTCGAAAAGAGTGAGAAATACTTGCTTGGAAAATATAGGTACAAACAATGCATAAAAATAAATTGAAAAAAATATCGAAGAGGAATATTCTCAGATAAATTATATAAACATGAAAAAATTCAAAAATGAATATACATATAAAGAAATATTTCTATTGAGACTTCGCATTCTCTAGATATGTGATAAAAATATCAATTCTTTCTCGGTTTATTCAACAAAAAACAAGTACTTTCCTGGCTATATGCATAATGTTGGCAATTTTCAGATCATAGTGGCTTTGAAAAAATTAAGTATTTTCTTTTCACCAAACAATCTCATGAAAGCGTGAAAAATAAAAAATAAATAAAAAAACTACTTTCCACTACGCCTCATTGCAATGTTATGCATAATATCTGAGATGTAATAATATTTTTAAATTGCTTTTACTTGATAATAAAATATCTGATCGTCACGGAACAAGAGTACCTTTTTTCTGTGAAGAGGTGTGAAATTTCATAATCCGAGATTAAATTGTCGAAAAATATGCATCCAAAAAAAATTGAGCAATATTAATGGAGTCCCACCCTGTATTAAACACTCCTGATTTAAATCTTGAAATGATCTTATTTTCACTGCATTGGGCATGGTAAGTTTGGTTCTTGTACCAGATTGTATCTTTTCATCAACTTGTAAATCGCACATCACTCTCTCACAACTGACTGAACCATCATGGCTATTCGAAGGATGATCGCAAGAAGGGGACAAATCAAACACCTATACTCTGACAATGGCACAAATTTCAAGGGCGCAAATGAGGAATTGAAACAATTTTACAAAAATATGGACGAGCCATCAAGATTATTCCAAGAACTGACGGCACTTGTTAGGAAAATTACTATTTTCTACTACTGCCATAATATTGGTGGACGGTGCTACTGCTATGAAAAGTAGCTTATTTATCATGGCTTACTTACTTTCAAAACCATGTATTGCCCACTTCGCCAACATCACGTACATTTCCATGGAGAATCAACAAAAATCGATCAAAACTTTTGGCTGCTGTTCAGCTTTGAATAGTTGTCACAACTGTCAGAAGAAGATTTTTGAATTCTTTAGGGTAGTTCTCATTAGTGCTTTCGATAGAAATCGCATTTTCCATCAAATATTGTTCCAACAACTCATAATAAATAATATATGATGTATATACCGAGATGTGACGATTTTGATAAATACACCGCCAGAGACAGAGATATAATGGAAAAAGCTGCGAAAGTTGGATTTGTTTCCGGAAATTTCAAGAAAAAAGTATGAATTGGCATATTGGTACGAAAAATTTATGGAATCTAAAAAAATACAGAAATAAATTCTTTTCCGGTAAGTGTACTTTTTTTAAATACTTTCAGGAACTAGGAAAGGCGTCTACTCTTTGGTCCCAATATTCAATGTGGCATAGTTCCACATTATAAAATCAATAACAGTAAGTTTCATTACTCGGATTCTTTGAATAAGTGCAGTTGTAGAAAAAGTATAGTGTGCAACATGTGGGGAAAAGCACTTTTCTCACTCGTGCGTTTGCATCACTCGCCCTTCAGGCTCGTGCCACAAACTTTCGCACTCGTGAGAAAAGTTGAACTTGTTGCACAATATACTATTTCAGTGTAGCTTATTCAAGAAGCTGTATACAGGGTGTTTCATAATTGAATGCCAATCCTAAAGGGCGATAATTCTTGGAGGATTTTAAGAAAAATTCTTCATGTGAACATAGGTCCGTAACAGCTTCGTTTCTGAGATACAGGATGTTGAAATTTAACAAAAAAATCAGTTATTCCCCAATATCTCTGAAACCGCTCTGGCTTTTTTCTTCATTACAAAAACTGAAAAATAGTTACCATAAAATTATAAAAATATTGCTTAGATCTTTTGGTTACCACAATTGTGAAATTATGACTAAGAGTAAAAATCGAATAGGGACAAGCAAATGAATGCATTTTATTTTCTAACTCAAAAACCGTTCGCCGGACGAAAAAAAGACAGGAGACCATTTTTATGAGAAGATAGAGTATAATTACAAAAATAATATTTATTTGGGAAAAGACAGTGGCGTATCATTATTTTGATGAAAAATATGACATGGTATGTTAACAGGGACGCCGCTGATGGAAATCAAGAAATCCTTTATTATGGAAAGAATGTATTTCTATTCATACTTGGCATGTACCAAAATTGAAGAAAGAAGCCAGAGCGGTTTCAGAGATATTGGGGAATAACTGATTTTTTTTGTTAAATTTCAACATCCCGTATCTCAGAAACGAAGCTGTTAATGATCTTCGTTCACATGAAGGATTTTTCTTGAAATTATCCGAGAATTATCGCCCTTTAGGATCAGCATTCAATAATGACACACCCTATATAGCTGTTTCATAGGAGAAATTTTTTTGGTACAATCTTCTTCTCATATTTTTGGTCACAAATCATATTGTATTATATTAAACCAAATTCCTTGCATTCAAATTTGCCATGGATCGCAGAAATTTTGAAGTATAAATCTCTCTCATAGAATGCGAATGTCAACAGATCTATTCTTGGTAAAAAGGTTCATAGTTTTAGGGGCCACTAAAAATGGCAGAAACATAAAAACTGTCATAATAAAGTTGTAGGAGACATAAACAAATTTCGATAACAAAAACGGGCCAAACTTCGAACAATCTCGGAAACAGTAAAACCTTTTCAACGCATGTCGTTTGGAGTCAAGTCACGGCAATAAACCGGACAATACTTTATGGCTTTATTGTCAAATCTGAGTGAAAGTTAAATATTTTACTGTGCAGTTATTTGGAAGGACCGAATACATGGTAATTGCCCATTGCAGAAAATTAGTGACGCTAGTGGTAGGTGAGTGTCTTTTGGCTATACACTGGTCGGACATTGATGTCACAAATTCATTATTTCTGTCTACTGATATAGCTTTAGAACACACCATTATGCAGGGTGTATCTACATCACCGAAAAAATGCAAGGGGTGTTTCCCTGTGACATTCTAGCAAATAAAGTTCATATAAACATGAATCCTAACTTGCTCCGTTTTTGAGATACAGGATTTTGAAGATGAAGGTATTAATTGTTTTGATTCATAACCCCCCTGTATAAGCCTTCATGGTGCCAGAATTCAGTATGGATGGAGACTGAGAAATTAGTTATTGCATGAGTATATAATCACAATGGAAGTTTTGAAAACATGCCTACTTTAAAATTTGGATTGTCAAATCGAATTTTTCATTTGATTCAGAAAATGGTGCAGAATTAGGAAATGCAAAAATGATATACAGGGTGTGTTCCGACACCATTCCATTTTTAGTATAGGTATATAGTTAATTAGATATTCTAAGTTACATTCATATTTCTCTTTGTGTCTCAAATCGCGATCATGGTCGTGCTTTTCCATACTAATCTCAAGAAAGGAGAAAATATGGATACGACACGTGGTAAACAAACATTTTAGGTATTATATACGTCATTTCGACCTTAGAATAGGTCAACGACTTATTTGGCCTAAGTGAATATTACGTCTTATTTACTTCAAATTTACCAATATGGGGAAAAAACTGGAAGTAATTCAGAAGACGAGAATAGGGATATTAGGGTATCCTGACCAATAGGTCGAGGAAACAATTAGGTGAAATTGCCCTAATTCTAGTCCGATGGTGGTCTGATTTCAGTTATTCTGACGTTATTCATTACCTACTTATGGGTGAGTTTACTAAGATTTCTACCTGGTTTACTGTCATTTGGTTGGGTTCGGAAAACAAATATGTACCGTGTTTCACGATCGACTATACCTACTCATTTACGTGTGGAGACTTAGTAGTTTATGAACATGGCGTTCAAAAGAAAACTCGATAGTAGTGGAAGGTGTAGATAATATGCATGTTGTTTAGCTTATTTGAGGTTGTTGTGAATCGTTATTCAACCTGCGATGCAGAATTTATTGTGAAAATGTTGATTTTACACATGTAAAATTAGTGGGCCCACGAAATTATTGGATTTGTAGAAAAATACTGGATGATATTCTTTGTGTTTTCGAATTATTTTTCAACAATTCCATCTAAAAATGGATCAACTGGTAGAATATGATCATATATGCGAAATTTAACCTTTTCTGTATTACTATTCATCAGGATGTGGTCGCTATGCAGAGATTTCTTCTTTTTCCGTCAATGGCGAAAAAGGTTCGAGCCAACAAATATGGCGTCGGTTTCATATTGGACTTGAAAGTCGAATTTTCCAGAATCTTCAACTTTCAGGGCGAATAGGCTTCGTTCATAGTCGAAAATTCTGTATATTCTGACTATGGAGCCCAATTTCCCCATATTGGGATTTTAGACTATATCAACGAGTATATTATTTGAGTAGCAGTCAACCTGATGGATTTATATTATCAGATGTTCCCTAAATCATATAATTTGTCAAATGTTCGTTGTTCGCTTTCAATTTCTTATTCTGCACCACGGTATGTTTTCTAATTGGTCGCTGGATGACAGGCTTCATTTTTCAGCGAATCATTAAAGTCCATCGCCGTGTTGTCATCTCTCGAACAGTGTTGCCGTTCTAGTATACTTTTAGTACATTTGCCATTTTTGTACGTTCTCAACCGAAGTGTAATAATTGATACCTGTTTTTTTTTATAAAAGTTATTTGAAATATGCATTCAGATCTGACCAATGGAATAAGTGGAAGTAAAACTTCGAATGTCAAAACAAATCGATGGTTTAGATGATCAAACATCATCGTAATGTATAGAAAGATATCATGATTTGCTTTAGAAGCGTTCAAGCTGTAAGCTACCTGAACCACTCACTGGTGATAAAGAATAAAACATTAAAAACTCATACATTGCGCTTGTCTCCAGTTTTTAATATTTTCAGAAATTAATGATCATTTCAAAACATTTGCCGACCTCAAAGCACCAGGATCAATAATAGTCATCAACTTTGAGAACATGATTTTAGGACTAATTTTGGTATTCTCGGCTCTCTCAAGGACACTTCGTTCTATAAGGATTTCATAGTGGTAATCTTGCCTTCATCGGATATGAAGTTGGTACTGATTAGGTTAAAAAAAGTCTAAGAAACTCCTTCGACTCAATTGGTCAAAAATAGGCAAAACAGAGTATAAATCCGACTTATTTTCTCCATCTGATTATTCCCTGACTTTATGATCGTTTATCAAGTTAGAATTTGGTAAATTTCAACTCCAATAAATATCCTGATAGTTCGAGGGCCTGGAAGACATTTTACTGGTGATTTTGATGTTAAATATTACCTAATTGATAACTAAATGCTCACTAGGACCATGAAGTTATGTTTGAAGTCTGTAATGAGTAGTTTCCAACTATGCAATTTGTCTATGAAGTTGATGGATTTTATAGGAAATGTTGAGGTCCTAACCAGGTATTTTACAACCTAATCCATAACTTTCAAGTTACTCAGGGCATAAAGGTGAAATATTTTGTCGGAAATTAGTAAATTTCGACTTCTTCGAGTAATTTCTCCTCTCTGCTTGGTATAATTCTCTTAAAATGTTGGTTGGGAACGCTGTGACTTTTTGGGACGGGTCGTCTTGAATCCACCTAGGAACTCGAAAATTGATCGCGATCGACATCGAATCGAAATACCAGCAAATTCGGTAATTTTCCTATCAGTTTCCTCATCAGCAATCTCCTCTTATGTACAACTGGATTCACGATTCAGCAAATACTTAGTCCTGCCAGACGTCAGAAGAAACATCGGATCAACCAGGTAGGAAAATCACGGCCTCCTTTTTTTTGTTTGTTTGTATTCTCTCTAAAAGCGTATTTTCGCATTGCTCAAATTCAAATTCTCACATCTCACATACAGTCCACTATCATTATCTCCAAAACAGGGTGTTCCATTTGAAATTCGAAAGTTATTACCACTTCATAGATGAAAACCCAAAGTCATCTCCACAACTTTTATTTAATGATCATAGATCATATAAGGAACATGTTTCGGGCTTATATAAGCCCATCATCAGCCAAGAAAATGTAAAGTTATGGAAGTGAAAATTGTTGCAATATGTATTATGTATTTACTTCTATTTACATAATCCCAGTTGTAAATTGGGAATTTTACAATGCCCCAACTAGCATTTCTTGAGAAAACCATTGTGAGGCTGGTAATGCATCTTCAGTTGTCACACAAGTAGTTTGAATTTATTTGCGGACAAAGAGGTCTGCTTAAACCTATTACGGGGTTTTCTTGGTTCCAGCAAATACCTTTGTTTACGGTTCTCAGGAAATCTGTGCTGGTAACTTCTTCGATTGTGCTCATAATAAAGTTTTATTGCACCTATTAGGTGAAATTTCACTCCGACGAGCCGCCGATTTGAGCGTATTATGGAAGGGTGGTTGTAATCCTTTTGACGTCGAAATTTCATTTATCTGATTTTTTCTCTATAGGGTTCATATTGTGAGCCATTAGTAACGGGATATGAGAGGTTTAAATGCGACACAGAAAAAAAGTGAAATTCACTAGGTATATTTATTGAATTTTTTTCTATAAAGTACGTCGATTATATAGGAACACAATTATTTATAGTAGAAAATTCATCTGGGAATATTCCTTTTCAATATAGTTTAATTCGTTGATCATTTTATATGATCGGCGAATGGCGGACATTTAACATGACATCATCATGATAAGAACTAAAATTATGTTATTAGTTACAAAAATACTAATATATGTAATGTACAGAAACTATATAAAAAATTGCCAAACAAACTGCGAAACAATTCATCAACAATACGGAAAGAATCTATATAGGTTATAGGTATACTCATTCATTTGATTTTACTATATTTCCATAATGATATTTCCAATAGTTTTAGTGGTACAAAATAATGCATGTTTTTACCATTTTCGGATTCATTCCAACTGTTTATAATATGTTGGAGTGGAAATTATAAAATAGTATAGTTATAATAATGATTCCTTCAGATTTAATTCCTACTAGCAATTATTCTTCATATCTCCGTCCTCCTTTGGTTGATGATAGATTCCATTAATTCATACCTCTGCTGCACATTTTTAAAGTTGACCAGTGTTTTTTGTCAGTCAGACAAAAAACCCAACTATTTATCGTGCTGTTATCGCCTGGCTAAGTACGCCGATGATTCAGTCTATTATTTTGTGCCTCTGCAACACAAGTGTTTTTAGTGAGCTCGTGAAAATGCCAAAATATACGGGAAAAAGAAAGATTCTTCATGATCTAGAAGAACTGAAAAGGAAATTTGCTCGGCTGGAAAAGCAGATTAGTAGTGATGGTTCATCTAGCGAATGTAAGTTGAGAAAAATTATATAATTCAGTTTTCTGAGAACGCGGTCTGTGAAAGTGTGAACAAGAATAAATCTGAGGGTGAGGTCTCAATTCTGAGTTTACCAACATCCCGCTGATATCACTCGATATCGATTGAAGACTGTGTTATCCGATGTTTTTGTTCTTTGGATTGGATTGAAATAGATCCTGGTTTACAGGGTGAGGTCTCAAATCTGAGTTTACCAACAGCCCGTGATATCACTCGATATCAATACAACTAGTAAACAGTGCTTGATACTACCCGAAAAGGCCATTATATACTGTGATAACCTGTTTTTCGTTGCATTAGGTTCCGAAACTTCCTTCTATTCGTCCGAGTCAGACGAACCGATCGAGGGTGCTGAACCTAATAGAAGACCAACTGAAATTGTGGAAGCACAAGTACATGTCGACGCAGAACCCACTCAAGAAAGAGATTTATCAGCACTTTTGGGAAAAAATCCTTCCAAAGAAGCGAAATGCGGCGAACCGATTCATGAAGAAATAATCACAAGGTGGGCTATATATTTCAGAGAGGGCGTTTCTTCCGAAACACGAAAGGAGCTACAGCAAAAATATCCCTTTCCGGAAAATTGTTCTGTACTCAAGGCTCCGAAATTGAATGAGGAGATGAAACACATAATTCCCGAACAAGTTCAGAAGAAAGAAAAATTCATGAGTGCTCTACAGGAGCAGATTGGTACTGGTATGAGTGCATTGAGTGGAATTCTCAACGCCAAATTACAAGAGCCCAACTCTGATGTTATTCTCACGAATGAGAAGTGTCAAGTTCTGGCTGAAGCTGCCCAAATATTCGCCAATGTGCACCATGCTCTATCCATCCATAGGAGAACTAACATTATACCTTTTATCAGCGCAGATACTAGGGCTGTCTCCCTCCAGAGCCCAATAGATGACTTCTTGTTTGGATCGGAATTTATGGAAAGAATAAAATCTCAGCAATCTGTGAGAAGAGCCTGTCAGGAAATCAAGGCCAACACGAAGAAGGAAACCACGAAGAGGTTTTCAAATAAGAATTCTTTAAACTACAAGCGCACACAACACAAATTCAGGATGAAACAAGAGAGGGGGGAGGCCGAAACCTTCCAAGGCCGGAAAGAGTCCACGTCCAGCCGTCCAGCAGCGAGATACAGTCAACCGTCTCGACACCAATCCCAGCAACGCAGAACTTACCAGAGCCACAGATATTAGACGTGCCACATCAGGTGAATGAAAAATATGCTGGTAGATTAAAATTATTTGAATCAAGGTGGGCCAGGAAAACTGACAACCCAGTGATTCTTGATTGGGTTCGAGGTTTGAAATTGAACTTTTTAGAAATACCTTATCAGTCATATCATCCTTCGGTGAAAATATCAAAATCAGAATTTCCTTATTACGAATCTGAAATAATATCCTTATTGAATAAAGGAGCTATTTCTTCCTGTTCTCATCAAGAAGGAGAATTCATTTCGTCCTATTTCTTGATTCGAAAGCGTAATGGCAAGTACAGATTCATTTTGAATCTCAAGAAACTCAACTCGTTTATACTGGCACCCCATTTCAAACTAGAAAGCCACAAGACTGTTATTCAATTATTGTCTGATAAATATTTCATGGCTAAGTTAGATTTAAAAGATGCATATTTTCTGGTGAATATTGACAAAAAATATCGAAAATATTTCAGATTCATGTACAAGGAAAACCTTTATGAATTCAATTGTCTACCTTTCGGTTTAAACATAGCACCTTTCATATTCACAAAATTGCTCAAGCCTGTTATCAAGTACCTACGAGAGCAAGGGTGTCATCTTGTAGTCTATCTAGATGATATCTTAATAATAGGGAAATCTCGAGAGCTCTGCCAACAGTATTATCAATTAACACAAAAGAATTTGGAAAATCTAGGTTTCATCATAAATTGGGAGAAAAGTATAGGTACTCCAACACAAAGAATTGAATTTCTGGGTTTTGTTTTTGATACTGTACAAATGACCATAGGCTTATCACACGAGAAACAAACAGATATCAAGAAACTATTGAAAATATTCAGGGGAAAAAATACTTGCAGAACACGTTTGTTGGCAAAAGTAATAGGAAAACTAGTTTCGGTAGCCCCTGTTATGAAATACAGTTGGTTACACATAAAACAATTCGAAATTTACAAGATCAGATCATTGAAAATTAACAAAAATTTCAATTATAAAATAAAAATTCCATTGCCATTGAAATATGAAATAGATTGGTGGTTAATCAATTTGAATAATAGCACAAAGAACATAAACCCTCTTACATTCGCATTCGAGATCTTCTCTGATGCCTCCACAAAGGGTTGGGGGGCATTTTGTGACGGCAAAAAGGCATCAGGTTTCTGGGATGTTCAAGAGTCAGTTCTTCACATAAATATTTTAGAACTTAAAGCAGCATTCTTTGGTTTGAAATGTTTCGCAAGAAATAAAAGAAATTGCAATATATTATTGCGTATTGATAATATTACAGCAGTTGCATGTATAACAAAGATGGGGAGTACCAGATCTGAACAACAAAATGCTATTACAAGCGAAATCTGGCGGTGGTGCGAACAAAAAGACATTTTTCTTCGGGCCTCTTACATCAGTTCGGCAGAAAATCGAGAGGCAGATGAACTTTCACGAATAAAATCGATAGATACCGAATTTGAGCTGAACGAGTCAGTATTCGAAAAAATCAAAGACCGGTTTGGGAAACCAACAATAGACCTTTTTGCATCACGAATAAATACGAAATGCGAACGCTATATATCGTGGGGTCCAGACCCCAACGCGGTGTCTACTGATGCTTTCACTATTAGTTGGGATGATATATTTTTTTATGCCTTTCCGCCTTTTGCTATAATAGGTAGAGTTTTGGAAAAAATTGTAAAGGACAGAGCAGTTGGTATTCTGGTAGTACCAAACTGGGCTACGCAAGCATGGTACCCACTTTTCAAAAGTCTGCTTACAGAAGAACCTATTTTGTTTTCGCCTTCAGAAATATTGATTTTATCCCCTTTCAGGGAAGCACATCCACTACATCGGTCGCTTTCCCTGGTGGCAGGAAAGTTATCTGGGAGAGCTTCCTAAGAAGAATACCAGAGGAAGTTGTCCCAACGATGATGGCATCACTCAGCGAAAAAACAATTAAACAATATTCGTGTTCACTGAAGAATTGGTGGTTCTTCTGTAATAAGAATCAGATAGACCCTTTTAGCTACAATGTGAACACAATTTTGAAATTCTTGTTATCTATGCTGAATTCCAAAAAGTCCTTTTCCACGCTCAATACTGCTAGATCGGCATTGTCTCTAATTTTCAATTTCAATCCTGATGATCAAGACATACTGAAAAGGTTTTTGAAGGGTGCCTATAATATAAACCCTTCTACTCCCAAATATGCGTTTACTTGGGATCCCAACCCTGTCCTAAGAAATCTGGAGAGACTCCATCCCCTAGATACTTTATCATTGAGAGATCTGTCTATGAAACTGTCGACGCTACTGGCCTTGACAACTGCTCACCGAGTTCAGACTATTTCTAAGATTTCCCTCAATAATATAAGGAAAACCGAGAATAAAATTGAGATCAAAATTTCAGACAAGATCAAAACTTCAGGCCCCAACAGGGAACAGCCAATGTTGATACTTCCTTATTTTTCAGAAAAGCCAGAACTTTGTGTGGCATCAACACTAGATTATTATATTAAAAAGACAGAATCTATTAGACCCAAAAATTGTAACGAACTGATTTTAACTTATCAAAAACCAATCCACTCGGCCAGTACTCAAACCATAAGCCGTTGGATCAGGCAAACCTTAAAAAACAGTGGCGTAGATACAGAAATATTCGGAAGTCATAGTGTGAGGCATTCGGCAACATCGACTGCATTCAGGTTGGGAATGAGTATTGACACTATTAGGAAAACAGCAGGGTGGTCAAGAAAGTCCAACGCGTTCAATGTTTTTTATAATAAACCTATTATGGACGACCCAGCTGAGTTTGCTAATGCTTTGCTCGATAATGTTGACAAAAATTGAATTGAATTAACTGTTTTTCGTTTTGTTCATTTGTTGAAATGTGATTTCCATAATAATGGAAATAATACTTGTTTATATTTTGTTCAATTGAACTATTAATTTCCATTGATGGAAAATATTATTGTTGATTATGGAATAATGTGAATAGTTATTTATTATTGCTTATTATTAGATTTTGTAACAAAAGAATCAAAATTAATGAATTGAGAGATGAATAAAAATATTTCAGGGTAACACGAGCTCCGCACTTTTTTCTCAGTATGCTCTAAATATCTATCATCAACCAAAGGAGGACGGAGATATGAAGAATAATTGAAAGATTGGTCGACTTACCTCAAGGAAGATCAATCTCAATTATTCGAATATCGTAGTCCTCCTTTGGTATTCAATCCCACCCGCCACTTGTCCTAACAACCCCCAAAAAGTGCGGGCGAGTCACAAATAGACTGAATCATCGGCGTACTTAGCCAGGCGATAACAGCACGATAAATAGTTGGGTTTTTTGTCTGACTGACAAAAAACACTGGTCAACTTTAAAAATGTGCAGCAGAGGTATGAATTAATGGAATCTATCATCAACCAAAGGAGGACTACGATATTCGAATAATTGAGATTGATCTTCCTTGAGGTAAGTCGACCAATCTTTCAATTATAGTACACAGAACACAGCATGAATCACTTTAAAAGTACTGTACATTTTTGTTTCAATCTATATGTATACTATGATGGACATTAACATGCAAAAAATGAAACTACAATATCATAGTAAAATTTTACCCTTTTTTTGCTATAAACTGCGATGGCAACAGTCATCGAATTTTAAACACTATAAAATATAATAAATCAGAGCCCTGCACAACTCAGGGCCGGTTTATCAATTACAATTTATCTGTCAGTTAAAGCTTAACTACCAGTTTTTTTGGAAAGGTCGGTTTATCTACACCAGGGTAACTTTATCCGGCAGTTAAAATGTCAAATATTTATCTGTAAGTTTTAACTGGCGGATAGTCGATATCTGGAGGTTAATGCCTATACATAACCTCACTTTATTGAGTTGTTTTGATTTCCTAGCTTTCTGGTGTGACAAAAAAGTTAAAAATGGAGAGTACTATTAGTTCTACAAAGAAAAGAGGATGCAATTTCACAGCAGAGGAGAAAAATTTGCTGATTAAAATAGCGAATCAATACAAACGTGTGATTGAAAATGAAAAAAACAGATGGGGCAACCTGGAAATCGAAAGAGGAGGCTTGATGGGTGCAGGATGAAGCAGCCTTTAATAGCTGCAGTAGTGGCACTGTAAGAAAGGTTCAGTTTTCTTTAAAGTACATAATAAGTAGTTGATCCTGGTCATCCCACTTTTCGAAGTTGTCCACCCTTTCCCTTACTGTATATGGCCTTCGTTCGTACTCAAGCACTTGCACAATATCCTCGTCCTCGTCGCTATCCAGAATATAATCATTTAAAAAATTCATATTTATCAACAACCAAAAACTCATAAAACAGAAAACCTCGAAAACAATCAACAATAACCTAACAAAACGGTCGTGACTACTCGTGATCGGTCGTGATGTGACATGACCTTGTTCTTGTAACAACCAATGAGATTGCTTACATTTATTCATCAGCATTGCCAACTTTCATCATCTGGCAGTTGATTAACTGGAGAATAAAAATGAGTTGATAAACCACTTCCAAACAAACTGGAAGTTTATCTGCTAGATATTTTTATCTGACGGATAACTAACTGATGGATAATATTGGCAATTGATAAACCGACCCTCAATCATGTATTAGAATCATATATATTTGGAGATTAAACAATCAGAAATTCAAGAAGAACACCAATTCCTACCTTATTTCCTTTGGTTCTCACGATGTTCTCTGAATATTACAGGATATCCCTTTTCGGGAACCAGAACATAAAATAAAAGTGTAATATCATTTCGATTTTGTCCGCGATTTTGTCCTTAAATTTTTAAAATGGTAACTTTACAAGTAGCTTTGCCCAATAATAAAATCATATGCATCTATAAAATTCAACTTTCAGGCAGGCTTCACGGCAACACTCAAAATTTACAATGAATGTGATTTTCATAAAGGTACGTTTTCAATAAATCATGACAAACCAATTTGAGCATCACATATTCGTCAAATTCTGTAGTTATATTTCACTTATAAAATGTTTGATATTATTTTTCGAATAACTTCGACACACACCACGAGAACTATATGCATACACGGGATCTCCATAAATGAACTTTTTTCTCTTCTTTTTGAATGAATATACTGATGGATTTCTCCACAATACCCTGTAAGTATATTAAGTGAAATTCCTGAATTGGAAAACTCAATCATCTCGAGAAAAGACACCTTTAAAGGGCCATTGAAATGCCATAAAACTACCTCTAATGTTTACGCAAAGAATGGACCCATTAATTCAACTCTAAAATATAATTCTTCCGAAGAAAAGTCAAAGGAACAACCCACTATAACGTTCAACAAAGCTCCTCGCAAGAATCGCAAAACTCGAATGCGAAAACAAAAGTTAGAGCCTCGATTCGATTCTCGAAAGACTGCCATTGTTTCGCAGTTTTAAAACAATGTTGTGAAAGGGTTTGACGTCCTGCAAGAAAACTACAACCGTTCTTTGGAACTTTTGACGCATTCAGCCATCAGGGCCCTAAACAAGGCCAGAGTGTAATTGAAATATCAATGAATGAAAACTGTGGCCGTCGACTTTTGCCTTTTGTTTCAACTGCATTAAGGGCCTTTGAAAGGGTTCGAATGTTATTCGGGATTTGTAGAAACCCTTGATGGTCTTTGCCCTTCGGAGGAGTTGAATATTGTGGTTTATAAATTATGAAACCGAGACAATTAAATATTTTCACACTCCCCGTATACTATGGAATGGGTATATATAGGTATTCGGTATACGGTGGAGGAGTGGGAGTGAGAATATCTAACTTTTTCAATTGGATTGGATTGAAATTTTATATGAGTATTCTGATGGTTTCCTGGATGATTCAAAAATACAATTGGACGTGGTATAGGTGGCGCTGCTGAACGTACGTCAATTACTAAACGACTTGACCGATAGGTACATTTTCAGCTCATATATAGAAAATCTTCCAAATCTTCAATTAACATACCTTATAAGTACCTACTAACTGTGGGTCGATATCTCATAATTTTATTTATTCTGACTAAAAATCGATGAATTGAAACTGCATTGGTCTTCTATAGGAAAAAACCTCGGAAAAAACAAATAGGTACTTTATTATCAATGATTTTGATATCATATATGGGAGGAATCCACCATGAATCAACCTTTTTGAAAATATCCGATAAACATTGATCCTAATTCAGAACTGGCTAATTTGCTGACGATTGAAATTTGATAATCAATATAACTGACGTTATTTGAGGAAAAACAAATGGAACAAAATTTTTGGAAATCATGAATCATTGATGTGATATATTATATAGGTGCAAGTTCACATATAGATACAGCATCAATGACATGTATAACTTCAAAACCAGGAGAATACATAGACAAGTAAACTATATAGAGGTATTATTTCTACCAGTATTGATAGCTATAATAACTTCTACGCAGGTTCAATTGTCCGACGGTAGGACTACTTATATGTATATATACTATTGAAAAATTGATTTTCATACAAAATGATTACCAATAAGTATAATAAGTTGGATAATGTACTTCTCAGTGAAAATTCAAAATTGATACTGATGCTGAGCTAATTTTTGAAGTCCTTTTATCTCATACTCATCAAGTCAAAACCATGAACTCATGGAATATTTTCAGTAAATCTTTAGTAGTACGAGTACAGTAGTCAGTGGAAAAAAAGCCTGAATAATTCTATATATTTCGTTTTATTCGTCATATATTTACATATCGCATCAATTGAAATAAATTAACATAATCTATCAACACTTTACGCTTCGATACAATCCATATATATTTACGCTATAAACTTATTTACAAAAAAATCAGTCGTATAATAAATACAATCACAGGCTACTCAATCGTGTGACAACCAAAACAAATATAACATATTTACATCATCATCGTATCAACAAAAAACCAACAAGAAAACAGTCCACACTAATACATCACGGGCACCGGCCTGCGTATCTCCAGATCTGAACCCGACGGACTCGAAGCAGGACTGGAGGACGCCGAATACATCATAGGGGCAGAAGGATTCGAATAGAACATACCCATAGGTGGTCCTGGAGCAAAAGCCTTCGGAGGCTGATACAAAGACGAGTACAGCGAATTGTGCAGAGAAGTCACCACTGCTGGCTGATGCGTCATGTGCTGCTCCTCGTGCTTCAAGCTGGGCATCCTCGAGAAATCGAAAGCTGGGTTGAAGTAGGGGTAAGGAGCGTTGAGGCTCTCCATTCCAGGAAACGGGTACGGAATCTGGTGCATGGGGAACGCTCCCATGGTCGGCTTCAGTCCGCTGGTCAGGGGGCCCTTTGGCTTCCTCCTCGGTCGGTACTTGTAGTCGGGGTGTTCCTTCATGTGCAGAGCGCGAAGACGTTTAGCCTCGTCGATGAAGGGCCTCTTGTCAGCCTCCGATAGCAGCTTCCATTCGGCTCCCAATCGCTTGGAGATCTCGGAGTTGTGCATTTTGGGGTTGTCGAGAGCTATCTTGCGTCTCTGGATTCTGGACCAGACCATGAAGGCGTTCATGGGTCGCTTGATATGTGCGTCTGCGCCCGGACTGGGTGATGTCGTTTGTTGATTCTGAGACTGATGGTAGTCCTCCATCATTCCACTGGTGGCAAAACCGTACATGTTACTCATAATTGGATCACTGCACTTTGTTGTTCACCGTACTAACGTAAGAATGAGACTGATGTTGCAGCAAGTTGTGAAAAGGTATTTGTGATGTTGGGTAGGCGGGGCGTACGGCTAAGAGAATCGGTGGAAAGGGGCAGGGCACGCCCAAATTTTTTGCGATTGGTTACTTTTTCCCCTTCTCTTTCACTTAACCGCACACAATAGGTTTCTCTCGTTTTATTGTGGCTGTATGGAATAATGATATTCTTACAAAATACCTGCTCATGTTTTCTTCGGGTATTGTGATGTGTTTTGCAAATGTTTTTTGTAATTTTTGTTTGGGAATAAGTAGCTTGAATGAGGTTCATGCTACTTTCATGGAGGCAATGGTAGTTGGGGATTAATATACTTAATATATATAGGATGTCGATGTTGTTTGGATATTGAAGCATGATGGATTGTTTGAACATGGGGTTTTGTTGCAATATGATTATGTAATTCAAGTTACTTACGTATATCGAACATGTTATTATTGGCCATAATTATTGTTGATATACAGGGTTCATAATTACCTATATGTTCACCAAAATAAAACCATCAACAAGCTTTTTTATTTAGATTCCTATCTATACGTATTTATTCGAGATGGAACAAGACCATCTATTCTTCAATTTTTTTTAAAATTAAATATTCTTAAATTGAATCTTGATGTTTAAATTCACATACAAGAAAAGGAAATTTTCAATTCTTCCCTTTCTTGTTTGATAATCTCCATCATTACTATAAAAATTCCCAATTATTTTTTCTCTTTTTGAGTTGTGGGTATTTGTACCTATCTTATTGAAAAGGAACATAGGAAGAAATATATTGAAAATTCGCATTCTCTATGTGATGAAATCATCAATTCTTTTTCGGTTCATTCAACAGGAAACAACTGCTTTCGTGGTTATATGCCACGACGAACATCGAATTATATAATTATATCTATTGATCACACACGATCAGAATTTGAAAACAAAATCTTCTGAAGTAGAGAATTTGCATTCTGCTTCTGTATATAAGAACTTATATGCACATAATACGTATTATTCTGAATATTCAAAAGAAAACAACTACTTTCCTGGCTATTTGTCACGTCGATCATTGATTTATATCTGCTGAACATCCAAAAAGAGATCATGAAAGATGAAAATCCTCTGAAATGGATAAAATCTCTCAAATAGGATGAAATAATTAGATGTATTATGACATATAAATATGACTTACCATTCTTACCAACATGTTCGGTATTGAAATGAAAATTGAAATGTATAGGAGAAGTATACTTGTATAAACTCTGATCTCTATGAGCTTGGAACTTAAAAAAAAAAAACAATCAGTAACCTGAAGTCCATCAGTTATTCTTCCAACCATTCTTCATCATTATACACAATTTTCATTTCCCTATCATATAACTAAAACTTTAACGAACTGACATCTGAGAAACATGAAAAAATTGAGGTAGATATATAAAGAAATTTATTGAGAATTTGCATTCTCTATATTTATGATGAAAACATCAATTCTTTCTCGGTTTATTCAACAGAAAACAACTAGTTTCCTGGCTATATGCCACGACGAACATTATGAATTATATCTATTGAACACACACGATAAGAATTTGAAAACAAAATCTTCTGAAGTAGAGAATTTGCAAAAAAAATATTTGTATTTTGTTCTGCTATATATATTAAAACTCCCACCGAAAACACTATATCTTTGAACTATGTAGTCTATATAGGTATGATTGATGTTTTGACCATCATCGATTAACGAGTCTGCCGTTAATCTATGTTTTGACCAAATTTTCAAAAATAAGTATGGAACTCAACTCGATTCTGATATAGGTACTGGGTATGTATATCGTTTCCCTCTATAATCACATCAGGTATATTCAAAGGAATTAGGATATGGCTATATTACATATTGAAATATTGAATCACCATGCATCAGAAGCAAATACCTAGACTTATAGGTAGGTATTTGTATAGGTAAGTCCATGAGCTTTTCAATCTCCAGCCCATTACACGAATGATCTCACGCAGTCCATGTTTCTCAGTTACCCGATGATTGTCATTCAGACTGACCGGTCAAAAGACAAGGGATACGAACAAGGGCATCAAGGGTCACGATACGGTGATCCGACGACAGTGTCAACTGTAACGTCCACAAAGGGCCATTGTTTCGATCAGTTCTGGTGAATAGCAAACAGTCGTGGACCGACAATGTAGGTACAGCTAAGGACAAAGGCGATTTAATATAGTGCGAGCCGAAATCCTTACTTTACTGGAAGTAATGATGTCCTGCTGATTAAGGTGGCGTTGATAATGATCGGCGGAATAGGAATGTTTCCTTTCGGTGCTTGAAGATTGCACTGAGTATAGTGAGGGCGAGAATATCATTGTATTAGAAATTCTGAAACGACTGCCTAGCCTATATGAATGGAATCCTATAGACTAGTCCGTCGATACCATATTCACAAATTGTTGACAATCAGCTCATAAATAAACGCTCGTCAGAATAAATTCAAAAATAGTCACATCTTTGATCCATATATTGCCACTATCGAAGGGGTTACATATACATATCTTCTGACTATACTATAGATATTCTTGAGAAAATAAGTGATCTGCTGAATTACTTGGAATTGTGACGAAAAACAAATCATTGTGAATTCATTTGCAGTTGAATTTCGTGAGGAAACGGACAAACGGATTCAAAAATCCAATTTTTTTTAGATTCAATACATCAGAATCAACTAATTAACAATACTGCTTTGATTTTGTATATTTTTTTCACCTTTCGAAACTTTTCATGATGGATCAATGGTAATTTTTTTCTATTTTTGCGTTGATAGTTATACAGTTTATTGATCAATCATTATGCATGTATATGGTTCAAAATTTAGTAAGACTTAGATCAATAACACATCACTCAGAATATAACCTGTGGGCTTGAATAGGCTTTATATTTTGAACGGCTATTGTCACATGCGTCATAAGTCGAATGTCAAATCATGCTGGGCAGACATCAACTTTTTCTGTGCCAAAACTGAAGGGTTTTCTGAGAATAACCGACAATGCGAATGCGACAACAAAAAAAACTTCACGACGAAACTCGGAACTCGGATTCTGCAAAATGGGAAAGTGTTTAAAGGGATCATTCCCGAGGGAAATATGGAATATGGAGGCCTTTGTGTCGCTCGAGTGCGAAAAGGTATACACTTACAATATGAATAAATCGATGTCTTAGAAACGCCACAAACTGAAAACGAATTAAATTTCTCCGGAAAGTGAAGAATGTTTTCGATTTTTTATACAATACATACGTAAAGTAGAACGGAATCAAAGCATATATAGATATACAGTGTGTCACTGTGTCACTTCCATAAAATAACATATATATTCAAATTCTTAGAATAGCTATTTGATATCTGACTGTTCTCTGAATCAATATGTAAAAATACCTATACCATGAAATGTATTGGAATAATCAGCTATAGTTATACAGGGTGAATCATAACTACTGCACGGGTCATATTGCTGATTGTTTGGACCAAAACAGTCCTAGGATTCGAAACGTCTGCGCACTAGTTCTACGCAGTTCAAGAACGATTCTTGAACAGGTCTAAAGTCGCAACCCGAATGAAATTATTATGACCACCCTAGGGACTTATACCTTAATTTCAAACAATTCACACCTGATTGAATACAATGATTCAATTTTGCATCCGCTGAAGAATCACCAAATTCTCCTATAATCTCTATTGAGATTCTATTGGTTTTTCGTCTTCTGGTTTATTCAACGTCGGCCTCTTTCTGCTGATGTTCCTTCTTCTGTTTCCCCTTCTTCTTCTTTGTCTTCCTTATAGAAAATTTACTTTGGTTAGATAGGGGTATACTATGAAAAATGTCATGAGTTGACTAGCTGATAAGATAGCTGCTTACGCTCAAGGATATGATTATACTTATACATAGGATGTCATGCGTTGGTTATTGCTAGGTATTTACATTGTATTGTATATATAGGGATTGAACAATGTTAAAATATAAATCCAGTAGAATATAATATGATGGTGAAAAATACATTCAGATATGTTTGAAAATAAAGGGCGAAGTTTACTAGATGCAACCAAAAATATTCTTCCATTTGACCCGAAAACAGAGACGTGTTTGATTTTGATATCTATACAAAGATGAAATTGAAACTAATTAGGTAGAAGTATACAGTTCAGGTGATCGCAAATGCATCTGTCACATAATTCTTTATCGCTAAATGAAATCATGATGATTAAAAAAAAAATTAGTCAAGATAAGACAAAAATCATGTTGCTATGCACACAGCATCATGATGGATAATGAATCCTATATAAGATATGTTCACGTATACGTACTTATATGAATCTGCTTATGTTGATAATTCGAAAGATGTATCTTGAAGTTTCCTTTGAATTCTTTGACACTGAAGCTTTAAAGTTTTGATGATATCGAGTTGTAGAGGTTGTATAGCTGCTGGTAACTGAAGGAGCGTCTGACTATTTCTGTTTTAAAGGGAAGGACACTCAGTTACCCCCTATATTCCTCACATTCTTGTCCTGATGTACATCAGAGCGATAAATGATTTTACGATGCAAATATGGAGGTTTTTTATTCACGATTACGCTATGTCATAGATTAGCAAGGTGTAGCTTCCTCCTGTTCTCCATATAATGTTCAACGCACGATGTTCTTCCAACATTATAGGGATTTCCTTTCGTGCGCTCCAAGCGATAAAAAAAAGTCGACTTCGTCTGGGGCAGATATCCAGTGGATTGAGTAGAATATACTGAAATTGCAAATATCTGGAGATGAGCCCTCGTGCCTGTAGTTCCTGGATGTGTGGATGGCGCCCAGGAAAAAGAGCAGGGACATTATAGGTTATGCAACAGTTGTTCTCCGAGTCTCTACAATAGTCAATAGTCCTGAGAGGCTTACTATTGAGTATTTGACAATCGTCTCTTGATAACGAGAATGCATTTAGATACTGTCTGTAGGGGAATGGAGGAGGTGGTACATTCATTATTTACATTTATGTTGTCTACATCAGTGCGATAAATGATTTTACGATTTTACGATGCAAATATGTAGGTTTTTTATTCATGATTACGCTATGACATAGATTAGCAAGGTGTAGCTTCCTCAGTTTATGCGAGATTCTTTCTCCTTGGTCGACGGTGGCGTGATCAAATAAATCATATGTGTGGTTGCTTCATTAATATCAGGTCTTAGTTATGAGAGAATGTGAATATAAAAGTACATCAGAAGTGAAAACGGACACACTGTATAACAGCTACATATGCCTCAGAGTGTAAATTTTCAGCATAATGGTGAATCGTGGCGCTTTCAATCGAATTCCGTATACAAATATCTGCAGCATACAGCACCCACAGTGGATATATTGAAATCTTTTCAATTGCTTTGTAAATTCAGACCGCACAATACTACATTTGTGTATTTTATTTGTAGCAGTCCGCGTTCCTTCTACGCAGGAAATGGGTTACATTTTGTTGGATTAAAGATTTTTCACTGCGAGAAAATTATTTGATCTAAATAGCGAATTTTGGGTTTTGTTGGATCTGAATACGCGATCATCAACAAAAATGTTTTGAAAGAACAATATGGAAGAATTTGTTTTTGAATGGATATCAATTTATCATACATTAAAAAACAAATGTCCATCAGATGACACGAGTATCTCAACAAATCATAATTCTCAGATGTCAGTTCGTTATAGTTTCAGTTATATTATAGGGAGATGAAAATTGTGTATATCATGAAGAATATAGCTGAAAGGATAACTATAGACTTCAGGTTAATGATGAGGATTTGATATCCGAAATGAATTTATTCGAGTGAAGTCATATAAACTGTTTGTGAGAGATATACTTAATTCCAATATCACTGATACGAATAAGTTTTTTGAAAGTTCCAAGCTCATCAAGATCAGAGATTATACAAGTTGAGTATACTTTTCATATACCGGGTGACCCGGAACCAATTTACCGCCCTGTATCTTCGTTGTTATTTTGTATGGATGTTTCAAATTCGGTACTTCGATTTGATGTTATGAATGTACAATTTAGCAAGTATCAATCCAAATATGTCACTTCCGGTTTGACCGGATGCGCATCCAATTTTTATATTTCGAATAGGAAGTATTTTTTTTTGAAAATTACAATTTGGTATAGAATTACCTTTAAAATGACATATCACAATCATACTTTCAATTCATAATCTGCTGGTATAATTGACATTTTTGTAGCTCACATGATATTGTTCGATCTTCCACAGCATACTTTCATGAAAATGTTTCGTTACGAGGGGAACACAAAAAGTATTTTTTTTATAAACATATATACATATCTTTATATGAAAGAGAATGCAAATTCTCTACTTCAGAAGATTTTGTTTTTAAATTCTCATCGTGTGTGTTCAATAGATGTAATTTAATGTTCGCCGTGGCATATAACCAGAAAAGTAATCGTTTCCTGTTGGATAAAACGAAGAAAGAATTTATATCTTCAGCACATAGAGAATGCCAATTCTCAATGTATTTCGGTATATATATATATATATATATATATATAAACTCTTAAATTATTTGGGACTGCAGCAAAACGAAGGTGTACTCTTATAACATTATATTTCCAATATTTCGACAATGAATATTGTCATCATCAGGGAGCTACAATTTATGAAAGTTTCTTTAAAAAGGCTCTGTAAAATTATCAGTAAAGTACTTACAATGTCAGTGAGAATGGTCGTTGAAAGATGGTAACAGTAGTAGATTCACAAGACACATCAGTAATTTGTAATACATTAAAACAGTGGACACAAGATCAATTTAAAATTGTAAAAGTTGAAAATAGTAAAATGAGATTTATTTTTTTATTGAATTTTATTTATAAATTTTATATTCGGCTGCCGAAACACATGGCCATGCTCGAATTTGTTGAGAAATTTGCGGGAACTTATATTGAGGTTAACTATGACTATTATAATTCCACCAAAATCTTAGCAAAAAAAAAAAACAATACAAAACGAATTTTTTTGGAAATGACATTCATATCCCAATCTACAAACAGCTTGAATAAAAGAACAGATCTGAATCATTTAAGTGAAATTTATTCATACTTACTTTTGTTAGATAAGAATCCCAGAGCTCTCAACAACATTTCAACTTTTTAAATACATCCAATAATATATTTTTCTATCAAAGTCTATAACAATTAATAATAACTTATTCAATATTAGATAATATCTCATCTTTAGAAGTAACTGTAACTGTACCAACTGTATACTACCTACATGTCCCACAAGCAGTAACAATTGACAAATGACTGACTTAGTGTCAATTGACAATTGTCATAGTTAACCTCAATATAAGTTCCCGCAAATTTCTCAACAAATTCGAGCATGGCCATGTGTTTCGGCAGCCGAATATAAAATTTATAAATAAAATTCAATAAAAAAATAAATCTCATTTTACTATTTTCAACTTTTACAATTTTAAATTGATCTTGTGTCCACTGTTTTAATGTATTACAAATTACTGATGTGTCTTGTGAATCTACTACTGTTACCATCTTTCAACGACCATTCTCACTGACATTGTAAGTACTTTACTGATAATTTTACAGAGCCTTTTAAAAGAAACTTTCATAAATTGTAGCTCCCTGATGATGACAATATTCATTGTCGAAATATTGGAAATATAATGTTATAAGAGTACACCTTCGTTTTGCTGCAGTCCCAAATAATTTAAGAGTTTTTAACCAACTAGTCAGCAAAAGACTACCCTTCTGCTTCTATATATATATATATATATATCCATTTTTTATGATCATAAGTACCTATATAAGAATATTCCTTTTCAATAATATGAAAATAGTTTCTTGACAAACAGAAATAATAAACTGATTCCATGTACAATGCATGAATGGAACCTAATGGCAATCTATATGAAGTTTGTGATGATTTTGAATCACAAGAAAAACTCTGAATTGAATTGAGTTTCACAACACCCCGAACATTTTCGCGAATAAACAAGTATATGTATTACAAAGTACCTATAAAGAAACAATGTCTCACATATTGTGATAATAAGATGGAATACTACTTATTTCTAATATTGTCACTCTCCCTCCTCGCTCTCTCTACTTCCAGTGGGAATATACTATATAGACAGATATAGGTGGATTAGTGTTAATAAACCATCAAGAATGTGTACAAGCTGATGATTTTTTCATCGCTTGGTGCGCACGGAAAGGCATCCATATAATGTTCGAGGAACATCGTGCGTATACCTATAGGGAGGATAAGGAGAGGAGGTAGGTGTTTTTGAACTTTTGTAGATTATAAGTTCTTGGAAATACTTCCTCAGGTAATGAATTCCAAAACTTTCCCGTTCTATAGAGGAACGAGTTTCGATATAGTGCTGTTCGACTAATTTCGAGGTTGACATCGAAAGGATGCGTGCTGACTGCGCTTGTCGAGATCGTCTGGGGCAGATATCCAGTGGATTGAGTCGGATATACTGAAATTGCAGATATTTGACGATGAGCACACGTGCCTGGAGTTACACGGATGTGTGGATGGCGCCCAGAGAAAAGAGCAGGGACATGATTTTTATTTGATTATAGGTTATGCAATAATTGTTCTCAGTGCCTCTACAATAGTCAATAGTCCCGAGATGCTTACTATTGAGCACTTTACAATCGTCTCTTGATAACGAAAATGTATTTATCTATGAATTATGGTTTACACAAGCTACTGTGCACACGTTTGAACTTCCGCCACAAGTTGGCGCCTCAAGGCTAATTTACTTTCTTCATGCGTAGTTGATTTTCATGTTTCTGAAATTGTGCCTCATCTGATATAGTTACCTAGTGCCTCGGGTATATTCCAAGTTGATATTTTCATCATCAATGAGTCGTCTTAAAGAAATGTATGAAATAAATTCTCAGTGGACGTTCATATATTGAAGATAACGACGCATCCTTGTATAAGTAACTGCGAGTAAAACAATTGCTCGCAGTTACCAACTGTGCTGGATATAACATAGGCAGGTAAATCTCCTTCAGTTGTTGATCTTTGATGCCAAAATCCATATATGATTTCTGATCTTTCCAGATGCTAATTAGCTCAATGTTTATGACTTTCTCCGTCATTTTGGAAATAACTGATAACGGAGCGATGGGCCTATAGTTGTTGAACAGGTTTTTCTCTCGAGATTCACAAATGTTCCCGCCAGTGTTTTTCACCGCAAGCCATGAAACGGATCGTTACTTCACATTCTCCGATGGGTACACGAATCATTAGAGGCGTATTGTGCCATAGACGTAAGAGACGATCTTTGAGCTTTCGGTTTGAGGGTTAATGATTAATTATTTTTATCGGTATCGTAATCCTTTTTTAATCAATTAAATCGGCCTGAATGGGACCCCGATGTCGACGTCAAGGGTCCATACAATGAGGCGCCAAAGATCCTTTTGTAGAGGCTGTTTGGTGTATAGATAGTGGATGTGCCCTCGTGTGCCCCCTTATTTTGGTTTTCGCCGAGGATATAATATGTCTTTGAGGTGTACAATGAATAATCAAGAGGCTTTTGTTTGTTTTTCTTGTTTTGGTGGTTGTGGAATGGAAGATTCTGATTTTTCCCAAGAGAATAAAAAGCAGGTCTGTATGTTACTATATTTTCTCATTCGATCTTGTATATTATCTTTCAATTAAAATTCCCATCGCTCAATTATCTCAAATATCTATCTGTATATAGAATATTGGTGAAAGACCAGGTACTTCTCTCAGTTTTTTTCGAAAATGTTAATTTTTCTCATCAAGGCTTTTTGAAATGAGGTTAGGTTGTTGGGTCATCAAGGAGGTGGAAAAGGTATTGATTTCTTTGAATTTCTGGAATTGTGACACACTCAGTTGATTGAACAACAATACTCTGTGTCTCATAATTGGGCCATAAATATTGGAAATCAGTTGATAAGAATCATCGATATCAGGAAACAAGTTTGAATTGAAAATTTTCATCATGTATCTCAATTAGAGGCGATTTTTGAAAACGTCTCGAGTCAATAGCCTAATATGAATAATGGATATTGGGGAGGCCTTTTCTGAATACACTGAATCGAAGGGGCCATGGTTTTAGTCACCATTTTTGATATTCAATACTGAATTGAGATTTTGTCCTATTTTCTTATCATCCTGTATATTCCACAACAGTGTTTTTCTTATCTTCCATTGTCCTCCACAAAACATGAGAACAGTTCTTCCCAATAGTCAGCTCAAGTGGAGTTCTAGTGAAAAAATTCAAGAAATGCAAAACTTATTTCGAAATGAAATCGGACAATATGACTGACTTTCGATCAGAAAACAATTTCTCGAGTTCTGGCAGCATTGGAAAAGTAGACTATAGTGTAATGGTTCCACTTTTCACCCTGTGTGAGATTTGTTCTGCGGACTTTTTCAGAGTGTTCTAGCTCTCTTCGAAGCCGATGAAACATCTGATATCTAAAACCGCATGAAGATCGGTACATTTTTTTCAAAACATATAGGTCTTCGAAATCGAGTCAAATTATGAGTGATCCATTTAGTGTGCTAGAAATGTATATACCTTCATTGTTGCAAGCTTGGTCGTGTTTCCCCCTTTCCAATACATAGCCCTCGAATATCGAGCATGCCTTGTGTTGTTTTCTTCGACAAAAGAAATCAGCTGTGAGACCATCAGGTTCCCACAGGGCAACCACCGTCCACTTACCTCGAGTGGAAGCCAAAGTCCGAGACCAACAATCGACTCCGCTCTCCAAAGTTCAGCTTTCTTTGTAGCGCAGCCACTTCAACTGATGCCCTCGTATAATCTAAAATAGCTTTATAATAAATCTAATTCGGTTTTGCTGTGAATTTAACGCTTTTATATACGTATAGGGGATGGTCGACGTGTAGGTCTCGGAATAACAACGGATAATATATTGAGAGTGTTTTTTTGTACCCGAAGAGTAATTAGGGGTTTGGTTGAAGAGAATACCAATAACGAAGCTGAATCAGTTAACACAGACGAGATGATTTGGATAAGGGTCGCAAAATGGCGAAAATCTAAACTTAGACACATATGCACAATGTATTATCATTGACTAGCGTAATGTTAATGTGGATATTGACCATTCCATCAGAACACGCGATTTCTATTTCTTAGGTTACCTTTGATGAGCATAGCACTGGCCATCCCTGCCACATCCACAATATAACAACAGTTTCACCAAACAAAATCATGGTTTATTTGCAGATCTGAGAAGCAAAATGTTTGATACTTGCCACTAAATAGGAGAAAACCATCCAGTCAAGACGAAACGAACAGAAACACTGACCAGAGTATACTTTACAGAATTCAGATCATTATATTCGTACGGAAGGCGATATATTGATATCCTTTCCAGATTCTCAAGAACACAGATGAGACAGATATTCACCTTTATGTCTCTATGGAAACACGACAGGTACCCTTACGATGGGAGAGTATCAACTCGGCGTTTATAAACCCTCTCTGCAAAGGATGTAGGCGCATGGTGGGTTAGGTATATACAGTGTTCTTCATTGCAGAGAAAATTGTTGTTTATCTGCCTGCCTCATCTTCATTGAGATAGTTGATGAATTGATGAATTACAAAAATATAATATCGCGTTCCAGTTACGGATGTTGAAAACAATATCCAGACTTTTCATAGATTTATATTCTATGTAGGTCTCCCGATTCAAATTCGAAATCGATACTCAGTTTTAGATCCAAGCAGATCGTTTGACCTTTAAGGTCCTTAATATAACCCACGTAGTTGAAAATGTGGAAGATGCCTACTAGCAAAACCACTATTCGGAAAGAAAGCGGATACGTAGCAATACAGTTACGGACAATTGAAATATCATTCAGGTATGTCTCAGTTAAATGTACCTCGATTAATATGTGATGTTCAGTTGCAGTTCCGAAAAGCAATATTTGATACTTGCCACTCAATCGGAGAAAACCACCCAGTCAAGACGAACCGAACAGAAGATCCGTAAAGAGATCTGACCAGAGTATACTTTACAGAATTCAGATCCTTATATTCGTACGGAAGGCGATATATTGATACCTTTCCAGATTCTCAAGAAAACAGATAGACAGATATTCACCTTTATGTCTCTATGGAAACACGACAGGTACCCTTACGAGGGGAGAGTATCAACTCGGCGTTTATAAACCGTCTCTGCAAAGGAGGTAGGCGCATGGTGGGTTAGGTATAAACAGTGTTCTTCATTGCAGAGAAATTTGTTGTTTATCTGCCTGCCTCGTCTTCATTGAGATAGTTGATGAATTGATGAATTACAAAAATATATCGCGTTCCAGTTACGAATGTTGAAAACAATATCCAGACTTTTCATAGATTTATATTCTATGTAGGTCTCCCGATTCAAATTCGAAATCGATACTCAGTTTTAGATCCGAGCAGATCGTTTGACCTTTAAGGTCCTTAATATAACCCACGTAGTTGAAAATGTGGAAGATGCCTACTAGCAAAACCACTATTCGGAAAGAAAGCGGATACGTAGCAATACAGTTACGGACAATTGAAATATCATTCAGGTATGTCTCAGTTAAATGTACCTCGATTAATATGTGATGTTTAGTTGCAGTTCCGAAAAGCAATATTTGATACTTGCCACTCAATCGGAGGAAACCACCCAGTCAAGACGAACCGAACAGAAGATCCGTGAAGAGATCTGACCAGAGTATACTTTACAGAATTCAGATCCTTATATTCGTACGGAAGGAGGTATATAGATACCTTTCCAGATTCTCAAGAAAACAGATAGACAGATATTCACCTTTATGTCTCTATGGAAACACGACAGGTACTCTTACGAGGGGAGAGTATCAACTCGGCGTTTATAAACCCTCTCTGCAAAGGATGTAGGCGCATGGTGGGTTAGGTATATACAGTGTTCTTCATTACAGAGAAAATTGTTGTTTATCTGCCTGCCTCGTCTTCATTGAGATAGTTGATGAATTGATGATGAATTACAAAAATATATCGCATTCCAGATACGAATCTTGAAAATAATATCCAGACTTTCCATAGATTTATATTCTATGTAAGTCTCACGATTCAAATTCGAAATTGATACTTAGTTTTAGATCCGAGCAGTACATTATCGTTTGACCTTCAAGGTCATTAATATAACCCACGTAATTGAAAATGTGGAAGATGCCTTCTGGCAAAACCACTATTCGGAAAGATAGCGGATATGTAGCAATCCAGTTACGGACGATGAAAATATCATTCGGGTATGTCTCCGATTCAACATCCATGTACTTCATCTAATGATATCTATTTTCTGATTTGAATGTACTTCGATTAATATGTGATGTGTAGTTGCAGATCCGAAAAGCAGTGTTTGATACTTTCTACTGACGGGTGAGTGGGGCGGTTTGCTATCATTATGTTTAGGAATATTTCTTGGCATATTTCAAGTTTGTTTATGTGTGTACGTCGAGTTGCTCCCCAGACAAGTATTCCGTATCGAAGATGGCATATTCTACTAGTGTCAAGTACAAAGTTTTCAGATCTCTATATAGGGTAGGTATTTGTTGAGGTGTTTGAAGTCATAGATTATTTTTTGTAATTTTTTCACTGTATTATTTATATGGTATTTCCATTTCACATGTCTGTCAATGTATATATCTGAGTATTTAATTTCGTTCTCGGCTTGTATGTTGTAAGAAATCTCATTTAAATCTAGATTTCTAGATTCCAATATAATGTTATATGTTCTCAATATTGATTCGTCATTTTTGCTGTCACAGAAAAAAATTGTGTATTATATACTGGAAAAATATAAAATTTTAGCTCACGGGTTTTTGTCTCCCTCCGTTACGCGTTGGGAGACAACACAACCTCGATCTTGTATACTAAATCACTATCTCTGATATATATTGATGAGACTGGTAGGTAATAGTTATTTACCTAACAAGTACGGATAGTACTACCATTATCGATTTGAGAGTTAATGACAATTCTCAATTTCAGAGGATTTTGATTCTTCATGCTCTCTTTTTGGATATTAAATTCAACAGATATAATTCAATGTTCGACGTGGCAATAAATAGCCAGGAAAGTAGTTGTTTTCTGTTGAATATCCAGAATGATTTTATATACATATCTTTATATGAAGGAGATAAATGCAAATTCTCTACTTCAGAAGATTTTGTTTACAAATTCATATCGTGTGTGTTCAATAATAGATGTAATGTAAAGTAGTTGTTTTCTGTTGAATAAACCGAGAAAGAATTCATATTTTCATCACATGGAGAATGCGAATTCTCAATGTATTTTTTTATACTTAAATATATCCATTTTTTCGTGTTCATAAATATATCTGAGAATATTCCTTTTCAAGTTGATCTTCGATGGCGAAATCCATATAGTCTATCATAAATCATTCCTGACCTTTCCAGATGTGAATAAGCTCAAGTTGATGACTTTCAAAATCATTTTGGAAATAACTGATAACGGAGCGATGGGCCTTTTTTTTTTTTTTTTTATCGATTGGAGCGCACGAAAGGGAATCCCTATAATGTTCAAAGAACAGCGTGCGTTCCTAAGGAGGATAGGGACAGGAGGTAGGTATTGGAATTTTTTTTGAATTTTTGGAGATTATATGTTGTTGGGAATACTTCCACAGGCAATGAATTCCAGAGCCTAGCCGTTCTATGGATGAAGGAGTCTTGATAAAGTGCTGTTCGACATCTTTCGAGGTTGACAACGAAAGGATGTGCTGACTGTTGTTGGGCAGGTTTTTCTCTCCTTGTCATAACTTTATAACTATTTCTCAGCAGGATGGAAAAACACCTGACTACGAGAAAGGTCTGCTGTTTCAGAAGGTGGTCAGGATTCATGATGGATCCAATATCCTATATTCATTCCTAAGTGTCAGCAGGGCATCATGGGTCCATTTGTTTTGTAAAAACTTCTCAGGATCCACCCTGTAAATAAAAATGGCTCTTGTCAAGTTTGGCAGTATCTCAACGCTTCTATTATATTTACAAATTTTCGGTGTCAAGATTAAAGGAGAATATGGAATATGTTGCAGGATTTTCACGAAGTAGGTCAACTGGGGTAGTAATGGAGAGAGGGTTGAAAACTGATATTCATAGGACAGGACTGTGAAGGGTTGTTTAGACGACCGTGTGGCCTAATGGATAAGGCGTCGGACTTCGAATCCGAAGATTGCAGGTTCGAGTCCTGTCACGGTCGTATCTTTTTTTATTACCTAATCAACATTTTGCTGAATATTCTTGTTTTTTTATTCGGTTTGAATCGAAATGAAAGATCAGAACCAGAAAATGGTTTCCTATTTAATATAATATGGTTAGATACCAACCTGACAATTTTTGTGGTGAGTATACCGGGTGTTAACGAATCTATTAGACAAGTCATAACTTCTAGACCACTAGGTGTATCATAAAGAGATTTGGTATAGGTAAATGGTATGTGAAGAGGAGAGTTTTCACATATTCTTCACTTCCCGGTTACTTCCGGTTTCACCGGAAATGACTCCGGTTCTAAATTTTCAAATGGAACACCCTGTATATTGTAACATTTTTTGATTTCTGAGACAATTCTAGATCAGAATGTGACATTTTCGGAAGTTCTTATGCCTCTTTAAATTTTTCGGGGTCACTTTTGAAATTACATCTATAGGTGGCCATGATCAGAAGCAAACTAATCTAAGGACCTCAGGTGATATCAGAAAATTAAAATCGCGAAGTTTCACTGACAAGTATGATAGATATGAATAAGGCAAGTTGGCAAAATTACAATTTCGTGTCTAACTATTATTTTTCAAATGGCGACCATTTTTTGACAAGCACTTTCCGAAAAATAGTAGATTGTTTTATTAGGATCAAAAGTGACACTTTGTCTGACAAGCGAATTTTGCATTTGCGAGGCGGAGCGTTTAGCGAAGCCGAGCGAAAGCAAAATTTGCGAATCGAGCAAAGTCACTTTTGATCCGAATAAAACATGCTATTTTTTCTGCAACCGAAACAATCAACTCAAATAAACATGTGAAGTAACCACCAACATTAACATCAGGTTAGGTTTTCTAGGATGTTCGAATTGTAGTTTCAATATAAATACAACCACAGAGTGACATATTTGTGTATGGACCAGGTGCTCTAATGGCAGATACCGCGCCAGTGCCAGCTATAGGAACAAGACGTGGAAAATGTTAGGTTAGTGAGCATATCAAATCAACAATGATAATAGTGATTATTTATTCCTCTCCATACTACACTGTGTTTGACTTGATGATGAAATGAAGCTAAACAATATCGTTGTTTGAGACAAAAAAACTATTGCTTGCCGTGATTATTCAAAAACAAGTTATTCATCCCGAGAATAACGAATGAAATACAGATCAAGCAAGTATTTGAATCTTGAAGACTTCCCTGATCAAAACAAAGAGATGTTTATAATTCCAATACTAAACTATAATAAGGTGTATTTTATATCTCCAGCATCGGTATATGAAATGCCAAATCTGCTGAAATCGGAAACAAATCAGGTATGCGTCTCAGCCCAAATAACCAACCATCACAATGTTGTTTATTCTTGATGACGTCCAGTGAATCATTTTTAGTTCCTAGGAGCTAAAGTTGAACTTCAGCTCCTAGGAACTAAAATTCATCTTTAGCTCCTTATAACTAAATATGTTGCCTAGCAACATACCTATTTTTGTGTCAGTAATAGAAATGTCAATTTAAGAGCTAATTTTGGTATCAAAATGGACGACTTTTGTGTCGGTTGCAGAAAAAGGATATTTTGACGAATCTAACGATACTAATTCATTTGCGATTGGATTACAAATAAGAACATAACTTGAATGTTGGAATGAAATTCAATCATTTTGAATCATTAGAAATCAACAAACTAAAAAATTTGGACATTTCACTTAACGATCAATTAGACCTCAATAGTTCACCACTGTTGAATTTGTTTTCTTAGTAGGTAATAATATTTATTTGCTATCAACCCATTCAAATTAATCCGGTATACCATAATTTGATGTAGATATTGTGCCTAATTTCCAAAAATGGAGGTTTATCGATCCTGTTCACAGGTAATTAATACTTCAAGTTGGGAAAGTAGGATGTATAAAAGTTAAGCAAGCCAACGTTGGTTTGTTCATTGTACCAGTATATCACCTGACGAAGCTACTGTGTTAGCGAAAAATGTTGTGTATTTAAGAATTTTGTGGAAATCTTATCGTTTGTGAAGTTTTTACATTCCTTCCTTCAGTCTCATTATTTTTTGAGATCACAAATTATCACCTTACGCAACACTACTGCGTCAACGACCACCACAAAACCTCTATTTTGACACTTTAATCATATGCGGTGGCAACGACAAGGGGCGTTGAATTTACACCCCGAGGGGGTGTTTTTTGGCCACCGCAGGGGGCACAATTAGTTGAGTGGGAGTGAGAGCTGCGGTTGACCCTCAGAAAGGTCCGACCATGCGAATGTTTCATTTTGATAACGTCATCAACGCCCTGACGATGTGCCATTGTTTCGGGTGTTTGCAAGAGGGAGGACAGCCGGTATATAAGGTAGGCGTCATGGGAAAACGTATATGATTTTCGATTTGTAGGACTTGCTTTCATTATCATAATGATGTCAGCGATCTGTTTGATGGTGACTGGAAAATATTTGCAATATCAAGAAATAATGACAACTACTATAAATATGCACTGGAAAAAAAATTGAGTGAAATTTCACTCAAGTTCCACTGAATAATGTAGATATTTTGAGTGGTCTCCAATCACTTTTGAAATCATACCTTGAAGATAGGAAATTATTCGTGGAATATGAGGGGACCAGATCATTTTCGTTCGTTGCAACATCTGGAGTATCCCAGGGTTCCAATCTGGGCCCACTATTATTTTTGCTATTCATCAATGATATCACCCATGCATGTTATCGACTCCAGGAAACTGTTGCATGCCGATGATATGAAAATTTTCAGAGAAATTGGGGACTACTCCGACTGTTTACTTCTACAAAATGATATTGATAAGTTACAGAATTGGTGTTCGAAAAATTATCTTTTTCTGGATGTAGATAAATGTGAAATCATGTCGTTTTCTAGAAAACCATATCCAGTGATCTATAACCTGGAACATGTTTCATTGAAAAGAGTATAACTGAATCAAAAGATCTGGGTATCCTTTTTGATCAAAAGCTAACCATTTCATTGCACATTGAAGAGAATGTATCGCGTGCTACAGAAGCATTAGGATTCGTAATACGTAATTGTAAAGAATTCTCTTCGTGGGAAGCTATATGTTATCATTCATTAGTGAGGAGCAAACTTGGATACTGTAGTGTTAGTGTATATGAGTATACAAATCAAATTTGAAATATCTACAGGAGAAACAAATATAAAACAGAATGAGGAATATAGTCGGGACTCGGGAGGGTATATTATTGTGATTGTTGGTATAAGTACAGAAGTTCCGCCACTGTCACAACCAATCATTAAGCAATCATGACAAGTATGTTTTTCTATTTATACAAAGAAAAACAGTTTCTCGTATACACATCCGAAATCGACGAGCGCTCGGCCATTCATTCCACGCTTGATTGACTATTGAAGAAGAATCAACTCACAACAGAGGCCTGCAATGAGTGATGATCCTTATCAATTCAATTAATGTTCCTGCCGGTCTCAAGATGGCGCATGAGGAGGAGTCAAACCAGGTTTTTTTATCTTCTTTTCATTTTGTAGTGTTGGTATCTTGAGAGGGAGTAAACCCTCAACGGTTGAAGTTTGAAGTATAACGGTAAATGAATATTATCTGATACCTGTCCCACTTACCATGCTCACCATGGGTATCTTTTAAACGGTGAGAGATACGAGGTCGGTTAAATGACACCAAATGTTTAGTTTGTCAAGGCCAACTATAATGTGAAAAAATATTTTGATAAAATCTATTCGTTTTTGTTTTATACGCAAAAAACAGATTTTGATCATTTTCATGTCTCCTCCGTAACTTCTTCATTCATGAAAATATTCAAATAGGAATTTCACATTCTCATGGCAGTTTTTCAAAGTGATTTCGAAAAAAATATGGAATTTATACCAACTCTTCTAGAATTTGAGATATCAGCACCAACTTTAGTCTTTCAAATGTAGGTCATAGCTCACTATGACTTAGTTACAAATAACTTTTTTTTCTCTCACAGATGATATGTCGTAGTAATAGTTTTCTGTTGATAACAACGGAGTTATTGTCATTTACACAAAAACAAAAAATTATTTGGAAGCCGCCATTTCGAGTTTATAAATTTTATCAAAAAAATCATGATCTCTGACCTCTAAAACACCAATTTACCAATTCTGAATGGAATTGGACCAAATATTGTCCGCCATCTTGGAGCAGCCATTTTTTCAAATTTCAACGAAAATTCCATAATGTATTGTCACCGAAATTATGAACACCTGCCAAATTTCAAGTTGATCGGAGTTATGGAATTTTTGTTGAAATTAAAAAAATGGCTGCTCCAAGATGGCGGACAAGAATTGGTCCGATTTCATTCAAAATTGGTAAGTGGAGGTTTTTGAGGTCGGAGATCATGATTTTCTTGTTAAAATTCATAAATTCAAGATGGCGGCTTCCAAATAATTTTTTGTTCTTGTATAAATAACGATAACTCCGTTGTTATCAACACAAAACTATTACTGCGACATATCATTTGAAAGAAAAAAAAAGTTATTTGTAACTCAGTCATAGTGAGCTATGACCTACATTTGAAAAACCAAAGTTGGTATAAATTTCATGTTTTTTTCGAAATCACTTTGAAAAACTGCCATGAGAATGTGAAATCCCTATTTGAATATTTTCATAAATAAAGAAGTTACGGAGGAGACATGAAAATGATCAAAATCTGTTTTTTGCGTATAAAACAAAAACGAATAGATTTTATCAAAATATTTTTTCACATTATAGTTGGCCCTGACAAACTCCACATTTGGTGTCATTTAACCGACCTCGTATCTCTCACCGTTTAAAAGATACCCATGGTGAGCTTGCTAAGTGGGACACACTGTATATAGTTGATCGAATTTTTCTTCTATAAAAACTATAGGTACCTATATACCCAATTTTCAGTTTTTCATTCGGTTCGATATCTTTATTGGTTTTCAAGATGTTTATCAGAATCATGTATACCTTTATACACCTTTAATTATCTGATCTGGTTCCAATTAAGATCAGAAGTCGATATATTTTTTTTATTCGATACTCGAAACCCGAAGTTTGATAGTTTGAATCTGAAACACCCTGTAGAAAAATGAACTCACAAACTATAGCATTATGTATATGATGGGATGGTACAAATTTATTCAACTACTGGGTGTTTTCAAAATCGCAGTCAAATAAATAAAATGGAGTTAATGTGTGAAACCCTTAGATACGCTTCAAACTTCGTCGAATATAATAGTATATTATGTAACAAGTGTTATGAACGTCCTTTTAGTAACGAGTATTTTAAGCACGAGCGGAGCAGAGCGGAGCGAGTGTTTAATAAACGAGTGTCTAGAAGAGTTTATGAACGCGTTCCATACTATGCTTTTTCTACGAACTCCAAAAATTACATTGACATACCTGCTTCTCCTGCTACACAATAATTCGAATGGAATGGGAATGGAGAACATAATACTTGCAACTGTATGCAACCAGCGAGACACTTATAAGTGATATTGGTCGTAGATATGTCCAGTCCATTGCTTACTAACCTTTGTTTCACGTTATAGTCATGCTTAGCGCAGAATGAATAAATTGTTCTCAAAGATGGATGCTTCATTTTTACACTTCTTGGAGATATGCAAGTACCAGAACATTCTCTTCGATTCCACTTTGGTCTACATTTCGCATATGTTTTCGATGAAGAATTCTGATACAAACGAATATTGTTTGAATAAGTCTGATACAAAATTTGATAATAACAGTTGACAGTTAATACAATTGACAGGCCAGATATGTCTCAAATTACTGAAGCTGTGTTTAATGAACTGTGTTGGCATGGTAATGTGTTTAAGGAATCGTGTTGCCATGGTAACGTGTTTAATATTTTGAATAAATCACAGATCGTCAATCCGTGATTAATCGATCATTTAGTGTGGTACATATCCGTACGATAAATGCCATTTTAGTTATGTGAGTAGAAAAATATTTTTATCATGAGCTTCATTTTATTGCACCCTGATGGAATTCACATACTACTAGTACTAGGTGGTTTCTAATAATGAATATCGATTTTGGTACCTGGCTCCTTCACCAAAACATCAAATTATATGTTCAGTCATAGATCTAATTACACAAATGGTTCAGTTGCTATTCAAAATCACATTCGTTTATAGTTTTCTATCTCATAAACGCTAGGGCTCATCGGGTTTTCATTGAAATTTATTTCACGGAATATTTTTTTCCAGGAAAATGTACCTTCAAAATCGATTTCGCTTTGTCTTCTATCATGACTATGATCATGAGCTTCATTTTATTGCACATTGATGGAATTGGGATACTAGGGAGGTGGTTTCTTATAATGAATATTGCTTTTGGTACCTGGCTCCTTCACCAAAACATTAAATTATATGTTTGCTCCGCTTTATAATTTTTTATCTTTCAGATTGTGCTTTGTCACTCTCGAAGGTATCATGAAATATCTGATATTTGATTCATTCACCTCATATACAGAGAGATCAAATGACTTAAACGAAATATACATGATTCCGAAACTAGGTTCAATTATTGTCCAATTCCTATAATTTTCATTTGTTGTACTCATTCTTTACATGTTATTCAGAGTGCCCAACTTTGAAAGGAAGCTTTGTATCGCTTTGCCCTCGATGCCATGAAGACATTAATCAGATATTCAAGTTTGCCGTCGCAGAGAAGCCACAGAATGTCATAAATAACGCGAATAAAAGCGGACATAACCGGAGAACAGAACGCATTACGAGCCAAAAGTTTTAGATGAACCGGGAAAGAGCACAATGGCTTCTAAAAAGAAACATGTTCTTGCGTCGTGCCAACAAATATCATTTATAACACGAATTGGGCCCGAAATGGCAAACAAGGATATCAATAATAATAATATACCACAATGGAAGGAGAATTTATACACTGAGAAAAATAGTGCGGTATACAAATAGTGTGTACACATCAAATGTATACGTGAATTGGTGGTGCGTTTATATAATACAAGCAGACCTCGCAAACGCAGTTTTGCTATAGGTATATACATTATTCCTATAAAATATTTTTTCAGTTAATATTCATCAAGACACTATTATATCTAGTTTTAATATATTTTGAACACGTGTTATCCTCTTAAAACTCAAACGATCAACGTTCTTGAATAAAATAAACTGTTGAAAACTATAACATGTTCGAAATATTCTGACATATTTGTAAATAGCTAATGAGCCAAACCAGACTAGGTACAATAATATTTGTAACTTGATTGGAAGGCTTTTTGCATTTGGATGGTTAAAAAGGGAAGATACCTAACTCACCTTCTGGATTCTCAATATTAAATTATCAATTTTTTTTTATCCAAACTCATTTTTATTCTGGTGTTCCGCAAGGATCAATTCTAGCACCAACACTATTTCTTCTCCATATCAACGATTTGTTGGAAGCAACTTCATGTCCAGTACACAGCTTCGCGGATGATAGTATAGTATCCTCCATACCACCTTCTCTTCCAGGGCTCCAATACCAGCCAGGCAAATCAGAAACGAACGAGGAAGAAATGTTGACAACATAAATATGGACTTTGCAACAATTCTCGTATGAGGATCCAATAACTTGGTAGATTTCAATGCAAACAGAACACAAACATGCCTTTTCTCAATAGAAAAGCCGATCTCACTGTGCCCAACATAAGCTTGTCAGGAGTAACCGTACCTTTGAAGACATCCATTTCGATGCTTGGTATTACTATCAGCAATAACCATTCTTGGGAAAATCACGTGAGATCAATTGCTAAAAGTGCATCCCAAAAACTTGGTTTTTTGTTTCGGGCCAGTAGCTATTTCACTTCCAGTCAGCTGTTTATGATCTATAAGGCACACATCCGACACTGGAATACTGTTCCCATATTTGGAGTGCAGCATCCCAACATACCCTGAAACTGATGGATTCTGTCCAAAAAGGGCAATTCGTCTCGTGGGTGATGTCTCGCTCACAAACTCACTCACTTTTCTGGAACACCGTAGGAAAGTTGGCCATCTAGCTGTATTTTATAGATACTTCCATGGACGATGCTCTTCTGAACTATCAACAATTATTCCTCTCTTGGCAGTCCTCGCGAGATTAACCAGTCGAGTTGAGGCTTCGCACCCCTTCGTGGTCACTTTGGAGACCTGCAGAACATATCTCTTTCCGAAGACACGTTCATCCAACGAACAGCGAGGTATATAACCTCCAGAAATCTTAGAAGAACACCTATTCCTACCTTATTTTCCTTGGTTCTCACGATGTTCTCTGAATATTACAGGATATCCCATTTCGTGGCAACCAGAACATAAAAACAAAATCCTCATTCCAAATCTCCAACCTCCAAAGTCCTAATTTCTGTTTGTTCAGTGTAGCCGACAGAAGACAATTTTCAGATACTTTTATCTGAAAAACAAGATATGATTAATGGCAGAATATATATGAGCTAACAACAATCGGCTAATGTTTCCTGTAGACCAGGAAGTTTCCTAAATGGCTGCCGCCGGCGATTGTCGCGCCACCCTCTTCCGGTGGCTATTAACCGTATTATGAAAGGGCGGTACCAAAGGGTAGTTTGCGTGGAGCGGTCAGATGGTTTTCGTTATGATGCGGAGAAAAGAAAAATAATATTAATCATGCGCGTGATTCATAGTTAAGTGACTGGTTTTTCCAAGACTATATATACCGGGTGGCTACGGAAGTATTGCCTACGGAATATCTCAGTTATTGTATGAAGTAGGTTTGTGAAATTCGGAGCGTCGATATAATGACGTGAGAGCTAGAATTTGAGCATATTGACATGTCGAAGTTAACTTCCGGTCTGACCGGAAGTAACATCAACTTTCTTATTTTAAATGGAAACCCTATTTTTTTTCTTTTTGCTTCATTCAGCAATCAATTCCCTTTTCTAATGGCATATCACAAGTTGGTATCTAACCAGAAACTATTTATTATTTTTAATTTTATTTTCCTATTTAAGTTATGGACCTACAGAATATTGTTTTTTTCCCAATTTTTCCAATATTTTTTTTGGCGGCCTTTTATAACGCCGACGAATGAAAATAAAATATCACAGTAGTAGCAACTGTTATCAAGTGACGTATGGTTTCCATAGCCAACTTTTCAATTTTTGGCTTTCATTCTGCTTCCACGGCCTACTCAGTGAATTTCAATAATAATTTTTTTCTGATCTAGTTTCTGGTTGGATACCAACTTGTGATATGTCATTAGAAAGGGAATTGAATGCTGAATAATGCGAAAAGAAAAAAAAAATAGGGTTTCTATTCAAAATAAGAAAGTTGATGTTACTTCCGGTCAGACCGGAAGTTAACTTCGACATGTCAATATGCTCAAATTCTAGCTCTTATGTCATTATATCGACGCTCCAAATTTCACAAACCTACTTCATACAATAACTGAGATATTCCGTAGGCAATACTACCGTAGCCACCCGGTATAATAATATAGAGCCTATAAAAGAGACACGTATCTGATACAAATACAAGGCGAATATCTTCATTTCGGGGTGAACATTTTGTTGAGATAATAATATATCCTAGAATCCATTTGGTTTTCCTATAACTATATTCTCGTTGCACCAAAATTATCACTTGACACAATGGGGAAGTTTTCTATCTTGAGTTTTTATCTCACTGTGAAGTTTGTAAAAAATTGATATATGCGTAGATCAAATTTCACTACAGGAAATAAAATAGAAGAGGAAGTTGGTTCCTTCACCAATCCTTTGCCGTACTTTCTGAAAATCCACATTCACATAGAAGGCACAGAGTTAGAATACGATTCCCTGTGCCAGTACGACGTTGCCGACATCATAAATATATGTCTAGATTTCCGGAAGTTGTTCTTTGAATGCATTATAACTATATCATGACAGCAATGGGATATAACAGGTTCTTCAATCTTACTTTGTCAAGTATTATGAATAATCCCCATAAATCTCCCATTGGCTGAATGAAGTTGATTACTAATGAAGATAGATTATGATATTTTGCGATAATGTCTATAATTTTTCACTATCGTTATATTACAATATGTTAATCATAACTTGTCAGTTATTTTTTAGCTAATGAATTTGTTCCTCAATAAAACGGATCTATTTTCTAGGAAACTTTCAGATTATATCTTGCAACAGCGCCTAATACTTCGAGTCCGTCCACACCACTCAAAATACTGACAGGCACAATAAGAGGAAGGAGCCATGAGTGTCGGCTTCATTCTGTTCTGACCGTCTGCAGTAAATTAGGAAGGATAGTATCATTGAATGTAGCCGATAGTGATTCATTGATTCAATGATATTTCTGTTTAGGATCGAGCTCTATTCGAGATATTTCAATGCATAAACAACGGAACCATAACCTGTCAGAATGAAGCCAACTACCTTCTGCATTCCTGCTCCGAGTGCATTTGTGGTTATGTATGTTTTGTTTACCAGTTTTACTTGTTCTTCCATTTATTTCATTCGTTTTTCATTCGTTTGCTATTCGTTAGCTATTCGCTAGCCATATTCTTCACCATCAGCTATTTTCAGACTAGACTTGGACTTTATCGGTCGCCGTTGTGTACAGCGTGGACATAAAACTGGAGAGTTCCGAACTTATTTTAAGAAAATTCATCTGAAGGAAACTTCTTCATGATTAACAATGTAACACATTCATTTCGAGATGTTGAAAATTGGAAAAAATGCTGCTGTTCTTAATGTTTATTCATTATAAATAGGAAAATATTATATTCAATAAATTCATCAACGAATCGTCAGATAATCACGTTAAATTAATATTATTCAATCAATCAATCAATCAATCAATACATTTATTGTTTTCTAAAAACATTACGGTTTCATAAACGAGGAGTTTACACAGATGGATGAAGTTCCTAAACTTGGTTGTATACCTAAAAGTACCAAAGCAATGTCCGGTATTTTATAAGTTAGAAATAAGCTATACATATTATTATGATATGCGTAGTTCCTTCCTTCTAGAAAGCAGTATATCAACAAACTTATCTATCCAAAACTAGAAGAGGCCAACCTCGATGCATAATAATAAACTGGACAATAATTGACAGTTCAGCGGGTAATATAATCAAAAACAAAGCGAGATTACTATTTAGTAGCAGTGACAATAACAAGAATTGCAGGCCATGACTTAATTATTATTACAATGATTATTTTTTCGAAGGAATAAGGAAAATATCAGTACTTCACTCATTCATAATAAATGAGCGGAGTTTCACAATATTACATAAGTGGGCAGAGATGGATTTAGCAGAAAAAGGCGTGATATTGTTGAGAGTGACGACCAAGTTGTTAATGGTTTCCAAAAATGGAGTGTCTTGGGGCCTCATAGCAGTGTAAATAGGACAGTCGAAGATAATGTGCTGTATAGTTTCGAACTCATTCTTGTTGCACACTGAACATAATTCTTTTGGGTTGAAGAGGTATGTTGAGCCACCATATGAAAATGTTATAATGTAGTCACTGCTTAGCCTGAGTTGGGAAATTGATCTGATGGTAACCTGTAGTGAAACCTTCATATTTATGTAAGTAACTTTGAGTTTCATGAGAAAAAGTAAGATACTGGTTGAGGGACAAAAATGTCGAGCAAAAAAGCAGTGACCGGTCTTCATTTTGTAAGTGAGTCATATTCAAACGTATTATAATATTACGAAACACATCAGAGACCAAGACTGAGCCTGCTAGACTTTGGTGAATTTTTTTTTTATTATACTTATAAATGCTCTTGTAATAATATTATTATCTTCATTTTCCTAGAAAATCAGTTCCAATTCATCGATTGATTTTACGAATCAACGCATGCATACCTATTATTACTTTTCGTGTACCATAGAATGCGTGTACCAAAGGGAGGCAAACAATAATGGGACTGGGCGCCTTATTGTTTTTCGTCGTTTTATCTTCGCTTTCTCAATTCCGTTCATTCAACTCCACCCTCACATACAAGGGTTAAATCTTCGATTAAACTGTAGAAGGCGTCAAATATCGGAGGAAGGCGCCCCTCGATGCCATTGTTGTCGAAAAGGGGGGCCAGTATAAGCTCAAATTTCCATTCAGATGTTATTTTGCATGTGCTTCTGTTTGTTGTTTCTCCAGCATTCGGAAAATCTGTTCCACTTTGATGTTTGCTGATGCTTGTTTATTGTTAGCAGAGCTGGGCAATATTTGTATGTACGAATACTTTTTAGTATTTAAATACTTTTCGGTATTTAAATGATTACTCCTGACAAGCTTATATGTTGAGCACAGTGAGATCGGCTTTCCTAGAGAAAAGGCATGCTTGTGTTTTGTTTGCATTGAAATCTACCAAGTTATTGGATCCCAATTCGAGAATTATTGTTGCCTGCATTTGTCAGTTATATGCGATTCATTCATCTGATTAGCGAAAGGCTCACTGTCATAACTCGTCGAATAACAGCCAATTCCTAACTCAACGTATTGAAATGTCACTGAATCTAAAATCCGGCTTACATAGGATTTAATTGAATTCATTATGTGCCGACATGAGAGTCAAGCCTTCCATCGAAGAGCAATGGTGGATGTTGGAGAATTTCCAATTTATTTTCTATCGAAACAAAAGAAAACAGAACTGATTCACACAAGCGTGAAACATCAGTAGCGTTTTGATGAAACTGTCGAAATATAGTCTTGTGGAATTTTGTATCAATAAATAAAATAACTTAAGTGACGATATCCCGTCCTTCAAGATATATAAAAATGGACTCCTTCCGAAGTAAAAACAGCTGCAGATGATTTAAGAAAAGATTAAGTTTCAATCTTCTCCTGGAGATGCAAACATAGTTAGGGAAACACGTGTCGAGGCGTTGAAAAAATCGGTTTGGTTAGTGGTGAAACATCAGTCTAGTGTATTATCGTGCCAAAGGTTCCAGCTTTCGATATATGATTCATTTTAAACTGAAGGAACACTAATTTATATTGAACTTATAAGTACTATTCATGTAAAACGATTCATTTCACGCGGTATATGACTGTCTCTCTGACACTCGCTGCTTGACTGGCTGACGGCAGTTGTCCGGCCGTCCTTATATATGAGATCCCTTGGTAGGCTTTGCTTCTCGCAGGCGCGATTCTGTCAGAAGTCAGACAAACAATCTCTTCCTCTTATCTTCTCAAAGTAGACTTTGAAAACCATATAAATGAATGATTCTTATTGTAATTATGTGATCACTGAATGTTATAACACAATCATTTTCATCAGGCTAAGTACTCTGAGAATTATGTTTTGATCAAGCAAGAAGAAGAGTTCGAAATAAAAAGAAGGTGGACAGTTATTGAAAGCAACAGATTGATGAAAATGCAGTGTGCATAAATTCTCCTATAGATTATTGAAAATATGATTATTATTTTAATATAATTATGCCATGTTTTTGGTACTTCTCTCGGCTGATGTCATTAGCAGTCTAGATAGTACTTTATTTCAGTATGGTCATTGGATAATAACACTTGACATCCTGAAAACAGGCGCCAATTAATTTTCAGGCAAGCCAACATAAGAAACTCAAATCAGACCATGACATAAGTATGAATTAACATATGAAGTAATATACAACATAATTGGACAGCCTCAAAATGATATATTAAGTGTGATGGGTAGTAATTAAAGAAAGTGAGAACATCGGCATTGTGAATGGCTTATCTCCTGTGCATGTGTCTGTCGAGGCGTGATAAGAAGTCCCCATAGGATCCGTTTGTTGTTCCTGCTGCATACTAAGGTCGCATTTACGTCAGGGACCTAGGGCGGGACGACGTCATCCCATTATTCCCGTCTAATTGATATTGGGGTGCGAGAGTTTTTGCCCGGAATTCCAAATGTGCATGTGTATTTTCAATATGATAATCATTTTCGCTTGGTTTCGTGCTCAGTATGATCTAGAATACACAAAATCATTAGCCAAATTACTCGATATATATAATATACATGGTGTCTGTGAAAGGTTGGGACATGGCTCCTGGGGTAAAAACAAGTTGATTTAGGCCAACTTATCTATATCCAATATCGTCTCGTTGAGTTGGTACAAGGCGTTGAAGATTTTTTGAAAAAAAATTATTCGGCTCATTAGGCTGAGATCGATTTTCATAGTTTCTGGCATGGCATGTTCTGTGACTGTGAGTCACGTTTTGAGATATTTTTGATCATCATCAGTGACCTGCAAGTGTTTCAAACAACCATATTGCCGTTCAAATTTCAGAGGTCAGACTGGAAACTTCCAGTTCATTCGCAAATAAATAATTTCTGATCTGGGGCATCTTATGCATTTTTTTGAAGAATAATCTGGTTGAGCCATAGCGTGACTGTAGACTCCTGGAATAAAAATAAGTTGAATTCAGCCAACTTACCTTTCGTCGAGTTGGTACAATGCGTTGAAGTTCTCACCTTAGGTCCTGAATAATTATTACTAAATTTGAAACGCGAGAGTTCTTGAAAAGCCCGCGAGGACCAGCAACATATCAGTATGTTCACAATAAGAATACATTGTAGCCATGATCATTGAAACAGTCCGACTAATTAGATCAATTGTTTAAAATGCGCAGGATGCATCAGATCAGAAATTATTTATTTGCTGATGAACCTCGAAACTTATCAAAAATTAACACAATACAAAAAATATTTCTGAAGGGAATATCCTTCTAGAAAACAAACTGGAAGTTTCCAGTCTGACCTCTGAAAAGTTATCACCGAATTTGAAAGGCAATATGGTTGTTTTGCAGGTCACTGATGATGATCAAAAACATCTCAAAACGTGACTTACAGACACAGAACATGCAATGCCAAAAATTATGAGAATCGATCTCAGCCTACTCTTTTTATGAGCAAAATTGGGTTTTTTCAAGAAAACTTCAACGCCTTGTACCAACACAACGAGACGATTTTGGGTATAGGTAAGTTGGCCCAAATCAACTTGTTTTTATCCCAAGAGTCCACAGCAGAGCCATGTCCCAACCTTTTGCAGACACCCTGTATATATAAATAAAAGACAAAATGAGTGAAACAAAGAAGATAACATGTGGTGTGCCACAAGGGACGGTGTAGGGCCCATTGCTATTCACTATGTATCACAATAATCTGTTACTGCTGGAGAGTGAAGGCCAAATCATCAGCTTTGCTTATTGAAATCTGTATGTGAAATAATATCATTCCCCAAGGGCATGCCTCCAAATCAGAATTGAACGAAATAAGATTGGTTTTTCAAATGTTGAATGTTAGCAGATTGGAATTGCACCATTCTCTCACACTAACCATATCTTGAGATATTTTGTTATGCAGATTAATTTCATTAGTGTCCATATGATTTGATGTAAGATGGATCATTAAAATACAACAGAAACAGTACTGGTCCTAGTACCGAACCTTGAGGTACACCGTGTTTGATAACACAAGCATCTGACAGCTTGTCAGTTCTCACTACTTGGGTGCGTTGACTCAAATATAATTCGATCCAGATATTCTTGTTATTTCCAGAATCGTTTGATTAAAAAAGGCGCAATAGAAGTAAATCCCGAAAACAAAGTGCTGAGACCTCATTAAACAAGGATGGGTAATAATGAATTATTTTCCTGGAAACCACTTTTATAGAATACACATCTTTTCCCATCGCATCTCCTCTCCTGGCATTGCGATCTCGACAAAAGTGGAAAGCGTCGAAAATCCATTACCAATATCTGCATTATTTCTGAAGCTCCTTCAACGCCAACTTACATAATGAAAGCTGTTGTGACGTCGACAATGGCGTCGGCGAGACATTTCCACAATGGAGGGGCTGCCGTGCATTTGACATATTTTAAAAAAGAATATACGCCAGCACTACGCCGATAACGGTCTAAAAAGTGATGGGAATGCATCGCGGACAGTGGCAGAACATGAAAAAGGGCGCTGAGGGTGCTATATCTATCCCTCACCCTCACAGTTATTGTCCTATTATCATCAGTCATCTCCAAAGTGATGTGAAAAATTGAGCTCATCAAATATCTGGAGAGCTCAGGAACCATCATTGATGATAGACAATATGGATTTTTCCACCGAAGATCAACTAGAGATTTAGGTGCCTACGTCACCCATATAATATGGCAAGCTTCATCAGAAAGACATGGGGAATCTCTAGCTGTAGCGTTAGATATATCGAAAGCATTCGACGATGTTTGGCACCAAGGACTGCTCCACAAACTTTTTCTTTATGTTTTGGTTCCCACGAAAAGGGATATGCTGTAATGTTCAGAGAACATCGTGAGAACCAAGGGAAATAACGTATAGGAATTGGTGTTCTTCTTAAATAAAAACATCTATACCTTTTTTTAACATTTCATTACAATGTATCATACATACATGGTCGATATAGATATTTCTGAATGTAAGTAAGTCATTTAAATAACTTCCAACGATATATTTCCTTCTATATTATTTTTCTGTTATTTTCAAGTCGGAACTAATATCGAAACTAATCTCAATAAACACAAGGATTTCTGATTTCAGTTGGCAGCATATTATTTATTCGGGGGGCTATATTCTTTGCATAACCTTGTTCAAACTTAACGGGTTATGTACATTATGTATAGGCTAGTGAGCTTTGGGTTCTTTCTCGCTTAGGCTTTTTCCATATCAGGGCATGCTGTTGATTGTAAAATATGATTGGCCTAAAAGGGTCTCGCCAAATATTTCAAGTATGTCTAGAAAACCAAATGTGGGCATTAATTACATCTGTTTTATATTCTGGCACCAATTCGAGTTATAGTCAGTACTGTTTTTAGGAAGCTGTCGTATAGGCATAAACAAAGTCGGGTTGTTCTCTGTATATATCACATCAGTTGGAGTTTGGAGATTAATAAATGTATAGTGTATAAGTCAACTAGTGTTTTATTGATCAGTATAAATCGAGTAGAAAAAATACCGTCTAGGACAGAGAAGATCGCACAAACCTCTGAGCAGAGCCTTTTTGACAGAAAGGTACAGATAAATATTTTTTCGTAACTTTGCGTGTCTTGTATGAGTGAGATAAAAAATGTTGGGAACATTTGTTTTTGAACATGAATTGTTAGTTACTGAGGAAATATAGCATTCTGATATTAAGTAGATTGCTGTCATAGAGTGAAGCTGTTTGGAATATATAATGACCGGTCTTTATGAAATATCATCTTAAGAATATAATTTTGTTTAACATTTGATGGGTTGAATGCATTACTGTAGAGACCTCCCCACACCAGAATTCCAAAGCTCAGAATAGATCTTACTAAAGCTTTATATACTTTATATACGAACATTATAGGAATTTCCTTTCGTGCGCTCCATAACTGATAATGGCAAGAACATGATGATATAGACTTATATTTGTTGAAGATGACTTCATATTACTTAGGCTGAAGATGGGCTCGCTCAAGTCCGAAACATACTCATGCATGCATGAAATTTCAAGAACAGCATTAAATTGTGTAGAAATGACTTTGAGCTTTAGTTCTTCCACTTTGAGCTAACATGGAAATCTGAATCAGTAAAGAAATCCTCCTGTCTATTTTAATCAAGAGCGAATCGAAGTTGGAGACTGAACCTCTTGAGCAACTAAACTGAATATCTATCTCAAAGAAAGAAATATTCAATCATTCTGAAATACGGAGGGGGTGGAGTCAATTCGATCATTTGAAATTCCGATCATTGTACTAAAATACGAGGGTGCTTCATTCCAAATTGCAGATGCACACTGATGTACAGTATCGTCTTGTATAGATCGAGAAAAGAGATTTTGAAAATAAAATATGGAAATGAGATTATCCAAGATGACCAGCAATAACAAAACGAAATTGAGTGGAAAATTAGTGGTTCGTCATATTAATGTTCGGTAGAGTCCTGAAAAATATATATCAGATACGCCACTGATCGCGGAGGTTTCCTTCGATTCTCCCTCCCATTCAGATACATGTATCAGTTTGAAGAAAATCGGAAATAACGTCTTTTTAAAATTTTCTTGTCGTCACTGAAAGCATAGACAGAAGAAATGTGAAAAGAAGCTCAGACTCAGATGTCATAATAGTGAGGTGGAAGATGGGTGGAAGTTCCATCTATTATATTGAACATGTCATAGAAAACAATAGACAATAAGGGATATTTTTTAGCAATTCGTTGTGTGTCGTGATGTCAGGTTCATATCGTAGTATATAGGCCAAATCAAGATAATGAAGACCTTATAGAACAAGTCATAATAATTATTGGTATTGACTTTATCTGATGAGTTGATCAGATCATGATTTCAAAGTTTTTCCATCAAAACACCTGAGGAAAAAACTGGAACTTGGTATTGAAATACTATTCTATATATAATCTATAACACTATAATCAATAACATGATTTGGGGTTTCATTTCAAATAGTCTCAAACCAGTGGCGTAGCTTGGTCATACCGAACGTACCGATGATATTTACCTCAATATTCTTTTCGAGGTGATCGAATGAATTAATCAGATAAGCTCATTATTGATTCTTTACCTGAAAAGCATAACATTACACATTCCAAAATTCGAAAGTTTCCGATATATTGGAGAAATCTGAGGAGATACAAAATTAATTTTCAACGATCGGTTGGGTTAGGTGAGGAAGAGTTGGGTTAGATTAGGTTATGTTAGGTTGAGTCATATGAGGGTATGTTATTTCGATATCAAGGTTTGATACCCAGCAAACATTGAACTTGCGGGAGAAGTCCGGCCTAGTGCAGGCTTGTCTAGGGAAGTGACGATGCCGAAGTATTGGAAATGGGCCGATGATTTTCTTATGCCAAGTAACCATCAGTTAAACATACGATGATGGCCTTGTGGAAGTAAGATGTCTGGAACTAATTGAATACTAACGAGATCTGGCCCTTTGCTGGCCTATTTCATGTTCGCTACTTGTCCTCCTGGTGGATGTTCTGGGAACGTCTACATCAACAATCAGCTGTTTAATATTATATGTGACTAAGATGGCTGACTCTCGTGAGTGGTGATCGCGTACTAGTTTGTTCATGTCGAATGTGGTCCTCTCTTTCCCTGGTGGTTATTCACGATGGCAGGAGTATTCTCAATTGATAATAATGAAAGACAGTTTCTTCAATTATGATAATATTGAGTGAGTATCAATCTACCTACATAGTGTTTCAAATTTCATTATAAGATGCATGTGTTTGGTATCTCGTAACCTCATATACCCGATGATCATAATAATTGAAGTTGGCTATACTTCTCCAAAAACAACTATCATTTTTGTTTTGTTTTGTTGCTATCAGACGCAATTTTGTTAGGTTATGTGAACCTGTCTCTATATCAAAGAACTACATAAAAATAGGGTTTCAGCCACAGAACTACCTGTGTCAAGAAAATAATGAGAATTGAAAAGCTCTAAGTTATCACGTCATCAGACTATATTATCAAGTTATAAACTCATCTATAACTAATGATGTCGACTTTCGCAACGGAGAAAGTCTGAACATTGTATCACGAAAAACACAAAAATTAGTACGACGTCATGACGCGAAATAATTCTTAGTTCATTGAATGAACAAAGGTGAGTGACAAGTGTATGTTTTTCGCCCAAAATTCGATAGAAATCAAGACGACCAACGAAAATGTCTCTATACATTTGATATTCCAAAGGAATTGTATGAAAACTGATTTACTATCCCCTTCAATGAGGTATATGATGATATCTCTCTCACAATTCGGGGAAGTTTCCTATATAGAAAACAATAAATAAAAGAGGAACTTGGCTCCTCCACCATTCCTATGACATACTTTCTGAAAATCCCCATCCACACAGAGTTAAAATACGATTTCCTGAAACAGTACGACGTTGCCGACATCATCAATATGTCTAGATTTTCGGAAATTGTTCTATGAATGCATAATATCTGTATCATAACAGCAGTGGGATATGATTGGTCCTTCAATCTTACTTTGTGGATAATTATGAATAATTCCCATGAATCTCTCATTGGCTGAATGAAGTTGATTACTAATAAAGATAAATAATGATATTTCGCGATAGTATCTACAATTTTTCACTATCGTCATATTACAATATGTTATTCATGACTTGTCAGTCATTTTTTTTGCTGATGAATTCGTTCCTTAAGGAAATGGATCTATTTTCTAAGAAAGTTGCAGATTATATCTTGCAACAGCGCCTAATACTTCGAGTCCGTCCACACCACTCAAAATACCGACAGGCACAACAAGAGGAAGGAGCCATGGGTGTCGGCTTCATTCTGTTCTGACCGATGACAGTGAATTAGGAAGAATAGTATCAATGAATGTAGCCGATAGTGATTCATTGATTCAATGAGACTTTCGTTTAGGATCGAGCTCTATTCGAGATATTTAAATGCATAAATAACGAAACCATAACCTGTCAGAATGAAGCCAACTACCTTCTGTTTTCTGCTCCGAGTTCATTTGTGATTATGTATGTTTTTGTTGACCAGTTTCACTTCTTCTCCTATTTTTTCCATTCTATTCGCTAGCTATATTCTTTACCATCAGCTATTTTTAAACTAGATTCAGAATGTACGTCACAGTTTGCCGTCCCGAAAATTAGAAATTGCTTTAATTTGAAAATAAAAACGACTTGGACTTCATCGGTTGCCATTCTGTACAGCGTGGACATAAAACTGGAGAGTTCCGAACTTATTTTATGATAATCCATTTGAAAGAAACTTCCCTATTCTTTCGACTCGTGATGCTAGTGCTGAAACCTCACATCCTTAGTTTATATGGTTTAAAATTTCCGTATCCGTGAGCCACCATTCACCGTCATTTCATACCAATTACCTCTGAATATTGGTATTTTCTATTCGGAACCTGCATTTGAGTCTTTTAATTATTATCAAGATGTGTGAATAAGCCTTTCTTAATTATCGCATTTTTACCGGCATTGTTTAGGAATTTGCGTGAAAAGCAGCGTAGCTTCGGCTTATGATGGCTTGTTTTCTCCCAAGAGGTTTTGTCCCTGCTTGATCCTTATCCTGCTAATTATACAGCCAGCCGTGCATTACCTATTATGCTTTTGTTTTTCAATGCAATTAGTCGACTGGGAATGCTATTCAATAGGGCAAAGACTGAATCGAGAACGCAGACGATCGAAAACAATAGTGGTTGGAATATGGTTTTCTTTTTTTTTTTTCGATGGATTTTTCTCGATTTTATTGAATTTATGAAAAATTCTTCGGGATCTTTCAATATAGTTGACAGGTAAAATACATTGCAATTTCGATAACAATCTGTTAATATAAAAGACATCAAAATTGTTTGCAATGAAAGGGAGATCAACTGTTATGATCTTCATATTATGTAAACAACTTTACAAAGAGATCCTTGATCTCATTGAAGTAGATTATCAAGAACTGAGGCCCTGAGTATTCAGCTTGATCTTGTTCTGATAATGAAATCTAAAATAGTTATTTATGATATAAGTGCTAAAAGTGATATTTTATTTTGTGAGAAGGGAAGTTTGGGACACGACGCCAGAGGCGGAGTGTTCCATCCCTTCGAAATTTCTTAATTTGCCTGATTCCCACCTATATACTGGACATTGTTTCCGACGTTCCTCAGCTAGTTTGTTGGTGGACTCTGGTGCTAGTCTTACTACAATTAAAAGACATGGTGGATGGAAGTCCAGTACAGTAGCAGAGGGTTATATAGAAGACTCGCTTCAAAGGAAACAGAACATTGCTGATCAAGTTTTGTCGAAAACTTCGGCAGATAATATTGCTCTCTGCCTGTTACAAGCTTCACGAAAAACGAAAATAAATTCTGTCACATCTACCAATGAGACTGGCCATGAAGTTTCGTATTATAATTGTAGTTTCGCTAATTGTATTTTTTATTGAATAAACACTTCATCTTGAATTACGTTTACATATTTTCTCATGAAAATAAATCACTTTTAGCACTAGTGCTAAAAGTGATTCACTTTTAACACCAGTGTCATAAACTGACATTTTAGATACTGACAGCATGCGTCAAAAATTATACTTTTATTTGAATGGCCCTTCAGTAACGCAATTTTTCAATACTTAGCCAAAATTGTGTCGATATTCCTATCTTGATTAACATCCTAATCTTGGAATATATATTTGGTAGGTAGCTATATTCCTGATATGGCTTCATCTAACTCCTTTTTGTCTTTTTGTCAGTTAAAGATCTTTCCTAATTTATTGTCTATAGTAATGCCTATTTTGTAAACTCAGAATACTAAGTTTACATCAAGACATATTATGAAATCACTAATTGGAAGAAATAATGTGAAAGACGTGAATAATCTAAACAGAGATTATGGAAATACTGGGTGTTTAATTTCATGTTATACAGTTTTACAGTTCCTGTATCCATTCATAACCTCACTTCTACTGTTCGTGTGGAAGCTCTAATGTTTTTATAATTATTTGATTTCATTCACACATCATAATAGCAATTACAGTGTAAAAAAATCGATTATTCGAAACTTCCGGAACACATTATCTTTGACTATGACATTGATGAAATATTTATATTGAGTTAGACAACGTATTATACTAAATCGTTGCATATTTTCCATGCGATATAATGGGAAATGTGGAAATTGTGAATAATCTCGTGTAAGAGACTATAATATGATAATTAATACATATAAACTGGGCGTCAATTGAAACGTTAATAGTGAAATTTGGCATCAAGTTTGACTTTTCGTAATTTCTAAAATATTTAACGAATTTTGAATTGCCGTCCAGATTCTGAATGCCTTTTTCATCGTCTTTCGAACCGTTCCTTACAGCTCCTTCTAAATTGATCAGGATCCATGATACAGGGTGAAACAAAGTTACGTGCATTTTGAAAAAAATTTCTCTGGCCCCCCATTTTGTCGAAAGACCACGATGCTCATATTTTATTCAGGCATTTCATAAATAGCAACCATACCTCGGGACGTTTTCGAGTTTTTGCCAAGAACTACTGTGGTTTCCGAAAAAAAAAAAAAATCTAGCATTTTTTTAAAATAAAACTTCATAAATCCTATAGATTTTATGATTGACTTCGATGGATTCATTGTGGCTTATAGGTTTTAATAATTACTTCCACATATCTAGAATAATGCAAATATGTTTCATTATTGCCTCAGTCAAATCCTAATTGGCCTAGAGTAAATTTAGTTTTATGATTGCTTTATGACGTATTCTCATAGGAGTTCAGAACCTCTTGGTCAAATTCGAGACACTAATAAAACTTGAGAGTTTTAAGAGGGTTGTTATGTTGTTAAGAGTAAATAGTTTTGATAAAGAATTTCAATGACTCTCTCCCAGCTCTCTTAAAACCGAAGTGAGATGAATGCCAAATTGCTTTATGCGTTAGTTCTATCATAGTAGAACGGTAGAACAAATTAGATCTATCATTTGCGCTCACATAACCTCTTTAAAGTCTCATCGAAGCTATTAGGCATTTGAAATGTTACTTGGGAAGTTTTGTTCTTTCAAAAATAGAGAAATGTTCAGCAGTTCAGCAGTTTCAAACCACAGAATATATATCCAACGCGATCACTTGAATACACTTATCCGAGGCATCGCCTAACTGCCTTTGAAAAAGGCCCTCTCTACAGAGGAATAAAATTTTACAATAAACTTCTAGATGGCTTGAAAAAATCAAATGACTTGAACAAATTCAAAAGAGGTTATTCTTCGAATTAGAACCTTATACAGTAGAATATCTACATTCTCAGTCAGTTTCTCAAGAAGCACGAAAAACTATGACACTATATTTTGTTTGGATCTGCCCTACCTATGTTAAATAAATATTAAATAAATAAATAAATAAAAGAAAAAAACATTTGTACTCTACGATTTCCTCACAATAAGAGTATTATTATTATTATTATCATTATTATTGTTTTATATTAATTGATAGTATGCTGTGTGTTTCACTAATACCAACATTATTCCTGCTCATGTATGGCATAATCAGAATAATATTTGTTATAACCAAATACCAACAGCTATGGAGAAGTAAATGTTGTTTCCCTTCCCAATCCATGAGCTCTAGTCCTTTGTAGCCTGGCACAGAGTACTTTTTACTATTACTGTATGGAAAAAATGTTTGTGTTGAAGTGCCAAACTAATAAGAACATTCTCCTCCAAGTGGAACGCATTTTTTATCACCCACCTCGTATTTGTATTATATAATAATTATTCGGATGCAAGCTACCAGCACCGTATATGCACAATACTCAACAAATTTAATTTCGAACAAAAACATTTTTCCAAAGTGACAATACATTCCGCACAATGGCATATTGTTGATATCACAATGAGATTTAAATCAGTGTTTACACAGCGTTAAATGCGAAAGCAGCGTCCCTCCAATCGATCAGACAGATGAGGACAGTCCGATTTGATAATGTCTCGAGCTGAGCACGTGAAGAGACCTATGAATGCTTTCATGGTGTGGTCTAGATTGAGGAGGAAGAGGATTTCTCTGGTGAGCCAATTTTTCTTTCTGTAGATCGTGAATACAATTAACTGAGTATTAACCCTCTGGAATTGATTTCTTTAATTGAAATCTCTGGTAGTAGTCCATGCTCATTGGAGGTGATGAAATAATTATTATAGAAAGTGTCATTTCAAGTAAATTTTGACTCCTAGGAGTCATGTGGACTCCATAGTTCTGTTTGATGGTAATGCTACTACCCTTAATAACTTCTTGCTCTTTCTTAACAATCTGCACCCCATTGTATAAAATTCATCATGAAAGTTGAGGATGATGGTTCCATACAATTTTTAGATCTGAAGATCAATAGATTTCACAACGGCCTCACTTTTGATATTTGAAGAAAGCCTACCAACACTGACATAGTTATTCCGTTCAACTCTAATCACCCCAACCAACATAAAATTAGCTAGCAGTCCACAGACTATTTAATTCACCCCTTTCAATAGCCTCTTTAAATAATGAACTCAACATAAAATAACGGTTTTCTACAGAATTAAGTAAAGAAACTTTTTCAAAAACATCAATCAATCATCTGTCATCAACGGTAAATCCGACAAAATATATAGATCTATGCCCTTTTCTGATCCACATCGCATCAAATTTTCAGAAATCTCCGCACAACATAATATTACTTTATCTTTCGAAAGCAACAATAGTGTAGGTTCCAATTTTGTGAATAATGCAGACAAAAACCTTGAACATTCTAAGTCAGGTGTTTACAAGATCAAATGCTCCGATTGCAATGCAGAATATGTTGGTCAAACAGGTAGAGAGCTTTTTCCACTAGGATAGCAGAACATAATAAGACAATTGACAAATATAGTAACAGTGATATTATCAACACTTACTCTTTCTTCGCAAACCATATTCTTGAAAATAGACACAAACATACAAGATTCAAAAGTCCTACATGTTTGTCCTAGAGGCAAATAGCTAAACCTGCTTCACATTTTAGAAATCGATAGATCAGCTCCTTCAAATTCAACTGTCTGCCTTGATGAACAACTTAGATTTGATTACCTATCTACTTTAAACTCCATTTCATAATCTTCCTGTTCAATCAACTAGTCCATGAACATTCTCTTTGTTTAATGTTTTTCATAAGTGATTCTTTCCTGAATGCCTGTAGATTTCGATTTAGCCAGGCTACGCTAGACACCTACAGACCGGTTTCGAGCTCTTTAACTCTCATCAGTGCAGGGCAGTGTCCAGCCAGTAGTCCTAAGTCCGCTGACTTAATCGAAATCAATAGGCATTCAGGAAAGAATCACTTGTATCGAGTATTCGTTTATCGAGTCGATGCATAGATTTCGGGAGGATGTAATTCAATGTCACTTGCTTGTCCATCTACAATCGCTCTCTAGAGTAATATTCATCTAGGGGTTCAGGAAATCCAAATTCAAAAATGTTTCCTATAGATTTTCGGGATTAGGCCCTTGTTAACATTTACTTTAACAAGTTTTTTTCTCCTGCTACCCAACAATGTATGTCACCCATCAATTTTTCTTTTTTCCCAATGGTGAGTGAATTCCTAGTAGCATAAGTTTTTTATTTTAGTAATGATGATGACTCCTAGGAGTCGAAACATGTTGTGAAATCATTAAAATTTTCTTGGAGTGACTCTTTGAGTTTTTCTAATGATTTATTATAACTCATTTGTTCTCACATCATTTTATTTCACAATGGTCTTTCTGGTAGGAGCACCCTCGGCTTCATAACTCAGAAATATCGAAGCTGCTTGGAACAGAATGGAAAATCTTGTCTGAAGCAGAAAAAAAGCCATTCATTGACGAGGCGAAACGTTTGAGGTGTCAGCATATATTGGAGCATCCCAACTACAAGTATAAACCTAGAAGGAGGCCGAAATTGATGGAAAAGGAACCCTCAAGACCCATCCAAGAACGTAATGAGTACCTCAGTATGGAAATAAATAGGAACATTTTCAGACCAAACGGTGAATGATTCTTCCTATATACATTGTTTATCAGCAGGTCTGGTGGCATGTTTCAAAGCCGGCACCTTCCCTAGTATACTAAAATTAGCGAAAATACTACCTCTCTTCAGAAAAAATGATCGCATACAAATCAGTAATTATCGCTCTATAACAATCTTATCAGTATCTCAAAAATATTCGAAAAACGGCTAGCCACTAGAATCTCAGCCTTTTTCGACAATAACTGCTCTTCAACTGATTTTGAAGTACATATACAAAAATTCAGATAAAAAAAACAAAGTTTTGGCACTATTTGTTGATCTCACTAAAGCATTCGATTGTGTCGACCATGGAATTCTTTCATCTTCTATAGAAGCTCATGGTATTTGCGGTCGGAGCAATCAAGTATTGAGATCTTATCTCAGCGAAAGGAAGCAATTTGTTGAATGTTCAGGAGAACGATCCGACTAATTAATTGTGAATATTGGAGTTCCACAAGGTAGTGTCTTGGGTCCTCTCTCTTTCATTTTATGTATTAATGATATTAATAGCAGCTTAAGTACTTTTTTCACTGCTTTTGGCAGACGATTTAACTATCTGGTCTAGTGGTGAAACCCAAATAGAAGCCCTTGAAGTAATCAAAACTAATTTTGACACAGTACTTCCAGAATAAAAAAGTGACTTTTAACCAGGAAAAAACATTCCTCATGCAATTTCATCCCCTTGCAAACCGATGTAATGAACGTCAACTTCTGAAATACATTGGTGAATCGATTCGGCAACTGATATCATTCAAACTTTTAGACATTTACTCAGATTTATCTCTAGATTGGAAAACACATGTGTGAGCAGTGAGTAAAAGGTGCATTGAAAAGATTGAACAATGTTCCAGTCAAGATGTAGTAGTATTTTTCGTGCATTGAATCTCATATTCGTTATGGAATCATCTTCTGGGTTAACTCTACAACATCAGACAGAATTTTGGTTCTACAAAAAAAGGAAATTAAATATATGTTTGGGCTATCTTATAGAACATCATGCAAATCCACATTTGTTAGCAACAAAATTCTTACTCAGCCTTGTTTATACATTTTTGAGATACTGAAATTTGTAAAACGAAATATGACAGACTTTGTGTATCAAAATGCTACTCATACATATCCAACACGATATGGGTAGAATTGTACAAGTCAAATCCTCATTTATTGGGCACAGTCTTATATAACAAATTGAACAATGAAATAAAAAACATGACTAGTTTGAAGAAGTTTATGTCAGCTATCATATCGGTATTGCTTGCGAATACCTTTTATTCCGTTGAGGAGTACCTTCAGTTCTCTTTTCAGGATACGTATATGATTTGTGTAAATGGTGATGAGCGCATGTAAGTATGAACATATGAGGATGGATGATTGGTCATTAGCTCAATTGATAATGAAAATTGTTAAAAACTTGTAAATGTATGACCTTCTTGGATAAATAAAGATATTCTATTCATGATAACTCAACTTATCAATTGTGTTGGAACTCCTATTGATGTCCATGCTGAATGACCTCTTAACTATACACTAATTATAAACTTTTTCAATATAAGAATTGATAGGTACTCTTTATCAAACAAAATAATAGTTCATTCCTCATTATTTTCCAGATGCACCATCTCTGATTCCTTGCTCTTCATCAGTATCAACAAACCAACCTCCAGGTCTAGGTTATCCTATAAGCATATCAATCCCACATTCTGGAAGGATACCTTTCTCTTGCCACCAAGAGATCCAGACTACTTCCTGTGGTATCAGTCACGAATATCCAGATTCCTCCTTATCCAGCAATCAGAAGGAGTATGTTCAGACAGTTCAAGCCATCCCAACTCTACCTCCGTATACTACTCTACAAGGAAGTTTGCATCAGAGAGCTCTGCTAAGAGCAGCTTCTCTGTGTGCCTACCACGATTTTGTGTCTAACAGTACCGTACCAATATATTTTCCGTAAAACAGTTACATGTATTGTTTCCGCTTGTTTACTGGTCCTGTGATAATAGTCACGAATATCCAGATTCCTCCTTATCCAGCAATCAGAAGGAGTATGATCAGACAGTTCAAGCCATCCCAACTCTGCCTGCGTATACTACTCTACAAGGGAGTTTGCATCAGAGAGCTCTGTTAAGAGCAGCTTCTTTGTGTGCCTATCACGATTTTGTGTCTAACAGTACCGTACCAATATATTTCCCGTGAAACAGTTATATTTATCTATTTCTCGAACAGGTTTGCACAGCACAATTACATGAGATAACTATACTACATACCAACTTAATATTAAATCAGTCCTAATGATAAATGGTATGTGAAAACTCTCCTCTTCACATACCATTTACCTATATCAAATCTCATTCTGATACACCTAATGATGGTCTAGAAGTTATGACTTGTCTAATAGATTCGTTGACACCCGGTATAGACTCTATTCCGTGCTATAAAACTCAAGCTATGAATTTATCAATTTTATCATGGACTCTTTCTAATATGTTGGCAAACATATTTAGTGCCACTAAATATATTAATGTCCTGTTTATTCAAGTCGTCATGTTAGTAGATCATAAAATCTAATAGCGTTTCATTACTTTGTCAATGGAAGAATTTTTATTGTCTATTCAGTTTCAGAGTAATATCGCCAAATATTATTTTTGTCATTTCGTGTACTTCGATTTTTGGTTATGAACTCGTGAGACCATTATCATAATATACAATATCCAATACTGTTGGATCACAAATACAAATATTAAATGAGTAGAGACTCACCTATTCATCGGCAAGAGTATAGAACATCGCGAGTATGGATATTCATTTTTCTACAAACGTCAATAAAAGTATAATTTTTGACGCATGCTGTCAGTGTCTAAAATGTTAGTTTATGACACTAGTGCTAAAAGTGATTTATTTTTATGAGAAATTATGAAAACATAATTCAAAATGAAGTGTTTATTCAATTAAAAGTACAATTAGCGAAACTATACAATTTATAATACGAAACTCCATGGCCAGTCTCATTGGTAGATGTGACAGAATTTATTTTCGTTAAGCTTGTACCAGGGCAGAGAGCAATATTATCTGCCGACGTTTTCGACAAAATTTGATCTGCAATGTTCTGTTTCCTTTGTAGCGAGTCTTCTATATAACCCTCTGCTATACTGTACTGGACTTCCATCCACCATGTCTTTCAATTGTAGTAAGACTAGCACCAGAGTCCGCCAACAAACTAGCTGAGGAACGTCGGAAACAATGTCCAGTATATAGATGGGAATCAGGCAAATTAAGAAATTCGGCAATTTTGGCAGGCATCTTACCAAATGTGTTGATTTCAACTGGAGTCCTGGCACATTTATTTTCAATGCATTTTATAAAAACTCTAGAATGATTAATATCCACTGGACGAAGGGCTATATGTATACCTACTTTTTGTAGTAGTTCATATACAATGTACCACTTACAACAAAGGTGCGTTGCAGTTTTGGTGTCTAGTATATGCAAAACTAGTGAAGTTCCGGAATCCTCGATATTATTTGATGTCAAATCGCACAGTTCTTCTCGACGACAGGCTCCAAAAACACCAAAAATTGTAGCAACTTTCTGCATTAGATATATTTCATCTGGGGCTTCTACGAGAAATTTGTCGATTTGTTCTCTTGTCAATACTTTTGACTTTTTCGGTCGATATCCTCCACCCTTTCGCTTCAAAAAAGCCACAAGCAATTCTTTCGAAAAACTCACTGGACAAATCTCTATATCGATATCTGTCTTCGTTTCGGAGTTACAAGGTGTTTTTCGAAAATGAGTATTTTGAAAAGTGGATACAGATATTTTTTTCGCAAAAATTGTCTGCTTTCATGAAAATAAATGCGAAGCGTTGAGTTTGTGATATAAATCATTTTCGAGACACTGTAATCGGACCGTGATTATTTGGATTGGATTAACCGATTTTTGTTTTTTTTTTGGGTTTCGGATTGCTGAGTCAATTGGGTATAACATAATTTCCTTACGTTTCTCCACCTCTTCGGAATCATGACCTACATCAGGATGATATCTGAAAGTGCAATAATTTTAGAAAAGTTTGAGGTCACCCCACTAGTAGGATCATTTTCAAATTTTTTTTCCGATTGCAAAAAATGAAGCCTGACGTGTTTTCCCGAGATGGTTTCAGATTCATCAAAATCCATACAGGATGTTTCGAGATATGCAATTTTCAACAACATATGACTTTTCGAATTTTAACTAAGAAATCATCAATTCTTGCCTCTGTGACGATAATTAGGATCTCCTCTTTGATCGTGACAACAGAAGCTCTTGATGTGTAAAAATACTGTCCAATTTCTTCAACATTCAATCCATCACGATCTCTCATTCTGAGAACAATTTGTAATTGTTCATTCGTTAGTCGTGGCATATTTTATTACAATTATCAAAAGTATGACAACTTGTGGTTATTTGCTTTTGGGTGTATGATAAATTGACATTCATCATACAGGGCGTGGAGAGAAATTCTGAATTGAGACTGTATCACGAATCTGCGATTAGAGGTCTATAAAAATCAATATTATGTATAACAAGTGTTATAAACATCTTTTTAGTAACGAGTATTTTAAGCACGAGCGGAGCAGAGCGGAGCGAGTGTTTAATAATAACGAGTGTCTAGAAGAGTTTATAAACGCGTTACATACTATGCTTTTTCTATGAACTCCAAAAATTACATTAACATACCTGCTATTCCTGCTTACCTACAAAATAATTCGAAAAGAATGGGATTTTAGAACATAATACATGTAACTGCATGCAACCAGCGAGACACGTATAAGCCATATTGGTTGTAGATGTGTCCAGTCCATTGTCTACTAACCTTTGTTTCACGTTGATTGTCGTGCTGAGCGCAGAATAAATAACTTGTTCTCATATTGGATGCTTCATTTTTACACTTCTTGGAGATATGCAAGTACCAGAACATTCTCTTCGATTTCAATTTCGTCTACAATCCGCATATATTTTTAATGAAGAATTCTGATACAAGCGAATATTGTTTGAATGATTCTAATACAAAATTTAAAAATAACAGTTGACACTTGATACAATTGACAGACCAGACATGTCTCAAACAAATTACTGAAGCTGTGTTGAATGAACTGAGTTGCCATATGGTAATGTGTTTAAGAAATCGTGTTGCCATGGTAACGTGTTCAATATTTTGAATAAATCACAGATCGTCAATCCGTGATTAATCGATCATTTAGCGTGGTATACATATCCGTACGCTAAATGCCATTTTAGTTATGTGAGTAGAAAAACACTGTAAAGTGACACCTCGCCTTTTCATTCCTATGAATGAAGCCGTTTATTATTATCATTATTATTATTATTATTATCCAAATTATTCTCATCATAACCGCGTTATGAAACATTCGAATGTGTATTCGACGCTGGAATCCGAGTAGTGCCATTTCCTGCATCGGCTTGTCATTTCCCGGCATTGTACTAGATAGATGGCGCAGTTAACAATGCATACAATTGCATGTGTGCCTCCATTGTATGCTATTGTCTCTATTGGGTGGACACAGTCCTACTATTGATACAGTCAGACTATAACAACTAACTATTGATTAACTATTCAGTAAACGATACAACCATTACCGATTTGAATTGATTGTTATTCGACATTGTTCATCAGATCCTGCATTATCTTCGCTAATACCTATCTATTTCGAATTGAGTACCTTGTTCAATATATCGCCAATTTTGTGGCTGAATATACTGGAATCTCTACTCAACTGTCCGAAATACTTAATACATAAAATGAGCAGTTCACTAAGTGGACGGAATTTGAAAGTGAGAGTTCAGGACAAAAGAAAACATATTCGAAATCATTTCCAAACTTACAGAGAGAAAAAAAAATGTTTGAAACTACAAAATGTTTGTAAATTCAACAAAATCTGAGTGTCATATATCAAAATATTTTGTCACCGCAACGAAATTAGCAGCAGCAATTGGTTGAATAAACAAAGACTATTTTGTTCTTATTATACAATATCCTGATCTTATGAACGATTCAGTTGATTGTAATGATTATATCATTTCATTCAAGTGACAAAATTTTCAGTTTCTCAGAGAGTGAATATGTTGAAATATCAATATATTTTCTTCGATCAACCAAATTTTATTCAGAATCGACAAAATGTTTTGCTGAATAACATTTAAGAAATCCAATAACTGTATTTCAAAACTAAGAGAAATTAGAGATAAATTTCCTCAGTTGATCCAAGACTATTAGCTTGTATAAGCTTCATAGGAAAGTCTAGGACAGCCTAATATAATTATATAAGAAGATGTTTTAGGTAGGTATATGTACACCCCAATCGAGGCGAGCGTAGGAAGGTTGAAACAAACGCCACCTGGTGGAAAAAATGCAACTAGGTAATCATTCAACAAAATATTTGTTTGATATAATGTATTTGTGGGTTCTGTTCAACGAAGTAATTTTTTCGAAATAACAACATATTTCTTGATAGTGATGTGTTGAATCAAAAAAATATAATGTTGTCATAATCAATTCAATTTTGTCGAATAGAAAAAAATCCTTTGATTATGGTTGCACAATGAAATGAATGTTGACCCCAACAAAATATGATGTATTTAGTTTAATCTTTGTCAAAATTTTTCTAATTTCGTCGAATAGACAAGATGAAAATGATTGATTGAACAATAAGACAATAGTTGGATCAACAAAACTTGTTTTATGTCAACTATAAATTTTGTTAAATGAAATGAAACTTCTGTTCAAGTGAGCAAATATTTCAATCAAATCATTTTGTCTCTTCGAATAGGTCGCTTATTTGGAATGATCATATATTTTGTATAGATATCGCAAAATCGTGTTTAATTTAACACAAAAAAAAAGACTTATGAACTTATTTTGTTGGTGCAAAAAAACTTTTTTTTTTCGTGTATTATAGGTATATACAATCAACAGTAGAAATACAGCAACGATTTCATCGTGTTCTCGATTATCAACACAAATATCCCAAACGATCAAGAACGTGCATTTTGTAATGAGTGGAATAATCTCACCAATCAAAACTATGTATCTTCAAATAAGTGAAGTTATTTCATTATCCGAGTTCAATAACAATCAATTGGCATTGCTTTCATTTTACAATACTAAATCTTCACTGAATCTGCTATTTCGACATCAATAATGGTGAAAACCCATAGCGATATTTACGGTTCCATTAGCAACAATTGCGTATGCAAATCACCCAAATTAATTCACAGTATCGGGGCTACACCATAAAATTTGCATAGAACTCACAGATCCATGAAAGTATTCCCTTTACTGTCGGTTTCATGGAATGCATTTACTTGATTGCGACTTGGAAATTGATCAATTTCTAGTCATCCCTAGCCGACAATAAAATTTATTCTCAGATTATTATATACAGTAGAGTGAAGAGTATCAGTAAATCAGGAAAAAGTTCGGAATCAGATAACATCAGTAATTTTCATCCATGCATTCCACCACATTGTCACGTCACCATTCTTGAAAATCTGGATACCCTTGAAATTCGTTAATCCCGACCTAGAAAACTATGTCAGTGAGGCGAATCTGAGAAAAAATATAGATATTCATCTGGAAACCAGCTCCATGAATTCCGAAGTTATCAGTCAAATGTTTTATCCCTGATCCTGAAAATATTCAGTTGTACAGAGTGAGCTGTTTGGACACTTTTAGGGAAAGTCCTAATTCCGAACTAGATAAATGCAAAGTGATGTCGGTGATGCCTAAGGGTCAAATCTCATGATAAACTCAATGATAAAAACTGCATATCGATATTTATCTTCGTTTTCGAGCTACAAGGTGTTTTCCGAAAAATGAATACAGATCGTTTTTTTGAAATAAATCATCTGTTCTCATGAAGAAATCTCTGAAGCATTGAGTTTGTGATGAAAGTTACTCATTATTGGCACTGGAATCTGGCTTCATATACCTTATTGTAGATATAGACTGTCGTATAGGCTGGGACACCTCTCGATCACTGCGACCTAGAAGATCTATTGTGATTACCCTTATCTAGTTTTGGTCCTCTAACCATGGACTTTTGATGACGCCTAGAAGATAGACCTCTTCACAGAGAGAAATTAGTGTAAGCTTGTTACACATTTGTGTAGATTTTTTACACAGTTTGTTTCTAAAATGGTGACAGCACCAATTTGTGTATATTTCGCGCAATATTTTGTGTGAGAGATTTTGTGTATAACCAAACAATTTAGTTTTGTAATTCTCAAAACAATTTGTTCAAAAACCAAACAAAATTTGTGTACTTTCGTGACACCAAATATATAATATCATCCAATATTTTGTTCGACAAATTTCACCAATTTGTGTGATATGTGTGCACAAACTGTGTAAGTGGGTGAACTTAGCATCAAAAAATTGTGGAAATGTTCACAATTCAATGTATTGAAAATAACACAAATTTTTGTATACAAATTTCGTAACGATTCAAAAGTATGTGTACTTCCGTAGACTGTAGAATCTTCTCATTTATTAATGTCTGGCGAGTTGGTGAATGATTGATGATTGTACTCAATGATCATAGGTAGTCCTTCCACGAAATTATTTCACGTTTACTAGTGGCAAAAAGTGGAAGATGTAATAAGATGTATCAACAAAGTGTCGATTCTTTGTTGGGAACTACCTGAACTAGCATCAACATTCGTCGGTAAGTTATTTCAATTAAACCTAATGATTAGCTATTAGCTTCGACTTGCTTCCAATGGGTGTTGAAATTGAGAGCAAGTCGAAGCTTATTATTATTATGTATTATTGAAATAATAACTTACCTTCGAATGTATAGATACCAGAGTTCAAGCAGTTCCCAACAAAGAAGAATGTCTTCGACACTTTGTTGATACATCTTATTACATCTTCCACTTTGTGGCACTAGTAAACATGAAATAATTTTGCGGAAGGACTATTCCTATGGTCATCAAGTACAATCATCAATCATTCACCAACTCGCCAGACAATAATAAATGAGAAGATTCTACATTCTGCATCATACACACTTGTAACCTCCTTGGAACACATCTACAGGTCAAGTGCGAATTCAGAATATTGTGATTGAGATATATAAGTAGGTAGAAGGAGAAGGGGATAGGACGCCGTTATCAAGTGGAAGAAAATTGCATACCTGTGGCAAAATTTTACACAAATAGTAGCATTATTTCAAAAGCTGTGTATTCAGTCAATACAATTGTGTGCATTGGATGATGTGCATATTTTTGTGTAGTTTTCCGCAACATGGATATGTACAAATATTTCACAAATTGATATACACAAACATTTGTTTCATTTCACGAAATGACTGTAGTGATTATTTGAACAAATGTTAAATAATACTTCACAAACATCTTTTATACAATGTTGTGCATAGATATGCAATCGCCTTTTCTCCCTGTGTTCTAGGTGATTTAGCCTCTGGCGTACTAATACTTTTCATGAACGAAGTATGCGTTCCGCGGTTTCGGTCGCATTGTTGCAAAAGCGGCGATTGTCAGTCTCCGCCAGACTCATCTTTTTGAGGTGGTACCTGTGATACAGATTGGGGTGACACATCATCTTGTTGAGAATCAATACTATCTGCCAATAGATTTCGATTACCATCATCATATAGGTCCGTAGAGGACCAATAGAATAGACAGCACGTCTGCCGGACTTGGCACCCAATGATTTTTTCCCATGGGGTCATTTAAAATCGGTAATTTATAAAACGGAACCTACTGACCTCGATGATTAGTAGGGAAGAATGAGAAGTGAATGCCAGGCAATATCAAGAGAAACATTCTCAAACGTATACACGAAGAATCTTCAGATAGACTGTACCATTGTCTAGGGGTCAATGGAGGCCATTTTGAACATCTTTTGTGAATACCTATTCAATAATCTATCATTTACATTGATTTTCTCACAATTGGAAGAATACCATTCGGATTAGGATATCTTGAGAACGATTTGTTGGAATCCAAAAAACTTCACACTGCTAGTTTCAGAATTGAATTACCTTCGCAACGATGTATAACAGGACCCTTATTCTCCATTCAAATTATTGAGGGGGTTGCTGTGGGTAGTAGAGGGTTGGAGTATGGATTAATTATTTTGCGTCAAAAGGTGTCCCCCTCCATATAAAAAACGACCTGTTTCGTAGTTTTTTTGTAAAATAATAATTCTGGAAGATATCGAGGGTGGATAGTCTTGAATGGACCATCCGGTATATGATGGTATTCGTATATATATGACTTTCTCAACTGGCAAGGAAAACATTGAAGATGCGTCTTTCGACGTCAAGGATTATGAATTTCGAGTTATAGATAGGAACTTCAAGAAGGCTTTTTCAAGATAATGGTATATTTCTCTATACAGGTATTACAGGTTGTCCAAATTGGACCACCTGGCTTAAGTGAAAGTATGTGGAAATCAAGGTAAACAAGATATCATACTGTTGATCTGACTTTATTTTATAGATATTTTCATGAACGATGATCTTCTGAAATATCAACAATTGTACCTCCGCGAGATTAACCCGTCGAGTTGAGGCTTCGAACCCCTTTGTGGTCACTTTGGAGAACTGCAGAACATCTTTTTCCAAAGACTCGTTCATCCAACGAACAGCAAGGCTCTGTAAGACATTGCCATGGGAGGTGTTCCCCGAGGCATATAACCTCCAAAAATTTGAGAAGGACACCAATTTCCCCTTTCGTGGGAACCAGAACATAAAAAAAGAGATCAAAGAAGTGTGAGTGAATAATTAAATTATGTAACTATGGGAGTATTCAACCCTGGATAAACACGCCCCGAGCTTAGGTGAATTCATAATTCCATTTCTTCATTCTACGTATAACATTCACCGCCATCTTGAATGCATGATCCCACCTATTAATGTCAAAACGCAATTTCAAGGTGTGCTCTTCAATACCGATTCATCACCTCCACCCATTACTTCCAAACATCCGCCCTGGAGAATCTCGATGGGAAAATCCCCGGAAACCATCCACTATCCACCTGACTCGACTGTTCGTCACGTCACAAATCTTAATATGTGCATTAAGAGGAGAGATTCAACCAAATCGACATGCAGGCCTTCACTAGATGTTGCTATATGGGCTTATGAATGATTCAATTGAAAAACTGATTAAATCATCGTAAAGAAGAAGGTTGGGACTAGGGCCTGGTTATCATACGGAGTCGAAACTCATTTATTTATAGAAGATACAGATTTTTGAAAAACGTAAACATTGAAATTTTTTTGTCTCAAATTGAAATATTTTCGATCTCAGTACAATTGTTGGAAATTCGGCAAGGTGTCACTGGAATATCAGCTCTTGAAATGTTTCCATTCGGACAGGAAGCAACAAAAACGATTATTCTGTCAACAAAATATCCATTCATCCCAGCTGATCTCGGTAAACTCCATTTCTTGAAAGAATGTAATGCAGGAAACTAGGATGTGGTAGTTCAGGCACTACCTGATAGATGGCAGTGTTCGAAATGACAGACTGCGGCAGAGAGGAATGGTGCATTGTATTGCAAGCAGATGGCGCTTAGGAGAGATGATGAATTCAAACCCGTTTACACCGTTGCCAATGTTATACATATTACTCGGACATATTATGAAATCTAGGCGACGTGATAATACAGAGGGTATTATTCAATTATCTGGGCATATTTCAAGGGGAGGTTCTCCGAGTGTTTGTAAGACGAACAAATCTAATATATAAAATTCTCCTGTCACGGTCACGGTCATAGTGGTCGAACTCCTCCGAAACGGCTCGACCGATTCGTATGAAATTTTTTGTGCGTATTCGGTAGGTATGAGAATCGGTCGTAATCTATTTTTTAAATAGAAAATACAAAATGGCGGATCCAATATGGCGACCGAGTATAGTTATCCGATTTCATTCAAAATTGGTACTCAGGGGTTTTCGGGGTCGGAGATTATGAATATTTCGTCAAATTTTGGAAATTCAAGTTGGCGGATCCAATATGGCGGACGAGCTTTGTAATTATGGTCAGATTCCATCCAAAATTGGTATCTGGGGGTTTTCGAGGTCGGAGATTATGATTTCTTCATCGAAATAAGGAAATTCAAAATGGTGGATCCAATATGGCGGACGAGTTTTGTAATTATTTTTTTTATCGCTTGGAGCGCACGAAAGGAAATCCCTATAATGTTCAAAGAACATCGTGCGTTCCTAGGGAGGATAGGGACAGGAGGTAGGTATTGGAGTTTTTTTTTGAACTTCTGGAGATTATATGTTGTTGGGAATACTTCCTCGGGCACTGAATTCCAGAGCCTAGCCGTTCTATGGATGAAGGAGTTTTGTATTGCTAGTGGAGGGATGATAGCCATTTCCCGTGGAAGTATCGATAGAAAAGTTAAAGGTCGCCGACCTTTCTACGGTGTTCCAATGATGTCAAAGAGTGAGTGAGTGTGGCGTCACCCACCAGGCGAATGGCTCTTCTCTGGATGGAATCTAAGATAGCATCAGCGTATGTTTTGGTGCTGAACAGAACAGATTGGTCAGATATCATTCAAAATTGGTATCTGGTGGTTTTCGAGGTCAGGGATTATGATTTTTTATCAAAATTAGGAAATTCGAAATGGCGGATCCAATATGGCGGACGAGTTTTGTAATTATGGTCAGATTCTATTCAAAATTGGTATCTGGAGGTCTTAGAGGTCGTAGATAATTATGAATCATTTGTCAAAATGGGGAAATTCAAAATGGTGGATCCAATATGGTGGAAGAGTTTTTTAATTATTATGATCAGATTCTATGTAAAATTGGTATCGGGGGGTTTTCGGAGTCGAAAATAATGATCCTTTTATCAAAATTTGGAAATCCAAGATGGCAGATTCAATATGACTGACGAGTTTTGCAACTTAATCCGATTCCATTCCAAATTTGTATATGGGGGATTTTGGGATGGGAGATTATGATTGTTCATCAAAATAAGGAAATTGAAGATGGAGGATGGCAACTGAGTTTTGTAGTTATGATCCGATTCTATTCAAAATTTGTATCTGGGTGTTTTCGGGGTCGGAGAAGAATTAGAAAACAAATGAATATAAGTATGTTGATAAATATTTTACTAAAAAAATATTTTCTGGAAATAATTGTATATAGCAGAACAACGTTTGCCGGGTATCAGCTATTGTAATAAATATTACTTTGAAAAACTAATGAAACACCTTTTTATAGATAGCCATACTAAAAAGAAGTGAGTAGAAAATAAAGAGTAGTTTAAAAAAATGAAGAGGTATAGAGAACCGAACTAAAAAGAACTAGAAAATAAATAGAGTAGTTTGAAACGGCCTAGAATTTGTCACTGAATTATAATTATATAAGTAGACCTGAAAATTTAAACATACAAATTCAGCAGAATTTCTTCAATTCTATTCATGAGATCGATAATTATGTCAGCATGGCACAGTTGTGGAACAAACTTCAAAAAGCTTTGTTGATCTGTGTCAAAAGTTCAGGTTATTTCACTCTAAAACTCATGCAAAAACATTCGTCTCAGAACTCTCAGAGTACAGTTCTCAGATTTTGGATCCATTGATATGGCGATATTCACAGAGGATAATATCGCCACGGCAACAAAACAAAACTGAGCGAGAAATCGTTATATGTCTCTCTCCCTCCCGCGGCGAACCGGGGGGATATTCATTGGTCGCGCGGTGATTCCCCGTCTTTCCGCAGTCCGCCACGTGCCCTTTGAATTGCGTGAACTTCAGATGAACTTCAAACTAACCGGCATATAATCAATAATTGAAAAGCCAGTGTTGCAAGCTGCTGCAAATGATATGTCGCAAAAATTCATAAGAATGGGCAGAAAAGCGAGGCAACAGGAAAGTCAGCCACATACGAAATATTTGAAAATATAGCAGCCGCTTTTTTTTCGAGACATTTGGAGACGTTATCGAACATCCAGTTCATGTTTTAGAGAATTATCGTAGGCAGATACTTCATATTCCACTTACATCTTCTTTGGGGAAGATTTTTGAAATTCAATGAATTCCGTGATATTAAAATTTTCTTTGAAATATATACAGGGTTATTCATTCAAAACGGTCAATGTGTGAGCTAGAAATAGTAAACATCAGAATATCAAGATTCAGCCTCACATCTCACATATCACATAGAAAATGTTGTTAGTTTTGGAGAAACAGGGTGTACAAGGAAAATATTTTATTTTGAAATTCCTCATACAATAACTTTGTGAGTTTTTCATTATAATTCGATTTTTAAATGATTTAAAAAAAATTAAAACAAAATGGATTGTGAGATATAAAAAGCATATGATGGGAAATCAATTTCTCACCGTTATGTCGAAGACCGAAACCAGGGAATCCTGGAAACTTTGGAACGATATAATCACACTCACACTATATATGCACTGTTTTATCACTATCAAACAGAATTTTTATCAACTCGACAAACTTTATTACCTAAAAACATTCGCTGTCTAAGATAGACTAACAAAAACTTTTGAGATGGTGTTCGCTTGAATCTCCAAATTTTGACAAACGATTCAAAATCTCCGACCCCTGAAACACCAGTAAAAATTTTGAATAGAATCGGATAATAAAATTAGAAAACTTAAAATTGTCCGTTATATTGGATCTGCAATCCTGAATTTCCCAATTTTGACGATAGAATCATAATCTCCGACCCCAAACACGCCTATATATATAAATTTTGAATAGGATAGAATCATCATCACATAACTCGTCCGCCATATTGAATCCGTCATCTTTAATTTTTTCATTTCGGGATTCATAATCTCCGACCCCAAAAAACCCCAGATACAAATTTCAAATGGCATAGAATCATAATTACGAAACTCGTGCGCCATATTGGTGGAGCCATGATGAAAGAATCATAATCTCCGACGCCGAGAACCCCCAGACACCAATTTTGAATAGAATGGGATCATAATTATTATAAAACTCGTCAGCCATCTTCAATATCCTAATTTTCACGAAAGAATCATAATCTCCGACCCCGAAAACCTCCATATACCAATTTCGAATAGAATCTAATCATAATTACAAAATACTACATAATATAAGATGAGATGGGATACTGCACCCTTCAAATTTATTGCTATTCATTGACCTCGCGATAACGGGACACGGAACGGGTCGTGACGATGACGCGAAATCCAATGTTTTTCTCCACCCAAAAATGTGCTCAACGCGCCAAGAAGTTCTCACTTCGAAAAAATTGTTTTTTTTCATGAGTGCAATTATGATCGAAATTTGTATTTCAGCAAGCAGGTCTGAATTAGAGAACATGAAATTTGAATCAAGGATTTCTTTCATTCTACACACTGTATATATCAATATAACCCTTATATCAGTAATAGCAGTGTGAATTCGTAAGAATGAAGATATTTGAAACTAGGCAATCGTCTACGTATATACCCTATCCTATACAGAAAACACGAAATTTCTATTTATAGCCATCTGAACTTGATAAAAAATCTTGCACACATTATTTCTGAATAACACAGACTATTTTGAGTATTTTGCCCTGAACAATGATTTCGATCCCCATCCTTGGAAGTTTTTCTGGCGACGCCAATAATGATAAGTTATATTAGTAGACTATTTGTGAAGACAGTTTCAAAAATGACTCATGACATAAATTTTCATTGTGGCGAGATAAGTGGAATCATGTTGAGCAGGCCCGTGGAGCAGTAGCTCTGGCAACACTGCACGTACATAATACAATTACCTACGATTGCATTCAATTGTGTGCCACCTATTGGTGACCTGCTGTAACAGACGAAATCGAAGAACTCTACAATAGCTGTGAAAGCTGTAATTTAATTATTTTATTCCGATTTCGACATCACACTGACACCTAGAAATAGTTGTTGAACTAGTATATATATATAGGCTATATTCGGTCGGAAAGCTGTCGCGAAAGGCCCGCCTTAAGGTAGAAGTAAAGGTAACAATTTTGCGTTTCTCAGCTGTAAGATGGCGCTAGTGCGCTGGGTGTTACTTAATTTATGCAACTAAAATTACACAACCCCTCCCTCCCGACACACTTCTGGTCGGTAATTTCTGCAGAAACCTTTCCTAGAACATAGATAGCCCGTACAGCTTTCTACTTGAATCCCTACCAAAATCGTGCCGACTGCAGAGCCCGCGTAGCCAATGAATAAAGTGTTGCCAAAACTCCAAAACGTCGTAGAATTGCGACATTAAAGATTCTCGTTATGAATTAAACATAAAACGGATATTCTGGAAGTTAATAGACGATTCTCACAGTTTTCTGTGATATTCATGAATGAAAATGTATTTGAAAATTAATTACCGACCTGGATGTTTGGAAGACAGGGAGAGCGTATATTCAATTATTTTTATTTTCCACACAGAAAAAAACTTCCATTCAAAGAAATATGTATCTGGAGAAATTGTGATTTGAGATATAGCCAAGTAAATATTGTCCTGAAACAAAATATGTTCTTGTTATATAATTGTTCGAATACCAGGTACTTGTAAAAAATAAGTTTTTCCTATATTAATTCATCACAAGATCTTATTTAGCTCCACCTGTTATTTCTATCTAGATTTATTCATTATTTTTTTCCCAATTATTCCTATACGGACAAAATTTTGCAAGTGAAATTTAACACATTTCTAGTCGTCCGATCGACTTGAGGTGTTCATAATTCTGGTGACACTATACACATACAGTGAGGGGCAGAATTATGGAATTAATTCATTTATTCAAGAATTGGCGAATTTGGAGAGAAATCTCGAAACAAGCCGATCTCAATTTTCAAATTATGATTTTGTGTTTGATATATCATACTAGTGATCTTATCCATCTGGGCGTGATGACGTAATCGATATTTTCTTAAATGATAATAGGGGACTTGTGATAGCTCATTCGAAAGCTTATTGAATTTTCTATTCAGTGATATAAACTGTAACATAATTATTCATACAGGGTGGCCAAAAATATTTAATTTTTAATTAAATTAATTTATTCCAGAATATCAGAATAACTCTGGAGACAAATCTCAAAATAGGTCGATTCTTATTTTCAGATTATGATTTTGTCATGATCATACTAGTTACCTTATCCATCTGCGCCTGATGACGTAATCGATGATTTTTTAAAATGAGAATAGTGTTCTTATTCGAAAGTCTATTCAATTCTCTTTCTACTGACAATCAAAATTGTACATATATAGATAGACCACAAAATTAACAAGATTCATGAAATAGAATTAGATTGGAATTTCGTAATATAACTCCAGAAATGATCCATACAATATACGAGAAAAATGTCTTCCTCGGGTGGCAATTTAAACATTTAATTTGAGAGGATAGCAATTTTTTATTTGTCAAACAACGAAAATTTTTTTCTTTTTACTGACATTATTACAATTGTAAAGTATGGTAAAGTATTTGCAAAAGAATGGACACATAATGACACGAAGACACTGCGAGCACTGGAAAACGAATATCTAATGGTGAATCCTTGTCTTGAAAAATGTCAAATAATGGTAATTATCTGGGAATAAAATGTTTTAAATGAATTTCATACCTAGTTCTTGTTGTAAAAATTGATTTCATTTGAGAATTGTTTATTTTGACCACCGTCCCTAAATAATTATGTTGATGTTTATTACACTGAATATAGAATGGCATAATCCTGCAAATGAGCTATCACACAACCCTCATTCTCATATAAAAAATCTTCGATTACGTCATCACATCCAGTTGGATAAGGTCACTAGTATGATAAATATCAACCACAAAACCATATAGTTCAAAAATATTACCTAATCCAGAATGGCGGCTTCGAGTAGAGCTGTTTTTTCAGTGTATTTTATCTATTCGCGGATGGGGAATGAATCTTGGGGGAGCCATTCATTTTTATATGTGGTCAGTGAGACCGTGATTGTTCCCGTAACGTCAAAATAATATTGTTTCACGCGGAATAGTTGAAGTTACTCCTATCATTGTTTGTGTTTGTGATCATCATATAGTGGATAACGGTTTGAATATTTAATAGAACAATTTTAGTGTGTTGGAATTTTTTGAAAAATGCCTCGAATCTTTGTGAAGAATTCGCGACGCGGTTTGCATCTTAAAAGGTAAATGTTTCATTGTCAATATCGATATTAACTAGTTAATGTACCTACTTCATTGACTTTTATTACAGAGAACACAAAAATACGGAGGATGAGCAGGTTCAAAAAAAGATTTCATGTGCTGCTAGGCTCGCTGCTAAGTGAGTTTAATTAGCTTGTAGATACGTACCTATATGGTAGATATAAAAAAATTAGAAAGACAGAAACTGCTGAAAATGCTGGTTTTGGGGTCGTAATGATTCAAAAATGATAATTATCAACAGACATTGTGAAAATTTCAAGTGATTTAGATATACCTGTCATGTCCTATACCCTTCTATACCTAACACTGTGACCTAACTACCGCCCTTCTTATACATCCAGTTCACAGATCAATCGAACGAAAGAACGTTGATAATAATTACTGGTAATACCTATTAGGGTTCAAAGAACGAGAAGACGGGTCACTCAAAAAATCGTCAGTCGGCGTGGTTCAGCCTGTGGTTCAGCCACACCCGAGCATTTTTTGCAATTCCTAGAAGTGAGCCGGTAGGCTGAATAATAATATACAGGGTGTCCGGAAATAACTTTCGACAAAATTCAGGGATGATTCTACATGATAAAATATTGATTTTTTTCCGGACCTGCGTCCGGAAATGCATAGTTTTTATAAACATCTCAAATCACTAATATGCTTTGGTCGATTTCGTTAAAATTCAGCAGTGCTGTTTCTTGAAATGAGGAAAATATTTAGCCATGATGGGATTTATTAAGTACATAATTTTTTGGAAATAAATTCTTCTTCTGGAAATAAAAATGGGTATTTCTATTCACAGAAACTAGTAAAAATTGAATGAAATTGAATATTTATTCGTTTTAATGATATATTCATAAAAGTTTGACAAACTCTTTAGTCTTTTTTGTCATGTAGAAACACCCCAAATTATTCGAACCGTATTTTCGGACACCCTGTATATAAATGTTTCAATTTTTTGACCTAAATAGATTCAATATTTTCTCCGCCATTGTTCATTTTTTACAAGATGCCGTCATCAGATTTTCGATCCGACGTTTCGTTTTTCCGTAACTATCATCAAATAATACTGATGATGATTTTCTTGTCCGAAACGTCGAATAAATTTGAAGTGCAATGTCGTTGGATTTAGAATTACAATTAGAGTACTTCAGGTTCTAAACTAACTTTTACGACTATTTATAAAAACAATGTTCATGGTGGTTGCTCGTATACGAAACGTTAGATCAAAAATCTGAGCAGAACAGAAAAAGTGGCAATGGTAATGTGAAATTCAGTTTATCATATCACTTCAAATGAAGTCAGGAGAAAAATAAAAACGAATTCGCGGATTTTTCGGAGTATTCGGAATTCGTGAATTTTCAAGGCGTCATTTTGATGTGCATCAAATTGCGCAACTTTTTCCTGATTCAACAAACTTCGTATCTGTTATGATTTCCGAGATACAAATGATACGCTTCGAATTTGGGATACACTGTACATCGTCCATATAGTTTGCCCCTTCAATATCAGCATATTTATTATGCATCCTAATGAATACTGACATGTTTCTCCTCTCCTGATACTTGTAGAATGAAATATCATTAAATAATCAGAAAATGCAAGTTCTGAATACTTCTCTGATTCTTTTGTTTCCCACCTAGATATTAAAAACGAAATCAAAAATATTCTTAAAACAGTATAAACATCAAACTATCAATCATTTTTATTTTCATAAATACCTAGGCACTGAAATTCTATTATTTTCGTCTTACGTTATACACTGTTGATGACCCCAGAACAAGTCGAAACGGCTGCTCACTGTTATTCAATTTTCTATACCTACTATAATTTTCATTTGAAAATATGAATTCAGATTAGTTAATTATTTGAAAACTCGATGAAGTTTCTCAAACCAGCATTACCTACCAAAAATAAGAACGAACCCCCTCGGCGACAAAAAAAAGTCTCGTCGTAATATAACTTGAGCATGAAACGAAAATAGCCGAACGCCGAACGGTGTACACTGAGAGAAAACTTGAGTTATCATAATTGGAAATCTGATAACCGTTATTACGATATCTGCAATAAATAGGGGACAGATGTGTTCATTTGCTACCATAGATGAAGTGAATTTTCAGGTGACTTGTAGTTATGGCAGCTTATTCAATTTGCAAACTTGTATAAAAACACCGCTGCTGAATAACTACTACTTGTCCTAGTTTCTATGATAACACAGAATGTCGAATAGGAATTATTCCCATAATATGTTGGAGCAGAACTCTCCACTCTACAGTGGTTATTAGACTATCGACATAAAACAGCATGTTTTTATTACTGGCACAACCATCTTGAGGTAACGCAGTAATACGTCTCATTTTATTATAGTTATCTGATATCTGCATGAAACCTGACATTTTGACATGCTATTGTAATATAGCTCATTTTCAACAGTTATCTCAATATTTTTCTACTGTAGTATATTCATCAAACAGTGGTAATAAGGTTATCTAATCAACATTATTGTGAAACCGCGTGCTTTGAATTACTGCAATGAAATTAAATATCCTATCCACACTATCACTTTTCATGATCCAAAGTTATTGTTTTCAAAAAAACAAAAAAATACGTTAAGTCTCTGAATTGAAATATTTGGGTATCTGTCGAAGTTTTTTGACATTACTCATTGATTTTCTCGGAGAAATATCATCTATATGCATTACTGACGAATTTATTAAGAAATGAGAAGTTGAATACTTATATTTACCCTTCCTTCGGAGTTATGATGAGAATTGTCAATAAAACTTCCCTAACAGAAACCCAGATATTTTGATTCAGAATCTGATCGATCATTTTGTTTTTGAAATAAACCAATTTTAGGCCGTGAAAAGTGGGTATGGAGAATACTTTTTTCATTGCAATAATGCAATGCACGGTGTATTCCACAGATCGGTTCACAGCCAGCACTAAAACAAAACTTTGCTACATCACACAAATTCACCTACAAGACACGGCTCTATCGATTCGGACGATCGAAACCATTGAACAATAATTGAACACGGGCACCCATGACCGAGAACAGCAGTGAAATGAACGCGATCTGTATCTTTGTCAGCCCCAATACTAATGAAACACTAGAGCGAAATGAGCCGAATTACGATTGTCGAATGATTGCCTAATAACTGTCATACATGTGAATTGCTAGAGTTATTGGTCAACGTACAATGCTAGAAACCCAAACAGCTATGATTATTGGGTCAAACATTATCTGAATTCACCAATGAGCATAATTCACAAAACGAGCTATGTCAATAAAAAATCTAAATAGACTGGAATTTATAAAATTCTCATAATGTCATAACACACCTGCGTTATGATGGTAGCAAATGTCCATTCAAGGGTATTACAATTGAGTTGAGAAATCGCTTTTTATAATTACAGAATGGAGAGAATACTGTTGTAATAATAAAATGATCAGGAATAGGAGATTTTCTTATAATGGTTATTACAATCAGAGCTGGTAGATATTTTTAATATCCAGTTTCTCTCAGTGTAGATGTAGACATATTTCGAGCGAATATTATTCCATTATGTTTATAATATTTTCCTGTATTAGGGTCCAATTAATAAGTGGTCAAGTAAACAAAGCTGCTATGAACATATCTATGTTTGACACACCCGGAACGTTCTGAGTTCGAATTTCGATGGAAGAATTTTTTTTTTATTTTTTTTTCAACCATATTTGCTCTGATTGGTCTCTATCATTTCCTTCCTCTTTTGGTTATTTCGTTTTTTGAGTGGAAAAAAAATAATAATAACGTACTTGAGGACATAATTGAGTTAAAGTTATAGTTCGTTGTACGGAGTATTTTTTTTATTCATTTATCCATCAAAAATCACCAAAAATCGACCTAGAAAATGTCGAAAATGTATGGACAGGTGAAAGTTCAGTTATGGAATAGCTTCAGCTAGTTTTTTTGTTAATAATATGCAACAAAAACAAATACATATAGTCAACAGATTATATGACACATCACTATATCCACGTTCGGGTATTCTCGTTTCATGCTCAAGTTATTACGGAGAGACTCTTGTGGTGATAAACTCTACATACATTCGTATTTTAAGCGTGGTTTTTAAAAAGTTTTTTTTATATTTTATTTTCTACTCTTCCATCTTGTTGATTTTAAATGCCATTTCATCACATTCAAACTGTGTTGGAACATAGTCCGATATTTTGGAGCTGTCATCTTGAATGTTTCAATTTTAACAAAAGAATCATAATCTCCGACCCTGATCACCCCCAGATACCAGTTATGAATCGAATCGGACCATAAACAAAAAACCATATCGGATCCGCCATATTCAATTCGTCAATTTTGACAAAAGAACTATATAATCTCATCCCACCCCGTAAACCCCCAAATACCAATTTTGAATCGAATCGGACTATAAACACACAAAGCTTGTACACTATAAATGGAGCCGCCGTCTTGAATTTTTCAATTTCGACACAAGAATCATAATCTCCGACCTCGAAAACCCCCGAATACCAATTTTGAATACAATCGGATCATAATTGAGAAACTCGTCCGCCATATTGGAGCCGCCATCTCGAAATCTTCAATTTTGACAAGAGAATCATAATATCCGACCCGGAAAACCACCAGATACCAATTTTTAATAGAATAATCGGATTATAATTTAGAAACTCGTCCACTATATTGAATCCGCCATCTTGAATTTTGTAATTTTGACAGATGTATCGTGATCTCCGATCCAAAAAACCCTTATATACTAATTTTCAATCAAATCCGACCATAAACACAAAACTCGTCCGCCATATTGGAGACGCCATCTTCAATTTCTCAATTTTGATAGGAAAATCGTAATCTCCGATCACGAAAACCCCCCGATACCAATTTTGAATAGAATCGGATCATAATTACAAAACTCGTCCACCATCCTCCATTTTGTTTTTTTTTTCTTCAACAATTCCATAATGCATGGCCAGCGGAATTATAAACACCTGCCAAATTTCAAGTAGGTAAATACTTAGATACATACAGTCAGTAAATTAGAGGTATTACCTACCTATCCAGTTCATTTGAAAGTCCATATTGTGCAAATATTCGAATAAGTATGTATATTTTTACGTATCAATTCAGATATTCAACGAGACATTATTTATTATCCCTCCATTTTCCAAATAACTTTCCCAGATTCCAAAATTGAAACTACAAATGCCTAGATAGTCGCACAATAATTCCTAGAAACAAATCGGTTCACCAATATCGGTCATCTCTCTCTAGAAATGTTGGCAACACTGTATCTAAATAGCACCAGAACGACATGCATTTGTTGCGATCCCCAGTGGCGAGTAGCGATACTATCTTATGTTGAAATCACATCCTAAATGATTATAACTATTTCCAGCAGAGGCACCACGTCCTGGAGCATTATCTAGATTTATGAGAATTTCTGTCTGAATTCATACAAGTCGAGTTTAAAAATATAATTAAATATTTTCCTTGTCTGCAAAGTGATTTTAATTGTTCTCATATGTTCAATATTGTATAATCAATCAAAGTAAAGCAAACTTTTTCGCTGGTGTTGATATTATGACAAGTTTTTATAAGTTTTTCATCATAGTGAAAAATCTGTGAATTCAAAAATTATGAAAAAAATCTGGATTATTCAAAATGGCAATATCAAACTTTCTCAAGATTTTGAAGAAAATCTGTCGATCAGTTTTTGAGAAAAGTCGAAAAAATGGTGTTTATAATTTTTTTCGAAAAAACCAGTCGACAGATTTCTTTCAAAATCTCAGAATAGATTGAAATTGCCATTTTCAACATCCCAGATTTTTTTCATGCTCTTTGAATATACCGTTTTTTTTTTGGTGGGTTTACTTGTACCTTAATATGTCACCAGGACTGCGGAATCAATTTATTTTCACCTTTCATCGCTAAAATCGCGTTATCATTTGGAGTTCGTAGGGAGAATTTATCATGCAAATGAAATGCTGGTGACAGAAATCGGAGATCTTAGGATATGTGCGGGTATGAATGCGGATGTAATACGCGTCTTCCTAATGAATTTAGTGCTTATGATATATTGTGAGCTCGCTTGGAATATATGAGGTCTCTCGTTCCATGCGAAATAGCTATATAATCCACTACTACTAACAAAAAAGCAAAATCTTCTGATAGTATATTAAGACCACAGGTTAAGAAGGGGGAATGTCACAATATAGTGGAAATTGACTTGACACCGTCATCTGATAGCCAAACCACTATATTTCGCTATGAAGATTTATCTCTGAAATTTTCCGAATTACACCTTTTTTTGCTCAATCCTTGCAGATCACCAACTTTCCGAATTTATCGAGAAACAATTTTCTAATGAAATAAACTGAAACCAATTATCATTCTCATTAAACACAAAATTATAAATTGGGATGACTGCTTAATACCGTGTATTGCCTCCTCTAGCAACTCTAAGAACTTCAAATCTACGAGGCATACTGGAAATTAAGTTGCTTATCGTTTCCATTGGTTTACGATCCCATTCTTCCACTAATGCATCTGCCATTTCTGCGAGACTTTCCGGAGACCTCTCGCGAGAACTTACCCTTCTGGCTAATTCATCCCACAAATGTTCTATAGAATTCATATCGGGGCAGTCCATTGTAATGTGGTAATACCAGTAGCTTCTAACAAGTTTCGCACTATTGCTGAGGTGTGTGGTCAGGCATTATCCTGCATCAATATAAAATTATTGCCCACTAACTATGCATAAGGTAAGACATACTGCTCTAGAATGTCAATGTGAATTCGGGCATTCATCGACTGCCTCACCAGAAAAACATGAAGGGGTGTCTTTCCATTCATTGAAATCCCTCCCCACACCATAACGGACCCACCATTGAAACTCTCGCATTCTGTTATTAAATTTTGATTAAACCGTACACCATTTCTTCTCCACACTCTTTTTCTTCCATCCACCATGTCAAGGCAAAACCTTGACTCATCCATAAACAAGACATTCGACCACACAGGAATATTCCACTGTCCATAATTTTCAACAAAATTTCTTCCAGCAGCATGATGTTCGGGCAATAATTTGGGACCTTTTGCAGGACTTCAATTTTTTAAATTAACTTCTTTCAGACGTTGCTTACTTACTGCAACATCACGAATTTGGCGAAGATCTTGCTGAACATTTACCGCAGTATTTGATCGATTCCGTTAAATCCGCAATCTCAAGAAGCGATCATCTCTTGGAGAAGTTTTTCGGGGGCGACCAGAACCGACCCTCCGAGCGGTGCTTACTGTTTGTCCGTACTTGCGGATTGCTCCACGAGCAGTTGCTTCATGAACTCCCACTGCATGAGCGGCGTAACGTTTACTACGCCCATCGTTCACTAACGCAACTAATCTTGCTACTTGTTCAGGATTTATTCGAGGCATTGTAAGTAATTTTAGCCAATAAAACATGACACTTAATTATTGACACAACGACAAATGGTCAAATATGGAGGCATACAACAAATTAGTTGCTATGGCAACGGCATTTGTTTCTTTGAAGACAATGTGATCCTACCAGAGTACAACCCAATCAATTTTGAGTACTCTGATCCTTCAATAAATTTAATTTGTGGGATAAGCGTATCAGCAAAAAAGCTGTAATTCGGAAAATTTTAGAGATGAATCAATGAATGAAAAAACAAAATGCTCGCAAAAGAAGTCTTTTTCGTACCGGGTGTGAGCACTTTTTATACCATTACTCAATTAACACACAGGGTGAGTCAGAAATTAATAATAAATCATGGTTCGAGTTATTCCACCACCATCAAGGAGGCTTTGAGAAAATTTTCACCCCCTTAATTTTTTTTTTTCAAGAAGATAGGTCAAATATCAAGTGCGGCACTTTTTTTGGAACTGAGTGTATATACAAGTCATTTGAATAACTGTATTACTCCGAATATCCCGAAAATAGGTACCGCTTACCCCTTGATTAAAAATACGAATCTGAGAGTTAACAATAGAGGAAACCCCTATTATAGTCCCGTTCGCTGTATGTTCGCCTAATCAAGACTGGCCTTTGTCAATACAACTTGTATTTTTGTGATTGAGTGAATCTAAAATTGCATTTTCCTTTTCAAGCATTTCATCATCGAATGGGATACGGTCGATAGAACAGCGAGTTTCAATGGAAAAAATCTCAATTCGGACATGCGACAAAGAAGGAATCATGCCATTTCAAGTGGACTAGATTTTTTGATTGTAAAATGTAATGTAGGGACACTGTTTTCACATATTTCTTCAAGATTATATCAAGAATGATGAAGACAAAATTTCTTTTGAAAAATAAGAAGTACAAACTGAACAACTGTGAATCTTGTCCTCCTAAGGTGTGGAAAATTCAACTACCGCCAGATTCACGAACATCATTTATGCTAACGCTAACTATATATTAGAAGAAAATCATAACTTCGATGGCATTTTCGAAATTGTATATACAGAAAAGTGCACAGCACAAAAAGGGCTGTTACTACTGAATCATTCGAAATCGGATTTTGAAATTTGGTGGTTAGCAAAGATACCAAATTGCTCATCTATTGGCCTAACAATATTTGTCCTATCACTTGTAATACTGCAATGCCTCAACTTAATTTTCATATGTTCATCATTTCCTTATTCTTCCATACATTGGTTGGAAATGTATGGTTTGAATGAAAAAAAAAAAACTGGTATGAGTGTAGACTATTCCTATCAACAGCATGTTTGCTAATTTATTTATTAGATATTAGTATTCTGATGGGCATGCATGTATATAGATCTCATTATCATAAACACATGATTATTTTTGTAAAAACTTCACAAACGATAAGATTCCCAAAAAATTCTCAATCACACGACTTGTTTCTCTAACACAGTAGCTTCATCAGGTCAAATACTGGTACAATGAAAACATTTTTTCATAGGGACGTCACCATTACGTCCATTTTTCTTACGCGTTGAACCTGTGAACAGAATGTATAATCTGAACTCATTCCATTAAGCCTCACATTGTATATACAGGATGACCTAACGAAAACGGAACAGATTGAATAACTCCTAGGAATATGTTTGTTAAGAAAAAACCGCTGAAATACGTTTCAATTCAGGGGTTCCTATTATATTCTAACTGCCATGATTGTGTCAATTTCCACGCGGAAGTTTTTTCTTATGGTGTTCCAGAGAAGTGAATGAGTTTGTGAACGAGGCATCACCCACGAGACGAATTGCCCTTTTGTGGACAGGATCCAACAGTTTCATTGTATGCTTGGGTGCTGCACTCCAACTATGGGAACAGTGTTCTAAGACAGGTCAGATCTGTGCCTTATAGATCATAAGCAGCTGACTGGAAGTGAAACAGGTCCTGGCCCGAAACAGAAAACCAAGTTTTTGGGATGCACTTTTAGCAATTGATCTCACGTGATTTTCCCAAGGAAGGTGATTGCTGATAGTAGTATAGAAATGGATGTCTTCATAGGTATGGTTACTCCTGAAAAACTCATGTTGGGTACAGTGAGATCGGATTTTCTAAAGAAGAGGCATGCTTGTGTTTTGTATGCATTAAATTTCACCAAGTTATTAGATCCCTATTCGAGAATTATTGTTGCCATATTCATGTTTTCAACATTTCTTCCTCGTTCGTTTCTGATTTGCCTTGCTGGTCTTGGAGCCCTGGAAGAGAAGGCGGTATGAAAGGTACTATCATCCGCGAACCTGATGTGTACTGGACATGAAGTTGTTTCCAACAAATCGTTGATATGGAGTAGACATAGTGTTGGTGCTAGAATTGATCCTTGTGGAACACCAGCATTTATGATAAAGAGTCAGTTGAAACTCCGTCGACCACTACATGGAGATACATGTTTGAGAGAATACTAGCTAGCAGAGAACATAGCTGGGGAGGCAAGCCATAAGATGGAAGCTTGGTATGGAGTCCGTGGTGCCTTGCGGAGATATCAAGTGCTACGGCTAAGGCTCCACCATATTTTTCAATAGATTGCTGCCATATATATGAGACGTAAGTCAGCAGGTCACCAGTTGATCTCTGATAACGGAAGCCATATTGCCTATCGTTGATAATACCTGAATGTTTCAGTGCCATCGGTCTGTAGTTGCTAGGTAAATAGGGTCTTTTTGCCTTTTTTAGGAACTGGTTGTACTCCTGCAATTTTCCAGTTGAACGGGAATATCCCCAATTTGTAAGAGTAGTTAATTATTTGAATATCAAACAGTATTATTGAAAACAAAGAAATTAGTTGGTAAAAAATCGTTTGTTTTTTGTTAATGACTGTTTTGGGAAGGCTTGGGTAATATCTAATGATATTTCATAACATCAAATGAATTACGTTAATATTAAACTAACGAGGCCTGAATAAATCGATTTATTAACAACAAATAGTGTTTTCCTTCAGTGTCTTTGCAAGGAAATATGAGATTGTTTCACGAAAAGAAACGTTTTTCTCTGTGTACACAGTAAAAAAGGAATTGTTGAATCAAGCAAAATTTAATTGAATGGAGCAAATAAAAGTGTCATATATGCACGACAAAATATAATCTTGAAATGAGTAAATCTATATCTTGTTTCAGAGCGAATTTGAAGTTTGAATCAAGTAAATATGTCTCGCATGAACTCTGGATCTTCTTCGATCAAGCACATCCATGAATTGTTTAAAAAGAGATATTGAATTGGCTCAAAAAATCATTTTGTTCGATTCAAAAAATCATTTTGTTCGACAAATTGTTTTGTTGAACCATATTCAATATTCGGAAATTTTCTGAAATTTCACATAAATAGAATAAACAAAACTAGGAAACTAGTCGACTCCCAGCATAGATCTCAAGTCTTTATTTCTCCTTAGCTGATGGAAAACTATTTCGGATTGCTAATCATCCTAAGTCCGATTTATCCAGCTGATATTCCAAACACGAAGAATCAGGCTTCACGTATATAATGAATTCGAGGAAGGCACAGACGAGGCGAAATGATCGCCATCTAGAGGCGAAAATTTAAGTTGATGTAGAATGAACAAAATATTTCATTGATTTCACATATTTCGTTGCTCTATTCAAGCAAATGATCCGTTCGAAACGAGTTTATTGCTACATCGGAATAAGAAAACTAGTATGTTATTTCAAAGATATAATCCCATCAAAATGATCATTGTTTGATCAAATCAACGAAATGTGTATAGTTGAATCAACACATTATTTTGGATCGACATAATTTGTTTTTGAACAAACCATATATTTTGTTGATGATGGAATTGATATTATACTGTTGATTCAATTAGCCTACATTCTTGATTTGAACAAGCTGCTTCCATGGAATAATCATGTATCTGGTTAATTCAACAAAAAAATTGCTCAGCCCTACAAAAATAACTCGAGCATGAATAACATGTTGATGCAACAAATCCTTTTTTTCCGTGTAGTTTCCAGAAAAATAATTCGTGTCACCCATTAATTTCCATCGTTTCTCTCGGAAAGCACTTGCATTTTCCCGATAATTGGAGGTATGGTTATTCTCGAATTTCATTGTAGTTGCAGAAGAATAATTTTCCATTGAAGTAGATGGAACGAACACAAGGAAATAATGCACCGGAGGCATTCTTTTCAGAAAATAGCAGCCACAGTTCTTTCTTGGAGTGAATCTCTGGAGGACGCGCTATACTCCCCCAACAATGCTCCTGTTTCCATCGAAAAAGCTCGTCGTTGTATGACTTTTACGTTTCTTCCTAGAGCTTTGAAAGAACAAAGCTCATTCTGGATGCTTTCACGTTATTCAACCGTTATACTGAGGACGATAATGGCGTTTTATATTACGGTCGGATTGGAATGTTTTGGTCGGTGCTATTTTATACCAAAGTTATTTAGTATTTTCAATTTGAGTACTATCATAATTATTATTTCGGAGGAATTACTGTTTTAAATACACTCTTCGACAATAATTTCCGGACAAAGAAAAGGACCCCGCACACTTTCTCTATATAAATATGGCGTACTGTCGAATTTTCTGAATTTCTGGTGTATTATAGTACCCAACCTAATGATCGAATATGCCAAGTCCCAATCCGATCCTATGACTAGTTTTTGAGATACAGGGTGTTGAAGTTGAGGAATGCCCTCTTTTCATCCCATATCTCCAACAAAAAACAAATGAATCAGAATTTTCTGCTTGCAGTTTTTCAGTTCAACTTTTAGGTAGAAGAACCGTTTACAGAATCAACCAGAGCTGATCTTTCTCACAGGGTGATTCACACCTGAATTATTTTGTAATTTTCAATTTCTAAATATCGACACTACAACTTGATGAAAATAAAAAAAATTATATTATCATCGATATCTTCTTCTTACATTAAACGGATTCATTATATGTATTGATTATACATGGTGATTCGTGAATGCTGATGTTTAGAAATAAAGTTTATTGAGCCACCTCGTAGTATTGGGTTGATTTAGGGTATCGATTATAATTTTTGAGGACACATTATGATGATGCATTTCTTGGTATACAGAATGATTTATTGATTGAAAAAATTGCAAACTACAAACAAATATCAGAAAACCACTGTTTTTTTCATCACCCCCCAATTCTTAATTGATACCTTAATGAGATGAAGAATTTTCAGCTCCTTGCTATAACTAGTTTCCCATATATTGAATATAATAAAAGTGATTACCCACTCAGATTAAATACCTACTGCTTCGAAACGAAAATATTACTTGTAAAAGATATTACTCTTACTGAGATATTTCCATTGGAGATTTGAAGGGATAACAAATTATACAGTATACAGGGTGTCTGCTACACTATATACTCTATATAGCCGGTGATTAACAAGTTCAGAATGTACGTCACAGCCCCGAAAATTAGAAATTGCTTTAATTTGAGAATGAAACCGAGTTGGACTTTATCGGTCGCCATTCTTTACTTCGTGGACATAAAACTGGAGCGTTCCGAACTTATTTTATAAAAATTCATCTGAAGAAAACTTCCCCATTACATCCTGTGTAAGGCGCAAGAGCAAGCTCAATCCAAAGAATGTTTTGGCATCAGGAAAATCACGTGAAAAAGATGAAGAAGACGATTCCCCTAACGAGCTCAAAGTCTCCAAATTGATTGATCCCCACATCTATCACGTTATAACACCTGGCTGCAGACGAAGGGTGGGTTCATAGGGTGGGTTTCACTAGAGTCTAGCTATAGCACCATAGCGAGGTAATATTGGGATAATTGTTGAAAATGAGCTTTATCACAATAGCATGTCAAAATGTCAGGTTTCATTCAGATATCAGATAAATATAATAAAATGAGACGAAATATGTACTGCGTTACCTCAAGATGGTTGTGCCAGTAATGGAAACAGGTTGTTTTATGACGATTGTCGAATAACCACGGTAGAGTGGATTTGTTACTACAACATTTATATGGGAATAATTCCTATTCGACACTCTGTGTTATCATAGAAACTAGAACAAGTGGTATAGTTATTCAACAGCGATGTTCATACAAGTTTGCGAATTGAATATGCTGTCATAACTACAAACCACCTGAAAATCCACTTCATCTATGGTAGCAAATGAAAACATCTGTCCTCTATTTATTGCAGATATCGTGATAACAGTTATCAGATTTCGAAGTATGATTAGTCAAGTTTTCTCTCAGTGTGGCTCGCTGCTCGCTAAATACGAGTATGAATATGGAAAAATTGTTGTGAAATGATACATGAAGCAACTGCTTTCCTAGTTGATACTGTGATGACCTCAAGTAGTTAATTTTATTGAAAATACGATTTTTCGAAGGTTTTTCATAATTTATTAAAATGATAAGTATTTCATGATGATGGTTCTTTTCTGAGAAGTAAATCAATAATAATTTCTCGAATACCACTAAATATAACAAAATTCGCCTATATTATACAGGTAGATACGTAAACGTACACTGGGATATTTCTGCTCCCCATCTACTTTGAACGTCTGAAAATACTGAATGGCATGGTTTTTTTCATTTGATATTCTATATAACGATTAGAAATACATGGAAAGAGCATATTTGAGAGGATTATCGGATATTGATACGCAACAAAAATCATCGCCATAAACCACGAAATAATACCAAATTGGGGTACAAAATTACCCCATTTAGTATTACCAAGGTTGATAAGGTTCTCTAGAAATACGCAATGTATCGATCACCTACCAATGGTGCTTTTATTGTTTTGCTCCAATATTTGTCCAGGCGCAATATTTCCGCTTATGGTGCTATGGCTAGACTCTAATATGGGTTTCAGGGGGTGTGTGTAACAAACGAAGTGCTTCCTTTGTTGTGCGCACAAAACAATTATTCTCGCGGAAATCGCTTTCCCTTTCTGGATTGGCCACGCACTCCGAACAATCCCGAAATGATCTCTCCTCCTTCATCCAGGAATCTTCCTCGTCCCGTTCCATCAGGACCGTGCTCAGGTGTTTATTAGGTCGGAGGTCCACACAAAAAATAAGTGGAATTTCACTCGAGGTCCACGCAATGATGTGTCAATTTCAATGCACGGCTTAGTCGCAAGGTATGATTGATGAATCTACCTATATACGCCTTGCACTTAAGCCACTAGATGGCTATGAAGGCTAGATCGTCCTTCTGCCCCCTCAGGGCTTCGACTTGTTCGGTCAATTGAGTTGAAAATCCACCCTGCTTGACTCTTAGCAATCCATCTATTACGCCGAATACAGTTTCTGTTAATAAATCTATGTGTTCATTCATTATGATACACTTGTTTATTATAAATATACGTAATAAAAAGCATAACAATGGATATTTCATTTTATTCTCCGTTTGGTAATTATAATAATTCGTTTGGTAATAATTCAGAAACTGTCATGCGCATGGGCCATCATTTCAGTTTAGCTTCCATCTTATAAAGCGTGAGCATCTTCATGAAATCGGTGCTGATTTCCTTGTGATTTCGACCAACGCGAAAGTTATGAAGTGTGATGGTTATATTAGTTCCATCCCTTATATTATTATATGGCAGTGCGGGTTTGTTTACATTTGGACATGTTTATTTACGACTTCTTGGAGATAATTTCATATAGGTACGACTTCACATATGAAAAAAATGGCAGACGACTATCAGTGCATCTATTATACAAAAACAGTGGTGCATGTGGTGCTAATCAATCAATATTGGAACATTTTGAACGTAAGTAGGTGCGAATACCTATATGTAGTATGCATTGGTATTTTCTTATAATATTTGCTTCGCATGAATTTGAAAGAAAGTTATATAAGTACATATATAATAACGTGGGTATTTCATCATTGCTATGAGAGCTGATGAGTTATATGGTAATAGGTTTATACTAAACCAGCCCTGATCGAAGAGTTTGGTTAAATATTTATATATATAATATTAGTTAACTGTTACTGAATTTGTTATTGATATAAGGCTTAGGAACCCCCTTTGGGGTAATCGACGACTGGGACAGGAAATTCAATGAAACAATAAACAATTTTTCTGAAAGAGAGACATTGAATTACACCACCCAAAAAAAATTTTTTTTATCATCAATAAAAGGTTTCTTTTCATGCTGCTTATGAAAACATATTTGGTTACTAAAAACAAAGATTTTGAAATGATAAAAAATATTGTTTGGTATGGGTGAAGAAATATATATTCTCAGTTGATAAATGAATAATTATTATCATGGAATGATCATAATTCAACCATGCACGAGGTTTATTCATGGGGGTGTGATCAAATAATTTGTTTTTTTCAAACAAATATTTTATGTTATATTTTAATAACGGATTTGGTAACAGTTAATCATATTTATTAACCAAACTGTTCTTTTAGTGTAGTTATCGAATCAAAGAGTGTGATATTTGATCATTCATGACTTTCCGATACACTATTTGGTTGTAATATATTTCCGAAGTTTATGAATTCATATATAGATAGCCTGCATGATTACAACATTTTGACAAGGCTATTTTTCTTCGTAAAATTGTTGGGTGAGTTGGGTACCTTTTCTTGTATAAAAATTATCTTCCATTAGGTATATTCCCTTTCCTATGGCTTTATCTTTTTGTTCTGAAGATGTATTTTTATTTCATTCGGGATTTATGACCTGTTTTGCTTGTCTTATGCTTCTCTACCGATATTGTTTTTGCATTGGATTCTGGGTACGCCTCTGTCTATTCATATAACACGTTCACCTTCTGGAAATTAATATTTTCATCATTTGAGTGTGCACTTGGAGATCAATAGAATTTCACGACCTGAAGGATTTATTGAACAGGATTCGAATTCATATACAGCGAGTTATTGAATTATATTTCATATTCAATCTCTGCGAATCAGATATGGTGTAACCATATTTAGTATAACATCAATATTCATGGTTTGAAAAAAGAACAAGAAAAGATGAGAGGATAGTTCTCTGAGGTTTCTGAATTTCCTCTATATTGTAGTATACAGGGTGATTCAAAATTCGATGTACATATTTTAAATATAAATCCATATTTCAAAATAGGACTTTCTCTTCATATGAACATAGCGTCCTAAAATGCACCCCCATTGCAGCCAATACACCACCCCCTCCCAAAACTTGATTCACATAATTATTGAAACAAGAATGAAATAAAGTGTCTGAAAGGACAAGGGCCTGCTAATTTTCAGAAGATTTGATCTGTTATTTTAGTCACAATTTCAGAATATCTTTTTTCTTTACCTAACTTACAGTGGCTGTAGCTGGAGGGGGCGAATTCAAGGACACATGTTAATTTCAAGAAAAGGTTTTATTTTGATCCCAACAATGTGTCCTTGAAATATTTACATCAAATTTTCAATCACCCTGTATGAGCACAACTGAGATGATTTATCCCAAAATGTCATAGCCCTCAAAATTCAACAATTCGTAACATGGTTTCCTATATTGATACTTCTCATTTATACAAAAAAGTGAACTACAAGATTGTATCGTATTGATCTCCATTTGATTTACCATATTATTGTGATACTCAAATTTCAGGATTGACTAGGTATATCTATACCTATTAACAAGGAATATTTTCAGATATGATTATGAACATAAAAAATGGATATATATAGTACTCACTTTTTTCTTACGGGAAAAAAGTAATTTATTAAAAGTGACATTTTATAACCTGCCAAAACAGAGATGAAATGCCAAACTTTTTTCCCGTCACAGGAAGAATAATATGATGTATTATGATATAAAAATATAACCTACCAATTTGTTCAGTATTGAAATGAAAATTGAAATGTATATGAAAAGTATACTTGTATATAAACTCTGATCTTGTTGAGCTAGAAACTTTGAAAAAAAAATTATTCGTATCAGTGATTTGGGAATTATATCTCTCACAAACAGATTATATGACTTCACTTGAATAAACTCATTTCGGATATCAAATCCTCATCAGTAACATGAAGTCCAGTTATTCTTTCAGCCATCCTTCATGATATACACAATTTTCATCTCCCTATAATAAAACTAAATCTATAACGAACTGACATCGAAGAATTATGATTTGTTGACATATACTCCTGTCGTCTGGGCATTTCTTTTTGGATGTATGATAAATTAATATTCATCATACAGGACGAGGAAAGAAATACTGAACAGGAAGCAATGTTATAAAATGGTCTCCTGTCAATCTATCCGTTCATAAAAATGCATGTAAATAATCCTGATGTGATGTAATCTAATTAGTCGATATTTTCATTCATAGAGACTAGGGGAGAAAATCTAAAAAATACCAGAAGAAATGTTTTTCTGAAACATTCCATTCTGCTGATCTAAATCTGAATCCAGTTGTCGAAAGAAGAATGATTTGAAGATCTTCAAACCTAATCGATGTTACCATTGTTACCTTGTTGATTGCATCGAGTCATCACCAGAATTTAAAACTTCTGTAGCAGAGAGAATCTTCTGTAAACGACGCTTACGACAAGCAACAATATAACCGCTAATTGAGTGCCAAAGCAAATAATTCATGAAAGATTTCGCTTATAAAGTTTCAATTTCAGCCTGAATCGGAAACCTTTCAGGTAATCGCCGCAAGTTTTCAGATCAAACGATGTAGATTAAATCTAACCGCTACTTTGTAAAGAAACCGATTGGGTTTTATAATTGGTGAAGTCCCTGTGGACATTTTCTGATTATGACAGCCGCGTCCCTGAGTTTTCGTGGGGATACAATCAGTCATTGATTTTTGGTTCCAATGAATCCAGATGTCTAGATTTCTGACTCTGAAATTATCAACAGATTGTGAAGAGAAGCCAGGAAGATGTATATTTCGCGATATGGAAATGGAACCGCAAAAAATAATTATCTATTCATATGCACAGTTTGTCTCCTCGGGGGTTCACAACTTATGAGTACGGGAATGGTGAACCCGAGGTACCCTAGCCGGATATTCACCATACTTCAACTTGTCTTGGGTGATATCCTCTTCTCTCTGCCTTTTTCAATCTATCTATCGGCCTTTCTTGATCAACTCCTCTTTTCCTCTTCCCCTCCAAGCTCAACCTCACCATCAAGTGGTGTGGGGAGGACAGACCGCGGCCGCTCGACGGATGAAGCATTTTGGGACCATCTTTGGTATCTCCGGGCCAGATGGGACAATTTGTGGACATCTGTGGCAGGGATAGGGCGATTTGCTGAGGTCTATCTAGGTGGCCGAGGACTGGTCAACGAGGCTCTGGCAACCTAATCCAAGCTGTGGGAACCCGTGATGATGGATGAATGGCATCGAGGTATGGTGTCGCTAACTGGGCCTCTGGGAAACAGGGCGACATCCGACATCTAAGAGTAAGTAGCCTTAGCCCTGTGCAGGGGGCACCACAGGGCTGGACCAACCCCCTTCCCCGTCACTCGTAGGAGGAGGAAAACTTTTAGCCTTCTTCGTAGACGAGAACAGGGATCGGAAGAGTAATCTTCAGGAACCTGAACGAAAGGGGTCTTTCATATTGTAGTGGCCCTTGATAAGCACCATCAGTCGTATATATGGTTAAACGGTGTTTCGTGGGTATACCCTGGAGTCGGAGGACTCCCACACTATCATATGGGGGATTGGACCCATATGGTGTCCATAAAGGAATTCAACCACTTCGATGAAAAAAAGCACAGTTTGTTATAATTAACGTTTCTTCAGAGTGTATCATCAGACTTGAGAGGTAAGAAATTGCAGAATTCAAGAAGTAGAAGATACCAATAGATCGAAGAGACAAACCACAAGAATAAGGTATTCTTTATTCAGAAGTTTGTCGTGCAATATACAGGGTGTATCTAAATGAAAAAATTCATGGGGTCATTCCTTTTGATATTTTAGGAAATAGAGTCCATATATAAACATGTTGTTTCCTATAACTTGCTTCGTTTTCAATGTACGGAGTAGTGATATTTCCATGAAAAACCTTTCTTCTATATTCATTTCTCAATTGTCTTTTCATCAATTCCAATAAAACGTTGTAATGGTTTCGTTAATAGCAATATGGAGCTCCTATTAGTGCGATCAGATTCGAAATAATATTTCCAGTGGCGTCACAGTGGCGTAACCACCGGTTTTCCTGAGTTTCATATTTTTATCAGATTGAACCAATGAAATAACAACTTTTTTATATTCTGTGTGATTTTCCTATCTAGGTTAGTTTGGAGGAAACAATGAAAATTCGATTCCATATTTTAATGTAGGTGTTTTCACTCAATAACCACAATTAGAATCATTTCGAAATATTGGGGCTTTCTCAGTCTCCATCCATGAATTTTCGGTTCAAAAATTTAAGTATTCCTTCACCGGACTGATTTTTGGCCAAATGAGTACACGACTCTTCAATTTTTATTTCATAATGTGATTTCCTTGCAGGTATTTTTGTTCACTGTGTAAATTAAATATCTTCACAGGTTCTGTGTACTGAAGTGTTTGAAGATGGCTGTTTGAGCCAATACTAGTCACAATACATTTTGTGTGATATAATTTTTGTGGTCGACTGACTTGGTGTTATTCTGTTTTTTCTTCGAAAAAATTTGGACGACTTTGAGAAGCTTATTGGATGGGCTTCAATGACTTAATTCATTCTTCCTGCGAGAGTTCCTGGATAAGTTTGGTTAGAGTTCGGAAAGACGGTTTCGGTTTTATTCTTGAAGCAGCTCTGACTGTTACCTTCGGTACATTTTGTGATTGGGATTCTCCAACAAAATACGTATATATATATATATATATGTATATCTATCACTGAGAAGAGAGCCATGTGGATAAAGAGACAATGCGATTACATATTATTGTCCTCTGGGGTGTAGAACTGCGGCAGATTTCACACCGGTTTCACCCACTAATTACCAATTTAGAATGTCGCAGGTGTATACAGCCTTTACAGTGAACGCTCCCATTCATAATACAAAATCCCGATGTTGCATTATATTATTGTTGCTGTGATACAGAACTTACTTGTAGCGGGGTTCGTTGTGCATTATGTTCTCTGCTACTTCTCTGTTATAGCTGCATAAGGGCCATAAGGGTGGTATATATATAGTTTCGATTTTGTTATAAACGCCATTGTCTGACTCAATCGAAGATTTTATCGAACTTACAAATCGCAACATTTTAGGATGAATTCAATCTCATTATTCCTGATTTTTTGAGATTGTCTCTCCTAGCTTCTATATAACATAACATGAGTATCATTTCAATATATACAATCATGGTAATGTAGCTATATAGGAGAATGCGGAGACTAATCAATACAAAACGAGAGATATGAAAATAAAAAAGATGATAAATCTTTTTTTGTATTTTATTCCTCCCCTTTTATAACATCATCAGTTGTGACTAAAACGGGTCAGTTATAGGTGTATTTGAAGGCTCACGACGTGATGAAAATGAAATGGTCAAGATGACAATTGATGACATTGAAGACAAAGGAGCCGTTTTACTGATCAATAAGGTACCAGAAACCAAGACCTGCACCACAAAAAGTTTCAACATTGTTGAAGAAAGCGAAATAGGTGCCTTGAACTTAGTTAAAAAGTACATTGCACATGTACAGTCGTATTCAAAAAAAAAGCGTACAAGTATATTGAAGGGAGAAATTAACGTCATCCTATTTGCGTAAAACGGGGTACCGGGAATGAATGTTTACCAAATGCTGACAGTAGAGTAATCATAGGTTCTCATCAAGAACACAAAGCATTGGCTGAGCCAATTTAACACAACGAGTACTCTAGAATGCCGAAATCTTCTATGTTTGATACTTGTACGCTTTTTTATTGGATACGACTGTACATACGACCAAAAGGATGTAAACAACGTGTTTTTCTCAACCTACAGAATAATAAGTAATAAATGCTGAAGGGCATATTCCGCAGTTCCTCTGCCAATAAAATATAGGTACCGCTCCAAAAAATACTTGCTGCCTTCAAATTTGGTTATTCTTTAGGTATATATCACATGAAATCAAAAATATGATAAACTCACTGTTCGAATCTAAGGAATTAATCGATTGGCAAATTGTAGGTATATAGGTACCTATATCGTGTGGTATATTCAACCAAAGGATATGTACCTAAGTAGGTACAAAGGAAGTCCATATTGGACGTCCATCATTCAATTAAATCTTCACGCTTCACGTCCAGTATGGACGGAAACTGAATGTCCAATGAATGTTCCTAAACAGATGTCCATTGTAGGTACTATAGTAGTTAATGTATACATCCATTGGCCGTCCATTCAGTGTCCATGTCCATATGGACCAAGCATGGACATCATATAAATATACAAAGGATATCCTGTGTTTAATGGGTACTCTTCTAATCTATACACTTCATGACATCAAATACTAGGTAGGTTATTATTATTAATGTTATTATAATGATATGAATTTATTGATTTCTTTAAAAAATTGTCGCGTATCAAGCGACTATCTAATAGATATCTCACGGACCGTGTGGCCTAATGGATAAGGCGTCGGACTTCGGATCCGAAGATTGCAGGTTCGAGTCCTGTCACGGTCGAATTTTTTTTTGTTTTTATTGAACAAATATTATCTTTGGATAGAGTATGAGTGTGTAATAACACATTATAATAATAACCACGTTGAGTAGAGAATTTTTTTATATGATATAAAACCAAATTTTATATGCATCAATGTCAATCCTTCCATCTATCGGGAAAGTTGGAAACTTATAATTCAAGAGGTATGGTACAGTTTCCTGTAAGCTAAATCAACCATGATGTTATGTTGTTTATCTAAGCGATAGATAAGTGGGCGACTGATCTCTGATAAATGCACTAGAGTGTTTTAGAAGAGATGAATGAAATGAAATATCGGCCCATTCAATCTATGATTTGCCTAATTTTTTCCACAATCCATACCCCCATCTACATCTCACCATTGGAAACCCACGGTGTGGGCATGACAGCTTGAATCGATATCTCTATAGTTATCTGTAAATGTAAATGACGCATGGTGAATGTTCAACAACTCGCCACTAGATGGCTGCAAGAATCTTGAGCTTCTCGGCACTAGGTAGCTGCAAGAATCTTGTTCTGGAAGAATTTTGTGGTTACATAGTTCAAACAGCTGACTGAATTCCATATTCCATATTTATATACAGGATGAGTCAGAATAAGACCGACAAACTTCGTTTGCGGATTCCTTACCTCATTTCATCAACGTTCGTCCTAAAATGCATCCTCTCTGAGATACAGGGTGTGTCGAAACTTCTAAAAAAATCAAAGGCTATACTTATTAATTTCATTTTCTGGAGGAAAAAATTTTAACTAGGTCTATTAAAGATTATATAGTATATAGTCACATTGAGTTTCAATTTTTGAATTTTGATTACCAGTGGCGTAGTTACGATCGTACGTCGCCTTTTTCTCCTTCAAAATTCAATCACCTAAAAGTAACAACATTTCACATGCCTAAATGTAGAGGTTCCTGAGATACCTATTTGCGAAAAACTAAAGAAATGCCTTGAGATAATAACGCTACATAACGTGTTGAAGAAAAAATCTCAATGCACAATATGTTGTTCATATATCCAAAAAATAGTATCTCAAACAATTTGTACTTTCAGACATAACTCAATATGAACTGTTCAGCTCCTTGAGATAACGTGCCGGATAAAAAGTGAGCTTTTCAATGAAAAGTTTTCAATTCGACCTACTTCTGACTCACTCGTATTCTATGCTCGTACTATGTTTCCAATGTTCTCAACATTCAAAGATGTTCAGAAGGTTTTGAGACATTAACCGATATCACCGTTATGCGACTTGTCCTGGAATACTGTTCCTATATTTGGAGTGCAGCACCCAAACATACCCTAAAACTGTTGGATTCATTCCAAGAAAAACGCAATTCGTCTGGTGGGTGATGCCTCACTGACAAGCTCACTCACTTCTCTGGAACACCGTAGAAAAGTTGGCGATCTGACTCTATTTCATAGATATTTCCATGGAAGATGCTCTTCTGAAATATCAACATTTGTTCCCCCCTTGGCAGTCCCCGGGAGATTAACCATCGAGTTGAAGCCTCGCACTCCTTCGTGGTCACTTTGGAGACCTGCAGAACATCTCTTTCAAAGACTCGTTCATTCAACGAACAGCGGAGCTCTGGAACACATTGCCAAGGGAGGTGTTCCCCGAGGCATATAACCTCCAGAAATTTATGGAGAACACCAATTTCCACCTTGATGTTCTTTGAATATTACAGGAGTTCCGTTTTCGTGGGAACCAGAACATAAAAAACAAATGGCACGCAGCAAATTGGATCTGTATACTCAATATTACCTCGAGAAGGTGAAGGTGAAGTATCAATGAGCCTGAATGATGTTATACCTACACACCAATTTGACATTTCATCTGTCTAAGAAAAACTATGATAGAAAATATATACGACACTGGGAATCAAAATTAAACAATGTGACTATATTGATTAATTTGAAATAGTTAACCAAGTTTGATTTTTTTTGCTACTGGGGTTCCGGAAAACTTAATATAAATCTTAATCTTTCCGTACTCTTGACACCCTGTACCAGTAAGGACATACGATGATAAGAACTTTTCTCTTCTAATAAATTAGATAAGGAATCCGTATACGGAGTTTGTTGGTTTATTCTGACATGTTCTGACTCATGCTGTATAATGTACTTAGTATAATTATTATGTAGCTACTATTTTCGATTGAAGTTCAGTGGAAGTGATTTTTTTTTCCATTACCGAGTGCAAGAGTGAAAATCGATTACAAATGAATCTACCGTTCAAATAAACGGGAAAATGATTCGAAATGCTTGTGAAAACAGAAAATTGTGTGCAGAAACAGTTTTGTACTTTTTAATTAATTTGCGAACAGATTTGATATCGAAATGGTCGAAATGGACATATCCACACAACTTTTCAGTTACGTTACAAACCTATATTTTGTCAACAGAGAATTTTCCCGATAGAATTCGATTAAAAGTAATTGAAAGCATATAAAGGGTGGGTCACCGTCGATAGCACCTCAGACGTTCACGGAGAACGGGACATAAGATCGTTCTGAAAATTTGGGTACTCAGGTAATTGCTCTTGATCTATCGATCTAAAATATTTTCAGTAATGCGGCGTTGCTGCTTATACCAGAAAGTAGCAGCATCATTGTTATTTCAAAAAGGACACCCTGTATATTACCGCATTTTTTAACTCATCATCACTTTCTGATTATTTCTGCTTCATGCTATCCTATACCCATCTCTAACGGTTTTTGAGATATTGATTATTTTGCATATTTTTTATTCAAAACATAGCTCGAATTGAATGTATATCACTGCGGTATTTGGGTTCTTAGGAAGTCGCAATTTTGTGTTTAGTTCATCAAGATCATGTTTATTGATTCTGTAGAGTGAAGTTTGTTCTGCGTTACGCAGGGTCGTTCAAAATACATGATCTTACCGCTACCTACAAAAAGGGTTGAAAGTGCGTGTTTTCAAATGAACACCCTGTATATTATAAAATATCCTGAAAGCTGACTAAATTCCATTCGAATCGATATATCATGTTCCTATACCTGAATACCCAGAATTCTACGATAGGAGCTAGCAATTTCCTAAAAACATGGAATTATTTTTCTCATATTCATCTAAGGTGATCATGGAAATTTTACAAATTGTGCATTACTTACAATCCCTTCTATACGACATATGTTAATATGAAGTTTTATTCTTGAAATGGGTCCAATAATCGCACCCTTGAATATTTAGCATGTCTTCAAGGAACACGACCGTGTATGAGAATGGTAATAGAATAATGAATATGGGGAATGGACCGATTCCATTCAGTCCTCTGTATAGATTTGTGATATAAGACCAAGGTTAACATGTGAACTTAACCATGACCTGCCATGACTAACATTAACTTGGCTGTGAGTGTCTTTCACGGCTGGGTGGACATAATATACTTAGTATATAAGTAGCACACTAGGATAGAAAATTAAATTTCAATCTTCTCCTGAAGATGCTAACTTAGTTAGCGGAACACGTGTCGAGGCGTAAAATAATCGGTTTTGTTAGTTGTAAAACAGTATGTAGTGCATCATCGTGCCAAAGGTTCAACTTTAGCTCCTTGGAACTAAAGTTTAACTTTACCTCTTAGGAACTAAATGTGTCGCCTAGCAACATACCGATTTTCGTGTCAGTAATAGAAACGTCAATTCAGAAGCTGACGACTTTTTTGTGTCGGTTGCAGAAAAATATTCATTTTTAAGTTGAAGGTTCTTTTACTATTAGGAAAGATATAGATCTTCTTGCAAAAAGTATAAAAGGTTTTACCTTATCGAAGTCACTGATACCAACTATGTATATTTCGGCTTCATAGGTATACTCGCATTAAATTTAATAATGCCTTTCACATATCCACTGCCATAACATTGGAATATAACGTAATAAATATGTTCGGCTTCTATTATGTTCTGGGTGCTTTATCACTTCGGTTTCGGTAATACTTGGTAATACAGAATACATTACTGTAATGCGTTTCCATTTCAGCATACCAGGGGCGTCACTATCTATAGTGCATGGAAGTAAGATATGGTGTAATTACTGATGCGCCTTTGTTTCAGAAATGTTACTCGACCTCTCTAGAATAGCGAGAGTAATGGTTCTGTCGATCTTCTAATAGATGGCGACATTGCACAATTATGACATCTGTCAGTTTTGAAATTGTCACAGATTTTTCGAATTCAGAGTTGAATAATCCCACTGTTACATATGTTCCGCGTACCTAAAATGCCATTTGTCATTTTATTTCCACTCGTCACAGCAGCAATAGCAGCATCACCATCTAGCGGGAAAATGAGAAAATGTGGAATCAACGTTTCGCTCGTTGTGACGTAGAGAAATCATAGTAGGCGGTCGAGTGATTTTTCTGAAATTTTCAATACGTAATAATGGCCGAATACGCGCACTATAGTAGGTACGCAAAGTGGCTCATAGTGGATAATAGATCTGAATGTGCTCACATCAGCATTCCTGTAATCTGCAATACTTATTGTCATAAAAAGCGCGGGAAATGAAAACGATCGTGCGAATTCGAATGGCGTTGTCAATCCTTCCATCATTATGGTATCTGTACCCTAATTTGGCCTTGTGTACCATGATGACCCATTTTGGTACGTCTTCTGTACCATTATTTGAACAATGCATATTTCATTAGAGTTTTTTCAAATTTTTGGTTTTGGGGATACCTACTAAACATTTGACAACATCGTTGATCCGACCTCGATATCATATAGAACCTATAGTTGGAGATCCTGTCATCATAGCAAAGAAGCCTTCTACGACTTTTGTTGATGGAAACTTTTTTTATTTTTTTGAGAGGCCCTATATAATTCTTTCAACTGTGGTTCTCTGAGGATTAATTTGAATTAGGTACATGTATGTCGAAGGTTGAAACTTACTTTGAATTTCAGATCTTCCAGTTCATAGACTTGATTAAAATGACTATTCTGTTGGGTAAAAAATGTTATTCTAAACATAGCAACATTTCTCATCAGTTCATGATTTCACTATTTGATTTTTATATACAGGTATCGACTCACCAAATATCTATTATAGACGTGCTTGTGTCCTCTCTTATGAACTTCACTGGGCTACTGGGCTTTCAAAAGGCATCGTATGAAATACGAAAATGAGTTGTATGGGTTCCTCACTTTCCAATAGTGAAAGCTCGTTATGTGATACTGTTGATAAGTTAATGATGATTGATGCATATTTAATGTCCTCCTATACTCGAAGAATGAAAGGTGTTTTCTGTGGCGTAGCTGAAATATTATATAATATTGTTGAGCAAACTGGAACTGCTTCAGGCAAAACATTAATCTATGGGCAAAATGTCTAAAAACATCATTTGTATGCAGAAATCGGTGAAGAATAGATACACTCAAAGAAATAGTATAGGTTGAATTGACAAAAAACTGTGTTTAATCAACTATCATTATAATTGGTGAATAAAACTACAATGATGGTGCATTCAATGATTAGGTGATCGTCAAAACAATTGAGGAAAAATTGTACATGAACAAATTCAACGTCAACCAAAAACATTAGTTGGTTTTGATAATATTTTTGTGGCACAACCAATAATTTGTAAAAATTAGTCAAATCGAACTAGGAATATAGCATTCCAACAACATTATAACAACTGAAATATCACTATAGCTCGCTCACTGTTATATTTGGTAGACAAACGAATAGGAAGTTATTCAACATATGAGTATTTCAAATCAAACTAAAGATAGTATTCCAACTATATTATATTGTAACTAAAATATCATTACAGCTTGCTCACTGTTGCAGTTGGTAATCATACGAAAAGGAAGGTAAAATCAACCTGCAACTATTTCAAATCACTCTGAAGATAGTATTTGAACTATATTATGTTGGATAACTAATATATTATTACAGCTTGGGCACTGTCATAATTGGTAGACAAACGAACAGTAGGTTGAAATCAACCAACCTTCTTTGAAGGGTGCATGGCAATGAGCTTGTGATCTTCCCATTGGTCTTATTTTGTTCTTTTTGTTGTGGCTTTATATTTATTATTTTGATATTATCGTTTCACGTTATACCTATAATACTGCAATGAAGTGATTTTGGTGAGTCGAATATGTAATCACTGTATTCAATATCGAGTTGTAATTAGGTACTAAATTATGGTAATGATTGAATGAATTATTGCTTTTAAGTTCGTCTATTTTTCTCAGGTCTCTCATAAATTTAAAGTACCAGAACCAGACAAGAAGATGGAGAAAATTTTGAAATCTCTCGTCAAGGAGTACCTACCACTGATGTAGTCTTTTCAATTAATAATCAAGATGAGTAAACTTGATGTTTATTCGAAATCTGTATATGTCTACTATCCACTTTGTTGGTGAACCAAATATTATGGCTATATCGATACAAAATATAGTGACACTAGTGTCACGCTTACATCACGCTGCTAACGAACAGAAAGGAATTTGGTGAGGTTTATAGCCATTCCTTAAACTGTGGTAATAATGACCATATCAGATGCAAGATTTTTTGTTCGGTGCCTCAGTGTAATCAATATATAAAAGTACGAATTCATCAATACACAGCTTCTCCGCAGTTGCAAAATTATGCATTGTGGAGAACATTTGAAAAATTGGGAAACCTATTTCCAATATGACTGTGTGTAGTAAGCACTACTCAGAAACCGATTAAGAAGGTAATTTCATATCAAGAAAATATTTTTATGTTCAATCTATTTTTAATGCATTTTTTCATTCAAGGGAAATGGAATCCTATAATGCAAAAGTTCATTTTGACAGAAGGCTTCAGAAAAGTACCTCAAAAATGTCTCGAAATCTCGTACTTTTAACATCTCTGAGATGTTTTTGTGCTCGCTGGGTCTGGAACAAATTGCCAAGGGAGCAGGTGTGTTCCCCGAGGCATATATACCTACTCCAGAAATTTAAGGAGAACACCAATTACCTACCTCATACCCCTTGGTTCTCACGATGTTCTCTGAACATTGATTGATTGATTGATTGATTAATGGCAGAATGATCAGTCAGGGTTTGAAGCCCAAAACACTGCAGCCTTTCGGCCTATTGTATTCCTGATCATGCTGTTGACTCAGGTGAACAGGTTCGCTACCTTGATGAGGTTTAGCAGCCTCTTCACCAGATCATTCTTTGAAAATGCCTCTTGAGAGTTTACTGCTCCCAGAAGGTTGTATCTCCAACGCGCTAGTGCTTCGCACTCCAGTATTACATGGGTGGCAGTTTCCTCCTCCTCATTGCATAGTCTGCATATGGGTTCGTCTGTATAGATGCCCATTTGATGCATATGTTTCCTCAAGGGGCAGTGACCGGTTATTAGTCCCGTCACTTGTTTGATCTGACTTCTGTTTAGGCTCAGAATGTCGTTAGTCACTGTTTTGGACAGTGTTCCAACCATCAGTTTACTGTGTCTTTGTCCTGGGACATTGTTCCAGTATGCCTGATGTCTTTCTTGCATCCACCTTGCCAGCCAGCCGCGTATTGAGGTTTTGGGGATACCGAACACAGGTTCCGGCCCCATAAACAACGTCGCAGACCCCTGCCGGGCAAGAGCGTCAGCTGCTTCATTGCCTTCAATTCCCTTATGCCCTGGCACCCATTGAAGAGTTACCTTGTTGTGGTTAGCCAGGATTAGCAGGCTTTGAAGGCAATCCCAGACCAATTTTGATCTGATTTTATTGCATGTTAGAGATTGAATGGCCGCCTGACTATCTGAGCATATGAGGATTTGTTTACCTCTGTATCCTCTTACTATATTCTCTCTCAGGCATGCCTCAATAGCATGCACCTCTGCCTGGAATACTGAAGCATACCTCCCCAAGGAAGCACACATCCTGGTTCTGGGTCTATCTCCATATATTCCGGCTCCCGTGCCCTCATCAGTCTTAGAACCGTCAGTGTACCATACTAACGTGCCTTTCTGACAGTTAGTCAAGACCCTTTCATCCCAGTAGAGCTGAGTGTTGAAGGGTCTGTAATAGTTATTTCTAGGCAGCATTTTGTCCCTTCCCATATCCATTAGTGGGCTTGAAACTTGGCTGATTATTTTTGTATGTCCCAGGGAGTCACCCCGAGCATACCAGTTGCCGGTACACTCCAGTCTGTATGCCCCCATCCTCGCTTCCGCCCTGATGAAGATTTCAAGAGGTGGAATATTGAGTATGGTTTCCATAGCAGCGGTAGGAGTGCTGCGCATAGCACCTGTGATGCAGAGACAAGCTAATCTCTGGAGTTTTGAAAGCTCCATTATAGCTGATCTCTGTTCAGTCTTAGGCCACCAGACAAGCGATCCATATACAATCATTGGTCTCACCACAGCAGTATACAGCCAATGTACCATGCGTGGTTTCAGTCCCCATGTGTTACCAATCGCTCTCCGAGAAGCCATTAGTGCCATTTTGCCTTTGCTGACAGTTTTTCGCAGTTGAGTATTCCAGGTTAGCCTAGCATCTAGGGTTACTCCCAGATACTTAACCTCCTGTGTCATACTTAGCTGTGTGTCAAAAAGTCTGGGAACTTTTAGTTTGTCCAGTTTCTTCTTTTTCGTGAAGGCCACAAGTGCAGTTTTACTAGGATTGACCCTGAGGTCTGCCTTTCTGCACCAGCCCTCTACTATCTTCAGGGCTCTCTGCATCAAGTCTGAAATAATTTCAGGATGCCGCCCCTCTACTAGAATGACAACATCATCTGCATACCCCTGTGAGTAAATTCCTACATTGTTTAGTTTTTTCAGGAGTTCGTCAATAACCAGATCCCACAGCAGGGGAGAAAGAACTCCTCCCTGTGGGCAACCCCTAGAAATCGTCACCTCCATGGTTTCACCAAGCAATGTGGATTCCGCTGTTCTGTTGTGTAGCATGTTTTTTATCCACCGACATGTGGTGTCTTCCACGCCACGCTCAACAACCGCTGCTACCATGGATATGAAGGGTGTGTGGTCGAATGCCCCTTCAATATCCAGGAAAGCCGTAAGAGCTATGCTCTTGTTGCTTATTGCGGCCTCAAGTTTCCCCACCAGTTGATGAAGTGCCGTTTCACAGGATTTTCCCGATTGATATGCATGCTGGTTTTTATGTAGTGGCCTTTCAATGAGAAAGTTTTCCCTGATATGCATTTCAATTAACTTCTCCATCACCTTCAACATGAATGATGATAGTGTTATCGGCCTGAACGCCTTAGCCTGAGAGTAATCTCTTCCAGGCTTTGGGATGAAGACGATCCTCGCTCTCTTCCATGCAACCGGAATGTACCCCGTTGCCAGGCTTGCTCTCAATATCCCACAAATAAACGGAGCCAGCTGGTCCTTACCCTGCTGTAGCATTGCAGGGATAATTCCGTCCGGTCCCGGCGCCTTGTAGGATTCAAGAGTTTCTATGACCCACAGCAGTTTACTGTGGTCAACAATCTTCTTCGATACCCGCCAGTCCCCAACAGCAGCCCTCATGTGAGGGTTTAGTGGGTCTGGTAGATTATCGTTTTCAATTTCAACCGAATCTGGCAGATGAGCCCGAAGTAGAATCTCCAGAGTTTCCCTGCCAGTTTCAGTATATCTCCCGTCAGGTTTCATTATATTCCCCATAGGATTAACAGGTGCCTTGGCTAGGATTCGATGGAGGCGTGCTGCTTCAGAGGTTGTTTCCACCTCTCCACAGAAACGCCTCCACGACTCCCTTTTCGCCCTACGGATCTGTTTATTATAATTGGTCAGAGTGATGGAATACTGCCCCCACTCCCCAGTTTTCTTCGCCTTATTGAAAAGTTTGCGTGTTTCTCTTCTTAGCGTTTTAAGTTCTTCGTTCCACCAGCTAACGTCTTTGCTGCTGTTGCGCCTTACCAAAGGACAGTTGTCCTGATATGAGGATATTATTGCCTCCTGCAACTGACAGGAGGCTACCTCTACATCAGTGCCGTTTTTGATAATCTTCTTGACGTTTCCTAGGTTTATTGTTAAGTCCTCTCTGAATTTCTCCCAGTTCGTACCTCTCGGGTTTCGATAGGCTTCTGTCGGGTGTTCAGTATCTGAAATTTCCATACAGATATACCTATGGTCCGACAAGGACGGTTCCTCAGATACACGCCACCGAGTTACCTGAGAGCTTATTCTAGAAGACGCCAGGGTTATGTCAATGATCTCCTTACGAGTTTTGGTAACAAAAGTTGCTTCGTTCCCGCGATTCATTATAACTAAATTCTTAGAAATTATGTAATCTAATAAGAACTCACCCCTTCTGTTTGTGTCACTGCTCCTCCAAGCTGTGCTGTGAGCATTGGCATCAATGCCAAAGATGAGCTGTAGGTTTGAAAGCCTGCAGTACTCCTCTAGCCTCTCCAGTTCTGCTGACGGAGGTGGCCCGATAGAATCGTATGGCAGATACACTGAGGCTATTATGATTTCCGTCCAGATTCCTCCCATACGTATTTTCAGCCTAATTGCTGCCTGGTCCCTAGAACAGAAATCAAGCAGTTTTAGTGCTGAACATTACAGGATATATCTTTCCGTGGGTACCAGAACATAAAAAAAATCAATGAGACAACCTGAGTTGGCCTGGTCATATTGAATGAGTCACTGTGGTATTAATGTTCGATGGTAATGACAACTCCCAATGGGGTCGAACATCATCAATCAAGTGCCTCAAAAGCAATGAACCCAACTCAAAAGTCGACTTAAATTGCCCGACAAAATTTTTGGTGAACTGTAAATCGTTCATTTCCATTAGGTATCTCGACAACAATTCCAATATTTTGTTTGAATCATAGAACTACAGCTGATTATACATCGACTCCGTGGCGCAACGGTAGCGCGTCTGACTCCAGATCAGAAGGTTGCGTGTTCAAATCACGTCGGGGTCAACTTTTTTAACTTTTTTATGTATACCTATTCCTGGAATTAAATTGTATATACACTTTTGTCTTGAGGTATGAGATAATAAATAGAATTTCATTGACATTGGTTCCATCACGAATGGAATTGATGATTCGTTATCTCAAATAGAAGCTCTGAAATGTAGAATATTCAGAGGTTACCGAGAACACAGGTAAATATTAAGAGGCCATTAAATCTAAATGGTGCTTGATTACGTTTACTCTATCGCTCTTGTCTATCAGTCGGGTACTTAAATATTAGGATAACACAGATGAAGCCCTAGGTATATGATTATCAAAATTTGCCAAGCGTCGTTTTTAAAGTTGCATACAGTGCTAGGGCGCAGCAAGGGGTAATTAAAAAAGGATTGATCTACTAATTAGAACTAGAAATAGTGCTGCATCATAAACAATTATGGAGAGGACAGACGACCAGGGGCGTCCGCAGAAATAATCTCAGGGGGAAGCAAGTCACAATAATAATGTACAATATTCAGTACATAATATCAAAAAAACAGTTTTTGCACGACCTGTAAGCGACTTCACACCGACAAAAGGGGAAATATAGAGTAGGTACTCTCTGGGCTAAAAAAATTTACGGGATTTTTCAGGCAATATACTATACATATATATGTTTGCAGCATCTTCTTCGATACTTTTTTCACACATTTCTGCAATATTTATTGAAAAAACTTAGGAAAGCAATTCAGAAAATATGCTAGCATACTTTTTTGATGTTGTCAAAAAACAATATGGCTCCTCTTCTTTATCGGTAGTCATATGATAATCAAACTCGATTTTGTGTATTTTGTGTCCAGATTTCTATTTTCATATTGACAAAAATTGATTTCAACATGAGAATCTTTCGATAAGTCGTGCAAAAAATAGTATATAAACCTCGAAAGTGAGTTATTTCTTCCCTCAGTGCATTGTAGCACACTCTGGCTACAAAATCACTTCGGGAAAAATCATGCACTTTACTCCCTCGATATATAATCCACTATTATTCTACTTGAAACATGGAATAAAAATAGGAAATTAATTGAATTGACATCACATTAGGTATTCTGTTTACAACCGAAATTACAAGAAAAAATTGCACCTGATAATAATCATAATCTTGTTCGAACAATGGCTTTCTTATAGAGTCTTGAGTAAATTTATCAATTACTTCGTCGATAAAATTAACTCCATATCTATTCATAAGATGTCGATGAATACTAATTGACCAAAGTCTCAGAAAGTCACTATTTGCTAATCAGGATAGGAATTGAATGATGCAAATGTATCTTGTTTAGAAAGTATCTGAGTAAGGACCCCACAGCAGATTAAACAACTCAGAATCGATGATTACTAAACTAAACACAATAACAGAATGAAGATCTCCTTTCACATTCATTCTCAACCCGTCCTGGCTCAACATATATCTTATTTAACTCGCAAAGAGGTATCCATTTAGTTACATCTCCAGCGCTGAAGTGAAATGTGGAAATGTAGGTTGTTACGACTCTATGAAATATCACTGGCCATTAAAAGGCTCATTTTCCAGACATTGTTTCATGTTATAAATTTCATTCAAGACTAACTTACTAATTGAAGTAATATAAATCTTCATTTCGTCGCCGTGGCAACATACACTAGGACTCTATTCCTGTAGACTAGAATTTCAATGCTATTTTTATATGAAGATATCATGGAGACCCATAGTTGAAGTTACATACACAGCGTCACGTACGATTGTTAAACTAACTTTCAAGATGTTATTATTCACATGAAATACAGGAAAGTTCGAATCAACTATTGAGATTGAAAATAAGTATGGTTTTATATGGCCCTCCTATACAGGATGAGTCATTAGTGTGGCAAAGTGAGATAACGGCTTTACTGTATGAGATAGATGAACAAAAATTCTAGAGATGATCAAGGATCATGAGCAGAACATTTCCAAATTATTTCGCTTTATACAGGGTGACTCAGAAATGCGAGGCGTATCAAAATTATGCTTTTTCTTATGGGACACCCTGTATTTCATTGTATATTCGCATTCTCCTTTGTGAGCTGACTTCATCAATGCATCACACATGGAGTCTAGAAAGAATGATAGCAGAGATATTTATAGGTTGTTCAAAATCGAGATTTTTCAACTTCAGGGTTTTTTTGCGTCGAAACTATTCATTATTGGTGAAAACTTCCATGTCCCTGTCCCAACTTTCGATTTACCATCTACTGACATTTAATTGGAACAAATACAGGGTGGTTCAGGATTCAGCATTCTGATCACCCTTGTATCTGTTCCAATTAAATGCCAGTTGATAGTTAATCAAAAGTTAGGATAGGGACATAAGAGCCGTTCTGATCAATAATGAATATCTTCGACGCAAAAAAATCCTAAAGTTGAAAAATCTCGATTTTCAACACCCTATATCTCTGTAATTATTCTCGCTAGAACACAAGTGTGATATATTGATGAAGTCAGCTCACAAAGGAGAATGCGAAAATGCAATGAAATACAGGGTGTCTCATAAGAAAAAGTATAACTTTGATACGCCACGTATTTCTGAGTCACCTTGTATAAAGCGAAAAAATTTGGAAATGTGCTGCTCATGATCCTAGATCATCTCTGCAATTTTTGTTCATCTATCTCGAACAGTTAAGTCGTTATCTCACATTGCCACACTAATGACCCTGTATAGCAAAATTCAGTTGGAACTCTCATCAACTTGAAACTGTAATGATTCATTCTCCTCTGAGCACTCTGCAAATCACTTTTGTTTAGTGTTTCTCTATGGTAATTCACAAAAAATACATTTTTGTTTACAATTGCAAATACAAAGTGTTTCAGGTTTTTTCCCTACAAGTAGCTATAGCCAATAATTGAGATCAACTGCAATGACAATATAGTACTTAGACATTAGAAAATAAACAGAAACGAAAAACTTCTTGTAGGTATATTGTAACTATAGATACCAATGTTTTTAAGAAATCATCTTTTATTTAAGAAATCCAGCAAATTATAGAAATCTGGAATATCCAGGAATAACCAACAGGCAGCAAACATAGTATACCTTCGTTGTGGATTAACCTTTACTCCTCCAGAGCGATCCAATATAAGTAACCACCCTATCATGTGAACACGATCTCCTGTAAGGAAGATTCCAGACCTCACCTGAAGGCCTCTAGTATACGTTCCATTTCCAAAAGTGATTTATGGATCGGAGCCTTCAGGCTTGTGATTCATGGTCGAAACGTGAATGCGATTAATTATTCAAGGATGTGATTCATTTGCCTTTAGAGATATTTTAGGGAATGCGGGGACGCATTCATTATCACATACCTGTCGGTGCAAAGTGGGGATAAGGAAACTTTATTGGGACGTCTCTGTACTGCATAAAACTCGGGATATACAGGGCAACGTGAGACAAGTCAACTTGAGAATTCCGGATTGTTTTCACGAAATGATTCAGGAGTTCCTTGAAAGAAATACCCTTTATGGGTAAAAATCCATATATAGGCACCTTTGAAACTCCAAGCCTAATTGGGATTGATGCAAGCCATTTGATGTGTTTGCCATGGTTCAAGGAAATTGTGAAGGCAACAAAAGATAGGTTGATCATGCAAATGAAGAAACCAGCAACATTTTTCCCTAGCCCTGATGATTTGGAATACCTCTGAGTGACTAGTTCCGATGATGATAACTTGATCAAACCGGATTTCTCTGGAATAAGCGTGCTATGATGAAACAAACGAGATTCAATAAGTAAGAATCGTTTGTCCTGTAACTTTTCGAATTCGTGTCCGATTTTGGTGAAATTTCGACCAAATCGTATATTCATGTTTTGGAATGTTATCCTGAATATTAGGTCCTGAGAGAAGCTGACGGCTTGATCATTATACAGGAAAAAACAAAAATTACTCTTCCACCATAACCTCCTGTGTGGAAAAGGTGAGTGGTTGAACTTAGCTTCATTATGTTTTGGAATGAAGTGTGACCCCTTCTTAAGAGAATGGTCCTTTATTCACGTCGATAACCACTTCTTAAGGGGATATACAAGTGGTATAAGAAAGTGGATTTTTATTATATTTAATAAAAATAATTCTCCAACATTCCGCGTCATCTTGTTTTGAATTGAATTGTGATCCTTTTTTGTCCCTTCTCAACACAATGATTCTAGATTCATGCCAATATCTCCTCTTTAAGAGAAGATACAAGTGTTTCAAGAAAGCCTGGATTTTTGAAATTTTTTTTCAACCAATAACCATAACTCAGAACCTATAGAGCATCTAAGGGATAAACTCCAGAGGCTCATTCGCCTTCGTCAGGCCTTGTCAGAGACACTTCAAGAACTACGATTCGCCCTTCAAGGAGAATTTTTAGCAATTCTTCGAGACCACTTGAGAAATTTTATCAACTCTATGCTACGACGGCTGAATGTTGTAAATCAAATTCGAGAAGGCCGAGGAGGGCATACTCGTTATTGACTGCAGGGCTACTTCGTTTGTTTTTTGTTAATGAGGATTTTTCTGGTAGGTAAGTGGTAAGAAAAGAGGTGGAAATGAGTGACATTAATTCTTCAAGTTGTTCATCGATAAGTTTATGTAGGTTTTGATTATTGTTAATGAAAATTGAAAAATTCCATACTTTCCTAAAAATGAGATATTGACGTGAAACAAAGACAATCGCGATCACACTTCAATCCAAACCATAATGAAGCCAAGTTCAATCACTCAATTCTGCCAAAGGGCGTTAAGGAGTAAAGGGTGAAATACTAACTTTGGTTTTTCCCTGTATAATGATCAAATCATCAGCTTTTCACGAAAAATAATATCTAGGCCAACAATCCAGTACGGTTTGATCCTAATTTCACCAAAATCGGACGAGGGTTAAAAATGTTACAGGGTGAACAATCTGGGCAAATTTTTTGGTAGCCAGTTCTTTTTCCGGTGAGTGTAGATTAACTTTCCGCCAAAACATATTAACAGTTCCCTTAGTTGTATCAGATACCTACAACGGATATCTAGAAACTTTCTACTAGGATCTGAGTGAATGCAACTTTCATTAACATTTATCAGGGCAACCGGGAAATGTATCGCTGTAAATTCGAGAGATTCCCGCAGGAATTGCTCTTGTAAGACTTCATTACAATTCGTTGTATGACCGCAGATAGACAGACCGGAAGTTGCAATGAATATTAAACAGCCTCTTTTGTACAGTAAAACCCCCTAAATCACCTACAAGCCCGGGTAATTTTTATTTGTCAACGCAGATTTTGAATTCGCAATAAATCCCCCTTTTGTGTAAGCTCAAATCAGGAATGGAAAGGGATCGGAAATGAGATGAATCGTTAACAGAATTTTCTATAAATGGACCGAATTCGTATTCTTTGTTGGATATTTCATTAAGAACGTCGCGATGAATAGAAATAATTTTGCTGGGAGAAATTGAATTTGTTTCGAGATTGTGTCAATGGAATTACTTTCAACCCGCTTGACATAAATAATACAACTGGATGTTATTAGTTTCATTTCTGTGGAGATAAAGTGTCCCATGACCCATGAGGTTTGAAATTATAGTATGATATTCACTTTTGTGTAATCATAAGTATATGATTCATATGAGACACTGCAGTACTCTCTATGGCGTGTTGAAATATTTTTTCTATCTCTAGCAATACTGTCTGTCCAAGATAAGGTTGCACAGCATGGGGATCTCGAAAACGGAGAGATACGAAATCGGTTAAATGGGGAAAAAGTTTTTGGAATTTCTACTTTATTTTTTTTCTCCGTTATTATTAGAGATACAGCAAAACTGAGAATACTTTTTCATAGCAACTTTTGATGACGGTCAACGTGGTGATACCGATTTTTTCATGCGACGTTTCGTATTTGTGGAACCATCATCAACTTTTGTTTTTTGAATACGGTCCTGATAATTTTTTCACAGATTCTAAAAGGTTTTTTTATTCTGAATTCAACCATGTATTATACAAGGTGGTTCATTTGTGTTTCGACCTATTTCCATCCATCATCAATGTTTTTTCGAAACTCCAAAGGAAAAATGCCATCAGTTCCACTTATTTTGAAGGAAAATTAGTCAACACACTAATACCTCATCAACTGGTTTCAATCAACAACCCATTTCATTTTGCGGAAACAAAAATTCCATCCATACAAATTCAGAATATGTCATGCGCTAAAACCAGGAGATGACGAAAGGCGCAAGACATCCTGTGAGTGGTATACCAGGAAATGTTAAAATTTTGCAGATTTCTTTCGAACAATCATCTGGACTGATGAAAGCATGGTCACTAATCATGGTAGCTTCGATAGAAAAAATACACATTATTGTTCACGAGAAAATGAACATTTATACATTACAGCGAGACACCAACACCGTTTCGGCTTTAATATGTGGGTTGCAATATTTGGTACACGAATTATTGTTCCTTCTATTTACCATGAAACACAGACTTCCGAACGTTATAGAAATTCGCTTGAGAATCATCTTGAGGAAGCTCTGGATGATTTACCGATTGCGGAAGTTCAGAACTCTGTTGGTTTCAACAAGATGGCGCTCCGGTACATAATTCCAGAGAAGTCCGTGCGTTTTTATCCCTTGGCCGGCGCGGTCGCCTGATTTAACACAGCTGGATTTTTTCTTAGGGGATATATCGAACTTTGTACACGCAAATAACTTTGAGGATGAAGAAGAACTAAGGGACAGTGTCTTCGAAGCATTCAATAGAATAACCCCAGAAATGCTTAGCAATGTCTTAGAAACAACTGTGAGAAGAGGATATCTTTGTTCAGAAAATAATGGTTATCATTTTGAACATTTGTTATGAATGTCTCTGTAGGTATTGTCAAAGTTAAGTTGTTAAAGTAATTCGTGTAAGAATTCATCAACAATTTTAAACGCTGCATTGATCGAATGATGTAGTGAAATATTTTTTATTCACTTTTCAGTATTGAATAACTAATCCATCAAGTTTGACACTAAATGATAAGAAATAAGTGAAACTGATGGCTTTTTTTCTTTTGGAAGTTCGAAAAAACATTGATGATGGATAGAAATAGGTCGAAACACATTCAAATCACCTTGTATAGTACATTGTTGAATTCAGAATAAAAAAACCTTTCAGAATCTGTGAAAAACATATCAGGACCGTATTTAAAAAACAAAAGTTGATGATGGTTCCACGAATACGAAACGTCGCATAAAAAAATCGGTATCACCACGTTAAACCTCATCAAAAGTTGCAATGGAAAAGTATTTTCAGTTTTTCTGTATCTCTGATAATAACGGAGAAAAAAATAAAATAGAAAATCCAAAAATTCACTTTTTTCGATATAACTCAAAAACTAAAAATAATTTTCAAAATTTTCGAAGGCTCTTGATATGAGCCTCCGAATGCGCAACTTTTTCTCCATTTAAGCGACTTCGTATCTCCTACCGTTTCCGAGATCCCCATGCTGTTCAACCTTATCTTGGACAGACATAGAACCTATGCCATTCTTTGTTATGCTTTCCAATGCGTGAAGTTTGTTTTCTCTCTCCTCTATTATAATTAACCCGAATTCAATGTTCTGATACAAGAATCGCAGGAATGGCACTCAGATCTATAGTAGGTATTGACTTGCCATATGTCATGGTCATGGCTACTAGAGTTCAATAAGAATTAAAAAGAAGTGCTTTCATAGTGACAATAGGTTCAAATTTCAGTTTCACAGAACTAAAATGATTGAAATGTATTGCTAGTGGTGAAACGAATGTAATATAGAGGAAATGAGGGTAATTTGGAATACTGTTGGTTTGGAATACCTATTCACTGAAGGTACTACATGCGCCATCTCTTTGAATATGATGAAAACTACAAGTTTACAGCGTCCTCACTGTTTGTGTTCATTTATGGTTATGTTGATGCATGGTAAAGACCTAACACATGTGCTCGAATTTTATATGGGTGACCAAAACAATTTTGATAAAAGTTGAATCGCATATCATCGCTTGCAGTTTATTGAAAAAAAAAAAAAATTATTGTGCCCTTAGGTTAGTAGATACTTATATTTTTTGAAGTTAGTTATATTTTTTCATTCAATAAGCACATACATCTTTTGTTTATGTTTTTGTCGAATTGTCTCATTTTGCTAATTCGGAATACCGCAAATGATGCAAATATGGACTATTCCAAATTACCTTCATTCCATGCAACACCTGATTTATACTGCTTTTTTAGTGATGGCATCTAAGAGATCTCCCAAATAGAGGCAAAACTGGAATCCAGACGATATGGCTGCTGCTGTATTGGCAGTTAGGCAGAAGAGAATGGGATACCTAAAGGCATCCATATATAAACGTTGAATCCGAAGCAGGTCAGCCATCCGTGAATGAAATACCGGACCCTTCTTCAAAAAGAGGTGGAAAGGCATCCGAATCTACAATTATTACCAGTTTCTCACACAAAAGAGAACTCGAGGAAGCAGAAAAACTCGATTTGGAAGAGCCTAGTAAGAAATTTGCAGGAAAACAAGGTAAAGGAAAGAGAAAGCGAAAGTCAATAAAAGATGTAGAAACTGACAGCGAGTCCAATGCAAGTTTCAAAAATTCGAATTCTTCAGAAGAACTTGCTCCAGAGTTTGATTTAAATAGAATTCCAGATGACGTAAGGAGAGAACAGTGGGTCCCATGCCTTACATGAGAGTCATGAGTTCACTGTGAATGTGCAGGATATGACTCGGTGACGTATGTTTGTGACTATTGTAAATAATAAGCAACCATATTCTTTATATGTTACACGTTTCAGTTATTTTTCACCAATGTTCTTCTTATTTCCTTTATTCTAAACATCTGCTGCTAATTTGGAATATTCCAAATAGGTGGTATTCCAAATTAACTGCATATTTCATTTACAGGCAATTTTGTAAATTTTTTTTCAATGAATTTTTTTTTGTTCAAGTGTTCCAATTATCTTGAAATCATAATACGGTATTGTTTATGAGTAGACCAATGTAACAATATACATTTCAACTACAATATCGAATATTTGATATTTTTGCATATTTTTTTAAAACCTGTATTCCATAATACCTTGGCTGACACAAAGAGGCTCGAACATCATAAAACAATACTGGTTCATGACAAAAGGACGCATTATCACCAACCTAGATTGCAAAAAGGAATCAAGAGGAAAAAGAAGATTTGTGAAGGCAAGAAAGAGAAGAAGAAATACAGTTTGGTGTGAAATAAGAAGAAAAGAGGTGAAAGCCAAGGAAGTCAGATTAGAAAAAAATGGAGCCTGAAAATATGAATAAGAAGGAAAGAAGATGCGAGAAATTGATCCCTAAATACAGGCGGATAATATTCAGTAGGGTATTTGGATGAAAAAATTTAGAATTTTTTCAAAAAACCGTAATGTGCGGAAGATGATTGCGTTCAAAATTAGTTTGATCATTGAGAGAAGAGAAATTTTGGTTCATTCTTGCTTTATGATGTTCATGCCTTTATGTGTCAGCTCGTCATGTAAATTTTTTGACTATTTCATTTTCTGAATCATTTTTTTTACTCGATATGTGACGATTTCTACTCCTAAAACACCCAATTCTTAAATTTTCAACCTCATCAGGATCAGATTTTTCTGGCTTCTCAGCCGTTTTGAACATATTTTCACCCGACTTGCCTTGTTGGTCAATCCCTACTAAAATACATAATGTCTCTATGATGACTTGTCAGGACACACAAAAATCTTCTTAATTTGGGCAAACTTCCACTACTACTAGATTCGCCCAGACCCAATCCGCGGGCAGACCATAAACTTTTTTAAGACCGCCATCCTTGGAACTAATAGCCTGGCCTATCAGGAAATCTCCTATAAATGGAAATAATAACCCAGTATCGAGTCTACAGCGATAAGAAACGAGTTAGTTTAATCTCCAGGAGATGCTTTTTCCGTCGTTTTCTCTGCTTTTTTTTCGCCGACCAAAGTGTTAATTGCGCTAGCCACTGTCAGCTATCAAGATCAGAGTCATTGCGGCCTGGATTCCTGCAATCTCGGCCCATCTCGAAACGAATCCGCAGGAAATTGGCTTCGGACAGAGAAATATAAGTTTGTTTTAGATAGATAACGACGAGCTTATACCGAAAGCACGAAGGTATATTTACGCAGGATGAACTACAATCAGGCTTAGAAGTCATCAGTTTTTATGTATACCCTCTCACAGAATCAAGATATTAGTTATGTGATATGTGACATCATGTCATCCGTCATGAGATATTCGAAATGAAGGAAAGAGGGGGGTTATTTCTCTCCATACTGTGCTGTCCTCCCTCTCGACCTTGTCAAGTAATGGTGAAGAAAGTGAGTTTCATTTTGGGAAAAGAAAAGCTCTCCAGAGGCCCCTAGAGGAAATAGTGAATGTAGACACTTTTTTGCAATGTCAGAAACAATGAACAAAATGATGGTGACAGCAAACTTGTCCGTCCTGTTCAATATTCGAAATCCCTGATCTTCCTAGCATATTAGGTTCCCGAACTGCCAATACGTAGCATATGAACTATTAGATTCACCTCATGATTTTGAGATACCCAAGTTCTATATTCATTATGACAGGAAGAGAAGTCATGTTGATGAAAGGAAAGATAACTTGCAGAACTGCTGATTGAGCAAAATCAGGATAAATGAGTATGTTGATATTTGTTGGTTATATATTTGCACTAGGATGAAAAGTTACATTGTTCTTAGCGTCTTTTCAAGTTCTTCAGCTGAAATGTGATATGTATATACCATATTATCTATCTTAGAAAATGTTCAAAAACATTTTTCAATAAATACGACGTTTACCCGGGGGAGAGGTATGATTCATTGTTGGACGAGTTTCATATGATATCTATAAAGAAATTCAGGGTAAGCTGAGATATGTGTTCTGCATATGAAATCATACATTTGGAAAATAGATTGTTCACCCCTATTGTCTCAAATGTTATTCAGTGTACCGCGTATTTCATCTAGATTCTGTAGCACATTTCATATCCTATAGCTACCAAATCTAGAAGTGTTAGTATAGGGTTTCTAGTGTAGATATATTATTTCTAACGTTGAAACAATTCAAAAAAGAGATTCTCCATTTCATTCAGAATTGACCCTGCTATATGTGTAATCATTTGAATTTCATCAATGCTTGTCTAGAATAACTATACTCAATTACTATTTTAGACAACCGAGCCTTATTCATGTACTTTCTCAGGATGAGCCTGATCTGGGTTGGATTAACATTTTTTTTTCTGTGACGGGAAAAAAGTTTGGCATTTCATCTCTGTTGGCAGGTTATAAAATGTCACTTTTCATAAATTACTTTTTTCCCGTGGGAAAAAAGTGAGTACTTTTTTCCCGGATATATATCACATATATATACTCTGTTAATGGCTTTTGTTGTGCTATAGTTCCGAAAAATGAGTCAATAATACCGTCTCAGAGAAAAAACTGCAAGTCCTTTTATCTTCCATTCGACTTCGCGGTTTCGTATATTACTATACAACTACTGAATTCGCAATTTTTCAAAATCAAATTACAGAATTGAACTGACAGAAGTGACATCAGATATTTGATTACTTCAAAAGAATGATAAAGATGCCTATAAAACGCAGGTGTCCCTACTGTTAAAAACTTGAAATTTCACGTCGATAATTTTCATATTTCGAAATAATGTAATATCTTCTCAATATTGATTCGTCCTTCCTTCTGTCACAGAAAAAAATAGTGTATTATACACGGGAAAAATATTAGATTTTAGCCCACGGTTTTTTGTCTCCCTCCGCTACGCGTCGGGAGACAACACAACCTGGAGATAAAATCTACTACTTTTTTCCCTTGTATAATAAATAACTATTGTTTCAAACTACCAAACTTTTGGAGAAACAGCTTTTTCTATCCTCTAACCCTAACCTAGATCCTTATCACACATGTTTCCTTCGAAATTATCTGTACGAGTTTCAGACCTGATGGCATATCTTTCCACCCTTAGTTGAAATTCAACCGATCAAGATATTTCATACTTGGAGAAACTTCAACGTAACATATTGTACTTCTTCGAAAAATCTGGAAAGGTTGGCCCAGATCACAGTGGCGGGGTAAACTCATCACTCAGACAGGTGAAAAATATGGAAATTGCTTTTGAAACAACAGAGAATAACAAATGTTTGCATCAAGCTTCTCTGAAAAATGACTTCCTGATTATATATCTGAAACATGAGCAACGGTAGTTCGTTTGGATCTAAATATGAATTATTATTATTATTATTCTCACACGATTTCAGAGTGTTTTATTGAATGTGGGGACTTCTAGAGGTGATAGAGAAACATAGTTCATAGATATCTCATATCTCCGCGTTTTCAAAATACACAGCGTTAAATATTGAGGAGAGAGAAAAATTGCTCTGAATTGCTAAAAAAAAAGTAGTGTACCTAACCTGAGTAACATGGGTGATGATGGAAATTTTCATAATTTTTTTCGAGATTATGAATGAGCATGCATTGTTGTAGAAAGATAGAAAAGAAAGTTCAAACTCAATCTGTTTTTGAGAAAAAGCGGGATAACCAAATTCGACTGCAAAATTTCATTTTGCTGGTGTTTGATAATTCATTCAACATATCTGTTCCGATCAGTCGATAACCATGATAGACCATAACAATATGCAATTATGGTGAGTACTATATCAGTCACGTATAATAGACTCAATTTTGCCATCACGAAAAGTCATAAATAAACAAAGTCAATTCGTATATTCAACGCTATGTTTTTCGCAAAGGAAGTCTTCTTCAACGTATGTTCTCAGAAGCTTAAGTTATTTTATTTCAAAACGCCATTTTCAGCTCTTGAAGTATGTCCTACATGTTCTGTACCATCATGAAGACCATGAGGTATATACATTGTATTATACCTAACTGTCAAGGAGATATCCTGCTATTATACCGGCAGGTATAGTGACAGTTTTTCGGACGTGATTTGACTCAGTATGGGTATCATTATGTATATTGTATATATTTTGATGTTAAAAAATGATATATGAAAGAATCCTTCCACATTCTTCATGCATGGCATGTTTTCAAGGTTTAGGTGTACATGGACAGGCGCAAAAGGAATATATTTTTTTCCGTATAGCATATGTATAGCACAAACATGTATACTTCTCAAAGGAAGCCAGTTTGAAAGCGAGAGAAAATTATGCCTTTGAATTTTCAACTATATACGCATATATCACTCATATTTCATTTTGGAACACAGGCAGCTTGACTGAAATCGTATCGGAACGCTTAATTTTCGAACAAATAATGATAATTTACTTCAATGCATGAAGAACCTTGAAGGATTCTTCCATATATAATTTTCTATCATCAAAATATATACATATTAGTACCCTCCAAAAGGCATACTGGGTCAAGTCACGTCCGAAAATCTGTCGCTACCTGTCGGTCTATATGTGAATAGGGAATAGACAGTGGGATACGTCAAGTATATATCGTAATACCCTCAGAATGGGGCTATTTGGATCCCATATCTGATGCCTATTTGGAACATAGAGGTGTTCCTTTCAAATCGGATGCAAATTCGATAAAGTTTTATTGATGATGATGAAGTTGAAATGGGATATTCAATTTCAAAATTATTTGAGGTTATAACTACACAATTTGTATTCACGATATTTTTGGGATTTTTCAAATAGACAAATTCTCTCCTTTGGTATGTTGCTTATCGAAAATGTGTAGATTTTCAAATTTTCGAGGTACTCACAATGAAGTCTCAACTACTCTCTCCTTGAAAATAAGTTTTTTACATTTTGATGGGAAGAATCAAAATGATGACTGAACAGAAAAAAATTTTTTGATAGGGTAATTTGGAATGCATCTGCGAAAATATAAACGACTACTTTTGGTGCTGTAATAGGGCTGGATTATAATGAACAAAAAATGGAACAGGCATTTGAAGCTGTTTCAGATAGGACTGCAAGCTTTTACAAGATTCAGAGTTCCTTGAACAATATGTTTCAGAAGACATCGTGGCCAAAATCCGAACGTTTTGGGACATCCGACCGTATTTAACTATTTCAGAACAGAAATCTTTAATTGAAGCCATAATAAATCTTGCTTCCTCTTCCTCTTGTCATACTTTCACGAGCAAAGATCTACGACTAGGAAAATTCGGAAAATTTGGATATTGAATGTATTTTATCTATGCCTGAAATTTCCCGTGATGGAAGACATGTTTACAAAGGAAATTTATTATAAGTTCTTTGACATGTATAGATGATTTTAACCATTTTTTCACCATTAATAATCAAATTAGCTCTCAGGCTTTTTCGCCTAACTGATGAGACCAGGAAGGTTGAAAGTTGAAAGCTCACACATTGCACCCTATACTATCGTTGGGTTAAGGTGAAACCCGAATCCCAGTTTACTGCTTCGGATTCATTTGGCAAAAGAACTCAGTAATGTGTGACCAATATGCTTCATCCCTAAAACAATCATGATATTTCTGTATGATGTTTAAATCAGATAATTTTTTACATGCAAAATCATTATCATTCCAAATAACCCCAAACTTTGCGTTATTCGGAATGATATAAAAACATGAGAAACAGGCATTCAATACCTTTTCCTCCCAAAATCTGAATTTCAGTCGGTAGCATCGAAACAGGAAGATAATTAAAATTTGTTGATAATACTACCCATTGAAATCTATAAAATTCGTTCCAAATAGCCCCATTCTGTACCTATCGTTAGTCCAAAAACGGACAATTATTTGTGGAACACCTGTATATGAGAGATTTCGTATATGTAGTCGTCGATTGAAATCAATCGAAGGATTGCGAATCGAACAATGATTGGGTTAGTCTCTTGAGTGATAGATTATCGGCAGGGTGAGCGTATTACATGTGCAGGGACGCCTATAGTAACGGCATTTGACAGCTCGCCAATGACTATCGGATTATTTATGGCAATTCATGACTCGTGTTTATAGATTATTGAGTGAATTAGAGGCGGAATGGTGTGTTGTTTGGTTGCTCGAATACCGTATTCAACGCGGTGGTCTGATTGTCGGTCGATTTACAAACGATTTCGGGCGATTAAATTCACCGGATGAATCATTTATGATTTTAATGAGCAAGGATATAATACTATACAAAAATTGTAGTTTCAATATAAATACAACCACAGAGTGACCCTTTTGTGCATTCTATTGAATCGATGAATTCATCTGGACCAGGTGTCAGCCCTAATAGCAAATACCGCGCCAGTGCCAGGTATGGGAAGAAGAAGTAGAAAATGTTAGGTTAGTGAGCATATCAACAATAATAATAGCGATTATTAATTCCTCTCCATATTCCACTATGTTTGACTCGGTAATCAAATGAAGATAAACAATGTCGTTGTGTGAGGCAAAAAAGTATTGCTGGCCGTGATTATTCAAAAACAAGTTATCCAATCAATCTCGAGAATGAATGAAATACAGATCGTAATATATGGTGTATTTATATCTCCAGCATGGGTGTGGAATGACAAATCTGCCAAAATACGTCCCAACCCAAAATACCAAACCATAACAATGTTTATTCTTGATGACCTATATATAGTACATCCTTTTGAGTTCCCAAGAACTAAGAGTGTTGCCTAGCAACATACCTTTGTTTGTGTCAGTAATAGAAACGTCAATTCAAGAGCAGATTTTGGTAATGAAATGGACGACTTTTGTGTCGGTTGCAGGAAATGCGCAATTTCTTTCACCCATTCTGCTATTCTTATTTCTTTTCATCTCCCTTTTTGTAATTTTTTCTTCTGCCCATTTGTTACACCATATAATTCACCTTCACTGAAAAATTTGCTCATATCACAGTTATCACAGAAGATTTGTGATTTTTTAAGGCAACCTCTGCTGTCATATCTCACATAATAAACGGGCGCAAAATCTCTGCTCAAAGCATAATCAGTGACCTTTTTTAGATTTCGAAATGACTTTTAACAGTGCCCTTGCGATCCGTGGCCGATTTTTCAAGATTGTCAGCGATTTCTTCAGCTTTATCAGCTATTGTCATTTGGCTAATGATGTCTGCCATTACACGAGATGAATTTGTATTCTTGTGGCTATCTGATAAGCATGATTATAAATCGAAAAAAAAAGATCACGAATCGATTATATAAATTTTGCCTACCAAGGTACCATGCAGAAAACTTCCATTGATATATTTCCTGACTGGATCAAGGGGAAAAGCGATCACCCCTGCCTTGCCCTGGCTACGCCCATGGAGAAACAGAACTATCGGTACACTCTCCTCGTCTGAGTACCTGTCGTGTTTCTATGTGAAAAAACACAACGTAGACCATTCCTTCGTCTACTTCCTCTTAATTAATACTGAATAAGGTGAATCAGAGTACTGATAGTTTTCAACCTACGATAACTTCAGAAAACGCGAGTTCTGAGTAAAGGCACATATTGTTGAAAGGTATTATATTTTGAAGATCGTCATATTGTTATGATATGAGAAGAAAGAATCATCGGTGCTTGAGAAAATTGACTTGAATTCTTTCATGAGCTGTCAAAAACCTGAAAGATAAATGCAATACACGCCGGTTGAGGTTATGGAGTTGAACTTTTTCCTTCGTTTAAAAGAAAAAGAAAGCGATTTTTTCATATTCCGCATGTGATATCAAAGCAGCCCATCAAAAGTCGGTTGTTTATCCGAGACACATTCGAGATGAACGGCGAGAGGATGAAATAAGAATAAATCTGTCAGTTTCTCGCGGCGTATGAAGAAAGCGAGCGCTCCAAATCGGTTTATAGTTCTCCAGTGTGCCGTGCCAGTCGTAAAATGTTGATTGGTAGCGACGATAGCAGCGCCGCTTATTCTAGCGTCCCGAAAACGTGCCAGCTAAAAAATAATCTCCGTTACCTACGTCAAAATATATATATAAAAAGCCACTGTCAATGTCATTTGGAAATGAATATTATTCATTTCACTCCTGATAAGAGTATATAACTACACTGAGGAATTACTAAAAATATAGTCCCTACGACAAAAAAAAATTAGTACGATAGGAGACAGCAAGGCATATACAACAGAGCTGAACACCTGGTTTGGTTGATCTGCCAAAATTCCGTTAATATTGATTGATATTGTCGCAACTCCGATGGACCTTCATCACGTACCACGTTCCACTTTGGAAGTCAGCAATCGATGAATGAGTGTTATGTACTGATTTTAATATAATAATTGGTAGTGATGAATCGAAAAACGATTGAACTGTTAATGACCAAACTAATAATGACCATCCTTATCGATTCGGGCTCTATTCATATTTGGAATCGATGCTAGGTTCGCAATTTTTCGCAATGGGAATGGTCGTTGCCTTTCGATATTGCTTACCCATATAGGTATTATCGCGCGGTTAGCGGTTTTTTTGCAAATATCAAGGGAACTGACGTCTATGAACTCCGCTGACCAGATCGAAACTACAATGTACTGGATGTTTAAAGTGGAAAAAGTTAATTTATGATGAAAGATCTTAAAATGAACTAGAGATTGAGTGATGTTAATTCATAGGCATTTACTCTTCTTGACAATATTCTGTGAAGTGGATAATAGTTATTTATACACCAAGGTAGGCGAGAATATCAATATCACCCAGGAACCAAGATTATATCCCGAGGGTAATGAGGTCCCGTGGTAATATTATACTTTACTACCAAGGTGTTGAATTTTTTTACCACTAGCAGGATATTTCAATCACTTTACTTCTGTGAAACTGAAATATGGACCTATTTCAACTATGAGAGCACTTCAGTCCGATTCTGACTAGTATCTAGTTGTCATATATGATTATGATAGCATATGACAAGTCGTTATTGATTGGTATTCGAGTGCCATTCTTGTGAATCTCGCATAAGAACAGTGAATTCGGTTCAATTATATCAGAGGTGGATATGTCTTTATATATATTGGCCCAGAACCCTTGTGTGGTATTGCGAAAGCTATACAAAAGACTAGTATCAAATCATGGATGCAAACTAAATCTCAAGAATGGTGGAACAACTCGCCAGGAATGAGACAGGCAAAAGAGTTTATTGAAAAACCATCGCCAACATTCACAGAATATCTACTAAGCCAGAAACGAAGTTCAACTAGAATACTAGTGGGACTTCTCACAGGGCATTGTAGGCTCAACAAATACATGAGTACGATAGGTCTGACTGAAGAACTGCTGTGCAGGTTCTGTCAGGAAGAGGAGGAAACAGCAGTACACATGAGGGCTTGTCAAGACTAAGGTTCCTTTACGCTGGGTGAGGAAAAACCAGGAGCCCAGAGATACACAGGAGATCTGAAAGCTAGCCTATGGAGTCTCATAGAGAAGGCGGGGCTAGCCGAAGAACTCTAATCCATTTTGAGGGCAGGCACAATAGATCTGAAAAGGTCGCAGTGTGGAGGCAGATAGCCCAAAGGCCCCATTCCAAATCTAATCTATATTGACTAGTGACTCATTAAATGACAAAAACTACCTTGGTAGTAAAACCACACTTCACGTCTTGAGAAGGAATAAATAATGGTAGGTTCTAGAGCTAGTGGTAGAGAAAACTGTTTTCTTTCTTATTCTTTATTGTTTTTTTTTGTTGGAATTTTTTTTTAATTTGTTGACTCGATAATAATATCTTACCGAGATATTCTTCAAGAACTATACCAGAGGCTATCTTTATCGTGTCAGATGATCTTTATTGCGTTTGCAGTTTTATTAGGACTTTATGAATAAAAATGTGGTATTTTGTAACCATATATTCTTCAAAACTTCATTTTATAATATTCTTCGTTTCAGTTGATACATTGAAATTGGGAGACTATATGTCAGGGGGCACAATTGAGTCGCCCCAATATCCCAAGAAAATGGTTACGCCATAATATGATAGATTGAATTCATTTTCAAATCATCTGTTTCATTTTGAGGCCAATATTATTATGTGCCCCAGCCAGATATGCGAGAAAAGCGCCATTTATTTATCTATCAAGTTCCATTATCCGGTTGATGAGCATTTTTGCGGGTTCTTCGTTGTCGGCGTTCTCGTTATAACGGCGTTAAGGGAATTATTTTTGCGATAGATCATTTTCTTCGGCTCGCCTCGCCATCGAATTTCTATTTACAATTCCATTTTTCCAGGAGAAAATTACAGGGCGTCAGCAGCTGTTCCCATTCACTAATTCGGTTATTTCGAGAAATACGATACCGATTGTTTGTGGCACTGGAGTTTTCTTTCTTGCAGGAGAATGCACAAGGAAAGAAAAAAGAATGACGCAACTTGGAAAATATATTATTCATAATATTGTGTAAATCAGTCATCTATCTGACTTCACCCTGTAAATGATCTATCATACTATATGGTTATTGTGTATAATAATCAATCAAGTTCTAAATTGGGATAACTCCATGATCATTCTCAAAACATTTGACCAGAAGATTTTGGAATAACCCAGCAAACACACATAATATGTCTGCCATATGGCAAATGGAGCTCATCAAGGTTCCGAGAGGAACATCACCTTGCAACGTACTAATCTGTTATAGTGCTATTATATTTCATGTAATATATTTTCTTGTTCTACTGGTTACATAACAGAAAACATTCATATACGTATATGATGCTTCAAATGCCATGAAAAGAATTGTTAAGTTGAATTATACATGCATGGTAAAGGAAACAAAATCGCAAGTTTCATTCAAGTATCCAAACTATACAATCATTTCTAAGTCACAAAAAAATGTATATGAGTGCAACGTTCTGTTCTGTATGAGTTGGTATTCGATAGTAGTTATGTAACGAAATCATTTGAGATTATATTTTGAGGTTAATTGATGAGAAGAAGATAACTTCAGGTTAGTTTTCTGGAGGTTATGTTATTCTTTGCATGTTTGTCTCCGCAGATTTTTTCAAATTCAGAATTTGAATCGTGTAATTATTCCATTCTGGTTTGTTCATAGTGATAATCAAATATCTCAAATATATGTTTATCAGTTGAGTCGAAGACAGAGGCGAAATATCACTAACAGAAATGATTTGCCTAAGTATACTGAGGTTAGGTTATGATCTGCATGATCACATTGCTAATGTGGCTTTATCTATATGTAAGTACCACGGTCCACATAGGTAAGTACCACCAGCCTCTCCAAAACAGCTGAATCTGAAAAAAAGAAATTATAGTGAATGTTGAATGATGATTTTTTTATCTGTGACTTCCAAGAACAATTCAAAAGGGTTATAAAATCCAAAAGTCTATGAATTCTTGGACATCAGACTTCTGGGTCATCAAACAATCCATTCCATGATATTTTCATGTGCAATTTCCCACATTGGTGTATCTAGGTTAGTAACATCAGCCGTTCCAAAACAGCCCAATCTGAAGAAGATGCTCATCAAATGGATGTTGAAATCAGTGATCTTTTGGGTTTTATCTTCTGTCCACACTACAACGACTTTGAGACATAATGTCAACAATTTTCGAGAAAAATTGAAAAATTGTTCTAGACTTTTTCCGTCAGACGATATCTGTCGATTTGCCGGTGAAAAATATTAAAAGTTTTCCGTAATACAAAAATAGGTTTCATTCTTATTTGATATCATCATATTAAATTTGTTCTTCTGATGCCGAGAAATTATTCTACCACCATACCATAGGTACGCCTATGGCCACTGAATTTGGAGGGAGTGAGAAGCCATCTGCAGCTGACAACGACTGTGCTACTGTGCAACACATTAGAGATGGGAAGTTCATGCCATTAATGTTACGTTTCAGCTTTTGATGTTGTACAGGATGAGTCGGGAGGAACGCTCCAGACTCCAGGTGTGTATATTGTACACGTGAAAATAATTCAAACAACCCATATATTATGATTATCATTTGTTTCCATTCTAAATTTGAATAGTTGACTTTCACGCAAAATTAGTCTTATGTCTTCTCTTTCTATCAGATTTTCTATCGAGTCATTGAAGATCGAGTCCATTATTCCTTATAAAAAAAAAGAAAATATAAGGTTGAGATAATGATTTAATAGAAACAAATGACTATTTTAGAAAACTGCAAACTAGAGAATGTAATGAATGACCGTAAATGACCAATTTCTTGACTACAGGGCAAACATTTCTCTCAACTCATTTCATTGGTATTGAAAAAAATCTCTATCATAAAAAAATTGCACATTGCCATTTAAAAAAAAATTTACAATACGTATTTCGGGATAAACGATACCGGACAGATTCATGGGCCATTTTCATCTGTCAATCGTCGTAATTCCAATCAATTTGAGGTGTATTTTAACGTTAGAGACATTGTTATCTAGTAGTTTTCGTGATATTTGCCAAAGTTTCATACTTTTCAGAATGAATTATTATTATTGTGTTCCTCAATGTTCATCTTGGGTGGAAAAAAACCTGAATTAAGTTTTCATACGTTACCTAGAGCAGGATATATCATAATGTTTTTGTAAAAACAGTCGGGAAACAAGGAGAAAATTGATAAGAGACGAGTGTGGATAAAGTTGTTGAAAATTGAAAAAAAAAACATCTATTCACATGTGAGTGTGTTCTTTCAAACTGCTAACAAAATGAAAATAATAAAAAGACTAACATAACAATATTAATGGATATCTTTATATGTTCTAACAGTTTATTTAATCTTCCAGAAAGACCTAAACGTAGGACATTGAAGCCTATAGAGCTGTTCCATGAGGAAATTTTCCAAAAGTTTCACATGATTCAAATCCAGGACCACTTGACTGCAGACAAAATCAATACACATCAATAAAGTTAGAACAAGAATTTTCTCGAATTTTGCCAGCCGATATGAGATGCTCAGCTTCATGTCTGAAAATATGTAGAATTCACTCAATAATAATTCAAGTTCAGGTGTGATAACATACCTGGATAATGAAATAACATAAACAATAATTAACTCTGAATAGCCCACAAATGATATACCACAAATAAATCACCACAAATCGAAAATGATCCCTGCTTCTTCGCATGCTAAGCTCGAAAGTAAACAACATTTAATGGCCCATAGCCTGCTTTCAACTCCCACCGTCCGCAGCGCTGCGATCTTAACCCGAAAAGCGTATCGCTCTCGTTAGAGTTGAAATTGTAGAATGAAATTGTTAGTGCCACCTTGTAGCATCTGATGAGTCATTTCATCTGCATTTTTGATGTTTATAATCGGATAATAAATACCGGCGATATGACTTGGGGCGTTTTTATCAGTCAGCCTGTATAGTATGTACTCTGTTTTCATTGGTTCACAATAGTTCACATTTGTTTTCTGTTTGTGTCTTTTGGTCACATCCATCAGAACAAACCGATCAAAAGTGTTCAAGTTGTTGCCGTCAGGTAGAGCAACATGTTATTTTCTATCGCTAATTGATCGAATTGTAACATTCCCAAATAAACGAAAAACACCTCTCATCTCTACACCTCGCTACTTCTTCCACCTCCACGTCCTTTGCTTTACCTGACAGTTTGCATAACCTCAATCTCATATCAAGTGTGCAGTGCCTAATCTAATGAAGGAAAGGAACATTGTGAATCAATAGATGTACTATCATGGGTAAATATATTTATAGTATACTCTATTCTATTTTGAAAGATAGGGATCAATTCATAGCTAGATTTTATGTTTTCATTCAACTTGCTACTCGTGGAAGTCGTGGAAGCGGAACTATTGCGTTCCAATTGTTGCGGTGTTGCCATATCGAGAAAAAATAGAAAGTTCTCATTTATTCAACATTTTATATTTTCGAGAATGTCAGTTCAGATGTGTCATGTTGTTCAACTGAGAATGGAAATAACTAGGTATATCGAATCATAATCTTTTGATATTATTAACTAGCATTTGTACTGCACAGGCATGCCCCTGTTCGAAATTATTGAAACTCAGCTTACATCTCCTGACAATTTGGCAACATTCTTTTCAATGGACATAGGCGTGCCTGGTTTGCAAAAAATATCAGTGATCAAAATAATGTTAGCAACAACTTCATCAAACCAAAAAATAAAACGACCTTTCGTGATGAAAAAATTAAAATCTAAAATTTGAGAGATTATAGGCATATTTATATCTATAGGGGCGTTGAAACCTAACTGGACCGATTTGTTTCTCAGGTTATGAAAAACTCTCTGGGGAACTGCAGATATTCAGAAATGGAACTGAGTCTATCGGAATACGGCCAAAAAATTCTGAAAAGACAGAAGAATGCGGAACTGTAACAGTCAAAGAATTTTTCGGTAACATTATAGATGGCCCTATATGCAATAAGTTGAATATGAATGAAATAACCTTTCTTGATCTAGCATACTGCAATTTAAGAGACTTACCAATTCCGTGGCTTATTCCCAATTTGAAACATCTAGGGTTATCACATAACAAATTCGTAAAAGTACCTGCATGCCTTTATAGTAGCTTAAGATATTTAGAATCATTAGATCTCAGTCACAATAAGATAGATCATTTCGATATGGAACCAGAGTGCCTACGTCATATCAGAAAACTGAAATTGAACAATAACGAACTAAAATCGCTGCCAGAATGGTTGTTGATATTCAGATGTACAAACCTAGAGGAATTAAATTTTAGCTCGAACAAAGCTGATCACTACAAATATTATAAAAACAGTTATAACCTCAACATAATGCAGCTTAGGAAATTGAAGCTCAGAAACTGTCATCTGAGGGACAGCGACTATGGTCTTTTAAAGTGTTTCGGTAAATTGGAGTACTTAGATATAAGTAATAAACATAAAAATACCGTTAACAGACTACACGAGGTAGACGATCTCTTTGTGAGACCAAAGTGGCAACAATTGAAGGTACTGAAGATGAATCACTTATCCCTGTCCATATTTCCTGAAGGTATCGCTTGGCTCGAAACATTGACTGAACTACATATCAACAATAATTCGATCTCGTGGTTGTCAGATGGCATGGAGTTCATGGTAAATTTGGAGGTTCTGGATGTTTCTCATAACGTTTTAGTAGCAATACCAGCCGTTATAGGAAAATTGGAAGGTTTGGCAGTAATCTTGGCCCAAAGCAATTACATAGACACTGTTCCAGATTTTTCTTCGATGCCATCTTTAAGGGTGCTCGATTTGTACAATAATATTTTAGAGGAGGTATCTTTCAATAGCGAAAAGATCGAATCGATAGATCTTGAGAGCAACTACTTGAACACTGCTGATTTCACCCAATACGAAAGTTATGCAATGAAGAAAGGTACATTAAGGAAAAACTACAAGAACACTAGTAACAGGTACGATGGTCCAGTACCAAAGAGGAGAGAGAGTTTCAATTCTTCTGGATGTATAACGAATAATACGTCTTCGTCGTTATACTCGGATGACGAGGAAACTGAGTCGACCGAAACTTTCAATAGAATAGAGTTGGATGAAACTGAGAACTGGGATTCGCCGGCGAAACCTTTTACGAAAAATCCTGCGATAGATAGTGAAGACGAAGAGTGGAAAGGATATGAGGGAACTAGTGAGAGAGAGCCTCAAGTGAGGAAAGACAAAGTGTATGTTGCTGATGAAGATTGGATGTTTGAGGATGCCGATGGGTTTATTTGAATTTATTGTTGTTTTTTGTATCATAAGCTGTGAAGTTTTGGCAAACAGTTATTTTAATGCGCATGTTTTGAACCATATTATATTTATCGAAATTGAACCCAACGTTTTGTTGAATATATTTTGTCAAGCAAGATGAGGCAATCTGTGTTATAATATCAATTCACCTCACACGGAAGTGAAATTTATTTATTTATAGTTTTTCATCTTATCTAATATCAATTATAAGCAGTTTGTATCTTCTTCACATTTCCATAATTATTGTAGAGTAAGTGTTTTATCGTGATCTTCCAGAAGATGTGTGAGTAAGCTACTGTGGTTTCTGATTGATTGAACTTTTGTGGTAGGATCAATCATCATGTGATATTATGGCAGTTTATTATTGAAGTGATGAATCATTGACAGCGTCTCAGGAAAGTTTTAGACACTGATCACTCACAGAAGAATGTTGATTCATTCTCCTAAACTGAAACTTGCGATTTTCAATGTAAGCAAAAATCATTTGTTTTCCATCTTCTCATCTGATCCATCATTACTCTACGTCTTCTGACAGAAGAGATGAGATAGCTTTATTGAAGATATCGTAATTGTTGTTTTTCTATAGAAAATATTCAAAACCGATTATGCATGTAGATATAGGTATCGTTTGTATCAAACGGCATTATTGAATTACAATTCTAATTCTTTAGAACTGTCATCGGAGGGCAATTCGATATGAATTTCTCCTAATGGAAACAGTCGTATATCATTATGGGAAACTGAAGCTGAGAAAAGTTGCAGCTGTGCATTCTGGTACATTAATGCATAATACGATTCGAATTCACTGTTCAATAGCTATTTCGATACCGGATTCTTTTTAACATAATTTTCCGATGTGTAATTTATCGTATTGTTATACTCTGGAATCGAGCCGACAGGAAATTTATTAGGCGATCTATTTTCCAATTTTATTTGACACTGTATAGCGGTTTGTTCTGAATGGGAATGATGTCGCCAATGTAGATAAATTTCAAATATTTATCAGGGGATAGTTGAATGGTTTTGACTACAAATTGATACGTTCAGGTGGTGTTTCGCCAAAACATGTTAAATTTTTTCTCAGTGGACATATCATGTCGTGTGTTGAGTGAACGATTCAGATAATTTTTTCTTCAGAACGTTCCTCTTATCAAAACGATCAGGTGATATGGAGTGAGTTCGATTTATCATTTCATGGTCTTTTGTGGTCAAAGCTACATTACGAATCAGGATTCATCTATTTTGAAAACGGATTGCTTACAAATATCTCAAATACCCGAATATATACGGAGTTTCATCCAAATCCTTCATAATTCCTAGGGTGGGGTCGAATGAAAACAAGTCTGAAGGAAAAGTGAGGAGAGTTCTACTTCAAAACTAGATAAAGAAGAAAATTGATGTCGATGCCTGCAAGTCAATTTGTATGACATCCTGCATTCTCAATTCTGAAAACCGCAGATATCTATCCTTCGTTCCATCAGCGTTACGAGATGTTTTTCATAAATGTTCATTTTTAGAAAGTGAATGAAACTAAAATTCCTATGTAAGGTAAACTTGGGTAAGTGTGCACGCTTTTTGGAATAGATGAATTCAAAAATTTATTTTATTGTCAAAGTGAGAGTTGTTGAGGTGCTATTCACACAACTGATGATACCTTTATTGTTCAACATCGACATATACAAATAAAGAATCAATTGAATTTTGGTTCATTTGATTTTTTTTCTCATGTAACCTCAAGTTCCACAAGTGTAAACCCATAGGACAAATTATTATTGAGATGGTACTAACCTTCGTTTGTGGCAAGAGTGAATTCTTGAAGATCATATGAGCACTTATTATTTCTTCTTTTATTCAAATATTTGGACACAAAAAAGTTTTTCTCCGATTGGCAGCAAATATTAATTTTGCTGACACATATCAATCAGCAAAGTATTACTTTTCCTGCCTAGGCAGCAAAGTAGGTACTTTGCTGATTGATATGTATCAGCAAAATTAATAATCCACAAATCGTTTATAATTTCCTTCATATTTCATTCGAGACTTCTCCGGCAACAAATTCAACTCCACCTCCCTTATTTCTGGAGGTGTGAGTACTTCCAGGTCGCTATCACTGTCTATTATATAATAATTTGAATATACCGATATTTTTTCGCACAACTGTCAGAATTTTCATGAATTGTCAAACTATAATTATCATGGACAACTGCGATTTCTATCAAATTTCATTTTAATTGAACAACACTGGAAAAATAAAGAGATTGTGGGAATTGTAATAATTTGCAATTACAATATCCTCCTATATCATTATGAACAATCGGAGAAAAAATTATGTGTTCAACTCGGCAGCAAAGTAGATTGACTGCCTTAGCTGGATTCCTAGCCTCGCTACGCTCGGCAATGAATTCAGCCTCGGCAGTCAATCTACTACTTTGCTGCCTAGGTAAACAAATAACTATATGTAATTAAGTAAGTTTTCACTCAATATTATCAGAAATTTTACCTCAAATGACAGTTTTTACCAGTGGTCAACTTCAGGCTTAGGGAACAGCAATTCAATGTCCTGCTCAGTTCATCTAGATATAATAGGTTTATTGTCTATGTGAATTTATCATTCTTTGTTTTTCTTTGAAATATAGCTCTCCATTCATAGTCCCTGACTCTTGGGAACGTAATTTCGAACCACCCTCTGGAACCAAATGCATAATCAACATAGGTTTACACGTGCCTCACCTATTTGCTTAATTTTATTTACACATACTCCCTCAACGAAATAGATTGGGGCAAGTGTAACGATGATAAAAGTTTGATGATATTCTTGAAACTGTGAGATTATCAACACAAATTGCTGAAAATTTGAACTACTTCGATATGCTAGACAACATCAAACCACACATACTATGTAAAATATGCAGAAACACGGCCACTGAAGAAACAACTGTCATCTGTCACTCCTATGGCGTCAACCTCGACAAATTCTGTTCACAATGTAACAAACATTTGTTGATGAAGTGAGCAATTAGTAGATATGTTTCGAACTGTTTCTCATAGATGGCGTGTCTATTACTCTCATACAAGGTTGGTAGAACTGATTATAATTTGTATAGGAAGGTTGCCTCGATAGATAGTGCGGCAAGGGGGGAAACGGTCACTCGTGACGTCACAGGCAGTAAGACGACTACGACAAGTTGTCAACCTTAAAGCGACATGTCATGAAATGTTAACCAAATTATGGAGTATACAAACATGATACAAACTTTTTGGTCTGCTCAGCATAATTATATTAATTCATAGTATGTAATATTATAAGTAAGTACCATTATAAAATATGGATATTTACATATACTTCTGTATAATACCTTCAATCTTCGAAATGAGAAGGCAATTTTGGATGGATCAGTAGTACAGAGAGGAATACCTATCTAAAATGTTGTTCCAGGGGCTATTTACCAGGTCGTAGTACCAGGTATGTGTGTTTTGAGGTATGGAGCATAATTATGGAGCTAGTGATTACTTATGCATTGATTATGAACCTACTCATCCTATAAATATCCTGCAAATCAGATAATGTGAACAAGAATAAACTACAGGAAATATAAGAATAATCAACTGATGATCCAGAAGTAGTAGCAGTGGACCAATATTCGTACACAACAGATCACTTATTTTATCAATATAACTCTGTATTCTGAAAAATTAACAAACTTTCCTAGATACCTATAGAAAATACAAGAGGAAATAGTATTTCATTGTTTGATTATATTGTAGTCAAAAACAGAGCAATTGATCGAAGTATTTGAGCATAAAAAAATAACAAAATATGATTCTAACAAAATTAATGAAAAATAACACTACTATTATAAGTGAACCTATAATAAAGGATAGTTCAAGGAATCTCTCAAATAAACATAGCTCCTCTTCGTTGGGTAACGTACTCTTGCTCAAATATCTCAACTTGAAAACACGTGTGATATCTTCTGATGTCCATTTTACCCGTTCAGCAAGAATCTCAACATTCACAACTGGTCTGGTTCTGATCATTTTTCCAAACTTCCATACTTATGGTGTTTCTCTTGTTGTATTTGGTATTATTGATGGGATTCCTACCTTGAGTTTTCTTCTGTTTGGTGTGTGATTTAGCTTTTCTGCTTGTGCCGTTCAAAATCCTCGGCATCGAAATGGGCAGAATATATTCGCCAAGTTTTGGTATTGAATGAATCAAAATTACGTCCACAAAATTGAATCCATACTCATCTTGTGGAAATTAATGGAAACACAAACTAAATTCACTAGTCTTATTATACTTGTACGAATTTTAAGAAGAAGTGACCAAACAAATTATCATTTTCACATTCAAAATGGTTCAAATATTCGAAAATACTGACAACTGTCAACTCAATAATTGGCGCCGGCGTACATATCATACACGAAGTGTACGAAAGTGCTACATTTTTCGTACAAAAGAAAGGGCCTATTACGTCATGAGTTACTCAAGGTTACTCGCGGGGTGCGATCGAGGCAACCTTCCTCTACAAAATAGTCATCAGTTCTACCAACCTTGCTCTCATAATTCTCAATTCTGGAAGGTAGGTTAGGTTAGGTCACCGCCCATTTACACTTACCCAAGTCTACCTCACTTTATTGTTATGGAAGTGAGTACTTTAATTTGTCGATTTTATTTGAGAGGAAGTGCCTCTGAGATCTGTTAAGAGGATGATTGTTTGTGTTGATTGAGTTGGTTTGCACGAAATCCTATCATAGTTTACCAGAGACGTGGCTGAAATAATTACCTACAAATACTTGGGTCTGGCTCCACACCTGAATACACACGAAACTGGGAGCGATTGTGGCCGATTGTGATGGATCGAGATTTCGCATGGAATTTCCCATCATAATAATTAACCTTCTACCTCAATTTTGTCAGGACAATGAAAACATTTCGTGCTGAGTTTACTGATTTTAATCAGGCAGCGTAGCAAAACATGCACATAACATATATAGAGCTTATAAAGAAAAACTATTTTGGAGTGACTGACACGTGAATATTTTTCTATATGGTCTGTATACCTCAGTGTCTAAGCATTTCCTCTGAAAATTTGATGGTATTGTTGAACTTAAACTTCTCCTGATCTGTATTATCTTTTCACGTGATATCACATAATGTATGGTAGTATTTTTGTTTACTATAGTGTATACTCTTGTTGATAAAATCATTTTGTACACGGAGAAAAAAATCTCTATCCCCCCTAAGTGAATATTGATTAGTGGCAAGTTGAAACTTCTATACTATTTGGGACGAGGAAACACGTTGATAACCACAAAAATGTTTCCTTGAAAATGTACACCTACCACTCTTAATCTGTTCCATTGAATTTCAGATTGATGACCGTGAGTATAAAAGAACTTGTCATTAGGGACTCATTCAGTTGTCATCAGTGACTTATTCATTTATCCTTAGTGACCTGATCACATGTCATAAGTGGCTTATTTACCTGTCATCAGTGACTTATTCACTTGTCATTAGTGACTTCTTCACCTGTCATTAGCTATATGTACTATAAAGAATTACATATAACATTGTTCTCTGAAAAATGATAAAATTGGTAAGAACACAAAATTTTCTGCATTCAAAACATTTATTGTAACGATATGATGTATCCAGAAATCACAAAAGGGTAAGGCTGACGACAAATATTCAGACCTAGATACCGGGTCAGGATCATGCGCCGAGAAAAACGGTCCATCAGATGAAAAAGGGAAATTTGAATTAACTTTCATACGCATTGAAGGCCAGTTTCTCCCACTTCGAGTATCATCGGAAGTGGAAATGAATCCTGTATATGTCAATTATGTACTGTTCTGGAAGAGTTTGGGTGGCCAGGTAGCCGTGCGGACAGAGTGTCTATATTCTAATTCGCATTCGCTTGCCGGTCGTGGGTTCGATCCCCGTCGACTGCAGAAATTTTTCTGATGGCCCAAGAAAGTGTTTGGGATCACACGTTAAAAGGTGAGGCCCCCGTCATTCCTTGCTCGCACAAGACTTTCGAAGACTTTTGAGGGTTGCTCGTAAGGGGGCAACCGAATGACGGATAGAACAAATTTTAGAACAACAATTTTTTTAGTTATGTATTTCATTATCTTCTTCCAAAGAATAACTGATGGAGAACTCAAAACCCCACAGCTCAGAGCGCGGCACACAAACAGGGAATCTTTACGAATATGATAATATAGCAGGTGTTCAGAAGGGTACTTTCATGACTTGGAATTTTAATTCCATTAGCAGAAACGCATGTATGCTCCACAAATGCGGAGATCGCGGAATCACAAATAATCACAAGTGAGCTGTGACCGTGACCTGCACCAATCGACTCGATAGATTGTCTTCAACGATGAGTTCGCTCAGAGCAAGTGATTTTGTCTCAGAAAATTGTAATTTTATAATGGTGAGTATAAGTTAACCTAGCACTAGTTTAGGGTTCACTTATAATTAGCGAACTCAAAATACATATCGATTTGGTTAATGCCAATAAGTGCCCTGATCACTCATAGCAGAATTATTGTTTTGCCTACTCCAAGTACCTTATTTTCTTACCGTTGGTGAACATTTTCTTGTACTAAGCAATCGCCTTTTTTTTTTCAAGAAAACGATTCACTTGTCCGAGTTTTCTCCGTGTACACAGTTTTGAAGAGCTATGTATTAAGAAACTTCCTGAAAGAATACTACCGTAAGAGTTCAATTCATTTATTTATTTCTGAATGGAAGCTTCCGGTAACAATATTCTACTTGTTTCCCTTCAACATAATGTATGAACAAAAACGGAGATGCATTCAACTATGATGTCTGCTTCAGCATTATCTTATTACTTTGAAACGTCTTTCATTGCATAATCCAAGAAGTGCATCAGAAAATAAAGAATAGAGCGAATCTCGAACTGAACTAATCCATTCCTTTTTATATCAATTTTATGAGTAGTAAAACAGTGGCATATTACAAAAAGGGTCATAATTTTATAATCTAGTCAATTTCAATTTCGACAGTAGGACATTACATAATATACTATAGGATCTTCCATGGATTCTTATATGAATATATGTTGGTCTATGTTTTTTCAATCTAGTATGTCCATCGGAATTAACCATTTTTATAACCGATTCTTCAGGCATCTGAATCGTGAATTTCGTGATATTTGGCTCATAATTTCCGAATAATCAGAAAATCAGAATGCTCATTGTCATTCTAGCTATATTAGTAATAGACTCTGATTGTAGTCGTTCTGAATCTGGGCATAATAAATTACTAACCTTAGAATTATGTCATATATTTGTTTATTTCTGACAGTGACATTATAAGCTTATATCGTCATAGTTACGATATCTATTATGAGGGTCATAACTCCCTTGGGATGTTATAGATGCTATAATTCCCTCTAACTAAAATTAAATAAGAAATGCATAGCAACAACCACGCAGTAACGTAGCAATAAGGAATCTCCTATTCGCGGTAGTCAAGATCATCATCTGACGTTCTGATGACATTGAAACTATACGGAAAAACATGTCTAACTTCCAATCGGGAAGGTATCTAATGAATGAAATCAGTCAGAAATAAAATTATCTATGTATCACGGGAATTATAGAGCCTCAATAACCTCTGGCAATTGCTGTCCCTCGGGCCAGAGGCCCTCGGGACGCAAACTTTGCCATCGGTAATTAAGGCCCTCATAATTCCCTTAATACATAAATAACTATTGCTTCTTTCGATTTTTTCCTCTTACGATATATAGGTGTTGTTTCGTAATTCCTCTTAGCAGTCCCATCAAGAGGCATCAGATATCGTCTATGAGTTTAATCAGGCAGAGCAGCGAAAACACTTAATAATTCCCGGAGATCCCGGAAGACAAAGCAAAGTGTTCCTCTTGAATGAGAGGATATTCAGAAAAGGCCACCTAACTTGATAACAACGTAATTTCAAGTTCGCATGCAAGAGGCTGCATGACACCGAAGGGGACAATAGGGCCTTCTGCGGCTCAAAATTGAATCAGGCCCCGCCCGTCGGCTCTTTGATTAAAAACTTCCTTCAACTCTCCAACTTTTAGAAGTTCATTGCCTAGTCGAGATTTAATTGCATCACATCGCGGTCTGATTTATTATGCATTTGCCAGATTCCGGAGAACAAATGGTATAGGTGCTGGAAATTTTCCTGCTACTCGCGAGAATGTAATTGAAAAATCGACTTTTTATTGTGAAGTTTCCATTGAAGAAGTACTCGAGGATTTTTCAGGGTTTCTTTTGTCTTTTTAAGAGGAAACAGAATGGTTTTAGATTCAGTGTTTCGCATTTGTGTCCGTACGGATTACGATAAAGGAGAATACCTTCACATAAATAACTTCTAGGAAAATTCTAGGTTATTCTGTATCGATATTCAATTTTTCATATTCAACAATTTAGAAATATTGAGGGACAAAGTGAAAAAGCATGAAAAAACTATCACTGTGAAATTAATAGTTATTTATTATACAAGGGAAAAAAGTAGTAGATTTTAGCTCCAGGTTGTGTTGACTCCCGACGCGTAGCGGAGGGAGACAAAAAACCGTGAGCTAAAATCTAATATTTTTCCCGTGTATAATACACTATTTTTTTCTGTGACAGAAGGAAGGACGAATCAATATTGAGAAGATATTACATTATTTCGAAATCTGAAAATTATCGACGTGAAATTTCAAGTTTTTAGTAGTAGGGACACCTGCGTTTTATAGGCATCTTCATCATTCTTTTGAAGTAATCAAATATCTGATGTCACTTCTGTCAGTTCAATTCTGTGATTTGATTTTGAAAAATTGCGAATTCAGTAGTTGTTTAGTAATATACGAAACCGCGAAGTCGAATGGAAGATAAGAGGATTTGCAGTTCTTTCTAGGAGACGGTATTATTGACTCATTTTTCGGAACTATAGCACAACAAAAGCCATTAACAGAGTATATATATGTGATATATATCCGGGAAAAAAGTACTCACTTTTTTCCCACGGGAAAAAAGTAATTTATGAAAAGTGACATTTTATAACCTGCCAACAGAGATGAAATGCCAAACTTTTTTCCCGTCACAGAAAAAATAAATTTATCATGTTATAAATTCATCGGTTGAGGGTAAAATATGAACCCGACCCTTATTATATAAATATTTTGGTGGCGAATAGTATTGTAAGTGTTCATACATCTTATGAGAGGTGGATTATCAAAATAATAATCAGTTGAGAAAAAAGGTGGGTAGAAAGTAAGTCTAATTCTACTTTTCTAGGACTACAATTCATGCTCAGGGATCCACTGCATGCTGTAGAATCCATATGATTGTTGAACATCTTGTAAATGAAAAATATGTCAACAAAGTCTCTCCTGATGAAAAGATTCTCTATTCTATATAGAATCTCAAGTTGCTCTCATAGCTCATGTAGTGACAGAAGCGGAAGGATCTATAGTTCCAATTGTTGACCAATTTTTCTTTGACATGTTCAATTTGATCCACATATTTGTCATACACGGGATTCCAAATGGTAGAGCAGTATTCAAGGATAGGCCTGACCAAGGATTTATTGAAAGTGGTCCCTGATAAATAATTTCGAAATATTTCCCGTGGAAATTTATATTTGTTGTATACTTTTTTCTTCAGACTTATTGTTTTTATAGTATCCATGATACAGGGTTATATAGGTCGTTACAAACATACTGTTTTGTTTTCTGTGATGCATGAATGTCGAGCACATTAATTAAATTATGATTAAATATACCGATTCTATCATCAACAGATTCACTTTGCAAAATTTCTTCAAAATGGATGCTTTGCATGTAAGCTCCATGTTGAAATTTCGAAAATTTTCATACGTCATAGTTTCCTCTACATGATTATCAGTTTGATCATTTCGATTAAAAATGCGTACTTCCATTATATGACCTTCGATCCAAGAAATTACAAAACCATTTCGAGGTCAGACACCAGACATCTTCACGACGGAGTAACACTCCATTATTCCACTAGTAACACAGTAAAAATTATGTTTCATCTACTGAAGACTACGTTATTCTCCATTCCATCATTCAGTATTTTTTGTATCACTTTGTATAGACTTTTTCAGAATTTTCTCTGTTCGAACACGATCACATATCCGACGACTATTATACATACAACGTTAATTCTTCGGAGAAGAATTCCAACTTTCAATTTTATTCAATTAATCGTCGAAAAAATGCATCATTCTGATATGAATATTCATAACACGATTATCAAAGCTCTGAATTTGAAAATTCCGAAAATGTTCCGAGAAAAAGCATCAATAAAGGGGATACAGGTGAGAAAAAAAATTTAAAAAATTATCTGTTCAAACGGTAAGGTGGCGACCACGATGCAATTTTACACCCATTTAATTATCACCCTGTAGCAATATTATCTGAGATTACAGAAGTTTCATATTGCCACAACAAACTGTCAAGAGATTAGGGTAATCATCGGTGAAATCCGATTTCTAATTGACGAGGAAATTCGTGAGTTATTTTACTTTGAAGTCAGGCTATATTTTGGAGCACGACGTCATCATGTTGACCAGTTTATATCTATCATCTTACTCACTGTTCAGGATACTTTTTTTGGTTCTGTAATAATTTGTTTCAATTTAAAACATGCCAGTTATTTCTTCAACTACATTTTGTCACAGGTTTTTTCAAAAAAATTGATGTTAGCTTAGGTCACCTAACGAACTGCACATTCCAGACGTTCAAATCGTTTTCTTTGCTAATTCGTTCCAGTTAACAAATTTGTCCGACTGCTTACACTGCCATTATTTCCACGAACAGTTTTAATCTGGCATTATTAAAAAACTCTGGCATTGTTTCTGCATCCCAGAATTTCGCTGTGAACTCTATGAGTTTGTGTATCTCTTCGCTAATTACATTCGTTCTAACTAAATGATTCACACCCGAGTGAAAAACAAACAAAATAAAACACTTCTTTATTGCTAACTCGGAAAGGGCGACATTTCTAGCGAAACAAACGAACCTGATCAGCAAGAGATAAGATAGAGTGTTTTTGTCATTTCCGTCTTGACTTTAATCAGAGATGAAAACATTTTTCAATTAACAAACATTTTGTGCACCCAACAAAATCTGAGTGTCATAGGTATATCCACGGGAATAGTATATTGTGCAACAAGTGGGACAAGTGCTTTTCCTCACATGTTGCACACTATACTTTTTCCATAACTGCACTTATTCAAAGAATCCGTGTAATGTAACTTATTGGTATTCATTTTATAATGTGGCACTAGTGTGATAAGAAGTACGTTGGAAATATGAATATCATTGGAATTCAAAGAGGATTTTATTTGTATTTGTTTTATAATAGTGAAAAATATATATATTATTTTTTTATCGCTTGGAGCGCACGAAAGGGAATCCCTATAATGGGACTAGATGAAAATTATTAAAATATTATGACATGTTTTGATTGAGAATTTTATGTTAGTAATTTGAGGGCCTCAGAGAAAAATTGATTTTGGGGACTAAGTGGACCATGTGGTCAGGTAGCAAAGGTTGAATTTTCGAATGATTAGTAAAATTTTCGAAAGTATTTCTTTGATTTTCAGAACGGTCATAACGAATGGGTTGCGTGCAAGAACTGTCAGATGACCGACGCTGGAGGCAAAACATTGAAAAACAATGTCACTTTTCTTATTTGTTTACAAGTGATCGAAATAGTTTTTCACAATTATTTTGTCATATACGAATCGTATTTTTCCGCTATTCATCAATTCGCTCATGCCATCACATTGTGCTGTTGTAAAATGCACAAAAACTGCAGCGGAAGATGAAGGAATCCGGATGGTACATTATGATTTAAAAGTAAGTACCTACTATAGTCACTCACCTATAGTTTTCATTTTTGAAATTTGGTAATTTCTCTGATTTCTCATCGGAATTCCTTCTGCGATAGGAGCTAATAGAAATACACCTGAAATTTCTGAAATAATGCAAGAAGATTGGATTCATGCAATCAATCGAGAGGACTGGTCTGACATGCTGACGATCGTGTGTGTTGTAGACATTTTCAATCTATTAGCAGTATTAGCTTGTATTGCAGGAGTGGCAGAAGGCAGAAGGAATTTTAATAAGGAATGACAACATTTCATAATGATAACTATGTGAGATTACTATTTACCTGAAAAATCATATTCCTTAGTCTCTTGCTGCATTTTTTGTGCATTGTACAACAACACAATGCGAAGGCATGCTTGAATTAATGAATAGCACAAAAAACACGATTGATGTGCCAAAATATTGTGAAAAACTATTTCAATTCTTTGATTCCTCTGTAACCAAATGAAAAAATGAGGTTGTGTTTCAATAATTTATAGAAGAATGAGGTTGTGTTTCAATATTTTGCCTCCAGGGTCGGTCATCGTGCACGCGACCTATTGGGCTTATGTTTCATCGTTCGACATATACTATTTTCGATGAAAGATCAATTACGACTCGCCCTCTAACTTCCCTTTCGAAGTCGTTCATGTCGAACTAAGAAATACAATTATCCAAGCAACAAAGTATAAGGTCACTTTGACACAACTCATCAGCCTTTCGTATACTCCTTTACGAACTTCTATCCTATCTCTCGGACTGGCTTCTTTTGTTCTCGTTTTATTGTTTTTTAACCGTCGAAATTTGTTACGATTCGTCTGAAACTCTCCTCTTTTGTCTTTAGTCGAAGTGGAATCGAATAGCAATTTGTATTGTTTGGAAAGTGGAGCGAAACGTTCGAATGTTCCAGTCGATGTTGAATAATGAGTAAGCGAGTTTTATGCATGAAATTTCAAGTGTTCTTCCACGTGCGAAAAGATATCAGTTTCATTATAGAGTGCAAAAATTGTACTTATAAGTATAAGGGCCAAGGGGGTCGCTGCATATTGCTATCAGTATGATCTTCCATAGACAATTCCCAGCGAGCACAAACATCCCTGAGATGTTTTGGGATGTTTTGAAAATGTTGGCATGAAGATGTTATTTTGAGACGTAATATGCACTAACCAAAGAGGTCTTTGAAGGATATTGAAGTATTGTTTTTGTTCTTCTGTGGCGTTTCTTCGTTTGCCTACTGAGAGGTATCCCTGGGATGTTTTGGGATGTTCTAGAAATGTAGGCATGAGGATGGTTTTTTGAGGCGTAATATGCACTTCCCAAAGAGGTCTTAGAAGGATATTGAAAGTATTGTTTTTGTTCTTTTGTGCCCTTTCTTTGTTTGCCCCACCAAAACGTCTCATGCTTACGTCACAATACGATGAATTATTGAATTCTGATTTGTTTTCGATTTTGTTCTTCTTGTTCGCAATTGGCATTCGCGTTTGCAGCGTGTCACGCTTACATCACGCTGCTAACGAACAGAAAGGAATTTGGTGAAGTTTATTGTGTTAGAAGACTTATTTAGTTTGTAATAATGACCATCATAATATGCAAGATGTGTTGGTCGGTGCCTCAGTGTAATCAATTTATAAAAGTACGAATTTATCAATACACAGCTTCTCCGCAGTTGCAAAATTATGCATTTTGGAGAACATTTCAAAGATTGTGAAACCAATTTCCAATTATATGTTTGTGTGTAGTAAGCACTACTTAGAAACCGATTAAGAAGGTAATTTCATATCAAGAAAATATTTTTATGTTCAATGAATTTTTAATGCATTTTTTCATTCAAGGAAAATGGAATCTTAATGCAAAAGTTCATTTTGACAAAAGGTTTCAGAAAAGTATACCTCGAAAAAGGTTTATTCACAGCGATTTAATGTGCGTTGAAAATCTTTTGTTGTGTCCATGAAAAGGCTTTAAAAAGAACTAGGGAGAAGGTAGTTTTGTGACATATCAAGACATCTCGATAATTGCCGCCTGCGGCGGACATTGGCTGTTCTATAATAGTTCTATTCATGTGTGAACAGAATATCGCAGTGGAGGTTCAATGTCTCGAAATCTTGTACTTTTAACATCTCTGAGATGTTTTTGTGCTCGCTGGGTTAGGCTGCGAACATATTGGAACAGTGATAGATGACAAATGCTATGATACTAGCGAAGAATGAAATGGAAAAGAACGTGTATATGTATGCATGCATGCATGTATACAGGATGTTAACAAATAAGTGTCACAACGGATAACTGTATAGATACCTCATGAAAAAAGGATAATTTTTTTTCTTTCGTAATTTTTCTCCAGGTTTCCGTTTTCAAGATACAGGGCGTCAAAAAAATACAAAAAAATTTGTTTTTTTGCTACTATCTTAGGGACCGTTTGAGCTACGCAGTTAAGCCTTCTCACACACTTCATCATCAATAATGACTACTTTCATGGCTCTTGATCAATTCACTTGGACATGTCAGTGGATGAGAATTCAACGCCTCGTAAGGGTTTAACCCCCCAAACGTTTATGTCACTGGAGATATTGTAATTTTCAAAGTAGATTCTGAAGCGCCAATATCTTTCACACAAAAAACGTCCTCTTGTCTCAATGCTCTAAAGTGAACAGTTTTCGCGAAAAATGGCTCTTTATGAATAAGAACATACAAAATCCTGATGGTATCTCCAAAAATCGTCTAAAAATCCACTGGAAATAAACACCTCTAAAAATGAACATTTTTGATTTACTGACGCCCTGTATCTTGAAAACGGAAGCTCGGAGAAAAATTTTGAGAAGGAACGAAATGTTTCTTTTATTATGAGGAATCTACAATTTAAAATTGTATTGTTAACAACATTGATGAGCTGCTGATAATCGTTGTCCCGATGGTGAGCTGGCAGGAGTTGATTTTATGTCCAGAAGTCGTTAATATGACAGGAAAATGAAGGAATTTTTCTTCACGAAATGTATCCCCAACTATGATGCGACGATATATTGTGCAGTAAGTTTCGACTGGTTTATAGATATCAATAACCTCATTGAAAATTCATAGAATGGCTTTCACACATGGAGGGCTACTCGTTATTATTTCTAGTTCAATATTGAGCTGAATGGAAATATTTGCATAATTGAAGGGCTTATTGTGATACAATGACAAGCCACACAAGAGTTCAAAATGATTTAATGCTCTTCTCTACAAAATTATTAAGGGCCATCGATAATGAATGGCGCGAAAAATTAGTCACTTTATTGCATGGGTCTGTTTTTTTCTCTAGTTACTACCCGACATAATGACAATCCACACAAAATGGCCGACACGAGCGGAAGCTGCTTTGATAATGCTGTGAATTCTGACGCTTTAGAAAAAAAAAACAGTGAAGTTAAGTCGACATCCAATGACAATGACTATGACACTAACGTTGAACAATCTAGAAGTCACTCAAGTGATGAAAATACAGCGGTATGTATTTTTTCCCAAATGTGGCTTGTCACATTATTATCATTCTAAAATAAAGCATAATAAAAAAATGTCAACAAGTCGATGGAGACATAAGAATTTAATAGTGTTATTTGGAATTGAATAGAAAATATTGACGAAATTTAGGGCAACAATGTGTAAGATTTTGGGCAATCATTCTAAATGGGAGTTTGAAGTAATTTTATCGATATTCTTGTTAACTATAGTCACATAGGGCATGAATCATTGACCTATATAAATCTGAAACCATTCAAGTTGTTACTAGATTTTATCTATTATTTTAAACATTCAAAATCAAATTTCTCATTTTCACCTTTCTGAGGCATGCCATTGTTTCACAATAAGCCCTTCATATTATAGAGAATCTATTTTGAATTGAGCTCAGGGTTTATGAATAAATGAATATAACACGCCACTGGACGCTTATTGAGGATATTCTGAAATTACCAATCGTAAGAGGAAACTAAAACAAGGCAATATTTCCATACAGAAAGGAAAATATACATATCGGAATAAATTTTACTAGCAAACATACACTGATACAGCGTATATCGGAGTAAACCAGAGTGAAGGTACGTTTTTCAGCAAATAAAAATGGAAATAATTCAGAAAATAATAACTCTAGTTCATACAGATGAGGAGAAATGAATGATGAATGAGATTGCACCGAAACGAAACAGTACAGCTGTATAGTATTGTGAATCAAACAAGTATAACAGCTATATAATTCAAATTAAATCTTGATTATATTTGAATAAAGTATATATACGAGTAGAAAACGAATGAGTCAACTAGAAATTGAATTATTGTCCAATAATCTTCACAACGTGACATTGTTAGCATATACATGGTGTCCCTGGATTTGTCAGGATGAAATAGATGAGGCCAAAATATCAACAGTATGTATTTCATTGTTCGTATAGGTATTTTTCCTAAAAATCCTCCGTCACCAAGTTATCCTTTGAATAATAGTGAATTTGTTGTGAGTCGTATACGAACAAAAAAAAATGTATATATAGTCTGTGAAGGTTGATCGTGGAGGTGGAAAATTTATTTTTCCACCACCACTTCCATTATTTACTTTTTTTCAAGTGTGTTCCACTACCGAGGTAGTTGTCATCATTTTATGAGCTCCTAGTCGATAAAGATGTTATAGCTTCCTGATGCAAGATCCGCAGGAATTGCACTCGAATTCAGCAGGTATTTATCAATAACAATTTTGATTGGGATTGGGAAAAGAACTGCTTCCATGGTGAGAATAGGTCCATATTATAGTTTCACAGAAAAAAAAATAGATTGAAATATGTATACTGCTAGTGGTGACAAAAAATTGATATTCAAAATCTTTTGCACAGCCTACTTTTTTGCAGTTCTAAATACCTGAATAGCGAAGAGTATATGAAGAATACAATGGACTCTTTTGAAATCATTGACATGTAATTCTGTCGAACGGAACAATCTATCGATAGTTCAGCTAATTTTACTTTGATGTGGAGTTGAAATACCAAGGCTTATATGTTTTTGTATCGAAATAGGAATTTAAATACGAGTTCGATGAAAATGTCTCAAAATGGAGCTGAATATTTCAAATAAAATAATAAACAGCAGTCAATTTAGATGCACGCGATTGAAAAGTAGGTCTCTTCATTATTTTCTCGCTCTAGTGAGATATCAACGTGAATCTACAAAATTTTGTCATATCTGAACAAATTTAGAGGAATGAACAAAAAATTAATGTGTATTCTTATGAAATCAATCAACGAACATCTGATGACTATCAACTTATATAGCTCCTTTCATTATTCCATTCGTGTCCGACATTTTGCAATAGAGAACGCTCAGTACAAATGCCCGGTGGCACCGTGAGTTATCGCACTCAGGAAACGACCAATTTAGACCATATACCTACCAGCTGCACAATGCAGCTTTCGCTGCTAAATAATAAGCCTATAAATCCGGGAGTTGACATCACAAACTGGCTTTTTGCAGGCCAGTTTCTGTCTCCCGGTAAACATCAGCAGGCCATGATTCACCGACCGCGGACTTCCGTCGTAGATCATCGCAGGTGTCATAGGAATCCAGGGAGATCGTTAAGAAGTGTTGATATATACGATGGTTTTCTGGAAGTCAGGTGTTGAGAAGTTTTGCGCTGTTACTTTATGTTGAGATGTCTGACTAGATGTATAATGTTGATGATGTTTTTCTATACGGAAAATTGTGATAAAATATGGGAATCTTGAATTGATAATTCGTGGATTATCCTTTCTCTTTCTTTCACTGATAATTATGGAAGTCTTCTGTGATAGAGGTCTGGAATGTAATATATACACACCCGGCAAGAAGAGAAACCGTGTGTATCGCGTTGAAGGAATTGTCGTTTGCTTTACGTGCCAGACTCGAGTAGGTGGGGCAACGACGCCCATGAATTGTTTCTCTATAGGAAAATTATTCTTGTCAGGCCTGTATACATGGTGTCCCGTGACTCGATTCCCATAGCTAGAGGGCATATTCCTTGAACATTTTCAGGTGCCTCATACACTTTTGTCCGAAACTTTATATGGTTGAGGAGTAATGAGCAATATTAAATTTAACAAAGTGTATAAGTAATGTATTATTTCATCAATTATGAATTTTTTTATACTTATACAATTTCAATCAAGGTTTTGTTCGAAATGTCCCCCCCACTCCTTGACTCGAGTCCGAACTAGACTAATTAGTTAACCTATCTGTTTCATAAATCATGAAGCTAATATCATGATCATTATATTATCGACACTGAATAATCATCATCACTTATTTCACTATCCAGTAGGCTATACAATCAGAATTGAACAATGATAGAGTGTCAATTTGATCGAAAAGAGTGGGACATTCAAGTTCACTAGTGTCAGTTAACACTAGTATGAATTCAATTCCGATTGTTTGTGAATTGGGTTATCTGAATTGCTATTTTATTGAAATTTCAGGAATATACAGTGAATTCAATACGGCATTAGTAGAAATTCAATCTAGAATTAGTTTCAGAAGAGATAATCTGCGAGAAGTGTAGTTATCGAGTTGATTGCAGTATCATAGTGAGTTCATCAGAGTATTTCAACTCTAAAAACAGTTTACAAAACTCCTTGGGAGTTTACTCTGTTGATATTTTATTTAATTTCTTTATTCCCTAAACAAGCAACAAATTATTGCCTACCATAGATAGCCTGAAGGCAGAAGGCCAAATACATTTTCAATTCACAACTTACCTTTTGTCTTTTTTTCACTATTTCACTGTACTTTGAGTATTGTCACAATAATAAAGCCTATTATGAAAACAAAATTGAAAGAGTTGTGCTTAAGATTTCAATGATATTAGTAATGTTATAAGTGAACTTAAGCGTGCCGTGCTGCCGTGAAAGACCTGGGAATCCCAGGGATCACAGAATGTATAGAATGTGAAGAGATGAAGATCACTAGACCACACTCTTGCTGCTTCCAGGGACAGGCGGACACGTCTTTATTATTATATCTTGTGAAATTCATCGATATTTTCAATGGTAAAATATATGATTGTCAGGACCTCATCATAATTAATGAAGCCTCTTTGTGAATAAAATGAAAATAATCAACGAACTACTTACATCAAAATTGAGCGGTCATTGAAATCATCTGATTATAACTAGGTTGGCCGTCTTTGGTTGAATCTTTTGATATCTGCCTGTAAATCGAAGAAAAACCATTTCTTGAGCAAAAGAATTCGCCTGAACAAGTTATTGAATCAAACTGACTTATTGTGTGAACATTTGATCTTCATTCATTGATTTTCTGCTATTGTAATTATCAAGAATATCAATGTTGGTGATTTTTATTGATTACAATTACAAAATACTGAACGACAGTATGAGGGCGTGAACGACAATGCCAAATATTCCGAACGACAGGAATAATATTCCGAACGACAGGAATATGGGTGCGGCAGCGTCTAAAATCGACACGAACGACTGTGTCTATCATCTGAACGACAGATACATATTATATACCTCATTGTAACCAGTGAAATATTCACAATTAAATAATAATCAAACGAAATACAAGTGCATAGGTAAATTATTTTGCCCGTGAGTAGACTCACCAGATTCGTGTAACGATAATTCACAACCATAAAAGTCACAATAACTATAAGTCAGTAAATCACTATAGGTAACCAATAATCTCAAGAGAAAGAGCAGATATCATTAAACATACTCGGCAATGAACTATATGAAAATGAGAATACAATTTCTCCCAAGATGCTGGGACACTCGATACCCATTTTATCTTAATGGTGTTAATATAAACAATATCATCACGCTTTTGCGAGTTTTGTTTAGGTTATCGAAATAATCAGTTTCCCTTAGAATTAGGGACCCATGTAATTTTTATACTAAGCGTTTCGTTCAAGGAAAAGAAGTGAATTCTTACAAGATGGAATATTTTGATAACTTGATGAATTTGTATAACTAAATGTAATGGTGGTTTCGATTTAGTTTCATCAAACACAACACATATTAGTGATATCACTTATTTGAGTGATCAATACTCAGACAAACCTATTGCATACCACCTCAAAATATTATTAGTTCAAATAATTATTCACCACTACATCAAATAACATGTTCCATATCCAGTAATTAATAAATATCTCTTATGTAGTGGTATTGGGATTGTGTTGAATGTTACTCCTCTGATATTTGTATTAACCACTACGTATCAGTGCGTACGGTAATAATCATATGTTCACTTTTTGTGATGTATAAATCTACCACATCAGAAAGTAATATGCCGAAATCACGAAGCCGATCGTCGACGTTCGTTTTTTCAATGAAGGTGGCTCGGCGTTGACGTGGTGGTTTCATCAGTTCATAAGGTCATTTTTCATTGCGTTCGTCTCGTGAATTATGAATGAAATAAATTTCATTGGCCCATGGGGTTTTCATTTGCAGTGCATGTGTATAGTGTAAGTACCTACTTACCTACAAACTGTGATACTGTGAAGTGCGAACTTTACCTGATAGTGGTAACTCGAAGAGTTGTTACCGGTGTTCAACAGTGAGTAAAATACCTATTCGTTTCATCTTGAAACTGAAATGGCAGGTGAACGTTGCACGCGTTATGGAGGAGAACGAGAGAATCTCAATTTTGTTGCACACAACATTCCCAACTTCATTCATATACTCAGATAACTATTTCTACTACCTACCTAATTATCATAACATATACCTGCAAATTATTGAGATTCTGTGATATTCTCCAGTTTTTTTTCCAAATGAGTATGTTACTGACGGTGGTAAAATAATATTTATTCAGAGTTTGAACAAACAAAAATGAACGAATCTAGTAGAAATCACTAGTTTGTAGTGGTGAATATGAATTGAATGAGCTGAGTATAAATTCATTGTTTGTAGTGGTAAATATACGAACCGACGAGCTGTATAGTATTATTCATTCATTTCTAGTGGTGAATAATAACCGTACAGGTAGGGTCCCTAATAACTGGTGTTTCAGTATGTCATATTGTCTCAATCATACTATTTTGTAGTGGTTATATTTGATGAATGTAGTGACTGATAATTTCTCTCAGTGTGTGCGAATTTAACTCGAAACGTTTTTTACTGTGTATTATGAAATATCGTGGTATTTAATAATTATTCATTTCTCACTGAAACAGATCCATTCTATTTCCCATGATATCGATTTCGAGCGATCTATCTCCTTACGACGAAGTTGCTTTCATATCATCCATCAACAACAGAACGGAACGGCGCCAGAGATAATAGTTTTATTATGAAGTTTCGTTATTCTTCGTTGGATAACTTAGTTCATCCATCAATATCCTATTCAGCTAGAAATTACAATCAGTTTGTGGAGTTGGAGAATCAACAAAGTGCCTGAAACTCGACTAGTCGATAGTCGCACAAATGGTTTCGGAATCGACCAACCATTCATTCGTAAAGATTACAATATTGTTCTGGAATATGGGAGCTGAAATCAGCCTCCCAAGTGGCGATCGTCTCTGCCTTCGGTTCTCGTTCAATGTTTCTTCAATAAATATATATTCTGAGAGATATTAGATATTCCACTGAAATACACCTACAGGGTGATAAGATCTCTAACAAGAATTGAAGTATCATATTCAAAAATCCATTGAAGTTTTCTGAATAATAAAAACAACAATTATTGTGGGATGTAGAATTAATAATTGAATGATATTGGTGATTCCCACGGAAACGGATATCCTGTAATGTTCATAGAACATCGTGAGAACCGAGGAAAATGAGGTAGGAATTGGTGTTCTTCTTGAATTTCTGGAGGTTATATGCCTCGGGAAACACTTGCCTTCGCAATGTGTTCCAGAGCCTCGCTGTTCGTTGGATGAACGAGTCTTTGGAAAGAGATGTTCTGCAGGTCTCCAAAGTGACCATGAAGGGGCGCGAAGCCTCAACACGACGGGTTAGCCTCGCGGGGACTACCAAGGGAAGAATATTTGTTGATATTTCAGAAGAGCATCGTCCATGGAAATATCTATAAAATAGAGTCATATCGCCAACTTTTCTGCGGTGTTCCAGAGAAGTGAGTGAGTTTGTGAGCGAGGCATCACCCACGAGACGAATTGCCCTTTTTTTTTTTTTTTTTTTTTTTTTTTTTTTTTTTTTTTTTTTTTTTTTTTTTTTTATCGCTTGGAGCGCACGAAAGGGAATCCCTATAATGTTCAAAGAACATCGTGCGTTCCTAGGGTATGTTTGGGAACACTATTCCGGGACAGGTCAGATCTGTTCCTTATAGGTCATAAGCAGCTGACTGGAAGTGAAATTGCTTCTGGTCCGAAACAGAAAACCAAGTTTTTCGAATGCACTTTCAGCAATTGATCTCACATTTTCCCAAGGAAGGTTATTGCTGATAGTAATACCATACCTTCAAATAATTTGTAATACATTACATCCAATCTATGACCTTCGAAATTATTTAAGCAAGCTATACTAGAAATGTAGACCAAGAAAAAAATAGGACCCAAATCCGTCCCTTGTGGGACACCAGTAGAGATTTTCCGCGTTTCACCCAATTTCTTTCCAATTTTCACTTTCTGTTTCTTATTCCTTGAATGATGTTGATGAACCTAGACTCTCGATCAACCTACATACATTAGTAGAATCTCGAGACTAAGATGAGATAGGGAAATTTTCAGCAACTGCAAGACACTACTGTTGACGTAAATGTCCGTCTCTCAATGGAACACCCTGTATATTATTAGACCTTTGCTCAATATCCATCTAAGAAAGGAACTAGAGTCGTCCAATGAACGTATTCAGAATTTTTTGTGGTGGCACATATTTCTGTGATAGTACCCAACATTAAAAGCCTAATTCCCATACCTGACATCAGTGGCCCATTAGATCGTTCCATATATCAGTGACTTTTCCAAAGCAAGCCCAGCATATACATACATTATCTACAGGGGTTTTAGTGGTCTAATGAATCTGAAAGTTCTAAAAATGCTATATTTTTCAATATAACCCTCTCATCATATTATATCGAACAGACTCATAATAGATTTCAAGGAAAAAATTCTATGAATTACACACTTATGTCTTATTACCCTCTCTCTTCTTCCATGACGACACGTCTCAGTATCTACATCTACATTCTTTGGAGTATTCCTTCAAGATGGATTCTTCGGAGCGAGATATTCCTGGGATATGAAATTCGTCATCACTAATCAGTGGCCCTTCTTGATATAATAATTCTTCCTCCATAGGAGTATGAGTTTATAATTTGATCAATATAGTTTGATAACGTCTCTCATCTCTTCAACTCATTATGTTTTTCACACAGGCATTTTTGTAGTTGAAACCTTATATGTATATAATAGAGATACAGATTCACATAACCTAATATCACTTTTGATACAACAAACGAGTTGAACATGATAGTGAAGCTTCTGGAGAGGTATAGAGCCATTCCAATTATTATGATCATTAGGTCTATTAGGTTATGAGATACCTACCAAACACATGCATTTCATGAAAAAATTCAAAAACGAGATTGGTGTATTGAGACTTACCCAATATTATAATAATTGTTAAATCCATCTTCTTTATTATCAATTGAGAATACTCCTGCCATCATAAATAAGTACCAGGGAAAGTGAGGAGCACAATAAATCGACAACAAACCAGACAGAAATGAAACCGAGTAGTGAAAAGAATATTGGCCAGCAAAGGGCCACAACTCGTTAGTGTTCAACAAGTTCCATATATCTTACCATCACAAGGCCATTATCATTATTTTTTTAACTGATGGGTACTCAGCATTGGTAAGTCATCGGCCCATTAGAAATACCCCGGCATCGTCATTTTCCATACTTGCCTGCACTAGGCCGGACTTCTGCCAGGCAAGTTCAAGTTTGCTGAGTATATTCACACATGAGTATTCATAACAAAAAACGTCCGAGAAACGCGTGAAACTTTTCAACTTGTCCAATGATTTTGTGACTTAACGGTCCCAACTATTCGTTTAGAATTGAGCAATTGGCCTGCACGTAACCGATAAGAGATGATGGAAAAACCACGAAATCAGGTGGAGTATATGAATCGTGAAAGTATTTTCTGAAGCGAAAAATATCGCGCAAGTTCCGCAGGAAATTCTACGTGATTGAGCGCTTCGTTAACTTTCTCAGATGTCGAACACAAACAATCTAGAGATACTCGAGAAATGCAGAAGAAGCCGATGAAAAAGTGGGTTCTATCATATGATATCGAAGTTATTTTTGAAATGATTGCGAAAGAACAAATAATTTCAATCAGTCTTGAGTTCTCAACAAGTTAATAGTTCGACTGAATGTAATGAATCACTATCATAAACATTCTGTTTACCTTCTGAACTTCAAATTGGAGTATAATTATATTTGCAAAATGAGTATAACCATGTTTGAATATTGTGATCAAAAATTGATAATCAATTTATTATCAATGCAGCATTCAACACTCCAAACTTGGAAATGAACATTTAATCATCTTCAAATGAATGATGATTCAGAATGGATTTACGCTTCCATTCAACATAACGCAGATTGAAAATAAATTCAGTCAAATCAAAATTTATCAATTTCAGATTCGGTACCGAATCTGTTGTTTATATGAAATACGAATATCATAAAAAGCAGATTTTTTTCTGTGACGGGAAAAAAGTTTGGCATTTCATCTCTGTTGGCAGGTTATAAAATGTCACTTTTCATAAACTACTTTTTTCCCGTGGGAAAAAAGTGAGTACTTTTTTCCCGGATATATATCACACATATATATACACTGTTGATGGCTTCTGTTGTGCTATAGTTCCGAAAAATGAGTCATTGATGAGTCAATAATACCGTCTCCGAGAAAGAACTGCAAGTCCTTTTATCTTCCATACGACTTCGCGGTTTCGTATATTACTAAACAACTACTGAATTCGCAATTTTTCAAAATCAAATCACAGAATTGAACTGACAGAAGTGACATCAGATATTTGATTACTTCGAAAGAATGATAAAGATGTCTATGAATCGCAGGTGTCCCTACTGTTAAAAACTTGAAATTTCACGTCGATAATTTCCAGATTTCGAAATAATGTAATATCTTCTCAATATTGATTCGTATTTCCTTCTGTCACAGAAAAAAATAGTGTATTATACACGGGAAAAATATTAGATTTTAGCTCACGGTTTTTTGTCTCCCTCCGCTACGCGTCGGGAAACAACACAACCTGGAGCTAAAATCTACTACTTTTTTCCCTTGTATAATAAATAACTATTGAATTTGTATTTCCATTCATTTTCAGCGATGATACAATGAGTTTGAAAAATCTTCAATTTTATGTTTCTCTTTATCACGTTGAACATGATGTTCTTCAGTGATTGTTGGCTTTTTCTGTCCCCCCAGTTATTATTCTATACAGGATGTTTTTCAATTGATGGCTGGAAATGAAGGATGTGGTTCTTCAGGTAATTATAAGATGAAAAGTTCATAGAAACATAAAATTATACCCTAAACCTCTCATCATCCGAGCTATAGGGTGTTGAAATTTAAATAAAAATTTCATTTTCTTATCATAACGTTAATACTGTTCTAGAATTTCTTTTGAAATTTGACAGGCACCTACTGAGCACCCGTATGGGATATACAGGGTGTCCCACCTAAATGTGTCACCCATCTTTATCCCCGTAATTCGTAACATACCCAGACAGCACCAGATATTCCATGAATCTCCCTATCATATTCCTTTTGGAATATTGGAATATTCTAGAAATAATCTGGAATATTCCGGAATATATGTGGAATATTCTCTAAATATGCGAATGGGAATTCCTCAGATATTCATAGAACATATCCAAAAGAATATTCCATGTTGAATATTCCTGTAATATTCCAATAAACATATTCTGAAATAAAAAAAGTGACCCTAGTGGGGATCGAACTCGTGACCTCAAGACTATTAGACCAACGCCTTGACCACTAGGCCAGTTATCGAATTGAATGATGTTGTACACATCAACTTCTTGTGAGAGCGTTTTTCGAAATCGGATCATAAACACTTTTTGTTTCAAAATCCCCTTACATCTAGGAATATTCATGGAATATTTCATGAATATACACCACAGAATATTCAGTCGAGAATATTTCATGAATATACCGCACAGAATATTCAGTTGAGAATATTTCATGAATATACCCCACAGAACATTCAGTTGGGAATATTTCATGAATATACAAAAGAGAATATTCATTTCGGAATATTCCTGGAAAATTCATACCTGAATATTCCCTGAACATCACTTTGGAATATTCCTTCTCGATGTTCCAGAGGCATGTATATATTCTAGGAATAATCGATGAATATTCGGAATATACTCCTCCTTTTTAGCATATTTAGAGAATATTCTAGGAATATCCAGTGCTGTCTGGGATACTTTGAAATTTCAAAACCGTTTCTGAAATAATTCCCCAAGATTTTTTCAATCTGTGCTCAATTTATTTTTATATCAACAAAATACAGGGTGGCTAAAGGAAAAAAGTGTTTTCAAATAAAATTATCTACATTTTATTCGATGAGAATGTATGAATGATATGTATTTTTGAATTCAAATTGACATGCGACATGCTTTATCAAATTATAGGAAAAAATATGGATCATTTATACAGGGTGTTTCAGTTTTTTGTAGCAGGACTTTAACAGCTTGGAGAAGACATTTTTTTAAGATGAGAATCTCTATTTTTCGTTCGTTTACTGAACTATTGTAGACACAGTCTTCATTGATTCGAACAACCTCAGAATTCCAATTCATTTATTATTATTTCTCCTTTGTGTACACTTTCCGTCACGAAACTTGGCCCATTTCGAAGGCCGGACTCAAAGCGTCGTTTTCTCGAAACCGAAAAGAGAAACTTCATTTCAATGTCTATCATTTTTAACTGATTCCCGGATTTTACGGTTATTTTTATGGACCAGCTTTGTTCGAATTCCTCCGGAGAGTCCATGGAATGCTACAATTTGTTTTCCAACTGCCGCTTCGAAAGGAAATCTGTTCATTTTTGGAGGGGCACGAACGGCTTCGAATGCCAAAGTGAAAACAGAACCGAGAAGTTGTTCGTTGTTCTGAATGCATGAATATAAATAGTGACGATTTGACCGATAGGAATGGTTTTATTTCTTGTCACCGGAAAGCTGTCGATGTAGGGACATAACATTTATATTATAGGACGTTTGGAATGTATCACAAAATCATTCTCTCACTACATTTCCAGATTCGAATGCATCAAATTCAATTATTCCAGATTTTTTGGGTTTTTCTTCCCTCCTCTTTATCAAATAAGAATATGAATACTATTTCAATATACCTGTAGTGAGGACAAATCACAAAATATCACTGCGTTCAAAGAATTTTCCTATCATAGAGCCTAAAAGAAAAATTCACTGGCTTGTCAGTGACAATTCATATTGAAAAAAGTTTGGAAAAGAGAAATAAAGGTATATAAAGGAAAAATCGAAGTTTCACTTATCTCTGTACGTTTCGGGAACGACTCTGCTCTCGTTTTCAACATAAAAAATAATAATGAATGTACCACCTCCTCGATCAACCTACAGACAGCATTTATCAAATTCAAGTTTGGTTGTACAATTTTTGGACTTATTGTTCGACAGATTGAAATTATTTTATTTCTTCCCAAAGAGTAGCAGTCAATTGTGTTTTAATGCTAAGCAATGTGCCATCTGACGGCATATATCACGTGATCATCAAGTGTGATTATTTGGTAGTAATATCGATGGTTATAATATTTGTTCATTCAATTGTGTGTCTGCTCAATGACTGCTCATTATTATATTATTTGTTCATATAACTGAATATGGTAGAAACATATCCTCCGAGTCGTTCTGGCAAAATTATTATTTTGATATATCACACTTGGCGTCAAAAACATATCATTTTTGACAGAATGACAGCGCGGGAAAATGAAGATTAAAATCCCAATAGGCATATAACATTCATATGTCACAAGGTCATTCCGTAAATATTTGAACAGATTCTGATAAGGTCATCATCGAATGAGGAAAACAAACTTCGAATGCAAAAGTTGTGGGTTTTGTTCTGAATCATCAGAAAGTTATACCAGATGAAACAAATGAATTTCGCTGATAAGATTGGTACCCATACTTCATTATTTTCAATGTTACGCCCTGTATATTTTTCGGAAAAATTTGCCTGATTTCAAAAATATATTGGTTATCGATATTTGGTTCAGCCGTTCTCGGAATATTCCAGGTTGAACATTTCACATTTAGTTATATATAATTTGATTATAGAAAATCGCAGTTGCCATGAAAGAAATAAACGGTATGTCAATATAGAGCCAATTATATTCAAATCACACTGTATGATATAATGATGAGATATCTGAATGATCAAGAGCTCACAGACTTCAGATGTTCATCTCCCGAAGCTTGAATACAGAGTGTTGTATTCGACATGAAAAAGTTGCCACTATTTTCTGATGAGTTTCTGGTGAAAGTATTTTTGACTTATCCAGACATGTAGTGTTTTCTGTAGTGAAAATCACGAAAGAGTGGAAATTTGTGCTCTTTTTCTATAGCCTGATGGCAATGGCAGATATGTGATTAGAAGGAATAATTAACAAAATATTCCACCTCTTATTATTTCCGAGGCAACGATGGAAATAGATTATTTCCACCATAATAATATTTTGATTGGCTAAGATATACATGGATAACGAAAATTCGAAATTTCCATTTCTCGAAATATCAAAAAATATTATTTTCTACGGCTATAACACAAAATTGCTCTTGTTATGTTTTTTCTGTAAACCCAATAGTACAGGAAATAAAGTGAAAAATATTATAAAAAAAATGTGAACGACCCATAGGGTACCATGAAGATATATTGAAAAACAAAGATTATCGATAGATTAAGCTCATCGACTTCCACTGAACCATGAAATATTTTTTCCTTTTGTTGATTGGAAGATGGAACAAAAGTGTTGAAAATTTCATTCTCAGATAATTACGAATATCTCGAAAACAACTGAAAATATCTGAAAATGTTATGGAACCAAAATTATTCCTTTTGATAGAATCTACAAAAAATCCGTATAACATTTTTCTCTGAATTCAATAGTCCGGTTAGAAAAAACTAAAAAATTTACAAGTTCCTAGATAATCACTTGCCAATAGAAAACAAAACAAATAACAAAAGGAAGTAAAAAAAGCACACTCGACTGTCTTGATTTTTTCCTCATAAACTACGTACCTACTCGACTGTCTTGATTTTTTCCCACAAACTACGTACCTAGCTCACTCGACTGTCTTGATTTCCCACAAAGAAGAAATATGTTGGCAATGTTTTAACTTTCTTTTGTTTTTGTTTTTTAGTCCCTATTGGCAGGCTAGGTACGTAGTTTGTGTGGAAAAACCAAGACAGTCGAGTGGGCTCTGTCTGATAGATGAGCATAACTAGAGAGGAAATCAGATGGAAAGAAGTCGAAGACATAAAAAATGCCGCTGTTATCTGTTACAGCCGTAGAAAGAGTATAGTGTATAACTCGAACGAAATGCTTATCACTATCATTCCGTGCTCGTTGAACAATTTTCTAAAAATCACTTTATCAAAACTCGTTCGTATATAGAACGGTGAAGCTTCGGAATTCTTTGCCAATGGAAGGATTACCATGAACTCATAACCTCAAAAAGGGAAAAAAACATCCCGCACCGCTACCTCTTCTTTCTATGCTCTTCATTGGTACGCACGATGTTCTATAAACTCCATCGGGATTCCCTTTCGTGCGCTTCAAGAGATGAAAAAATTTAAAATGATGACACAGAATCGCTCACAACCCTGAAAAAATATCTTCATTTCCATTCGTATGCCGAATAAATATGAAAGTGGGTTTATCCGGAAAAGTTTTTCTCTTATCTCCGGCTAATATTTGCTTATCTAATTCAAGTTACCACGAGTATATACCGAATCAAAAGTTTATGAATGTTGGGAATGTGTGATAACTGAGTTCGGTTCGGAGTTGTTGAAAGTTATTCGCGAACGGGGAACTGAAAGAGAAAACTCAGTCTTGACAATGGCGGATCAAATCGAATTATCCCTGATTGGATGAGTGGAAATAGGCAATAATCGAATTTCTGGAGTTGTAACACAACTTAGTTTGTAGAATATGAAACTGAAATAGTGATTCTGATGGATGAGATATTCAACTGTGATAATGGATGCTCAGAAAGCGAATACACTATATTAGTGATGTGATGTTTTGTGTTTGGGACGGACATATCAATTTTTTTCTGGTTCAAGGATTTTTTGTTCAAAATAGGATGAATTTTCATATAATGAAATGAGTATGAATTTTAGAATAATTTCAATCCTAATTTATTTTTTCAGCAAAAACATTCGAAATAACGAACTTATTTGTATAAATTAACTGATTTTCTTCTTCGAGAACATCATGATAAGTTATAGTACCTCCACCATGGAGTTTCAGTCCTGATAGTGTAATGAACTGTTTTCGACGAGCTTCAGTACTAGACTGGTTTTGATTAATATCTAAGTAACCTGAGACTGATCTAGTTGAATTTCACCTGTTCGAAAGCTCGAAACCTGAAAACCTGAGAGAGCTGAGTAATGCATTGATTCCTGACTTCCCAAAGCTTTTCCTGATAGTAAACTCTCATGAACATCATTACAACCCTAAAGACTTCAATATTTTTCAACCCTTTGCTTATGATATGAAATTAGATGAATTATCTATCTGTTGAAATGATGAATGTTTGACTGCTCATAACTTTGTTGTTATTGAATATATTCCAGCCAAATTCATTCAGTAGCATGAGCAAAGGTAGTAGATCCTGTTCCTGTGCCCATTTAGGGTTGGATATTATTTTTTACGCGTTTTTGTGTTGGAGGTGCACACGTGCTTTCCAAGGACAGATTTAGTGGCCGTGGCCATGAGCCATGACAAGGTGGGAGTTTTGACCAATGAGCTTCCAGATCTACTTGTCCTTGTGCCAAGGCCAAATCAGTGCATAAATACTGAAGACAGCTGAGGATTCTGGTCTCTCTACTCTTCTCCACAAGTCTGCACTACCTGCTCGACCTGCTCTTCAAGCTCTAGATTCTCTTGCTGATCTCTTAGTGCTCTCATAGTTCATTCAAAACCAGTATTGTATAGTGATTTCGTGTTACACATGTAAGTTTGTATATTTTTCACCATTGTTATTCATCCTGTTCATAGATTCATTTCATTCCTGTTGTTTTGCATACTGATACTCACCCGACCTGTGTAAAGAATACCAGAGAGTCCCGAAATATATTTGTTTCGATTCCTGTAATTATCCAGACTAGAAATAGCAACCAGTATTCCAGGATGAACCCAGGGTTTGTAATTAAAGCCTACACTCCCTTGGCTACTTATTGGTTTCAGGTCGATTCAATACCATTGACCCCTGGGTTATACTGTAGGTACCGAGGTAGGTATACCTTTCTTCACTGTTGCTACTTTGCGCCTCTGTACATAAAATATTTTGTGCAGAGCAGGTAGAGTGAACTACCTCAAAAACAATCTGGCGCTCGAGAATCCCCCCCTGTCAAATACCAGAGTAGTCTCCTGTCCTGAACAGAGCGTTAAAGTAAGGGCCACAGAATAAAAGCCTTACAAAAGGAATACTTCTACCTCAGACTTGAGCCTTTATTGTTTCCACCTGACTATTCTTGCAACAGGGTAGGTAATATGGCAGTTATGATTTATAGCTTACTTGGTATGATTATTCCAAATATTCAAATGACACTTTTTGAAATTATGCAAAAAGGTAACAATGTGAAACCCGAATATTTTGAAGTAGGTACTTATAGTATTACTACTGACTCGACTACTGATCATATTCATGCGGAATAAATGAAAGATATCATTCATGTGCCTTGAAAATAAACAGTGAAAAATTGTGTAAGTTACCAAACTGTTCTGAACACAGGTACTTTTATAAGCGAGACGAATTCCCAATTCTTTATTTTATGAGTATCGCACGTGCCCATACAACCTACGAGTTACTGCATTCCTGCCAAAGTTTCCGGAGCTTTCCGTTCCACAATAACCGTACATTTCATTCGGAATGGAGGTTACAGGGCTTGCACCTTCGAAAACATAAAAGACCTGCTCAATACATATTTCATAATTTTTCAGAAAGGGCGCTCCATTAACCCCGTTAGAGACGGTCACGTCTGGCAAACTTGCCAGGGGCGGATCTTCATGGCATCCCGAAAAAAATCTACAACGGAGATAGATTTACGAAGGTGAAATGGGAAATTTGAATATATTGTCGCAACTTTGATGGTTTTGGTAGATTATTTGGCAAACGGCGTGTCCACCACATGTCGCAACTCATATGTTGCCCTCCTATGGTTCGCAACTTGGCTACTCGCTTGGCTTGATGAGAGGATTTTGATCATTTCACCACCCAACCATATTCATCCCCAAATGAAGAGTCAAGATAGTTTTCGTATAAAATTAACATTTATTGATTTAATGGGAAAGTCGTGAATGAATGCTTGCCACATGGCAAAGTAGCAGAGACAAACCATAGTAAATTACCAAACGGAACACAACACAAAACAACCATTCAGATAGAACATGGAAAAACAGTACTTACATTATGACATCTATAACATGGGGGTTGACCAGCAGGATCAAAGTCGGGAGGACGGTACACATTTTGGCAGCAACTCGTGAATAAGTAACTCAATTACGGAATAAAGTAAAGTGTTATCGAAATGCATTATAATTAGTAATAATCAAATAGTAATGAATTAGTAATCAGTAATCCGTAATCAGTAATGAATAATCAATAATAATGAATAATCAGTAATTGAGAAATGGATGATCAATAATGACCCGCTTATCGATTCGGAATCTATTTATATTTGGAATCGATGCTAACAATGCTCGATACCGGGCGTATAGGTTAGCCCGCATCGCAAGCTAAGCGGTTTCATGCTAATTTTACGGGAACTAGAGTCTATGAACTCCGCTTTGACCTGATCGAAACGCTGTACAAGAAGTTTCAATTTGGAAAAGTTAATTTATGAATAAAGATCTAGAAATGAACGAAAGTTATTTCATACACATTTGTACTTCTTGACAATATGGTGGAAGCTCTATTTATTCCCACCATTTCATCCAATCAAAAATCTTGATGTATTCCTTGATCTGGCTGAAATCTGTTATTGAAGATGCTTAAAGAGATAAGATGTTAAGATAATACAGATATGACTTCCCTGACAATGCTGCAAATGTACTGATGGAGAAATTTGAATAAATGGTGGTAGCGCGTTATATCTCCACCAATTTATTGAAGCAGTTAATATGATATATGAAAATAATTATGTTATGTGATACCATGTTAGCACATGGTTCTTGAGACATCTCACGTATACCACATATACTATCATGGAAATTCTTCACCAGTAAGAAGGTGGAGAAGATATTTATTTCTATTATTATATTTCAGCAGTCAGCTTAAAGGGTCTACTTGCTAGGCGACCACCTCCTTATTCACTACTATTTCTACCAGTACTACTATTATACAACTACTATTCTACTAGTATGTCGGAGAATATGTAGAATTAATTAAATAATTTTTTTTTATGTTCTGGGCAATAAGGGAAATAAGGTGAGAATTGGTGTTCTTCTTGAATTTTTGGAGGTTATATGCCTTGGGGAAAACCTCACTTGGCAATGTGTCCCAGAGCCTCATTGCTGTTCGTCGGATGAACGAGTCTTTGGAAAGAGATGTTCTGCAGGTCTCCAAAGTGACCACGAAGAGGTGCGAAGCCTCAATTAGATGGGTTAACCTCGCGAGGACTGCCAACAAACAATAATTGTTGATATTCCAGAAAAGCATCATCCATGAAAATATCTATGAAATAGAGCCAGATCGCCAACTTGTCTCCCCACGAGACGAATTGCCCTTTTTTGTACAGAATCCAAAGTTTCAGGGTATGTTTCGGTGCTGCTCTCCAAATATGGGAACAGTATTCTAGAACAAGTCGGATCTGTGCCTTATATATCATGAACAGCTGACTGAAAGTGAAATAGCCCCTGGTCCAAAACAGGAAACCACGTTTTTGGGATGCACTTTTAGCAATGTTAAGATAATACAGATATGACTGCCCTGACAATGCTGCATATGTACTGATAGAGAAATTTGAATAAATGGTGGTAGCGCGTTATATCTCCACCAATTTATTGAAGCAGTTAATGTGAGATACGAAAATAGCTATGTTATGTGATACCATGTTAGCACATGGTTCTTGAAGAATCTCAAGTATACCACATATATACTATCATGGAAATTCTTCACCAAAAAGGAGGTGGAGAAGATATTTATTTCTGCAGCAGTCAGCTTAAAGGGCCCAAAACGGTCTACTTGCTAGGCGACCGCCTCTTTATTCACTACTACTTCTACCACTTTTTTTTTTTTCCAAAGGAAAAAAAAAATGCCTGAATCAGTAGAGCTCACGAGCCGCCACTGGAACCTCGAGTTCATGTTGGGTCACATATGGACGACAAATCGAACATTCGTACAGGAGTTGAAGAACACCCAGCAAAAGCAGCCAGCCAGCAGGAGAGAGATTCATGTCAGGATGCTCTAACGACCATTTATAGAAAAAGCAGTAGGAGAGTTTCGAATTTCAATTTATAAGCAGGATGATGTCGAAATATTGGTGTTCAGGATATCCAGGAACAAGATGTTCTCAATATTTTGATAGCGACGTTTTAAATTTTACGAAGAAATACTCTATGAAAAATCGAGAAATCGATCTCTACGAAAATAGTTATTGTGACGTTTTCGTTGTTTCAACCAATAGTAATTCGTTATTCTAGCCAATCATTTGGTATAATACTGATGACACTGCATGATCCTCGATGATTTACATCGAACTGTCAAAATACAACTATAAACATTTCAGAATGATACACTGAGAAAACTCGGCCAAGTAAATTGTTTTCTTGAAAAAAAGTCGATTGTGACAAGAACATTTTCACCAACGGTAGGAAAATAGGGTACTTGCAGTAGGCAAAACTATATTCCTGGAACGAAGTTTCTGCTGTAAGTGATCAGAACACTTGTTGGTATCAACCAAGTCGATATGTACTTAGAGTTCGCTAATTCTAAGTGAACACTAAACTAGTGCTAGGTTAACGAATACTCACTGTTATTAAATTATTTTTCTGACATAAGATCACTTGCTCTGAGCGAACTCATCAATAAAGACAATCTATCAAGTCGATTGTTGCAGGTGACAGCTCACCTGTAGTTATAGATCTCTTTTCCGTTCGGACATCTCCGATATCATTCGAGTACCCACGCCCAACGCGATCGCTGTCCAGTGTCCACGAGTCCACGGCGTCATTTCGATCTTAGCATTCGTGAAGTTAGTATACTTGCGTTCCCGCTAGTAACATTGAAATTCCAAGTCATGCAAGTGCCCTTTCGAACAACTACTATATCATATTCGTATGAGAATTCTCTGTTTGTGTGCCGTGCTCTGTGGCCGTGCTCTGAGCTGTGGGGTGTTGAGTTCTTGATCTGTTCCCTTGAAGGAGATAATGAAATACAAAACTCTTCTAGAACAGTTCATAATTGTTTCTACATATATACAGGATTTTTTTCCACTTCCTATGATACTCGAAGTGGAAAGAAGTGGCGTTTGAAGAGTATGGAAGTTGATTCATTCTCAATGCTGGAAGGAAAAAGATAGTGAACCAGAGTGCAGTGCAGTGAGTGAGAGTACCGTTTTTCTCGGTGCATGATGCTGATATACGCGGTATCTAGTATCTCAATATTTGTCGTCAGCCTTACCTTTTTTGTATTTTTTGGATTCATCGTACCTATAGAATAAAATGTTTTGAATGCATGTGTTTTTGTCTTATTACCAAGGTTTTATCATTCTTCAGAGAACAATGGAGGTATTTTTTCATACTAGCTAATGACAATTGAATAGGTCACTGATGACAAGTGATGTGTTCACTTACCGTTATCACTCTGAAATTTAATGAAACAGGTCAATAGTGGTAGGTGTACATTTTCAGGAACACAAATATTCTTGTGGTTATTAACTTGTTTCCTTGTCCCATATAGTATACAAGTTTTTACTTGCCACTATTAAATATTTACTTAGGATTAGTGATTTTTTTTCTCCGTGTATGAAGTTCAATTCACATTATAACAATATAGTCATTCAGGCACACAAATCGTTGGGTTTTATCATAAGAAGTAGTGAATCTTTCAAAATTGAAACAATAATAAGACTCTATCATACATTAGTGAGACCACATCTAGATTATGCAGCACAAATCTGGATGACTTCAGCACACACGCAGATGTAGATCACATCGAGAAAGTGCAGAAGAGGTTCTTACGATACCTTTATGTTAGGAGAAACAATTTTTACCCATATAATGTGAAGGAACCATAAATATCTAAGAGGGAGAGATCGTTATTATACAGGAGAAAAATATATAGACCTAAAACTGAACCTTGAGGTACTCCCCAAGTAACTTGCAGTAATCCATATGAATGCTCAGTTTCGACCAGTTGGTTTCTTCCTGCCATATCTCTGATACCATAGTGAGAGTGCTTTTGCAGTAATAATGTATGATTGACACAATCGAGAGCTTTAGTCATATCACAGAATACTGCCGCCACGTTCTTTTCTACATTGATGTTGTTGTATGCCCTTTCTAGACAATTGAACAAGATGCTGAGGATTGCTACGAAAAGTGAGAAGTATGTCAGTTTTGTGATATTCCACATAATAATGCTTCACATTCTCATAAAGATTATTCTGTATGGTATATTTCTGATCTTGCAATAATTTTGCTGGTCATGCTGTGAGCTTTCCTCAAACATATAGAAAAGAACTGTAGGCATCACTGATTCCAGCTAATCAATTCTGAAGAGAGAATTCTCTGCCAAATTAATTATGAAGTTCAGTATCGTATTAACTTTTTTCCCGTTTTCCTGGCTACCTCGAGTGTTTATCTAGGAAAGTAATTAGAAACGTAACCCGACTAATGATGCTGCTTGATATCGCAATCTTCCGTGAAGGGTCCTTCTCAGTTCTCTCCAGACGGTGGAAAATTCTTGAGATATATTATGCTAGCTGGTTTCTCTCTTTTTGGATTCAGAGCACGTAATGGTCGGTTATTTACACCGGGAGAGAGAGAGAGAGAATTGTGGTTCTTTTGATGAACGAGAATATGTATGTTGTCAGGATTTGAGAGAACGTGGATCTCCTACCTTATTTATGGCACCTGAAAATAATAGTTTTAGTCCAGTATTTTTGTCATTGTTCATTGTTCACAATTTGCTGAAATTAATGCAATGCAATTAGTGGCTGATTTTATCTATTCGACAATATAAACAAAATCATAATTCATATTATAATTCAATAATAAATCCACCATAATTCAACTATTAACGATCGAACAGCTAGTCAGTTGATGTATTTAGGTGGGTATCTATACATATTATTTTGTATATAATTACAGTAAAGTTGTTATTTCAATAGAAATTACATTTTCAGCTATTCAAAATCATACATTGTTTGCATTATACATATTACGGTTTGGTTTTGATGGTGAAGATTGCCTCACTATTAAAATTGTACAATTTTTATATATTTATACAAGGTGTCCTTGAAAGGTCTTCACAGCAACTTACCACATATTCCTCAGATAGAAACATTTCTATACAGGTAAACTCACCTCAGCATACAAAGTTGCTTAGTTTGGGCGATAGAAGGCTCTGGAGTAACAATTTTGGAATCGTATTTGGTTCATTACCTTGAAACGGATTATGATATTTGCTTCAAATGCGGTACATTGACATAGCTTCATTGGGCAATAAAACCCATATTATAATTATGATGAATATCATTCCATGTTAAGACCTTTTGGAGACACCCTGTATATTTTCTAGAGAAAACGTGCTTCTCATTGGTGAGTCGGAATTTGAAACTTTGTGAAAAATAGTTTCGAAATTAAAAGTTTTGGTGCATTATGAAATGCTTTGCAATGAAAAACGATTTTACTGAAGCTGATATCGACTTTAGAGTTGAAGAAACAGCATGAGGAGATGTATTTCGTCAAACCCGATCAATTGCTGGATGCTTTCAGGAAGTTTCATATATTCATGAATTGCGAATACTCATTCTGAATTCGATAATGAATTTTCAATCAGCTCATGTTCAATAATAGGCGAGTGAACTGATTTTTTTCATTTCTCAAATAGAATCATCACCCAAATATCTATCAATTTCATATATTTAAAGAATTTCTCGTCGATTTTTGTGGTGCTAAAATCATCAATGATGCCACGACAATTTGAAGTAGGGGCAGATCATAGCACGACAGTCGCCATGTGTTGAAATACGCTTCGGAATTTCCGGAATATTAGTTATTCGATAATTCTCAATTGAGTATTGGTAATACTCCTAATTAGCAATAAGAATTCAATTATCTCAAAATGTTTCCTCATCATTTGTGGCTTTTTCCTTATATATAAATTTGTGGTAATGATAATTATTTTAATTCACATTAGAGGACATTTGAATCGGTGAACGTGACAACCACGGCGAACGACTCGTGGGCGTGGTCTTGTCAGTTCTCAGCATTCAGCACAATGTTGCCAAGTCTCCAACATACACATGATATGTTGTTTTGGAGAATAAGAAATATTTGGACATGCTGGTTGCTTGAAAAAGTCAAAAATATAACATCATGGGTTCCTCCTATCATGTTTTATTCAATGACAGGACTCTAACATCTTTTTGATAATTGGATTATAATTGGTGACATGAAAACCTAGCTTCATGGGATGGAATGGAAGATTATCTGACCAATAACGGAACAGCATAAAAAATATTTATTCGACTTATCGCCAAATGGCGGCCATGAAGGTCCGTTTGAAATGAGCCCTGAAATTCAATAATTTCGAACAACGCATACACTCATTAACTTTAAAAGAGCCTGAGAATTGTTGCAAAATCAATTTTCATTCTCACATAACTAAAATGACAATTATCGTACGGATATGTATCACGCTGAATGATAGATTAATCGCGAATTGACGATCTGTGATTAATTCGAAATATTAAACACGTTACCATGGCAACACGATTTCTTGAACACATTACCATGGCAACACAGTTCATTATACACAGCTTCAGTAATTTGAGAAATATCTGGCCTGTCAATTGTATCAACTGTCAACTGTTATTTTCAAATTTCGTATCAGAATCATTCAAACAATATTCGTTTGTATCAGAATTCTTCATCAAAAATATATGCGAAATGTAGACGAAAGTGAAATCGAAGAGAATATCCTGGTACTTGCATATCTCCAAGAAGTGTAAAAATGAAGCAGCATCCATCTTTGAGAACAATTTATTTATTCTGCGCTAAGCATGACAATAAACGTGAAACAAAGGTTAGCAAGCAATGGACTGGACACATCTACAACCAATATCACTTATTCGTGTCTCGCTGGTTGCAGGCAGTTGCATGTATTATGTTCTCAATTCCCATTCCTTTCGAATTATTTTGTAGGTTAGCAGAAATAGCAGGTATGTTAATGTAATTTTCGGAGTTCGTAGAAAAAGCATAGTATGTAACGCGTTTATAAACTCTTCTAGACACTCGTTTATCAAACACTCGCTCCGCTCTGCTCCGCTGGTGTTTAAAATACTCGTTACTAAAAGGAAGTTCATCACACTTGTTACATAATATACTATTACGTTCCTAACGACACAGTGGGGTATTTTTTCTATCGCTTGGAGCGCACGAAAGGGAATCCCTATAATTTTCGGAGAACATCGTGCGTTCCTAGGGAGGATAGGGACAGGAGGTAGGTATTGGAATTTTTTTCGAACTTTTGGAGATTATATGTTGTTGGGAATACTTCCACAGGCAATGAATTCCAGAGCCTAGCCGTTCTATGGATGAAGGAGTCTTGATAAAGTGCTGTTCGACATCTTTCGAGGTTGACAACGAGAGAATGTGCTGACTGGGCTTGTCTAGTTCGTCTGACTTGCATTGCTAGTGAAGGAATGATAGCAGAGATTTCCGAAGAACATTTCCCGTGGAAGTATCGATAGAAAAGTGGAAGGTCGCCGACCTTTCTACGGTGTTCCAATGATGTCGAAGAGTGAGTGAGTGTGGCGTCACCCACCATGCGAATGGCTCTTCTCTGGATGGAACCTAAGAGCATCAGCGTATGTTTTGGTGCTGAACCCCATATGTGGGAACAGTATTCTAGAACAGGCCGTATCTGCGCTTGAATGCCAATAATTCGTTATCAGTCCACCCGCCCATTGTTTCACTGAACCTGTCTAACATTGTCGTTGTTCAACGTCATGATATTTAATGGGATTATTTGACGAGCGCACTTATGTCGCGTGTGGAAGTTTATGCAAATACTAAGTCTACTTCTTGGTTTCAGGTGATGTTGTCGGTATAATAAATCGACTGAAATTATTATGTTGAGTAACTAAGTAATAGCGTTCTCTGAAGTAGGTACACGCATTGCAATGTTGCGGAAAAATTATTGGGGATCGATATTATGGCAATTTCCAAACATGTATCCTTGCATGATCGGGAATGTTATCTTTCTTGTATCATAGTAATCTGTCCACTCCTGTTTTGCATATTTTTATTGCTTGGATAATTATCGATGAATAACTACTAGTATGGAAAGTGACCATTCAAGCTATCGGCCGTTTTCATATTCCAGGTATAGAATATTCACGGAAATATATAAATGAAATATTTTTTGATCCTTCCAACTTTCGGTAACAATAGAGAGGATACGTCAATGTTACATGTCATAAAAGAAAGAAGAGTGTTATCAAGTAATTATTGACAAATAAGCCGAAACGAAATAGTGAGACAAGATGAAACAATTACAGGGACTGACATAAATTGAGATAAATACTTCGATATTATTTTGAAATCGAAGAGTCGGGTTCGAATTCCTCAACAGTATAAAAGCATTCTCTGACAGGAGTTCCTTAAATCTACACTTGAAAACTGCCGGGAGTCCCGAGTTTTTTATTTCATTCGGCAGACAGTTGAAGAAACGACAGCCTGCATTGATTGAAGATTTTTTGTAATAGGAGTGTTTGGGTTTGTTCAATTTGAGATTATCCTTTTCTCTAGTGTTGTATGAATGTCAATAACTAATAAAAGGAAATGAATGTTCGTTAATGAGAATGTATGTTGAAAGTTTCATCAAATAAATTGATGTTACTGTTACAATTCGTTTTGATTTAAACACCTGTCTACATGACTGGCGACTACTTATGTCAAAAATGAGCCTTATGATTCGTTTTTGAGCAACAAAAATTCTTGTTATATCCGATGCCTGACCCCATACTATAATGTTGTATGAAATTGTGGAATAAAAAAATGCATAGTGAACCTGTAATAATGACACTGCATGTTTTTAAAATATTTCTTAGTGTTCCCAAAATGTAGAAGCTTTTGTTGATTTTCATACAAACCATTTGTTTCTGATCCTACCATGTTAAGTTACAATCCATAAGGGTTCCTAAGAATTTAGATGGAGTGGAGGTTTTAACGGTATTATTATTGATTTCGAAGGTGATATTGGAAGATATTCTATATTTTGTCTGAAACTCGATTATTACTGTTTCACCATGATGCAGTAATCCTCAAAATCTTTCAGAACCGAGTCTGCTTTATGCTGTAGTCTATGGCGATCAGGATCAGAAACTACAATAGAGGTGTCATCAGCATTTATTAAGACTCTACCATTTTTTATGACTTGAGTCGTTGACATCGGTTAGGAAGATCAACGGACCTAGAACACTTTCCTGTGGTGTTCCCAGATCTAAATCGTATTGCTTCGATTTGGTTTCACCGATTCTCACGATAATTTTTCTATTTTCAAGAAAGGACGTTATCCAATCATTCACTGGGCCACGTAGACCTAGGTTGTTGATTTTTTCCGAGACGAAAGTACGATTCCTGGGACAAGGTCCATCAGGTCGTTGATGTGTTGAACAAGTTCCGTTATGGCTGTTTCGGTAGATAGACCGGGGCGGAATCGATGTTGGCAATCAGTAAGTATTTTATGCTCTGTGAAGAAAACTGTTATTCTCCTGCAAATGATCTTCTCAATTATTTTGGGAAATATGCTCAGAAGAGCAATTGGGCGATAGTGCTGCTATCACCCTTTTTGATTATGGGAATGATGGCAGCCGATTTCAGGACATTTGGAAAACTGCCGGAATTCACAGATAGATTCATAATGCCAGCAATAATATACTTCCATGAAGATTCATCAATCACTTGGTGCACTGAATGGAAAATCTGGTCATAATCTAATAACAAAGTTGATTGTTCCTAAAAGAGTGTCAGGGGCGAGGGTAGTTTCAATCCTTCTACATTTTTTTTTTAATTTATTCGATAACTCAAAGGAAAGTCCTTTATAATACACTTTTGTCGAATTTCTTTCAATTTGTTCCACTCATTTCTGAACAGCAAACATAAATTTATTTTTTATGTACAGGGTGATTCACCATAAATGTCCCCCCCTCTAGCTCAGTTATTTTTAAACCGATTTCAAAATTTGAAATATCATCTTGAATGATTTTTGATTGAGTTTTTTTTCGCTACATCAGAAAATACAGGGTGCTCAGAACAAACGATCTACAGGGTACCATTTGATTTTTTTATATGGAACACCCTATTTTTCATTGTATTTTTAGATTCTCCCTGAAAAGCTGATTTGCTCAATGCATCACACTTGGGGTCTATCGGGAATGATTACAGAGATATAGGGTGTTCAAAATCGAGATTTTTCAACTTTAGGATTTTTTTGAGACGAAACTATTCATCACCGGTCAAAACGGCTTTCATGTCCATATCCCAACTTTCGATTTACTATCTACTGACATTTAATAATTGGAACAGATACAGGGTGATCAGAATTCTGAATCTTGAACCACCATGTAAAAGTTCCAATCAAATCTCAATAGACAGTTAATCAAAAATTAGAATGGAAAGATAGGAGCCGTTTTGACCAATAATGAATAGTTTCGAGACAAAAAAATCCTGAACTTGAAAACTCTCGATTTTGAACACCCTATATCTCTGTTATCATTCTCGCTAGACCCCATGTGTGATGCATTGATGAAATAGGCTCTTCAGGAAGAATCTGAAAATACAATGAAATACAGGGTGTTCCATTTGGAAAAATCGAGTAGTACTCTGTATATCATTTGTTCCGAGCACCCTGTATTCCCTGATGCAACGGGAAAAAAAATTCTGAGAAATCATTTTAGATCATCCTTCAAATTTTTGAATCGGGTCAAAAATAAGTGAGCTAGAGGAGGGGACAATTATGGTGAATCACCCTGTACACTCTGAATTCTTCTCACGGACAAACGGTTCATTTTGGTATTCAAATTGAATGCGTCCAATTAATTTGTTCTGTCCTCTAATACACGTGGTAGCTCTGTGTTCCACGAATTTTGGGATACCCTGTATATAGTGCCGTTTTTTTCTAATGAAAAACTGCTCACTTCGCACACTAGTATATAGTATGCAGTGTGTCTCGCTTCTCATGAATACACCCCGATATCTCAGTTATTGATGATGCGATTCTCTTGAAATTTAGGCAGTGATTGTATGTTAGAATAAGGAAGTATTCAGCAGTAAGAACGACAGTTTCATTCACCATTGGCGTGCGATGTTGAAGGCCTTTACTTGGTATAAGGATATTGGGACTCATTTTAAATATTTTTTTCCATCAGATTCATAATCAGCATTCCCGAAAGGCCCTTGATTCATATTCTCAAGATCCCAAGAGCTAAAATGAAATATTTTGAAATCTCATGACAACACCCTTGAATCTCAGTTATCAACTATGCGATATTCTTGAATTTTTGATGGTGATCGCATTATTAATAACTGACATTTTGGGGCGTAGTTATGAAAAGCGGGATTTTGAATTCTTTCTTGAGATTTTGAAAATATGAATCAGGGGGTTTTTGGAGATGCTGATTCTGAATCTGATAAAAACAGTTATCAGCCCTTATATCCTTTTCCCGAATAATGGCCGTTTCAGTACCCCTCAACATAGCACGCCAATGGTGAATGAAACTGTTCACTCTGCTGAATACTTCATTATTCTAACATGCAGCCACCACTGAAATTTCAATAGCTGAGACATCAGTATGTATTCATGTAAAGCGGGACAAGCTGTATATAGATTCAGATTCATTATGGAATGATTCTGATGGTTATAGCTCCAGAAGAGGTATAGTGAAAAAGGTCGATGAATACTGAATTTCCATTAAAACAATTATTGAAGAAATACATTCACGTTGCCGATTATTCCGAAATCTGTGTAAATATTTGGGTACCATCAGCAACAGCAATAAATTCGGCTAAAAGACAAAAATACGGGACTAAACGTAATTTTAAAATTTCGCCATACACCCAGTGGACATGTTTGCTCCAATTTATCAAAATATAGGAGCGGCAAAACGATGGCTCTGGCTTTATTTGTAACTGCAAACATTTATGTTAATATACGAAGTAAATATCATAAATTTCCATATACGAATCATTAGCGTTGTAGTCATGATTCATTTGAGATAATCAGTTATGATATCTGGTTAACTGTTGGTATTCGGTTGATTGATGATCGGAAATTGTTGGATGCATATTTTAATACATAGTTTGGAAACGAATCAGATTAATCTATTCCATTGGAAATGATACCGGAATTCAGTTCATTATGGAAATTATGTTGTCTCGGATTTCCACTTCTCGTTTCTCAAACAGATGGTGTCTCTGAAATGTCTCAATGGAAAATATTACCAAGGTGAATAATTGATTGGTTCTATTGGTTCGAGAATTAGATTTTTCGCAACCGTCCGGGAAGTACTCACTTCCCAGGTGCTTTTTCTTTTAATCCAGTGAAAAGAGGAGGTTCACCTTACAGACAGTCCGGTATTTCTGAATTTTTGATGTGTTATCTAGGATGGTTATGGATTATTTAAAATGCGAATTGCACAATTTCCCCTCCTCCCCGCCCACTACCATATTGAAAAAACCGAAAAAAATCGAAACTTTCTCCAGACTTTCGCTTATATTATCGTTATGGTGCATTTTAGCTATAAAAGAGTCCCATTAAGTATTATAGAAGGTTAAATTTCCTATAATTCACGTTTCAAATTTTGATCCTAGGACTGATAGTTACGGAAAATTTGAAAAATCGCATTTTCCGGAAATTGGCCTATTCTAGGGAAACAAGTATCGGAAGAAGATTTGTAGGGTATTCAGTGGTATTGTACACCTGAGATCGAATATCTTGCAAAATTAGGTCTGCTGCTGCTTTCACTACTCTCAGTCTCTCTCCTTCGCGATCAATAGATTTCATTGTACTGTACCAGTTTTCAGTGAACATTTTATATCCTGTATTTTTGAAACAGATCGTCGTTTTGTTGGCATTGTCGACAATAAGGATATCTTCCCCGAACTTCTATAGCAGGCGGGATTCAATTGCTCTTGAATCGATTTGATATTCACCCTTGATTAGACTCTTCAACTCATGAAGAGAAAATTGGCATTCTTTAGTATTCTCAAGAAATGAATAAATATCTTCCACTGAGGGATACGGCCTATAGCATTTCATGAACTCTGAAGGCATGTGAAATAACTTCCTCTGACAGAAATGATGATATTGTGCATCAGCTGCAACGAGGTCCAAGTCAGGAGGAATCCGTTCCAAAATGTTCAGTCCCCATTCGTCTCCACGTTTATGGGCAGCATTCAGAAACGTGCCCCTTATATACTGAGTGCATTCTTGTCCTTTTTTCAGCTGCTTACATAAAGTCTCAATTCGCTGTACGTGTCGGGGCCTCTTCCAAATCTTTATTGCAGATGGAGCATATATTATCTGACATCTCTGCATGTGATGTCATTGTTAATATCCACAAATATCATCACAGTGTCTCGACTAGGTACCGGTCATTCATCTGCAATGAATATAATTGATATGTGGATTTTTTTTAGATACCATGTGGAGTCACAATAGCCAAACAAGGCAATATGGCCCTACTCTGTAGGGTTGGTTGAAGACATGAATGTGTGTTTTGTAGGCAATTTTAAATTCTCTACAAATTTTATTCAGGAACTTATTTTCCTAGAATAGGCAATAACCGGCAATAACTTACAGCGTTCTAGATATGGAAGGATAATTACTACTTTGACCTACACTTAATTTTTGTCCACGTATCTACAGATCAATGCAATCTCTTCATCCAATAATTCGCGAGAAAAATTTCTCGAATAATTGAATTCAAGCAGCAACAAAGCGTTTTTCTTTCCGTTTATTTATGTATGCATGAAATCGTCCCTGTTGACTCGTGAATCGACATTCATTTCAGCTATATCCCAAAGTGTTAACGACTCTAAACGATGTTAGAATCATTAGAGTGAATTATGAGTCCCAAGCGCCGATTATATTTTGATGGAAATGCGCCCTCCGTTTGGAATTGAGTTTTTGAAGGCGCTAAGCGCAGAAATTGAGCAGATGGAATTCAATTAGATTCCTCACAAATCTGAGTTTCACTTATCACCTTGAATTCACTCATTCATGCACAGGGTGTTTCAAAATTCGACCGACAACGCTCGACAGGTGATAGCCCTCGTGATTTAATAATTACACTGTAATTCAATTTCTAATCATATTCACTCGTGTTACGTATAAAAATAGCACCAAGGACTAATTACCATAACTAGAGACGTTTTATTGGGAGTACTTCAATTAACTTCATTGGACTTCTTGTAATGACAATTAATGTCTGAACCTATGATAATTAACGCAGACGAGTGAATTTTAATCATATCAGCATTACTTGTTATCGAATTACCATCATAGGAAAATTTAAGGACGATCGTTGACGAATGTTCTCGAATACATACGAACAAGAATTTTTCCGACACATTGACACACCCCCTCGTCAGTTATCAGACTTAAGGGCCACTTCGATCAAATACCGTCACAGTAACTGAGATTGAGTTTGTGAGCGGGGCATCACCAACGAGACGAATTGCCCTTTTTTGGACAGAATCCAACAGTTTCAGGGTATGTTTGGGTGCTGCACTCCAAATATGGGAACAGTATTCCAGGACAGGTCGGATCTGTGCCTTATAGATCATGAGCAGCTGACTGGAAGTGAAAGAGAAAGCGGTGTGGAGGGTAATATCATCCGCGAAGCGCCATCAATTTGGAAATGACTGATAACAGAACAGGGAAATTGGTCTATAGTTATTGGACAGACTTTTGTTTCCTAGGGGATTGGTTGAACTCTAGCTATTTCTCAGCAAGATGGAAAAATACCAGACTGAGTCTCAAAGGTAGAGTTTGCTGCGAACATCTCGCTTTCGCTTGCGATGTTATTGCCAATGTGACGTCGGCTTTGGAGAGTGGTGGGATTCAACTGAATTTCTTCCGACTGCTTTAGCGAGGTACCAAAATGAACTGAAGCCATTGGGACAATCTATTTGTTTTTGATCTTATTCTGAAATTGGAATTACTCAATAGGTCTCATAATATAATTTTTTGTCAGTGTTATTTCAATATGTATATTCGATGGTAGTATCTTTTTCGATTTACTATCACTGAACTGGATTTCAAGATTCACAGTAAATCTTCACAGGTTTTCTAAAGTTTCGTAGTCGAGAAATACTCAGGGTCGATACATGAAATAAACGATATCCTTGAAAAGTCTTTAGTGTCGAAATGATATCACGTCTCGTCGACACGAGAAGGTTTCTGGTGAAAATGGCCTTTCAAACGACGTCTGTATTTTATTGTCATTTCTCTTTCGTTTGCTAGATATATTCTGGCGTTGCCTTTTCTCTAGTTTTTTCTTGAGGAAAATAAACGTCCGTGTCAGGAATCACGAGTGGAAATTTCCTGGCAACCATTACAAGTACAACAACAACAAATCATCTCAAGGAAATGGAACAAAAACTGATTTTTGGGCAATTCTAGATTAATACGTGGATAGTAACAAAAATTCAACTAATTTATTTCAGACCCTGGAAAACAAATGGATAAGGGCGTTCAGCCAATTCTGATATTTCGCTAATTTATCAGGAATTTCCCAATTCATAATATTGTCGATATACCAGCTTTTCCTTAGCAGGAAAGAGTATCATATTAACTTTTCAAGCAGCAACAGCAAAACTATTGTCGAACCCTTGTCAACTGTGATATTCTTCACACCAATGTCATTGAGCAATTGAAACATAACATTCAGTGTGATAGTTCAACATTTATGAATCTTCTTCTTCATGCATTCTTTCTACTGTTTTTGAAAATTGTTTCTCTGATTCTTTGATTCAACATGAGGTAAACTTCATTCGGGTGAAAACAGCTAATTGAATTATTCTACACATCTTTATATGAGCTATAGTATGTCCTTGATATTACCTATCATTCATTAAATTTTTTATCGAATATTGTTGACCTATCAGTAAAGTCGTCGAAGTGTGAATATATAATATAACCTGAATGATATCACCTAGAATTTGGAGATTGAATGGAATTAATATGAATGTATACCGTGAACCGATGGGAACGCACGAACCCTGTTTTTAACCAAATTAACGTGGTCGAAATACTGAATTATTTACAATTTTGCAGTTGATGACATTATTGCATATATATCGATATAGCTTTGTACTAATATTCGTTGAATTCGTATGTAGTTCAACTGCAGCTATCGATATCAAAGCTCTGTTAATTGGCTTTTATTAAGGCCGATATATAGGTGTTCCCCAGTGCACCGTATTTTACAGGAAATGATTATTTCGATTATATTAAATTGGCTTAAATTGACAGCCATTCTGTTATAAACGGTTTATTTCTTTCATATACAGGATCGAAGCAAAATGAATGTTCGTTCTCTCGTGCACCTAGATGACTTTCAATTTCATACTAGGAACATTTTTTGTCTTTGAAACAAGCTTCTTATTAATACTGACCAATGTAACACCACTTTTTTTCTACCTTCATCAGCAGTTGTTGACTGGAATTCGAAGTTTCCATTTGTATTATATTAATATTCCAATAATCCGAATGAATGCTGCTCAATTTTTCTTGACTGGTCTATAACGCCATCTTATTGTAAATCTGTGACTGTCCCAGCGCATTTTGGGAAATCATTACACTTCACAGCAGAGTGGATTATAAATGTCAAGGGAGATTAGGGCTTTGTCGTAGGCGACGAGCCTTATAAACTGTTAAGAAATTCTGCGAAAATCCCCGTACCACTAATATGAAAGAAGAGCTCACTGTTTCTGTTTCGAAAAGGACATTATGGCAATACAACTTTGAACGCCTATATTAATTAATGATGAACCTCACATAAAAAGAAAGATACCTGTAGGTATTCAATAACTTTAGAATTTGTCGCGAATTTTGGTGGATTTGTATCGTCTCGTTTGAATTCGAATTAGAATTGATCTGTATCGTTGCCTGCAATTTTACAATATAATATCAAACTGAAAGCGGGATTCAATTTAATGTATCGATTTCCTGAAACATAAAATATTTGGACCAGTTAGCGTAGTGCGTATTGCCCAATGGCATGTACTTGCAGCAGTAAAAAATAAATTTGACAAGTACTCTAATATTATAAGATGAATCTAACAATTTTTGGCCTGTACTGTAGACGAGAATTAGTATTGACACGAAGTGTTTGAAATTTTATAAGGACCACTTTTGTATTTCCTTTTTACATATAGAACTATGAAGCCCCCTTCAATCGAACTTTGACGCCTTCTAATTGAGCTATGGTACATTTTTATTGTATGTATAGTACCTACTCATTTCCTCGTATTCCAAAACTCGTTCGTCTATAGAAAGTAATTCCAATAACTTATAACCTCCAAAAATTAAAAAAATATCTACACCTATACCTCACCCCGTTATCCTCCCTAGGTACGCACGATGTTCCAGGAACATTATAGTTATTTCCTTCCGTGCGCTCAAAGAAGTAGGGAAAGATGTATGGTATACTATGTGACGAAAGTTTGTTTCTAATGTACCTCATAGTAGAAAGTGTTTTTTGATATATGCTGTATTTATCGCAATACATTCGTATTTGTTGACAGAGCTCGTATATATACATATTCAAATGAAATATAATTAACAAAATTTGATAAACAAAATGCGATCCAAAGTGTGAAGCTTTCTGAAATGAATTTGAAATTATACAATCAAAAGCTCGTATGAAGCCTCAGTTAAAAATTGGAAATGAAAAGACAATAATGAAACATATAAAATATTATAATGAAACTATCACATGTGAGAGCTCCTATAAAACCATAGTCAAATATAGAGTATATGTCGTATAAAACGATCCTTTCGAGAACTAATCAAGAAAGAAAGGAATACATAATTTCAGAGTCTCTGAAAAAAATATTCCTCGAGGAAGTATAGTGGAGTCTGAGTGGAGTTACCAATAATTTGTGCAGAATGAACTTTGATCAGTGTTGCCAATGGATTATAGGATAAATACTGACAAGTAGGTAGGCTACAAAATCCGCTTAAATTACTGAAATAATATCAAGAATCCGTACAAAATCCGCGCATTTTTTGTAGAATAAATCGGATTGTAAAAACGGATGGAGTTATAGTATCCTTGGATCATTAACTTTGTTTTGCTGTTTGATGATGTACCTATGATTCCTTTGAAAAAAGTCGAAGATATTCTCAAAATAAGCCTGTTCGTTTGTATTGATGAACTTGCTGAAGTTGATTTGTTCATGGCATGGTGTAAACAGAGAAAGTCATAGAAAAAATCAAGTTCAGCAGATAGCAATAAACACAAACAAACAGCCCTTATGCGTTATTGCGTTGGCAACACTGGTGACAACAAGACCGGTAGAAAGCAATTAACTCAACCGTAAGCGTAGACATCTACGAAAATGGTAAATTTTGTCACGTGACTGAATATTATTATATCCTGTTAGAGCTGTTCTTTTCTTGGACTCTTGCAGTTGTCGCACCATTCGTAAAACGTATATAATGCCCACTGTGTTCACAATGAATAGTATAGGTATGATGCTAAGAATTGGGATTGTTGATATTATAGGATGGATCTTACAAGACCAGTGAATCCAGACAAAATGTCATAACTGCATTTTTACTGCAAGGCGATGCCAATACGTGCAAATGCAGTAATGGGCGTGTACACCTTAGTAGAACTTTTAACTCAAACCATGTTTATAATGATCCTTTTATACATATATGATGATTGACGACATAATTCGATGGAGAAATTTACTGGAATGTTTTATTTTTAGACATAAATAATACTACCTTCTGAAAACGGACCATCTTATGACGTAGAAACCTCATCTCGCCATAGTTAAAAGAAAATACCAAACGCCCGACGGAGACTGAGGCAACTGATATACAGTGTGTCCCACTTACCATGCTCACCATGGGTATCTTTTTAACGGTAAGAGATACGAGGTAGGTTAAATTACACCAAATGTGGAGTTTGTCAAGGCCAACTATAAAGTGAAAAAATATTTAGAAAAAATCTATTCGTTTTTGTTTTATACGCAAAAAACAGATTTTGATCATTTTCATGTCTCCCCCGTAACTTCTTTATTTATGAAAGTATTCAAATAGGAATTTCACATTCTCATGGCAGTTTTTCGAAGTGGTTTCGAAAAAGATATGATTTATACCAACTCTTCTATAATTTGAGATATCAGCACCAACTTTAGTATTTCAAATGTAGGTCATAGGTCACTATGACTTAGTTACAAATAACTTATTTTTCTCTTACAAATGATATATCGCAGTGATAGTTTTGTGTTGATAACAACGGAGTTATCGTCATTTATATAAAAACAAAAAATTATTTGGAAACCGCCATCTTGAATTTATGAATTTTAACAGAAAAATCATGATCTCCGACCTCAAAAACCCCCACTTACCAATTTTGAATGGAATCGGACCAAATCTTGTCCGCCATCTTGGAGCAGCCATTTTTTTTAATTGATGGTGGACAAGATTTGGTCCGATTCCATTCAAAATTGGTAAGTGGGGGTTTTTGAGGTCGGAGATCATGATTTTTTTGTTAAAATTTATAAATTCAAGATGGCGGTTTCCAAATAATTTTTTGTTTTTGTATAAATGACGATAACCCCGTTGTTATCATCACAAAACTATTACTGCGACCTATCATCTGTGAGAGAAAACGAAAGTTATTCGTAACTAAGTCATAGTGAGCTATGACCTACATTTGAGAAACTAAAGTTGGTGCTGATATCTCAAATTCTAGAAGAGTTGGTATAAATTCCATATTTTTTTCGAAATCACTCTGAAAAACTGCCATGAGAATGTGAAATTCCTATCTGAATATTTTCATAAATAAAGAAGTTACGGAGGAGACATGAAAATTTTCAAAATTTGTTTTTTGCGTAAAAAACAAAAACGAATAGATTTTATCAAAATATTTTTCTACATTATAGTTGGCCTTGACAAACTCCACATTTGATGTCATTTAACCGACCTCGCATCTCTCACCGTTAAGAAGATACCCATGGTGAGCATGGTAAGTGGGACACACTGTATTGATTCTTTCAACTGTGATCTCGCGCTAATTCACTCTATCAGAAATCATGTATCATTCATCTTTGTCTGGAAAAGTCTTGTTTCAGTATCAGGGTTTTGACGTCACATCATCGCCTCGTTTTCAGAGAATTCGAAAAATCGGGGATTTCAATAATTTTTTATAAAACGTAGGGAGCTCACAGCAAGAAACGGTTTGCGGTGGTGAGCTAGTTTGGGTGAGTTCTATCGAATTATGAAATAAAAATTTATTGTGAAATAAGCCCATTACGCGCACATTGGTATCACTGACCTTAATATCGTATCTTATTCAAAGTACAAATTGCTGATAGAAGATATTCGAGTCTTGTGCGTCCCACCCACAATGTAATCCATGGCCCAATACCACGACACTCGTATAGGGCGCCGGCCATTGTCCAGGGAAATTTGCGGGTATCCATTATGTATTAGAGTCACGATTCCTCCAAGATGTTTTACATCCCCGTGCAGCCAGACAAACCATCAGGGTATGCACCCGTCGAACCAAATAATGTGGACGCCAGATATCTCCGGTGCTATCGGCATTTTCATTATTACCATATTAAACGATGTTGAGGAATATCGGATATCCAAAATACATACCCAAGTCGACATCAGGAAATTCGAATTATATGTTTTGAAGGTTAATATATCTGCCTGGGGTTGCTCGTCTAAGGCACACATCCACTCACTAGAAGTTCTGCAAAAAAGATTTCTGAAGATCATCTATTCAAAAAGACGAACTCACCCTTCAGATCTCCTCTATGAAGAATCAGGTGTTCTAGACGTCAGCCAACTTTTTGCACAAAATATTATTTGTCATTATCATCAAAACAAAACAAGAAACCAAATTGTCTCACACAGATACGAAATAAGACAAAAAGGCAACTACGTAGTCCCGTTCATGACAAAAACACTCGGACAGAAGTCTTATGATTTCGTTGCTCCAAAACTCTATAATGTTATACCCAACGAACCGAAGGAGATTGTCAACATTCATGTCTTTGAAAAAAAAGTTGAAATATTACGTCATCTCAAATCCACGTAACTTTTTCAATAACTTTCTTGAAAATGAATAAATTTCCTTCCCCCCTCACTTCCGCAAATACTTATTACTCAGCTCTAAGATCCTACATGTTCATGGTCCTGTCCATCCTTTTATCACAATTGCGTTACATTATTACAGCTAATCTTACTTGTAATTGAATTATTATTATATAATTGTATATATTTTACTCCAAATGTCTTCTTTGTACTTGAAACAAGTGTTCAATCACTTATCAAGATTTCTTCTTTCACATGATATTCTTAGTTTCTTATTAATATGTAGATACCTCCGAATTCTATTTCATTAAATAAAACTGCATGCCTAATTTTTTATAACAACTCCATTTTATTTGTCAAACAACTGCAGAACTATGTTTTCATGTTTTTTCCAAGTAGGAGGGTTTGATATAAATTTTCAAACATACAGTGTGAACCACTTCTGATGGAAACAACCCTATATCTTACGTAATCGTTGGGTAAGGATCCTGAAATTTGCTGGAGCGAGAGATATACCAAAAATGCACCCTATGTCCAAGTGGGGTCATCTTCAGTGATATACACTGCTCGCTAACAGCCATGGAACCACCCCAATTTCCGGAAAATGATATTAGCAGTCAAAATAGATTGAAAATCACTTCGGATTCGGAATCAGGACGCCCAAGTCACTAACTATCTATAGTTTTTCTAAGAAATTTTCAGTTCTGAAAAATTTAATTTTGTCTTACTTCTCATGGAAGCACTACCCTATCGGTGAATTTATATGATGAATGATATATTGTAGAACTCGTGGTGCTGATCAAATGTCTCCATTGCACCAACACTCTAGAATCAACAGTTGAGATTATATAGGGTGATAAAGTTGACTTCTCCAAAATTTTAGATAGAAATTGTGAAGACACCTTCCATAATTTCAAAACCAAATCAACTGTGCATTGCTTGTTCGAATGACCGATATGAATCTACCATGAAGTATAATAATTCCTGAACGTACTAACAATATACAGGGTGGGTCGGAACATAGAGAATAATTCAGTGGTTTTCGAAAAAGTGGGCAGTGGAATTTCATTTGAATTCTGTAGTATACAAATATCATCCCCAAGATGTTTCATTTTTGATAAAGTCACATCCATTTTAGGTACTTATTATTGGCATCCTTATTAGCAAATACCATTGATTTTTCATCCACTCCCTATATTCCACGTATTTGCAGAGTGGACTTTCATCATGGAATGAACGAGTTTCCCAATAGGTTGTTCAAGTTGTGAGTCATAATAAGGATGCCAATAATAAGTTCCTAAAATGGATGTGAAATTTCATAATGAAAACTAAACTGGGCGTCAATTGAAACGTTAATAGTGAAATTTGGCAACAAGTTTGACTTCTTGTAATTTCTAAAATATTGAACGAATTTTGATTTGCCGCCCAGATTCTGAATGCCTTTTTCATCGTCTTTCGAACAGTTCTTTACAGCTTCTTCTGAATCGATCAGGATCCATGATACAGGGTGAAACAAAGTTACGTGCATTTTGAAAAAAATTTCTCCGCCCCCCCATTTTGTCGGAAGACCACGATGCTCATATTTTATTCAGGCATTTCATAAATAGCAACCATACCTCGGGACGTTTTCGAGTTTTTGGCAAAAACTACTGTGGTTTCCGAAAAAAAAATTTTTTTAGCATTTTTTTCTAATGGACTAATTACCTGTATCACCAAAACGATGAATCAGTCTCTTTATTGTCATGACTGACTTATTGAAAATGGTACTTAAATGAGTTTGGGTATATCCTAATTGTCGTAACCTGAAATAATAATTATCAGTACTGAATTATAGTTTATATCACTATAGTGATCTTACCTAATGATATTTTCCATTTCGACCCGATTTGAACGAGGCATCTTTAAATCATTTAGGACCCGAATTACACTGACGTTTACATGAAAATTGGCAATTGATATAACCTCTATGCATACCTACATTTTTTCAACAATACGCTGTTATAAAAACAAGGTATCCTTGTTTGTATTTGTTGATGAGATGTGTTGATTTACTGCTCACTAAGGTAGAAAACTTTCATCATAGACTGCGAAGTAATAAATTATTGATTGTTTTTGAGTAACCTGGTATACATATCTGCTCCAAAGATTTCCTGAAATGCATAAAAGCATCCATTTATGGAACTTCTCTGAAATTAGTCCATTTAAAAAAATGGAAAAAAAAATTTTTTTTCGGAAACCACAGTAGTTTTTGGCAGAAACTCGAAGACGTCCCGAGGTATGGTTGCTATTTATGAAATGCCCGAATACAATATAGGCATTGTGGTCTTCTGACAAAATGGGGGCGCGGAGAAATTTTTTTCAAATTGCACGAAACTTTGTTTAACCCTGTATCACGGGTCCTGATCAATTTAGAAGAAGCTGTAAGGAACGGTTCGAAAGACGATGAAAAAGGCATTCAGAATCTGGGCGGCAATTCAAAATTCGTTCAATATTTTAGAAATTACGAGAAGTCAAACTTGATGCCAAATTTCACTATTAACGTTTCAATTGACGCCCAGTTTATGTGGGATTACTATTTACCTGAAAAATCATATTCTTTCGTCTCTCGCTGCATTTTTTGTGCATTGTACAACAGCGCAATGAAAAGGCACGCTTGAATTAACGAATATCGCAAAAAACACGATTCGTTTGCCAAAATATTGTGAAAAACTATTCCAATCGTTCTATTCCTTTGTAAGCAAATGAAAAAAGTGAGGTTGGGATTCAATATTTTACCTTCAGAGTTGGTCATCGTGCACGCGACCAATAATTTTTTGGGAAACGTATCAGCAGATCGAGCCACTCTTGAATGAGTAATTACCGGAAGCACGTCCAGTTTGATAAATTAAACATCCCCGGATTTTTTCCTGCCAAGGAAACCGTCAGAAAGTCCAACTCTAGAAGACCTCGTAGCCAGCGACCGCTGGAGTGGTCACTGACGAAAGACAAACGACCCGTAAGATTGATGATAATATGTTGACATCCCAATTCTGTACGAAAATAAATTAATAATGTCCTTTCTTTCTTCGGCACGACTTGCTTGTCCTTTTTCTCTTCCCTGTTTCTTCTTTCGATGTTGCCGTTGTTTTTCGCCGGAAAGGGAGCTGCTAAGTCGTGTTAATTGAAATGTATAAGAAAAAAAGCAATCTATTAATGTCACGTGGTGGTACAGTGTAATCCAGAGAGGCGTTGTGTTCTGAGTGTAAGAACAAAAAACCACTAGCAGAGGAAATTACATTTTTGGTGCTCGACAGTGCGGAATTCGGGATGTCCTTTTTCTGACGGTAACAATAATTGATAAATTATCGAAAGAATTTCTTGGGTTTTTGGCCGGTGTGCCAATTCTGTCTTTGTTATTTGTTCGCACTGAAACCTTTTCCAAAGGTACACCAGTGAATCAGTCAGATTAAGTACTTACGTGATTGTGTTTACCTTCCTTCTCTTGAAGTTCATCTGTGAATAATGATTTTGAAACATCGTCTTTCATTATAACATTATTTAATGTTCATCATTGCCGCAATACGGAATGTTAGTTTTTCACAATGAAATTTCTTGTTTTGAGGCATATAAAAACTTAAATAATACAATGGATGTTTTTGAAATAGCGCTATCGAATTCAAATTCAAAATTCAAAATTCAATCAGATATTTCAGATTATTAAAACCATTCCCAATTTATATTAGTATATTATGTAACAAGTGTTATAAACGTCCTTTTAGTAACGAGTAGTTTAAGCACGAGCGGAGCAGAGCGGAGCGAGTGTTTAATAAACGAGTGTCTAGAAGAGTTTATAAACGCGTTACATACTATGATTTTTCTACGAACTCCAAAAATTACATTAATTAACATACCTGCTATTCCTGCTAACCTACAACATAATCCGAAAGGAATGGGATTTGAAAACATAATACACATACAACTGCATGCAACCAGCGAGACACGTATAAATAAGTGATATTGGTTGTAGATCTGGCCAGTCCATTGCTCACTAACCTTTGTTTCACGTTTATTATTGTCATGCTTAGCGCAGAATAAATAAATTGTTCTCAAAGATGGATGCTTCATGTTTACACTTCTTGGAGATATGTAAGTATCTGAACATTCTCTTCGATTTCACTCTCGTCTACTTTTCGCAAATATTTTTAATGAAGAATTCCGATGCAAACGAATATTGTTTGAATAATTCTGATACAAAATATGAAAATAACAGTTGACAGTTAATACAATTGACAGGCCAGACATGTCTCGAATTACTGAAGCTGTGTTTAATGAACTGCGTTGCCATGGTGATGTGTTTAAGAAATCGTGTTGTCATGGTAACGTGTTTAATATTTTGAATAAATCACAGATCGACAATCCGTGATTAATCGATCATTTAGCGTGGTACATATCCGTACGATAAATGTCATTTTAGTTATGTGAGTAGAAAAATATTATATTTCCTCTGGACTATATTGAGTTTGAGCTGAAAGTGTGGCACTTTCGACCTGGAATTGTTTAAGGAATATGTCCTTAAGCTATGGCCATCGAGTTACTGTACACCCTGTATAAAGAAGAAACCCCATCTTCGAATATATCCTATACATGGTGTCATCAAGATTTATCGAGAAATCAAATTCAGAAACACTAACTGACTGAAGTAATGTGAAAAATCATTGAGAGATCAATTTCGTTGATGTTTACAACATCTATTTCCTACTCCTGAGAAATTTAGGATATAGGGGGAAAACATTTTTGAAGGAATATCATTCTGGTGAATTGATCTTCGATTGATTGAATTTGGTGTTTTGGCAAGTTTTCCCAATAATGACAATGTTTATAACAAAGGAATCTGTACCAGTTGAATTGAAATCTCGTCTAGGGTGAAATGTTTGTGAAAATATGAGATGAGATAGATTGAATTATGCTGAACAAGAAATGTCCTCTGGTCCAAGGTCCGTAATGCCCGATAAAAAAAGTTATGAGCTATTGAAGCTATATCAGAACAGAAGGAATACCAGATGAGCTGTGTACCTATAGGATATTAATGTATGTGTGGGTGTGAAAATTGTTGACCATAACAAATTTCAATGTTTGTTCAATGTTCGAGTATCCTTCATTTGTTCTTATTCAGTTCACTCTGTCAACCCAGCGCCTTTGAGTTATCTAAACGGGTTCAGTTTGACATTCGTTGGTCACAATGTGAATAAAAAAAATAATTATCATGTTAGCATTACCTTTGGGTGGCAAGGAGTATTGAGATAGGTGGTTACCTGACTATATTTTGGTACCCACATGGGTTCTTCTATCCATGGACCATGGGCATCTTGAGAAATTCATATCTAGCATGAAAATTGATTTTCCTCATTTTGAAAAATTGTCAATGGGTCATTAATGGACGGACGTGCCCATCACTGGATGAGCATTTTTTTGTATCTCAGTGTGCTCGAGCTCAAAAGTGAACGCAAAAATCACACAAGATGTGAATTCCTCGACATGCCCATGGTCTATGGGCAGGAGTATACACATGTGGGTACCAGAAAATAATCAAGTGACCACGGACCTCAACACTCCTTGCCACCAAAAATAATGCTGAAACGATAATTATCATTTTATTTACATTGTGAACAACAAAAATCGAATTAAACACATACAGATAACTGAAAAGTGCGCTGAGCAGTCATTAAACTCCTAAAAAGGAATTCAAACCAGTAAAGAGTACTGAAACATTCAACAGAGAAATCACAAATTCATTCATATCCTAGAATTTCTTTTGTTCTGGTAGAGGTCTTGTGCCATTTTATTGTCTGAATTAACAAATTCAACTGTTTCATTTCCATGTAAGTAAGTATTCATTGTATCTATATCCTATGTCAGTGTTGGTTTTCTAGAACTGAATTCTTGTATTCGGCTGATGATGGGCTTATATAAGCCCGAAACATGGACCACTATGTGATCGATCTCTGATCGTCAAATGAATGTTGTATAGATGACTTTGGGTTTCTTCATCTATGAACTATACCTTTCCACTTTGAGTTGCCATTGCCATCTTCCAGAGATTTGAGGTTATATCGTTCGGCTTCAGGAGATCTAACTTTTTTTAACTCGCATAAGGGTCCTTTTGTCTAGGACATTTGTTGTTCAGCATGATACAATCCATCTTATCCTAGCCTCCATTATTTCTATTAGAAGTCTTTTATGCTCTTTGCTAATACCTCGTGGTTTCTCGATATTGTTTGTATCTATATCCATCTCGATCAGAGGAAATATAGTAAATATACAATACACAATAATCTGTAACCACAAAATTAGTCGAATTCGAAATGTCAACATTTCATTTCAATCATCCATCAGTTACCAACAGAAATCGCACTCATTTCATTGGTGAATCCATGTAAGCTCAAGAATCTATCAGCGACATACGGCACTTTTTCGATCCCTTGGGAAAAACGATCCCATCTGGTTCAAGAATAGCATGATACAATCCATCTTATCCTAGATTTTCACAATATTTCACCGTTGACAAGATTTCGATGATATAAATGGTGCCAAATGGTGCCTCTGATTGAATGAGCTCAACATTACAGAAAGGAAAACTAAAAAACCATTTTTGATGTGAATGTGATCGACTGACTGTCCTGAAATTTACTTTGATTGTTAATGAACTTCCGGACTTCATATCGTATTTACTCAATATTGGGTTTAAAATTTGACTGAGGACTCAGTTCTAATTTCCTATTTTCAATTATTGAATCACATTGAATTCTACTCAGTCAAGTATTGTGAAGTTTGAACTCAAACAGTCATTGATCGAATATCTATTAGTGGAGTCTGACTGAAATTGCACTCATGTGTTATTCATTATACTCATAATTGAAGTTGGGAAGTCTCATGCCTTCATGCACCCCAATGAGCACCACTGAAACAATCCTGAAGCATTCCTGGTCTAGCAAATATCAAGCTGGCTGTTGCAGGGCGGTTTCCATCGATAATCCCATTATATTCACTTTGATGACCTCGCTAGACGTTAAAAGACCGTCCGCAAACATCGAGGCACTCGCCTTTCGTATCACGTACCCCGTAAAATAAGTGCAAATCCCTTCATTTGTCTTGATGGCGGGACAAAGGACTTAACTAACCTCCGAAAAGATCGCCGGACGCCCCGAGACCTGACGGGACGTGTCCTCCGGCCCAGAAAGCCAATGGACGCCATAAGTTAGGGGTCGTCGTAAATTTTATCAATGTGACTCATCGCTGCCTCTAAATCGAACTGATTTCGTCTTCCTCTTTTCTTTCTCATTGACTCCCCCATCGGGAATCTGTTGGAATTCGTTTCCATGGGAAAAACTCGATATTTCTCATGGAAATTTGAGATGATGTATTCTTGAAGTATCGTAAAGGAAACTGTTTTTACACATTTCAAGAGAACTGCTTCCCATGGTGATATCCATGGGAAAAACATGTTTCCCGTAAGATACACTCATGAAATACGAAGTTATTCTCATTTGTGATGTGAACTCAACCCAAGTGAAAAATCGGAAAATACATGTATTGCAATACATGAAAAACATAGATGATCTAGAGGCTTTAAAAAATTTGGAAGTAGCTGAAATCCCGATTCTCGAATCCGTTGGAATCCGTTTCCATAGAAAAAACTCGATATTTCCCATGGAAATTTGCGACGATGTATTCTTGAACTATTGTATGGAAAACTATTCCTACACATTTCGAGATAACTGCTTCCCATGGTGATATCCATGGAAACAACTTGTTTTCCATAGGATACACTCATGGAATACGAAGTTATTCTCATTTGTGATCGGAACCCTAGTGCAAAATCGGAAAAACATATGTATTGCAGAACATGACGAACATAGATGAAATAGATCATCTAGAGGCTTTAAAAAATTTGGAAGTGGCTGAAATGTTTGCTGAAAGACCAAGAAAGAGGTCCTAGAAGGGACCCATTCGAGTTTTTGTCTGCTGCACAATTTATCAAAGTTTTTCGTTTGTCCAAAGACATTATAAGAGAATTTATAGGTACTTCAGAATCCTTATAAGTGAATTGGGGGTGAAATTTTCCTTTCATCAAGTCCTCAGAGGCCTTCATTACTTCTATTAAAAGTATTTCCTGCTCTTTGCTAATACTACCACCTCGTAGTTTTTTAATATTGTTTGTATCCATATTCATTTCGATCAGAGGAAGTATAGTAAATATACAATGAACAATTATCTCACCATCGCAAAATTAAATTATATTATATCCTGAAAATTTGTCAAAATCAAAATGTCAACATTTTATTCCAATTATCAACCAGTTACCAACATAAATTGCACTTATTTCATTGGTGAATTCATGTAAGCTCAAGAATCTATCAGAGACATACGGCACTTTTTCAATCCCCTGGGAAAAATGATTCTATCTGGTTCAAGAATAGGAGTCATGACAAACTACCATTTCCTATGAGAACTGACAGCATTGGATCATTCTTCTATTCACGGGAATCAATGTCGCCAGGTGGCGCTCGGTTTTCTTCGTTCCATGTCAAAGTCACGGCGAAACTGGGGGAAAACAAACTTAATCCTCACTCAATTCCATTAGTGCCATTAGCTCGTGTACTGTGCACTGATAAGAGTGATAAGTTTTCGAATTTCTTGACATTGACTGTCAATATTTAGTTGGAAAAAGCCGACCAGTAGTGGAAGGAGAAGCAGTTCTCCGTGCTTATCATGTGATTTTGTGTGAGGCAATTGATTTGCTCGTCATAATTAGTTTGAATTGTTTGAACTATCTCCAATTCTTCACCCGTTCACTGTTCACTAAACTAATAAAAATGTAATAATGTAAAAAAATTAACCAACTCAACCATCATCACTACCAACAGTGCCAACACTTTATGTCATTGACAAGTTTGACAACTACAGCTACAGCAAGCTGTATGCAATGTAATCTATGCACTTTATCTATAGACAACAGTTCGTTTTCCCCCAGTTTGAAGTTCGTTTTATGTAACCTAGATGTCGCCCACTTCGTGAATCTCGCGAATAGGATCGAATGAGGAAAACTGAGATGAATATTGGGTATGGTAGGCAGGCATATGTTTGAGTAGGATTAATTTTCAATCCAAACATAATTTTTATAGTTAGTGCAAAAGTACACTGTTCCAATAATGTTGCGATGGATTATTGTATACATAATATGGTGTGTGTTTGACATCACGAGTCATAATTTCATCAAAATTCCTTGTCTGAATTTGCGAGGTAGAAATGAGTTGAAGGTAGGAATTCCAAGTCACGATTTCTAGTTGAAAGTCGAAATTCCAAGTATGTAACTATAGTGAGTTGGGATTTTCTCTCCTCGTTTCTATGAAATAAAAATATGAATATCATTTCAATATAGGTACGTGTAGTAGGGACAAATCCGATGAATTGTTCAAAAATGTCACTGCGTTTGAAGAATTTTCCTATCAGATTTTCACCCTTCATTTCAGTTTTCAGTGAAAATTGGTGACGTTAGCAATCAAATGAGTTACAGGATGTTTTCATTAATTAATCTTGAATTTACCATTTTCATTTTCAGATTTCAGTATTTCAGTAGTGAATATTATTTTCTATCTATATCAACTGAACAGAGCAATGCTATTGTCTCTGTTCAGAAGAATGCAAGCAGAATTCTTGATTTTTGTCTTCTGGTTGTTATCTTCTGCTGCAATGATTTCAATATTATTCCACTCTGCCATATGCAGTTTATCTTCAGTAAGGATATGTTAAGGAAGTTTCGATTTGTCGATGTGTTTTTTTTTATATCGTACTTATGTTTCTTCGTCCTTACTGGAAGAGGTCTCTTGGTTTCATCTGTTAGGACAACCGTTTTTTTTATCGCTTGGAGCGCACGAAAGGGAATCCCTATAATTTTCAAAGAACATCGTGCGATCCTAGGAAGGATAGGGACAGGAGGTAGGCATTGGAATTTTTTTTGAACTTTTGGAGATTATATGTTGTTGGGAATACTTCCACAGGCAATGAATTCCAGAGCCTAACCGTTCTATGGATGAAAGAGTCTGGATAAAGTGCTGTTCGACATCTTTCGAGGTTGACAACGAAAGGATGTGCTGACTGGGCTTGTCTAGCTCGTCTGATTGGTATTACTAGTGAAGGGATGATAGCAGAGATTTCCGAAGCACATTTCCCGTGGAAGTATCGATAGAAAAGTGAAAGGTCGCCGACCTTTCTACGGTGTTCCAATGATGTCAAAGAGTGAGTGAGTGTGGCGTCACCCACCAGGTGAATGGCTCTTCTCTGGATGGAATCTAAGAGCATCAGCGTATGTTTTGGTGCCGAACGCAGTTTGTTTTTGTTTAGGCTGACATATGCCTTTGATCTTTTGTGCATTGCCTTATGTATACCCAGTAGTATCTCATATAGTCTGTCTGAGACTTTGAAGATTTTTCTCAGTTGAATGTATATGATACCAAGTTGAATATCGTATTGTCTCAATTCCATGTTACAAGTCATTATTCAGCATCACAAGTAGTAGAAATTCCAAGTTATGAAGTTATTCGAGTAATAACCCTAAGCTGGAGGTTGAATGTCTTATACTTGCGAGTCTGGATCTGTAGAAGATTTACAATTCGCGTTACAAGTTCAAAATTTCAGGCTACAGGTCTGCATTCTGAATTACACGTCATTATTATGCAATACAAATCAAAATTCAAAGTTGCGAGTGAAAATTTATTTACAAGTCAGTTCCAAGTCTGAATTGTTAGTTATTAGTTGATATACCGATGAAAGTTTCACTTCTTCGTTAGAAGTATACAGTTTATATTATCTACCTCATCAATTTCTCGTTCAGAGAGAGTCACAGGAAATGTTCCACTTTATTTTATATGAATCAACGCTTTAACTAGATTATTAACAGACCGTCGAAATGAACGTACTTTGCTGATCAATCAGCATTCGAATTTCCCAATGATTATACGCATTAAGGCAGATTCAATTTTGTAGCGAGAACCGAAGCGGTGATTGTCAATACCGCTTAATCAGTTTATTTATCGCGATTGTTTGATGTTTTGACTATTGCTCGATTGTTTCCTACTGCAAGATAATTATTTGTCATCCCTCATTCGTTTTATGATTGAAGTAACTGTAATAGTTATTTACACCAAGTGGAAACAGAGATATATCTACAACAAAACTAGTATCCTTACTGAAATAGGAGAACATAACGCAGAGTGGAATGATATAGAAATCATAGAGAGATAGAAGTATTATAGGATATGACAGTTCTGTAAGGAAATATTCTCAGATATACAGGTTAATTCAATATCCGATGTAACATTCAGGTATTATTAACGATAGGCAATATGGCTTCCGTCATCAGAGATCAACTGGTGACCTGCTCGCTTACGTCTCACATATATGGCAGCAATCTATTGAAAACTATGGTGAAACCTTAGTCGTGGCACTTGATATCTCCTAGGCATTCGATCGAGTCTGGCACTACGGACTTCTCGCCAAGGCTCCATCATATATGGCTTGCCTCACGGCTATGCTAGTTAGTTTTTTCTCAAATAGGTCTCTTCATGTAGTGGTCGACGGAGTTTCATCATAAATGCTATTGTTCTGCAAGGATCAATTCTAGCTCCAACAATATTTCTACTTCATATCAACGATTTGTTAAAAGCAACTCCATACCCTCCATACCTCCTTCTCTTCTAGAGCTCCAATACCAGCCAGGCAAATCAGAAACAAACGAGGAAGAAATGTTGACAACATAAATATGGACTTGATAACAATTCTCGAATGGGAATCCAATAACTTGGTAGATTTCCATGCAAACAAAACACAAGCATGCCTTTTGTATAGAAAAGCCGATCTCACTGTGCCTAACATGAGCTTGCCAGGAGTTACCATGAGTATGAAGACATCCATTTCGATGCTTGGACTTACTATCAGCATCAACCTCTCTCGGGGAAATCAGGTGAGATCAATTGCTGAAAGTGCATCCTTGAAACTTGGTTTTCTGTTCCGGGCCAGGAGCTATTTCACTTCCACTCAGCTACTTATGATCTATAAGGCACAGATTCGACCTGTCCTGGAATACTCTTCCCATATCTGGAGTGCAGCAACCAAACATACCCTGAAACTGTTGGATTCTGTCCAAAAAAGGGCAATTCGTCTCGTGGTTGATGCCTCGCTCACAAACTCACTCGCTCCTCTGGAATACCGTAGAAAAGTTGTCGATCTGGCTCAAATTTATAGATGTTTCCATGGACGATGCTCTTCTGAAATATCAACAATTGTTCCTCCCTTGGCAGCCCCCGCGAGATTAACCCGTCGAGTTGAGGCTTCGCACCCCTTCGTGGTTACTTTGGAGACCTGCAGAACATTTTTTTCCAAAGACTCGTTCATCCAACAAACAGCAAGGCTCTGGAACACATTGTCAAGGGAGCTGTTCCCCGAGGCATATAACCTCTACAAATGCAAGAATAACACTAATTCCTACCTTATTTCCCTTGGTTCTCACGATGTTCTCTGAACATTACAGGATATCTTTTTCCGTGGGAACCAGTACATAAAACAAAAAAAATATTCCAGGGACATACTCTTGGATTCAGAATAAAACTTTTTCTCCATATTGAACATTAATAGATATTGAATTGAGGATTTGCATTCTAAATCTGATGAAAAAATTGTTCTCATCCGGGGGTTCAAACTTGAACGATGCCAATTTTCTTTTATAGACCCCTAATCACAGATTCATGGTTGAGTTTCAAAGATTCCGTTTCCTGTTTTCTATAAACATTGTTGATTACATTATTTTCAAACAAACTTTATTACTATTATCGTGATAGAACATAGTGTTCGTTCTTCAAATCTGAATATGGAAATGACTAATTTATGAATAAACGAAATCATCCCGTAACTCCCCATTTTGTTGCTGAAAACGGGAGCACATCCACCCCGAAACTTCCAAAAATAAGTAACATTTCATATCTCCAATATTCCTCTATTTTTCTTCTCCTTGAAATATTTTTCGAACTAGGTCCCACTGACTAACACAATTGAATGTTTCTTTCAGGGAATTGATCGTTTTGTGATACATCACTCCGTTATTCGTCTATGATTTTATCAAATGAAAATTGTTACTATCGCTCTCTAGAATTCTCGTCATGCCCTTTCTTTTTTCCAGCAGCTCGCTTGCTCAAAACTCGATTAATCAGTGTAGATGGAGGCTAGGTGAAGTTGAGGGTAAACAATAATCCTTTTTGAGAAAATTGATGCAAGACAAGGAACGTACAAATACGTGAACGAAAAGTTGAAGGATAATGGTTGAGCTACATCCATTCCTACTAGTTATACACAGTGAAACAAAAGTTAATGAAAGTGTACTCAAACTTCAGTCAATAATGTTTCGAGCTCAGTTGGGATGAGTACTTGAATGAGTAGAAAGCACTCAGAATTGAGTCAATGTTTTCATAGTCCAGATTTCAGTGAATTCCAGTTTCATTTTCTTCTGAGTAACTGAGTTTCATCGATTTCTGAAGTATAAAAGATTAAACCTTCGGTTGATTCAAGGGCATTCATGATTTTTGTGTTGGAATGAAATCATAACATTTTGTCTGAATCATACCCTCAATATTATTGAGGTTCAACCTTTGATTGAGAATTTTCATTTGGTCAAATTATTTGAGAGGTATTTTCCAAAATATTCACCATTTTTTCAACCTCACCAAAGGGGTCCAAAACTGATGCTGAATCTAGAATGTGTATTATTTCCCAAAGTTTCTGGAGTTAGTAAAGAGCTGCAATTTTCATTTTATGTTCGTATCAGTAGTTGGCCATCATCAACATCTGATTTGAGAAAATATTCACAAATCACAAAAATAACAGTTCATTATTATACTGATATTGCTTGGTCTTGAACCTTCCCTATATAATTTTTATTCAATTTGAAGCCCATCTAATAATGGAGATACGTGAGATATAGTCAATAATTACCCAACGTATAATTCGATGAGGTTCATAATGTCGTGTAATTAATCTTCTCAGTTCATAATTGGAAAACCTGATAATTTAATTAATTCATATGCATTTCATATAACTAGTTGATGAAGGACTAAGCTGAGATAACTAAAACCAATCAAATGTTCATGTTTCATTCATTGTTTCGCGAATTTCGGTAGTTCATTCATGAAAACAGAAATATGTGTAAGCTCAAACTTACGTTGATAGTATTAGTTTCATTCATCGTCTTCAATGTTACAGGGGTGAGTTGAGAAATATACGGAGTGTCCCAAAATTACATAGAAAGATTTCAACCATAGATTCTAGGAATATAAATAGTCAGAAAAGTTCATATAGATACATTACTGTTCATGCCCGATTTGGGAATATTGAGAATTCCATGGAATTTTCATCAGGGGCGTGGGGAATAGGTGGGGCTAGGGGCTTTTCTTCTCCCAATTCTTTTTCCTATGTATTTTTTGACAGTTGGACCAGGAAATATGAGAATATCGTAATTTTCTTGTGGAAATTATACTCTGGTTTAGTTTTGATAGCACCCGCCATTTCCGAGAAAAATCGATTTTAATAGTCTGCTGGAGTAAAAATAGTAGTAGTAGATTAGGTACCTATACTATAATATTTTACAAAATACTCTTTCTATTGTTCCTCTCATATTTTGAGTCGAACGCCACAAGAATATGTTGAGAAAAATGTATTTTTCATCAAAAAACTATTTTTTCACTTCCCGGACTGAGGACTAGGAAATAGGGACTAGGGACTAGGGACTAGGGAAGTATCACATCGTTGTTGTCACTGTGACTATGAAAATCTTGGTAGATATGGTTTTGATAAATGCAGATGATAATTACCTACCAATACAGCGAAATATCGGCTGAGAGCTGACAGTTTCATTTTTGGAAGTTTCGTTGCAATTATCATAATAAACTATCAAAAGCAGGTGCGATAGTGAGTTTGAAAATGTCCATAACAGTTAGTAGGTATAGGTATTCTGTTCAAATGTCAGTATTTGATACAAATGAGAATGAAATTGTATTCTACAAACAAATATAATATGGAAATGTGTCTCATCGATTTGTAATTCTACATGGTTGTCAAAAAAATAGTGTACTCCACACGTCCAAAAACAGTTTTTTTGGATTCGCAAACTTCCAGGACTCGCCTACGGCTCGGCTTAGAATATTGTCTACTCGTCCAAGAAAACAGTATTTTCCGAACTTTTTACGTGAATTACTATTTGGGAAAATTTGGAATAGATGAATCAATTCATCTTGAGAATGGAGAGTGCTATCATAACTAAACAAGTGTTTCATTTTTAGGTAAAAATGGTTTTCTTTTCATATTTCCTGGTGAAAATGCCAAAAATTGCATTGAAAAAAGAATTTGTGGGAAGTAATGCTTCAAGCCCAACCTATTTTCCACGCCACTGACAATCATTTCTATTAACATTTTCCAATTCGGGCATAGAAACTGAGAATAGTTCGAAATAACCCCATTCTATCCCAGAGGGTTCCGAAAATATTTACAAAAATGAACATCATCTTGGGCTCCCTTCAGATAGCACTAACCCTCCAAGTGGCATTTCTGGACCAATGTTTACATAAACTCCTTCACTTTTCTTGTTCCTAGAATTCGTGATTAAAATATTTCGATGTAATTTTGGGACACCCTGTTTATGCAAATTATCCAAGTGCTTTGTTATAGATTTGAAAATTTTTCAGTTAAACGAGAAACAGATGAAAGCCGCTGTAAAGGTGGTGAGGAATGTTTGCATGCCCAAATCTAAGGCTACAGATGGTATGAATTTTGCATTGCTCTCTTGATAAGGTGATACCACGTGATACTTATACACGGTATCTCATCTGAATCATGTCTCAAAGGGTCATTACTAATGAACCATGGGGCATAGCCCAGTTGCGCCAATTTTAAACAGGTGCAAGAAATCGTATAACACCTAAACTTTGGAGTTTTCTAATTCAAGCTTGACTTAGATGAAATCTGCATCCTATAATTTTTGTTTCTGGCCTCATGAATCTTATGGATAGATGAAGAGACTTCTCAAAATCCGATGCAACTTCAGCAGGTTCAAATTGATATCCTAGTTTTGCACATTCTTGGCTTACGATTTTGGAACATTTGAGTCTATAGATTCGGCTTATTTTCACCATCCGCAAACAATATACTTTGTATTGTCAAACGTTAAAAATTTGCTTTCTGTTTCGAAATGACTATATGACTGACTGAAAAAATTTTGAACCTTCATGAATTCTTGTAGTCTCAAACTTTGCTCTGTGAAGTCTGTCAGTCTGATATAATAGTCGTTCTTTATTGATTACGAAATGCGAAGTGATGATAATGGTTTCAGATAAATTGAATGTTTCCTCTACCATTTTTCATCCAGTCCTGTGAATTGTTTCACTGATGGTTGTTGTATCACTGGTGTTTTTAATTTATTTTTCTCTGGATTTCTACGACATATTTTCAATTTCAGAGGACATTGATAAAATGCACAAGGGAGATTGGAACATCGATCACACTGCAATGGTAAACAGCATTTATTCTATCTAATGGAAAGTACTCATCACTTTTTTTTCAGTGTTACATGCATTGCGCCTTGAATATGTATAAGTTGGTGAGTATTGACCAGGGGTGGGCAAATTTATCGATATAATACGACGATGATTCAGGAAAAAAATTGAAATATCGATACTATCGATTATACTGAAAATTCCACACGAGTGATTTTTATACAGTTGAATTGGGGTTTTTTTTATGACGTTTATGAACTGAATCATTCTGTATATAGGGTCTTCTATGACATACTGGTAGAAAATAATGCTATTCCAAGAAAAAAAAACTTCCGATATAGCATTTTCTGATAAAATCTTGAATGGTGATATCGATTGATGTTTTGAAATTTTCTAGATAAACAAAGATAATACATTCAATTATGAGTCAGCATTGAACCAACTCAAACAGTTGCCAGAATCTTACAAAGAAAGTACAAAAATTTGCATGGAGAAGTGTAAAGATGCTGGTAAGCTCAATCATCATATATATCTATTCATCAAAGAATGAAAGAAAAGCTCGAAATCGTCTACACTCAGTTTAATTGAGATGTTAAACAATCAAAGGCATGTTTCAATCTTATGAAACACCATTTTCAGCCTCATTGAAAGTTCTAAAATACAAACTGGATTGGTGTCACGAAATTTGAAATATTTGGTTCACTCAATTGGAATTGTGAAAAGTATTTTGAAAATTTTCAGTCGGGATATCGATTTCCCATAAAACAATCATCATTTTCGAAGAAAAATTATTTTCCAAAAGGTCTTTATTAAAGCGTAACCTATTGATGATCAATCTAAATATCAAATTAATGATGAATTGATGATCCGTTACTCTGTTGAAATCTTCCTACCACTTTGTCCAACATATTGAGCGTTACAGCTTGGACATGAAGAGGAAATACAATGAACTCCAGATTTATGATTCAGTAGTACTATATATCCAGTGTTAACAACATATTTCGTGATATCATCAACCGTGGAAAAGGATATCTTCACTATATCGATGAGAAATGTTTTTGATACTATTTGAGACCTAACCAAGGAGAAGAATAGATGAAAAACATGTCCTAGAATTTAGTAAAGTAAATAAACGTCTATTGATTGCTTTCTCATGGTGTTTATTGTAAGTCTTGTTGATAATGTGTGGTGGAAAACCATCATTTCATGCAATTTGTTCGATAATATTTAATTCTGTATTGACATTTTCTGGGGTCATAGGTATGTTGAACAATCTATGGAATAAGGAGTAGAAAGCTGCTAATTTGTGTTGACTAGGATGACAAGAAGGAAACTGGGTGTGAAGAATTTAGGAAATTTAGAAGACGATTGACTTTTTGCTATGTGCCAATTGCGTGGAAACGATTCCGGGCTTTCCTTCTTTCCTTTCACAATACCATTCCACTTTGAGCAATATGGACCTTCACCAAAGATTGATATCTATTCATCCTCACAAATGCTCTGATGCTGAATTATGTTTTGGCTGGTGTTCAAATATTAAATATTTCCAAGAACAAAAACTTATGAGTATCTATCCAGAGAGAGAAAATGCATTTTGAATATTCTGTTTATGAGAAACTCAAAAGACTTTGGAAAATGAAACATCCAAATATATTATAAAGAAACCAGATTAGTAAATTTTGTATTATGTGTTTTTTTTTCTAGCTGTAACCTTAGATGACAAATGTGTTGCTGCATATGAGTTGACCAAATGCATGTATATGTGTAATCCAGAGGTGAGAACAAATCGATCCTTTCCTTAAAACGTATTTGTTCATAGTAGAGAATACATTATATTGTTATTGCTCTGATATTATGTCATTCATATCAGCCAGTATGATGGGGGGGGGGGAATGAATATGTCTCCTCCTTCTGTTACCTAACCTAACCTGACTTCAAGGTTCCAACGTTATGTAATGAAAACATTTATCATGGATGCTCACAAAATTAGAAGAAGATGATGCTAACCTCAATATAAATAAGGTTAGGATGATATTCTTCTCTACTTCTCTTCCTTCCATAATCTCCAATAATATACGTTGAAATCCTGAAGGAAATGGCTGGAGGGGAACACATGATTTTCTCACTCAACTCTAGCTGAACTTCTTCATCACATAATCTTATTGTTTTAGAAATACTTCCTACCATGATTGAGAAAATACTACTTGAAGGCGTCATAACATATCATCGATGTATTTTTGAATTATTGTATAGGGATTAAAGTAATAATCTGATCATCCTGTTGTTCGCTGAAGTGTTTGATTCCACCTCCTCCTGTCTTGATAACTATCAACGAAGAATGGTTATCTAAACACCAAGGGAGTGAGTATATCCCTGGTCCCTTGATGATAGTATTCTCCACTACCAAGGTGTATATCATATTTTCTTCACCATTAGCATTATAATTCATTCATTATAGTTCTGTGAAACTGTAATATGGACCTACTGTCACCAATTCTTTCGAATTCTAATTGAAATCTAGTAGTCATGACTATGACAGCATATGCCAATCCGTTATTGATTGAAATTACTAGATTCGAGTGCACATTCCTGCGAATCTCGCATCAGGACAGTGAATCCGGGTCAACTACAAGAGGTGACGATGTTTCCATTGACTAGTGGTTCATAAAATGACAAAAACTAATTACTTTGGTAGTAAAAACACACTTTTCGCCTCGAAAAAGAGTGAGTAATTAGAGGTTTTATAGCTAGTGGTGTAAAGAATACCTTCACCTACAACTATGGAGTCATTCATATACATTGCTTCAACATTGAATGACAAGCATTATTGTGATGAATCGAGTAATAATGACAGTATAATGACGTAATAATCTGACATCCCATAGTCTTGTCAAATTCAACTAGTTAGGTTTTCGTTCTACTAGTTCTACAAAAGCACACCACTATACGTCTATTTGTAAAATACACGCAATCTCGAAAGACTCACCTTACATGGTTATCTCATAGTTTCAATCACCTCAATTCTACAAATACACGGGAAAATGAGAATTCACTGTTCTTCATTCTCAACAGTGACTACCATCATGAGTAACCATAACCATAAATTAGGACTTGACACTTGACAGTTGCAGATTGGCTCACTCTTATGTGCGGGCTATTCGAATAGATTAGTGCAGACCAATCAGAATCATGGAACTTCATTGTTGATAACTAACGTCTAGAGACAGGGTACTACAGTTTATCATCGCAATGGGGAAATCCTCCTTATTTTACAACTGAAAAGAGAAATGGCATATGATACCTGTTAAGATTGACTAATATGTGATTGCACGACTTTTTTCCTGTCAATAAAAGTTAGATCCAACATTGTTTATCATATTTTCACAATCAAAATTATTGAAATGAGTAATAAGCTTTTCGTTGATTGAAATTTTTGTCGACTTGATGAGTATTTCAAACAGATTAAGTGATTTTGCAATATATTCACCTTCATTATTTCCTAAGATATATTTCTGAACTCTCAGAGTTGCTTTGATATTTGAATAGTTGGAGATAAAGTATAGTATACTATTCGCACCTGATGACTATTACTCACTAGGAAGATTACACATCTTCGTGGGTAATTGCCATCATTATGCGCTCGTTGAATAATATACTACTATGCTAGCTTCAATATAACTCGTCCAGTTCCAGATGACTGGAAGAAGCTGTTAGATTCAGCAAATAATAATCGCTGAAAGCGTTTATTCACCGTCTATTTCCATTGAACCTGTTCCGGAAATTTTCATTGTCGCTTTTCTATTTGACTTCGGATGGAAAAATCTTGCGAAATCGATTTCCTGAGAGCTAACTCCAATTATGTGTCTGTTTGAAGAAAAATCGCGCGGCAAAAAATTAATACGCAAATAATGGCGTCGAATTCCCCCCGAACCAATTTCCGAAACGCCTTCCCCCCCTATCCCACTTTATCGGGGACCGGTAATAGCTTTCGCACCCATTTTTACCCTTTCGATTGAATACGACTAATGAGGGATGATAATATCGAAATCAACCGCCACAGTTTCAGTTCTGTGTAAGTTTTGCAATCCCGGAGTAATTATACAATCCCGGAATTCCGGGATCAAATTGATACGAACCCGGGATCCCCAAAATTCGGTATCAAGATTAGAATTTGAAAAAGTTCCTAGTGAAATGATCATGAATTTGTTCCTGATATATTATTAAATTAGGCATTGTTAAAATATCATAATGTATGAATAATGGCCTGCAATGATCTCTGGATGATGCACATGCCATAATTCTTATTTCTCTCCTCTGTATAACAGTTACTTCGGGAGATTTGGCAGATGAACCCCATTGTTCTATACCATAAGCTATGACAGATTGATTCAAACTGTGATATAGAAGTTTGAGAACATCGAAAGAAACTGTTTGTCTCAATTGACCAAGTAGATATATATGTTTACTGAGCTTCAGTTCAACACTATCAATATGATTATTCCAGGTTAGCTTATTATCAATAGTGACCTCCAAGACTCTTGTATAATTAACTTGATGGATCGTCTCATTGTTTATTTTGAACAGATAGCTTTCATCCATAGTTTAATTTTTTTGTTGCAAAGTTGAGAATTTGAGAGTTGACAGTATTCAGCAATAATCCGTTTAGAGAACACCACTCAGAAATTTGAGTTGTAACTTCTCAGGCTCCATTAATATAATATCAACAAAAAAAATCACAGTGATTGAAGCTTCCGTACAGGAGTTGGGAAGATCGTTAATGACAACTAAAAATTAGAGTGGTCCTAGGACAGAGCCTTGGGGAACTCCAATCAGAAAGCAGCTTGAAGTCGAATACGTCTAATTTACACTGACCACCTGACTACGACCAGCTAGGTATGACCTTAGCCAATTGAATACAGAGCCCCTTATGCCATACATCTGTAGTTTATGCAACAATATATCATGGTCAACAAGATCGAATTCTTCGCTCTCGTCAAAAAATAAGCCCAAAGTTCAAGTGCATGTTTAATAAGCTGATCAATTGCAGTCATAGTAGTAGATTTATTTTTTCAACCATTTTGACTGGATTAAAATAATCTGACTGTTTCGAAATAATTATATGAGCGTTGATGAAAACAATATTCAATAATCTCAGGAAACTGATTAAGTAGGAATAATCCGTGCAAGAACCATTGTTCTTGTAAATTAGTAGGATTATTAACAATTTCAAAACATCTGGAAATCTTCCGTCGATAAACGTCATTCGCGTTATGTATATAGAGTTCCATCCGAAGGATTTCTATTTTCGCAATCCCGGCCCTGAGTCGCCAAAAAAACTGAAACAGTTTGAATCCCCAAGAAACGCGTAAGTCAGCATTGTTATACCGAAGCCGATTCGGATTTATACCTACATCAACCTCTCTTTATTTTTTGTCTAGTATATGGAATCGAACAGTACGATATAGAAAAACACCATGCCCCTATCTGTCCACAGCAGGCGTCGTAAATATCTCATCGGTCCAATAGGCGTCGGCGTCCAATAAAGCGACGTCTTGCAGCGTCGCGACGTACCTGAATAATACACCGGTAACCGCCAATTAAGCCTGGCTTTCGGGAACAATGCGACACCTGACAATGCGGAATATTTATATTTCTATAGAGAAGCCTTCAGCTGAGCTCTGCGAATGACAAGGTATACATTGCGTTTTGTCAATGTGATCAGTATGGAATTTTTAGAGTACGTTAACTTCTAGGTTTCAATATATTGAGGTTTCTGAAGATTTGGAGAATTTGGAAAATGATCAATGATACTCAGTTTTGACGGAACTGTATGAAGAATAATTCATTATGGATGTCTACTGATTTATTGATTGATTAATAGCAGAATGATCAGTCAGGGTTCGAAGCCCGAAAGACTGCAGCCTTTGGGCCAATTGTATTCCTGATCATGCTGTTACTAAGGTGAACAAGTTCGTTACCTTGATAAGGTTTAGCAGCCTCTTCATCAAATCATTCTTTGAAAAGGCCTCTTGAGAGTTTACTGCTCCCAGAAGGTTGTATCTCCAACGCGCTAGTGCTTCGCACTCCAATATTACATGGGTGGCAGTTTCCTCCTCCTCATTGCATAGTCTGCATATAGGTTCGTCTGTATAGATGCCCATTTGATGCATATGTTTCCTCAAGGGGCAGTGACCGGTTATTAGTCCCGTCATTTGTCTGATCTGACTACTGTTTAGGCTCAGAATGACGTTAGTCACTGTTTTGGACAGTGTTCCAACCATCAGTTCACTGTGTCTTTGTCCTGGGACATTGTTCCAGTATGCCTGATGTCTTTTTTGCACCCACCTTGCCAGCCAGCCGCGTATTGAGGTTTCGGGGATACCAAACACAGGTTCCGGTCCCATAAACAACGTCGCAGATCCTTGCCTAGCAAGAGCGTCAGCTGCTTCATTGCCTTCAATTCCCTTATGCTCTGGCACCCATTGAAGAGTTACCTTGTTGTGGTTAGCCAGGGTTAGCAGGCTTTGAAGGCAATCCCAGACCAGTTTTGATCTGATTTTATTGCATGTTAGAGATTGAATGGCCGTCTGACTATCTGTCTATAGAGACATCAGTTATTATTTTTGAGACCCGATTTCTATAATGAAAATATACCTATGCATGACAGCAACGTTAAAGGAACGATATTGTCGCAACTCAGATGATAGGTCCTAACTCAGATACTCGCTTGGCTTTTCGACGAGAGGTTGTGATCATTTCACCACCTAACTATATCCATCCCCAAATGAAGAGTCAAGACAGTTTTCAGATGAAATTTGACATTTGTTGATTGAATGAAAAAATCGTAGATAAAATGTTTGCCACATGGCAGGTCAGCAAAGGAAAAGCACATAATGGCTTGCCAAATAAAACACAACGCAATACAAGGCTTGAAAAAAACAGTACTTATCGACTCGAGTACTAATTATATTCGGAATCGATGCTAGGTTTGCAATTTAACGCAATGAGATTGTCCATTACCTTTCGATATTGCTTACTAGGTATTATCGCACGGTAAGCGGTTTTTGCAAATTCTACACGAACTGGACGTCCATGAACTCCACTGACCTGATGTTTCAATTCGGAAAAGTTAATTTATAATTGAAGATCTTGAAATGAACGCGAGTTTGAGTGATGCTATTTTATAGGCATTTGTACTTCTTTACAATATATTGATACATTTCTTTCCAAAACGGTGGATCAACTTTAGAGTTCCTCCAGAGTAATGAGAGAGAGTCTCATCTATAATCCAGAACATATGACTGACTCTGTTTTTTGTGTCTTGATCCTCCACTGTTTTCTTGACTAGAAATATTTTTCCATCAAATGGAATTCTTCATTTCTCTTTCTATATAATTGGGAGAGTTCGAGTTCTGGGTGTTTACTTAGTACTCGAATTACGTATTCATATAGAAGGAATTCGATCAATGCCTCCTTTGCCCTATTGCACAACCAGGACATGATTTGTTGATTTGTGTCACTCGACAAAAAATATCAAAATTTGAATGACTGTCGAAATATCTTTATCATGAACATACCTCCAAAAATGCATCATAACTATTTCAATGAGTGTTGAAGCGGATCACATCGTATAGAATATACCGACCTCCAAGCGAGAATATATCATGAAATATTACTTTTCATCCATATTCATCAGCTTTTATCTACTGCCCCACATTGCCAACATAGCTATATACCCAGGTTTGAGACTGGGATTAATGCCGAATGCCATAGCTGATGTTATCATCCTACGGCGGAACTCATCCCTTTAATCTCGTTGCAGAACAAAATATCAAATACATATTGAATTTGCAACAATAAAGCTTCAGGCCACGAAAGCTGAGTACAATACGGCTTTGATCTCCTGGTCCAAAGTCGCAACCCTTTAACAAAGCTCTGACTATATATGTTCGAGGTGTGGAGAATAGTGCCAGAAACACACGAGGGAGGGGGAAGGATAATATGCGAGATCCAGTGATACACAGAAAATGAACGCGGAGATCAATAAATCAGTTGAGTCGGATCAAGACAGGATTATTGTCATTCACGAAGTCTATCGTTCTGGGTAAATTGATGTTGTGTCAATCGATCTAGGTTTGCAACCTATTCCTTGGATAGTATCTGTTTCCATGGAATAGGGCAATCTCAGACAAATTGGCAGATTGAGTTTGGGAAAGTTTCACAAAAAAAAGTTTCATGGTGAATAGTGTCCTTTATGATTTCAAACTAGGAATTTCCTATTTCAAACTAGGAATTACCAACTTTCAGACTGATGAGTAGGAAATTCAAAGCTTCATGGAAATATCAAGTTCTAATCTACTCTGTACAACCCAACTGCCTGCTCTGAATTTCCAACTCGTAGCTAATAGAAAATGGAATTTATAGTATCCCCAGCATCCGACTTTTCTTTTGATTCGTCCTTGTCTGTTTTATTTGACACTACACCATTTTCAGATGTATTTCAGGAAGCCTCAATTATATTTCACAATAGTAATTTGTATTTCAGAAAGCATCAATAGTATATCAGAATAGTCACTTAATCTTCAGTAAGCGTAAATTGTATTTCAGAACGCGACAATTGTTTCCAAGAAGTGTCATTTGAATTCCCATTGATATTGCCTTTTTGGCAACATGTGGAATTTCTAAGCTTTTGTCAATGTTGATACTGTGTTGGGAGATGAGAATATGGATGACGAATGAAATACTACTGTGATATTCATACAAGCGGAGGAAATATTGATTTTTCCATAAATTTAATATGCTCATTTACCCTGGTTTGAATTCGTGTACCACTCTGGCCAATGTACTGAGCATTGCAATTAGGATGTTAACAAGATAATTCATTGGAAATGGGGAATTTCATCTTGTACATTTCATGATCTCTGATCATTTTGATAAAAGACAAAAGACATGACAAAAGAATATTCATCAGTTCTACCAACCCTGACCTAAGGTTTCGTTAGTGCGGTTTGGTAGACAATAAGAATGATGTTATCTCTCCATTTGTCACCTATTGATGACGACTCGAAATTAATTCTAAGAAGTATGAAATAATATGTCGTACTAACACCACTGAACCGATACGTAGGGTTGAAGCTACTGTTTAAGATACTTATTCTAGTTCCAGTTCATCTAATTCCACAGTACAATTCAGATAGAGACTACTCGACTACTTGTCGGAGGGGAGGGAATCTCGGGCGCCAGATTGTTTATGAGGTGGTTCACTCCACCTGTTCTGCACAAAGCTATTTTTGTACAGAGACCCAAAGTAGCAACAATGGAGACAGAAACAAATTGTATACCTACCTCGGTACCTATCGTATGAACCAGAGGTCATGGCTATTGAATCGGCCTCTGGAATCAGTGAAGAGCCAAGGGAGTGTAGGCTTTAATTACAAACCATGGGTTGAGCTTGGATGCTTTCCTTATTCTGGATAACTACAGGAATCAAAGCAAAAATCTTTGCGAAAAACGGGTTTTTGGTATTTTCAGGTTAGGCCTGGAAAATTATTTATTCAGGGCGCTATTTGTAACGATTGAATCAGACCTGGGATCCATGAAAAAGCCAAGGGAATGTAGGCTTCAATTACAAACCCTGGGTTTAGCCTGGAATACTGGTTGCTATTTTTATTCTGGATAATTTCAGGAACCAAAGCAAATATCTTGGTCGAAAAAGAGTCTCTGGTATTTTGAGGTAAGGTCTAGAAAATTATTCATTCAAACTATTACATTGAAGTCTACCTAGAGAATTGGGAACACAGTTCCAAACGGATTAAACAGATTCAATTCATATTTATCATTCCTTTTTCTTCAATTTTCTGATTGTTCAAAATCTGAATGTTAGTGAGGTTAATAGTATTTTTCTATCCATGTCAAAATGTCATTAACCACCGGCCACAGCCTGACAGAATAGCAAGCACAGGAATACGGGTGCACAGGACAGGATTTCTGAAGGAAAAGAAGAAGGAGAAGAATTGGCAGCTGTCCGTCAACAATAACAAGCAATTTGACTAATGAAAATATTGAAAATTATTAAATAAATTATTGCAACTATTATTCGGATTTGAAAACAGTGACAACAAAGAAAGGAATCTATGAAGTATGCTATCACAAAAAAACCGTTGAATTGCAAATACAAATTTCTGGATTTGTTACACAGGTCGGGTGAGTATCGGTATGGAAAACAACAGGGTTAACAGGAATGAACTGAATCTATCTACCGGATGAATAATAATAGTGAAAAATATTATACAAACTTACATGTGCAACACGATATCACTATACGTTAAAACATTACCTACACTGGCTTTGAATGGAATGTAAGAGCACTAGGAGATCAGTAAGAGGACCAGGAGAGACACCGGTGAAGAGTAGAGTGTCTAGCGTAGATGATAGATACTAGTAGAGAGCTTAGAGAGATATCCATCAGCTGTCTTCTGTATTTATACTTTCCCTCATCCTCGGTACAGGGACAGCTCAATTCTAGATCCTTATTGGTCGGAATCCGAAAGCACATGTTCTCAAACTCACAACAATGCGGAAAAAATGATACTTAACCCTAAATGGGCACAGGAACAGAATCTTCTACCCTTGCTAATGCTACTGAATGAATTTGACTCGAAAATATCCAATAAAAAAAAGTTATGATCAGGTCCATCATTTCAACAGATATATAATTCATCCAAATTTCATATCATATGCTAAGGGTTGAAAAATATTGAAGTCTTTAGGGTTATAATGTTGTTCATTGGAGTTTACTATCAGGAAAAGATTTGGAAAGTCAGGAATCGATGAATTACTCAGCTTTCTCAGGCTTCTGGGTTTCGAGCTTTCGAACAAGTGAAATTCAACAAAAGTCAGACTCAGGTACTCAGATATTGATTAAAACCAGTCTAGTGATGAAGCTGGTTCGAAAAGACTTCATTACATCGTCGTACTGGTTATTTTGGATTTTAGGATTCTCAGTATCTACCATTATCCAAAGTTCCCTTGCCTCTTTTTCCACAAACGTAGTCACGGTCCAACATATTTGGCCGACACAAAGGGCTGCTAATAGATAACTGGGTGGATTCGTACACAACTGGCTGATAGCATTATCTCAATCACGTCATGGTGTGCTTTGATTTGTGGCTTTAATATTCGTCGTCGTAATTGGTATCGTGATTGTTTTTGTTGACGGTAACGTATGGGCGTCTAGGGATGTTTTTCGTTAGGGTCCATTAGCACATTTTGATGAAATTCACAGTGATTTACAGAGCGGTATGCAGTAGATCTTTGATGAAAAATAAGGCGAAATCTGATGGGTGCCGTCGATTTCAAATCAAAATGGGCTAGGACAGTTTCTGTGAATAGTTTCATCTCATTATTCAGAAGTTCGAACTCAAGCTAGTTCACTATATCATCAACTTTTCTTACCGTTCCTGCTAGCATAGAAAAATGAAAACAGTATCATCTTTCATTTAGTCAGGTAAGGATGATTAGACGGTTATTTTGGGTTCATAGGACTCAATACTTCCCTACGGTGGAAGTGAATTAGTGTTGTCATTGGTTGTTGAGAAGTCATTATTGGTGCTCATCGGTGGATCACGTCATTAAAAAAAAAATTATTATCGAAAAATCTGTATTTTCGATGATTTTCAACAAGAAATGATTGCATCAAATACTAATACAGTGTGTACCACACCATTGACGAAATAAAATATTCCAACACAATTGATAGTACAGCCCTGTTTAGTTTTAGTGGAATTGAAAACAACGTTTTTTGTGGATTGTAAATGTGATCTCTTTTCAAGCTGTTATGAACTATGAGGGTAATTTACCTTGAGCTTGATTTTGATGAAAGAACGTTTTAACATTTCAATAGATCCATTATATCGCCAATGAAGATGAAAAATATTTCCTGGAGAGGCACTTAGGGATATTTATGGCTAAAGAAAATGAATATGTAAGAAAGAAAATCTCTTCATACTTTCATGAACGTAGTTCAACTTGATATACGGCTTCAAACACAGTGAATCATCCAGCTATGGTTTTCGACTTTTCAATCGGTTGAAAAATGAGTGGTTGTAGGGCATGATGTAGGGCCCATGAGTTAGAGAAACAATATCAAAGATAACGAAACTAATTTATTTCAAAAAAGAATCAAGTACTATCGAGTCAAATTGATGATTATGAACCTATCGTTTCAGAAAAAGATATAAGTATATAGTTTTCCCCCAAGCGGTAGGGAAATAGGCTTTTCTCTGACACCTTACAGACAGGAAAGTTGTACTTACCCTGCCTAGGCAGGAATAGTTTGTTGATATTGCTAAGAAGTTCAAATGCCTATGGAATAACATTACTTAAACTCTCGTTCATTTCAAGATCTCTCATCATAAATCAACTTTTCCGAATTGAAACATCCAGTACAGTGTAGTTTCAGGTCAGCGGACGTCAATTCCTTTAGAATTTGCAAAAACCGCTTACCGTGCGATAATACCTTGGTAAGCAATATCGAAAGGTAACGGCCATTCCTATTGTGGAAAAATGCGAAGCTAGCATCGATTTCGAATATAAATAATCACTAGTTCAATCGTTATTAGCGTTATCACTACCAATTTTTATATTAAAATCAGTACATATTACTCATTCATCGATTGCTGACTTCCAAAGTGGCACTATGCCACTGTTGGGGCTGCTCATAACATAATGTGAGTACCAAGAACCATCATCTTGTTTCTGTTGTTTGCTCGTCCCATGTTTGTTCTTTGCTGTTCTGCCTTTATGGCACATTTTTATGTTCTCGTGATTGAATTAATCATTCCCGAATCACGTCATTTGACTGGTTGCTAAGGGGCAAACATTGTATCTTGTCAAGATTTTTTTTTATCGCTTGGAGCGCACGAAAGGGAATCCCTATAATGTTCAAAGAACATCGTGCGTTCCTAGGGAGGATAGGGACAGGAGGTAGGTATTGGAATTTTTTTTGAACTTTTGGAGATTATATGTTGTTGGGAATACTTCCACAGGCAAGAAATTCCAGAGCCTAGTCGTTCTATGGATGAAGGAGTCTTGATAAAGTGCTGTTCGACATCTTTCGAGGCTGACAACGAAAGGATGTGCTGACTGGGCTTGTCTAGTTCGTCTGATTGGTATTGCTAGTGAAGGGATGATAGCAGAGATTTCCGAAGAACATTTCCCGTGGAAGTATCGATAGAAAAGTGAAAGGTCGCCGACCTTCCTACGGTGTTCCAATGATGTCAAAGAGTGAGTGAGTGTGGCGTCACCCACCAGGCGAATGGCTCTTCTCTGGATGGAATCTAAGAGCATCAGCGTATGTTTTGGTGCTGAACCCCATATGTGGGAACAGTATTCTGGAACAGGCCGTATCTGCGCTTTGTAGATCATGAGAGTTTTTGTGAAGCAGCTCTTGCGATGGATCTGACATGATACATGATTATCCCATGAACGAGTGTTGCTCATGGAAATACCGAGCATAGATATGGTGGGCTTGGTGGGGATGGTGGAGCCAGACATAACAATATCGGGCATACTGAGTTCCGCCTTTCTAGAGAAAATGCAGGCTTGAGCTTTGGTGGCGTTGAATTCAACTAGGTTGTTTGTTCCCCAGGCTATGATTTCAGCAAGATCTTCATTGACAGCATTGACCTGCCTGCGCCGTGCGTTCTTAGTTTCCTGGGAAGAAATGGGAATTCTGGAAGAGAACGCAGTATGGAGGGTAATATCATCTGCGAAGCTGTGGATGGGGCAAGTTGTTACTCCCAACAGATCATTGATATGAAGCAGGAATGTCATATGAAACCAGAATTACTGGGATCGTTTTCTTTATAATCCGAGTTGGAACCCGAGAGAATTTCATAATTTCGTTGGGTGAAACTGTTATTATATTGTGGATGTGGCAGGGATGAAAGGTAACCTGACAGATAGTTTGTGTGCCCCTCAAGAAACCATGTCAAAATCACATGTTCTAGAATGGTCAATAAATTTTCTGTTGTACTTTTGAAAAACAATTCTCTTTATTTCGGAATGAATGTGGTTGGGTGGCGAAATGATCAAAACCTCTCGTCAAAAAGCCAAGCGACTAGGTTAGTTACGACCTATAAGAGGGTCCACATCTGAGTTGCGACAATATGCAACGTTCCAAGAAAGGTGAATGGAATTGATAATCAAAATTGACACCAACATTGGATGAACAGAAAATGATGGAGTTTCAGTAAAAATACACAAAATTGGAGAAGGAATTATATGTTTCACACGGCAGAAAATGTACTACTTTCCTACCTACTAAAACAAATAACTACTCCAATTTATTTGTTCACAGTATAGCACAGACCGAATCCTCCCTAATTGATATACTCTAGGATTCAGAGAGGGGAGTGACTGTTTCCCATGACCTCTTTGCTGCACATGGGAAATTTCATGTAAACCAAAACAGTCACCGTAAACACTCTTTGTTTGGTGAAACCTCTATTAATTCCTTTGACATTGCACTAACCTCAGCAAAGTTAGGTCGAAACAGGATGTTCAGAATTGCGTTGCCGTCAAATACTCTTCAAACGATTTTGGAACGTTCACGTATTTGTGTAAGGTTTGTGTAAGCTTTTAGCGCAACTGATGACTGACCGTTCTTGTTTATCAACAAACTCAAAACAAACTTGAATATTCATCGGAATTCGATTTTTATCTAAGGGTGTTTTTCTCAGGAAATTGTTATTTTTGTTGTTTTGTAAAGTATTTCACCTGAAGAAGCCACTGTGTTAACGAAACTTGTCGGAGTACGGTCGAAAAACTTCGTTTTCGAATAATTCTGTCCTCAGGTTCTGATAAATTCTGTTCTGAAGTGTTACCTCACTAAGATACAAGGTGATTTCTCTATTCTCCCAATATTCAAAGATGTACAGGTGGTTCGAAAACATTGCGACGTGTTTAGGAATTATAGGATAAAGACATTATGAAACCTTGAAAATTGTTGGGGTGATACTTCTTTTTCAGTTTTCTACTATCGTCTTGAAAATCTTCACATATGAGTATGTAGAATGGCATGACGTTTATATTGATCATCGATGTACCTAACTTACATCCACAAACTGGTATTATATGAATTACAATTATACAAAAATTGCAGAAAAAATCACATTAGGGCATTGACTGATTATTTTTTAGTGAATTAATGTATATCATACCTACATGATAATAGAATAAAATAGAATAGAATAGAATAGATTTATTTAACCAATTCACATTTAGAGTTTGGCAAGTCATGTACAATACAAATTCATTGAAACAACGAAATTTGAGTATAAAAATATAGAAAAATTGAAACAATAAATAAGTGGAACACAAACATATCTCACTTGGATGAACAAATATCAATCACGCGCACACAATTAAGTTCAATTAAAATTAGTTAGTGTTTCTCAATAAGGAGTCGAATGGAGACAGTAAATAATCTCCTGCAGTGTAAAAGCAGTGTATCAAAATATAATTTTCTATAACTGACTTGAATCTGGTGGGACTCAGCGATTTTATATTATGAGGAAGAACATTATAAAAATTCAGATCTATAGAATTTTTTACCGATTTTGTAAATTTGAAGCGGGGTAATCTGAGATCATCTGCTTTTCTAGTCTGGTAACTGTGAACACATGAATTAGTCATGAGATCATTTTTATTCTTATAAATCTCCAAAAGAGACAAATAGATACACAATGAAGGAAGATGCATAATTTTGAGTCGTCTGAATGAAGGTTGGCAGTGATCTCTGAATTGAGCTCCAGCTACAATTCTGACTGCTCGTTTCTGAATTTTGAAAATTTTGTGAGAACTACAAGAGTTACCCCACAATGATGTACCATTACTGACATGCGAGTGAAAAAGAACGAAGTAGCATGTTCTAATAATATCAGACGACAATAGTTGATTTTTCAAATTTCTCAACACGAAAATTGAACTAGAGAGTTCTGGCCTCAATTGTTCGATATGGCAAGCCCAATTGAGTTTATCATCAATAATTACCCCAAGTAATTTGACATTGTCTCCCGTTATATTCTGGTTATTGGTAGAAAATATGAGTTTTTGAGTTTTATCCTCATCGAGCTTCAAATTAGTTGAAGCAAACCATTGTTGAGCTATAATAATAGAGTCAGCATTCATGGAATGCAAAACGTCCAAATTAGTACAAGAATCGATTAACGTTGTATCATCAGCGAATGCTATGCATGACTTTGGAAACATAGAATGAAACAGGTCATTGACGTAAAAAATAAAAAGAAAGGGCCCTAGAACAGAGCCTTGTGGTACTCCATGTGACAATGAGATAAAATCAGAACATATTTCATCTACATAAACACTTTGTTCGCGACCTGATAGGTATGATCTGAAAAAAGACAATGGTAAACCGCGAACACCATAATATGACAACTTTTCGATGAGTATGAGATACGCAATCTAAGGCATTAGAGAGGTCACACAATGTGATCGACACATAGGTAATGTCCTTTCTTCAGGCCTTCAGCTATGTCACTCACAACCTTTGAGATGGACATATCGAAAGCATTTGATCGTGTTTGGCACGAAGGACTCCTCCACAAACTACCATCATACGGCTCACCACCTCAGCTATGCCTTCCAGGCAGATCGCTTCATGTGGTGGTGGACGGTGTATCGTCTGATACCATTGGCATCAATTCCAGCGTTCCACAAGGATCAATTTTGGCACCAACATTATTCCTAGTACCCTCCATACTGCATTCTCTTCCAGAATTCCCATTTCTTCCTAGGAAACTAAGAACTCACGGCGCAGGCAGGTCAATGCTGTCAATGAAGACCTTGCTGAAATCACAGCCTGGGGAACCAACAACCTAGTTGAATTCAACGCCACCAAAACTCAAACTAGAAAGGCGGAATTCAGTATGTCCGACATCGTAATGTCTGGCACCACCATCTCCACCAAGCCCACCATATCTATGCTCGGTATTTTCATCAGCAACACTCTTTCATGGGATAATTATGTCAGATCCATCGCAAAAGCTTCTTCACAAAAACTCGGATTCTTGTTCCGTGCGAAAAGCTACTTTACACCTCAACAGCTTCTCATGATCTACAAATAATTTAGAAAGAAACGGAATTATTGAAATGGGACGATAATCATCGACGACTTCTATCTGACGTTCTTTGAAGAGAGGTATCACTTCAGTTAGTTTGAAGGCAGTAGGAAATTTTCCCTCGCTTGTACAGGCGTTGAACAGTAACGTTAGTGATGGACTGACTAAAATTGCTACAGTTGCTTTTAGAATATTGCTGTTGATTCCATACGCATCAGTACAGTTTGAGTAATAGTAATAGTATTATTTCTAATAATATGTCTTGGTTTATGATCAATGAGTATTCTCAGTTATCAAAAAACTTGTTTGCACTCGAAAACATGTTATCGACGATGATTTCGCGACTTTTGATGCTACACAAAACTGTATATTATCGTAAAGACCCTCGACTAGCTTTCAGAATCCACTAATGACATCGTTGTCTAAAAGCCCCGAGACCGAAGTTGTTGAATAATCATCCTTCATAAGACTTGCAAATTTGCCATAGAAAGTCAGAAGTCGTTGTAGACCTCCATTTAGTTTTAAACATATCCAGCTCCAAACAGAAAACAGGCAAGAAGAACGGCAAGTTATTTCCTGCTGTACAGAAGTTCACAAACATCTCGTCCATCAGCACTGTGAAACCGTCTTACTGTACTGATGTTCCTTATAAACCCAGGCAATGAATAATATATCATCAGAACAATGCCTTGATATCCTACTTTTGTATCTAGTTAAACAAACTTTTCTCAGAGCAGAAGCGAGAGAGAGAAGGAGATATAATGTTGCGAGAAGCTAATTTCACGCGGACTAGGTTATTGGGCCAAACATAAAGAGAATAATAAAACTGGAAATTATATTTTGATTTGCCGAGTGGTTCAAGGGAAATGATAATTTGTTTTCGTTATGTTCAATTCTATCTGAAGCTTTGCAAGGTATATTTCATTATGTGTAAAAATGGGAAATCTTACCAGTGAAAACTGATGAAATTATAGACTTTTATTATATAGAGCCAAGCTTCAATTAATATTTTTATACATAAACCCTTATGATATGGAATTGGGAATTATTGTTTCCACGTTACTCGGATGTCTATCAGATGCAGAAAATGTACCATAGCTTATTATTATATACGGTGGACGAAAGATGTAGATAACATGATTTTTGGCATGAATAGAAGTCTTTCTGGAAGTTTATTGATCATCTGGGACTTCCACCTCACGGAGGCATTTAGAATTCATTTTCCATTGCCCTACAGACCGAAATTTTGAATTTTTGACTTGTATAACGGTTTTTTATCAGTATTTCGAATCCAAGGACAGATTGATGCCCAGAATGAGCCATTCTCGAAGAACGTTATGGTGAATATTTTTCACAGGGGTCACTCATGATGAAAGCATATACGAAAGCTCCGCAAAGGAACATATTCTAACAGAAAGACATATTATCTGGTCTAAAAAAATGCTGTGAAGTTCACAAGTATTCTTCAAGAAATCAATCTAACATCTACTAAATAATTTTAATTATATGACCTATAAAAAATCACCAAATTAGGCAGGCAGTCACCTCTATAATCAACTTCCAGAAGAACTTAAAAACCTCAGCTACAATATGTTCAAAAAAAACCTGAAACCTATTCTTATCCAAAATAGCTTTCATACCACAGCAGACTTTCAATCATATCTCCAAATATGAAATCAACAATAATTAAATTCAGTCTATAATATGTTGGTGCTAACTTGTGAAGGTACTGTATTTTATATAACTGTGTATACCAATTGATGTGAATGTCGATCGCTTCTAATTTCATTTGTTCGATTGTATTATATCTTTAGTCATTGTTATTTTTCCATGTATATACTATTCACATTCCAATGCATATATTTTTTGTATGGCGAACCGATCATTGTATGATGGAAAAAACGGTAATATAATATCTATCTATCTATTTATTTCTCTTCTCCAAACCATTTCCAATTGTCACTGATAGGAACATTTTTTAAACGCAGTGATATTTTGGGCCAACTCATCTGATTTGTCCCCACTACACATTGAAATAGTATTCACATTTTTATTTTATGGAGACGTGGAGAGAAAATGTCAACAAAATCTGGAATAATGAATGTACCATCTCCACGATTAACCTACAGACAGTATGGTATAGATAGTTCTTATAGATCTCTGAGTAGTAAGATTAAGTCACTCTATGATATGAACGAATGAAACACTATCATATCAATCCTGAGTTTAATCAATTCCACAACACTAGCCAATTGTCAATCAAGCTATCGAGCCGCCCTTCATTTGTCATCGTCCTCTGGTCCTGGTCCTGCTGGCCCACGTGGACCGTGCATGTCGTCTCTGCCCTTTCTGAGTCTCTCCTGCAACTTGGAGCACGAGCTCTTGTCCTTGATCTGGTCTTCTGGGCAGTTCAACTGGACTTGCTTGAAGAGGCAGTGGCGAACTGCGATGCCGACTGGTTTGCAGGCTGCCTCAGGGTCAGCCTTTTGGGCTTGCGATGTCACGTTCTTGACTTCTTCCAAGCAGCCTGCTACGACTTTGTCGGCGATTGGGGCCAGCGTTGGTTGTTTCGACAGGAGGTTTTTGATGAATTTCTGGAAGTTTTCTTGCTTGAGGTTGCCATCAGAGTCGATCTGAAATGGAAGGAGATCTTTCAAGAATTGTATGACAACAATTAATTGATAGTTATTTGCTTTAGTTGGCCGCAGAGTAGTGGATTGACTGACTGATGGTTAAGGAATTTAGTCAAGGCAGCCAATCTACATTTGCTGCCCTTTTTTTATGTTCTTGTTTCCACGAGAAGGGATATCCTGTAATGTTCAGAGAACATCGTGAGAATCAAGGGAAATAAGGAAGGAATTGGTGTTGCGAAGCCTCAACTCGACGAGTTTATCTCGCGGGGACTGCCGAGGGAGGTACAATCGTTGATATTTCAGAGGAGCATCGTCCTATGTGAGATCAATTGCTAAAAGTGCATCCCAAAACTTGATTTTCCGTTTCGGGCCAGGAGCTATGTCACTTCCAGTCAGCTGCTCATGTTCTATAAGGCACAGATCCGACCTGTCCTAGAATACTTTTCCCATATTTGGAGTGCAGCGCGTGCAGCACTCACATATACCCTGAAACTGTTGGATTCTGTCCTAAAAAGGGCAATTCGTCTCGTGGGTGATGCCTCGCTCACAAACTCACTCACTTCTCTGGAACACCGTGGAAAAGTTGGCGATCTGGCCCTATTTTATAAATATTTTCATGGATGATGCTCTTCTGAAATATCAACGATTGTTCCTCCGTTGGCAGTTCCCGCGAGACTAACCCGTCGTGTTGAGGCATCGCACCCCTTCGTGGTCACTTTGGAGACCTGCAGAACATCTCATTCCCAAAGACCCGTTCACCCAACGAACAGCGAGGTTCTGGAACACATTGCCGAAGGAAGTGTTCCCCGAGGCATATACAACCTCCAGAAATTTAAGGAGAACACCAATTCCTACCTAAGTTCCCTTGGTTCTCACGATGTTCTCTGAATATTACAGGATATCCCTTTTAGTGGGAACCAGAACATTAAAAAAATATATATTTTTTCTTTTGAATGTTATAATACCAATTCTGAGTATTTTTTTATTTAAAACTGCATCATTTCATCCAATGTTGCTGAAAATTTTGATTACCAATTCCATTCAAATTCCTTAGAACTTTGATTCGTAACAAATTTCTCCTGCCTATAGGCAGTGAAAGTTTGTTGTTAGACAATGCAAAAGTCATAACAAGTATGCAATTGTCTGGTTCAGAAGAAAATTCATCCATAAAATTATCCTTACATGAAAATATTTCAATTTGGAAAAAGCGTTTCAATACGTGAATTGAAGAATATGAGGAATACTGAGAAGTGATTCTGGTGTCTGAATCATCAAATTGGATATGATTATATAATCATAACGGTTCACACGAAACTTTATATGACTCAACTAAGCTGTTGTGAGGTAATATTGAATGGTGTGTTAGCCGATTATAATAATACGAATGAAATTTGTTTTGAATTCATACTGTGACGGATGAAACACAATTTTTTTCATCAGTGAGGTGTTTCCCCTATTCGTTGAAAATGATTACTATGATTTTATAGTTGTAAATAGTTGGTTTCAATCATCTAATGATTGTGTTCCTCTTTCATACGTGTTTTTTTCAACAACATCCCAATTGGGCTATCATATCTCATTACATTCGAAATGATGTGGTTTTGATCCTATATTTTATCTATGTACAAATTCAAGCTGATGTGCAGTAATAAGCAGTATGTGTGGAAAATTTGTTGAAGGCTCAATTTTTATGTCATTAATATTAAAAGTGACATCACATCACGTTATACTTACGATATTTTGCTTTTGGCCCACACATTGTTCGATACACTGAAATATAAATATAATATGTTAATACACAGAGCTTGCTTTATACGGTACGTTTATTAAGGAACATTGATTGGAGTTCTCGTAATTGAGATATATAGGAATGTTGACAAAAATTGGGGAATTTGTATCTTTGATTATGATAAAAGTAGTACAGTTTTGTGTAGATGAATTTATTTTTATAGTTTGACACTTTTCAGTGTCATACAGAGCACATCAACTTCCAAAGAGAAATATTTTGCATTTTCATGTTGAGAACGGGAGCAGATTCGGTCCCGAAACGACCAAAGATAAGTAAAAATTCGATATTTTTCCAGAATCAAACATTTTTTCAAACGAATTGTCACCGACAAGCTACTGGATGTTTCTTCAAGGCTCCCTGTTAGGAAAATTTGTTAAACGCAGTGACATTTTGGGGTAATTCATCTGATTAGTCTCACAACAAATATATTAAAATAATACGCACATTTTCACCTTATAGAAACGAGGAGAGAAAATCCCAAAAACCTATGTAAAATGAATATACCACCTCCTCAATTAACCTAGAGACAGTATTTGGATGGCAATAATTAGACCTTTTTTTGAATAGTCATAATACCTAATTCCCATTCGATAGTGTTCGTCCTCACAAGAATTCTTCTCCTTTACATCAATTTTTCGATTAGTACTTTTACAGAGAATACGTTTGAAATAACCCAAAGAGAATAGCACAAGGTATTTTCCATATAATTTGAATAACACACCATGACAGCCCCCGATTATTGTGGTTTGCAGGACATTTTGTCATTATGCCTGATGATGACCTCCGTGGTTGAAACACGTCGCATCACCGAAAAAAATGTATGGAGTATATTTTTCGTGCTATAATCTTCATGGTTTTGTATAGATGGATTTTTTCTTCGATTTTGAGAATCAGAATTGATTTCTACCACTCACAATCATATCCTTCCTGAACTGCTCGACTTTGTCGCAGTTGAAGGGATCAAATGGCCCTCCGAAGTGTCCGTGGTGTTTGTCTGGCCTTCCCTCGGGCTTTTCCTTGCCCGTGACCTCCTTGAAGCAGACCCTCTTCACGTCTTTGTCGTCTTCGCTGGGCTTCTTGAAGATCTCTTCACTACAACACGGAGATTTTCCTCTCTTCGGCCTGCATTTTTCCTCTTCCGAAGAGGAATTCTCTTCTCTGCGTACCCTGGGATGAGCCAATAACGCACTGGTGTACACGTCTTCCAAGTCGCCTGCTAGGATCTGGTCTAGAATAGATTTATGTAAAGCTTTCGATACTGTGAATCATGAAATTTTACTGAGTAAAATATATTCAATAGGTGTCAGAGAAACAATTTGATTGGTTGAAAAATCATCTGGAAAATAGAAAGCAGTATGTTGAAGTCAATAATATTTCGAACGACCATTCAACAAGAATACAGTGTGTCCCACTTACCATGCTCACCATGGGTATCTTTTTAACGGTGAGAGATACGAGGTCGGTAAAATGACACCAAATGTGGAGTTTGTCAAGGCCAACTATAATGTGAGGAAATATTTTGATAAAATCTATTCGTTTTTGTTTTATACGCAAAAAACTGATTTTGATCATTTTCATGCCTCCTCCGTAACTTATTTATTTATGAAAATATTCAAATACTAATTTCACATTCTCATGGCAGTTTTTCGAACCGATTTCGAAAAATAATATAAAATTCATACCAACTCTTCTAGAATTTGAGATATCAGCACCAACTTTAGTTTTTCAAATGCAGGTCATGGCTCACTATAACTTAGTTACAAATAACTTTTTTTTCTCTTACATCATCTGTCGCAGTAATAGTTTTGTGTTGATAACAACGGAGTTATCGTCATTTATACAAAAACAAATAATTTTTTGGAAGCCGCCATCTTGAATTGATACATTTCAACAAAAAAATCATGATCTCCGACCTCAAAAACCCCCATTCACCAATTTTGAATGGAATCGGACCTAATGTTGTCCGCCATCTGGGAGCAGCCATTTTTTTAAATTTCGACAAAAATTCCATTACTCCGATTAACTTGAAATTCGGCAGGTGTTCATAATTTCGGTGACAATACATTATGGAATTTTTTGTTGAAATTAAAAAAAAATGGCTGCTCCAAGATGGCGGACAAGATTTGGTCCGATTCCATTCAAAATTGGTGAGTGGGGGTTTTTGATGTCGGAGATCATGATTTTCTTGTTAATATTTATAAATTCGATATGGCGACTTCCAAATAATTATTTGTTTTTGTATTAATGACGATAACTCCGTTGTTATCAAGAAAAAACTATTATGCAGTAATAGTCATCTGTAAGAGAAAAAAAGTTATTTGTAACTAAGTCATAGTGAGCTATGACCTACATTTGAAAAAGTAAAGTTGGTGCTGATATCTCAAATTCTAGTAGAGCTGGTATGAATTTCATAACTTTTCCGAAATGACTTTGAAAAACTACCATGAGAATGTGAAATTCCTATTTGAAAATTTTCATGAATAAAGAAATTACGGAGGAGACATGAAAATGATCAAAATCTGTTTTTTGCGTATAAAACAAAAACGAATAGATTTTATCAAAATATTTTTTCACATTATAGTTGGCCTTGACAAACTCCACATTTGGTGTCATTTAACCGACCTCGTATCTCTCACCGTTGAAAAGATACCCATGGTGAGCATGGTAAGTGGGACACACTGTATATCAAATAATCATAATTGAAAGTGGTTTCATAATTTTAATACTCTTCAAATTGACATACTTTTAGCTTCCTGATTATGATTGTTACGATGAGAATTGGTGGCAGGAAAACAGAAAGCCTCAAATCCAGTTCAGTTTTTCCTCCTCTTCACGATTCCTTTATTGATGAACTCTGTCAATTATTACATTCAGTGTGTTATTTTGATACTTCGAATAAATGTAAATTTTTAATGAAGTCAAACCTGGAGTTTCACTTCGCCCGATAGGTGAATGAAATTTAAGCTCTATATCGAATTTTGGAAAAATATACTGGGTAGGTCAATACTTATAGACGAAAGAATAATTATTCGGAATCGATAAATCGCCCTGTATCTCCGTTATGAAGACTCTATAAGACCTATCAACTATGGTATTTTCAGAACCACCTTGGTGACCCCTATGTACCATTGAAATATGCCCCTTTATCTGGGAAACACCCTGTATTCAATTTCAGTCAGTTTTAGCCTTTGACCCGTCCAATAGCAGCTATGTTATTGAGCTCATTTAATGGATTGAATTTTCTATCTATCTATATCTCTGAGAACTCTAATATTTTGAGAAATAACTTTCATGAGATTTTTTTCAACTCCTGGAGCGCACGAAAGGAAATTTTTATAATGTTCGAAGATCATCGTGCGTACCTAGGAAGGATTGGGAGAGGGGTTAGGTTAGGTATCGGATTTTCTCATCATTTGAAAGTTATGAGTTCTTGGGAATTCTTCCATTGGTAAAGAATTCCAAAACTTTGCAGTTCTACAAAATAATTAGTGTTATTGGTAAAGTGTTGTTAGACATATATCAAAGTTGTCGAAAGGAAGAATGTGCTCATCACATTGTTCCAAAACTTCTCGTCAACTGCTCGAAAGTTTTGATAAACAATGTCATTCGGCAAAATTATTAGACAAGAAGCTGTCGTAACAATCGCCGAATATTTCCCGCAAGATATTTCATATGATAAAATATTCGAACTCCTTCTCTCCATCCATTGAAAAAGCATTGATTTACTGATGAGTTTTACGAGGTTTTTGATTTGTGGGAGAATGTTTCGAGTGGGTTAAAATATTCCGATGCATAAATTGAAGGCAAATTGGTTGAATGATCCGGTGGCGAAAAATAATCGTCCCTTAGCGGTATCAGCGAGGGAGAGTTTTTCAAACGATTTCAGTCAGCTGATGATTACATTAGGCATTTCCATCGGAGCGTGCTATACGGTATGCAAAATAACGGAATTTTCCAGGAGAGAAAAATTGATAATCATTCTGAATACTAGTTGCTTTCTACAACTAGCTGCTATTACTTTTTCGCGATTATTTATTGAGTAGCCTTAAAAACTCTAAGGAAGTTTTGAAGAGTTTTGTTGAATATTGAAATACCGAAATGTGATATCAACAATAGTCTAGATGAGTATTTTGGCCATTTGTCATCCTTGTTAGTATACTGGAAAGGAAATAAAGATCAGCTGACTCTACAGGTTGTCCAAGATGCAACTTTGGCAATCGATAGACCACTTCGGAATATTTCATACAGGAACTACAGTTTTCGATATACGGGGTGTTGTTCAAGAAATCTCATTATGAATTGTTAAAACAATGCCTTCTAGAGAATGAACTCATAAGTGTATAATGTCTATTCAAGGGACGCACTCTTATGACCTTACTTCGAGACTTTTCACATTATCGACCAGTTATTTCTTTCTGAAGTTATGTTCAATGATCAGATCATCGAACGCTAGTATGTTATTCTGTCATTCACTAACTTTTTTGTGTTGAAAACGTGATCAATTCATGATGGATAATAGTCAGTATAGCTGCAGGAACAGCGGAAACGGTTTGATTTTTTCAGCATCAATTTCTCCGAACTTTCCACTTAAGATTCAATTAGGTCAGTTTAGAAGATATATGGAGCAGAGTAACATGAATGAATTTTCCGAAAATCTTCTTATTTTCAACCAGGAATAGCACCAAAATATGCCCGTCCCTTTCAAAGGAATCATAATCAGTGACTACTTTTTTGTCAGATTATCCTTACACCAACTCCTACGAATTATGGGAGATGAAGATATGTATGAAGGTGATATTTAGATGATGAAAACCAAGCCAATCGTCTGGAACTACATGCTGAATGTGACTTTGGACCAGCACAGTACATTGCTACTCCTGACTATCTATTTACTCGGATTCAATTGGTTGAGGATGTATGTCTCATCCAGAAAAAAAAAGTTCAGAAAGCCGGAAACGTCAAAGCAGGAATATATTTCGCAAAAATCTCTAGAGATCTCCAAAGATATTAGTGTAGAGAAGAAGTCTCCCGATGTCACGACAGTTGAAATTTTCAAGAATTAGTTTTCACAAATTTAAATTATAACCTTTCGCTACCTTTGGAGTTCTGATATCATGAGGAACAGATAAACGACTGGTCATCAGATAATGATGTATCCAGAATTATCCCAGAAAGTATTTGTAAGCACTAACATCTGTTCTGAAAACGATGAACGGTTACACCCAAAATATTGTTTCATTTCATTCCATTTATGCAATGATTTTGTTATTGTTATTTTATGTTCTCAGGTGTAAAATGTCCCTTCTGAAGAACACTAAAATCTATTCTTCCTAATGAATGTTGGTTTATTTTCCAATAAAAAGTATTTTATCTATCACACAATCAATTTTCTTACGAAGTAAAAACTTGAGTACAATTGTTGCTGAACTTTGTACACGAATGAGTTTCGATGAAAAATGTGGTGGCGATAATTTCATAACTATAGGGAAGAAATTATAAAACGGAGTGAACGCATTTGTGATCGATTCGATATTCAATAATATATTATACGAGAACTAAGATTGCATATCTGATTTATAATGACTCTATATTCCATATAATTTCACATTTTTCAGAATGAGATGTCCGAAAAAAGATACGAGATTATTTCTTGCAACTTGGCAGAGTATGAATAACAAATAGTTCTGTGGCTTGGGAAAACTTTCTGGAGATTTACCTTTTAAATAATGTATGTACTTTGCTCCAAAGTTGCAATCCATCCAGTTCCTACCTACTTTAGAGCATCAAGTATTCATTGTTTCTGGAATTTTTATACGTTGATATAGGTTATACCACAACCTACAATTTCGTGGATTGAACTCGATTTCCAATTGATTCGCATCCCTACGGTAGCAATGCAGAGTTGAGATACTATTTCAAAAAAATGTGAAAACTTCACAAACGATTAGATTTCCACAAAATTCTCAAACACATGACTTGTTTTGCTAACACAGTAGCTTCGTCAGGTGATATATTGGTACGATGAACTAAACTAACATTGGCTTGCTTATACCATATCCTACTTTCCCAGCCTGAAGAATCAGTTAACTGTGGTCAGGTTCGATAAACCTCCAATTTCGGAAATCAGGCTTAATATCTACATTAAAGGAAGGGTTGATATCAAATACATTTTATTACTTACTAAGGAAACGAATTGAACAGTGGTCTGATGTCTAATTGATCGTTAAGTAGAATGTCGGAATTTTTGAGTTTCTTGATTTCAAATGATTCAAAATGATTGAGTTCCATTTCTTTATTTTCTACGTGTAGAATTTCGAAATTATCATCAAAACTATGGTATTCTTCTAATATATGGTTGGCGTATGTCGAATTTGTTTTCTCTTTCAAACAATTCGTCTTATGTTCACGAATGCGCTGATTGAACGTACGACCTATCTGACCGATATATTCCTTCCACAGTTGATGAGTTTGCGTATACCCCTCATTTTTTGAATTCAGAAGTTTTGTCTTCATTATTCTTGATAAACCTTCCCAGCGTGTTATTAGTTCTATAAGCTACTTTAAAGTCATGTTCATGTAGAAATGAAGCTAATTTTTCAGTTGATGATCCAAAATAGTTCAAAGTTCTTCAATTTCGATTATTAGGAAGATGAACTTCTTGAATAGCTTTATTATGAAGTTATTCAGAAAGGATACTGTCTATCAAATCAACGTTGTATCCGTTGTTGACTGCAATCTGTTTTATGATATTGAGTTCTTTATTGAAATTTACTTCCGAAAGAGGAACATTCACTAGCCTGTGTATCATATACATATATGACACAATTTTATGTTGATAAGGTTGTGTTGAATTATTCTGAATGGTGATATCAGTGTGAAAAGGTTCATGTAAAATTGAAAAATCATGTTTTTCATTAATTTGACTTATTGTCAAATCTGAGAAATCGAATTCATCGAGTAACGGCCAAGTCAATTCAAAAAATATTTCAAAAAACTTTTTAGGGTTCGTTTTTGATCTTAAATCTTCAACGCGAAGCAAACTCTGCCAAACCAAGTGCACATTCAATTTTAGCTTGATATTCCGGATAAATACGAGTGTGAAAAATATATTTTTTCTGGAACAACAACAGAAATAAATCACTCACTGAATTCTGAGTCTTGGAAATCGTAGGCGGCAATCACTGCCACCAACGTGGCCAATAAGGCACCTTCAGCGAATATTTTCATTGCGAAGCGCGTTGGAACACTGAAGATCAGATAACCAGCCACCATTTATATATCAAACATATTGCCATAAACTGTTGTGGTTCATGGAGCTTCGCTTTACCTGTTTAGTCGGCCGCCAGATATGTGGGGAAGAGTGGAGCATCAAGAAAAAGATCAACGATTTTTTTTCACTTGATTATTCAGGATTTTCTCTTCTCGCTTCTACAAAATGAAAATATGAGTATCATTTCGATAGACAGTGTGTGCGATTTCAACCCGCAACACCCTTTTAATTCGGAACTCGGAACGGAATTTGAAGTATTCAGATTTTCAAGGCCTACTTTTGTTTGTTGAAGAGGTCAAAATTGCAAAAACGACTATAAGTCAATTTTTTTTCGAATAAGTGACTAGCCTATTTCATTCAGGCATAGCTAAAATACCCCTATACGAAATTTGAACGCAAAATCTCATACAGGGTGTTAGTTATTCAATGGCAAATTTTGATATTTTAGATTTTTCGATTCACGCTGTATCAAAATTTGAGGAGTTGGTATGACCGGTGTAGTAGTCATTCAATAGAGGAACACATCGAATACATGGGTACGAAGTGTCATTGCTGTAACTTCTACAGGAAGATCTGAATTGAATGTTCTTTAATGGGTGAGAAATCGTGTATTCTCAACATATTATTTTCTCTACTTCGTTTCCGAGAGTATTTCGAAAGATTTTTATGTCGATGTAATTCTCACTGACAGAGCTCTAAAAATGAAAAGTGCTGAATAGATTTTCTCTATTCTGGAAAATTATTTGGGAAAAATATTCGATTATCAACTTGAAATAACTAGTGTCATCAATTATTTCGATACAGAGGTTTAATTCCTGTTATAGGTTCCGGATAATAACAGCGATTATACTCTTTAATTATAGTAATACACATTGATGAATGACCGTAATTCGTTCAGGATGTAGCCATTATGTCATGCTTCATTAAATTATCTAGTAACTGTTATTGGGTCGTCATAGCAAAATGAATTGAATTGCCTTTATAAGACAGCTAGGCTGTCCCCTATTCAATTCAATTATTTAATGAAGGTTATTCAATTCTTGATAACCGCTATTCGATTTTTTCTCAGTGTGATTATACCTATATGGATACCAGTACTTTCGATTTTTCGAGAGTATGTATATTATTCTTACACTTTCATATACATTTGACCAATTCCGTGTAAGAGGTAAGCCAGAAGTGACACTTTTTTTTTTACTATGATCCTTACCACTCCTTAGCAAAAATTTGGCTATAAGATTTGAATTCTAAAATATAGAATATTTCATTGATTTGTCGACCCTATAATATTCAAAATGGAAATTCACACAAGCCACTGGCTCTTTGTTTCCAATGGGCTTATATCAGAAAAAAAAAATATTTTATAATTCGATAGAACTCACCCAAACTAGCTCACTACCGTAAACCGTTTCTTTCTGTGAGCTCCCTACGTTTTATAAAAAATTATTGAAATCCCCGATTTTTCGGACTACTGAATGATGTGACGTCAAAACCCTAATACTGAAACAAGACTATTCCAGACAGAGATGAATGATACATGATTTCTGACAGAGTGAATTAGCGCGAGATCACAGTTGAGAGAATTAATATATCAGTTGCCTTAGTCTCCGTCGGGCGTTTGGTATTTTCTTTTAACTATGGCGAGATAGGGTTCCTTCGTCATAAAAGGGTCCGTTTTCAGAAGGTACTATTATTTATGTCCAAAAATAAAACGTTCCAGTTAATTTTTCGATCGAATTATGTCGTCAATCATTATTTATGTATAAAAGGATCATTATAAACATGGATTGAGTTGAAAGTTCTACTGAGGTGTACACGCCCATTTCAGCCAACAACAATGATCAGTAAAATAACTTTGTGATGATACATAGAACTTTAGAAATGCGGTAGTAATAAAGCTGTGATCAGCAATCTGCGTCTCCATCGTTTCAATTTAACTACCTCATATTATTGGATTATCTGATATATCATTATAATCAATATCACTATTGAATTATGAGATCTCGTGGAGAAGAGAAGTAAGAGAATGCTAAGCGGAGCAAGTACTACTTTGCTTGATTACTTATTCCAGAACAAGTTTTCTAGGTGATGTTTTCGTATTCCGAACGGTTCTTCCAAAAGTAGTTTCATATCAACAAATCTTATATTATCTGCACAAGATCAATAAGGTCAACGAACTGTTTAATTTGACGCATGATCCAACAGACATTTCGAGCAGGTTTTTTTCATTTCCATTCGAGTTCGAAGAATTCACAATTATTATATTGTCAACATTGTTGAATAAATATCGGTAGATTGTGTGCCGAGCACCAAAGTTTGATGCCATCATCATTATAATGAAAAACAAACTATACCAAGTGTACCAGGCTATCAGGTACAAGGCGTTGATGTAAATGAACATTCCTACTGAACAACCCTGTACTATTTCGTACTATATTCAGTTCAAAAACATTGAATGTTTGTATTTCGGCAAATAGGTTGCCCTCTGGAAGTGAAACAGAAGAAAACCCTCGAGAATTCCTGTATTTGGAACGGAAACTTTTTTGAAATACAAAAACCAGTCCTACTAGGAGTCGAATTCAGCTGTTGAAAATATTGTTTACTTGATACCTATAATTTCAGAAAAACATTATACTTTCTGGAAGCGGAATAAAACGAATATATCAACAGCTGCCTTTGCAAATACTTTACACCGGATAGTATATTCAAATTTGAACAGTCAATAAGAAATCGAAATTTCGTTCTTGACAGTTTTTCAATAAGAACTGATATACTATAGGTGGTCGTAAGAACTGTGCATGCAAATTTAGGAATTTGTTGATGCAATTTTCTTCTACAAATTGGTTCATTTCAGTTTCACCATTCAGGACAACAACATCAACTTCTGTTCACATACCACAATTCGCCATGAATAATTTTCATGTTGAAAACGGAAACAGATATTTCTTCAACCATTTGTTTCCACTGACTAAGTGGAATCTATGAATATATTGAAATAATACTCATATTCTTACTTGTGATAACGAGCAGATGGATTCCAAAGGAAATTCAGAGAATTCAATATATGTATTAAGATTGGTATACCCTTGTTGATGGGATCCGTGTATTTGAGCATACAAATTCTCTACTGGAGTCGTTTCTCTCTAAATACACTCAAGATTTCCTACTTTGCCACAGCCTCCCATGTTGTACTTTCCTAATTAGTTGAGAAACTTTGTTAATTTTAGTCTTGTCATGTCAACACAAACGGTGCCGTTGAATCTGACCAGTGAAGGGCTCATATTCCCTTCCGTTTTGATATATTCTCAGCTTGGATAATATTTCTTCAGATGAAAACAGAGAGCTCAAAGTCATTTCCACACGATGTTTATAAAATGAACAACAATGGTAGATTTCGGAGTTGAAACAACTACTTTCCTAGCTAATGCCACGCAGAATATTGAATCGTATCTCTCAAGTCCGAATAACCTGAAATAATTGTTCTTCCAGCGTTCCATCGCGTACGTCTCATGAAATGTCCGAGCAAGAATGTCCATGGAATGTCTTAGCTGGTACATCATTTCAAATTTCCTTGAAATGGCGTCCTTCAGACGTGGTTCATATTGTAGAATGTCCATACAAGGACGTCATTATTATGTCCCTGATGAGATATAATTCAATTTCAAACGTTCGGAAATCCGTCGGATGTGCCAAGTGGTACTTTTTATGGCATGACTTCTTATCTCATATAATTTTTCTTCTAGAACAACCATTAAAAATCCCAGACGATACATTCCTTCAAATATTTCAGAACGGACGCCTCTAGTATTTTCAGAATCGTATAACATTTGGAATGACCCTGAGGAACATTCGTCGGATGTCTCTAATGGTACATGAACTGTTATGACCAAAGGAACTCCTATAGATAATCCATATGTTCATCTATAAGTAATGAGTACAAGACTATTCTTCAGGAAATATAATTTCCTGAGATGTCATGAGTACAACGTCATTTAGACGTCCCACGGACGATCCGGAATGTATTCTATGAAGTACATTCATCAGGACTTCAGATAGATATCCTATATAAATTTCCTTCACGTAACCGAATGATCATTTTATTTTACAATATCCTAGAAATAACGTCCTTGGAACGTCCCAGTCGTTAACTCACACCTTGCCGATGATCGACTGCTCCTAGGCTATAAATACTTTCCGTCAACGTCCTAAACGCAAGTCCATTGGACATCCTTGGGAACTTGCTTCAGGATATATTGGGGACCTTCTACGGACCATCAACTGAACTGGATGTCCTCATCAGCAATGCAAGATTCGGTCCTATAGGTAGACCGAAATCATTTCAAATTCAAGAATGATTCGAGCGTTTCTGGGACATCATATGGACATTCCAGAGGAAGTCCTATCGAAAGTCCAGAGACGTCCTATGATTATTCTAGAAGACGTCTCATGGAATTTTCAGAGTACGTTCTAGAGACATTGTAGAGGACGTTTCATAGGATTTTGGTGAGAAGTCGGAACATTTGTACTATAGATGTCCGCGGTACCAAGAATGCATGTCCTATAGCCGTCTCTAATGCCCCAGCGGGATGTCCTATGGATATTCATGTGAACTCAGTGTGCTATTTGTGATATTTGATGAGTGGAGGTATGCTATAGATTTGACCTTTCAATAACAGCAGTACTTCTCGAGTGGGGTCATTCTCGTTCCATTTGTCTAGACTCATAGCTTCTCCTGTTTGGTTCTAAAAATAGTGTGTTATCGCTCATTCTTTGGCGGGGGAATCAGAAGGTTTTGTTTCAACAGTCTCAGACTGATTCAGAATCAGATGTACTCTAAGCACATATGGTGACTGTCTAAGTCCAGACTTTATAATGATCTTGTTCTCAAGAAATTCACAGTCATTTTCATACATATTCTAAACTAATGGATCTAGCGACTCTTCTTCGGAATATATGAGACAAAAAATACATTTTATGGCAAGTATACTCCTCACACTCCAGTTAGCCTCTATTACCGGTGCCTCATTATTCTCTAATTACTCAACGGAAAAGTTGTGGAAGGGCGACTAGAAGCTTTTAGCTTCAGTAGGGTATAAAATGAAAATTGGAAGTTTTATTAAAAGTGTTCAAAGTATGGCACGAGAGGATATGATAAAAAGGATGCACTCAAGTGGTGAAATCGGGTCAGGTTCTATGGACACTAAATGTGATATTTTTGCGATATGGAAAGGACATCAGTGTTTTGTTGATGGTCCGAAAAAACATAATGGGAGCCAAGTTTCGGACAGCTGTCGACAATATTTCCGCTCGAGTAATAAAAAGGATATTTCGGAGTTCATATTCCAGAGCTAGGTGTACAGGGTGATTGAAATAACAGTGAATGTAAGGGAATCTCGGAAACGGGATTTAAAAAATACAAGCTTTCTCAGGATATTGAATTGCTTAGAGAGGGAATATACCGATTTCATTGATTGACATCCAGAAACAGAAAATGGGAGCAAGAATGAGTGACGCACTAAAAATAACGATCGACAATGAATGGATTGGAAGATGGACTGCCTCTGACTCATTTCTGGATAAAATTAACAGGAAAATAAAACAAGTTCCTATAATAAGAGATGAGGAAGGGAGGAGGGGCTTAAACGCTTACAGATTGGGATTAATTACACATCAGCACTACATACATTCCAAGATTAAATGTAGTTGGGAGTTTATATAACGATGAAGGCAATTTCTTTTTAGAAGATTTGCAATTCAAAAACGGTCCTCGATCACCATTCCTTATTAGAAACTATGATTGCGTTGAGGCGAAGATCAGCGATTGGAAGAGGGTCTGATGATTCCTTATTGTCTCGTCAGAATATCGAACTCTTCACGGAGAAAAAAAATCACTAACCCTAAGAGAATATTTAATAGTGGCAAGTAAAAACTTGTATACTATATGGGACAAGGAAACAATTTAATAACCACAAGAATATTTAAAATACCTCCATGGTTCTCTGAAAAATGATAAAACCTTGGTAATGAGACAAAAACACATGCATTCAAAACATTTCATTATATAGGTATGATGAATCCAGGAAATACAAAAGAGGTAAGGCTGACGACAAATATTAAGATACTATAGATACCGCGTATATCAGCATCATGCACCGAGAAAAACTGTACTCTCACTCACTGCACTGCACTCTGGTTCACTATCTTTTTCCTTCCAGCATTGGAGATGAATCAACTTTCATACTTTCTAAACGTCACTTCCTTCCACTTCGAGTATCATAGGAAGTGGAAAAAAATCCTGTATACATGTAGAAACAATTATGTACTGTTCTAGAAGAGTTTTGTATTTCATTATCTCCTTCAAGAGAACAGATCAAGAACTCAACACCCCACAGCTCAGAGCGCGGCACACAAACAGAAAATTCTCATACGAATATGATATAGTAGTTGTTCGAAAGGGCACTTGCATGACTTTTGGAATTTCAATGTTACTAGCGGGAACGCAAGTATACTAACTTCACGAATGCTAAGATCGAAATGACGACGTGGACTCGTGGACACTGGACAGTGATCTCGTTGGGCGTGGGTACTCTAATAATATCGGAGATGTCCGAACGGAAAAGAGATCTATAACTACAGGTGAGCTGTCACCTGCAACAATCGACTTGATAGATTGTCAGAAAAATAATTCAATAATAGTGAGTATTCGTTGACCTAGCACTAGTTTAGTGTTCACTTAGAATTAGCGAACTCTAAGTACATATCGACTTGGTTGATACCAACAAGTGTTCCGATAACTTACAGCAGAAACTTCGTTCCAGAAATATAGTTTTGCCTACTGCAAGTACCATATTTTCCTACCGTTGGTGAAAATGTTCTTGTCACAATCGACTTTTTTTCAAGAAAACAATTTACTTGGCCGAGTTTTCTCAGTGTTCTTTTTTTATCATCTTCAACATTTCTGGTACTAAATCTCCTCGGTTTCAGAATTACCCCTAGACAGGTGACAGGTCCCAAGTATGCAAAATTGCTCATAAACTCAGTGATTGAAAAAATAAATATCCCAGGAGGCGAAGCCTACCTACATCCTGAAAACATGTTCGAACTTCATGGTGTGTATGCGGTTTCGTATATCATTTAATTTAGTTAAATATAGAGCACTATCCTGAATTGTTTCGGCATCAGTTTCCATAGCAATTACATTTATTTTCGTGCAATAAATAACGAATCAAAGGCCACATAGCTGCCGTGCTTGTGACAATATTGGTTCTGCAACTGGCTACGCGGCCACCGAATGTCACTCAACTGATTATCATACAAACAATGTGCCACGGCCTGGCAAACGAGCTGCTCGTATAATGCATTGCCTCTGACATGGGTATTGTCTATGCTCTTCTGAATTCAGCTTTCTGATGCAACGCCATCTGCGTATAGATCTTATATGCACGCACAACGTCCCCTGAGCCATGAAGCACTAGAGTGAGTCTGGAAAGTTGAATCCACTATCTGTAGAAGCAGATACTTTCGCCGTACAATACAATACGAATCAATACAGTACGTTCATTTTTCATTGGACATTGTTAAATGTATAGGAATCGTCAGATTGAAGGCTTAAAACTAGACAGTTTGAGACAGAGACAAATAATAATATTTCGATATTACAGACACAGAGACAAAAACACTAGGGTGCCGAAAAATATTCTTCCAAAGTTTAGGGATTCATTTCCAGAAGGGATTGCTTCAAGTTTGTTTTGAAATGACTGAGTTTTTATGAAATTTTCCAATCGACTGGGAAGTTCATTGAGAACTTTGAGTCCAAAGTAATTGGGAGAGTTGAGTGTAATCTCATATTTACACATTGGAATGTTATAATTGTCACATTGTCTTGTATTTTCACTATGTATATTCCTATCAGTAATGAATTTTTCTTTGTTCAAAAATATATAAACCATCATGAACACATAATTCAAATACGGAAACACCAATGAGAGTTTAAATTTTAATGCTATTGATATTATTTCGGCAAGATTGTCGACTAGGTATGCCCGCTATTATTCTTATAGTTCTCTTCTGTACAAAAAAAACATCCAGTGATAAAGTGGAGTTACCCCAAAAATGTATACCATAACGGATTCGTGAGGAAACTTGAGCATGATAGAGCAGCAACATCTGTTCTTCTGTGAGTATTTTTTTTTAGACTCCGAAACATATGACAGAGACATAACATTGAAGAGAAGTGAGTTAACACTACACCAAGACATCGCTGTATCCATAACGTTGTGGCATTGTTCCGATAGATAATCGTTATTATTGTCTGATATGAGTATAGTAGTATCATCAGCATAAATTACATATAATGCGAATTATTGGTTAGACAATCCAGTTCGTTGATATAGCATAGAAACGAAATAGGTTCGAAAACAGATGCCTGAGGGACTCCTACACCTACAGCTTGCTAGTCAGAATTTACACTACGATAAGAAGTTTCTTCTTTAAAGTTTATTGATACATCTAAAGCTACTCATCGTATTCCGTAAGTATACAATTTGGTTAATAGGATGTCGGTTGAAGGCAGTGAAATGCCTTGCTAAGATCGCAGAAGATCCCAACAGGAAATTCTCCTGCTTCGATTGATTCAATAGCTTTCTCATAAAATGATAAAGTAGCGCTATCAATAGAATTATTTGTGAAAAATCCATGTTGAATTTCTGAAAATAACTTATTAATTTCAAAGAATTTCAGAAACCGTTCAAGAAAGGAATATTTGAAGACTTTTGAAAAACACGAGGGTATAGTGATAGGTCGATAGTTTCTCATTAGTGAAGCATTCGACTTTTTGTGAATGGGTACAACTTTTCCCATCTCAAGTTTCATTGGAAAATCACCCAAGATAAAAGAATAATTCACCAAGTGAGTTAATGGTTCAATTATGGATACGAGGCATTTCTTCATTCCAATAGTATGAAAAATACTACGGAAATCTGAATAAGAGATTGTGAATAGGTGAGTGTAGTGTGAAGCACGATATTTCATGTTTATGATGTGCTTCATTTCTTGATTTTGATGTGTTCGATATTTGGATCCCGTTTAGTTGTAGGTTGGACCTATTAGTGTCCCGAAGGCATTTGAAAACTTTGTATTCTATCGATCAGCACCTGATGTGCTGATTACTATCTTGAGTAAAATTATTGAAAAATCGATTTTCACAATTTAATAATGAAATAAGGTTCCACCCCTAAGGTACCATGTGAGTGGGGCAAATACCACTCCTCCACTGCGACCTCAGATGGATCTATTGTGGCTCACCCTAGAGGTCACAGTTCACTGTACAATCCACTTCGTTCTACAAAGTCCATGGTTGATTGAGGTGAGATTTGTCTAAAATCAGTAGGTTCAAAATTGGTGGATCCAAATTAATCGAACCTAAGTCTCTCTAAGCATGAACATATCATGTGTTCAGCCATTTCGTCCTCTCAGGTGGTATCTCAGACGACAGTGTCCCGTAAGCAGTCCTGTCAGAACTCGCAGATTATCCCTGGTCCCTTCTGCTTGGTTTTTCCTTTCGATGGTTCAGGCAGGAACGCCTTCGAATAGGTTGATCCTGGTAATTCAGACCATTACGTGAGTCTTCTACTCTCCGCCCACTCCGAGATACTTGTTTTAGCTACATTTGCGGATACCCAAAATAATGGTTCAGGTTCTATGAATACAGATTCGGTTTCCTGTTTAGCGAGGATGTCAGCTTTCTTGTTGTCCTCTATCTCCTGATGATTCAATACGGTTCCATGCAAGCTTGGAATTCATCTTGCTGGAGCCAGTGCTTCAGACGCAGTCAAACTGTTCGATATAATACTGATGGTTTTGAGTACTACAGCCTGTCGAACTATGAGATTCGATGGCCCAGTAAGAAACTCAACATGTGGATTTCTAATGCATCGCATCTGCATGCTATTGATATGGGGTACAGCATAGTCTGCAGCTTGGGTCGCCATTGTACAGGTCCATTCTGGTGAGGTGCTCCTTAACTGGCGCATGACAAGTCATCAGTTCTGTGACAGTTCTCATCTGTTCAAGTTTAGCAGGTCTGCATTGCTTGGTTCCATGTTACCAGTACCTTCCTATCCTTCTCATTATCCTAATGGATATAAATCCCAATGTATTATCACTGGACAAATTTTATCGCAACATCTTTCCCGACTCGAATTCGAATCGAGAGATTTGTTTGTGGAACACATCCACCTCTTCTGGAATCTTTCAATTGATTCAATAAATGATAGATGGCAATGTGAAATACCATTCATCAATTCTCTTATTAAGAGTGAATTACTGGAGATGAATTCAATTCCGTCAAGAAATGTTCTCTCGCCTTCCTCATTCATTAAGAGCTTCTCCTCTTTCCTTCATTTCCTGTGATATCTGTTGAAATATAGAGTAGAGACTATTGTGTCGAGAGATTTTCGGTGGTGATGCAAATGTCATATAATGTACGTAACATCATTCCATCACAAAGCAGAATGCTAATACCTTCACAAAAAGCGTTAGGGCTGCCATAACAGAATTGAATGAAATGCATATTCCCACCACAAAGCCACTGCAATGGATGCTGATAGAAAAAAAAAAAGTACATATTGTAGGGATTTGAGAATGTGTTTTTTTCATCTCTTGAAATTTTCACTTCGTTCGTCGGAAAACAATATTCACATTGGGAAATTAATTCGTAAAATAATGAAGTGGACTACTCAATGGTTTTTCCTAATATTTTTGACACGTTGTACCAGAATGACTTGATTATAAAACCAGATGTTGAATAGTTTACAGCGAAGAAGATACTGAAGAAATAGGTTATGAATGGAATCAATCATGCAAGTACCTCCAACAAAATAGACATTGTGGATTTTCTTTATTGTGATGACATATTGTTTGGACAAAATGTCTGCTCGTTTACTAATGAGATAATCAGGATTCAAGAAGATAAATTGAAATGATAAATTTTAATGCAATTATCAATGGGTATGTATCTGTCCATCAAATCATTATAATTTTTATAGCTAAACCTCTACCGGAAATAATCTTTGTATATTCAACCTTGATTAATTCGTATCAGAATCGATTTTGGGAATTCTAGAGCAAATTTCAATCGAACTCCAAAGGAATTGTTCGATGTTTGTCATCCATCCGAAAAGGTCGTCTCGAAACAAGCAAGGCAAAAAATGCAGGGCTGGATAGTACGAGAATTTTTTTCTTTTTTTCTGTTCGAATCTCGATTGTGCACAATTGCTTTTTGGATTGATGCCCAGTAAAGATAATTGAAGTTTTGCGATTCATAGCAATGCTGATTGCCAATTACTATCATAGAGGTGTACGTTTGTAAAGTTAAAGAAAAAAAATCACTATTCGAAATTAGAGGATTATTTTATTTCGACTGAAAGTCATGACGTAGATATATGACCTACTTGAAATAAGCAAGTAATACTCTATAATCTAATGCAGATGGTTTGTATTATTTGCATGAGGAGGAGAAATTTCAACCATAAACTGTGTTAGCTTACTTTTAATCAGTTGATAGTTCAAAACGATTCCGACAGGGAGATCGAGTAATAAATAAATCTATAACAGATTCAGCTTGATTTGTTGAATTTTTCAGAAAACATTAGGTTGTTGTTTCGCTCTGGATTTTTAGTTATTTATCGCATTCGACGAGCTGTTTTCAGGAATTCAATGAAACGAACGATTCCCAATGAATATTCAATAGTTGCCATCGCGCCATCCATTGCCAAATTGACTGATAACATGATCGTCCACTGAGAAAATGAAGCAAAGTTTTTCGAGGAAATGACCCAAGGTTTTTTCCTGATTATGAAAGCTTTGCTTCGAAGGTTGACTATGACAACAAGATGTGAACTGGCTGATTTCAAATATTGAAGTATGAAGGGCGAGGAATGTGTGCATTTCAAATATAAATAATAACAATTTATTGAATAATGAAAATAGTGTAAAATGAGAAGTGAAGGAAACAAACCACTAACACTAACAAGTTATGTGAATGAAATAGCGTGACTTCATGAGACAACCAATATAATTCTGACCTCAAATTTGGTAAAGAATCATAGGTACGTAATTTATGATGACTGAACAGACTCAAGAAAATTGACGGTATTATGAGGGAGATACAAAAAAATACATTTTCTTTATCTCTTGGAGCCACGATAGAGAATTCTGAGAACATAAGGAGGATTAGAAGAGGAGGTAGTAGGTTGGGATTTGGCTTTGAACTATTGGAGGTTATAAGTTCTTATGAATATAACCATTGGCGAAGAGTTAAAAAGCTTTGTCGTATGACTCGAAATTGAAGAAAACTACTAACAGTCAGAAAAAATGGTGATGAACTACTAATTTGGTTCAAATTGAATTTTGAATAAAATAACATACAAAAGAATGGTTCCTGGCCTGACCACTGGGCAGGTAACTTTGTTATTCCGATTCTGCAGTACGTTGGTGCTTCAACAATATCTCATGGTTATTTTGAGAAATGTTTATCTGTTATCTGTTTGAGAGTAATAATGAACAAATTCAAGTCATTGTTCATTGAAGACATTACAAGCCGAGTGGATCATTGATGGACCCTTGAATTATATGCTAAGGCAAAACGTTTAGATATCATTATTTATTTAATTACATGATATACTATAAGTTGTGCAACATATCGGGCTTTGGAATAAATCCAGAAAGATTCCAAATGCCAACAATTTCGGAAGAAGATTATAGCTAAATATATTTGATGCCTCCAGTCTCAAAAATACATCTAACCCTAATGTATCCATATTGTATATAAAATTTCGAATTGATACTTATATTTATAAACGATGAATTTGTTTGGAATACGAAGTGATAAGAGGAAATTTATATCAAATGATGACGCATTGAATTCCGAATTGATTGAGAAGAATACAAACTTAGGAATCATCATTTATGAATTCTTCATGAGTCTCGCAACCACTCAACATTTTAATGATATATTCTTGGTAATTGAAGCTTGAACTGATATCACCCCACTAGGGGTGAGTCTTCGAAATCCAATCTTGACCCTCATAATCCAGGATAGAGTCCGTGATTTCTGTCAACAATCCCTGAATCTGACAAAATCCCATCTCTGACATCCAGATACCCAAACAAACACTGGATATTGGTCAGCGGACTGCTAACAATATATCCTTGATTACGTTGGAAATATGGAGGTTGATTGCGTAATAAGAGTGGATATTATTTTTGATGCGACCTATACGGGCCTACTAAAAAAACAGTAGGGTGACAGTAGTTGGCTTAGTCGAATGTTTCCATATGGTCTGGCAAAAGTCGAGACTTATTGCATATCTCGATCATATCACAAATTTGCTTCGTTGAAATTCATGAAGGATCAACATGAACACATGTTGATGTTATCAACATTTCATATGTGCGATATTTTCTTCGTATGATTTTAAACGAATCAGAACGTTTGATTATTGAATTGAGCTACTTTGTTTGATTTCAAATATACGTGGATATATACAGGGTGTCCCGAAGTTAGCCACCCAAACTTCACCAGCGGTTTCTTCGACCACAAATAGGAAGGAAGTTAAGGGAGCTACGGCTCCCTGAAAGGAGGTCCTGAAGATGTTATTTCTTGAATATTACCGAAACGTGCCCAATGCGGTGAACATAAAATTATTTCAAAGTTTCATTCAAAGTGTATAATACAGAGTGGGACTACATTTAATATCAATCAAACTCTTTCGTATGCATATTTTCGACAATGTAATCTCAGATTATGAAAATCCACAACGTTTTACAGAAAAAAGGAGCTCTTGTTCCGCATCGATAGTATTGGTGGTAACGATCGATCAGATGTATTATCTTCGAATGAAATCGATTTAAAAATATTGATGCACTCGCATCTTATGCATAACGTCGCCAATTTTCGAATCATAGTGGCTATAAAAAATCAAGTACTTTCTTTTTACCAAACAATCTCATGAAAGCGCAGGAAATAAAAAAAAGATGATATAAAGCTACTTCAATTCTTGTGCATTTTTTTCCATTTCCACTACGCCTCATTGCAATGTTATGCATAATATCTGAGATGTAATAATATTTTTTAATAGCTTTCACTCTATAATAATACATCTGATCTTCACGGAACAGGAGTACTTTTGTCTTGTAAAGAGGTGTGCAATTTCATAATCCGAGATTAAATTGTCGAAAAATATACATACAAAAAATTTTCAGCAATATTCAATGTATTCCCATCCTGTATTCTACACTCCTGATTACAATCTTGAAATGATTAAACTGTTTTCACTCGATAATAATACATCTGATCGTCACGGAACAAGAAAAATTTCATAATCCGGGATTAACTTGTCGGAAAATATGCATTCAAACAATTTTGAGCAATATTCATTGTAGTCTCACCCTGTATTATACACTCCTGATTGAAATTTTGGAATGATTTCATTCTCACTGCATTGGGCATGGAAAGTATAGTTCTTGTACCAAATTGCATCTTTTCATCATATGGAGTTTCGGAAATACTCAAGAAATATCATCTTCAGGGCCGTAGCTCCCACCATTTCCATAGTAACCAATGACTCATATTGTTACATACAAGCAGAGGATATCTTGAAATTGTGACGTTTAGAACTACTCAAAGAATAATCACATCGGATAAAATTTGAACTTCAAAATATCAAGGTTATACATCTCAAACTTCCTGCACAATTACAAATCATCTCATTTTAATCTAATCTCCTATAACTGAATTCAATATGACTTGAAATCATGAACATTTTCATGAAAACATTGTCTATTTCCAAGAATCTGTTCAGTCTCCTTTATAACATAATTTGATCGACCTATAGCGAGCTGAATACAAATTGAGAAATATAAATTCAGCAACACGCGCCGGCTCACCAATAATAACTAGGTAAAAATCATCCTATAGGACTCGTTTGAAGAGTCCTAATTACCTAATTAATTATGACTGATAATTGAATCCAACTCGACGTCGTTTTAATTGGCCGCCCCAGCTTTATCGTTGGCTCGCTATGGAATAGGATGCGCTGGTTCAGCTGAAGGATTATAATTCGATTCCAGATTCGTTCTGTCTGTGAGAAAATCTTGTAGGCTTTGACATTGGTATCGATCTTTTAACGAAACTGATGTAATCTAGATGATTCAACATATGACAGTATTTCTGAAATGATTTGGTTACATTCATTTGATGAAAGAAGAAGAGGAAGAAAGTCTTTATTGTACTAAAAACCAGAAGTTTTTGTTGACGAAGCATGTGTATGATGAGCTATAACTATAAAATCATGTGCAATATGCACATATATAAGGAACAAAACATTTGACTAATATTAAAACTATAAAATCATGTGAAATATGCACATATATAAGGAACAAAACATTTGAGTAGAACATACAGTGTCATTCATAAAGCCGGCATCATATGGGAAAAACTTTTATTGATGACTTATCTTGAAATTCCAGTTGTACGTTGAGTTTTGCTTCAAAAAAGATGGAAAATGGCCCACTCAATCGGGGTCACGTGACTTTCGCTACATGTCAAAAGTGACATTTTTTCAAATTAATCGCTGAAAGTAGGCTTATTTTTTCGAATATCGATAAAGTTTACTTGAAAAAGTTGTTTCTATTTGAATATAACATATGTGACTCGGATTTTATCTTTCTATTACATTTATTAGATTTCGATATTTTTAAAAAAATTTCGAAATTTCTGTAATATTAAGAAAATTGTAAATGCGATGAAACTACTTCATACCAGTAGCTTCATTATGTTACTAACTTTTAATTACTAATTATCACTAATTATCGACAAAAATATGATTTTCTTCAGAAAATGATAATCTCCCCTTCAAAATTCTGTTATGTTTGATGCAAACATAACATAAGAATTCTGTTATGTTTGAGTCAAGCATTTAGAAACGAAATTCATTCAAATTTATTTTTTCAGTACTGAAGAGATCAGTTTGAATGAATTTCGTTTCTAAATGCTTGACGATATATCAACTTTGCATCAAACATAACAGAATTTGGAAGCGGGTATTATCATTTTCTGAAGAAAATCATATTTCTGTCCATAATCAGTGATAATAAGTAATTGAAAGTAAGTAGCATGAAAAAGCGCTACTGGTATATGAAGTAGTTTCGTGGAATTAACAATTCTTCAAATATTACAGAAATTTCGAAAAATTAAAAAAAAAAATCAAAATCAAAAAGTTGCAATAGAAAGATGAAAGTCGGAAAGCATGTGTAAAATTGAAATAGAAACAAATTTTTCAAGTAAACTTTTTCGATATTCGAACAAATAAGCCTACTTTCAGCGATTAATTTGAAAAAATGTCACATTTGACATGTTGCGAAAGTCACGTGACCCCGATTGAGTAGGCCATTTTCCATCTTCTTTGATGCAATACTTAACGTCCAACTCGAATTCCAAAATGAGACAATAATAAAAGTTTTTCCCATATGATGCCGACTTTATGAATGACACTGTATACTAGTAAAAGTTACACTATGAAAAGAAGATATTGAACACTTAAAAAACGAATCATTAAAACTGACAAGCTTGATTAAATGCGTCTTCATGAAATTCTTGCAAGGTATAATAGGCTATATTCAATAGTAGCTCTTCGACTGCCTCTCTATAAACTTATATGTGTTAACAATGAACGAATATGTAGAGGCAGGTGATTGAACTTTTTCTTTGGCATTATGAATATCAGATTTTTTCATTGATGTACTTCCAGGAATCAGTAGGGAAACCGTACAGTCATCATTCCTTGTGTTGTATACCGACATCGAATGAATGTTCGTGGTATATTTTTTGTGGATCATACATACACTCTCTAGAATGCAGGTCAATGTCAGTATTTTCTGTGCCACAAACGAGGGTTGACATGGTTCTCTGGATTCAGCTCTACTATAAGGTATCTTACCGCCCTCTTTTGTAAAATGAACACAGAGTTCATTGAAAATGGAGAACTATTCCCCAAAAAACAAACTCCATATCTCAAAATTGAGTCAATCAGGGCAAAAAAGACTGATCTTGCTGCAGTTGAATTCAATTCAGATGGGATGACTCTCACTGCAAAACAACCAGAAGATAATTTTCTGCATAAATTTTTATTGTGGATGTTGAATGAGAGACCGTCATCCACATAGAGTCCTAAAAACTTAGTCGATGATTAAGTAGCAATTCTTGAGTTTCCCAAAATCATATAATCAGGAGTGCACTCGAATGTGAAAATACATGTTTTAGAAATATTGAGTGATAATTTATTCGTCAGAGACATAGTTCATCAGTTCCTCATTATTCTCGCTATGCCAAAGTTTGTTGGTGTCATCAGCGAACATAGTGAACTTTTTCCTGATTTTAATACTTGCTAGGTCATTAATATACATTAAAAATGAGAGTGGTCCGAGCACAGACCCTTGTGGGACCCCACAATTCACTAATTGAAACTTGGACTTTTCTTTGTGAAGTGAGACTATTTGGGTACGTTGTGATAGGTATGATTGGAAACTGCTGCAACTGCGTCACCATCGTTGATGTTGATATATAGATCCTCCAATAAAGCGAACATAGCTTTGTATTTCCCGCTGTTCGAAAACCGAACTGGTAGGTGCTTACAGTGCGATCATGAAGCAGAAATGAGAACATTATCTTTTTGACTAGTTTTTCAACTAACTAAGCCAAAGTTGGTAATAGTGAAATTGGTCTTAGATTTGATACTATGTCTCATGCAAGACTAAACTTAGTCCTAACTAGAGAATATTGATGAACAATTGGCTTATTCGAGATATGGATTATGAATCAGACTTTGGATACAATGAATGTCTGATATTGAAGGATGAATATTTTTTCTCAATGCAATTCTTCTTCAAGAAAAAAGCCAACAGCTTGACAAAAAGTGTACCAATATACCACCGTATCGATATGACACTAGGGAAAAGAACAGGCGAAGCGAAGCAAAGAGAAATCGGTCTCCATATTTTATTCGAGGCCCGGAGAAATCCGGAGGCGTCATTTTCCGTAACTTTGAAACTTTCTCGTCACGTCCCATCGCGAAAGAAACTGAGAAGGACATCGAAGAATGAACGGTCAGCTGCCGGTGACATGTAGTCTACTCCGTTTAGGAAAAACAAAAGACTGTTTGTCTTTCACTGTCTCGAGTTTCATTCACACTGCGAACCCAGGAAAATAATATATCGGAGTAGACGGACGAAAGACCGGAGATAGGATTTTTTCTCGGGAGTCATCAGAAGATGCAATTATGATACGATTCTTGCCCCATCGTATCCACGATTCAGATATCACTTTTCACAAATTGAACAACAGATTTTCCGGCTTATAACTAAACAGCTCAACAGTAATAATAATAATAATTCATTAGCCCCAGATATGTTTGGAATACGTTTTAGGCTGTCATGTACAGAAAATATGAAACGATCATAATCTGAAATAAAACTGAGATACATATATGTGTATATAAAACGTTCACGAAATGTATAATATAAGACTTGACAATTTGAAAAAAAAAAAAAAAAAAAAAAAAAAAGGAATCACAGTGGAATCTCGTGAAAAGAGAGGTAAAGAAATTCATTATGTGAATAGAAGGTATTGTTCAGTAAAATTTTCACAATTGCTCACTGTAGCGTTTTTTGAAGTCGGTGGTAGGGTATACTCATGGATCTTTTGTTCCTAGTATCATCATCATTGTAGGATGAATTCTAAGATAAAGAGTTCTCATTTTCCTTTACAAACATGACACCGGAAGCCGGAGGTAAAGGTAGAATATTCAAGTTTTTAAATAACGGTTTGCAATGATCTTGGTAACCAGCGTTTCCCAATACTCTCACCACTTTTCTTGGAGTTTGACAATTTTCTCACTACCCAGGGAGTTTCCCCAAAATATAAGTGAATGGAAAAAAATGGCATAGAAGTTACTATAATAATATGTAAGTGCAGTTTCCACAGTAGGGAATTCCATTGGTTTTCTAATTTGGTGTACTACTTCATTCAATTTCATTGCTGTGTAATCGATGTGATCTTTCCAGTCCAATTTTGTAACAATGTGGATGCCTAATAATTTGACACTTCTTTGTTGTTCATGATTGAAGAAAAATATTTCATTGGTTTTTCCTGTATTGGGTTTCAAATTATTTGCTGGAAACTCGAACATTCCAAACCATCCACCACACATTCGATGTTCTGAGACCAAAGGACCAGTGCCACCAGGATGATAAGAAATTCAACAGAATGGTCAATAAAACGGTGATTCTGTCCCACTGTCCCATAATGTCAATAAAACGCAAATACTATATCAACATATGTTGACTATATCTCGTTATTTTCGAAATGTAAATAATAAAAGCGCATGCGCAGAGGCGTTCTTTGTAAAAGTTCACTGAAATGCGTTCTATTCGGAAGTAGCTCAAGTTCAACAAAAACTTGGCTGCTCAGGTGTCAGGTGTATGAAACTTCGAAAAGAAAGTGGCTAATGTTGCACTTGCAGCTAGTTATGTGCTCACCTTTACTCCCATGCATTATCCAACTCATGACATGTTTGGCAATGCAGTGGATCAGTTGTAGCTAGAAAGATTTACTGATAGAATGGACAGCGTCCTTCCAGAAGGACGGAATCAGCCCATTTGAGGCTCGATTTCTATTAATTATAGTTCTATCTGTTATTCTCGCAGGACTCCTAGTGCGTCTGGAATATTATGCAGATTATGAGCTGTCAGTTGAAGAAAAGATAGTTCAGCCAAGAGAAGGATCTCTGTGGGAGACCACGTTTCGGTGCTCACCTCGCCACCACTTTCTATGGGAAAAATGAAAATTCGTAGAGTTATTTTCAATTCAGTGACCAGGTGTTATGAAATTGTAAAAAATATCATATGATTTAGGAATATCGTGACAGAGTGAAGTGAGACATTGATGGGAATACAACAAATATTGATCCAACTCTATTACAGATATAGAAAGATCATCTAGCAAAACCCAGGACGGTGGGTTTTTTATTTTCATCCATTCAAAACTAAAAATTCAAAACTCACTCCTTGAATCATAATACTCTTGTTTTTTGCACCCTGTATACGAATACCATGTATCAATGTATCCAGTTAGGGATCGTAATAGAATTTCGTGTGATCCTGACCGCTTGAAAACAGAACAGCAATCCAAAATTATATTTCTCTCCAAGCAGCAGGGAAAGTGGCTTTTCTCTGACACTCAACAGGCATTGAAGGTGTACTTTCACTAACTAGGCAGAAAAAGGGTGTTGCTTCGCAACGTTCCAAGAAGTTTTAATAAGATTGGTAATCAAAATTGACACTGACATTGGGTGAACAAAAAATGATAGAGTTTTCAACAAAAAATCTGCACAAAATGGGTTTAATAACATTTGGAGAAAAAATTATATGTTTCACACGGCAGTAAATGCAGATTGACTGCCTTGGCTGTCAGCTGCGGCAGTTAATCTACTACTTTCCTGCCTAGTAGAACAAATAACTATTTTTCAGAAAGAACGCTCTATATGTCTACGAAATAGAGCATAAATATCATTTCAATTCATGCGATTTTCTCCTGAGCTGATTCCAACAATTTTCTACAGGGTGTTTCAAATTGATATTCATAGGTGAGTATATTCAGTTGTTCAGTCCGCAAAATAGCATATGAATTAATTTTCATAGGATTGGTTTAGAATTGTTCGACATATTTCGAACCATGACAAATTCTGAAGCTCTAGATTAAGGCGCAGTGCTGGTGATGGCTCTAGATCTAATGCTTCAAAGCACTCTTCAGTGACGTATTCTGTGCAGATAATCATATTATCGAGATGAATATATGCAGAAGGTTTATCACAACTTTTGGACTTAGGTACATTGGGATAGATATTTCTGCTTTAACTCCAATCAATAAACGCTCAAAAAGAATGTGTAGAGGACATGGAAGCAGACAGTTTTTTTGAGACAAGGAATATGTTCGGAGTAGATTGAAAGTGAAAATTCCAAAATCCCATGACACAAGGAGAGCCATGTGCAGGGGGCAACGTAGAAAGTCCTTTTTTTCGATTTATCGTTCATATCTCAAAAACATTACGTCACAGCAGAAAAGTCAATCCATTCAAAGAATTGTAGCTGATAAAATTTTCTACGTTTCGCCATTCCTACATTTTTCCCTGGTCCATGAAAACGATAAAAAAGTTTGAAGAACTGTATCATTTCCTCTCACAACAAGTCTTCAAATAAATGTCTGGGACTTGGCCATTGTGAAAGTTATACCAATATCTGTTTGCTGTTGATATAATCGGTAGTTTGATAACGAAATCGCTTATTTGACCTAAGCCCTTACACTATTGGCGTTCATAGCGGCTATTTTGCTTTGTCCATTAGATATATTGGATTTGTGGATTCATCCAACTTTCCCCTAACCTATATCATATTATGATATTACATGATATCCCTCCGAGTTGATGTTATCATTATAAAAAATTGGAAGATGGCAATATCCATCAATTTGACGCCACTTTCCATCGAATAGGAATCTAGCTGGCGAAACCTAATTTTGTCCTGGATATTGCTGTCCATGTCCTCGACTCCAGAAATTCACTTTGTGGATCGTCGAAATGCCTTCATATCCAGATGCGATGCATCGTAGGTGATATATGCATATACAGGGTCGTACAGGTTTCTGTGAATTAATTTCTGAAGGTGACTTTTCTTGATGTACATAGCTCCAAGAATTCACGATGTCTTGGAGACAGAGCGTTGGAGTTCAATTGAAACAGACTATATTTTCCAATGACTAGAGAAATAAAGAACCGACTCTTTTCAAAGAAGTTTCGTGGTCATGGTATGTATACAGGGTGGTCCACATTTCGTTGTTCCACTATGAATATCTCTGAAACGTCTAGAGATAGGAAGTTGGTTGAATGAAACAAAAGTTGCATATTCTGAGGAATATATCATAATCCGTTCCAGAGATAATTCAGAAAAGAAATCTATACATTTTCGTTTTCAGGTGCTCATTTCGATAATGTGCAACTTCACGTCAATCCAATCAACTGTCTATCTATAACTCTTTCAGAAAGTGCAAAAGTGAGACAACGAAATGTGAGCCACCCTGTATACACACTATTTTTCGTGCAAATCATTGAACTAGATGAAATGAATAAATTGCTACTTCAAAGTCAACAGCGTTGGTATGGAAATGACATGTTTGAACATGTACAAAATATTTTGATATTTTATCATGGGAATCGTGTTTTTTGGCTATTCATCAAGTAGTAGAAGTAGTAGTAGTAGTAGTAGTAGTGGTAGTTCTATTGATCCATTAAAAAAAACTTACAAAACACATCGAACAAGTCAAAATACACGGAAAATACAAATACACATTTGAATAACCTCGTAAATAACTAACAATAAGGTAAATTGACTGAAATAAAATAAAAACATTACATAGACCTGAAGATCATCAGTTCTGTAAAAATGCTAAAAGTTCATCAACTGTATATGGGCTAATTTCAAACAGGAGATTTTTCAATTTATATTCAAAGACTTTCTCATTACTTGATCATTTCAATCAATTCAAGCATACCATCACAATAGGTGAGTTTTGTGAGATCAGTATACTCACCTGAAAAATCATATTTCTTCGTCTCTCGCTGCATATTTTTATTTTATTGAACATCAACGCCCTGTATTTGAGTACTGATGCATATTTCAAGATACATTCAGCAGGAAAAGCTTCCTTCACCTCTCGAAATTACCGTACCTACACAAATATGGATCACCCTATAGAGATAGGTATAGGTGTGAATATTCATGAGATCTGCATTCGGTCGATAGGCGTTGATGTGAGTGTAGGTCATGAATATATATTTCTCGGAATATATCACGGAAATATTTCCGAGAGAAATATTCTGGATGGAATTGATGTTGACTTAAACAAATTGAAAATTTTCCATATCGAATATAGTATTGAGTGGAGGAGAGGAGATCATTACGAAGGTCATATTCACTTGACTTTTTAGTAATACAGGTAATAGTGAATATTCTCATCATACCAAATTCTCATCCATCTGTAGGTTTACAGAAGTCAAGGTTTTGGATTGCGTGCAAGATCTGTCAGAAATGCAAGCTTCTTGCCTTCATTTAGGAACTCAAGAAGTCTTCTCATTACCTCTTATTGCAGGAAGAATCCTAAATGTGAGTGACTAGATACAGTATACAGGGTGATCCACGGTGGATGACCTATCAGAAGTATCTGGAGAACGAAAATACAGAACATTCTCAAAATTGAGATGCTTTGATAATTGAACTTTTTCTATCCGTCTAAGATATTTTCATCGATACAGTGTTTCCACTGCTATCTGAGACAACTAGCAACTTCGTTATTTTAAATGGAGCACCCTGTATTTTATGGCATTTTCAGATCCTTCCTGAAGAGCTGATTTCATCAATGTGTGGGGTCTAGCAGGAATGATAACAGATATATAGGGTGTTCAAAATCGAGATTTTTAATTTTTTTTCTGTCGAAACTATTCATTATCGATCAAAACGGCTTACATGTCCCTATCTTAACTTTCGATTCACTATCTACCGACATTCATATGGAACAGATACAGGGTGATCATAATTCTGAGTCTTGAAGCACAAGAGAATGTGCAATTATCAAAGCATCCCAAGTTTCAGAATGTTCTATCTTTTCGTTCTCCAGATACTTCAAATAGGCAATCCACCGTGGATTCATTTCTTACTTCATTTCTTGTGCATGATATAGCAGCACAATGTGATGGCAAGTCTGAAACAATAGATAGCTCAAAAAACACAATTCACTACTTTGTAATCATAAGAAAATTGAGGTGGTGTTTCGATGTTTTACCTCTAGGGTCTGTCATCTGACACATTGTGGACGCGACCTATAGAAATCTTACCTATTTTTGATCATCAACAGAAAAGTTACAACGAATAACATGTTTACCAAGAATAATAAGGACGAAAATATGCTAAAGTGTCAGCGGAACATGTGTTCTTGAGCATTTTGTAAAAAATCTTTTCGTTTTCACAAAATTCGTTCTCATTCTTTATTGCTTACTCAGTATCACTTGTTTTCATTGCCGGCAGTTCCGTGCACTTGTCATTTGCTTCAATTCTGGCAGTTTCACTTCACTTCCATGTTCAATAAGATATAGAACATGAAATGCGTCTGTACTCTATTTGAAATATTTGTTTTTTGAAGTTCCTACAAAATTCGCTTTCATTTCATTTCAGTTATTCCAATCTCCCTTGTCATTCGTTTCTATCGCTGGCAGTTCCACTCAACTCGTCTGAGTAATGTCTGAGCCATGAAACATGGATTAATTCTATAGATACCTAATTTATAACTTCAGCTCACGTGATCGTAGTAGTCTAAGAGCCAGCGCCAAAAAGATAAGATTTTTTTCATGATTAATATAACAACAAATATTTTTAAGTGTAGTGAGAATTGCAATTCATTTATTTTTTGCATACATTGGGGCTGACTGACCAGCTCCCATCCCTACAGTCAGCTGACTGACTTCCATAACTTTCATTCATATGCAATATACAATGTGTATAATGATTTTCAGCCTTAGTAAATCCATTGCATTACCTCGGTAGGAACGACAACTTCGATAGTATACCAGGCGGGACACCTGTTCTCAGTTTCGCTTGACTTGCCGCTGTATGTTTGTGTACAAAACCATTATAATAAACTGTGAAAAAACTGGGCTGAGTAAATTCAGAGAATCTTTTTGGCTCTGGCTCTCCGTCTCTCAAGATCGCCGTTTACAATCTATCAGTGATCATTTGAGCGTTCGATAACATCATTGCTCAAACATATTCCGCTGCAACGATCACCCTCTTTCCCCAACCCCCCAACAGATGGTTCTTTCCACTCGGTTAGCCTTTATTATTAACGCAACGCGAGACGTTAACAATATTGCGCATCAAGTAAATCATAATGCGACGCCGATAGAGGCCTATCACTAGCACTCGATCACTCGATGTGTGCATAACAGGCCCTAATTTAAATATTTCATGCCAGCCTGGATATAGCGGCCCGCTTCTGTCCGTTTATTCCATTGTTCTGGGGGTGCAATGTCTGCAGATTGAAATATGGGGAGCAGTGGCTCGGCAAAATGAAATGTTTGGCGCGACTAGTGTCAGTCCGATACGCACAAACGTATTGGTGAGATTTGAATACCACAGGACCTGGTGAACTGAATTATCGATGATACTCAACAAAGCAACGCATGGTATCGTCAAGACTTCCTATTGCAGCTTATACAGATAAGGAAGCGCTGGTCTCCATACAGTAGTCTTACGTCACTTCCACCAATTACCTATCTTCTCTCAATGTTTGCTTGAGGCCTGTTAGCTTGGATGCCAAAGTCACTTCTTCAGGCTACTGGCTTCCCAAGTTTCTGTATTCGCAGAGTTGCTTTGTTAAGGTGCATCAAATGAAGTAGCATGTCTGTCTTCTTTGGTACAAAATATCCACACTTCCAGCAGTGGTATTTTTTCAATACAACTCTTCTCGTGTCTCCAGGATTCTCTATTATATGCTCTTTTGATGCCTCTACTCAGACACTGGTTGAGTGCAGCTATCTATGTATTCTGTTTGAAGGTCGTTTGTTCTATTGTTCTGGGATTGCAATGTCTGCAGATTGAAATATGGGAAGCAGTGGCTCGGCAAAATGAAATTCCTATTGCAGCATATACAGATGAGGAATCGTTGGACTCCACATAATAGTCTTACGTCACTTCGACCAATAATCTTCTCACAGAGTTTTGATGTTTGCTCGAGCCGTGTTGACTAGGATGCCAGAATCACTTCTTCAGGCTCCTCACTCATCAGTATTCTGTATCCGCAGAGTTGTTTTGTTGAGGTCCCCCTGTCTGTCTGTCTTCTTTGATGCAATATATTCACACCTCCAGCAGTGGTACTTTCTTAGAAGGACTCTTCTCGTGTCTCCAGGATTCTCTATCATCTGCTCTTTTGATGCCTCTACTCAGACACTGGTCGAGTGCAGGTATCTATGTTTTCTGTTTAAAAGGTCGTTTGTCCCATTGTCCTGGGATTGCAATGTCTGCAGATTGAAATATGGGAAGCAGTGGCTCGGCAAAATGGAATTCCTATTGCAGCCTATGCAGATGAGGAATCGTTAGACTCCACATAATAGTCTTACGTCACTTCGACCAATAATCTTCTCACATAGTTTCAATGTTTGCTCGAGGCCTGTTAGCAAGGATGCCAGAGTCACTGACTGCTTCAGGCTTTTGGCTTTTCAGTATTCGCAGAGTTACTTTGTTGAGGTTCATCAGATATAGTAAGTAGCATGTCTGTCTACATCGATAAAAATTACCCGTACTTCTAGCAGTGTAGCTATGTTGTCAGTTTGGAAGGTCATTCGCTCCATTATCCTTGAGATGTAATGTAATGTAATGCAGATTAAAATATGGGAAGCAGTGGCTTGGCAAAATGGAATGTTTGGTATTGGGAAGATTTTCTGAACTGAAACATCGAAATGAATGTCAAATCGTCAATACATCTCACTGCAGCTTATTTGGGGGAAGAAGATCGCTGCCCTCTTCAAATTATACTCACGTCTCTTCGAGCAGTCATCTTCTCACAAAGTTCCGATTTGTACTTGATTTATGTTAGTTAGGATGCTAAAGTCACCTCTTCAGGCTTTCGCCTTCTGAATACTCTGCATTCGCAGAGTTGTCTTGTTGGGGTGAAGCCTCATATAGCCTCACCTCTTTTTGAATTAGATTTACTAGCATTTCTGATTTCTCTGATAAAAATTCTTCACACTTCGAGTGGTGATACTTTTTTAGTGACACTTTTCTTCCAGTTCCTCTCCAGGGTTTTCGATTATAATAATTATGCTCTCTTAATAGTCTTGATGCCTCTTCTCAGACGATGGTCAAGTCGAGTCAAGTCAGGCTGTTAACTTCACTCACCCTTGCTCCAATATTTAAATACCATAATACGTTTTCATTTTCTGCCCCTATAGCAATTGGCTCATTATATTGTTCCCAAATCTCAGTGAAAGGAATTCATAGTGAGCATCATGTCAAGACTATGACTTACAAGTATAAACTACCAAAACTCGAAATGTTTTTCTTCAGCCTGTGAATTCCCTCTCTTGATTACTTTATTGTAATAAAATGGGGTTATTCGACTCAAGTACACCACTGAGCCGCATTTGAAGAGCAGGAATCGAAGAATGAGTTTGTAGCATCCAATCAATTCAACAACAGTTCAGTATACGAGTTTTCCCTAAGAAAAATGCACCACATCGCAATTCCCATCTCGAGCATCTCCTAGCGATTCTTTTTCATTCGGGCCAAGATCTATTTTCCTCGCTTCACTTATATATAAGTGCAGGGCTAGCAGAACACCTTATATATAAATCAATGTTTCGGGGGTAAATGGCCACAGACCACACCCCCGTACAGATCCGCGGGCACTTCTTAAAATAAGTACGGAGATTTATAACGCAATTCTTGCTTCGCCTTTATTTACAACCCCATTTTGCTTCGATTTATTTCTATCAACAAACGGAACATGTACATTCGTGCGAAAAGTGTTGTTCGCAGACGATTGATGGTTAAACAGGCTCTAATTCAATTAAAAAAGGACTGCTGATTCATGCTTTCCGTTGTATTTTCGTCGGATATTCTGTTATTATTAGTTTCCCAACCGAAAATCCAATAAATACTTTGTGTTGATCATGATGTTTGTCTATACGTTCATCTGACACACTGTGGAAGATAAGCTTCTCTGTGAATTTAAAACATGTCCTTTCATCGTCCTGAGAATGCAGTTTACCACGTTCCCACTAAGGCCAATATAATTCATTATAATTCTTTGTAAACAGGTCTTCTTCCTGAACCAAATATTTTCATATTACCTTTCAATGTTGAATCTAAACAAAGTTCAACAAATGGTTCCAAGAAACCAGGTCTAATGACACAGTGGTTTGGAATCCTTTTGTATAAACCGTCGATCCCGAAAGGGACTGTTGCTTTTGCATTGCATGATCTGCTGGTACCTCTGAGTAATCAAATGTTACCAACCTGAGCTGGGTCCTATCGGACTGAGAACTGATGGCTATTTGAATTTCAACGTGACTCGGTACTGTTCAACATATTTCTGAAAACATTACATTACTTGCAAACACAGTGTTGAAATTGTTGGTCAAGAATTGATTAAAGGAAAAGTTGGATTCTTCGATATTTTTGATAGCGTTCTACAGAAAAGCTAAGTCAACTTCTCGACTGATGGACTGATGATGTGAATTTCGAAATGGAAAAACCAGACCAATGGGACAAAAATGGTTAGATTTACTATAGAAACTTTGCAGAGCAATAAGAGATTTACTGAATTCAGCACCATGTGATTATAAGGAGCTATTTTCCTCTGGAGGTAGTGTTCAAAATGCAAACCACAGGCCTCTTTCTGTAGATAAGCTTCAGCAACATATTCAGCAACTTTGCAAAGGAAGCTTTACGAGGAGGTCTATTCTTCCACCCTCGATGACTCGCAGAGAAAATATTTCACAAAAAAAAAACGAAACACGTTTATTTTCATTTCGAGAGGGACATCGTTTGACGCGAAAAAGATGATACATACTCCAACCCTCTGCTCCTCACAGCAGATTTCAAATGATCTCAAAGAAGAAAATCAGTGGGTGCCATATTTGGTGATCATGGTGGCCATTTTATTTGTCATATACGACCCATCTCTTCGTTCAGGAAATTTTAGGGTTGTCATTCCCACATCCTTTGATGAGGTGTTGAAAATGAATATTATATGCCAATAGATTTGGATCAACATCATTATCAAGAATGAAAAGGTCGTAGAATACCAATACCTAATATGGCCAGCACGCTTGACGAACATGGCACCCAATGATTTTTCTCTTGGTGGCCACCATGCTCGCCAGACTTGGTACCCAATGATTCATTTCTCTATAGCATTCTGGAATCTGCGATCTATAATACGAAACCTAATGACCCCAACGATTTGGAAATAAGAATAAGGATTGAATGCTACACAATAACAAGATGAACGTTTCCAAATGTGCAAGCCAAATTGGAAAATAGACTCAACCATTGTCTGGGGATCAATCAAGGTCATTTTGATAATTTGTGGTGGATATCTATTCAATACTACACTCGGTTCATCCATTGTTTACCATTAAACAACATACCATTCAAACTCGAACATCTCGAGAACGCCTTTTGCTAGAATTCAAAAAACTTCGCACTGCTAGTGTCAGAATCAAATTACCTTTGCAATGATGTATAACATGACCCTCATTCCCAATTTAAATTATTGTGGGAATTGCTCTGGCGAGTAGAGGGTGGTATTTTTTGTTTTTTGCGTCAAATATTGCCCCCCTTCAAATAAAAATCGTGTTTCTTTTTTTTTGTGAAATCATTTTTCTGTGAGTTATCGAGGGTGGATATTCCTGAATGGTCCACCCGGTATATTGTTGTACCTACATACTGTACGGATGCCACTGGTAAGAATGGCTCATGTTATCCACCTTTACACTCATGTCTGTATCATATGTGAAGATGTCGCATACTTGCATTGTTCCCTGGTCTCAAGTACGTGGAGACTGTGTATAGAGATAGCCGAGTGTAGTGTCCAAAGGATCTCAGTATCCTGAGAACAATAACGAGCGCTTTCAATGTTTTTTCTTCTTGTTCCTGCAAGTGGCTTGGCTTATTTTGCATTCGGAACTGAATGAAAACTTGTACAATCTCATTATGAATGTATAAGTTGATCCAAGAACAAGTGAAGCATAATAAAAAGGGTCTAGGAAAGTGGATTGAATAGTGATTCATTATTAATACATAACTCGTTCATATTTCGACTGAGCAAAGTTGTGTACTTCAAATTACTTACAAAAAATGTCAGCTAGGGTCCCTTGATGGAAATTGACGTTGAAGTCATCTTAAGATGACTGATGAATGTCAGCCAGCCAGCTCTTCATGTTTCAAAGCAGGACCAATTCGATTATCCCCGTTCAAATAATCACCAGTGTGAAGAACAAATATAAAAGGAAAGTTAATAAAATCATCAAAATGGGTCAAAAATCAAGCTGACATGAGAATTATATTTCGTCCATTTCATTCATCAATAAATTCATAATTGAATTCAGCAATTTTGATTCAATGACGTCACCATTCCAGATTCAGAATCGTGAATATGGTAATCCAGCTTTTTTCCACGTCAATACAATAATACATTTGAACTTCTGTTAGTATATGTGCTAAAATATTTAAACACTTATATCATCATAATAAATAGACTGTTTCTTTTTGTTCTGGTTTCCACGAAAAGGGATATATTGTAACGTTCAGAGAATATCGTGAGAACCAAGGAAAATGGGGTAGGAATTGGTGTTCTTCTTGAATTTCTGGAGGTTATATGCCTTCGGCAATGTTTTCCAGAGCCTCACTGCTCGTTGGATGAGCGAGTCTTTGGAAAGAGATGTTCTGCAATCTGCAGGTCTCCAACGTGACCACGAAGGGGTGCGAAGCCCCAACTCGACGGGTGAATCTCGCGGGGACTGCCAAGGGAGGAACAATTGTTGTTATTTCAGAAGAGCATCGTCCATGAGAATATCTATAAAAAAGAGCCAAATTTCCAACTTTCTTATTGTGTTCCAGAGGAGTGAGTGAGTTTGTGAGCCAGGCATCATCCCCGAGACGAATTGCCCTTTTTTAGTCAGAATCCAACAGTTTCAGGGTATGTTCGGGTGCTGTACTCCAAATATGGGATCAGTATTCCAGGACAGGTCGGATCTGTGCCTTATATATCATAAGCAGCTGACTGGAAGTGAAATATCTCCTGGCCCGAAACAGCCAACCAAGTTTTCGGGATGCACTTTTAGAAATTGATCTCACGTGATTTTCCGAAGAAAGGTTATTTTCACCAAGTAACATTTGGTTTCGGTCCAGATCTTATGTATGAAACAAAGATACATTCACAGGGTCGATCATAACCAACCATCGCTCGATGGCAGACATATGACATATATTATGTACAAAAACTATGTTCTGCCATTTCTCTGGAGAAAACCCTCCAATGACCGATATTTCAGAGGAGGTTGGATATATGATTATCAGAAATTCATTAGCAACTATAACTTCCATTGAGAATCTATGAGATGACTATGCATGAAAATTTCTATGGCTGAACTTGGAAACTCCATCTCTTTTTTGATATCATAATTCTTCACTCCTGGATCTGATTTCATTTTCTTCGGATTCAGAAAGAAATCATGTACCTCAATAACTGATGATGCATTAGGATCTAGAACATCTCTCTTATCTCATTATGTTGGTACGAATTCTCGTATACCGCAACGAAACTGCACTACTTATTTCTCCTCATATATTCAGGATTCCTTATTTCGTTTGGCTTTTATAATGCCACGTTTCCAGGAAATGCTACTGCTGCATTCTTGAGTCTAATTAATTTCGTAGATAAGGGGATTCTGCCGGATGAGCTGCTTGAAAGGTATTTCAGGATTGAGATTACTGGTAGAGAACGAAATCCTACTAATGTTGTGAATCGAGTTTGGATTTTTGGTTGAGGTAGCAATCCAATCGAATCATCATCAACGCACATTGGTTATTCATGACTCTTCTAAGAACCAATCAGAATGATGTGCCTCGATAGTACAACATCTTGTCAACTGGTATGAAATGGAGACATGGAGAAAATTCTGTCAAAAATCCTAAACTTGGTCAAATTGCTTTGAGGTAACACCCCTCGTCCTTATCTTCGATTTCTAATAGAACTACTATCGATAGTATTGCAGGTACTCATGATATTACCCCTGATGAGTAAGTATATCTACCATATTTATTAAGATTCATGACATAGTTTCAGATTTTTGTTCATCAGGTTTCTCATGATGCAAAAATGTCGGAGATGAAGATGGGTTTATGACATGATCGATATATTTGCAGTATTTCTCGAGTTCTCACGAACGAACACGAACGATAGACAATCGAGCAGGCCTCGCTCGAAGGTTATTTTGTCTACTCGTCTCGATAGTTGGAAATAAAATGGCGTCTATGTTATGTTTTGTTGATGTGTTATTGTTTCCTGACCAGCGAATTGAGTTAGTGCCTTGAGAATTGAGTTATCTGAGTTTCTGAAATTTGATTGAAAAGTGGAATGCTTTATTTTGGTGAGTTGAATGATAACTTTAATACATGTTTGTCCGCAAGGTATATGGTGGTCGTTTACTCTGATCAGCAATTCAAGGTAATTGTTTCAATAGGTATCAGCCAACTCAGAATGTTGAAAGTATTTTGAGAAATGATTCAAGTATTGTTTCATGTTATTGTTTCAGATCACCAATATGAAATCCATAAGCAGTAGTGTTATGAATTATTAATTATATTAGTATGGCCAAAGAGGAAATATAAAAGTGGCAGACGCAACCTCTAAGAATATCATACTGTAGGTTGGTGAACTTTCACTTTTTATGATGTATTTTCTGTTCAATAAAGTATTTATTAGTCTCATCATTACACTTAATATCAAACAAAACATATAAATGAATAGCTGAATAGATGAAAAAATGGTAAATAGACATATATAGCAGTACAAGATGAAGTGTTATGATTCAAACAAAGAATTCCTTCGATGAATAACAGCATTTTCGTTTTGAAACGTTCATCAATCTTTATTCGAGAATGTTCACATTGGATGCGGATTTGATTTTATCTCTCAATTTATTATACAATTTGCACCCGATGCAATAAAAACTCCATTGATAAATTGTAGTGGAGTGAGAGTTGGGTTGTAAAAAATTGCAGTAGCGAGTGTTATGATCATGCTTAGGTAGGCAAGTTGCAGTGCTGTTCATTTTATAAAACAACATAGAAGTGATGTAACATATGACTTAACGTGATGCAGACATTCTGCACAGTTAACTCATGAATTTTGAACCTACTTGAAACCTCTTTTGTTACTTAACTGATCAACGAAATTTTGTAATGTTTATGCTTAAGTTAAGTAAATATGTTTCCTGGGATAGAGTAACAGATATGTATTACATATGCATTCAATGTATATCTGGAGACAGAATAAGTTTTTTCTCTTGATCATGTAGTTTTGCCTTATTCACAACTAATAATTCAAGAACCATATTCCATTTCAAAGCTATGTCAATGAGCTAGTAGCCAGTAGCCAGAGTCTTGAGCTGATGACACTGATATTTCATGTAAAGCCAGCAGTATCCGACCACATTCATAAATATGAACTCGAAATACACAAATTCTCTAACTTTGGCCGGCATAAATTTCAAACGGAAAATAAAACATCCAATTGCGGCTCCTACTAATATTCACTAGAAACATTTTAATTTGCAACGTATCCACTCTGTTTGGGTTTTATACATATATAACGCGACCGAAACTTTGTCCATTTCGACTGATCTCTCATTTGAATATCCTCCAATTTGAATAATCATATTCGGAAGATGCGGTGTCGGCATTTTTGGTCCTGAAAGCTTGTATTACACTTCTTTTCTCACGCCCGCCACAAAGCCATTTGCATATTCATACCTAGGCATTTCTAATTAACAAGGAAAAGAGGCACCGCATGGCATGAATTCCGGATCCATATGCATAGTGATTCAACAGAGATGGAGAACAAGGGAAGTGCCCGTTTTATTGAAAAATTACCACCATACAAGGTGATTCGAATTTTGATGTAAATATTTCAAGGACATTTGGTTGGAATCAAAATAAGACCTTTTTCAACAAACGCTTAACAAAATAGCCTTTGACGTTTTCAAATTCCAACACAAAATTGACGTTTTCCCAGAAATGTCATTCATTGACTGCATTTGCGCTCATGAACGGAAATATTGCATATTGCTTGAACCTATACGTATTTATTCTTGAGAACCCCCAATGCTTTCATGATGGAAAATAGTTACAGTGAACTATCAAACACACCTCCTAATATAGCAAAAAGTGCAAAAGTTGTAACTTTGAATCTCTCACCGGAGAAATCAAGGAAGGAATATGAATTACAATATGATACATTCATAAATTTGTGTCACTCGAAGAAGGTGAATAAGTATTGAAGAAGAATATTCTATTATACAGGGTGGGCCACCAGTAACGCCTCGGTCTCTAGAAGGCTAACCACTTATCTTCTTGAAATTCTTCCTCTCTAGGAAGTTGCATGTCAACATAGGCTACCATTCAAAATTATTTCGAAACATACAGGGTGTCCCCAAAAACCATAAAACACTGAAGTTAAACTTTTTTCTTTCGAACACCCTATATATTATTTCATTTTGAGATTCTCTCTGATGAGCTGATTTCAACGACTCATCATACTTGGGGTCTAGCAGTTATAATTACTGAGATATAGGGTGTGAGAAATCGATATTTTCCAAGTTCAAGAATTTTTTGTGTCTAAACCATTCATAATTGGTCAAAACGGCTCACATGTCCCTATCTCAACTTTTGATTAACTATCTACTGATATTTAATTGAAACAAATACAGGGTGGTGCAGAATTCAGAATCTTGATCACCCGGTATATATATATACATAAAAAAATTTGTATATTCATGAAGATATTCATTGAGTATTCGCATTCTATTCAACAAAAAATAACTACTTTCCTGGCTATATGCCACGACGAATATTGAATTATATCTATTGAACACACGATAACAATTTGAAATCAGAATCTTCTGAAGTAGAGAATTTGCATTCTTCTTCATATGAAGATATGTACATAATATGATTCTGAATATTTAACAGAAAACAACTATTTTCCTGATGGCTATTTGCCACGTCGAACATTGAATTTTATCTGTTGAATATCCAAAAATCCTCTGAAATTGAGATTTTGCATTATTTCCCAAATCGAATGAAATAACATGATGTATTTTATGATATAAAAATATAACTTACCTATATGTATCGAAATAAAAATTGAAATGTATAGGAGAAGTATACTTGTATCTGATCTTGATGAGCTTTGAATTTCCAAAAAAATCATTCGTATCAGTGATATTGGAATTATATCTCTCACAAACAGTTATATGACTTCACTCGAATAAACTCATTTCGGATATCAAAATCCTCATCAGTAACCTGATGAAGTCCTGTTATTCTTTCAGCCATTTTCCATACCCAATTTTCATCTTCCTATAATATAACTAAAACTATAACGAACTTACATCTGAGAATTATTATGATTTGTTGACATACTCCTGTCGTTTGGGCATTATACAGGACGTCGAAAGAAATTCTGAATTGAGAAAACCTTATCACAAATCTGCGATTGAGGTATTATAATAATAACAAGTTTCTATCGTTCAAATTTGAAACCATTGATTGGGTGAAAGTATTGAAAAGGAATATTCTCAGATATAACACTATATACGTTCATGGAAACCGTCAGAGTGTGTTTCACTGCGGTTCTGTCTGCGGTGATAATGTATAATATAATTCCTCATTCGCGAATTCATACCTTCTATTCCGAGGAGATTCTCGATAGTTACAATGCATATAATAGACCTTCCGCTCTTTAAATTCCCCTGCTGTCGTTCATTCCCGCAGGATCTATCGTCTCCTTAGTCGAGTTTCTCTGCGATATACCCATCCTTTCAGAGTAGGTTGAACGCCGAGCCGAATGATTCGCTGTCGAATTAAATTTCAACCACTCTGAATCATCTTCCGGTAATTTACACTTCGGAATTGATGCTCATTACTCGACAAGACTAGGATAAATAATCTTATTAAATTCGAACTTGAATTGAAATGTCATCTAGATCCGCTTCGCTTTTTCTGGAGTATGTATTGCGAGAAGTGGAAATAGTTGCCGTATTATAAATCTTTGATGGGATTTTGCTAGAACGGGCTCAATTCCTGTGTGTACGGTTTGTGGGGATTAATAGAAAGTTCGAAGTTGTACAACTTCAATGAGTGGATAAACTGAACACTATACGATGAAAAGCCGAAATCTGTGGTAGGGAGGGGTTACCAAGAGCTGTGGATGCTTTAGAGAGTATATCAGGCTTAAAATCTGTCAATATCAAGTGATCAAATAATAATTTTATCATTCAGATACTGGGATACTGAAAACACAAGTCAACTCGCAACATGCACCCTTTCAATTCAGAACCCGTTAGCCGAATTTACAAATGACAAAGTCCATTATATAAAGTACTGTTTCTGTAAATGTGAAAAAATTTGAAACATTCAGATTACCATTCTATTATTACAGTTGAATGGGCCAGAACTTCATGAACAATAATTATTAGGAAATTTTATCTTAATGCAATACCTCACGTAGGGTATTATTTATTCAATGAAAAATTCTGATACTTTTGCTTTTTCGATTCACCCTGTATGGAAATCTGAGGAGTTGATATAATCGATGATGTAGTCATTCAATGATGGGGAATCACATCGAATACTTCAGATACGAAGTTTCATAGTTGTAGCTTTCATGCACAGGATGGTCTCTCTAAATGTCAACCAAAAATCAATAAACTTGAAGCTGAACATGTTTTTCCCTATTCTGCGGCTTTAATGAAGTCATTATGACATCCAAATGCGTTTCGAAACAGCTTCTATTAGGATACGCTGAATAGCTTGTTTCAAAGTTGGTAAGGGTAACGTCAAAATCAGGTTAGGCATGAAATAAAGCTACTAAAAATAGGTCATTTTTCATTCATCATAAGATCGAATCAATCCTGAGCTGATTAAAATTACATCGCCCAGTATATTCCACAGGTCATCGAAAGCGAGAGCCGAACCGAAATATATTGCACGCATCTCTAATAGCCCTCAGTTGACCATCATAAACGCAAATGAATTTCAATAGATTTAGTTTTCATATGTTGCGACCAGAATACTTATAGATTTAAGTAACCAATGTCATATATAAGATAAATAAGGACTTGGTATCGAGAGATATGGTTCTTGGTTTTTTTACTATGCCTTTTTTCCAAGTTGATTTCGATGTTTGGTCTTCATAGTTCACCATGTGAAATTCATGATACTTCGTCCTGGGACACTTTGTATAAATGTAAGAACGAGCCATGGATGGATAACTCGTGGGGATAGAGATGACGAGCAATTTATCACGAATTCAATTAGGCCATGCAAAAGAGCTCTTATATACCGAGCTTTCACTATCGCGGCATATTGCACACTGAATCTTTTCAAATGGCCATTAATATGTTTAAAAGATATTAAATTAAAAATTCTAATCTCCTCTCGCGTCTTCCGTGAAACATTACCCTATTATTTTTCTCGCGCCATTTCAAATTCCATGAATATGATTGGGCTTTTTAATGTGTATTACGGGAACCTGCAACGATTGAGATTATCACGGTCTTACGTCAAATATCATAATATTTCATCCTCCAACTAATGCAAGCTCGCTCTTCAAACATAAGTTTTGCTTCAACTTTGATTTCATTGTCCTTGATAATGATACATTATCTCGAAGATAAGCAGACTCTCTGATCATGAATGCTGGTGTTCCGCAAGGATCAATTGTAGCACCAACATTATTTCTACTCCATATCAACGATTTGTTGAAAGCAACTTCCTGTTCAGTACACAGCTTCGCGGATGATATAGTACCGTCCATACCGCCTTCTCTTCCAGGGCTCCAATTCCAGCTAGGCAGATCAGAAACGAACGAGACAGAAATTTTTACAACATAAATATGGACTTGGCAACAATTCTCGAATGGGGATCCAATTACTTGGTAGATTTCAATGCAAACAGAACACAAGCATGCCTCTTCTCTGGAAAAGCCCAACATAAGCTTGTCCGGAGTAACCATTCCATTGAAGACATCCATTTCGATGCTTGGTATTACTATCAGCAATAACCTTTCTCGGGAAAATCACGTGAGATCAATTGCTAAAAGTGCATCCCAAAAACTTGGTTTTCTGTTTCGAGCCAGGAGCTATTTCACTTCCAGTTAGCTGCTTATGATCTATAAGGCACAGATCCGACCTGTCCTGGAATTCTCCTTCCATATTTGGAGTGCAGCACACAAACATACCCTGTAACTGTTGGATTCTGTCCAAAAAAGTGCAATTCGTCTCGTGGGTGATGCCTCGCTCACAAACCCACTCACTTCTCTGGAACACCGTAGGAAAGTTGGCGATCTGGCCCTATTTCATAGATATTTTCATGGACGATGCTTCTGCAATATCAACGATTCTTCCTCTCTTGGCAGTTCCCGCGAGATTAACCCGTCGAGTTGAGGCATCGCACCCCTTCGTGGTCACTTTGGAGACCTGCAGAACATCTTTCTTCCAAAGACTTGTTCATCCAACGAACAGCGAGGCTCTGGAACACATTGCCAAGGGGAGGTGTTCCCCGAGGCATATAACCTCAAGAAATTTAAGACGAACACCAATTCCTACCTTATTTTCCTTGGTTCTCACGATGTTCTCTGAACATTACAGGATACCCTTTTTTGTGGGAACCATAACATAAAAAATAAATAGTGTGAGAAGGTTCAATTCAATTCAACGTTTTAAAGTGGGTCAGAATCACGTTCGTATAGATTTCGCGTTACATACAAACATATTATTCTACATTCGAACCAAGCTAATATAAGCGTGTTAATAATAATAAATAGAAAGGCCTTTGTTATCACATAGCAACTGTGGATTTTTTCAGACAATAGTTTTGATAGAAGACTACTACTTTTTTCTTGCGAAATTAACAATAACTTCTTGGTTTCCTATTCTTTTGCAAGCAGTTTCCTGTGATGAAAGTAAGTCTCAATAACATACTATTCAAAACAACTAACTTCTCTGGAAACATATCTCCAGCGAAAATGCTGTTCCAGAACGGCAGTCGAACTCCATGCAGATATAGTACAAGTTGTTGAACGTGTAATAAATGCTGGCAAAAAACTTCCAACTAGCATCTATTACCACTTCCAGAAATGGGATCAACTGCGCCAGCGCAATCCTCATGGCGAATTTACTTGCATTTCGAACTCTCTCCAGAATCCAGTATCCAGTGTCCTACACGCTTGCGATCCATTCGAGAAACCTGTGCCAGATCGCCAGAGAATTCCCTATTGATGACGTAGATGATTGTTGAACGTTACACTTAGATATTTCGCTTATCGGTTAATCAACAACAATTGACATTTTTATGATAATAATTCTACTTTAGAAAGAAAGTTTGTGGGTATTTGTGAACACTATCGAAAGACTTTGAATTAGAACTGTGTGTCTGGCTCTAACAAAGCGAACGTGAGTATAATCAGAATGAGAAACTATCGATCTAGGAAAAAATACTGACCAGATAATTGAGGATGTTGCGAGTCATACCTTACGATTTTTTTGTTTTTCTTGAGGCCAACTCAATGTGAGAGTGAAAAGTGTAAGTAGAGTTGAGCTCGATAAAAAAAACCTTCAGATTGTTTGTCATCTGCTTCCTCACTGTATCGTCATGTTTCTTTGACTCTAATTCTCTAATTCTAAATCTTCTATATATACAGTGTACTGAGATACACGCAATTCATGAGTCGTATCGTATACGGATTGCATCGGATTAATCTTGATATATGTCACACTATTTTCGTGTCATGGAATATATTGATTTCAATTATTTAAGAAACGTACAGAAGAGAAAACTGTTTTTGAGAGTGATGAATTAATGTGGATTGGCACCTGCATCAAAATAATGGGAGTATAAGCAGAATGAAAAACTATCGATCTAGGAGAAAAACACTGACAAGATAATTGAGGATGTTGCGACTCATACTTTACGGTTTCTTTTTGTCTTTCTTGAGGCAAACTCAATGTGATAGTGAAAAGTGTATAGAGTTGAATTCGATAAAAAAAACTTTCTGATTGTTTGTCATCTGCTTCCTCACTGTATCGTCATGTTTCCTTGACTCTAATTCTCTAATTCTAAATCTTCTATATATACAGTGTACTGAGATACACGCAATTCATGAGTCGTATCGTATACGGATTGCATTGGATTAATCTTGATATATGTCACACTATTTTCGTGTCATGGAATATATTGATTTCAATTATTTAAGAAACGTACAGAAGAGAAAACTGTTTTTGAGAGTGATGAATTAATGTGGATTGGCACCTGCATCAAAATAATGGGAGTATAATCAGAATGAAAAACTATCGATCTAGGAGAAAAACACTGACAAGATAATTGAGGATGTTGCGACTCATACTTTACGGTTTCTTTTTGTCTTTCTTGAGGCAAACTCAATGCGAGAGTGAAAAGTGTAAGTAGAGTTGAATTCGATAAAAAAAACCTTCTGATTGTTTGTCATCTGCTTCCTCACTGTATCGTCATGTTTCCTTGACTCTAATTCTCTAATTCTAAATCTTCTATATATACAGTGTACTGAGATACACGCAATTCATGAGTCGTATCGTATACGGATTGCATTGGATTAATCTTGGTATATGTCACACTATTTTCGTGTCATGGAATATCGTTGATTTCAATTATTTAAGAACCGTACAGAAGAGAAAACTGTTTGTGAGAGTGATGAATCAGTGTGGATTGGCACCTGCATCAAAATAATGGGATAGAATGTTTCACTGAAATAGGCTAATCAAAAACTGAGTGTGAGAATAATGAATATGGTCTGGTCCTTCAAAAAAATATTGCTAATTTATTGCTCGTCGGAAGTGGTATATTCATTTTTGAAGTTCTGTGACTTTTCATCCGAGAAAGAACAAAGCAGATAATTCGAACAATGATGTCACTGTATCAGTGGATACAACTTTCAGGATCTTGAAAATTGAATTCCTCGATGATGATGATAATATTGGAAGGAGAAACAGATTTTTTCCGCAAGCATCTAGAGTTATGAAATTTCATATTGTTTATGATATAACCTCCATTTTATGTAGCATCATCTCTCTTCTGAAACATGTGACTTACTATTTTATTATTGAATTTATTTCCCAAGATAATACAGGGAGAGTCATAACCATCGAGACATAAGCTAAGGCCAGATTGTTTGGACCAAACTATGACGATAGTTCCGGATTTGTCTCAATGAAATATTGCTGTGGGAAAAGATACAGGGCGATGAATATGAATTTTTTTTCGTTTTTTGACAGATTTTCCACTCTACTTCCATCAATTGTTATCAAAATCGGCACAGCGGCATATTTTCATACAGGAAATATTATTTTATGTTTTATCCTAAAGTTTGTCACAAGATTGCTGATGATGAAATCGACTGATAACTTTTTTGACGAAACTTTTCAGTGATTTCAATTTGAAAATATGACATGTACATCTTTTCTACGAAATATTGGTACTCTTGTTTGGAAACGATATTATCATTCGTTTTCGAGAAGGAATGCAATTGAATAATTCAAAGTCTCGGATGGGGATACTATTTAATTTAGGAAGAGTGTGCATTCGACTATCAGATAATTATTACTGGTGAATTACATTCCTTGTCAGTAAATGAATTTTGGTGCTAGTTTTCAAGCATTATTTGATCGATTGATACACTCAAATCAATCCGCCCTTAGTTATGACTCACCCTGTATATGTTCTCAATGCTTGGCAATTTTGCGGCATCAGATTCAATATCGAGAAACACTTCTGAATTGAAGAAAAAAGGATTCTTCCATACCATACAGATCTTTTTTCAGATAAGTTGTTTGATTGTTTTACTAGGCAGGAAAGTAGTAGATTGAATGTCTCGACTAGGGCAGTAAATCTACATTCGCTACCGTGTGGAACATATAATTTCTTCGCCAAATGTTATAAAACCAATTGCGTGAATATTTCTGCTGTAAACTCTCTTTTGTGTTCACCCTAAGTCATTGTCTGATTTGATTACCAATTTTATTCGAATTATTACTTGGAACTTCTTCTCCTGTCCATAGGCAGTACTTTCCTGCCTAGGAACCTCACTTGTGACAATGGGCTTATCTTAAACCATAAACTTCTTGAAAAAATCAACAAACACGAAAGTTTCAACATTTTTATCATGTTATCTTCGAGTAATGTATAAATAGTAATTTCTAATGAGCATCAGCACTTGGAACACTTCTAGATGAACTCAAACATACTAAAACTTTCGACACCATGCAGAGTTTAGTAGCTTCGAATGTTTCACTTTGAAGTTCTTCATTTCATATTTCAACAAATATCTTTATGCGAATAATCTAGATCTCATATTTAGAATGTTTATCTTCTACGTAGTTCATACAGTTTCTTATACATCCAGAGACTAACTTTCCAGCTAAATGCAGGAATACGCGTGTTAGACAGGCAGAGCTACTAAACCTGCAATTCCAAAATAAGGACTGGTAAGTTTCACAAGAAATAATGAGCATGAGAGTCCACAATGTAACTTCAGTTGAATATGAATAACTGAAGTTTCAACAGACTATCAAAATAGGCACTGACTTCAAACTTTTCAAGATTAGAATCCATTCGCCATATTGATATTTTCTGATGATGTTGTTATCAATCTGTAACGTCTGATTTTTCTAGTCAATAGATTTTTCTGAATAAGTGGAACAGTAGCCTCCCTCAGTTTTTTTTTATTTGTTTTCCCAACCATCCTCTACAAATTCAATTTCAATCCATATATCCTGTGTCAATAAATTCTTCAAAGGAACATGCAGGAAAAGTTAGTCAAATAATAAATTCTTGTCGTATAGTCTCTACTGATACCCAATATAGTTTTATCTTTTCATATTTCAAATTATTTCCTGCCTTTTGAATATTTGAAAGAGTCTGAAGAACCGCGACCTCATCCGTTTCTGAATTCCATATAAAGGAATCCAATAAAACGTTGAGGAATGTCACATTTCAGTGTGTTCCATGAACAGCAGGAAAGTACTTTCAGACGTAGGAATCAATCCGGAATATTCGAAAAATCTACGAAAGACGATAAAGGATCAGACAAGGATACACAGAGAATCAAAGATAATGGAAAAATCTAAGCAAGAGTTTGAATATCATTTGTCTAGTAAATATATAGATAGATAGATTTGAGTAAACATATTCTCAGATATAGTTATGAACACAAAAAAATTAATATACCGGGTGGCTACGGAAGTATTGCCTACGGAATATCTCAGTTATTGTATGAAGTATAGGTTTGTGAAATTTGGAGCGACGATATAATGACATAGAGCTAGAATTTGAGCATATTGACATGTCGAAGTTAACTTCCGGTCTGACCGGAAGTAACATCAACTTTCTTATTTTAAATGGTAACCCTATTTTTTTTAGTTCCGCTTTATTCAACATTCAATTCCCTTTCTAATGACATATCACAATACGTTGGTATCTAACCAGAAACTAGATCAGAAAAAAATTATTATTGAAATTCACCGAGTAGGCCGTGGAAGCAAAATGAAAGCCAAGGAATGACTTTCTATTATATCATTAGAAAGGAATGGTTATGCTGAATAGTACAGGCAAGAAAAAGTTGTATGTTCCTATTTAAGTTATGGACCTACAGAGTATTGTTTTTTTCCCAATTTTTCCAATATTTTTTTTGCGGCTATTTTAAACGCCGACGAATAAAAATAAAATATTACAGTAGTAGCAACTGTTATCAAGTGACGTATGGTTTCCATAGCCAACTTTAAAATTTTTGGCTTTCATTTTGATTCCACGGCCTACTCGGTGAATTTCAATAATATTTTTCTTCTGATCTTGTTTCTGGTTAGATACCAACTTGTGATATGTCATTAGAAACGAAATTGAATGCTGAATAAAGCGAAAAGAAAAAAAAAGGGTTTACATTTAAAATAAGAAAGTTGATGTTAATTCCGGTCAGACCGGAAGTTAACTTCGACATGTCAATATGCTCAAATTCTAGCTCTTATGTCATTATATCGACGCTTCAAATTTCACAAACCTACTTCATACAATAACAGAGATATTCCGTATGCAATACTTCCGTAGCCACCCGGTATATAATAAGAAATTAATTGAGAATTCGCATTCTCTATGTGATGAAAATATCAATCCTGTCTTGGTTTATTCAACAGAAAACAACTACTTTCCTGGCTATATGCCACGACGAATATATAATTACATCTATTGAATATCCAAAAAGACAGCATGAAAAATAAAAATCCTCTGAAATTGAGAATAATTGACATTATCTCTCAAATCAAATAAAATGATATGATGTATTATGATATGGAAATATAACTTACCAATAGGTTCAGTATCGAAATAAAATTTGAAATCTATAGGAGAAGTACACTTGTATGAACTCTGATTTTGTTGAGCTTGGAACTTTCAAAAAAATCATTCGTATCAGTGATATGGAAATTATATATTTCACAAACAGGTTATATGACTAACTCGAGTAAAACTCATTTCGGATATCATATCCTCATCAGTAACCTGAAGTCCAGTTATTCTCTCAGCCATTCTTCATGATATACACAATCTTCATCTCGCTATAATATAACTAAAACTATAACGAACTGAAATCTGGGAATTATAATTTGTTGACATTAACACTGTCATTGGGCATTTGTTTTTTGATGTATGATAAATTGATACTTATCATACAGGACGTGGAAAGAAATTCTGAATCTGCGATTGAGGTCTATAAAAATAACGGGTTAATTTTGATAAACTAAAGATGTCCTAATATAATCGCCAAACTAAAAATGGAATGATTAATTATTAAAACTAACTCAACTAACGTGACAAATCTATTTTTCTTTCTTTTTGCCGCATATCTATTAACTACAGTATTAAGATCGATATAGATGTCTTTATCTATGAATAATAGGCCAAGTGACGAGAATCTTTCTTGACCCATTGAAATTTGTAACCCATTCAAAATTAACCTCATTATGGAGAATGACCTTCAACACGTTGCAGAAGATGCTGGCAATGTTATTGCTACTTGAAGAAGCACATTTGATGACGGAAATACTTCTAACCTGTGTTCATTTTTCATATGGTGCTTCCTGACCCTTTGTTTGCTAAACTATTTTTCAAAACTCCCAATTCAGCCGAAACTTCACTCCACTACTTGACCTGTCAGGCTGATCAAATTCACAATAGCTGCGTTCGTTATTTTTACAGAAGCATTATCAGGCAACCAGTAAAACTTGGAATAAAATTTAGGAATTATATAAGAATGAAAGTTTGATGAAGAACTAAGGTAGATATGTAGATATCGTTAGTTCATGACTTAGTGATTCATTCTGGGGGGCTAATTGCGAGCTAAGGGGGGCTTAGCCCCCCTCCTAGCCTCCTCCTAATTGCGCCACTGCATTCTCCATATGAGATATCTCAAAATGCTCTCCAAATGAGCGTATCCCATAACTAGATAAGGTAATATCTCACAAAACCCATCTTAACCTGAAACTTAAAAGCTTAATTTCCGCTAAACATTGTGCGAATAATAATTATGAGTTTGCCTCGAGATCGTTATTACCTTCAATTAGCTGGTGATAAGGAGAAATTACATCCCGTCGAATGTGTTTCGTAATTTCTATGTCGTTTACTCTGTGGCCTCGATAAATCTTTGCGACAGATATTACGCTCTAGGGAATTTAGCTGGAAATGTCTCGACTCATCTCGTGAAAAAATCTAAGGATTATATGGCGGGGTATGAAAATGGAAAGATGGCACTCGATTCAGTATCAGACACCTTCAGCATATTCGCTTCTTTTAATTTTTAGAGAGAGATAGGAGAGAGAGGGAGATGAGAATATACTTCATCATCATAAGAAATTGAATTCTTGGTGACTAAAAATATCAAATATCAAGGTACCAATGTCTACTACATTCTGGTAGATAATAAGAAGAATAATAATAAAAATTTGATTTACCTACTGAAATAGTCAATCAATCAGTAAGTATGTAAAATGAATTGAACAAAAAAAGTGAAAACGAACCGCAATACATATCAAATACCCCAACCAACAACAAACAGAATTTGTATGTGAAAAACAGAAAAAAAGTAAATAGAATTCACAAAAGTGTTGAAATGTGTCAGAGTGAAATTCCTGTGAAGTATTATAAGCTTCATGTGACAGTAAGCATATCACAGATTTTCTAAAAATGTTCTTTGCAGTGTTTTTGACATGCCTAGGTGAATGATTGTACAGGGTATCCCAATTTGGGCACTTTGGCGGGGTATCTCCCTTATCAGTAAAGATAGAGCATTGCGGTTTTCGCGACAGTGTGCTACTTTTTTATAAAATTAATTCCGGTTGTCGAGATACAGGGTGGAATTGAAAAATATCACTTTTCAGGCACCCTCCGTGTCTCAGTTATCTTTGAACTTATCGAAGAAGTTAAAACTTGTTTTTATAGAGTATTCCTCGTAGAATCCAGTGGCGTAGTTATTTTTTTGCTAGCACCTTTTGTTTTTTAGTTATGGAGCAAACATATGTTTTTTTTAAATGGAACACCCTGTATATTATTTCATATATACATTGAGCATGAAGTGGGCTTTCCAAAAATATATAATTGTATACAATTATTTTCCATTTAAAAAAACATATGTTTGCTCCATAACTAAAAAACAAAAGGTGCTGTGCTGAAAAGTGATATTTTTCAATTCCACCCTGTATCTCGACAACCGGAAGAGCTATCACAATTCTGCTTGCGCCATTATTAATTTCATAAAAAAGTAGCACACTGTCTCGAAAACCGTAATGCTCTATCTTTACTAATAAGGGAGATACCCCGCAAAAGTGCCCAAATTGGGATACCCTGTACATCTAATCGCAGCCATTGTTAATAACATAATCTTCAATCAGTGATAATTTAGGAAGTGGCAGACTTACGTTCATAGCTTGTCGAGTGACATAGTGTGAAGGTAGTTTAAACGTGTTGAGATGTTTCCTCATCATACAAACGGTTTCTGCAAATAAAAATTGCTATTATCGTGAGCATTTTATGTTCAATCAATAAAGGCTTACAGGAGTCACGAATTTTAGCTCTGCACTTGAATCTTAACCCTCTTTTTTGAAGAACAAGAATATTGTTTATACTGTTGGCATTACATGCACCTCAGGATGGGATGCCATACCTGAGATGAGACTCAATCAGGGAATAGTAAACGATTCTAGCAGCACCCAATTCCAACTCCTTTGAGACAATCTTGACTGCAAAACATCCAGAAGATATTTTTTTCCTCAAGGCCTGAATGTGTTCCTCGAATCTCAACCTAGTATCAATAAACAATCCTAGGAATTTTGTCTTAAAATCTCTTTCAATGATATTTGACCCAAGGGGTATGACCTCAAGTGAGCATCGGAAGGTTAGTGAGTTTGTTTTTGAAATATTGAGAACAAGTCGATAAGGATCACACCAAACTTTGATGATATTAATATCATTGTATATCATCTCTTCGAGTTCACTACTGTTCTTGGCACGAAACAATATTGTGGTGTCATCAGCCTTCCCTTTATGAACGCAAACGATTCATATGCCTACAGATGCAAAATATCACAATAAACATTTGTGAGAGTGTTGGTTGGAACGGTGTGGCTCTATTCCCTGACCCTCACTTTGGCGCTGTTCAGTCAGAGACTACTGGTACTTGTTTCTGATGTCTCGGGCGCCAGATTTCTGATAGAGGTGATTTACTTTACGTGTCCCTTCAGACTGACTCCTTCAGGACTTCAGGAGGCCTGGTTCACAACAGTGGAGACAGATACAGGAGGTGATAACTATAGTGATTAGCTCACCTCTTTACCTACTATAGTAAACCAGGGGTCAATACTATTGAATCGACCTGAATCAGGTATCATTTAATATTCGGTCAGATTTGAGGTCTCATATTCTTTTGCATTCTTGGTTCAATTTTCATAATATGTGGTTCAATTTAAATCACAAATTTCATCACAATTGAAGGAACTTTCTCTCGAAATACTGAGATTTCTCTGAATGTTGAAAAATACATATTGGGATTGAGTTTTTGAGACATTGATTATAGCATTAACAGAAATTTTCATTGGTGCTATAGAGAAAAAAATTTCTGTGATATGTTGAGTGAGTTTCTTTCATATTCACCCAGTATTCTTTTGTGTATCATGATGATTTCGTGAAATTGAACAAAAATGTTGCTCTTGTTGAAGAGGTTATCATCAAATTTTTCCACTTATTAATTTGTTCCGTATTCTGCATCATTCAAACTTTTCCTACATATATTCCTGTTCTTCAACAGGGTGTAACAGTGTGAATTGATTTCCTCTTGTAGGTATTTCAATAGTGACAGTTTCTTCTACTGCTAATATACAGTGTCTTTCATGAAGTTGGCATCATATGAGAAAACTCTCAATAATAATTTATTTGGAAATTCAACTTGGGCGTGGAGTTTTGCTTCAAAAAATATGTAAAAGGGACTTCTGGATATAGGATCATTCGTTCGAATGTCAAAAAACTTCACAGAGGAATGTTGTTTCTATCCCACTTTTACATATGTGTCCCGAATTTGAACGTTCTCCTACAACTCACAACTTACAGCTACATCACTTGAATATTTGAACGTACTCATTAAATACAAAAATACAAGGTGTTCCATTTGAAGAATACCAGTTTTTGTAGAATTTTCAGGTTGACGATGTTTTTTTTGCGTTTTCCAGTAATAGATTCTGAACACCCATAAAAATACTCCATTTTTGCCAATTTAAACATTTCTGTAAGACTAAATCTTCCGTACCCTCTGATTTTGTTCTAGAAGCTTCTTACAACAATACCTCTCCCTCTAATTGTTCCATCGATTATTTCCAGAACATTTCACAAACTTCTGTCACGTTATTTGTAACCGCGACATATATTGAGTGTTTGGAAATAGGCTGGTACATGCAGGAATCATTGGGATGTTGGAGAACAATCTGGGATGCGTGTTACAGGATGATCTTCGTACTCCTGCCTTCCTGATGATGTTTCTAGAGCCACTCTAAGGAGAATATCATTACAGAACAATACCAATATGAAACCAGGTCCTCTGATACTTTATCTGAATCAATGAGACTTTTATATCATCCTTTAATCCCCTCCCGGCTGCTATAACGCCATCTACAGCTTCTAGAGTACAGCAGGAATGCATTTCTGCTGAGGAAATGATGTTAACGACGTAACCTTACGGCCGAACGTAACCGTATACACTGATTACAAGCAAATATCTCGAGCCGAATTAAGTTTTTAGTGGAGAATGTCCTGCCTTTACGATCCAAACGAGCCGTATCGACGGTCTCACCGCTGATTTGTTCTGGAATAAACGGAACCCTAAAAGCTTTGTTGGATATTCGAGTGGTTATCGCCGAACGGGTAGAATGGGAAATGATTCGGTCTATAACGATGGTGGAATTTAGTTTTCCATAGGCCCAATTATGATACTCGTATAACAAAAACTGTTCGAAGGTTAATCAGGGAGGTGAAATATCAATTACTCCTAACTTTGAGGATCATTTTTCACAGTTGGTATATGACAGGATATTTCACCCAATAGTTATCTCATCAGTTGATCATTCGAGAACGTTCGAGAAGCAAAGCCCACCAAGGGATCTCATAATATATAAGGACGGCCGGACAACTGCAGTCAGTCAGTCAGTCAAGCAGCGAGTGCCAGAGAGAAAGTCATATACCGCGTGATATAAATCGTTGTACATAAATAGTTCGATATAAATTAGTGTTCCTTCAGTTAAAATAAATCAGTTCCAAAATTTGCCATTCCAACAGATTATTGTCAATAGCAATATACCAGTGGAAGTATTACAGATTGATGATTTCATTCGAGTAACCTTATAGAACATTTGATTCGAACAAGAATTATTTAGGGAAAATTCTCACTTCTAACTACTTTATTGTGCTTCAAACAGCTTCAGGAACAGTTTTGTGGAAGAGTTTTGTCCCAACGAAATTCAACTTCAACCGAAGACAACATTCCAAAATCGAAATGATTCTTAAATGCACATATACAGAAATATTGATTCTTGAATATATTTCTATATCTTTACTTATTATATCGTACGGCTTATAGTCGCTGCTTGCTCGGAAAAATAAACATTTTAGTTCTCCTTAATATCATTCATGAAATATCGAACTGAAGTTTCAATTGAACTTTCAAGTGACCTGAAAGTAGGCAATACCAGAAGTTTAATATCATATTCGTATCAATAAAGGCAGATACGATACACAAAATATTTTTCCACCGCATATACGGATAGTATTTCCCAAGAAATACAAAACACGTCAACGATTATTCCTGGAAGTTTCCGGTGAACTTATAAGTCCTCGGGCTTAAATTCGCTTCGATAAAAGCCGGCAAATATGAGTTTTGCTTTAAAGCGATAAAATCCTGACATTTGCACTGCAATTGGGTCAAATCTTCTCCGAAACGGTGCTATTTTACGCTATGCATATTTCATGAAGATTAGGGGCAGTATTCGCAACACAGTTGGAGGGAAATGAGGACAGTGTCATTTCACCAGCGAGGTAATCAGATATGTACTCTCACAATTGCTTGTAACATTCAATATCCGTGCACAATGAAATATGGGCCAAGGAAAAATATTGCTGATTATCATTGATTCTATCACAAACTCCTTTAAGGCAGATCACTACATGTGTTGCTTCAGCAGAGTATCTTCTTGTAAGTATTATTATTGCTTGGTTTCATATTTCATTCATGGAAATGTTTTGCATTCCACAGAAGATGATGATTCCAATCAGTGTATAATTGAAAGATATTCTCTAAACCTCAAGATTGAATTCAGAATTATTCCCAGAAGTGAAGTTACAGAAGGAATTTGAAAAAATGAAATCCTTACTCAGAAACAAACCTCATAACATATGTTCAATTCTTCCTACCAGAGGTAGATCAATTATTCGCACATACATCCAACTTTTAGGACTTTTTCTCTTCCATCACATGTAAGTAGATGAATCGACTACAATATACAGGTTGTATATCTGCTACATACCAGAATTGAAGTACTCTGTATGTGAACATCAATGCCAGTTGATATGTCAATATAGTTTGAAATAAAAAGTCATTGTTTCTTGAACTCATGTCAATCTGATTTCATAAGAACCCGAACATATCCGAAGGCAATATATAACATCGAATGCGAATCCCTCATTTTTTCTAGATTGGCGTACTGTGATTGTATCTACGGACCTGCTCTTCTACAAACTGATTCTACACGTGTGCAAAAAATTCAAAATAGCTGTGTTCGTTTTTCATATGGTATCCGCAAATATGAACACATTAGTGATGCCTTTCATGACTCTGGATGGCTAAAACTGAAACACACGAGGGAAATACACCTACTCAGTTTCGCCCACAAAATTTTGACATCTGGTTCACCGCCATATTTACGTAATAAACTTTCTAAACTATCACTTAAAAAGTCTTCGCGCAACAAGCATTTGCTACTTATTCCTAGACATACCAAGTCAATTTTCACCCGAAGCTTTTCCTATAATGCTGCTAAGCTCTACAATACCATCCCTGTTGAATTCAAGGAATTCACTTTAAATAATTTTAAGAAACGGCTGAAATTGTTTTTCTCTGGGCGGCAGTAGTTTTTTCTTTTTTATGACGGCGTGATTTTTGATCTGGTTGTAACTATTTTATTCAGTGCATTAAACTGTACTGTCCACTTATACATTTATACTTATTTTCTGGTAATTATTCCGATAACCTATGTACAATTCTTAATCATAAATTCATTTTGAACATTCTGTAATTTAGTTTCTTATTAATTATATTCAGGTATATCATTCTACCGGTTGGGTTTAAAAGCAGCTTCTTAGCTGAACCCCGCCCTTTCATCTATTTGTTTCTTTCTCTACCAGTTGTGAAATGATGATGATGAATAAAGACATATTATTATTATTATTATATTATTATTAACATGGTGGCAGCGGTAGGATCCGAACCCACGCCTCCGAAAGGCATGTACAAACTGTGAAAACCATGCTAAAGAAGACAATTGAGGGTGAAGGGGATTTTCATAAAGCGCTTCTGAACTGGAGAACAACACCAGTGAATGACACAATTCCTAGTCCTGCACACATGCTGTATAACAGAAGAATACGAGCAAACCTTCCAAATCACATCTCCAACCGAACACGGAATAGAGATACAATTATGGAAGAGATGCGGGATCAACAAAACCAAATGAAGAAACTTTATGATTTACATGCATCTGACTTACGTCCTTTCAATGAAGGTCATAAAGTTCAACACCAGGACCAAAATTCAAAACAATGGTTACCGGCTACAGTTATCGGACAAAGAGAAGAGCCTCGTTCTCATCTGATCCGAACACCAAATGAATCAATCCTGAGATAAAACAGAGTACATCTCCGGGATATGGAAAATACTCCCCATTTGAATTGCCCGAGATTCCTGAGACCAGCGGTAATAAACAGATTGCCATCTTGAATTTATGAATTTCAACAAAGAAATCATGATCTGCGGCCTCAAAAAACCCCTACTCACCAATTTTAAATGAAATCGGACCAAATCTTCATCACCATCTTGGAGCAGCCATTTTTTCTAATTTCAACAAAAATTCCATAATGTATTGTCACCGAAATTATGAACACCTGCCAAATTTCAAGTTAATCAGAGTTATGGAATTTTTGTTGAAATTAAAAAAAATGGCTGCTCCAAGATGGCGGACAAGATTTGGTCCGATTCCATTCAAAATAAGTAAGTGGGGGTTTTCAAGGTCGGAGATCATGATTTTCTTGTTGAAATTCATAAATTCAAGATGGCGGCTTCCAAATGATTTTTTTGTTTTTGTATAAATGGCGATAACTCCGTTGTTATCAACACAAAACTATTACTGCGACATATCATCTGTTAGAGAAAAAAGTTATTTGTAACTAAGTCATAGTGAGCTATGACCCACATTTGAAAAACTAAAGTTGGTGCTGATATCTCAAATTCTAGAACAGTTAATATAAATTTCATATTTTTTTCGAAATCTTTTTGAAAAACTGCCATGAGAATGTGAAATTCCTATTTGAATATTTTCATAAATAAAGAAGTCACGGAGGAGAAATGAAAATGATCAAAATCCGTTTTTTGCGTATAAAACAAAAACGAATAGATTTTATCAAAATATTTTTTCACTTTATAGTTGGCCTTGACAAACTCCACATTTGGTGTCATTTAACCGACTTCGTATCTCTCACCGTTAAAAAGATACCCATGGTGAGCATGGTGAGTGGGACACACTGTATATTGGTAAAGCAGTCAAATGTTGCAAAAAAAGGAGAGCAATTCTATGAGCTCGAAGGAAGGTGTTGCGAATCAATTACGACTCATCAGCTATTCAAATGGCTCTGAATGGATAATATAATTGAAGAATTATTGCGATTGAATCTGGAACGCGGACAAACACGAATACACAGCTCGTCCCGATTCATTAGCCAAATTGTAAACTGCGTGACAATATTATTCCGATCCGGTTGAATATTTATGAATTGGCAACGTAATCAAAATGAACAAACTAGTTAATTAACGCAGAACTGTTAATTGAATTAATCCTTTGAAACTGCCACCTTTGTGGGGTACGGTGGATGGACTCGGATAACGCGGGTCGCGATAAGATCTGCCTCATTGACTGCTTTCTGAATGAATCTGATGAATTTTAATTTCGATACTCATATAAATTGAAGATGTTCATTCTAACGTGAGAGATAAGATTGATTGAATTCCCTATGGATCATTCGGTACGTGAAAATACCGCAAGGCTTTTTCTAAAGAAAACTTGAATGTCACATGAACGCTTGATAAAAACGCCTTGAAGATATTTTAGAAAAATCAAGCTGATTGATGTTCTCAGGAAAATTTCAAGACGCCTTGAAGAATTGATACAACATTCGTACAAAAGGCAGGAATTCTCTGTAGAAAATCCTCACTCGAACAAATATTGGTAAAAATATAACGTTTAATTCCAAATTCAAGAAGGGTGGACATGCTTCGAGCCCAAAAGGTATTCATCATCAGCCAGAAAGAAATTATTCTACAAAGAACAACGAAACAGTAGGTTAGGTTAGGTTCCATGTGAGTGGGGCGAACACCTCCCCTCCACTGCGACCCCAGATGGGTCTATTGTGGCTCACCCCTAGAGGTTACAGTTCACCGTACAATCCACATCTTTTTACAAAGTTCATGGTTGAATTGGGTGAGATTTGTCTGAAATCGATAGGTTCTAGGTTGGTAAAGCCAAATGTGTCGAACCTTAGTCTTTCTAAGCTAGAGCATGAGCATAATATGTGTTCAGCCGTTTCGTCTTCCACACAACAGAACCGACAGTCCGTTTGTTGGTTCAGACCCATCCTTTCCAGGTGGTATCTTAGACGACAGTGTCCCGTAAGCAGTCCAGTCAGAATTCGCAGGTTACCCCTGCTCCATTCTAGGATCTGCCTGGTTATTTTTTCCGATGGTTTAGGCAGGAACGCCTTCGAATGGGTTAATCCTGGTAATTCGGACCAGTACGTGAGTGTTTTTCCCTCCGCCCAGCCCGAGATAGTTGTTTTCGCCGCACTTGCGGTGACCCCCAACGAAACAGTAAGTAGGTATATCAAGTAAAATAAATTGGTACTCACGTGGAGAAGAAAAAAGTAAAAACATGGTTATAATTAGCATGTTAAAACGGTTATTAGGACATGTTTATAGTTTTAAAAGAGATTTAAAATGAAGTACTTATTGGTAAGTACATACACATACCTACATCCTGAAGCAGTTATACATATAGCGATAAAAAGCTTCATAATATCATCGACCAATGTATAATATTTGATATCGCTGTCAACTCATTTTTTTTTGTTTCAGGTTGAAATTTCTTATAGAAAATTCATAGAAGACAGCTCCTTGGCAAATCATACTGAATATTTGCAGAAAAACTCCAAGACGCCTCAGAAAAACAATTTTTTTGTAGAAAAGTCAGAAAGAGCTCTCACCAATTTTTTATTTCCCTCAATGCTTTCAATGCTGCAGGAAGATTTTCTAGCATTACCAAAATAATTCTTTCAATGATACAAAACTATTTGATACTTTCATATTGTTATGTTTTCGAGTGTACATAACAACTGTCTTTGTAATGATAGATATTTCATTAAATATAATGAATACACTTTGTAACATCATGAGAATTTTCTTTTATTATTATCAAAACATTCTTTGACATGTAAAGGAATATCTGCTTTTGGAATTAACAAATGCGACATCACAACTGCAAACTGAAGAAACTCTCTTCCGAAATACCGAGATTTCTCTATACAGGGTGAGTCATGAGGGACTGTACATATTTTCAGAATCAGAAAAATCCAGGAACGTTTTTGAATTGAATTTGTAAGTCTCACTCTTATCCGTAAAATTCATGGGTTGCGAAATATTAATTCCCAAATAAATAATTTTTCTGTCGAATTTTCGTTTTTTTTTTTTCATAAAATTCATAGTTTTTTTCAAACTACAGTGAAAGTATGAGAAAAATTCGGAATATTTCATTTCTAATGTTTGTTTGTTCACAGAAACGATAAACAGGATGAACTTCTTGCTTTGAACTGAACTATCAAAATCTTTGAAGAACTGTCCTGGATTATAGGGTAGTAGCGAAATATTTCATGAAAAAATCAGACGAATCGAAGAAGCTGCTGAAAAGTTATGACGAAACGAATCTCATAACACACCCTATATATTGGAAAATAAGTGTTGAAGACACTTTCAGATGGGCATCAGGTATTCCCCTCAGGGGCCTCTATTCGTGATAGGAGTATGTACAGTTCCTCATGACTCACCCTGTATATTGAAGAATCCATATTGGAATTTTGGAAAAAATGGATGATAGTATCAACAGAAATTTTGATTGGCGCTATAGCGAAAGAAATGTCTGTAGTACAGGGTCTCTATAAATGATCATAACATCGTAGTGGCTGTTGACATTTTTTTCCATTTGCCGCTTTCTACTAATGCTGTTAACAACATTCAACAACCAAAAAGGAAGGACGTGATCATATACACTATACAGGATCTTTTTTATATCGTTTTGCATGCACTATGGAAATGGATCTCAAAGAAAGGTGAGTCCAATATTGGAGTTTGAAAAATAATGGAACAAATAAAAAATATTTATTAAAGAAGTAATAAATAACGGTTTATTTCATTCACCTACATCAAATATTTTGAATGTTTTCCGTTGTTCTCCATGCATTCCAAAACTCTTCGCCGTTTGTTGTCGAAAATGTTCCTCAGCATTTCCGGGCCAATATTTTGGCAGCAATGTGTTATTGAGGCTTGCAGCTCTTCAAGGTTATTATCAATATTCAATATCTTTCAAATACCCAAAAAGGCAGAAATCCAAAGGCGTGTTGGAAAAGAGGATTAACTCCTCGACTTATCACACGGTTGTCATAAGATTCTTGTAAATATTCTAAATTTGCACGTGTGGTGTGGGCAGTGGCCCCATCTTGCTGAAAATAGCCAACTCGAATTTCTTCATCATCAAATTGGTTGAGGAATGGTTCTAACATCACTTGTCTGTACATTTCACCATTGATATTGCCATCGAAGAAAATCGGTCCATATATTCGCCTACGAGAAACTGCTAACCACACCCCAATTTTTTGAGTGTAGTGGAGTCTCAATGAAATTGTGGGGATTCTCAAATCTTCAAAACCTAAAATTTCGTGGGCACGTATCTCGACAAATGGAACCAAGCCTCATCGCTGAAAAATGTTGGGTCCAATAGCTGGTCATCGTTGAGATTATTTTGGATCCATTGGCAGTACTCCAGACGACGCGGGATATCTATTGGCAGAAGTTGCTGTAGTACACTGGTCTTGTGAGGGTGCATATGCAATCTTTTCTTGAGCACTTTATGGCATGTACTTAGTGGCACACCAGATTGTAAAGATAATCTCTTCAATGACGTTTGGGGATTTTGCTCAACACGCGCCCTTAGATATTTGACAACTTCTTCCGATATTTGGGGCCTTCATGTTGAATTCTTTCTATTAATGTTTCCAGTTTGGATGAATCTGTTGATCACTGATGTGGGCTTTCAAAGAAGATTCTTGAATCTGTATTTCGCCAGGTACTCATCCTTGCAGGCTACTACCGAGTAACTCCATCCACCATTGATGAATTTGCCATTTCGACAATAACACATTACATAAATATATTCTGCTCCGAGGAATGAGCCATCCCTCTTTTCAACACGACAATCACAAAGTAGAAAACAAAATCGTTTGAAAATTTCAACGAAAAACTGACAATTGTGAGTTTATCAGCTATGACAGTATAATGATTGATGTCAGAAATTGAATTCGAATGTGTGAATCTCCATAAATGAAAGGCGGCAAATGGAGAAAATATTTCAACGGCTACTACGATGTTACGATCATTTATAGAAACCCTGTATGTAATTTGATTTTTTTTAAATGTACCTAGTATTTTCTTTCTGTGCAGTCCAATTCCATATAGGAAGAAATGTTATGAAGAGAAGTTTTACGAACAATCCCTGTACCGTGATTCCGTAGGGAAATGAAAACCATCACTTTTTACAGTAGTTCGCCAGAAATTATCATTTATATGCAAATAAAAAATGTTTACAAATTACTGCCAGCTCGTGTTTAATGTACTGCCATAATAATTTGTGCTAGGACCCCCGCCATAGCCAACGAATACGTTTCGCTTTAAATTGCGCGGTTGCCAAGGTAATGGATTGTATTCCTGAATTTATGGGCCTACTTTGAAAATACTTACTGTGTTAAATTTACTTGCTTCCTGTTACGGTATGCTTTGAAGTTTTTTATTAAGCAACTTTCTTTTGGCGGATTAGAACCGAGAAAAATTGATATCGTTTGGAAAAGCGCCTTTCTGAAGGACGCAATTTCCAAAGGATTTTCTTCAACATCAGTGGTTTCAGGCGATGAAAAGAGTTGAGGCTGATAACCAGGGACCATGAAAATTTCAGATATTTATTTGGAGAAAACCGTTTTCACCTTGGGAATACATCTGTTCACATTGAATTGAAATGTAACTTAATCTTATTGTTTTCCCGAGTCACTGATTCATTCCAACACGGGTTTTTATTCATATACAAATTTGGGCCAATGAAAACACTTACTTTTTATCATTTAATGAATTTTTGGCTTATATTGAAACACGTACTTGGAGAATGGAGTGCCTTGATTTTTAGTTCCAACTGATGATTATGATTGGAGTGAGGTTAACTCATACTGAATAAAATAGGATAACTTGATTTTGAATAATCACGGCCAGCAACAGTTTTTTGTCTCAAAAAACGATATTGCTTACCTCCATTTGATTATCAAGCCAAACACAGTGGAGTATGGAGGGAAATGAATAATCGCTATTATTATTGTTGATATGATCACTAACCTAGTTTTCCCACGCCTCGTTCCTATACCTGTCACTGGCGTGGTATTTGCCATTAGAGCACCTTGTCCATACACAAATATGTCACTCTGTGGTTGTATTTATATTGGAACTACGATACGAATATCCTTGAGAATTGAATGAACCTGCTTCTAAAGCAGGTAGAATATTCTCACCAAACGGATTATCTGTTGCATTGCATACATATGGCACACGGCATTAGTGGTTACTTCACATATTTATTTGAGTTAATTGTTTCGGTTGCAGGAAAAATAGCATGTTTCATTCGGATCAAAGGTGACACTTTGTTTGACAAGCGAATTTTACATTTGCGGCAGAGCGTTTGATGAAGCCGAGCGGAAGCAAAATTCGCTTGTAAAACAAAGAGTCACTTTTGATCCTAATGAAACAATCTACTATTCTATTAGTTATTGGAAAGGAATATTCCCAGATTCAAATATGAACACAAGCAAATGGATATATATATATAAAGAAATACATTGAGAATTCGCATACTCTATGTGACGAAAATATCAATTCTTCCTCGGTTTATTCAACAGAAAACAACTACTTTCCTGGCTATAAGCCACGACGAACATTGAACTATATCTGTTGAACATTCAACAAGAGAGCATGAAAAATGGAAATCGAATAGAATAATGATATGATGTATCATGAAATAAAAATGAATTTCCTTGGAATTCCGTGAATTTCCTTGGCTTTCCTTAGATCTTTCTGGAATTCTTTGGGTGAAGTGCGATATATTCCTGGTCTAGAAACAGCGGATTTTCTTGGAATTCCTCGAATTCTCTTGGAGTTTCGTGGATATTCTTGGATTTTCTTGGATTTCCTTGAAATTCCTTGCATTTACTTGGAATTCCTAGGATTTCCTTGAAATTCCTAGGATTTTTTTGGATTTCCTTGAATTTCTTTGGATTTCCTTGGAATTCTTTAAATCCCCTTGGAATTCTTTGGGTGGAGCCCGGTATAATTCTGGTGTACAAACAACTGGAATCCTTGTAATTCCTTGGATTTCCTCGAATTCCTTGGATTTTCTTGGAATTCTTTGGAATTTCTTGGAGTTTCTTGGAATTTCTTGTGTGAAGTGCGGTATAGTTCTGGTACACAAACGACTGGAATACCTTCTAATTCCTTGGAAATTCCTTGAAATTCCTTGGATTTCCTCGGAATTCCTTGGATTCCCTTGGAATTCCCTGAAATTTCATGAAGTTTCTCGGAATTTCTTGGAGTCTCTTGGAATTCCTTGTGTGAAGTGCGGTATAATTCTGGTACACAAACGACTGGAATACCTTGAAATTCCTTGAAATTTCTTGAAATTCCTTGAAATTCCTTGAAATTCCTTGAAATTCCTTGGAATTCCTTGAAATTCCTTGGAATTTCTTGGATTTCCTTGGAATTCCTTGGATTTCCTTGAATTTCTTGGATTTCCCCGGAATTCCTTAGATTCCCTTGGAATTCCCTGGAATTTCTTGGAGTTTCTTGGAATTCCTTGTGTGAAGTACGGTATAATTCTGGTTTACAAACAATTGGAATACCTTGAAATTCCTTGGAATACCTTAAAATTCCTTGGAATTCCTTGGAATTCCTTGGAATTCTTTGTGAAGAACTGACATCTGAGAATTTTGATTTGTTGACATACTCCTGTCATCAGAATTTCTTTCCGCGTCCTGTATAATGAATATCAATTCATCATACATCCGAGGACGTCTGGTTTTTTTGTTTTGAATCGCCTGTAGCACTTTCAAACGAACGAATAACCACTAGATACCCCGTTAACTTTCATGTTTCATCATCGGAGATTCCAAACTCGACCTATATCGCCGCGTTGAATGTTAATCCCTTTCGAACAGCCCCAATATTTTTTCGCTACCTGTGAAACACTCCTGGCGTTCGAATTTGCCCAACGGAACGTGTTTATTCGTTTCCCTGTAACAAATCATTCCGCCAGCAATCCGTGGCAGTTACAGAAGCGATTTTTCACAGGTGATTTAGTTGAAGCGAAAGGAATAATAGATATCAAGGGAACCCCTATACTGGGATTAAACTTCTGGATGCGAGCTTGCTCCGCTTTCCAGCGTTGTATCCTGTGGAAATCTCCCGCGGAATCCATTATCATTAATCGGGGCGATTATTTTATTTGTTACTTTGGCCTCTCGCGGTCGTGGCACTCTATGAAGAGGGATAATCGCGTTATTTATTATCTCATTTTCGGGCGAAAATATAATCAGGTTATTTTCTGTCTTCGTTCACGTCAACCAAACAATTTATGGTTGGTTGGTTGAGATGTGCTTTTGTTTGAAATCAAATTAAGTTTCAGTCGTAAAATATTCAGATCTGCTCCATAATTTATGTAGGCTGGACCCAGCAAACATTGAACCAGCGGGAGAAGTCCGACCTAGTGCAGGCTAGTCTGGGAAAGTGACGATGCCGGGGTATTGGTAATGGGCCGATGATTTTCCTATGCCAAGTAACCATCAGTTAAAAATACGATGATGGCCTTGTGATGGTAAGATGTCTGGAACTAATTGAATACTTACGAGATCTGGCCCTTTGCTGGCCGATTTCATGTTCGCTACTCGCCCCCCTGGTGGAAGTTCTGGGAACGTCTACATCAACAATCAGCTGATCGATATTATATGTGACTAAGATGGCTGACTCTCGTGAGTGGTGATCGCGTACTTGTTTGTTCATGTCGATGAATTATTGTGCTCCTCTCTTTCCCTGGTGGTTATTTATGATGGCAGGAGTATTCTCAATTGATAATGATAGAAGACAGGTTCTTCAATTATGATAATATTGAGTAAGTATCAATCTACCTACATATTCTTCCGAATTTCATTATTAAATGCATGTGTTTGGTATCTCGTAACCTCATATACCTAATGACCATAATAATTGGAGTGGGCTATACTTCCCCAAAAGCAACTATCATTGTTAACTCGTTTCTTGCTATCGAAAGCTATCTCAGGTTATGTGAACCTATATATCTCTATATTAAAGAACTAAATAACAATAAGGTTTCAACTACAGAAATACCTGTGCCAAGAAAATAATGAGAATTGAAAAGCTCCATGTTATCACGTAATCAGACTATATTATCAAGTTATTAACTCATGCAACTCATAGGCCACTGATATAAAACAAATGATGCATTTTATATTTCAGAAGTACCTCACAACGAAGACTCGACTTTGAAGGAATGCTACCCAATGAACTCCCCACCACTACAAATATACATTCAAGGCTAAGTCAGAGCAGTCATGGGTAGATTGTATGGGGGTCAAGCACCCATAGGCAACACGCACGGTAAAGACTACAGGAAGCTAAATAAAAAGTTGGAAAGCGACTCCATCATGGGAATGCTAACAGATGGCATAATTCCAAAATATAGCTTTGAAAAAACTGCTGAGATAAGTATAACGGACAGAGAGGCATGGAAGGAAGAACCTCCTATCAATGCAGAATCGAGGAAGGGTCTGAAGCAGGAATTCATAGGGCCAAGTCAAAGAGAAGAATCTCACTAAGTGGCAATCAAAGCAGTTAATTCAATGCAAGTTAACTCAAAGCTAGTATGAACTGCTCAGAAACCCTAAATGAACTAGGCAGTCAGAAAAGACTGACTCTAGCATGGTACCAGCACATACAGGGTACGGAGGCAATGAAGAGGCAGACTCACTTGCCCGAGCAGGAGCAAACAAAGCTCTGAACGGCTCAGAACCCTTTTGTGGTATTCCGAAAGCTTCACAAAAGAAAAGTATTAAATCATGCATGTAAACCGAATCTCAAGACTGGTGGAAAAACTCTTCAGGAATGAGGAAGGCAAAAGAGTATATTAGAAAACCATCGCCAACATTCACAGAATATCTATTGAGCCAGAGACGAAGTACAACTAGAATACTAGTGGGACATACACAGGGCATTGTAGGCACAACAAACACATGAGTACGATAGATCTGACTGGAAGGAAGGAAGAGGAGGAAACAGCAGTACACATACTTTGCCACTATGAGGGCTTGTCAAGACTAAGGTTCCTTATGCTGAATGAGGAAGAACCAAGAGCCCACAGTTACAGAGGAGATCTGAAAGCTAGCTTATGGAGTCTCAGGGCAAACATAATAGATCTGGAAAGATCGCGGTGTGGAGGCAGATATCCCGAAGGCCCCACTCTAAATCTAATCTAATCCAAAGTGTGATCAGCAGAAGGCATGCACTGCCATATGGTTACTAAATTCGAAAATCTCAAGATCAAAAAATATGTTACCTATCATTATGATTAAGATGTCAAAATGTTTTTTATTGAAGTTCATCGAGTACAAGGTACTTATAAGTATTCAACATTCATCAGTCGATATTCATCTTTGATCATTGTCACTGAGTGAATGTGCGATTACACATGATAGAGTCGATTCGGTTCCTTAATAACAGTCGAAATGGCTGCTTCATACTAGAGACAAATTCCATTCACACCATTCATTAATTACATCCTTGTCTGATTTATACTAGGTGAGTAATACGTCTTCCAGTCTCGGGTTCTATTATCAGAAGCGCTTCGCCCTTCTTGCTTCCATCGCAGCCCAGTAATGGCTGTAATGCGATAATGGCACACAGTTATTACAAGAACAGAGAACAGTGTCATAAATGGAGGGCTGCTTTTTGCCGTTTATCAGATCTCGCCGACAGAAATTACTTTGGAACAGTGGTGGCTCGTGGGAAGTTGTGTATTTACTGTCACAATTTTTCTCTCGGAGCGGACGAAAGGAAATTTCTTCATCTCTACGACAATATATTGTGAAAACTCACGGGTTCATTGTGAATACTCACATCAAGGGAACATGTTTTCGGAAATACGTATGTCCATCATCAGCCTAATAAGAAATTACATGGTGATGAAGGTGAAAGAAATTTGTCAACTCATAACCGTCGAGAATTAAGAATACATGGTAAATTGTTTTACTAGAGGGAACACACCAGTGTTTCGTCAACTTGCTCAAGGTGCCTCAAATGTTAGGGGGCTCTTTTATTCTTAATTATCCACCATAACGCACATCTATGGGAGATTTCATGGTTATTCCTCTAGGAAAACGATCAATCATTTAACTTCTATGTAGTTTCAATTCACGACAGTATTCATATACAAAATTCATTCAAAATCATCAAGAATTCGAAGTCATTGAACATTCACGTCTTTTTTTATTAATTCCAAACTTTCTGAACGATGAACGAACTTTCGTTCATAGTAGTTGAACATAAACACGATGACATTGACTTCAACGAACCAGGACTATCGACCAAATTTCGTTTCTGTCACGTTTTCAAAAATATAGACAACTATTTAAAAAATGTAAGGAAGCGGGCTCGACGGTACTTGTTCTGATTCAGCTATGTTTTTCAATATGAGTTAGGGAAGTCTGAGTTCTATCAATTGTAAGTTTTTTATAGTTGCCACTGTGCTCAAATCTTCGGAATTCGGGCAGGATGAAAGATGCTATTGCTCAGGCTCCCGAAAATATCAGTTTATTTGTACTTACATCTAGGGTTATAGTTGAGTTTGTATCTCATTGTCATTCATTTCGAAGGATAAATGTGTGTATATGTTTTGTTTGGAAACCTTCTGAGTCTTATCTATTATTATCACTTTTCAAGTTGATTTACTCTACTCCACTGCACTGCGCTACTTTCATGATTGTTCTATGGCCCAACAAGTACTGCCCAACAGTTCTGCTGAAAGTATGGCGTTACCTAAAGCATCAAATATCTACTTTGAAGTCAGCATGAATCACAGATCAGGTCCACTTCTTTGATAATAAATCTATTCAATTGGTTGGTGGTGCCACAGCTACTGATTCCTTGACATATATCTCCGTATCTTGTTCTTCAGATGTTCCACAATACGCCCCTAGTTGTGGTAATAAGAATAATTGACTATAGTATCCGTCTAGATTGATAATCCGACCAAATTAATTCAGCATATCCTGGTAATTTTGCTTTGCAATATCAAAAGCGATAATTCACTCTATACAGCGTGAAGAAGTAGATACTTAGAGAAGGATAGATATCATTCTTCCATCAACTTACTAAAAAACTCCATTGTCGACCACTGAGGAACGACCTGAAGACGAACAGCTGGCTTTTCGTTTGAGGAATGCTATCAATTTTGGACAGTTCTTTATTTATCTCTTAGAACACACGAAAGGAAATTTGAAGAACATCATGCGTTCCTAGGGAGGATAGGAAGAGGAAGTTAGTATTGGAATATATCTTGAACCTCGGGAGGTTTTAAGATCTTGGGAAAATTTCTATTGGCAGAGGATTCCAGAGCTTTGTCCTTCTTAAGAAGAACGTGTTTTGAAGAATTGTTGTTCGACGAATTTCAAGGTCAATGTGCATGTGCTGACTGGGCCTATCGAGTTCATCTGACATCTCCCGTGGGATTATGGAGAAGTGAAAAGTCGCCGAATTTTTTATGGTGTCCTTATGAGGTCAAAGAGTTAGTGAGTGTGAGATCAGGCACCAGGCGAATGACTCTCCTCTGAATAGAATCGTATTTCAAAACTTGCCGTTACTGTGCTTCGTAGATCATGAGAAGCTGTTGAGATATAAAGTAGATGTTTCCATAGAAGATTTCCCCTTGGGAAAGTATTGCTGATGAAATTACCTAGCATAGGTATAGTGCTCTTTGTGGGAATGGTGGTGCCAGATATTGTTATATCAGGCATACTGAGTTCCGACTTTTCGATGTCTATATTTTCCCTGATGTATCATACTATAGTTGCTTCATTATGTTGATGATTTTAATTCTCCCTTTCGCTGCGAATAAAATATTTTGGTGTCTTTCGGATATAGTTGTACAACTTTCTTTTTTGTTGCCTATATTCTGATTGAATGCTTCTCCGCCTCTGCTCTGAATCGTTGATAATCGTTCCATTTAAGAACAATGAAGTGACTCATGAATGTATAAATGGATCTGTTGTGATGCTCTAACTCAAACGAACATAGCGTCTACAAAGTTCTGGTTCTAAAACTGTTTCTTTGTCAAGGCAAGTGAAGAAGTTGAAGACTCGGTTACAACTTTTTATGCCATTGTTTCAGCAGATACGGAACAAGCGGAATGAAATAGAGGAAACTGATAGTCTATAGATGATAAGATAGTTTGGAATCAATTACTGAAAATAGATGAACGATGAGAGTTCCGTGGAAAGCTTCTGGAACAAGAAACTGATTCACCGTTGAAGGATCGATATCGATCGATATCACTCGACTTTTCTACCGCTTCAGGATTTCAATTTCAAATAGAAAAGATATGGATGTAGTTTTCACTCATTATCTCTTCAAGGTTGCATTGTTCATCTAGAAATAATCCTTTCCAAATCATTTCACAGTAAGTGATATTCCTTTTTGAGAAACATGAAGCTGATTAAAATTATTTGGCATACAATATTCAACGTTTTAGCTATTCACATTTCAATTGTTGATTTTTGTTACAGGTGCTACATTATCTGGAAAATTATTGAGGTGAGTCCGTTCATTTTGAATTGATTTGTGTCCGCATGCAACTAACTTGACGTTTGAGTATAGACTTCCCGTACATCTTGTCCACATCATTAATTCACTATGATCGAAGCGATAAGGTGAAAATTGCCATTATGGCAGCCATTGAGAGCCTGCGTGTGTGTAACTATCATTCCAGAGGCAGTCGAGCCCCAAATTGGTGTCCAATTTCAGTAAGCCCATGAATTATACAAAACACGACACTTGTCACGTATGTATGCTAGCTAGGCTTTGCTTCCCGCCCCTTGACCAGTTCTTTGCCTCCAAAATCCCCGCGATCGGACTCTGGAGCCGTCCAGGACACTTTGATCGCTCGTCTTAAGCGTAATTAATATCTCAGATAATTGAAGCTTACACATTATCTCGGGCTAGTTCCCGAAACCGAAACAAGGGTCCAATTGTGACCCGTGTTTGCAAAACTGGATTCCGCCTCGAGGAATTACGAACACAAATAACTATCCCTGTTTTCCGGGAGACTATGATTCAGGAATAGTTTTTTTTCTGTAACCGACACAAAAGTCTTCCATTTTAATACCAAAATCAGCTCTTGTATTGACGTTTCTATTACTGACACGAAAATAAGTTTGTTGCTAGGCAACACATTTAGTTACTAGGAGCTAAAGTTAAACTCTAGCTCCTAGCTCCATACCCATGCTGGAAATATGAATACACCTTATTATAGTTGAATATTTTTGTTTTGATTAGGAATTCCTTCGAAATTCACATACTTGCTTGATCTGTATTTCATTCGTTATTCTCGGGATTGATAACTTGTTTTTAAATAATCACGGCAATCAATAGTTTTTTTTTTCTCAACCAACGATATTATTGTTTACCTCTATTTCATTATAAAGTCAAAACACAGTGTAGTATGGAGAGGAATAAATTATCGCTATTATTATTGTTGATATGCTCACTAACCTAACATTTTCCACGTCTTGTTCCTATACCTGGCACTGGCGCGGTATTTGCCATTAGAGCACCTGGTCCATACACAAATATGTCCATTTGTGGTTGTATTTATATTGAAACAACAATTCGAACATCCTTGAAAATTGAATAAAACCTGCTGTTAATGCAGGTTGAATATTCTCACCACACGGATTCTGCATTGATTTTGAATTGTTGCGTTGAATACATATTATGGCACTGCATTGGTGGTTACTTCACATATTTATTTGAGTTAATTGTTTCGGTTGCAGAAAAAATAGCATGTTTCATTCGGATCAAAAGTGACTTTCGCCTCGCAAATGCAAAATTCACTTGTCAAACAAAGGGTCACTTTTGATCCTAATAGAACAATCTACTACTTTTATAATTCGCTAGATTTATTCAAAATTTTTAACAAACGGGAGAAACCTATTATATCACAATGAAAACACAATACTCTACATATTTAGTTATGATCCCGAAAACGAGTTTCCAAACATTACCTAAACAATGAGAAACCTAAAGAAACTCGACTTTCAAAACCATCTATTCAAAAACACAGATTATCTGATGGTATAACATATAGTATCTAAAGAATATACAGGGTATTTCATTTATGTTGCATAAAATTTCGATAGATTTCAGTATGTTTGTGTAGTCCAAGAATTCTGGAAATGTCTTCGATAATAGGAAAAAAATAATGTGTGCATTGATGGTTCCTGATTCATTGGATTCCTTCCTATTTTGATGTTGTGTCTGTCATAGTTCAGTCACAAAATGTCTGAACTGAAGTTGTGCATCTTCTGTTCAGATTTATTCTTACATCAACACACACATTTGGCTAGATTTGGTATTCTTCAACTGTTTTATTCATAAATGAAAATTTTCTGTTTTTTACTTCTGAACTCACCTAATTGTTTGAGTTAATCCTTTTTTTGTAGTATTTCACTTCCATAGCAAAAATGAATTTATATTCGAAAAACACGTCACAGAGCATGAAGATCAGTTCAAATTCGAAAAGGAATCCGGAAATGTTTCCATACCTATATACCTAAGGAAATTATAATGGATGAAAAATACGATGGTAACAAGTTCTTGATTTCATTCAACGTATCCATTAGTGGATATATTTCCATCAGAAACCTATTACTCATCAGACTAACAACCTGGATGTATTATTTAAAATAACGCAACGACACTAAATTGTAGGTAGGAGAATGAACCATCGTTGAAATAATATGTCATTACAGCATTTAGTAATCATAGATAGCTCGGTAACAATTCGATTTATATTCTTTCATGACCGGTAGTTTTCACATCAAAGTAATGGTCATTTTTGTTTGGATACCGTTATAAGGTAATCAATTCCGAATTGCTGAGCTTCGAATATAAAATTTGTTCACTTTCGAAGCTTCACTGGAAATCAATGAGAGGACACTTCATCATTTATTCATTGTCTGGTGTACTGAAAATTCAGAATCAACAACTCATTATTGTCACTGGATCGTTATAAACTTTGTCGATGATGAATAATGAAGAAGATTATCGAGCATCTTGGACTGAAAAGAAGTTATTATTTTCTCTAATTAACTCATAACACTCATTTCCAGGTTATACAGTGACGTTGCAATATCGTCCTGATTTTGTCTCATAATTATTGACCAACTAATGTCAAAAATGACGTCCAGGTTACTGATGAAAATTGTCACAGTGTGTTTGACTTGAAGAAAGAAGAGCTTTCACGACAAGATATTTTTGACCAGATTGTATGAGTTTTGGTATATTCTTCAACTCCCCCTCGAAGATTATCACTCAAACGCTTTGGTAGAGATTTGAGAGATTCAATTCTGAAAATTTCATAGATAAACATTTTTATAGATCAAATATAGAAAATTTAAGGTATCCAAATCAAGCACTATATCTAAATTAAAATACGGTGTACCAAAGGGTTCAAATACATATTATTACCTACTGAGAAAACAAATTTGACAGTGATGAACTATTGAGGTCTAATAATTGATCGTTAAGTAAAATGTCAGAATTTTTGTGTTTGTTGATTTCTAAAGATTCAAAATGATTGAGTTCCATTCCTTCATTTTCCACATGTAGAATTTCGAAATTATCATCAGAACTTTGGATTTCTCCTAATATAAGGTTGACGTATAATGAATTTGTTTTCTTTTTCAAGAAATTCACTTTATGTTCGTGAATGCGCTGATTAAACGTACGACCTGTCTGACCGATATACTTGGTGTAACAGCATCATGGTACACCAAACCAATTTGATGAACTTAATTTGGTGATAAATCGAGAAATTTCATATTTTTGACAGGATACATTTGTTTTCAGCATTACATCTGTCGATATGAGTACATCAGACCCGATCAGAATGGTCATGGCACTCTCAGATAGAAAATAGAAAATGAATGCAGGATTCGAAAATGCAATGATATACAGGGTTTTCCATTTGAAACTCAGAAGTTATTATCACTTCCGGTGAAACAGGAAATGAAACCTAATAATGTCAAAACATGACGTTTATCAAGTTGATGGCTCATTCCATACAAAAGTCCATTAATTCAAACAAAACCTAAAAAAGTTCATTCATTCAATACCAAGAAAAGCCATTCATAGTCTTATTGACATCAATCTCATGAATAATCTGATTATGCCAAAACCCTTTTTTTGCCTCACTTCAAATGATGTAACTACTCGCTGCCCAATATCTTTATTTTCATACACAATCCATTTGTTGTTATCATTATCATATAACTTTTTCATAAATATATATATATTTCAATCATTTTTATTCATATGTATTGTATAATTTATATACACCGTGGACTGCTTATAGCTATGCGGTTCACCCTTTGTTTATTTGTAGGCTATTCCTATTTTTAATGTAAAGTCATTTTTTAAATTCGTATGCAAATAAACATTATTATTATTATTATTATTCCAAATTTCAATCAGTTATACCTCAAGACAAGATCCACAGTTGTGTTCAAATACCCCAGATTTTTCGTTGGGAAAGGTTGGGAAAGTAGGATATATAAAAGTTGAGCAAGTCAAGGTTTTTTGAGTACATTGTACCAGTATATCACCTGACGATGCTACTGTGTCGTGTGTTTGAGAATTTTGTGGAAATCTTATCGTTTTTGAAGTTGTTACTGCTATACCTAACCTGTTTCTTGAAGGACCCCATCCAACACCTCAGCAAGATGCTCTGATAGCATCTCAAATTTGATGTTCATTATGGTCAAATTGAATGCTGAATATGACAAGAGATATTCGATTATGAACTTCCGCTTCTGGGACACACTGAGTGTTGCTTTAGACAGTCATCAATATATGATTGGCCCTCACAGATTGCTAATGGCCAAAGTTAGTATCGTTACAGTAGTTTGAATTCAACCAGTGCCTCCTAGAGTTCCCTAGGGACATTAGGAAAACACATGGTAATGGAAAATATATTTGGCATCGGCATATACTCCTTGTATCAGAATAATTCTCATCCGCGGAATTATTCACAAATCAAGGAGGACTTTGGCAGGATTTTGATTCATTGTATATTCAACCCAGTAATAAATTGGTCCACATTTCGATTCCATTAAGTAGAGGTGATTATACTATTACTGTATAGATAACTATTCCTGGGCCATTTGAATATAGTTGAGTGGAAGAGCAACTGTCGATTTAGCCATATTCCATATTCAGTATTCGAATACTGGGCTGATGTAAAACCAAGTTCTAGCCAATATATAATGTTCTACCTGAGATTAGGCCATGAATTCTCCAGCTTGTCATTGACCAGAAGTATTTATCAGTAGGATTCAATATTTGAATATTGGGCTAATGTGATACAGAATTCTAGTCGATATGATATTCTACCTGAGATTATGCCATTAATTCTTTAGCTTGTCATTGATCAGAATTATTTATTCAGTAGGATAATTCATTTTATGTTTTTTCTCCGAGCAACAGAAATACGAAAGATGTGTCTTTCTGAAGAACAACAGGAGGTGTCGAATCCTTCTATAGAATAGTTCCTGAACTGTTTCTTTGACAAAGACTTTCAAGAATGTTGGTCCTCCAATTTTCTCAGGTGTTCAGACCAATCACAAGAGTAGTTCATTACCTTTCTTCAGGAATTATTAATACTATCAGACTGATGCCTACTCCAGAAAGTGCAGATATCCAGAGCTATGTCGTTTCAGCTTGAGAGAAAGTCGAGGTATCTTCAGTGGCCTGATAATTCTTGAGAGTTGCTGGACTCATGTACAAACGTGATGTAGTGTCTTGCAAAATGATGAGGCCATCTGCGTATACTTCCGTCATTACTTTCTCAATTACTCTGTCACGCAAACATCGTGTCAATTCCTATTTTTCCCTGGAATTATTCAACATGTAACAGAAACAACATAAATGTTGGACCATCCATCTTCCTTCGCCTTCTCACTCACAAAATTCTGATGTTATTACAACATTGGCACTGGATTGATTATTGAATATCGAAATAGAAAATTTGTTTGATACTGGGACAATCTAGTAATTCCATATTCAATATTTGAATATTGGGCTAATGTGAAACCAAGTTCTAGTCAATATGATATTCTACCTGAGATTATGCCGTGGATACCTGAGCTTGTCACTCACCAGAAGTATTCACTTGGTAGGAAAATTTATTCCATGTTTCTACTGCGAGCAACGGAAATACGGAAGATGTGGCTTTTTGATGAACAACAGGTAGAGCCTGATGAAAATAATGGTCGAATCCTTCTATAGAATAGTTACTCAACTGTTCCTTTGACAAAGACTTTCAAGAATTTTGGTCCTCTAATTCTCTCAGGTCTTCAGACCAATTACAAAATTAGTTCATTGCCTCACTCCAGCAATTATTAATGGTATAAGACTGATGCCCACTCTAGAAAGTGCAGATATCCAGTGCTATGTTGTTTCAGCTTGAGAGATAGTCGAAAATTAGTTCATTGCCTTACTTCAGGAATTATTCATAGTATTAGACTGATGCCTACTCTAGAAAGTGCAGATATCCAAAGCTATGTCGTTTCACCTTGAGAGATAGTCGAGGTATCTTCAGTGGCCTGATAATTCTCAAGAGTTGTTGAGCTCATGTACGAACGTGATGTAGTGTCTTGCAAAATGATGAGGCCATCTGCGTATATTACCGTCATTACTTCCTCAATTATTCAGTCACGCAACCATCATGTCAATTCCTATTCTTCCCTGGAATTATTCAACATGTAGCAGAAATATCGTCATGAATGTTGGACTATCCATCTTCCTTCGCCGCCTCACGCACAAAATTTTGATGTTACCACAACATTGGCACTGGATTGATTATTGAATATCGAAATAGAAAATTTGTTCGATACTGGGACAATCTAGTAATTCCATATTCAATATTTGAATATTGGGCTAATGTGAAACCAAGTTCTAGTCAATATGATATTCTACCTGAGATTATGCCGTGGATACCTGATGAGCTTGTCACTCACCAGAAGTATTCACTTGGTAGGAAAATTTTTTCCATGTTTCTACTGCGAGCAACGGAAATACGGAAGATGTGGCTTCTTGATGAACAACAGGTAGAGTCTGATGAAAATAATGGTCGAATCCTTCTATAGAATAGTTACTCAACTGTTCCTTTGACAAAGACTTTCAAGAATTTCGGTCCTCTAATTCTCTCAGGTCTTCAGACCAATTACAAAATTAGTTCATTGCCTCACTTCAGCAATTATTAATGGTATAAGACTGATGCCCACTCTAGAAAGTGCAGATATCCAGTGCTATGTCGTTTCAGCTTGAGAGATAGTCGAAAATTAGTTCATTGCCTTACTTCTGGAATTATTTATAGTATTAGACTGATGCTTACTCTAGAAAGTGCAGATATCCAGAGCTATGTCGTTTTACCTTGAGAGATAGTCGAGGTATCTTCAGTGGCTTGATAATTCTTGAGAGTTGCTGGACTCATGTACAAACGTGATGTAGTGTCTTGCAAAATGATGAGGCCATCTGCGTATACTTGCGTCATTACTTTCTCAATCATTCAGTCACGCAACCATCATGTCAATTCCTATTCTTCCCTGGAATTATTCAACATGTAGCAAAAATATCTTCATGAATGTTGGACTATTCATCTTCCTTCGCCGCCTCACGCACAAAATTTTGATGTTACCACAACATCGGCACTGGATTGATTATTGAATATCGAAATAGAAAATTTGTTCGATACTGGGACAATCTAGTAATTCCATATTCAATATTTGAATATTGGGCTAATGTGAAACCAAGTTTTAGTCAATATGATATTCTACCTGAGATTATGCCGTGGATACCTAAGCTTGTCACTCACCAGAAGTATTCACTTGGTAGGAAAATTTATTCCATGTTTCTACTGCGAGCAACGGGAATACGGAAGATGTGGCTTTTTGATGAACAACAGGTAGAGTCTGATGAAAATAATGGTCGAATCCTTCTATAGAATAGTTACTCAACTGTTCCTTTGACAAAGACTTTCAAGAATTTCGGTCCTCTAATTCTCTCAGGTCTTCAGACCAATTACAAAATTAGTTCATTGCCTCACTTCAGCAATTATTAATGGTATAAGACTGATGCCCACTCTAGAAAGTGCAGATATCCAGTGCTATGTCGTTTCAGCTTGAGAGATAGTCGAAAATTAGTTCATTGCCTTACTTCAGGAATTATTCATAGTATTAGACTGATGCCTACTCTAGAAAGTGCAGATATCCAAAGCTATGTCGTTTTACCTTGAGAGATAGTCGAGGTATCTTCAGTGGCCTGATAATTCTTAAGAGTTGTTGAACTCATGTACGAACGTGATGTGTCTTGGAAAATGATGAGGCCATCTGCGTATATTCCCGTTATTACTTTCTCAATTATTCTGACACGCAACCATCATGTCAATTCCTATTTTTCCCTGGAATTATTCAACATGTAGCAGAAACATCGCCATAAATGTTGGACCATCCATCTTCCTTCGCCGCCTCACGCAACATGCAAGCAACAGTAACATGGATCACGTCAGGCGCAGAAGGTGCTTGATAAATTGGCGGCCAGTCGACCGATCGGACGATGCCGCATCGCTGAAAGATACAACGTAAGGGCTAAAGGGCTAAACGGCACACGTGAGGCCCGACAGAAGTTCGCCATGTACCGAACGAATGGCACTTTCTACTTTTCATTGCGCCGTATCTTGTTCGGCTGGATATTGCTGACGAACTTCCCCAGGGAACAAGAGAGAAAGGTCTCTCCCCCTTCTCGGACTTCATAAATATACACTCACCGGCAAAGAAAACCGGCCACCAAATAATTTAGCCAAATTGTTTGCTCTGTAACTTTTTCAATTCTGGTCCGATTTTGGTGAAATTCCGACCAAATCGTAGATTCATGTTTCCAAATGTTAGCCCAAATATTAGTTCCTAAGAAAATCTGATGACTCGATCATTATACAGGAAAAAACGGAAGTTACCTTTGCACCCTTAACTTCTTAACGCCCTGTGGGAAAGGTGAGTGGTTTAACTCAGCTTCATTATGTTTTAGATTGAAAAGTGATCTCTTCTCCATATTATGGTTTTTTATTCACGTCGATGACCATTTTTTGAAGGAAGATACAAGTGTTTCAAGAGAGTACTTTATTTACAATAATTCAGAACCATTCTCCATCCTTCTACTTCAATGCTTCATCATGTTTTAAATTGAAGTGTGATCCTCTTTTGTTCCTTCTTCATACAACGGTTCTTGAATAACGTCAATATCTCCTTTTTGAGAGAAGATACAAGTGTTTCAAGAAAGTATACCTAGATTTTTTTAATTTTCAATAACAATAATTCAGAACCTATCTACCTATCTCAGGGGTGACCTCTAGAGGCTCATTCGCCTTCGCCCAGCCTTGTCAGATACTCTTCAAGAGCTACGATTCGCCCTTCAAGGAGGATTTTAGGCAATTCTTCAAGGCTACTTGAGTAATTCGATCAATTCGATGCCACTTCGGTTGAATGCTGTAATTCAATATCGAGGTGAGCATACTCGTTATTGACTACAGGTCTGCTTCTTGTTTGTTTTTTGTAATTGATTTTCCGGTAAGTGCTAAGAAAGTAAGGTAGAAATATGTGATATTAATCCTTGAACTTCTAAATCAATAAAGTTCATGTAAGTTCTGATTTTTGGTAAAAAAAGTTGAAAAACACCATACTTCCTTAAAACACTCGTATCTTCTTTCAAGAATAAGATATTGACTTGAATCAAAAACTCTCGTTTTAAGAAGGGATTACACTTTAATCCGAAGCATAATGAGGCCATGTTCAATCACGCAATTTTGCCACAAGGCGTTGATAAGTATAGGGTGAAAGAGTAACTTTGGTTTTTCCCTGTATAATGATCAAGTCATCAGTTTTTCAGGAAAATTAATATCCAGGCTAACATTCCGAAACATTGATCTACGATTAGATAGAGATTTCACAAAAATCGGACAAGGATTAAAAAAGTTACAGGCTGAACAATTTGGGCAAATTTTTTGGTGGCCGGTTTATTTTGCCGGTGAGTGTATTATGACTCATTTTAGATGTAATAAAGAACTAGATGCTACTGGTTCTGGTACTGGTGAGGGACGTTTGCCTGTCAGCAACTAGTCCCTAATGGGACGTTTTTGCAAGCCCCAAGGTGTTTTTAATGAGTGATGTCGTTCGCTTAAAAGAGTTAGCTAACATCCTTTCCAGGTACCGTCTATCAGATCTCTTTCAGAGTTTTTCGGTTGTGTTTTGTAGGCTAGTAATGTACTCACTACCATATGCTGCAGTGGCAGGTCTGCCAGCTACCTCGTTAACCCCCGTTAGAGACCAAGGTCAACTAAGTAGCATTAGAGTCACTGGATGGTATTTTATCTAACTAATACCATCTAGTGACGCTAAGCATACACCGTCCTACTATAATAATAATAATAATAATATTTATTTCACTTGTTAAACCGTATGAAAACGTTACAATAAACATTTACGTACAGTAACAAGGAATACGTCTGTGTATAAATAAGAGAGTAGGAGATAAATATATATATAGAAAAAAATACGAACATTTTATATAAAACGACAAAACTTGACACCTATTAATTTGGAAATATACAGATGAGTTAATAAAACTCGTCAACGGTGTAGCAGTTTCTTTCTATGAGATATTTTTTTAATTGTCTTTTGAATATGGAGATATTCTTTGAATCCTTAATAGAAACATCTAGCTTGATAAATAGTTTGGGTCCAAGGTAGAGGTGACTCCTCTGATAAAGGGAGGTTCGGTGAGGGTTTGCTATTAGCAAACCTCTTGCTCTCGTTGAATAAGGGTGGTCTTGTTGGTTTGCCCTAAATTTATCTATATTCTTATAAACGTAGAGACATATCTCATATATATACAGACCAGCAACTGTGAGTATTTCCAGCTCTCTAAATGAGTTTCTGTATGATTGTCGCCATCCTAAATTAGCAATTATTCTGACCGCGCGTTTTTGTAGAATGAATACTCTTTCAACAGAAGAGCTCATATCCCAATTTAGGATTCCATAGCGCAGGTGACAGCCAATAGTTGCATAATACAGATTTAGCAGGACCTCTATTCCACAATGATTCGACATAAATCTCAGTGCATAACAGTTCTTTCGTAGTTTATCACATAATGAATCTATATGAGGAGTGAGGACTCCAATTGAGCTTATGATCTATAATTAGACCTAGCATTTTTGTTTCTGGGTTGAATGTCACCTCTATTTGGTTATCTTCATATATTTTTAGAGTTTCAGTTGTGTTATGCATTGAGAATTTTACTAATGCTGTTTTGTTGATATTTAGTGCTAAGTGATTTTTATTAGCCCATTCCATTATTCTTTCATATATGGATTCTGTTGTTTCTACAAGTGCTGATTTATTATGATCATTGACCAGAACATTTATATCGTCTGCATATTATGCAACTATATGTACCTTCCAAAGACTATTTAGATATAGTATCAAGTCGTTCGCATAAATAAGAAAGAGTAATGGTCCGAGTATGGATCCCTGAGGAGCTCCTTGTTTGCACGCCAATGACTGACTGTGAACACCTTGGATTATCACTATTTGTGACCTATACTCTAAATAGGACCTCATCCAATCTTGGGCAATTCCACGGACCCCATAGCGATGCAATTTCTGGATCAGCACATAGTGATCAACACAGTCAAATGCCCTGGAAAAATCGATGAACAAACCACAGATTTGTAGCTTGTTATCCAAGGCTGTTACTTCTTCTCTGATGCTCATGAACACATCATCAGCATCTCTTTCTGCGTATTCTATGTAGGCTTTGTTACTAAGTCCATGCGCCACTTGGAGAGCAGCACTGTTGATTGGAACGCAAAAGCGAATCGTGCAGAACTCCCAGCCGATGCTTCAAAACTTCACAATATTCAATTCGTGAATAAAATATTGGAAAAATTTGGTCGTGAGACGTATTAAAGTCTCTTATTGTACACAAATATTACATCATAATACAAAATAACAATTCACATTCAAGAAAGCAGGACATCTTGTTGCTCTGTGATGAGTTCTCCGCTTGGTGCAGAGGTGGCTGATGTTGGCCAGGGAATGTGAGTGTATTGGTGAAGTGTTAGTCTCAGAGGCCTATCTCCTAGGGCCAAGCCCTTCATATAGGTGATCTCACGGAGGTTACCCGAGAGGGTGGGGGAGGTGATCAATCGATATCAGTGGTGGGTGGTTCGAAGGGGATGGAGGAAAATAAAATATCAAAAAACAAAAACCTCGTGCTGGTCGTGAGACGGGCGCTCTTTCACTTCGCCAATCCCGGCTCAACTAGATGGTAATTATGATCTGGTGTAGCTACTAAATAGCAGAGAGGCTCTGAAAACACTTAGCTCTTACTGCTCAGCGGATAAATTGGTATAGAACTGCAAACAATATTTCGAGAATGAGGAGATCTAACGAATGGTCTCTGGTCTAGATTCCTGGCCACTCCTGTACGGAATGAAATTATTTTTTCCATCTCTTGGAGCGCACGAAAAGGTATTCCCATAATGCGTGTTTGAGGAGGATAGGGAGAAGGGGTGTAGGTGTTGGAATTTGTTTTGAACATTTGGGAGGTTATAAGTTCTCTGGATTACTTCCATTGGCAGAGATTTTTTAAAATCTCTTAGAGCACACGAAAGGAAACTCCTATGATGTTCGAAGTACATCGTGCTTTCCTAGGGAGGATAGAGAGAAGGAAGAATTGATTTTTTTGGGGTTATGAGTTCTTGGGAATACTTCCAAAATTCCAAAGCTGGGCCTTTCTATAGACGAACGAGTTTAGCGTATATGTTTGTCAGATTCTCTTGCAAGAAAGGGTGCAGCTAGTGGTTTATTCGGATCAGAACCTGATTTTTTTGGCACCTCATCTTGTTTTGCCAAACATACACTGAGCACTTGGACTGTGAAAATAGTTACTGACTTATGGCAGAATCTACGAGACGTAGTTCATTACAAGTTTGATTCATGCAGAATATTGTTACAAATAAGTAATTGTAAAAACTCCACAAACGATAAGATTTCCACAAAATTCTCAAACATATGACATGTTTCGCTAACACAGTAGCTTCGTCAGGTGATATACTGGTACAATGAACTGATGAAATTCAAGGAATTTTTTCCTAATTATATCGGTGGATAAGAATTGACAGACCTACTAAGTATCGCAATGCTGATACTATATTCAAATGCTCAGTTCTAAAACTTGCAATAAAAATAGCAGGCAGAGCAAATTGTGTTATCTGATCATTATGTCTCTTCCTGGCTGAAATGCTTGTATCGCTACGAATGGAAAATATCAAGAGGACAAAGAGCAAACACCCTTTTAGTCAGACTTCATGTAGCTCAGATGAGGTAAATAATATTATGGCAGTCAGGTGACAATCTTCCTCACATAAACATTTCTGCTCCATTCCAATAAACGTTCGGTATTTTATTGAGAATCAAGTACAGCTCGAAGCTAGAGAACAAAAACTGGTAAACATGCCGAGATACGCGTATCAAGAGAGGGAAACCAAAAGGAATACGATGCACGATAATAATTCAGCGAATAAACAAAAACAGTAAATTGAGTGTTCCCTCTGTGTTTTTAAAGGAGCACACATATATATATATATACATGTATGGTTACGGAAAATTAGATTGTAGATTGTAGATTGTAGAGGGGTCGTATAGGCTGGGAGACCTCTCGATAACTGCGACCTAGAAGATCTATTGTGATTACCCTTATCTAGTTTTGGTCCTCTAACCCTAGACTTCTGATGAAGCCTACAATTTTCCTGGCGGTTGAATTTTCCACCTCAGCAGGGGTGAGATAGACCTGTTCTAGGTGGTTCAGCCTTACTTTCACCTTGTGTCCCGCTACACTAATAACTATGAAGAGGACATGTTTTCACGTAAAAATCACCTTGCTCGTTTCATCCCCTTTGCCGCCAGCCCCTCAAAAATGATAAATGATATTGTAGGGGTGGGAAGTTTTCAAAAGAATATACCCGGGAATACCCTATATGAGCATAAATTAGTGGTATATATAAACTCAACTGCAAAAACATAATTCGAAAGTACGAATCTGAATAATAAAAAGGCAGCAAAAACAGTTCAAAATAGGGAAAAAACGAAAGGGAATTTTTTACTGTCAGTCTCCGCCAGGCCCATCTTTTTGAGGTAGTACGGGAAATTAAATAACGACTGTGCTAGCTGATGGATTTTCAGAGGTTGTTCAGTTCTTTGGCCACTGATGTCACCTGACCTAACGCATCTCGACTATTATCTTTGACGAAACATGGAATGGCTAGTGTATTCGAATGAAACACGAACCAGAGATGAGCTAGTTCAAAATATAATGACTGCAGCTAGATGCATACGAGACTATCCAGATACTCTGCAGAGAGAAACTTCTTCGATAATTAGAAGATCAAGAATTTTCTTGTGAAGCAGCGGGGAGATATTCCCAACGATACTTCAATTCAATGGGTGTAAGTAATGAAATAAAAATTGATTGATGCAATATTACATCACTTCATTCAACATTCTCTTCACTTTCATTCCACACACTCTGTTGGATTTAATATTCCTTAGTACTTCTCGGATCGACTATAGAGTTTTGGACAACATTCTATAAGGCCTTTTCAACTTGAAATAGTTCCTGGAATATGCCCTTGAGGTATGGACATCGAGTCACAGGACTCATCATTGTGGTTGCGTGGTTAGGTGGTTCCTCGGGTGGTTCCTTATTCGAATTAACGATATGATGACGATGATTGGGAAATTATTCTGCTTAAAACCTTACAGATAAAGCAGAACTCATTGAAGAATTGTATGAAGAAAATTGTTTGATAGACAGTCTTATTGGTACTAATCTGTAACTGAAGTGATTGAGATTTTTTTTTCTCTTGGAGCACATGGAAGGAAATTCCAATAATATTCATAAAACATCGTGGGTACCTAAGGAGGATAGAAAGAGGAGGTAGGTGTTGATTTTTTTTTGAAAATTTGGAGGTTATGAGTTCTTGGGACTACTTCCATTGGCAAAGAATTTCAATGCTTCGCCGTTCTAAAGACGAACGATATTTTCAAAACCCAGCGAATCTGGTTATTCCAACGATAAATATGTTCAGAAACAGTCAAGAAATTATTCAGTGCAAGGTATTACTGCCTGGCAGGAAATGTATAGAAAGTATAAAGTATTCTTTCAATTCAGTAAAATATGTCACTTCACTTTGATTCACTTCACTTCACTGCATTCATTATGTATCAGATAATATATAAGTTCCGCCTTTATCGAATTCAATGAGTTGGTAATCATTGACTGAAGAAAATACAATTTATTTCATTTCGAAATTTGTATATTATATAGATCGTTCCCAACATGAAAAGAAACAAATTTGTTCCTGTGGATCAGTGTAGTTGTTCCAGCATCTCTAAAATTGAATATTTTCGAACCTTTTCAACGGAAGCTGGATTTATCTACAACAAAACAAAACGACTACTCTCATTCCATACCTACATGCATTCTCCACAGTCATAAAAGATTGAAGCGGAAAAAACTTAGATATTGCCTGAGTCGATGTGAAGTGTAATTTTAAAAACTCGCCGAATCCAAATTCAATCGACTCAAAATCTCGAATTATATCTACCCTTTTATCCCCAAATACATATTGAAAGGCTAATGAGACGTCTCAAAGCAAGGGGTGGTCTTTGTATACCCATCGATTGTGTGTAAACAGGCAAAAACTGACAAAAGAAAATAAATGGGAGAGATTGGCAGAACGGCAGAGGTCGACATAATAAAAATGCAAATGCAGACCCTAGTTAGTTCGAGCCGAATATGAATTTTTCATTATATTCTCCGCGGAGACTTCAGAGATTGGTGGGTTATTGGCTTCGAGAGAGTACCATAATGGCGGACACAATTTCGTTGTCAGCATTATTGAGATTTGGGGAATTCATCGTTATTTTCATGGCTCTAATAGGATGGCAATACGATTTTTGCTTGTTTATTCCGCTATTATCATAAATGGAAAAAAATAACTCTTGACGTAAATGAATTCGAGGTTTATAGTCTTGTATCAACTCGGGTAGTATAGGTACATTTGGACTCAAAATACCTCCCAGAAGATTTCGACGAAATTCTCAAAAACACGACAGAGGTTTCAATACACATCAAAGCTCACTAATTATAAATTCCAACAGGAACATATATATTGACAATGCTGAAATTGAATTGGTTTCATATTTCATTATTCATCATTTGCATTCAAATGCAAGGCCATGTATCTAATAAATACTCACTCATGTTGAAGCTGTTGTTAGAATACGATCCATCGAAATCCAATGTTTCCAGACAAAAAATTAGTGAAATGGAAATTGAATCTCCTCTGAAATACTTATACTAGTCTGGATGGAGCCTATTGAAAAGTCTGGATCCTTTATTAGTTTGTTTTCATCAAAGAAATAATCGAAAAGCTTTTATGGTAGCGACTGAATTGCCATAATAAATAGTCCAGATATATAGAACTGTTTTTCTGAATTATTTGTTCTTCTGCTATACAGGACTCTTCTCTCCCACCAAGCCTGTGTCTGTTTTCAACAGCAGGACTATGGGAATCCATCCACTTCAGATTTCATACAGAATAAGCTCATTTGTTGTTCAAGAGTAACGAGATGAATTTTCAGTAAACTTATTATAGGTAGGTACTTGAATGATGTCGGTAATGCTGGGATTCAGCCTAGTAGGACACGGCATCATATTTAATTCAAATTTCCAGATAAGATATTAGCACGGGTTCACTATAAGTACGTTATCATCAATTCTGCATCAAGGAACATCGGTTGCTTTCAGAATTAACAACTTAACGAACTTGAACATTAAGACTCTCAAGGTACCTTGACTTGCTGTATTGTGAATAATTGAGCTTAGAATTATTGTACAGGTTGGATTGGCTGCCTTTATGCAGCTGAACATTAGAGTTTTTCTGTTCATGCAGAAACAAAATGAAATGAAAATCCTGAGACTAGATATATAAATACGGATTCGATTTGGAAGTGACATCTGAATGGAGAAAATATAAGCGTACTTGTCAAATTCGAATTTTTTGTACATTTTAGGATTGCATCATAAGATTGAAATGTAATTTTTGGATTCGATTCATTTTCAATGTAACAATTGCTCACAATGTGTGTCGAACAAATGATGGAAATTTTTTGCCTCAACTGCTATGTGCTATTGTATGCCAGTGTTTTAATACAGCCGCTAAAATAAATTTCCTTTTTATTCCGTATTCATAGTTGGAAACGAAGTATTATTGAAAATTTGTAAAAATGCCTCATATCAGATATATTAAACTTCGAAATTATATCTTGATATTATGCGACTATCAATGGTACTGCATATCAACGATTTCATGTCCAGTTACACAGCTACACGGATGATAGTACCCTTCATACCGCCTTCTCTTCCACGGCTCAGAAACGAACGAGAGAAAAGTTGACAACATAAAAAATATGGACTTGGCAACAATTCTCGAATGGGAATCCAATAACTTGGTAGATTTCAATGCAAATAAAACACAAGCATGCCTTTTCTCTACAAAAGCCGATCTCACTATGCCCAACATAAGCTTGTCAGGAATAACCATACCTTTGAAGACATCCATTTCGATGCTTGGTATTACTATCAGCAATAACCTTTTTTGGGAAAATCACGTGAGATCGATTGCTAAAAGGGTATGCCAAAAACTTGATTTTCTATTCCGGGCCAGGAGCTTTTTCATTTTCAGTCAGCTGCTTATAATCTATAGGGTACCAATTCGACCTGTCCTAGAAAACTGTTTCCATATTTGGAGTGCAGCACCCAAACATACCCTGAAACTGTTGAATTCTGTCCAAAAAAGGGCAATTCGTCTTGTGGGTGATGCCTTGCTCACAAACTCACTCACTTCTCTGGACGATGCTCTTCTGGGATATCAACAACATCAACAACAACATCCTCCCTTGGCAGTCCCCGCAAGATTATACTGTCGAGTTGAGGCTTCGCACCTCTTCGTGGTCACTTTGGAGACCTGCAGAACATCTCATTCCAAAGACTTGTTTATCCAACGAACAGCGAGGCTCTGGAACACATTGTCAAGGGAGGTGTTCCACGAGGCATATAACCTCCAGTAAATTTCTGGAAGAAGAGAAGAGAAGAACACCAATTCCTACCTCATTTTCCTTGGTTCTCACGATGTTTTCTGAACATTACATGATATCTCTTTTCATGGGAACCAGAAAAAAAAACTGAAATTTGATCAGTTCACTGGTTTGAAACGTTGACGTGTCTCGCGAATTTTCAGAAAAATCGTCCACCTTCCAAGTAGCCAATTTATCCCAGTTAAATTTTCAGAACCTTGTATATCAAAATCTATCGAATAATTCGTAGCTGATTCCAACAGCATAATTGGCAGTGATTGTCCATTTATTCTTCAACTGATTGCGAGGAACACATGGGGGATAGGAACATTAGATAAATGGTGATTGATTTCTGATATTTTTGTGATGTTTTCAAAGATTTCGAGTATTTTCAACGTGACAGTGGAAAGAAATTCAATTCTCATTTTCTTTCAGAATCAATCATGAAACCAGGAAAAATGTCCTGTTATTTCCTTGTCGAGAGTCGATGACAGTGAAATATACTGAAATGGAGTTCAACTGTGAACAACCGATGAAAATCAGACAGTCTTCCACTTTTGAATTAGATGTGGAAATGCTATTTGGGGTACAAAATAACTCACAGAAAATCGTTGAATTCAATGGGAGCCCATTCCGATCGATCCACGTGAACCACATTCGACTGGACGGAAGCTAGAACTTTAGAGAAAGTGGAACAAAATGGAATTCGTTTCATTTCCACCGAATGTCGATGTCATTAGTTGGAAAGTTTATTTTCGGACGTGACTCTCTCAGGTTTTTTCTTCTCTCCTTCTAGGGTTGAACTCTAAGGTGCCAGCCTGAACAGGAAATGAAAATGAGCGACAGGGTCAGAAGATACCTTTTTATACAAAGTGATTTCGAAATGGGTACAGGTATTGGAGACATCGTTATGATAGAATAACGGATATTCCTAGAATATCAGATATCTTTAAGTGTTCTCATTGACATGATTGATTCGAAGGGACGATTACAAATAATATATTCCTGTTGAATCTGTTCTGAAATTATAGTACAATGCCTACGACTCATTATCCGATATATTATAATGAAATAATAAATAAAATAAGAAAATAATCAATACCTCTCTCTTTTTTATGTTCTACTTCCCACGAAAAGGGATATCCTGTAATATTCAGAGAACATCGTGAAAACCAAGGTAGGAGTTGGTGGTAGGAGTTGGTGTTCTTCTTAAATTCCTTGAGGTTATATGCCTCGGGTAACACCACACTTGGCAACGTGTTCCAGAGCCTCGCTGTTCGTTGGATGAACGAGTCTTAGGAAATAGATATTCCGCAAGTCTCCACAGTGACCACGAAGAGGTGCGAAGCCTCAACTCGTCGGGTTAATCTCGCGGGGGACTTCCAAGGAAGGAACAATTGTCGATATTTCAGAAGAGCATCGTCTATGAAAATATCTATAAAATAGAGCCAGAGATCGCCAACTGATCAACGGTGTTCCAGAGAAGTGAGTGATTTCGTGAGCGAGGTATCACGCACGAGACGAATTGCCTTTTTTTGGACATAATCCAACAGTTTCAGGGTATGTTTGGGTGCTGCACTCCAAATATGGGAACAGAGGCGGGTCGGATCTGTGCTATATAGATCATAAGCAGCTGACCGAAAGTGAAATAGCTCCTTGCCCGAACCAGAAAACCAAGTTTTTGGAATGCACTTTTAGCAACTTATCTCACGTGAATTTACCAAGAAAGGTTATTGCTGATAGTAATACCAAGCATCGAAATGGATGACTTCAAAGGTATGGTCACTCCTGACAAGCCTATGTTGGCCACAGTAAGATCGGCTCTTCTGGAGAAAAGGCATGCTTCATTCGTTTCTGATTTGCCTGGCTGGTATTGGAGCCCTGGAAGAGGAGGCGGTATGGAGAGTACTATCATCCGCGAAGCTGTGTACTGGACATGAAGTTGCTTCCAACAAATCGTTGATATGGAGTAGAAATAGTGTTGGTGCTAGAATTGATCCTTGCGGAACCCCAGCATTTATGATAAGAAAGTCAGATGAAACTCCGTCGACCAATACATGGAGAGACCTGTTTGAGAGAAAACTAGCTAGCAGAGAATATAGCTGAGGAGGCAAGCCATAAGATGGAAACTTGGCGAGGAGGCCGTGGTGCCAGACTCGATCGAATGCCTTGGAGATATCAAGTGCCACGACCAGTTGAGGGACTATCAATAATTTAACATCCTGTACAGTGAATTCGGAGATTATTGAGGATAATTTCGAAACATGTCGACAGGATGAAATGAAATAATTATCCGTTGGTACGAACCAAATACTTCGGCAAGTTGGAACACTTGAACAAGTTGTACGAAAAGTCTGAGTTCTTGTTTTATATCGGTGAAGAATTTATTGCAAACTGTAATTTCCTGGAATTTTATGGGTTTATTCAAAAGGAGTTCCTTGCTGTGAGTTTGCGAAGTATTCGGAAAGATAAATTTCGAGAGAAAAAAGTCTAGCACTGCTCTGAATTCAGGGAGAGATGCTCCTGAAGTTTGGGAAGAACTTTTATATGAGATATAATTGAGAATACGATATTGTTCTAGATATGATTTTATTGTTTGTAATTTGAATTGCATCAAGAAGTTTCATCCAATAATTGAATTTCCGACATGATATTTCGTTTTGCTTTGGGAATTATTTGCTTTTATATTATGAATTATGAAACCGACTCCTTTGGACTCGATTTTGACCACGTTTCAAACGAACAGATTGATTTGAAATTTGGCAGGTGTACATAATTCTGGTGGCAATGTTTCATGAAATTTTTGTTAGACAAAAAACAAACTGACGAACGAGTTTTGTAATAGATCCGATTCTATTGAAAATTGGTATCTGGGGGTTATTGAGGTCGGAGATTATAATTTTCTCGTCGAAATTTGTGAATTCAAGATGGCGAATCCAATATGGCGAAAGAGTTTAGTAATTCTGATCCGATTCTATTCAAAATTGGTACCAATGGGTGACCAAGGTAGAAGATTAGGATTCCTTCGTCGAAATCGGTAGATTCAAGATGGCGGATGGAATATGGCGAACTAGTTTCGAAATTGTGATTTGAATCTATTCAAAATTCATATCTGAGAGTTTCCGGGGTCGAAGATTATGATTATCCAATTGTAATTTTGATCCGATTTTATCAAAAATTGGTATCTGGGGGTTTTCGGGGTTGAAAATCATGATTCTTTTGTCAAAATTGGAAAATTCAAGATGGCGGATTCGATATGCTGGACGAGTTTTGTGATCATATGATCAAATTCTATTCAATTTGGTATATGGGGGTTTCCGGGGTCAGAAATCATGATGCTTTTGTATTATTTGGGAAATTCGATATAGCGGATACATTATGGCGGACGGGTTCTGTAATCATGATATGATTCTATTTAAAATTAGTATCTGGTGGTTTCCGGGGTCGGAGAGTATGATTCTCTCGTCAAAGTTGAGTTTTAAAAAAATAAAAAACACTAAAAAACACGCTTTCGTAGTTAGCCGAACTCAAGACTATAGAATGAATAGTAGTTAAAATAACTAAAGGAACACTTATTTATAAATATTGAGAGTAGAAAGATGTAGACAATAAAATAATGGAGGTGTATTGATAAATTCACAGCTCTCATTGTTTTATACTCTTATACCTCTTTTGATTATGATAAAAGTGTGTTTCTTCGAATTCTCAAACTACTATTTACTGTAAACAGGAGTCTGATACTCAAACAAATGGCACATATAATTTACTCTCACGGATTTTATCAAGGCTAGGAGAATTTCATTCAAAAATAATTCAGCATCCTTCCAACTGAAATTGTCCTCGTGACTTTCTTGCTTTTCTCAAACTGACGGAAAAAAAGTCATTGCGAAATAGGAACAGGGAGACTGACATACAACTACAATTCCACTCTCCACATGAAAATCCCTATATATGTAGTATAAAGTGTGTGTATTGGATTCCGCAGAAATTGGATTGCCACCTCAGCTGTCACCTTATAGGAGCCACAGAGAGTGATCCGAAATGCAATGCAAATTTTTCATTGAGTGATACGAAGTACATACAGTGAGAACACATTCGAAGAATTGTTTCTTTCAGATACCTATTCCAGTTTTTTCTCCAATGTATATCAAAGTCGTGCCGTAAATTATTTTGGAGGGAACATCTGATGTTCGTCTTTGAACAAATTATGTCGAATCATCTGTGTCGCTCTCTTAAGACCATTCTTATACTCAAGCGGCTCTAAATGAACAATAGCTATAGCTTGTTTTATGCACATAATAGATTGTTTTATTAGGATCAGAAGTGACACTTTGTTTGAAAAGTCGAGTCGAACAAAGTCACTTTTGATGCGAATGAAACATGCTTGTTTTTATGCAACCGAAACAATTTACTCAAATAAATATGTGAAGTGTGGTGAGAATATTCTACCTACAACCTACATCAACAGCAGGTTCATTCAATTTTGAAGGATGCTCGAATTGTAGGTTCAATACAACCACAGAGTGACATATTTGTGTATGGACCTGATGCTCTGATGGCAAATACCGCGCCAGTGCCAGATTTAGGAACAAGACGTGTAAAATGTTAGGTTAGTGAGCATATCAACAATAATAATAGCGATTATTTATTTCTCTTCATACTACACTGTGTGTGTTTGACTTGATGATCAAATAATGATGGTAAACAATATCGTTGTTTGAGATAAAAAAAACTATTGTTTGCCGTCATTTCTCAAAAACAAGTTATCGATCCCGAGAATAACGAATAAAATACAGATCAAGCAAGTATTTGAATCTTGAAGGCTTCCCTGATCAAAACAAGAATACCTAACTGAGATGTTTATAATCCCAATACCTAACTATAATGAGGTTGATGACGGCCGGTACATCCCTTTTAGTTCATAGGAGCTTAAGTTCAACTCTAGCTCCTAGGAACTAAAGTTCAACTTCAGCCCCTAGGAACTGAATGTGTTGCCTAGCAACGAACTTTTTCTTGTGTCAGTAATAGAAACGTCAAATCAAGAGCTGATTTTGGTATTAAAATGAACGACTTTCGTGTCGGTTGCAGAAAAAAGACTATTTTCTCTCGAGCTTGCTCCATAATCACGGCCTATTTCGTCATACTTATCAAAGTGTGCCATGCAAGCGGGTCTCATAATCGAAAACTGCGTAGTGGTAGCGATCCGAGATAAAACATACCCTTCTCCTTAATCTTCTGGAAACGCATTAGGCAAGGTATGAAGTTAGGGGTTAATGCGCGCGCATAAATATCGTCGTGAAAACCGTTTAGCCCTTGCCGCTGCATCGTTTGCCCGTCATATCTGCCCTACTTCGGCAACGAATTGAAATTACTGTTGGATCGTCGTAGAGGAATATCCTGAGGGAGGCTGTCAGCTCAGCTCAACCATTTTTCCAATCGAGGTTTAGTCTTCTCGATATAATATGGGTTGAAAATTGGTATATAAAAAAAAGATCCTTGAGAAGAAGGTAATTCATCACAGTTTTGCGTATCAGTTGTAGGAAGAACTGTACGACTTTTTGAAAAGTCTTATGGTGGGGATATTTCAGGAGCAAAAATGCAAAAATCGACTTTGAGTGATTTCGAGATAATTGGGAAAAACTTCCCCAGGAAGACCCAAAGATCATTGGAATATAATTTCAACTGAATTCAGGAACTTGTAGGTCATCAACCAGGAACCCCAAATATTGAGACTATTAGTCATTTTGAAAAAACAAATATTTTTCAATTGGGTTTACCGGTTTTTGCTGAAGAATCATTCCTCTCCTTTTCCTCAGGAATGCCTAGGTGTAGTTTTTTTGGACAACTATACTACTAGGACATGAAATGGCACAGTTCAATATCTTGTTCAGTCTTCATATTCTTCTGAAATTTCTTATTCCTGATCTCATGGATATCGTGAGTCAGAATTCTCTCACAGCAATACTTAGGATCCTCATGATTGCAAATCCTCCTGAATTGAACTGTAATAACAACTGAAAAATGAATACTTCATAATTTCATTATTTTTCATATTGATTACCTTCCTCTCTTTCTTTCTTGGTTTCTTGACTCTTTTCGCATTCTTTTCTACTTTCTGAAATAATTTCTGTTTCACCAGCCTAGCTTCTTCTATCTTCATATCCAAATAGTAGTAATGGTATTGACCACAAACGGAATCATATGGTATCTACCGCTCCAAAAACTGACAGAAATTTGACTGAATTTCTCCCATTCCAAGAACCATGAACGTGCGTACCTTGCATTCCAGTCAGAGTCATCTCGGGTTCGTAATAAAAAAAATATTGAACCATTACGTGAAATGAAATTAATAGTCAGAACCCAGCCACGTATTCATCAGAAAATTTCAATAAATAACTCACAGATAGTACTAGTTATACCATTCCAAGTATATTATTCAACGAGCGCATAATGATGGCAATTACCCACGAAGATGGAAGATGCAGTACGAGCCGAAGGCGAGTGCTGAATACTATACTTTATCTACGACTATTCAAATATCAAAGCGACTCTGAGAGTTCAGAAATATAACTTTGGAAATAATGAAGGTTATAATATTGCAAAATCACTAAATCTGATTTGAAATACTCATTAATTTCATCGAAAACTTATTGACAGATATCTCAATCAACGAACAGCTCATAACTTATTTCAATAGTTTTGATTGTGGAAATATGATAAACAATGTTGGATCAAACTTTTATTACCAGGAAAAAAGTCGTGCAATCACATATCAGTCAATCTTACCAGGTATTATATGCCATTTCACTTTTCAGTTGTGAAATGAATCATACTATTGCAGATTATTCATTAACTTGCTTCCGCTGTAGCATTCCCCCACCGCGATGATTAATTGTAGTGCCCTGTCTCTAGATGCTAGTTATCAACAATGAAGTTCCATGGTTCTGATTGGTCTGTACTAATCTATTCGAATAGCCCGCACATAAGTATAAGCCAATCTGCAACTGTGAAGTGTCAAGTCCTATTTTATGGTTACGGTTACTCAAGATGGTAGTCACTGTTGAGAATGAAGAACAGTGAAGTCTCATTTCTCCGTGTTTTTGTTGAATAAAGGTGATTGAAACTATGAGAACTATGTAGGGTGAGTCTTTTGAATTTGCGTATATTTCACAAACAGTAATATAGTGGTGTGCTTTAGTGAAACTATAGTAGAACGAATACCGACCTAGTTGAATTTGACAAGACGATGAGATGTCAGATTTCAACGCCATCCTACTGTCATTATTACTCTTATTACTCGGCGCAATTCATAACAATAATGTCTGTCATTGAATGTTGAAAATCGACTCAGCAATGTATGAATGACTCCATAGTTGTAGATCAAAACTTTCATCGGCATCTGCTCTATACTCAGATTTATCGGCATTTGCACGGATGAGTCCATTTCAGATGGAGATTTTTATGTGAATTATCGGGTTCTGTTCGAATCTGATGGTCTAGATGGCGAGATCGCACGAAAATTAGTAAGAATCGATACTTTGCGGGAAAAATGTGGAAAGTGGAGTCATCAGCTTTGCATTTTTGCTCCTCATTTAATCGCTGTTGCAAAGCTGAACACTAAAGTCATTGAATCGTATATTGTAGACAGAATGTAAATGCGATTGAAGTGCTGTGAATGCCAACAGTATAACCGGATGAATATTGAGATTGACCATTCACTCTGAAGGTTCGATAATAACTGAATGTAACATTTGTATAGCAAATTGTTTATTGAACTAGAAAGGTAGCCAAGCTCCACCGTGAATAATAATCAGAGCTCGAATTGAGGTATTACCAATGTTGGGAATAAAGGTACAGTTGGCATTTCGTTGCGGGGTAGAAAAAAAAATTATTGGGAATAGTCCAAACATTTCGAATGATGTTCCAGTATGGTACAATGAAATTCCATTGTACCCTCAGCAAACATTTTGATAACTGCAATGATTTAATATTTTCCCCATACCTGACATCAGCAGCCCAGTAAATGGTCCCATAGGCGGGACTCTGTATATCAGTTCACTGCGGTCGGCAGATGGTCCCAGTGCTGAGTACCCAGCAATCAAACTCAGTTTTTCGGCAAAAGGCCAGTACAACATAATCGACACATTGAGTTTTCCATAGCAAGCCTAGTACATACATAAATAATGGGACTGTAATGGCCAACTATCAACATTGGTTACATACTATCGAGGTTGGGGGAGGGGTAGGGGTTATAAAGGTTCAATGGATCTGAAAGTTCTAGTTACGTTATATTCAATAATGTAACCCTCTCATAATCATATCAAACAGACACATACCAGGTTCCAAGGAAAAAGTTTATGAATGACACAATATCTTCTTAAACTCTCTCTTCTTCCATTATGATACTTCTCAGAGTGAATGCTTACCAGCTAGTATCTACATCTACATCTCATTTGGATATCATTATTCCTTCCAAATAGATTCTTCGTTGCGAGGTTGGTACTCCTGAATATAACATTCTCTATCAGTTATCAGTGGCTTTTCCTGATACCAGATTTTTTCCTCCATAAGAAACGAAAAACTGTTGCATGAGTTTATAACTTGATCAATATAGTCTGATAACGTGATAACATATGGAGTTTTTCAATTCTCATATTATTTTTTGGCACACTCATTTCTGAAGTTCGAACCTTATTGCTATTTACTTCTATAATAGACAGGTTTACATAACCTAGGATCGAATTTTGATAGCAACGACTGAGTTGACCATGATGATTGCTTCTGGTGCTTCTGGAGAGATAGAGCCACTCCAATTATAATGATCACTAGGTATATGAGGTTGAGTGGTATCAAACACATGCATTTAATAAGGAAATTCGAAACACTAGATAGAGAGATCTTTTATATTATCAATTGAGAATACGCCTGCCATCATTAATAACGACCAGGAAAAATGAGGAGCACAATTATTATTAATCGACAACAAACCAGAGAAAAACAAAACAGACGCCAGACGCTATCACTAGAGTCACATATAATGATAATCCAAATGATCAGCTGATTGTTGACGTAGATGATCCTAGAACATCCACCAGGGGGACAAGTAGTAAACAGGATATTGGTCAGCAAAAGAGCCACAACTCGTGAGAGTTCAACTGGTTCCAGACATCTCACCATCACAAGGCTTCATCGTATTTTCAACTTTTGGTTATTTAGCATAGGGAAATCATCGGACCATCACCAATATCGGCATCGTCTCTTTACCAGACTAGGCCGCACTTCTCCTGGTAGTTCAATGTTTGCTGGGCCAGGTTTTCACCTGATGAAGCTACTATGTTAGCGAAACATGTCGTGTGGTCGAGCATTTTGTAGAAATCTCATTGTTTGTGAAGTTTTCACATTTGATATGGATTTCCATCAAGTAACGGCCGAGTCGATTCAAAAAACCAGGATTGTTTGATTACTTACACGAATTCATTCAAGGTTTCATTCAAAATGTTTCTCCTCAGCTTCACAACATATTCTTGGTCGTCTAATTATTGAAAACGTTCCTGTCTAAAGATATCTGGGTCGTCTCTTATAGATGCAGACACGATGCAGCTGAAGTCATAATATTTCGAATTAGCTCATCTCTAGTTTGTGGTTTATTTGAATACACTAGACTTTTCATGGGTCCACAATAATAGTTTGAAAGTATGGACCACATCTTGCTGGTGTGCAAATTTGTTATTCAATTGCTCATAAATCCTCAACTATTGAGTTTGAGACAAAAGTGTCGACTTGAAATTGTTCAAGGATACTTCGATACTTCCACGGAAAATGTTCTTCGGAAATCTCTGCTATCATCCCTTCACTAGCAATACCAATCAGACGAACTAGACAATCCCAGTCAGCACATCCTTTCGTTGTCAACCTCGAAAGATGTCGAACAGCACTTTATCAAGACTCCTTCATCCATAGAATGGCTACGCTCTGGAATTCATTGCCTGTGGAAGTATTCCCAACAACATATAATCTCCGAAAGTTAAAAAAAAATTCCAATACCTACCTCCTGTCCCTATCCTCCCTAGGAACGCACGATGTTCTTTGAACATTATAGGGATTCCCTTTCGTGCGCTCCAAGCGATTAAAAAAACTGTACCCTTGAGCTATGGCCATCAAGTAACGGTACACCGGTGTATATCTTCTATTCCTTGAATGTAGAAGGTAGTGAGAGATATACAATATACACTGAGTGCATAAACACTCCACTGTATTTCTTTGTAATGAAAAACCCGATCAGTAATTTATTGTTTTATGGACTTATTGTCTATGAAAAATTCTCTATGTTCATATGATATCTTATAACTCAAATTCAATGGGAATATTATGGATTAAAATGTTCCCTTCTTCCCGCTGGAGGTATGATCTCATCTGTGAATGGTATGATGGAGGGTTACGTTTTATATATTTCATCAAAATGGGGACTTTTAATGGGCTGTTATTACATTCTCTGGGTAATTTCGTGAGAGGGTAATGGATAACATTTCCTGAATAATATCGCTAATTAATCTACTCTCACTGTTACTTTTCACCTATTATAGCTATCGATCTTCCTTGAAACCAACTTAATTTATGCTATATGATTTCGGTGATACCGGGTGACTAGTTATATTCTGACCCATTTCAAATGCTTATATCTCTGAAACCATTCAAGTTATCGTTGTGCAGTTTGGACCAGTCTATTTTGATATTTTTCGAGTTTTTTTTGACAGGTTCACCTCCTCTCTTGAACTTCCGGTTCTACCGGAAACAAACTAGCCATTAATCAGGTATAGGGCAACTTTTTTATTCCATCGAAGCACCCTGTATATTTTTGCACATTCAGAAAGACTGGTCTTTTCTCTTCCTAACAATGTATAACAAGTTATGTTTTATTAGAAAACTATCAGAGTTACAACTCTTTGAAGCATCTACTGCATATTAGGATGATATCCTGAAATGCTGAATTACCGTATATTGAGTATAAATCTGATGCAGATTTATGATGAGTTCATTTGCTTTTTCAGTCAAAGTAAAAATTTTTTCGACTCGAAGAAAGTACAAATGCTCGACAATCTTTATTTGACACATCAAATCTGGCATTTCATGTGTTGTGATCAGGATTTCCAAAAACGACTTTGGTTACATTGCAAAATCTCATTAAACCATTCCACATGCAGTAGTTGTTTCAAACAGTATAGTACAATAGTACTAAAAACGGCAACTCTGTCCCGTGCGAATAAAATAATCTACCGGTGTCAAAATTCAGTAAGCCTGTCCCGACCTTAATGCGCCCTCATTAGTAGAAGACGGTGGGTTTTAGGTTGAATGGAAAGGATTGTGATAGTGTCTCCGCTTGCTGCGACGTATTGACCCGCCAGCGTCACATTCGAGCAGTTCGGTGTGGCATTTCATTTGAAAAGCGGAGAAAATCTGCTGGAGAAATCCCGAATTAGACGTGATTGAATCACTAAGTCGGCTTTCTTGGTATTTTCTTTCATTTCTCTTCCGTTTATTGCGGAGACAGTAATGTATTCCTGAAAGAGATTTCGTTATTTGGCTTACACAGAAGTTGTCGAAAACAAAACAGAAAGTCGCGTAATGAAAATTTCTTGAGCTGATTACAGCGCCTCGCAATTTGGATGAGAATCACAAAATATGAAAAAAACATATTTAATACACAGAGATGAATCTCAACAGGGTGAATACCACTTGACGATGGGATGTTGCGGTATGATGAAGTTATGTACAATATTTTTCCTGCATCCGACACGAGTCGGCAATTTCAATATCAAAATTAGCTCTTGAATTGACGTTCCTACTACTGACACAAACTGAGGTATGTTGCTAGGCAACACTTTTAGTTCAACTTCAGCTTCTAGGAACATTGAATCACTTATATCTGTTGAACATCCGATAGTAGAACATGAAAATGAAACTCTCTTTCCAAATCGGATAAATAATATGATTTTTAATGATATAAAAGTATAACTTTCCGTTTTCAAGATACAAGGTGTTGAAAGAAATGATTGTCATACACATTGTGATGGAATTCTGTATGTACGTTTTTTTGGAACCTGACACATCGCATGAATTCGTTTTTATATCTGACTCTCATAGAGGGCGATAGTTACACGGTTCGTACCGATTAGTTCCAAACATAACTTATTTGAGGTTAGATTCTCCAACTCAAATATGATGTGAACCCAAACATCATTCAATTTCACACCAAAAAGGCACTCTTGGTAAAATTCGATACGGTGTTCCGTTTTCGGAATATTTCGATTTGAAAATAATGGAGTAATAGCTGATGCTCGTATAAAATGAATTTTATTGAGATCAATTACTTGTTCATTCAGAGTCAAAAACAACATTTTTGTGCTGTGTTTATTGATTTAACAAAGAATCACAAATAAGAAATTGAGAAATATTTGACTTGGATTCGATATTTTTTCAGCTGTGATGTCATCTAAGTGATATTCAATTCTGACTTGCAACTCCAGACGTAAACTTACCTCAGTAGCATACACTTTTTGCTTGATACAACGGAACTGTGTAATCCATGGTTTCAGTAAGATTCTTTTGAATCATTGTTGAATCAATAAGTTTATCATTAGAAATGTATTGTTTTTTTTTTGGTTTGCAATAAAAAGGTGATGATTCTTTTTAATACTCACTCTAATACATAGCTTTATACCAGCAACAGTTATCACTTCATCAGTTTCCAATCGGAATATTTCGACAACGGAACACAGTATCGGGTTTCACCAAGAGTACCTTTCTGATGTGAAATTGAATGATGATGAGTGGAATATCTAACCTCGAAAAAGTTATGTTTAAAACTACTAGGTACGAACCGTGACACTAGCGCTGTCTATGAGGGTCAGATAGAAAACCAAATTCATGCCATGTGTCAGATTCCAAAAAACATCCGTGCAAAATTCCATCACAATGTTGCCAGTTGTTTAGACATAATCGTGAGAGATATGTAAAAAAATCATTTTTTCAACACCTTGTATCTTGAAAACGGATGCTGTAACGACATTTTTTCACAGAGCAAATCCAAGTTATTTTGCAGTGTTCTACCTACCCTAGCAAGGGGGTCAGGTTTTTTTGAAACACTCTGTATATATTATCTGTTACTATTTAATTTTCATTGCGTCACCACGTACAAACTATCGCCCAGATAGTTTCTGTGGTTTCATATGTGTTTATCGAAGTGTTCTGAATGTTTACTTGTAGCTCGTATATACCTATACCATATTTATATCAATAAACATACATACATACATACAAAATCAAAATAAGATATCGATATATTATGTAGAAATTTTGTAATCAGTTGAATTTATCATCCGATGTCAGTTTCCACGAATGTGTTTTCAGTGGAAAAGAATCGTGTTTCGCTAAAGCAATCATCTGGGTTTGCGGGAAATTCCTAAGAAAATCGCAATTAATTTCGCGAATCCTGTTGCGTGCTGATTGGCCTGTCGTACTCAAGATGGATTGCCGGGATAACTTATCGTGACGAACTATGAACGGCCATATAATTAGACTTGTTGGAACTAGTGCCGGTAAAGTAGCCATTGTTATCCGATCGAAAAGAAACAATTTCTTATCTCCCGACGCTACCGCAAGTTGAGGTCGGCTAGTTCGCGTGAAGCAATTTGAAAAAATGAAATTACTTTTCCACTCTCCTTTCCTTTCCTTTCACACTGACTGGAGCCATTTGCATTTTTATTAGTGCTTAACGGGTTTCCTTCATTCTGTATCAAGCATGTTTTATGTACAAATGGAAGATTGAATGTATGAGGTATGATAAAAGTTGAAAGAATGTACTCAACTACCTAAGTTCAGCATGCAGGTATACGATGGTCTAATTGAACTTGACAAAATGGAATCAGAAGTCGGGTAACAGAAGCAAATTCCAAACCTGTTACTATTTGTTGGCTTTGAACCTAATCCTTTTAAATAATGGCGGAGTAGTAGATCGCATACGCCAATTTTTGAAATTCTTTTATAGAGCGGTTAGGAACTGATAATACCAATACCTAATATAATGGCGGAGTAGTTATGAGCATACGCCAATTTTTGAAATTCTTTTATAGAGCGGTTAGGAACTGATAATACCTAATATAATATGGCTTTCGCCACCAAAGATCAACTGGAGATTGACTTGCCTAGGTCACCTTTACAATGAGGACGTAAAAAGTCCTCCCCTCCCCCTTCAACCTTTGAACGGAACAAGCTAGCGAGGTCGGGTAAAATTCAGGCAAAAAGGTACCTCTTTTACTACTATTTGGCATGAAAATGATTATGGTCACGTGACCTAGTGTCAAGTGGTCACCATCAACTTTATTTTTCAAATATACAGAGGGGTCACGTGATACCTTGTTTTGAAGGCCTTTAAATTCTTTATCCAACACTGCTTCGTTCGTACAGAGTGATTCACCATAATTATGACTCATAGCTCACTTATTTTTGAACCGATTTGAAAATTTCAACAATAATCTGAAATGATTTTTCAGAATTTTTTTTTCCGTTGCATCCGAAAATACAGGGTGCTCGGAACAAATGATCTACAGTGTATTACTTGATTTTTTCAAACAAAACACCTTGTATTTTATTGTATTTTTAGATTCTTCCTGAAGAGCTGATTTCAACAATATAACACACTCGGGATCTAGCGGGAATGATTACAGAGATATAGGGTGTTCAAAATCGAGATTTTCCAAGTTTAGGATATTTTTGTGTCGAAACTATTCATTATTGGTCAAAACGGCTTCTATGTTTCCATCTCAACTATTGATTCACTGTCTACTGACATTTAATTGGAACATTCACAGGGTGGTTCAAGATTCAGAATTCTGATTACCCTGTATCTGTTTCGATTATTAAATGTCAGTAGAAAGTGAATCAAGAGTTGAGATACGGACATGGAAGCCGTTTTGACCTATAATGAATAGTTTCGCCTCAAAAAAATCCTAGAGTTGAAAAATCTCGATTTTGAACACCTTATATCTCTGTAATCATTCCCGCTAGACCCCAAGTGTGATGCATTGATCAAATCAGCTTTGCAGGGAGAATCTAAGAATACAATGAAAAATAGGGTGTTCTATATAAAAAAATCAAATAGTACCCTGTAGATCGTTTGTTCCGAGCATTCTGTATTTTCTGATGTAACGGAAAAAAACTTTATCGAAAATCATTCAAGATGATATTTCAAATTCCGAAATCGGTATAAAAATAACTGAGCTAGAGGTAGGGGACATTTATGGTGAATCACCCTGTACAAATCGGCCAAGCCGTTTCAAGATGACGTGAAGAAGATGATTAATAGCTTGCAGAGATGCTGTGTCAAATTCTAGTGCACACTTTTCGAGAAAAATGGGAGGAACTCCATCAAGACCGATAGACTTATTCGTTTCGAGACCGAGCAGAATGCGTCTGATAGTGCATTGACGGAAGACCCTTTCAGGCATCCAACTTTCAACGGGTGGGATGTCTGGCACTCTTCCCTGGTAATACAAAATGGAATTTGCTGAACTTATAACCTCAAAAAATTTAAAAAAAATACCAATACCACCTCCTCTTCCTATCGTTTCTAGATAGATGTATCGATGTTGTCACTTCCTTTTGAAAGGAGTTCTGAAATCTCGCGATATCGGCTACTTTGTAGCAAGGCGTGGTTCAAACCAGAATTCACAGGGATCATGACACATTCATTTGAGTTCACATTTTTATTTCCACCACTTTTTGTTCAAACGGAAACGGTGCGTCGTATTTTCGTCTTTCCATGGTGAACTCATGATTGACACGAAGTCCTGACTCAAGAAAATCCTGTGAGAATGGTTTATTCACCCACTTTTAGTAATTAAAAAAAAAACGAATGTTCAGCAGTCAGACCATGATGAAAGCACAATACACTCATTCAACTAATAATATAATATCAATACCTGCTTCATAAACTACTTCTTAATTCATAATATTCCTATTTGGAATTTGAACAAAGTTTGATGTTCAATCGTTCACGCCATCTTTCATCGAATATGAGAACCTAACCTGACCAAACAATTGAAGAGTGTGCACACCAAAGGAATTATAAACATCTCAGTTCCTAGGTTAACACGATGTTCTTCGAACATCATTGGAATTTTCCTTCGTGCGAGAGAAATAAAAAAGCATCACCGAATGCCTATCAGACCGACGCTCGCCTGCGACGTCCTGCATCGGGTTAGCATCCCCGGAGTCCGGCCGCGCGATCCGGCTCCGGAACTCGCAAGCACCGCCAAGAAAATGTTGCGACCGAGGCAGCAGGACCGGAAACAATCCTGCTGGTGTTTGTCTCATTAGGAAGTCGAAGAGCGAGTCAGATTTATGGGCTTGTGAATTGCGACGGGCAGTGTTGCCAGAACTCAGTGAATGATTGTACTAGATTACTGGTTCTCTGAGACTACTCCAGGAATTGAACATTCTAAAACGCTATGCAATTGTTATACGACGCTATACATAGTGGAGTATACTACGGCCTTGCCAAAAATGCTATCTCGGAAACTAAGCGAGATAGAGGTATAGTTGCTTTCGAGAAAATGATACCCATCGAATTTTGAGCAACTTTGGTTTTTGTGTGTGGTCTGTCTGTCTGTCTGTCTGTACTCTGTGTTGATCATAAATCGATATATCTCCGGAACCCTTTGACATATCGACTTGAAATTTTGCCATCTTATTGTACTCAAAACAATATTTTGTCATTGAAATATGAAGGAAATCGAAAACCTCTAAGGTGGTTTTTCCGGGTTTTTTCGATTTTTCACCGGAAGTTTCTTGTAACCACTCTACAAATCGCAAAAGTGGTCCGATCGATTTCATTTTTTGTGAAAAAGAACTCTATCAGGAAGAGACGGAGCCTATTGAAAATGAGCAGGGTCGGAAAATTCCAAGTGGGTTTTTAAAGGAGATTTTCCGAAACACACGGTTCGCTTTAAAACGATATATCTCCTGAACAAATAGACTAAACCCAAATTTGAAAAATGCACCGTATGCCTCCTTGATGACGCAACGAATTATTATTCAACCATTTTTTCGTGCATCCATCGGAAAATGGAAAAACAAAGAAAATCCAAACATCAAAATTTGAAATCCTTTCAATTCAATATATATCGAAAACAAATGGAAAAATCGAAAATTATCAAGAGTGCAAAGTTATCCACTGGGACATTTCCTACAAATTATTTTCCATATTTTTTTCTGTAAACCCAATAGTACAGGAAAGAAAGTGAAAAATATGAAAAAAAAATTTAACGACCCATAGGGTACTATGAAGATATATTGAAAAACATAGATTATCGATAGATGAAGCTCATCGACTTCCACTGAACCATGAAATATTTCTTCATTTTGTTGATTGGAAGATGGAACAAAAGTGTTGAAAATTTCATTCTCAGATAATTCCGAATATCTCGAAAACAACTGAAAATATCTGAGAATGTTATGGAACTAAAATTATTTCTTTTGATAGAATCTACAAAAAATCCCCATAACATTTTTCTCTGAATTCAATAGTTCGGGAGATACGATGAAAAAACTAAAAAATTTACAAGTTCCTAGATAATCACTTGCCAATAGAAAACGAAACAAAAAACAAAAGAAAGTAAAAAAAGCACACTCGACTGTCTTGATTTTTTTTTTCATAAACTACGTACCTAGCTCATTCTACTGTCTTTATTTTTGCCAATAAACTAGGTACGGGCTAAATACGTAGTTTGTACGAAAAATCTCCAGTTCTCTGAACTTTCATAGCGTCGTATACACATCATTGGTGCCCAATGATAGTTTCAATATAAAAATATGCTCATGATATGGTGCCATGGCCTCAACTTCCATGTTACATGAGCAATGATAAAATATCATCTGCTTTTATAACGTCGTATAAAAATCTGACCTTTATACTAATCTGATATCTTTCAAAAACTACGTACCTCACTTGTTTCTCAACAAACATGATTATGATCGTGTGTGTTGAAATGGATAGTTTCAATACCGCTGCCGGTTGTCCGCATACTTGCCGTTGTTGTTATACGCCCAAATAATCTCTGCGCCCAACATAGTATACAGTGTGACCCACTCCTAATGGAAACACTCCTGTATCTTACGTAATCGTTGGGTAGGAACCTGAAATTTGCTGAAGCGATATTCATACCAAAAATCTTCTGCTTGCCAAAAGCTATGGAATCACCCCAATTTACAGAAAATGATATTGGAAGTCGAAATAGGGCGAAAATCAGTTCGGATTCGGAATCAGGACGCCCAATTCACTAACTATTCGTAGTTTCCCTAGAAAATGGAAGCACCCCATATCTCACATAATTATTGAGTTTTGGTTCTGAAATTTGCAGGAAGAAGTTAAAGTCCAAATATAGAGTCAATTACGTAAAATAAAGGGGTGCTACCGTAAAAAGTGCGACAAAATTAAATTTTTAAGAAATGAACATTTCCATGGAGAAATATAAATAGTAAGTGAAGGGCGTCTTGATTCCGAATCTGAAGTGATTTTCGACTTATTTTGACTCTTAATATCATTATCCGGAAATTGGGGTGGTTTCATGGCTGTTGGCGAGCAGTGTATATCACTGAGGATGACCCTACTTGGTCATTGGGTGCATTTTTGGTATATCTCTCGCTCCAGCAAATTTCAGGATACTTACCAAACGATTGCGTAATATACAGGGGTGTTTCCATTAGAAGTGGTTCACACTGTATAATAATAATTATAATAATAGATAGACAGGAACGAATGATTCACATAATTTAGTGGAAGAAAAACCTCATGTACAATCTTCTTTCAAAATGTGAGTAACACAATTATAAATTCTGCTTGACGTCTTGATGTTTCGAAATTAGAACAGGTCGAATTCATTCAAACTTCAGTTGTTCTTCTGATCGTCTATTCTTGTATTTCTGAAATATTGCCTGAGAAAGTCAGGTTATGAACTAGTCCAATTCTTCGAGGTGTCTCATAATATGCGTAAAATATTGTGGCAGTAGTTTTCACGAATATCATTATGAGAAAAAATCGAATTTACGTCAACATGGGTTCATTGGAATAGGTTTTCATCATTATTTTCTGAACACTCGGATATAAAAAAATAAAATCCATTATGTTCTTTCCAGTTATCATTCTGGATTCAGATTTTGACGAAATTTCAAATTTTCATCCAGGAGTACATTCGACAGGATTTGTTTGTGTACTTTTAGACATCAAATTTTTTCGGAATATAGTATTGCAATCCCACCATATATAGGAATATGAAACTGTGTGATTCTTCCATTACATAATATCGATTGAATGCCCAGTTGTAAATTTATATCGATTTGAATAGGAAATGAAATTCCAAAAATCATGCATTCCTAATCGAGTGAATAGGGCAAATTTTGAAAAATTAAAGGGTTATCCTTATTCACATCAAATCTTGTTTCAATTCATTCTACCTAGATCAGAAGCGTTTCATTAATATCGTATCAGAATTGTGAATGACTATACTATTTTAATAAGAAAATTTCACATTTATCAATGCCTATGTTGAAAATGCAAAAATACTGTTTCTATGCTTAGTCGACTCTGTTTAGTACACTGAGAACTTTCAAATTTTGTTGATATCTTGGAACTTGGCAGAAAATGTGAACTGTCAATACAAAATTCCAATATTTTATTCCGTAAAGTTTCGTCCTCTGCCCCGCAGAATCTGTATATACTTGTATTCAAGATCTTTTATTTCTCCAAGATCCTTCTGATGTTCTCTAGATTGATGAATGTAGCTTGTTCCAACAACCATTTCTTCATTTAGTTTCCCAACTGTTGCTGTTCTCCTAGTCCCATAAACCAGGTAGGTATGTCTAAAACCCATAGAAAAGTGCCCTTATATTCGATACTCCGTCCAGACTATATCTTAGTGCTGATTAGATGATGATTTAGTATTCTGATGTTCTGATAGCTGCTTGGCTTCCAAACACGATGTTAATCCTTTGGTCTACAATAGTTCTTCTCGATACTTCTTTTTCCAATAGCCTTGAAAACACTTGAGGATTTGCCCAAGCTTCCTGAGTGAAACAAATTTCCTCGATCCTCTTTTAGAATCACTTGAAGGTACCAAGCGGTTGGACACATTTCAAGATACAATTGTGATCGCCTATATCTTTCTTCGCCTAATATCTCGAATATTGGAATGTTGGTCAAAATCTCGACCAAGAATGTTCATTTCAGTTTCTGTATCTATAAATAAGGATTAGTCGAAGAGGGAAATGTTCCCATTACCGAACAGTCTGATACGTATTCAGTATATAGTGAAATTCTCTCCCACTAGTTCCCTATAAAGTCGTCCAAGCATGCACTCGCAACAATAGGAAATGTAGATTTATATTATCCGCCACCGAAGACGAAATGAACATTAAACGCAAAGGAGTTAAGAGGAGAATCCCCAACGTATAAATTCTCAATTTCGTCGAGCAACGTTCGGTTGTAGCAGACCGAATGTAATTAGCCCTATCCTAGAAACATCCTGTACTAGTGGCGTAGGTAAAGGGGTACATTGTACCACTACTAACTGTCAACCCCTAACATTCCCTCTGTACTTTTTTTTATGTTCTGGTTCCAACGAAAACGGATGTCCTGTAATGTTCAGAGAACATCGTGAGAACCAAGGGAAACAAGGTAGGAATTGGTGTTCTTCTCCAATTTCTAGAGATTATATGCCTCGGGAAATACCTCCCTTGGCAATGTGTTCCAAAGCCTCGCTGTTTGTTGGATGAACGAGTTTTCAGAAAGAGATGTTCTGCAGGTCTCCAAAGTGACAACGAAGGGGTGCGAAGCCTCAACTCGACGGGTTAATCTCGCGAGGACTGCCAAGGCAGGAACAATAATTGTTGATATTTCAAAAGAAAATATCTATTCAGTAGAGCCAGATCGCCAACTTTTCTACGGTGTTCCAGAGAAGTTAGAGAGTTTGTGAGCGAGACGAATTGCCCTTTTTTGGACAGAATCCAACAGTTTCAGGGTATGTTTGGGTGCTGCACTCCAAATATGGAAACAGTATTTTAGGACAGGTCGGATCTGTGCCTTATTGATCATGAGCAGCTGACTGGAAGTGAAATAGATCCTGGCCCGAAACAGAAAACCAAGTTTTTGGGATGCACTTTTAGCAATTGATCTTATTTGAAATTAATACACTTCTTGCTGCTCCCTGATTAACTGATAGTGCGAACGCGAGGGACAAACGACTCCCGTGAAAGTGTACACCATATTTAAAATATTTTGTATTCGTGAGTAATGTAGGTTTTTAAAAGTTATTCGAGAGTACTTAAAATAATTAAAGGGCATTGAAAAATATTTAGTATATTTAAGAAAAATTAAATATCTCGTTACAACAGGTGATTTAATCAATAAAGACGCCTAGAACTCGACCTAGCAGTAGTAGAATGAATAAAGAGTTATTATATCACCTGTTCATCTGACCCCATCTTCACCTCGAAATTCGAAGAGAAAATCGGAAATCTGTCAATTTCATTAGAAATAATATCTATCTATGAATTTTTTTGTCAAGGCATATCATAGATTGAAATCATGCTGTCCCCTGATTTCGTCACATCATTTCCATCCCATTTTCACCCCAAAAATCGAAAAGGAATTGGGAATCTGCCAGTTTCATAGGAAAAAATATCTTACTAGGGATTTTTTTGTCAAAAATACATTGATTGAAACCATGTCTCCTGATTTTGGCGCATTATCTGTGATGAAAAAACAAAAATAAATTATTAAATCGAATTTAATGATTTCTTTATAGTTTTATACTTCTTATCTATTCTACGCTCAACTGCCCTTGTCAAAATGAATGGAAGCCTCGCGGGAAGCTTCAGCGGTTTTTCAAAATTGAAAAATTTGATTTTTCACTACCTGAATATCTTTCCGTGGGGCCAGTTATATCGATCAAGGTCAAACTTGAGAGATTTTGGAGTCGGAGATCATGATTCTTACGTCAAACTTCGCATTCCTTCACTTTCGTTATCACAAGCCGTCGAGGAGCCAGCGACCTGACCAATCGCAAGAGACTTCAACGTAATTTTGATATATTCAAATAAATTATAAAGGATTTGAAATAATTGAGGAGGATTTGAAATAATTGAGGAGAATCTGAGATGTATTCAGATTATTTGAAGTATTCAAATGGTTATTATTATAATGTAAAATTAATAATTAGATATTCGAAATAATCCAAAGTACTCAAAGATTTAAAATTGAGAGTGTGCACCATATTTGAAGAGTTGTTTGCTTTTCGTGCAAACGTTTCTCCTCTGTTTCATGAAGTGAACGAAGTACTCTGTGTAGTCGGTTTTTATTTTTTTTTTTTACTAGTCGTACCTTATAACGTGCCACCCGGTACATTGTAACTTGAAACTTCGGAGGAAAGCGTTACGAATGTGATATTGTCACGGAGTAGCTTGCGGCCTCCAACTTCTGGGGCTGCTGACTTCCCCGTGATGGGCTACACCTCTAGCTACGTTCCCTTGTGGGATATGCCGAGCTGTGAGGTTTAGATTATTTGGGGGTCGTAGTGGCAATGCGAGAGGTGATCTGACCAAAGAGGAGTTGCAGCAAAGAAATGACGAGAGTGTGAATAAAGAAAAAAAATACAATTTAATTAAATAAAGAAAAAAGTTATATGTGTACAAAGTGGAACAAAATCAAATCAAAACGAGTGTACGTGTATAAGGAATCAGCAAATTAAACAAATGTGGTTAAAGTGAAGTGAGTCAATAAGTGTGAAAAATTATAACAAAAATCGATCATGAGCAAAACAAAGTGCTTCGAAGGTTATTTACTAACATTAATCCCTACCAGGGTAACGTGCGACACGCCCCTTCATCAGTACATTACCTAACTTCATCCCTGGATTACTTAAAGTTGCCGGAAGGGCCTAGCACGAGATTAACAGCGTTCAAAGTGAGTACTGATCCCTATTTTCCCTAACTATGGGGCCAACTAATATTGGAAACAAATGATCGAGGTACTTACATTGCTACCAGTACTGCCAATACTCTCGCCGGGGGGATGATGTGTCCTGGATGGGCCATCTCGTTAATCTCGACACCAACGCCACTCAATCACGCAATTTTGAATTTGAACTTTTTATCTAAGCTGGATTTGGAATGAATCTCGACTGAATTTCGAATGAATTTGGAAAAATCTCGGCTAAATTTCGACTGACTTCTGAATCACATCTAGACTGAATTTTGAATGCATCTAGGCTGAATGTCGACCGAATTCGGAATCACCAATAATAATGATGTGCCGGCCACAGTGTGGTCCGTATTTATTTGCGAGCGGTTTGCTTTGTTTGCTAAAAACTTCTCAAAACTACCTAAATTGGTGCCAGGTCGTGCAACTCCTGAGTTCAATGATCAATTTAATGTTTTGCCAAACCGTTCGATTTTTGTCGACGCCATCGAATTATTTGAAGTGAATTGAAATTTAATTGTTTGATTATTTGAAATGACCTGGATCTGAAGGTGTATTGACTCTGATATATACTGAGTGGTCCCATCCGTGACAATATTCTTATGACGCCACTGTTTCCAGATGTACCCTGGTAACATCCCAGGTTGTTGAGTTGGTATAATGAGTGGAGACCGCAGTTAGGTTAGGCTTGGTCCTGGGGGGACAGGATCCAGCAGGAAGTGTGCCCAGTTAGCAATTAGCGAGGTACACTACTAGGCCCCTAAGGGCCGTGCGAAGCTGGCCCTATGGCCGCTACCCCAAACCCCAACATCTTATTCATTATGATTAGGGGTTTAAGTTCATCTGGTGATGCTCGTTTCATTAGATCTGTGGCCAAATTTCATTCAATAGTATGTAGAGATTCTGTATTTCGTGTAAAATTCATTATCAAACCGCAAAGCGTCAGTGCTATACCTGCAAGTGAGTAATATTCATAAGAATTTCAAAAAACAAATCAAAAGTGTTGATTACTTACAAAAAGGTCCAAAAATTCGAGATCAAAGACATCATTATGGTACAAACGAAGTTAGGAACTGACATACATTTAACAAAAAAGTTCCCTAATAGATTATTGTGAAATTTTCCAAATAGTTATTTTTGTATCTATACAGGGTGTTAACAAATTAGTGTCACAACGGAAAACTGTAGATTGCTCATTAAAAAAGAAACATTTTTTTTTCTTTCGAAATTTGTCTCCGGGCTTCCGTTATCAAGATACAGGGCGTCAAAAAAATACAAAAAAATCTGTTTTTTGCTACTATCTCAGGAACCGTCTGAGCTACGGAGTTGAGCCTTCGTACATACTTCATCATCAATAATGACTACTTTAAGGGCTCTAAATCAATTTCCGTGGACATGTCTGTGGAGGAGAATTCAACGCCTCGTAAGGGTTTAACCCCCCAGAAATTTATGCCACTGGAGAAATTGTAATTTCCGAAGTAGATTCTGAAACGCCAATATCTTTCACACAAAAAACGTCCTTTTGTCTCAATGCTCTTGAGTCAATAGTTTCCGAGAAAAATGGATCTTTATGAATAAAAACATACAAAATCCTGATGGTATCCCCAAAAATCGTCTATAAATCCACTGGAAATAAATACCTCAGAACTGTCTAATAATATGTTGAATCAAATTCCAGGTTCTTGAGTATGCTGGTCTCGATGCTGGTTTTCCATTTGTTGAGTTTATTAAGTGTTGTAAAGTGTGTTTAATTATTCTGAACATTTTTGATATCTTGACGCCCTGTATCTTGAAAACGAAAGCCCGGAGAAAAATTTTGAAGAGGAAATAAATGTTTCTATCATCATGAGGAATCTACAGTTTTCCGTTGTGACACTTATTTGTTAACACTCTGTATAGAGCGCGAAATGCTACTTTGGTGAACGAGATCTAATTTTCTCAACGAGGCGTAGCCGAGTTGAAAAAATAGTCGAGATGACCAAAGTATTTCGCGCTCGAGTATCAAACAATATTGTTTCTACAAAACGTAAAAAAATATAGTTCTTATGTAAAAAAATACTCAGCTTGATATAAGTACTAGTGTTGAACTGGCTTATAAGGCCCTCCCCCTATCCTCCCTGGGTACGCACGATGTTCCACGAACATAATAGGAATTTCCTTTCGAGCGCTCCAAGAGATAAAAGAAAGTTATTGTTATGATATATGATTTCATAGATGTTTGCTCGATTGAGGACCATGAAGTTAAAATATAAATATCATATATTTTACATAACTATGCGCGAAGTAGGTACTTCGCGCACTGTTTTACTTTGTGCATTGTTTTGTGCAAGGTATCATGGTAACGTAGGAAACTGAAGAAAAGTGTCACTTCGCAATTTGTTATCAATGCGCAAACCTTGTCATTTCGTTTGTAGAAAAAATACATTTTAAAATTGTTTAGTTCAGATCCTGGAAGAGGGACGAGGGACCTTAACCTTCATAAATCTGACAAATATGTGAAATTTTCAACCATGATGATATTGTTGACAGAGACTGAGTGTCAATGTCAAAGACTGAGTTAACATGAGTATGAAGAAGAAGAAATTCCATCTGACTTCTGGATGCTGGGTCCTTGCGTTTTCATCAGTAGGTAATTGGATTCAGGATCACTTATTTCCTGCGGATGTGTACCTAACATTAAACTCTGCCACATCAAGAGCGTCACTTCGAGGTTTTCCAGGAAGCAGGAGGAACCAATGAGAAGGAAAATTTGCATAGTCAAGAAATGAGCTCAGAGGTTCTTTTGTGTAATCATAGATAGTCTCTGAAATTCATTGCCTGAGGAAGTATATCCTCAACAACATATTATCTCCAGAAGTTCAAAATAATTTCAATACCTACCTCCTGTCCCTATCCTCCCTAGGAACGCATGATGTTCTTTGAACATCATAGGGATTTCCTTTCGTGCGCTCCAAGCAAAAAAAAAATTGAAATTGAGATTTTCTCATAGTGACAATGATTACACTGCATCACATAATTTATATTAATCAGTTTGATGTTGTCATTTATTTGTGTAATTGATGTAGAATGATCTATATGTATGTTACTGTAAGTTAATCGAGGAGATGGATGTTCATTTCTCTCGACTTGTGATTTGTGATTCTCTCTCTTCATTTGTACAAATGGAAATATTCATGAAAATTATTTCAATATATTCCTGATGAACACAAACAAGGAATCATTGACAATTTGTATGATATTCCTCTTTTACATTTTAAAAAATGAAATTTTCTCTACGTAGTGACATTTTTGGACAATCCAACATTGGAATTCATCCTCCCAAAATCTATGCAATAATTCGTGACTTTAAATAATCTATTCATATTTTCAACAGTGATACCCTGTATCTCAAAAGTTAGAACGTTCACGAGATATGGAGATCAATTCTTGAAATGGGTCGAATAATCGGCCCTTCGAATATTAGCTCATCATCAAGGAACACCCTGTGTATGGATTCCCATCAAGTCACGGCCTAGTCAATTCAAAATTTGTTGTTATGTTTGGCATGGATACTTCGATACACTTGAAACACTTATAATACCATGATTCTCATTCCCTGCGCCCCATAAGATAAAAAAGAACTTGAGTGTATACCATCAAATATCTGAATTCGTTGGATTTGATTGGTGTAACGCACAACAAATTAGTTGATTGCATGTGACACGATACCAAAAAAATAGACGGAAAAACCGAATGGAAGTTTTACAATTTCGGATGAATAATATACCGATATATCTGCCTGAAACCAACTGAGTTTGATATACTCTCAATTGATAAATTAAAATTTGGCATGCATTCCTTTGTGCAGACTAGTTCAAAATCCTCACCTGAATAACTTGTTTCATATGATGAATTTTCCTGAAGCAGCCTCTGTTCGTTCGGAATCTCAACACTCAAGTTAGTCCACCCTGTACAAAACTTCCATGTGTTTATAAGGAACGAACGTGAGTAGTAGCAGTTGTTTACTCATATGTTACTTGAAGGAAGAAGCAGACCTTTCCAGGGTTTTTAGTTACCAAACGATTTTTTCAGCATATTTACATTCGTGAAATTTTTTCATTGTGAATTCTGAAAGCATGAAGCAAAGTCAAGAGAACACTCAAATAAAATCCTGATGTCCATTCCATTCCACTGGAAATAGAAATCCCGTATGTGATTATTCTGGATTATCAAACTTTCCCTATTTGCACGAATAAACTGCACAGTGTAAGGCGATTACCATATTAGATTGCATCGTTAGCTGCAACTTCGAACATACCAAGAAGCAAAAAACCCCAGAAAAGAAAGGGAAACAAAGCGAACGGATGCTCCTTTATCGAATATAACTTTAATTTCGCGTGTTTATCTTTATTTCCATTGCCTCTCTGGCGGAAATCAAGGGGGATAGGTGCAAAAACGATAAGCAATGGCAGACATTCCGACCTAGTTCTCGGTCCAACAAAGAAAACCGCCTCCAGACGCCATATTCCCGGAATTTATATGTCAAACACAATGGGAGAGATGGTGGTGTTTTGCTCTGTGTTTCGGGAATAGTATCAAGATATATGGGTGTAATTGTTTCAATTTTTGCCAGAGGATTCTCCGGATGAGTCTACGGTCTTTATTTTGCGGTTATGTTCCGTGTTGGGTCAGTGAACCCTTACCAGCCCATTTGCAAGATATTTCATCACATATACTGAGCTCATCAGTGCGGAATAATTCAAGAGCTATTGCCTATCTCTCGGGTTCCGGAACAGTCAATCCAGAAAATATTCTCTGATATTACTCATGTCATAACGGTGCTATATTTGCATGAAATCAATCGCAAGTATTTCTCACAAGTTTATAGATTATTTTACTCATGGTGGTGATGAATTGCTCATCCGCCAAAAATTCAAAACATACCAGAATATATTACCCTTCATCTAGACATTGTTATTGAATTTCAGAATCGGTCTCTCAGTTCTGACCCTGTTTATATACAGAATTTGGAAACGATCGAAACACGAGACTCATGCTCATAAAATGTTTGCATTCTCTTGTAAGAACATTTTTCAAGGTCCTCGAACATCCAAAAGTTAAAAAAAATGAAGACAAAAACGAGACGAGAACCTATGTGAGAATATCCAATTCCAACACCTACCTCATCTCCCCATTCTGAATAGGTATGCACGATGTTCTTTGAATATTTCAGGAATTTCCATTCGTACGCTCCAGGAGATGAAAAAACATTTCAATTAGGTAACATTCTCTGAGAACTCACGGCGCAGGCAGGTCAATGCTGTCAATGAAGATCTTGCTGAAATCACAGCTTGGGGAACAAACAACCTAGTTGAATTCAACGCCACCAAATCTCAAGCCTGCATTTTCTCTAGAAAGGCGGAACTCAGTATGGCCGATATTGTAATGTCTGGCTCCACCATCCCCACCAAGCCCACCATATCTATGCTCGGTATTTCCATCAGCAACACTCTTCCATGGGATAATCATGTCAGATCCATCGCAAAAGCTGCTTCACAAAAACTCGGATTCTTGTTCCGTGCGAAAAGCTACTTCACACCTCAACAGCTTCTCATGATCTACAAAGCGCAGATACGGCCTGTTCTAGAATACTGTTCCCACATATGGGGTCCAGCACCAAAACATACGCTGATGCTCTTAGATTCCATCCAGAGAAGAGCCATTCGCCTGGTGGGTGACGCCACACTCACTCACTCTTTGGCATCATTGGAACACCGTAGAAAGGTCGGCGACCTTTCACTTTTCTATCGATACTTTCACGGGAAATGTTCTTCGGAAATCTCTGCTATCAGCCCTTCACTAGCAATACCAGTCAGACGAACTTGACAAGCTCTGTCAGCACATTCTTTCGTTGTCAACCTTGAAAGATGTCGAGCAGTACTTTATCAAAACTCCTTCATCCATAGAACGGCTAGGCTCTGAAATTCATTGCCTGAGGAAGTATTCCTAACAAAATATAATCTCCAGAAGTTCAAAAAAAATTCCAATGCCTACCTCCTATCCCTATCCTCCCTAGGAACGCACGATGTTCTTTGAACATTATAGGGATTCCCTTTCGTGCGCTCCAAGCGATGAAAAAAAAAAGGAATTTCGAATTTTTTTTCAACGTATCAATCGCTCAAGATGTGAATTGAGGGCAAGTTTTGGCTACAAATGCAATCTGTTATTATATTCCAGTGATTTTGTAGAGCCTCATAATTAAAGCCATAGGGTTCCATTTGAGAAAAACACGTTGGGGTAGATACCTGCTACCCCTGAAGGGCTGTATTCCCATATTACTCGCCCAGTAGCAAATTTATTCCGGTTGAAGTCTCCACCCTGTATACTATTTCATGCATTTCAGGACTGGAAAAACTGAAAATGAATGTACCTATCAAGAAAATAATGAGAGACACAGCTCTCTCGTATACTGGTAGTGGTACTCTAGTTTCAAAATTTCAAATCTGCTGACTGATAGGACGGATAGGAAATACCACTTTGATCCCTCAAATGGGGGATGAGAAATTCCTTTCAATTCCTCGAAATGTTAGTTATCACATACTTTCTAGGATATTTATCATGAATTTTCTGGCAAAGTTATCAAGAATTTGGTTTGGCTAGTGATATTTCTCAAGCACCCTCTGAATCAGATAAAAATACGCATATTTCCATGAGAAATTCGTTTCCATAATCAGAGTTTTTCGGAACGAATTTAACGGAATCCTTTGTAGTACAGCTCGTGGATTTTTTCGTGAAAACATTTCCTCGGGCAAAAAATAAGGCGAAACGAATTTCATCACGTCGTGGCTCGAAAACTTGACTCTGGTGTTAGATTCCTTTGTGATTCGAGACGAATATATTGACAGTGCGGAATCAAACCAATAACATGGAAAATATATGGACACGGGACGGTCTTATCTGGACCCTATCAAGCGTCAAAGGAGGCGTCGGATTGGGAAAATCCGATATACACTTTCCTTTCTCGAGTATATCCGTTGAATCGTCCAGGGATCGAATTCCAGAGGAAAATGTTCGCTAGAGTAAATAGGGATTGTTTGTGCACTGGCACAATGAGAATACCCTTACAGTTTTTTCACGGTGGCTTCTGGATTCATTTCCGGTAGAATTGTATCTCAAAATATAGATACGAACACTTTGAATAATATCTATCTATCAGTGATTAGTAACAGAATGAGTGCAGTAATATTCAGAGGGTGCATAAAAGTTATTTGTTTCACTAGGCAGAAAAGTACAAGATTTAATGCCGCCGCTGGCGTTTCATAGCCAAGGCGTAGCCGAGGCTAGGAAACGAGCCAAGGCAAGAAATTTGAATGTATATCATGTCAGTTAAAATGAAGGGTGAAATTGCATAATACTGAGATGACACTGGGGTTGTGAAATTCATTTTGAGAATGTGGTGTCTCAATAGCCTATTCAATATTTTGCAAACAAACACTGATGATGCGCTCAAAGAACAGATATTTGTGAATAACTGGCCACTACTGGATATCAATATAAAAGCTTTATCGTCGAGTTCTCTCGTTTATATTTGATATAATCATCTTGGATATCCTCACTACAAGTAGAGTCATCTTCAAATCTCCTCTCAGACATAAACAAAAAATACCTTTCGTCTGTGTAATCAATTATCTGAGCCTAAAAAAGTTACATTCGTTATCTGTTAATCATTCCGTCCAATACCTCGGAATTTATAGTCTGCACCCAATTCAAATCAAGATTAATCAACACTACACTCTTAATTATGACCCATTCCGTGTGTGTACGCGAAACACGCGAGCTAGATCTCACGCACACACATAGGGCCTTTCATATCGAGCACGAATTCAATCTGACCTGAAATGAGGCATCTAGAGACAGGGCACCACAAATCATCTATACGGAAACAAGTTCACAAAAAAATTCTGGCAGAGGCAGATAAAGGAAAAAGAAATACATTATTGAAATGGCAAATCAATATCGAGCCCATCAGTGAATAATGATGAAGATGGAAAGCTCTGATTTTGAGTGTTAATGGGAATTTCAAAAACTCCACCGCCTCGTGTGAGAGTCGAACTCACAACCTCTGGGTAACATGTCCAACGCTTTGCCAATTGAGCTAACGGGACATCCCTCGATCAATCTATATAGATCAATCGGCAGAAAGGTCGAGTGACAATGAACTCACAACCTCTGGGTTACGTGCCTATCACTCTGCCAATTGAGCTCAATAAAAATTATGACTCACTTCTATCAATAGTGAATGCCTTCAATAGTAAGGAAGCATCTGAAGCAATTCTCACCACAAGGATTATTTGATGAGAGATATAACATTTTATTGCACAATGCTTTCCATTACAGGTCAGATTGAATTCGTGCCAGCTTGGCGGGGCAAGCCCTTCGCTGATTGATCTACACCTGCCGTGCAACTCGTGACGTACCATCAATCCATCTGAGGTGGCCGAGCACGCCTATCGAAGTCCCCTAACTAGACTCCTCTTCAACTTCGGACATAACTCCTCGTGTGTTACGAAGCAACATTAATTTATTACCCACGTTCACGATACGGTACGGAAAACATCGAGATATCGGATTTGATGACGTTTAGAAGCTCATGCCCTCGTACATAACGTTCCAGCTCATTAGTAGAGAATCACACTGGAATAATCAAGAATGGAACTGCTAGTTATCTGAATGATCATCTCGAAGTGGGAACATAAAAAGGAAAACTTACGGGAGATCAACAAGAGCTGCTCAAACTCTGTTAACATCGGTTAGAGCTCATCACAGGTTTTTGTCCCAGGATATCGCCTGAGTCATACTACAGAATTAGTGATTCTCATCTTAAAGCAGTGACATAAAAAGAAACAACTACTGGAGAACAACGCTGCTCACTGAACTCCGGATAGAGCTCCTCATGTGTTTCATCTTATGGCAGTGATATGGAATAGGTCAACGACAAGAACTGCCTACTCAACCTCAGCAGAGTTACAGGTTTCCTCTGCTACTCTGATGTTCTACCCAAATTGATAAACAAATAAGAGAAGTTAACACATGTTGTTCCAACAGACTCGTGACTGATGCTGCAGAATATAACTCCACTTATGGAGAGTACTAGACAAAGATAAAATGAGAGCTGTGAAAGAAACAATATCAGAAAAATATCTATAATAGACTAGAAACAATATCAGAAGAATATCTATGATAGACTTATATTTTTGTCATTCAGAACTTCAAGCTTTGGATGGAGAAGCTGATGAGGAATTTGCTTCCAGTCAAAAATACTGATAGGTAGTTTGGCGATTTGAATAATGTTGTGTCTCCGATAGTAACAACCATCAACAACGATAAACCAATGACTGCTCATACTCAATATGCATAACCTTAGCCGTGGCACTTGATATCTTCAAGGCATTCGATCAAGTCTGGCACCAGGGACTCCTCGCCAAGCTTCCATCTCATGGCTTGCCTCCAAAGCTATGTTTTCTGCTAGCTGGTTTGCTCTCAAACAGGTCTCTCCATGTATAGTGGTCGACGGAGTTCCATCTGAATCTCTTATAATAAATGCTGGTGTTCCGCAAGGATCAATTATAACAACAACACTATTTCTACTTCATATCAACGATTTGTTGGAAGCAACTTCATGTCCAGTACACAGCTTCGTGGATGATACCCTTCATACCGCCTTCTCTTCCAGGGCTCCAATACCAGCCAGGCAAATCAGAAAAGAATGAGGGAGAAATGTTGACAACATAAATATGGACTTAGCAACAATTCTAGGATGGGGATCCAATAACTTGGTAGATTTCAATGCAAATAAAACACAAGCATGTATTTCCTCTAGGAAAACCGATCTCACTATGCCCAACATAAGCATGTCAGGAGAGTAACCATACCTTTGAAGACATTTCGATGCTTGGTACTACTATCAGCAATAACCATTCTTGAGAAAATCACGTGAGATCAATAATTGCTGAAAGTGCATCCCAGAAACTTGTTTTTTTGTTTCGGGCCAGGAGCTATTTCACTTCCAGTCAGCTGCTTATGATCTATAAGGCACAGATCCGACTTGTCCTGGAATAATGTTTCCATATCTGGAGTGCAGCACCCAAACATACCCTGAAACTGTTGGATTCTGTCCAAAAAAGGGCAATTCGTCTCGTGGGTGATGCCTCGCTCACGAACTCAGTCACTTCTCTGGAACACCGTAGACAAGTTCCCGCGAGATTAACCCGTCGATTTGAGGCTTCGTACCCTTTCGTGGTCACTTTGGAGACCTGCAGAACATCTCTTTTCAAAGACTCGTTCATCCAACGAACAGCGAGGCTCTGGAACACATTGCCAAAGGAGGTATTCCCCGAGGCATATAACCTCCAGAAATTCAAGAAGAACACCAATTCCTACCTTATTTTCCTTGGTTCTCACGATGTTCTCTGAACATTACAGGATATCCCTTTTCCTGAAGTCACAGTGAATGTCCCACTCACAATCTCCTAATCGATCAGTATGAGCTACGCCACTTGGAAAAAATTAACATTGCTACACATCCTCATGTTTCAGAGTGGTCAGTTAATTCCCACCTATGATGTTGAGGATTCTCAAATAGGAATCCAGAAACAATAACAGAAACTGTCTATATAGGAATAGAGGCCCAAGAAACCAATTAATGAAATCCATAGAGATTCGATCTCACAAGAATCAGTGGTCATTGCATAGGATCTAAGTTACAACCATACCCGAAGGCAAAAAACGAGGTGAATTTGGGAGAGAGAGGCCAAAGACTTTGTTAGAAGAACTTAAATGGAATTATTCGAATGAAATTGATGATACTGATCCGAAATCAACATGCAGGAAGGCAGAAAAGATTGTTATGGTATTGTAATTAGGCATTCAGTGATGTAAAAGAATTTCATACATGTGCAATGTGCATGGTTGAGTGAAAGTCTCAGTCATCTTTCCTTGTGGTTTTCGTTATCGCCTTCCAATGAAGCGAGGTACCAGATTATATTTATCTCAGTTTGATCGAACGAAGTATTTCTCTGGATTCCAGCTATACAGTTACTTCAATCAATTCTCTCTTCTCTAGCTAAAATAAATTCGATGCACCTATGGCAACCAATATATCTACTAAAACCTCTACTCTTGAAAGCGGTGTTCTCGTAGCAGCGAATTCCATCGGATTGTAGATATACGTAGCACTAGATTTATTTTCGTAATAAAAACAAGTTTACTAAAAAGGCACGGTGTATTCGGAACCGTATGTCTTCGTAGATCTCACGTGAAGAAGCGATATATTATGTAGGTAATATAGGCTTCATGAGGTGCGACGATATAAAATGAGTTTATTCGTACACATACACGGCAGAATTTATTTCTACTAGACGGATGATATGTAAATGACGTGGCATAACACGACGGAAGCGAAAAATAAATTCTATATCTCGCGATGGAGTGTGTACCATGTATAGTGCTCTAAGATATGAGATTTTCGGTCGTTAAAATTTCAACGTGTATAACATGGAAATGTTTCCGCTACTTTGATAAATCGGTTTAATGGTTCACTCGGATTCATTCAACGCGTTTGCGATTTTGCCAACAGAAATATTTCTTTATATATATACTCATTATGCATCACTCTGAATCTGATTCATCAACATAAATCAATAAAGTACCCAGCGAGCACAAAGACATCTCAGAGATGTTAAAAGTACAAGATGTTCTGTATACACATGAATAGAACTTCGATAGAACAGCGAATGTCCGTCGCAGGCGAGGTCTGTAAAGATATCCATGGGATGTCACAAAAATACATTCTTCCTGGTATTTTGATAACCTTTTCGTAGACACGAAATAACTTTTTTTGAAGCATTTTGCGCACATTCATTCGCTGCAAATAAACAATCCTTTTAGAAAAAAAAAAGAAAATCAAAAAAGAGCGTTTCCTTGCGGGTGATTGAATTTTCACAATCCTCACACCTTGTTCACTGCGCTATATATAGGAACCTCATTGATGATGAATGATGTAGTAGGATGATTAGCATTGAGGCTAGATAGTAATTAATAGGGTGAGTCAGGGAAAAAAACCATGAATTTTGATGCAAGAATAACATCCGTATATTATTACAATACTAGTCCGTATATTCTCAGAATATTCTGATGAGGATATGTCAAATTGAATGTTCATGGAACATTTGTTGCCAGGATGAAGATACTCTATGATCATTCTGATAACATTCTATCGGAATATTCTAGCATATGTACAAACGTTCTGAACGTTGTCAGCATATATTGGTAAACTAGTGAAATATTTTGTGTTGTTCGGGATATTATTACGGATTATGGACGACAGGTCTGGTAATTTCTTAATAGAATGAATAATACACCTATATGTCGTTCCTTCTGTACTGAGGAAATAGGAGATCATTGGTATTGTAATATTGGAATAAAAATTAGATACATACCTTTGGTCCTAAACCTTGCTCATGTTCTATCTTAGCAGATGTAGAAAACCTGGATTATTGAAAATTTGGGATTTATAATTCACATGAATGAAGTTTAGTTGTGTGTAAAATGGTGGAGTCATGAAAAACAATGTCGAGGACCATTATGAAACTGATAATCACATGTAGGGTTATTGAATATCTTCAATAAACCTCCCAAGGCAGGCTAATTTAAGTTTAGAAATGACACTCTTATGTTAACATTATTTTTGATTCTCTTATACCTCTCAGTAGGCAGACAAAGAAATGCAACAGAAGAACAAAAACAAAACTTCCCATATCCTTCGAAGACCGCTTTAGAAAGTGCATATCACGTTTAAAAAAAAACATCCCTATGCCAACATTTTCAAAACATCCCGAAACATCCCAGAAATGTTTGTGCTCGCTTGGTACGAGGAGAACCTACCAATACTCAATCGAACATGCATACAAACTGATAAAGATATGAAGAAACTCTCAAGGAATCAAAGAAAGTGTGTTTTCATCCACTGCATGTTTTTTTATATGATGAATTGTTGCCGCAGGAGTTGTTCTGTAATTATATGTTCGTGTTTAGTCATTTAATTTTTTTAAATTTGTGTGGAGAGTGCATATCTCGGTCTCGGAAACCTTCTGAAAAAAAGTCCACACCGTCTCCCAGTTACAACCCTCATAACACCTCACGTGACTATATCATCCGAATTATCTCGTCTCACCTGTAGCAATTATTTTCATGAAAACACTGCAATCGTGGGAACATGTAAACTCTGCTGAATAAAACCAAAGATGAGCAATCCCTGATGTGACTTTGATTTCTATTATTATTATTTTTGGAGTTGCAAGGCAGTATTGTTTCGGATCATTAGGCCCAAAAATATTACCCCCTCTAGAGATGAATGTGAAATTTTAAGAAATGCAGATGATCTATACATTGATGTATAGGAAGTGAAATAGTGTTATCACTTCTTACTGAAAGGAGTTTCGAAATCGCTCGATATCGCTGACTTTGTGGAAATAGCGAGGCGTGGGAGAATCTTGCTAAATTTCCGAAGTTTCAAACCAAATTTACAGGCGTCATGACACATTCATTTGATTCCACAATTTCATTTTCACAATTTTTCGGTTAAATAGAAACGGTGCGTCATATTTCCGACTTTCAACGTTGAATTCATGAAGGACACGATGTCCTAACTCAAGAAAACACTGTGATGATAGTTCATTCATCCACTTATTTAGGTACATAAAATTAAACGAGTGTTATAATTTTTAAATAATCCTAACATATTGCAGCAGTCACTCCGTGATGAAAGTACAATACACTAACTCAGCTAATAATGCTCTTGGTTTCTGATATTTCGATTTGAAATTTGAACGAAATCTTGAATATGCCGAAAACACATCCCGTGTCAGATATGTCAAGTTCAAGGTGTTTCCGCACGGATTATTTGTTGCGCCCTGTGTCTTTCGCGTCCTGTCTCTAGATGCTTCTTATCAGCTATTATTGAATCCGTGCATCATGAACATTACTCTGCAGGTCCCGAAAGAAGGAAACCACATCATTGAGAGTCTAGTTCAACTTCATGATAAGATTCTGAACGCATTTTAAATTTTTCAAGATATTGTCTGTTCTAAGACTGACTCTTTTCGCGTTCGGGTATTTCCAGAATCGTCCTGGGACGGTTCTAGAACTATCCGAAACGAGCATGAACCGTTCTAGGATTATTTTTGGCGCATGCTCATTTCATTTAGTTTTCGATTCTGTCTGTTGTAGCGTAACGTCATAATAATCTAATTTTGTTCATTCTACTGTTTATTGCTGTTTTCAATATCTTTCCAATATTATGAGTTAGTACATTCATTTGATAGTAGTAGATCTTCATCTCCTGGAAGCAGTGGTGAAGGAGTTACTTGCTGAAGTTGCTGAAAATATATTTTACCTAATTTGATAATTATTGAACTATTGTTAGATAAACCGAAAGATGGAGGATTATGTTGGGGAGACTTTGCCATTATATTCAAAACTGTGACACAATTCATTGAACATTTCAGTTGGGTGTCGAGATTCATGTTGGTACAAGGGACAAAACATATTGAAAATCTAGCTACGAATGCTATATGATGGAATGTATTCACTATTCCTCCGCAGAGGGTTGCCAGAGATATTGTGAATAGACTCAAAGGAGAGTTTGAAGCTTCAGGATATTATTCTAATGAAGATACAGGATCCAAACTATTGTTTTTTTCGCACATTCTCTTCTGCCACGTTCGCCGGGTATTCATAATTTGTGAACCGTTCTACAGCAGTCCTAGGATTCGAAACGACTGCGCACTAGTTCTACGCAGTTCGAGAACGATTCTTGACCAGTTCTGAAATCGGGACCCGAATGAACCTATCGAGAGCTAGTCTGACGAAACAATTGAAGAGTGGTACACCAGAGGAATTTTAAACATCTCAGTCAATACAGTGGTTTGAATTGTGACTTCTCAGCCGAGTTGACAGAATCCCAAATACCACCCGCCGGTGCGAGACGGACCAACAGGTGAAAGCCACAGTCCGCTAGAGGTCCAACGGAGGACCGAGAGCTATCCTCCAGACAGGTGAATCCCCGATAACTATCTAACTTTTGCCGAAAATTACCCACGGCATGCACCTGCTGTAATCACGGCCAACGTTGTTTTGAAATTGGACACGGAAGGTCGTCGTTTGTTTTAAATATTTCACCTGCTCTTTGTGGGTCGATTAAGTATGAGTACCTACAAAATAAAGAAATCAGGCAGGTACATAATAGAGGCTTTGAGATATTTGATGCATACTGATGCAATTGCGCGCAAAGTCGGATACTAGGTTAGGTTAGGTTCCATGTGAGTGGGGCGAATACCTCCCCTCCACTGCGATTGTGGCTCACCCCTAGAGGTCACAGTTCACCGTACAATCCACATCTTTTTACAAAGTTCATGGTTGAATTGGGTGGGATTTGTCTGAAATCGATAGGTTTTAAATTGGTAAAGCCAAATATGTGTCGAACCTTAGTCTTTCTAAGCTAGAGCATGAACATAATATGTGTTCAGCCGTTTCGTCTTCCACACAACAGAACCGACAGTCCGTTTGTTGGTTCAGAGCCATCCTTTCCAGGTGGTATCTTAGACGACAGTGTCCCGTAAGCAGTCCAGTCAGAATTCGCAGGTTACCCCTGCTCCATTCTAGGATCTGCCTGGTTAGTCGGATACTATATAATAGACGGAAGTTTTATTCAATTTCAATTTGTATTGATCGGAAAATTCACTAATTTTAGGAAGTCAAATAGTATACTGTCTATAAAAGAAAGCAGACTATTTTCTCCACACGATTCAACCTAACTCAGCCTAATATATAGTATGAGGAAGAGAAATATCCTTTCTGCATAAGAAAGGAGACTACTTTTTTAAACAATCCAACCTAACTCGGCCCAATATATATAAATATATATTATATATAAGCAGAAGGGTAGTCTTTTCCTGACTAGTTGGTTACAAAGCTCTTAAGTTATTCGGGACTGCAGCAAAACGAAGGTGCCCTCTCATAACATTATAATTACAATATTTCGACAATGCATATTGTTATCATCAGGGAGATTGTCGGTGAGAATAGTCGTTGGAAGATAGTAAATTGAGTTGATACACAAGACACATTGAAAAGTTGTAATACATTGGAACAATAGTCCATTTGAGATCTAATTAATAGTGCAACAGCAAGATTGAATTTCTTTTTATTACATTAGAATGCCGAAACACATGGTCACTAATTTCTAGAAAATAATAATAATATGATTCATTATAATATAAAGATATAACTCACCAATATGTTCAGCTTCAAAAAAAATCAGGACATGAACGTGGAAACTACAAGACTATATTTTCAATAACGACCGAGAAACCTGGCAATCTCAACCAAAATTGGATACATACACTAAGTGGACGTATAGTTAATCTATCACAATGATATCATCCTTCCTCAACATGCAATAATTGAATCGATCAGATTTTCAAACAACAAATTTTTAATATAATATTGATCAGAGAGGATCAGTTAGATGAGGTATAAAATGGATACAGAGATTGAGGGCTCATGGTACACCAGTTTCTTTTGGCATCTTCCTACGATATATTTTTCTCCGTCAATATAAGATTTGGTCGTAAAGTTCCACATTGAGAGTGAAAAAAAATGTAAGTATGTTCAAGTCATATGATAACTTGGGGTTTTTTATTCGATCGAATATTCAAATATCATTTTATTCGAATATTTTTGATAATATAGGCCACAGTCTTCAGGGCATCCTGCAAAATTTTGGGGTTTTTGACTTCAACACTGACCTCAGGTAGTGTCAATTGGTGATAGTGAATTCGCTAGCTCATATATGCGTTCATACCGTGAGGACTAATCAGTGATAGTTGTAGATTGATCATGAACTTCCATTTATCGAGACAGGGATTTGTATCCGGATAACCAGAAACTGTGTGAAGCAGGTTAATTTTCTGGATTTTCTCAAGGTGAGAACGTGCTTGAACGTCCCAACCGCCTCTAGCCCAACCTCGACCGAAGTTTCCCATTTCCCGTCCGTCAATCGATTTCGCGGGACATTTTTTCACCATTTCCCGTCAACTCTGCCGCTATCTCACAATTAAAACTAAAGTTTCGCCCCGACGAGATCGTGATAAAAAGTTGCTCGCACCAGATGCAAAGCCCTAAAAGGCTTTTAAACGAGATTCCCTGTCCATGGTTAGGGTGACAGAGAGTGCGGAGAAATCAAGTCGGGGTCCCAAATCCGCCAATAAGATGTTTGAGTTAGAGACACTGGCGATAATAAAGATTTGCTCGGAGCAGGATCGAATTCCCTGCGGGAGGCTGTTGATCGGAATTTACAAGGGCATTGCTTCGAAATTCGCCTCGTAAATTCAGGTGTGGGATGAACATGGAGAGCTAAGGTAAAATCGTTAAGGGATTTGCAGTACGTAAAATAGAAGGGTAGAAAATTTTTTTTCTCAAAGCGGCATAGAAAGTGGCTTTTTTATGAAACTTAACAGGAAGCAAATGTGAAGTTTATCTGCATAGGCTCCGGCAGTCAATCCACTACTTTGCAGTCTAGTAAAACAATAGTATATTGTTTTATTAGGATCAAAAGTGACACTTCAATATAAATACAACCACAGAGTGACATATTTGTGTATGGTCCAGGTACTCTAATGGCGAATACCGCCCCAGTGCCAGGTATATAGGAACAAGACGTGGAAAATATCAGGTCAGTGAGCAAATCAACAATAATAATAGCGATCATTTATTTCTCTCCATACTCCACTGTCTTTGGCTTGATAATCAAATGCAGGTAAACAATATCGTTGTTTGAGACAAAAAACTATTGCTGACCGTGATTATTCAAAAACAGGTTATCCATCCCGAGAATAAAGGATGGAATACAGATCAAGCAAGTATGTGAATTTTGAAGATTTTCTGATCAAAACGAAAATACTCAACTATGATAAGGTGTATTCATATCTCCAGGATTGATATGAAATGCCAAATCTGCCGAAATCTTAAACAAATCAGGTATGCGTCCTCACCCAAATAATCAACCGTAACAATGTTGTCCATTCTTGATGACCTCTAGTACATCCTTTTCAGTTCCTAGGAGCTAAAGTTCAACTTTATAAATGTGTTGCCTAGCAACGAACCTATTTTCGTGTCAGTAATAGAAACGTCAATTCAAGATCTAATTCTGGTAATAAAATTCACAACTTTTGGGTCGGTTGCAGAAAAATAATTATTTTTGTCGCATTTCTGTCTACACCGTATTAACAATATAGGCCACCAAACATACACAGTGTCATTTCAATGTTGAGACTGAGTTGAAAATGATAGGAATTTCCTGTCGTGTGCTCCAAAAACGAAGTCGTTATTTCTAACAGCTAGAGTAAAGAATATCACACACTCAAGTATATAGTATACAGCATCTCAGAGGGAAGTTGAAACAGTTTCAATCAACGACTGTCATGCCAATTTCATTCATTCATTGCCAATGGAAGCATTCCTGAGAACTTATAACCTCTAAAAGTTCAAGAAAAAATCGAATACCTACGTCCTCTTCCTAGCCACCGTAGTTTCGCACGATGTTCAATTTCCTCTCGTGTGCTCCAGGAGAGAGATGAAAAAATACTGCACTTTCCACTTTCAGAAAAGATGAACTTCTATCAAAGATTCATGAACTTCTACCAAAGATTTAGTTTGAAGTAAAATTTAAGAAGAACACCAATTCCTACCTTATTTCCCTTGGTTCTCACGATGTTCTCTGAACATTACAGGATATCCCTCTTCGTGGGAACCAGAACTTGAAAAAAAGACCTTGGTACACTCGACATATCACATGAAGACATATACAATGGGCGTGTACACCTTAGTAGAATTTTAACTCAAACCATGTTTATAATGATCCTCTTATACATAAATAATGATTGACGACATAATTCGATCGAAAAATCAACTGGAATTTTTCATTTTTGGACATGAATAATAGTACCTTCTGGAAACGGACCACCTTTTGACGTAGAAACCTCATCTCGCCATATTTAAAAGAAAATACCAAACGCCCGACGGAGACTGAGGCAACTGATATATTAATTCTTTCAACTGTGATCTCGCGCTAATTCACCCTGTCAGAAATCATCTATCATTCATCTCTGTCTGGAATAGTCTTGTGCCAGTATTAGGGTTTTGACGTCACATCATCGCCTCGTTTTTAGAGGTCCGAAAAATCGGGGATTTCAATAATTTTTTATAAAACGTAGGGAGCTCACAGCAAGAAACGGTTTGCGGTGGTGAGCTAGTTTGGGTGAGTTCAATCGAATTGAGAAATGAATTTTTTTTGTGATATAAGCCCATTACATAAACAGCAAGTAGTTGATTCCAGAAATATTTGAGCCAAGCGATGTATCCAAAAATTTTGTTCAAACGAAAACGAGATGAATTCCCATCACAGTGGGTGTTACAGTCATCAATTGAGAGAGACCTATACGATTTAAGTAGATTTCCATGGTGATTCGACACTATTGAAATGGAACTCCGCCTTCAATTTTCTTCTAAAGATAAGTATGTTATATATTTTATTTTTAATCAAATGTGAAATGGGAGGAGAAAATGATAGAGACGATTTTATTTTTATTATTATTATTTGTAGTAATTGATTTCGTTAACTAACAATTGAGTATTCTGATTGATCACAATGTATCTTCTAGTTAGTGTCACTCACGTTTTAGATTCGCAATTCAGTTTTGATCAGTGGAAAATACCTGGTTGATCATATCATCACTGTTGGAAATAGGTCGATATTGTTGAGGTACGTAGTGTTCTCGAGATTTCAGAATCAATCGTCCCTGTTGTTTCACCTTGTATATCTGAGAAAATTCAATCCAAAGACAAATTTGATACATTATCACGCTTTTGATAATAAAGGAACAAAACGCTATATAGATCATGCGGAAATTATCATCTACAGCCAGTGCACGACTCTCTCTCATCAATCCTCGCACTTCCAAAGATTGCTTTGTCTTTTGTTCGTTACTGCAAACGAACTTTTGCTCCTTTTGTGTAAGTTTCCACGTATATCTCGATGTAAAACGCTCGAAATATAATGAAAGCTGTTTGTCGTTCCGAGTTTTGAATAATGTCTGCTTGGAAACGTGGAAATCTAAATAATTATTACCATTCTGCCTTGAAAGCACTTAGGCCCTACTGTTGTGGAAATAATGGGGTGCTGAGCTGAGGTAAAGAGATACATACCAACAACTCTGGGATGCGTTTGTATCTGAAAGGAAAACCAACGGAAGTGGGGATATCATGAATAGGTACATGTGTTCTTCGAACAAAAGCCCACATTGTCAAGTGATTGCTATTGTTCTGTTTCTTTCGGACCCTGCATCAATTAGTTAGAAACCGTGCTTTGGACTGGAGATTGTATAAGGCATCGGAAAATATCTTCAGTTCCAAAACAGCTAATGTAAGTTGTTTGTAAAATAGCGAGCGCTATTCGTTGAATCACTATTGAAGAAAATTTCTGACTTTTATCACGTGTAGGAATCAGGTTGTATCAGTTCTCAACTGCCTCAACTGACTACTACTTCAACTAATTGTTTTCATCATTTGCCTGCAAAGTGCCTCCGAATATAATAATGATAATCGATTTTATCGACTTCATTCAGTATTTCAATATTACATAATAAGCGAAGTTGAGCTATAGCTACTCTTACACTTAACCTAATATGTATCATGAGAACTAGAGTAACTGGACGAAAAATAAGAGATTGTGTGTTGGGACAAATTACTAGTACTATACAAAAAGCTACATAGTTTGAAATAAAAATGCAATTCTTCTTATCAGATATCGAATATTGTCTTCGGTTTGTTTTCGAATGTGGATTTCGAGAATTGCATGAGATCTTCAATAATCGTGTTGTGAAGAAATACAGAATGACGAGGGATGTGAAGGTTTTCGTTAGTTCGAAGGTTGGAAGAATGGAGCTATAAACACTTTGTCAATTTATTGAATAGAGAAACAGGTTTTTTCGATTCCAATACTGAATAAGTCAAGTATTTGTTCACCTATAACTTTAGTTTCCTATGATCTTCAACATATTGGTCTTTGGTTTATGTCGCCGAAGAACATGACATGACATTTGCCAGGTTTCAACTTCAAATTGTGTTTGTTCGAAAGAGTAATTATAACTTCAAGGTCATCATTTATTCGATTTTGGGAGACTGAAATATTATTAGATGCGATATACTATGATGTAACTGAGTGTCATCCGCAAATGCTTGTACTCGGCAACGTTCAATTTGAGAAAAAATATCTGCAGTGTATAACGAAAATAGAAGAGGACCAAGAATTGAGCCATGAGGTACTCCTGATATAACAGTTTTGAAAGATGACCTTCTATCATCTTCATGTACCTCTTGATATCGGTTGTTGAAATAGTAATTCAAAAGATTTATGACATTGGTTGAACATCCGTAATATTTGAGCTTGGGAAGATGGAGTTTGTGGCTAATGGTATCGAACAACTTAGGAATTTTTTTTTATTTCATCCATAGTGACAGTGTTGTCTGATCGATCAGTTCCACAATAAAATGATCATGCTGGGACTATAAATCCGAAGTTCGATGCCTTTTCAGCTCTCGCAGACTTTTCAAACCTACTTTCTGAACAAGAAACCAAGTATTCTCTTTGATAATCACCCCGAATGATTACCACGGCTGCATAATCCCGGCAGAAAATTCCCCAGCAAAACGATAATGTTTTGACTCCAGCTCCGGAGAGCTTTGCGGAATGGCTTCCATCCAATAATCTGGAGTAGAGCACCCATGCAACAGCGCCAGATGCCGTGTCGTGAGCCCATAATCACCATAACAGTATCTCGAACGTCCAGATAGCAGCGATAGCACTCACTATATACTATGTGTGGGTTTAACGTGTGTGCGTCTCGCGTTTCGAAACATGTTTACAATTAATCACACCCCTAGCGGGCATTATCTGAACGCTAGAGCGACGCTGTGTGTTTTGTAGATACCACACGCGAACTATTTATCCTCCGGAGTTATAGTCCTTGGGCCACGAATATCTGATCCAGCAATATACAGTATGGAAACAATAAACTCCAGTTCTTGTCACATATTCATCATGTCCATATATAGTCTCATTGTGTTAGATATGCTATAGACAATGAACAATCTTGGCAGCTCAAATTTATACATACATCAATTATCTTGCCAACGATACCCTAGTTTATCATTCTCTGTTGAGTAGTTTCGGAAAAATGCCGTGTCATTTAGAAAACTAACCACTCTCAATATCTCCCTTTCAGTAAATAATATGAGGAATCAAGAAGACAGGTAACTTTGATTTTCAAGGGGGACACTTGAAATGAATAGTTTTGAAGGGCATTTGAAAGATGTTCATACAGTATAAATCTGGTGTTCTTCAACCTTTGGATATTATTTTCCCTTCAGGTTGTTTAGTCTTCTTAGAGTTTTATTACCTAAATAAGGTTGACTATCTTCTTGGATGAAAAGTTGATCTACAATGTTTTTGGCCTATCAGTTTTTATCCAAATCATCTACCAGGTGGAAGTCACACTGTCAGAGTGTATGAGAGTCTGATTCATATCTGTAATGTACTCAAGATGGACTCATTTCCGTTCTGGATGCTGTGAATGTTTGGGCTGAGGATTGATTGAGACATACTTACTTGGCAGCAAATCCTATTTTTCTTGTGCTGAAGCTGGTCATTGGAAAAAAGCTACAGTTATTTTGATTCCAGAGTGAATTGTTACTCTTCTAGAAGAAAATGGATTTCAAATGTTGTCCATGACCTATTCTTCTGGCTTTGTTGGGATTGGAAGAACCAGCTTGCATTTGTAGTTGTGAGTGATCAAGCGAAGTAAAGTGTTGAAGTTGGTAAAGTATATCCATTATCAATTGCAGAATACCTCGCACTGTGCGGCGTCGGCGTGTTTGAAGTTTCCTTTGAAGTGACTGCAGGTGCGGCACAAGATTCTGCAATTGTTTTTGGATAAACTATAGTCTTGGCATCCAATAGAAGGTTCTAATTTTGTAAAGTTAATAATCATGATACACGAAGGTATAATGTAAGCATAAATTTACACTTGTCAAGTTTTCCAGTGGAAGTTTTCATGGAATGATACATCACATTCAAAGACGCACAGTACAAATTAATGAGAATTGATATTCATCTATATGATGGAACACAGCTGCTATACCAGACGAGCTCTGTTGGTGGGCAATCTCAGGCAGTTTCTTTATCGAATCAATTTTGATTCGACTGAAGAATGATGGCCTCTCGATAGCAGACTTATATTGCTTATACATACATATACCTAGTCATCTCGGGCCCAACGACTGAAGCGTTCTTGCTTTACCGCATCATTTAATGACATGAATTTCATGAATAACAATTTAAATTGAGTGATCAAGCATATTCGAGATAAGTCCCTGAGGACAGTGAAGGTATACCGAGACTATCGAATTGATTGGGATTGATTAATTAAATGGAAGATTACGAAACTGAACCGGGTATGTTGTTCATTCTACGGTGGTCCTATAGTGAGGTCCTCTAGAGACTAGATGCTTGAAAGAGCCACAATTGTATCGAAAGTACTGAGTCAGCAGTTATTCAATTGACATGCATTTTTTATTTATTATCATCAAGAGGAAGGTATGTTTGGAATTTCAGTTTGAGCATTATTATTTATGATCGTGCCTTGTCCTGATATAATAGGCCACGGGACACCTAACATTTTCGACCAAATAAAAGCCCGTTTTTTGTATCGTTACCATAGCACATTTCTGAAGATTGTTCCCTTCTCCTCGGGAAAAAGGAGCATGAAATTACACTGAAATTTTTTCAACATTTATAGGTGGAATGACAGTCACATTCAACTTCAGACTGTCGAATTCATTCCATAAGTTTATGAGTTGTAAGAAAATATATTTCTACAAACTTATGCTGAATTAATTTGTGAAAAACTGAAGGATTGAGCTACTATATCGACTTATTTTTTATGAGTTCACTGAATTCAAGTCGTTTATTCACATCCAACTTCAGTCGAATGAATTTGGGAGAAACTGAGAAATCGAGCGATACTATATTTTCCATTTCCGTTATTTTTGTGTGGAATCATTTGATGAACTTAAGCTACTTACTTGGTCAGTATAGCTTGATGATCTCTTGAATATCTCTATTGCTAGTGAGTAATGTAGTGAGGAGACATGGGATCTATGGTGATATCTGTCATCAGACACCAAAAAGAGATAGTTCTACTAAATGTTCCTCAAAGGACTAAATGAGATGAGAAGTCAAATCATAATCAGCTATGTATTAGCTATGTGGTAGCTGATTTATTCCGACTCTTGGAAGAAGTCCAGCAGTATCAACCTAGGGAGTCCCAAAACTTCAACGTCTCATGCAATCATCAGTATTAAGGTAAACTCACCCACTTCTCTGGAACACCGTAGAAAAGTTGGCGATCTGGCTCTATTTCATAGATATTTTCATGGACGATGCTTAGCAGTCCCCGCGAGATTAACCCGTCGAGTTGAGGCTTCACACCCCTTCGTGGTCACTTTGGAGACCATCTTTTTAACGAACAGCGAGGCTCTGCCAAGGGAGGTGTTCCCCGAGGCATATAACCACCAGAAATTTAAGAAGATCACTAATTCCTATCTCATTTCGCTCGGTTTCCACGATGTTCTCTGTACATTACAGGATATCCCTTTTCGTGGGAACCAGAACATAAAAAAAAATTGCATTCCACTGTGGGTATTTGGCTTTTTCCTAGTTGAATAAGAAGTATAGTCGGGTTAGATCAGGCATGGTATGCTCTAGATCTCTCATATAGGTCAAAGAGTGATCTTCCGCTAGCTGAACTATAAAGGTACCTAGAAGTAGAAGCACTCTGAATATGCTCCATCTCTCTCCAATGAAGTATTCTCATTAGAGCTTGCCAGTCAAACATTCAATCAGAATGCATTCGATGGATGTTTGGGGATGGCAAGCATGTGGGGAAAATAATGGTGTCGGACAAAGTTTGAATTGGTGCAAATTAATCTGGCTGAAACGGGGCCAGACAGTGCCAGCGTAACGGATTTGTCGCGGGGGTCATCAATTCATCAGGCGGCTTAATCGGTCTCTACGCTTGATGAAATTTCGGCTGAGCTCTTGCCTTCACATTGAATAATGTTATTTTTCTGGAAAGGGGGTGATATCTTTGCGAATTGCCGAGATTCATTATTCATAACGGGATTAGCCTTGAGGAAGGTGAAAAATGAAAGATATTAAAAAAGTTGAGGGTGGAAACTGAAATTGAATTTGATTAATAACGGAAAATTTTACATTTGGTAGTGTATGTAGAAAGCTTCAATAATGAGTTTTCTTAGCCCCGAAAAACAATCAGTGTTCTGAAAAAAAAAGTACTTCTTACCTCTATCCTGCAGAAATTTAGAATTATAAAGTGATATGCTTTATTCTCTGACCTATGCTATAGATAAGATATTTATTGGCCTAAAAAAACAATATCCAGCTAATTACGTGTAACATAATCAACAAATAGTCATTTATTATACAAGGGAAAAAAGTTGTAGATTTTAGGTCCAGGTTGTGTTGTCTCCCGTAGCGGAGGGAGAAAAAAAACCGTGAACTAAAATCTAAAATTTTTCCCGTGTATAATACACTATTTTTTTCTGTGACAAAAGAAAGGACGAATCAATATCGAGATCATATCACATTATTTTCAAATCTGAAAATTGTCGACGTGAAATTTTGAGTTTTTAACAGTATATGCGTTGCAGGCATCTTTATCATTCTTTTGAAGTAATCAAATATCTGATGTCAGTCTAATTCTGTGGTTTGATTTGAAAAAATTGCGCATTGAGTGGTTGTTTACTAATATAAGTAACCGCGAAGTCGAATGGAATATAAAAGGAATTCAGTTCTTTCTCGGAGACGGTATTATTGACTCATTTTTCGGAACTATAGAACAACAGAAGCCATCAACAGTGTATATATATGTGATAAAAAGTACTCAATTCTTTCCCATGGATAAAAAGTAATTCATGAAAAGTGACATTCTATAACCTGCCAACAGAGATGAAATGCCAAACTTTTTCCCCGTCACAGAAAAAACATTTTTAGACAAGTCACAAACACTACCTTCGTTAGAGTGATATTTATGAAATTATACTTATTAAAATACATTATTCATATGAGAAACATGCATATTCACACACAAATTCGAGATTTCAAATGTTATTCTACAGTGTGTCCACCTTAAGGACCCACCGTATACATACTTTTATTATATTTCTTCACTGATGTGGTCATCAGTCCATGTGAAATTGAAAACTTCGGATATGGAATAAAAGGCCTGACTCACAAGTGCCCTTTTAACATACTATTTTGATTTTTAGAGTAAACTTGATCCATGATAGTGGTAGAGTATTATATATCTTTCAGTAATAAAATTCTGTTTGTCTAGCAGTTTTCATCGAGTTCCCTTTGGTTAGTCTAATTAGGTCCTTATTTTTTGTATATTGTAGTTGTGAATCATTGATCCAGTATTATACTTATGTTTGTTATTATGTACAAATATTATCGCATCTATTATGTACAGACTAGCAATATACAGGGAGTCTCACAAATGTTGCACACGAATTCGAATGTGAATTCCTTGTAGTGAAATAATAAGATCCGTAGTTTCGGAGAATTTCAAAAACGAACATTTCTGCGATGTCCTTGAAATTCTGTAGATTTTTTTTTAATAAAGAACCGTTTTTCTCGATATAATCAGAAAATGGTTCAATTATTTCAGTGGTGTCTCGAGGAACAACTGATCTGATGATAATATATGGAAAATATGTGATGCAACTAGTTCTTGAGTCAGATACTTTTTTATACGGAGTGTTATTTGAGTATGTGGCCCAACTCCAAGGGGCGATTTTTTTTTATTCTAAGACGAAGAGTTCATATGACCATAGCTCCGATGCCTAATTCTCGAAATACACAATGTCAAACTTTTCTTAACAGATAGGTATGAATCAATTAGTACCTGTCTACTACTTATGAGATTGCGATATTACAACAAAATCGAAGCGTTTTTTTTTCAATAATTGACATATCCTGTATCTTAAAACGGTATATTTCCGGACCCAAGCATGTTTTGATAAACTTCTCGACTTAGAATCACTCAAAATATCAACTGTTGAAGTTTGGCCACATATACTTGAAAAATATATAGTAATTCTTCGCAAATGGAAGTATTCTGAAGAACTAATAACCTCCAGAAGTTGAGGAAAAATTAAAATACCTACCTCCTCTTCCTATCTTTTCTAGGTACGAACGATGTTCTACGAACATTATAGAAAAATCAGCCAGATCATCTGTTGAAGTTGAGTTGGTTTGTTGTACCAGCATTTCAATAAGCTCGTGTTTTCAGAATTTTTTCAGAAATCTCATCGTTTGTGCATCATTACAATGGGCGTGTACACCTTAGTAGAACTTTTAACTCAAACCATGTTTATAATGATCCTTTTATACATAAATAATGATCGACGACATAATTCGATCGAAAAATTAACTGGAATGTATTATTTTTGAACATGAATAATAGTACCTTCTGAAAACGGACCCTTTTATGACGTAGAAACCTCATCTCGCCATGATTAGAAGAAGATACCAAACGCCCGACAGAGACTGGGGCAACTGATATATAAATTCTTTCAACTGTGATCTCGCGCTAATTCACTCTGTCAGAAATCATGTATCATTCATCTCTGTCTGGAATAGTCTTGTTTCAGTATCAGGGTTTTGACGTCACATCATAGCCTCGTTTTCAGAGATCCGAAAAATCGGGGATTTCAATATTTTTTTATAAAACGTAGGGAGCTCACAGCAAGAAACGGTTTGCGGTGGTGAGCTAGTTTGGGTGAGTTCTATCGAATAATGAAATTCAATTTTTTTGTGATGTAAGCCCATTAACCGTAGAAATTGAAAGAAGAACAAAGGCATCTGAAGCAACTTTTCCTCAAAGTTATAGTGCAATTTCTGGACCGACTCAACTAGACCATGAATGACGACAATGGACATCACACGATTCAATTGCTGACTTTTCCGAACTGAGACTGGCATTCCATTATCCAGATTACAGATTCATTGGGCTCCAGAGATTTAACGGGATTGGTGGTCAAAATGGCTTTAAAGAGAGCAGGGTACTCGTTTTTTACAATCCTCGCTGCGTATCTGGGACAAGGGAGATGTTCGGGGACGTAAAGGGACTCACAGGGAATCGGTACAGGGGTGAGTGATAATCTGTCGATGAGAAATATGATCTGAACACAAATATTGAATCATGCGGGAATAAAACAATGTGTTTCAGATTCAACGATGAAATGACAGCTGAATGTGGAATGCTTAAGAGAATTTTGTGACGAATCCAATGATGACCATAGATTTCGAAAATATTTTTGGAGGCCATACAGTTTGAAAAGACATTCTTCTGGATTTCCTTCCCTCATTTCAATGAATGAATAAGTGAGTAGATTTATTTCATCATATGTATACCGGGTGTAAAAGGATCATGGTACACTCCTTTTTTCTCCTTCAGTTTTAGAGATAAGTGATTTGAATTCGGAATGGCCCATCAACTAGATGAACATCACTTTTTGACATAGATATGTTTTATTTTTCCCTTCTGATTTCACCGGAAGTGGTAATAAATTTCAATTTTCAAACGGAACACCCTATATATCATTGCATTTTCAAATTTTGCATCATTTTCTGAATCCAATGATACCATATAAGTGACATCACAAACTTCAATATTGGTTCCAATTCTATTTTTGATTTTCCATCTGGGTATGCCCTGACTATTCTGATCGAGTCTGATGTCTTATATTATCTGGTGTCATGCTAAACACAATTGAATCCTGTCAAGAATGTGAAATTTCTTGATTTATCACCAATTTAAGTACATCAAGATGGTTTGTTGGACCATATGATCCTGTTAGTCCTGGTATGTAGGACACTTCAGATGATTCGGCACAAAATGTCATTGCGTTTAAAAATGACAGTAAATTATATAGAACCTTTCGCTTTTATTTTCGAACACTGCTCAATGACAGAAGTTGCCAGAAATATATGTGAGTTTTTCATATTGATTTTGGATTTTCCATTTCCATACACATATTTTCTGGAGCGAAATCGATGTAAAGAATTGATTGATTTGGAAATGTGATTTTCTGAGAATATTCAATTGTTTTCTTTGAATTGCTCCGCTTCCAAGGTATGTGAATTGCTATGTATACAGCCATTCATTTTCAATCATCGCTACCTAATTTTCTGTATGAAAATCAAAATAATTGATTTGAAATATTTTTTTCGTGGTATTTTCTATCGTTCTTTCCAAAGTGCTTCCCTCCCAAGTTATGTGAGTCAATGTGTATACAGCCATTTTTTTCAATCTTCTTAACCTATATGTTTTTGCGGAAAAATCGAGTTGAAAAATTGATTGGCTCGAAAATTTTATTTTTTGAGGTATTTTCAATCGTTTTTTTTTAATCGCTCTTATCCCAAAGTTGGTTTCTCCTCTCCAAAGGTATGTAATTCGGTGTATTATTGCTGCTCTCTCTCTATTATCTAGACCTATTTTTCTGTAGAAAAATCAAGGTGAAAAATTGATCGGCTTGAAAATTCAATTTTTTGAGGTTATTCCATTAGTTTTTTTGTTAAATTGCTCTCCTCCCAAGCGATTCTTCAATTTTTGTGGTTGTTATCATCTCTTCCTATGATTTCAATATCATTAAACTGTGCTATATGTTGTCCATTCTCAGAAAAGTTCAACAAATCTTGATCTTTCGATATGTTTCATATTCATATTGAACATGTTCTTTCTTCATTGCTGATCTCTTTGTTACCTTTCTAAAAGGTTCTACAAACACAAATACAATTTCTTGATAATTATTGTTCATCATGTCTTGGTTTTGTTTGAGTCAGACATGATTCCATATATCATTAGTCCTGAACATAGTTTTCACTTGGAACTTATCATCATCACTTTCGATTTTTCTAGATAAGCCAGGATTGTATGGGATTATGTTCGTTGTATACCTATTGATAGTTGTTTTTGTTGTGTTGAAATAGTGAATTCTGATTAGCACCTAGTGAATTCATCATTTGAGATTTGATACTATGCTCTCCTAGATGGTGATGAGAGAGAATGAAAAGTGTCTTCATATGTCAAGATTTTGAGTTCGACTCTCTTTTCCTAAATGATTCTTTTTTAAATTTGTATTCTTAACAATGCAATAGATTGAGAAATAGAAGAAAAGCAACGTGTAGATGAGGAACGTAGGGACCTCTTTTGTATAAATGATATTTTGGTACTGCACCAGACTAAACTAAGCGAGATTCACCCACGCCATGTTATGTTTATCGAAGTAGGCGGAAATCAAGGAATTGTTAAACAGGAAATGATTGAAGTGTGTAGGTACAATAGAGGTTTATTTCATCAATTTCATTACTATCACGGTTGCACGATCATTGGAATTCTAGTGGAATGTTTCCTGAGATATTCTGCACTTGCTACAAATAGTTGAAGCTGTTCTTCCGCCGGGATTGCTTCTCTGGAAGTTTCAACAGAATTGCTGTTCGAATTAGCCCCAATTTCACCGCATCGAACCTCCGGGGTATAATGATAGGATAGCACAGAACTGCAGTGCACTTTCGCCGCATCATTTACTTTTTACGATTCCGTTTCATTTTCGAGAGGGTTCGTGACGATTTCAATAAAGAGGATCTCTGTTTTTCCGATTGAAATGCAAGGTCGATTTCATCGTTCCATGCACCGTATAAATGATTGTCAACTAGATGCTTCCATAAATCTTGTACATTCAACGCTCGGTTCGAATTCCATTATTAACAACTAGATTTTTTTCTCAATGCGGATAAGGAATCAACTAGATCTAAAACGATAACAAAATATTTCTCTTCCCCTTCGCGTTATACAAGGTGATCCAGGGTGGATGGCCTATTATAGAAGTATCTGGAGAACGAAAAGACAGAACATTCTGAAAATTGGGATGCTTCGATAATTGAATATTCTCTATCCGTCTGAAATATTTTCATCGATACAGTGTTACCACTCCTATCAGAAACAACTAGCAACTTCGTTATTTTGAACAATGCACCCTGCATTTTATTGCTTTTTTAGATTCTTCCTGAAGAGCTGATTTCATTAATATATCACACTTGGGGTCTAGCAGGAATGATTACAGAGATATAGGGTGTTCAAAATCGAGATTTCTCAATTTTAGGATTTTTTTGTGTCGAAACAATTCATTATCGATCAAAACGGCATACATGTCCCTATTCCAACTTTCGATTCAGTATCTAATGACATTTGATTGGAACAGATACAGGGTCATCAGAATTCTCAATATTAAAGCACCCTGTATTTTTTCCAATTGAATTCCAATAGATAGTGAATCAAGTTTTGAGATAGAAACATGTGAGCTATTCCTAAAATTGAAAAATCTCGACTCTGAACACCCTATATATCTGTAATCATTCCTGCTAGACCCCAAGTGTGATGCATTGATGGAATCAGCTCTTCAGGAAGAATCTAAAAATGCAATCAAATACAGGGTGCTCCATTTGAAATAACAAAGTTGCTAGTTGTTTCTGATAGAAGTGGCAACACTGTATCGATGAAAATATTTTAGACGGATAGAGAATGTTCAATTATCAAAGCATCCCAATTTTTAGAATGTTCTGTCCTTTCGTTTGGTCATCCACCGTGGATCACCCTGTATATCATCATCTACTTCATTTCCCTATTATAGAAAACTCAAAGCGAATTCCATTGGTAAAACTGGATCGCACTAAGTGCATTATTTTGAAGTCCATTGGTAAAACTGGTGTCGGGTTTTGAATTCCATTGGAAAAGTGGTTCACACAGTTTAGAGAACAGTGTAACAATTCTTGCACGAGCTCTAATTGGTCGTGCGAAGTGCAGTTTCGAAAATACCGAAACCATTGAATATAAATAGTTTGAAAACCAAATTATTAGTGGCAATTTAATCATCATCATCAAATAGTGATGAATAGTTGGAGGTTTCAAGAAAATAGAGGAGAACTTACCAGAATTCATAATTGTGTTGAAAGTATTTTGAAAATTCAATGATGAGGAGGTACTTCCATGAAACATTTATATACTTTGATCTTAATTGAAGTCAAGAAAGAATTTCAGGATGCGGTCAAGTTATAAACAAAGACAAAGCAACTCATTTCATTTAATCTCCAACAATAATTGTATTATAATATGTGTTGAAAAGGAATATTCTCAGATAAATAATGAACATACAAAAATGGATATATATTGATATAAAGCAATACATTGAGAATTGGCATTCTCTATGTGATGAGAATATTTACTCTTTTTCAGTTGATTCAATAGAAAACAACTACTTTCCCGGCTATATGCCACGACGAACATTGAATTATATCTATTGAACACACACGATAAGAGTTTGAAAATAAAATATAAAAACTTCTGGAATTGAGAATTTGCATTCTCCTTCAGACAAAAATATGTATATGTACACATCATTCTGAAAATTCAACAGAAAACAACAACTTTTTTGGCTATTTGCCACGTCGAACATTGAATTATATCTGATGAACATTCATTGGGGATGCACATTTTTCACATTTTTCAGAGAACTAACATTTATGGAAGAGAAAAAGTCCTCGAAGCTAGAGAAATTGAACATATGTGCTCTGCTTTTGAGTAAGGATTTCATTTTTTCAAATTCCTACTGTTACTTGTCACTTCTGGGAATAAAATGCAACTGAATTCAATCTCAAAGTTGGGGGAAAATTTTTCAATCATACACTGATCGAAATCATCCTTTTCAATGGAATGCAGTGAGATAACTTCCATGAATAACAAGTGAAACCGAGCAATATTGATTCAAGATACTCTATACTGAAGAAGTCAAACTCGAATAATATCACAAAAACCACTGAATATTCGATAAAAAGCATGAAAACTTGAAAGTATACAAATATTCAATGTACTTTCCCTTAGTTACTTGGATATCCTCAAGAGGGCGTTTCTCTAATTTTGAATCGTCTATGGAGGTTCACCGCAATCGACAACTACTCTAGAAAGAACAATATACTTGTAGTACATACCGATTCTATCTTGTGTATGTAATCAGGGCATGTCCAGTATACCTCGATTAATTTCATTATTTATCGCTAGACAAAAGTTAATGTCAATCCGAATTCATATCATCCCATTTATCAGCTAATAGGATTCCAGCTCGCACTACATTTGAATAATCGCAATGCAATTTCGATCGACGCTAACTATCTATTCACTAATAATTACGAACGTATTCAAATGGGACGGAATATAATCAAAGCCTTCCTTTCCAATTACGTCAAATGCGACATAACGTGTGTTTGCGACTCGTTGCACTAACTGAGGTAACTATAAAGCAAACTACAAAGTATCAGTGTAAGTTTTTGTAACAATAACAGCTACCCGAGGCTATACCGGGTGACACAGGGTATCGGGCCACCCCTGTAACTTCTGCATTCGTCAACGGATTTTTCTGAAATTCGGTACAGTTATATAAGCAATTATTTCGGATTTGATCACATTTCAATCCAATATGGCGGACTTCCGGTATTTCTGGAAATGCCAGCAACTTTGTTTTCTCAAATGAAACACCCTGTATATTTTTACCTATTCAAGTTCAACAGGTCGAAACAAGTGCAATCTCTATTTGAAATGTCATTTTTTCGAAAAAAATTAAATTAATATTGTTTTTTCATTTTACCTCGTGGATAAATGAGATGTGGTCAAGACTATTCACAATGAGTCACACATAACAGGAGAACATAATTTTTTCTGAAAAATTATTTTTTGTGTCACTTATCCAGGAATCAATTCAGCCACATCACTTTTTGATAAAAAATTATATTTTTTCAAATGGAACCCCCATGGGCCACCTACCCGTCTCTCTAGAACATACATTAAGGAACAAAATGACATCATTTTTGTTTTTCGGTGCAGTAACAAATTGTATACATTCAAAAATTAACAACTAGTTTATGAATTTCCTTGCAGTTAGAATAATTTTTCAACTAGTTAGGCTGTGGAATGAATGACATTTGACATCAAGATTGCACTTGTTTTGACCTGTTGAACTTGAATATGTAAAAATATACAGGGTGTTCCATTTGAAAAAACAAAATTGCTGGCATTTCCAGAAAAACCGGAAGTCCGCCATATTGGATTGTAATGTGATCAAATCCGAAATAGTTGCTTATATAACTGTACCGAATTTCAGAAAAATCCGTTGACGAATGCAGAAGTTACAGGGGTGGCCCGATAACCTGTGTCACCCGGTATACGGGACTGGATCAAGCGAAAACATAAGAAGCGATGGACTGAAGCCCCTTACATGCACCACGGGAAAGTATTCGTTGAAGAACCGTCAAGAAAAAAGAATCTGAAGAACTACTCGAGATGAGAAGGAACCAAGTCAGAACAATAACGGACAGTCCAACGAGAAGATACCTGAATAAAATGGGACTGTACGATGGAGAACTACTCTGCAGACTATACGGTAAAGGGACAGAAACGACCAAACACTTATTAAAAGAGTGCGAGGAATTTGATCACAAAGGACACGAAATATCCAGGCAGCCTATGCTGACTCCAGAAGAATACCACAGCCAACTGGTGAAGAAACTGAACAGACTGGTGCAAGAAATAAGAGCTAGGTGTAGCTGGTGACAAAACCAGCATCCGAGAAAAAAAATCATTGCAAGTTTCCAGAATTTAGATTACCATCACTCTTTCTAGATTTGATGATCATCATCTTCAATGAAACTTTCGGAAGATATAGGACTTCAAATTGGGTTTGTTTCAGTGACGACTTTTATTTCATTATTCTGGGGTACTATCCCAAACTTGTTCACTATCACAAACTGTTTTCGCCACAGTAGTTGTATATGTGATGATTTCAATGACAAATGATCAAATAGTATCCCTTCATGGAAATATCAATATGTGCCTCGAACCGTTTCTGAAAAAAGATCTAGAAACTATGGAAAACTTCTATTCTGAGACATGTTCTTCACTATTCAAGCTATCAACAGTTTGAAATTAGAAATTTATTTCCGTGTTTTTCATGGTGACTGGTTATTTTTCGATTTCACTGAGAAGCTCAGCTCTGCATAGGTTTTCTTTGGTGTACTGTACCTACAGCATCACAAATTAGCTAGCATCATTACCTTTTCAAAACAGTTCTCTGAATGTGTTCTTGACTGTGATGAAACAATGCGTTTATAAGGTGGCGCATGAATTCATTATTTCCTGAAGAAGACATTTTTGTTGTAGGTCAATTTTCCATTTCAAGCCACTATTTTTCACAATGATAATCTGATATATACACAGCAACTACCTTCTTTGGTGATGTCATCAGTAGTTTCAATTGAATAGTTGTTTATTATGCAAGGGAAAAAAGTAGTAGATTTTAGCTCCAGGTTATGTGACAAAAAACCGTGAGCTGAAATCTAATATTTTTCCCGTGTATAATACACTATTTTTTACTGTGACAGAAGAAAGTCCGAATCAATATTGAGAAGATATTACATTATTTTGAAATCTAAAAATTATCGACGTGAAATTTTAAGTTTTTAACAGTAGGGACACCTGCGTTGTAGGCGTCTTCATCATTCTTTTGAAGTAATCAAATATCTTCTGTCAGTCGAATTCTGTGATTTGATCTCAAGAAATTGCGAATTCATTGGTTGTTTAGTAATATACGTAACCGCGAAGTCGAATGGAAGATAAAAGGACTTGCAGTTTTTTCTCGGAGACGGTATTATTGACTCATTTTTCGGAACCATAGCACAACAAAAGCCATCAACAGTTTATATATATATATTTGTGATATATATTCATCCGGAAAAAAAGTAATTCATGAAAAGTGACATTTTATAACCTGCCAACAGAGATGATAAGCCAAACTTTTTTCCCGTCACAGAAAAAAACCTTTTTTTTTATTTCCGGATTTCTCTTGGGGATCTGGTATCCAGTTCTATCACTGAACATTGAGATGAAACTATGTGGGACGAATAAGATGATGAAATTTTCACTAGGTTTGAATTCTGAGAGATCAATGATAAAAAAATGTATCCGAGCAGAGTAAGTAATAGCTTTCTGCCCAAAATTCCGCTAGCACGTTCAATAATAATGATAATAATAATAATAAAATATTTATTCCATTTTGATCATTGTTACATGATATTGGACAAGTCATAAAACATAATCATAATAGATACATTGATACATAAAAAAAGGAAAATCAAAAATATCTCAGGAAAAAGCTGACAAAACAGATAATATTCTAGTAAGTATAGCATTTTCATTCATCTAGAAATTCGTTGGGAAGGAATAATAATTACCAATTACCTACTGAATCCTCGAGTTCTGGCAAAAATATATTACCGAAAAAGGCATCAGGCTGTGAACGCGCAATCCTGGCATGGCGGAAAATGCCTGGAAAGGAACAAAACGGAGTATAGCAATGCAATGTGCTGTTCTTATTGAACTTTTTGAATTCGGGAAGCAGACTGTTCCCGATTATATCCACTTCGTTTCACACTCATTTAATAACAGTCGCGAATCTTCTTATTCCCTTCTGGCTCGCCAAAGGAAAATGTAGCTGCTTCAGACACCCATCAGGGAAGGAGATCAGGACCTTTTTGGAATATTAATTCTGAGTATAATTGTTAAATTATTTTTTTAATACAGTGTTTTCCACTTTGAACAGCACTATCCTTGTAGTTTCGTATATTCGTTGACCGATTCCAAAATTTTGTTTGCTCAACTTGTATCACTTAACTAAGAAAAAGCCAACAACAACAAAGTGAAATGACATGTTACGAGTCCGAAATGGGAATCTCAGTTTCGGGGTTTTTGTTGAATATTCTCAGATATATGATGAACATGAACAAAAAATGGCATTCTCTATATGATGGAGATAGTTTTTCTCTGTATATTCAACCGAAAACCACTACTTTCCTGGCTATATTCCACGATGAACATTGAATTATTTCTATTGAACACACACAATAAGAATTTGAACATAAAATCTTCTGAAACTGAGAATTTTCATTCTCCTTCAGATGAATATATGTATGTACATAATATCATGCTACTCTCATGGCTATTTACCACGTTCATAATATATCAGGATATTCCTTTTCAATACCCTCATACCCAATCAAGAAGTTTAAACTTGAACGATGGAAACTTGTTATTTATATAAATTTCTTATCGCAGATTCGTGATTGGGTTTTTTCCCAATTCAGAATTTCTTTCCACATCCTGTATGATGGATATTAATTTGTCTTACATCCAAAAACTTGGATTTTTTCATTCCTTCTGCTCCAGACGGCGTTGGATCGATTTTGCAGTGGTCGAACGCCTCGTGGGTATTGAATGCTGAGAGGCTTTCACGTTGGGTCACGTTGGAACCAGATGGCGGTCTTGAATGTCATCTGGGGTCACCCCTGCATCGATGAGAGCTGAAGCTCGAAACCGGTGTGAAGGTAGTCAAGCGTTCCTGAAGAATTTAAGCACAACTCAGCATTTAGGAAACATGCGATATAACATGTCCAACTATGATCGATTCAGAATGCGAAAAATGAGTAATATCAGTCATTTTTTGCGAAACACTAATATCATCAGTATATTCAGAAACAGTTTCAATTCCCAACTATAATTTGGAGGATTCGAGAAGATTCATCAAACATTGTATATGTGATTATGAGAAGTAATAGCATCCCTCAGAGGAATCAGCTTGGAGCATCTTGTTTCTCAGAATTCAATTGGACTATGCACTAATTCCTTAGTTATTGAACTTTTCATCTCTTGGAGCGCACGAGAGGAAATCCCTATAATGTTCGAAGAAGATCGTGCGTACCTAGGAAATAAAGGGAGAGGCGGTAGGTATTGCATTTTTTTCAACTTTTGGAGGTTATGAGTTCAGGAATGCATGTCGTCAAAATTGTGCGGAAAAATCAGTTGATTTGTTGAATAATTCATATGATGATAAAAATGACAAGAAAGAAGAATTATTCATCATTCTGCTTCACTACATAGTTCGTTTCACTTTTTAAGCAGAAAGAGAATACGAGAATTTTATCGTTTGTAATTATTTCTTGTTTGACAATCGAAACAACTTTTTTGAACATTTTCGGTCTGAAAAGTTTAATTGATCAGGTTCACAAAGGATTCTGGAAACGACAGAACATTCGAAGTTGCTGGGCTGTATCAGGTCATCCAATCGTTCTAAGGATGCCGATTTTACTAGAGAAAATTCAAGGAAATTCGAGTAAACACAAATTAAAACACCGGAGAAAAGAGTTTGTTTTCGATGTCTCTTCTTATTGCCAATGAATTCGGAAGTTCCGAATTGAAAACGGTTTTTCAGACTCTGTGCAAATAAGCAGATATTGGTGTGTACGTAAGATTATTTGGTACATATTCCCAACTTTCAAGGTCACTTCCGGTTTCACCAGAAATTGCTTCAGTTTTGAATTGTTTACCTTGTATATTGTAACATTTTCAAGAATATTTCGCAAAGTTAAGTGTCGTAAAAATTTTCAGAAATGTCACATTATTATCCACAATTGAAGAGTAGACTTGAATAAGGGGCTAAGTGCCAAAAAGAAAAACTTTCAGCAGACTCAAAAAACCGATTCATTCAACCATTCATGGATAAAAATGTTTGTAACTTGACAAAATTGTTCATTTGCAAACTTAAAACATTAACAAAGTGAGAAAAACACAAAAAAATCCAAAATGTTCTTGATACAAACAAAAGAAAATGAAAAAATGGAAAAGGGCAAAGTACCACTAGCATTTTCATGGTAGGTTAGTGCCGGCAACAATACTGTGAGTTTTTGGTATAACTCTCGGTGCTCTGGTGAATGAAGATATGGAATCATATAGCACGTAAATTTTGCTTTTTAGCTTCATTAAGTTTTTTGCTGGAACACTTTTTCCTGTACTAGACACATATATTCTTCACCGGACACTTTGAGTTTTTGTTGAACTTTAAACTTAATTCCAGTTCCATATTTTTTTTTATTATTATCATCATCGTTTCCTATATTCATTTTATTGTTTATACCACGCAAGAACGCACAAACACAATGCTTCCGACAGAGCAAACACTGCAAAATGGATGATGCAGGAAAAAACGTTTCATTTATTTGCCAAACAAAATAATACTGATGGCACTTTGCCCCTTTAATTGGAAACGACGCTTGGCATTTACACAGGTGCGCCATCTGTGTAGCCGATTACGGGAAGAAAATATTCGTTTGAAACTTAGCCCCTTCTAAGGGACATGAGATATGGTTTTCATAAAATAAAAATAAAAAACTGTATTTTGGTACTTACCCCCTTATTTGAGTCTACTCTTCAATTGTCTTAGAAATCCAAAAATGTTATATTATACAGATTCAGATTCGAATATACATACGATACCTGCAAATAGAGGACACTTTGATGGTTTAAATCAAATCCAACTGATATGTCTACCGTTTTTTATAACTGAGATACCGTACGTTATCTTGATTTTGGCAAAATCTTCATCTGTTCATTCTTTTTGAACCACTCTGTTTAATCTCTCCATATTTGGCAAAAATTGCCTACTTATATAATATGAGCCATCAAAACTGAATGAAATTTAATTTCGAATTCTGATAGTTCGTAATCTCCAGTATGATATTATTCTGATAGTTCGTAATCACCAGTATGATATTATTGGTATCGTTGAGGTTATTGTGCTGAGGCATAAAAATGATCACTTGGAATGAATGGATAACAACAAAATACCAATACAAGCACCAACAATTATCTGAACCTTAACAATAATATCAGAATATCCGAATTTTTCGCACAGTCTACTTCACTACAGCTGATCAATAGTGAAGAATCTCGAAATGTTTCTGAATTCATAGATGAGTTGTTCTTTTATCGTAGGGATTTCCCCAAGGATTTTCCCGATCAAATCTATCGATGGCTCACCTCTGATTAGATTCTTAGGATGTTGAAATTCGAAAACCATCATTTTTTTTTAATCAAATTGAATTTTGAATTACTAGTTCAATAAAAATGCCTCAAAATGGAGCTAAATATTTCAAAAAATAATGATGAAACAACTGTCAAATTGAATGCGCGCACGTAAAAAGTAGGTCACTTCAACCATATTCTTTCTCGCTCTTCCCAAATATCAAAACAGATCTACGGAATTTAGTCATACACAGTGTTGTTTTTGAAATAAATAAAATTTCATGTTTTTCCTTGAGACGGACCTGGATTCTATTCTGATGTTCTACTTTTTTTTATCGCTTGGAGCGCACGAAAGGGAATCCCTATAATGTTCAAAGAACATCGTGCGTTCCTAGGGAGGATAGAGATAGGGATAGGAGGTAGGTATTGGATTTTTTTTTGAACTTCTGGAGATTATATGTTGTTGGGAATACTTCCTCAGGCAATGAATTCCAGAGCCTAGCCGTTCTATGGATGAAGGAGTTTTGAGTGCTGTTCGACATCTTTCGAGGTTGACAACGAAAGGATGTGCTGACTGGGCTTGTCTAGTTCGTCTGACTGGTATTGCTAGTAAAGGGATGATAGCAGAGATTTCTGAAGAACATTTCCCGTGAAAGTATCGGTAGAAAAGTGAAAGATCGCCGACCTTTCTACGGTGTTCCAATGATGTCAAAGAGTGAGTGAGTGGAATTTGTCTATAAAATATGGATAAACTTTACAGAGTGGTTCAAAAATTATGACCAGATGAAGATTTTGCCAAAATCAAGTTAACGTCCTGTATCACAGTTATGAAAGACGGTAGACACATACATCAATGGGAGGTCGATTTGAACCACCAAAGTATCCTCTATCCACAGGTATCTTATGTACATTCAAATCTAAAACACCCTGTTCATGTATTATTCGAAACCAGAGCCATTTTTGGTGGAACCGGAAGTCACCAGAAAATGAAAAATATGATGCGTTATTCGATTATTACAGTAAACAAACTAACTGTACATGAAGTAAAATTCTAGTTTTCACTTGCAAAATTGAAGATCAGCGATGTGTTCGCATAAAATGACAAATGAACCAGAAGTACCTATTTCGGTTTATTTTTATAAGTCGTCTGAAACTTCGGAAGGGGCCGGTTATTTTTTTCATCAATCACAATGCAAAGTATAACGCTGGAAGAGATCTCATTCTCCTCTCCGTTATACGAGTACAAAGCGCTTCTTCTCTTTCTTTTGTTACAGCCATAATTTCGGTAAACAGTCTGACAAGAGCTGAAATATCATAAATAAAATAGCGAGTATTCAGCTCCAATAACAATGCCAACGAGTTATCAACTTGAGGAGCTTTTGTTCATTTAAGTTCACATTCTGAAGTTCTGGAACGATTGGGCACTGATTTCGGTATTCATTGCTGTATATCTGCTCGTTATTACATGACACTTCTCTTGGGTCTTATTTCACATTTCGTAACTATAATATGTATAGTAGGATGGATAAGAGTAATTAGTTTCAGAGATAAACACATTCTGCTGCCATGTTATGCTAGACATTAGCATTAACGAAAGATGGAGAGATATCAGTTTTGGAAACATATTCTAGATTTTCTGGAAAATCCAAAACTCTCTCATATGATACTCCGATTGACTGACGAGAATAGTGTTATGTACAGATTTACTTCTGAGATGTTGAACAAAACTGGAGCTGGATGCATAATGTATGACTGTGAAAATATACTATACGAAATTCCAAATAGCGTTTTTTTTTTTTTTTTTTTTTTTTTTTATCGCTTGGAGCGCACGAAAAGGAATCCCTATAATGTTCAAAGAACATCGTGCGTTCCTAGGGAGGATAGGGATAGGAGGTAGGTATTGGATTTTTTTTTGAACTTCTGGAGATTATATGTTGTTGGGAATACTTCCTCAGGCAATGAATTCCAGAGCCTAGCCGTTCTATGGATGAAGGAGTTTTGATAAAGTGCTGTTCGACATCTTTCGAGGTTGACAACGAAAGGATGTGCTGACTGGGCTTGTCTAGTTCGTCTGACTGGTATTGCTAGTGAAGGGATGATAGCAGAGATTTCCGAAGAACATTTCCCGTCGAAAGAAAGAAAGGAAACATATCTCGTAATCTTTGGTAGAAGTCTATGGTTCTTCTGAATTTTGCTAAACAATCACAAAATTGTTTGTGGCACAGTGCCACTTTGGAAGTCAAGTAATGAATGCCAAATAATGAATTTCGAATGAACGAATGTCGAATAATAATTCATCATGATGAATTCCAAAATGACTTTTCTATTTATATTGGAAATCAATGCTCGGTTGGCAATTTTTCGCAATGGTAATGGCTGCTACCTGGAAGTATAATTTACCGAGGTAGTTTCGCACAGTAAGCGTTTTTGCAAGTTTTACAGGAACTGAAGTCTATGAACTCCGAAAACCTGAACGAAATATCACTGTACTGAAGATTGAAGATTGAGGATCTTGAGATGGATGAGAGTTATAGTGATGTTATTCCATAGGAATTCGCCCTAGTTGACAATATGAGAAATCGAAAGATGCTTGCTGAATGGTTTATCCTCAATAGTCTTTGATATTATCTAAAAGTTCTGTTACGAAAGAAACCATGTGTATATTATATAGTGTTGAGTATATGTAGAAATTCCACTTGATTTGGCAACGTGGTACCAGAGCGACCCCGACCTATCGATTGGGACTGAGTAGGGTTGAGGGTTGAGAGAGAGTAGCGTTCCAGACACTGTCAATATAACACGCATATAATAGTTCACAGTCCACGTTAAGTACAATAAAGTTAAGTAAGCAAGTTCATCACGATAGTTTATTTCACGTCCCTTAACAGGGTGGTCCTTCAAGCTAAAGTACATCCACGAACGAACATATAGCTCATTAAAAGTCATTGAATTTGCTAGTTAGTCCCAGATAATTAGCCAACATGGACTGATGACCCTAATGAGAAATAGTAATTATCCTTATGGTACTAGAGAGGGCTCGGAGGCAATGCATTACCGGAATTTGTATGGGTATATTGCTCGTAATGGAATTATCTCGTTGCGTATTGCGATCCATAAATATTTTTCGTTCAATTACAGTTATTGATTGGAATAGTTTAGATGACTGAGGTGGATAAAAACATATTTTATAACACAAATGCAGTTTTCTAACTAACTTCTCAAATTATACAAATGAAGTCTGATTTTCCCCTTCCAGCTAGCAATTTGAATCAACTATCAAAGGAACTTTTCATTCCAGAACGATTTCAATGGATTAACTTTCATTGAAGAATAACTCTTGGTGAGCTAAAGCTCACATTCATTAGCAGAGACGTGAAAATCACAGAGTCGAATGAAGAATGCAATAATTGGCCAATTTGATCCTTCGATTCGATTACGTAGGTATTTAACTGTTTTATTCGAGTTAATGTCCAGATAATTTTGAGCGCTGAATCTGAAATTCAAGATTAGATAGATTTTTTTTCATCCAATGTGCATGCTAGTTTTTTTGAAAATGAAAATATCAAACGAAATGTTCAGTTTTTAACCCGCCAAACATATGTTCATTCATTATACATCCTTTGTTTCAACTTTAAATCTACAACTCAAGATTTCGGAGATTTCAGGCATATTCTGGTGATCACTAGATATTGGTTATAGAAGCAATTCCAATAATCATGGAGAATTAAATATTCAGATATCCTGAATGTCAGATAAGTCAGTCTATTCTAGTGACCGCGATTTTTCAATAGTACCCTTTTAAATGTTTGTAACTGATAGAGAACTATTTGAAAATTTATTATTGTGTATACTCAACTTGAAAAATGCTTGGTATTACTATCAGCAATAACTTTTCTTGGGAAAATCACGTGAGATCAATTGCTAAAAGTGCATTCCCAAAATCTCATATTTGATACCCTGAAACTATTTGATTGTGTCCAAAAAAGGCAATTCTTCTTGTGGGTGATGCCTCGCTCACAAACCCACTGACTTCTCTGGAACACCACAGAAAAGTTGAAGATCTGGCTCTATTTTATAGATATTTCCATGGACGATGCTCTTCTGAATTATCAACAATTGTTCCTCCCTTGGCAGTCCCCGCGAGTTGAGACTTCGTACCTCCTCGTGGTCACTTTGGAGACCTGCAGAACATCTCTTTCCAAAGACTCGTTCATCCAACGAACAGCAGGGCTCTGGAACACATTGCCAAAGGGAGGTGTTCTTCGAGGAATATAAGCTCCAGAAATTCGAGAACACCAATCCCTACCTTATTTCCCTTGGTTCTCATGATGTTCTCTGAACATTACAGGATATCCCTTCTTGTGGGAACCAGAACATAAAAAAAATATCATTGTTATCGTTTGGAATAACCCTATCAAACCCGGTATCGTTAAATCCGTTATGATTATCCCTAACCGATTATGGAATACAATACAGGTTGTCGCATTTGAAAATCAAAAATTGGGATCATTTCCGGTGAAACTGGAAGTGGAAAGAAATTGCTCTATCAATCAGTGAGCGATACAGTATACTGGCTATCCACCAATTTTCAAAACCCTATATAGAATGATACAAAAGTTACAATCCTGGCCATTTTTCGTGCACTTCTCTGTATAAACAGCATGGTTGAAAAAATTAACTGGGTGATTGTCTTCATTCCATCTGAAGAAATTTAATCACCTTGTATAGATAAGCTGACGCAGCGGCAATCATCCATCAGATTCGTTATTTTCACTACAGATGAAGGGACTATAGAGAACAGTTCCTGAAAGAAGAGGAGATGATGAATAAACAACGACAGAACATCATTTCCGTTATTTAGACATCCTGGCGTCAAAGAAACCCGGTAATCCATATACACAGGCGTCCTGAATATAAATGGAGCTGTATACTTCATCAATTCCAAATGATGGTTCTGGAAAAACATCATGACAGGCAGATGAAACTTCGATCGTTTAGTTCGGGGAGTTATTTCAGAGTTTTAGAGTTTGAAGTTCATATTATTATGCACATTCAAACAAATATAATGGAAGCACGTTCCAAAATATACAGAGTGAGTGAGTACAAAGTTGTATTTTGGAGCTAAGAGGTGTCCACTCTTTCCAAACACTTCTAGATCACATTCAGATGATGAAAAATCCAGAACCCATATACAGGGTGTTTCTTAAGTACGTGTAGAAAATTCAGGAGCATGTTGCTGACGTCTAAATAGGAAGAAAAGTTCTTATAAACATATGTCAGAAAGTTATCCGTTTCTGAGATACAGAGTGTCAAAGTTGAATTCTTATTGGAAGAGTTCAAAAAAGCAGGTACGAATAAGTAAGAATCATATTTTGCCTATATTCCAATGTTGAATGAAGAAGAATATTGAATGAAAGAAGAAAAATGCACTGGCGTATTTTTCCTGATATTCACATGGAAATAATTCGAATGCATCAATTATTTAGAATCCCAATAACTCGAAAAGTGTTCTAGAAATCTATTTTTTAACTATGAAACGTTATACAGGTAGGCACAAAAAGTTATAACTTTTCAAAAGACTCAAAAGACATGTAGGTGGCGCCACCCCCACGAAAGAGACAAACTAACATGAAATTTGATATTGTCATTGAAAAATACCCCTAGGTACCAAATTCCATTCCGATATCATAATTATTTTGAAATTTATTAACAAAAAACAAAAATAAGAATTCAACTTTGACACTCTGTATCTCAGAAACGAATCACTTCCGGACATATATTTATTGGTACTTTTCTTCTTATTTTGACGTCAGCAACATGCTCCTGAATTTTCTACATGTACTTAAGAAACACCCTGTATAGTAGTGTAATTTTTTTCAATCTGCGATAGCCACTGGAATCGACGTCCTATGAGATGAAACTCCATGAAATAACTGACAAGTTTTGAATTATATGCATCTAGAAGCTCTTCATGTATAGTAACCTACGTGATGAAAAATTAATTACAACTTTGTTTAATAATATTTATCCTTGTATGTATACATTCCTATAAAGGCAGTCTTCTAAAATATTGATTCAACATAAACACATAAACTGATTTCAAAATCCTGGATTCTTCAACTTTTTCTTTGTTAAACCTCCTCAGAATATAATCTAGGGGAGTTAACACTTCAAAGCCAAGAATTTTGTATCATGAAATATGTTGTATTTTTCATTAAACTCGATACCTTTATATGAAATATTGATTGTGGATCCATTTTGTATTTATTTTATGTTCAAATATTAGAAAAAAATAATAGTAAACCGTTTAACCAGCGTAATTTTTATTGAGGAATAATTATGGAAACCGCCGTGTATCAACAATGTATATTTTTCAATGACCGTGAATACACATATTTTCTACATACTGTTTCTGATGTCTTCACGCAAGGTTAGATTTCATACGATGTTAACTTTTAATTTCGTTTTACCGCTGTCAAAACCAGGAACTCCTAATTATGTTACTATTGTGTGACTTTTGTTTTTGACGTTCCCTTCATATAACTCAGTATATCAAGTATTGAGAACGATTCTCCAAACCCTCGCGCATAGAAAAATATGTTTTTGAGATTGAAATTCGGTTCGGTACCTAAATCTGGTGCATAATATAAGTAATCAAAGTTCCGAGGTAGGTAATCATGTAGTTTTTTGACTAATAGAAAAAGTTCACTGAATTTCCTCAACAAATTATATTCTTCTTGCGGAATCTCGACTCACGTGATTACTGTTTGAATTATGTGTTTGTTTTTACACGAAACCCACCGCGATCCAGATTATAAATGATCCAGAGCACGCAACGAGTGAATACGGATTAATTTATACCCTGTCCAAGTCTAGATTATCATATCAAACCCTACCTCTACGTTTCAAACTTCAACGTTTCCATTTCAAGCAATTTATCCTCGAATGTTGTGATAGTGCGACTATAATTGAATTTAATGAAAATCAAATCGAAGATTATCATGAAAACTGTTCGAGCTGACTTGAAAATTGAGATTGATATTTATTCAGCACGTATTTTGTATATTAGCCTCACTTACTTCATTCCTTCCTCACAGATGAAACATAATGTTTGTGAAAACATTACTCGACTATATAAGGTTCTCTAGGTTTTGTTTCATCTCTTGGAGCGTACGAAAGGAAAATTTCTGATTAGCACTACCCACCAGGCTAATGGCTCTTCTGTGAATGGAATCTTAGTGAATCAGCGTATGATGTTTGGGTGCCTTACAGTATTCTAAAACTTTCCGTATCTGTGCTCAATAAGCTCTTGCTCGCGATGTCATCAGAAATTTGAATCATGTTCGGCTGTTGAAATCCTCATCCATATTGGTTGACCCATTGAATGATTATTACAGAATGACCAGCCTGTAGTCATCTGTTTATAGGCTCAACTACTAAAGCCATCAGGGGTATTGTGTTCCTAGTCATATAGTAGCCATGTTGACTTAGGGGAACAGGTTTGCTTAATAGTCTCACTAGCTTCGTCATAAACATAAACCTCTAGAAAAGTATCTTATTGAGTTATATACTTCAAAAAGGTTGTGCATATCTCAAGCAGTTGAGAAGAGAAGAAACGAAGTGAGAGAAACTCGAAACTCACAATAGTGCATAAAATAAACAAAAATGATAGATAACGAGAGAAAATCAACCACTTTCCTGATGGCAAAATGCCACGCAGATTATTCTCTGGATATCTATGCAATGATTCGTGAAGAAAAATTAGATTGAAAATGTTTATAAGTAATTTATTGTTCTTCGTTGCATATATAGCCAGGAAAGTATAGTTGTTTTTCTCGTTATATACCATTTCTCTCTCTTTGTGACCATTTTGAGTATTTGGCATTTTCCTAGTTGACATTATTTATTGTTTGAAGTGCCTCAAAATGTTTGTTTAATGCAGATCATCTACATTTTATGGAAGAAGATGATTTTTCTATTATATTGGTCGAACTGATTCATTCTACTCAAAATCTAAAGGATTTTCTCCAACTTCAGAAACGGTATCTGAAATCTCTAACCGTATACTCGTTGGAATTTCATCGGCATATTTCGAAACCAGAGTGACTGAAAATTGCAGAAAACTCATACTGAACAGGAGTAATAACCGCAGCTACACTCCACGAGCAAACTCATTTTCCAAGACATTCAATTCCGCATTTCACGACAATGGCAAATATTGACTACACATAGCATGTCAACACTAGCAATAATGAACACGATCCTTATAATGCCGATTTCCCAGTCAGAGAAACTACATAGTTGATTCCATGAACGTTATGCCATATACATGTACTGCTCTCAGGTTATAACGGTCCACTGATTAGCTTCAATCTCGTTTCAGAACTGCTACACCAGAGGCATTCCTACAATAATTTTGGTTCCTTTCACTTTTCCATATCTTCAGAAGCGCACATTCCTAGGCCAAGCATTATCCTAACAGATAAAAATAGTCTTATTGATTACCAAAAATGAGGATAGTTTCAACTTTGCAAAATGCAGAAAACCGACACACACGGATTCTTTGATTTCCTTTTCTTCATGTCATCCAAATTCTCATGAATTTGCAGCATTAAATAGTTTGTTCCATAGGCTTTCCAACATTCCTCTGTCTCCTGAGAACTTCAATGCTGAATTGAACATTATCAGACAAAAAGCACATAACAATGGTTATCCTCTTCACCTTATGGATAAAATCTTCAATCGTCATTTCAACAAGTTTGCTAATCATAGTTTATTTCCAATTAATAATCACGAAGGAAACGTTTTGCTTCAAACCCTCATGTAGGCAAGGTTCCCCAAGAAATCAGTAACCTTTTTCTCAGATAATGTGATGACCTCAATATGACTTTCTACACTCCAAATTCAATATCTCGTATGTTCGTCAATAAAAAAGATGAAATTCCTCTTCTCCATGAACCAGGTGTATATAAATAATCATGTTCACATCCCAATTGCAATTCTCAGTACATTGGCCAGAGTGGTAGACGGATTCAAACCAGAGTTAATGAGCATGTGAAACTCATAGAGAAAGCAACAAATCCCCCTCCTTTTGATGAATATACCACTAGTAGCTCATTTGCCAACCACATTCTCAACTCCCATCATAGTTTCAACATTGACAATAGTTTAGAAATCAACATGTATGCATGTCAAAGAGGTCGTCTATTGAATCTTTCAGAAATTCATTAAATGAATTTTTTTTTGCTACATCAGCAAATACAGGGTGCTCGGTACAAACGATCTACAGGGTACTATTTGATTTTTTTATATGGAACACCCTATTTTTCATTGTATTTTTAGATTCTCCCTGAAGAGTTGATTTGATCAATGTATCACACTTGGGGTTTAGCGGGAATGATTACAGAGATATAGGGTGTTCAAAATCGAGATTTTTCAATTTCAGGACTTTTTCGTGTCGAAAATATTCATTATCGATCAAAATGGCTCACATGTTCCTATCTCAACTCTTGATTCACTATCTATTAGAATTTAAAAAATACAGGGTGCTTCAATATTGAGAATTCTGATCACCCTGTATCTATTCCAATTGAATATCAGTAGACAGTGAATCAAAAGTTAAGATGGGGACATAGAAGCCGTTTCGACCAATAATGAATAGATTCGGCAGAAAAAATCCTAAAGTTGAAAAATCTCGATTTTGAACACCTTATATCTCTGTAATCGTTCCCGCTAGACCCCAAATGTGATATATTGATGGAATCAGCTCTTCAGGAAGAATATAAAGAAACAATGAAACACAGGGTGTTCCATTTGAAAAAATCAAGTAACACTCTGTAGATCGTTTGTTCCGAGCACCCTGTATTTTCTGATGCAACGGAAGAAAAATTTCTGAAAAATCATTTTAGATTATTCTTCAAATTTTTAAATTGGTTCAAAAATAAGTGAGCTAGAGGGGGGACATTTATGGTGAATCACCCTGTACATAATAACTATATTAATTCACACCAGGGGACATTTGAACCGGTTATTGTGACAACACGGCGCACGCATTGTGGGCGTGGTCTTGTCAGTTCTCATCATTCAGCACAATGTTGCCAAGTCTCCAACATCTACATGAGGTATAAGAAATATTTGGAGATTCTGGTTGTTCGGAAAAGTTAAGATTGAGCTATAATTTCATGTGTTCCTCCTGATATGTTTTATTCAACGACTGGACTCTAACATCTTTTTGATAACTTGATTATAATTGGTGGCTTGACAACCTTGCTCCATGAGTGGAAATGAAAGATGATTTGACCAATAACGAAACAGCATAAAAGCAGACGTCACCATTTATTCGACGTATCGCAAAATGGCAGCCATGAAGTTACGTTTGAATTGAGCTCTGAAATTCAACAATTTCGAACACATAGTAACTGAATTCCAATAATTCATTATGAGTCCAATCTCCAATTGACTCTGAATATACACTATACCTCTCCAACTTCAATTTCGGAATCGGTGAGTTATATTTCGGAAAAAGTAATCTCGATTTCAGAATTGGTTAGTTCGATTTCAGAAATGGTGAACTCAATTTCAGAATCGGTGAGATGAATTTCAGAAAAAGTCCATTCAATTTCAGAAATGGTAAGTTGTATTTCAGAATTGGTAGGTTCAATTTCAGAAGATGAATCCCTATATATGTTTGAAATGTTTTCAATTGCAAAAGAGAGGATTGTTTACAGTGGATGGAACGGTGTTTGAGAGTGTGCGTTTGAAATGGGCATCCTGCAGATACCATAGTGGTAGTTCTGGATAATGCACCTGCACTTTCAAGAATAGAAGAGATATGCATGGAGGAAGAATTTCAAGATGTTATATTTTACAGATTGGCACCTTACAGCTCTATGTTTAATTCGATTGAAGATATATGGAGTGCCTTCAAGTCAGAAGTGATGAGCTTTTTGCAAGAGCATCGCCAAAGGGTCACAGCTGGGGATCCGAACAGATTGCTCAACCAGATAGAATTCAGACTGCGATGTCTTGGAGAATGTGCAGATCATTCAATGAAAATGATAACACCTCAAATGTGTTTGCATTCTTATAATCATGTGCTACGCTACTATCTTCCAGCGATTCAGATGGAAGGCATCTGTGGATCAAATTGTTTTTGAAAAGTTGAATATTTTAAATATGGTTTGTTAATCTCACATGCAATTGAAAACATTTCGAACAAATAAAGGATTTTTTTTTTGATATTGAACCTACCAATTCTGATATACAACTTACCATTTCTGAAATTGATTGGACTCTTTCTGAAATTCATCTCACTGATTCTGAAATTGAGTTTACCATTTCTGAAATCGAACTAACCAATTCTGAAATCGAGATTACTCTTTCCGAAATATAACTTACCGATTCCGAAATTGAAGTTGAAAAGGTATAGTTCTGGATAATGCACCTGCACTTTCAAGAATAGAAGAGATATGCATGGAGGAAGAATTTCAAGATGTTATATTTTACAGATTGGCACCTTACAGCTCTATGTTTAATTCTATTGAAGATATATGGAGTGCCTTCAAGTCAGAAGTGAAGAGCTTTTTGCAAGAGCATCGCCAAAGGGTCACAGCTGGGGATCCGAACAGATTGCTCAACCAGATAGAATTCAGACTGCGATGTCTTGGAGAATGTGCAGATCATTCAATGAAAATGATAACACCTCAAATGTGTTTGCATTCTTATAATCATGTGCTACGCTACTATCCTTCTGCGATTCGGATGGAAGACATCTGTGGATCAAATTGAGATTATAATTATGTTATTGAATTGTTTTTGAAAAGTTGAATATTGTTAATATGGTTTGTTGATCTCACATGCAATTGGAAACATTTCAAACAAATATAAGGATTTATTTTCTGAAATTGAACCCACCAATTCTGAAATACAACTTGCCATTTCTGAAATTGAATGGACTTTCTCTGAAATTCATCTCACCGATTCTGAAATTGAGTTTACCATTTCTGAAATCGAACTAACCAATTCTGAAATCGAGATTACTTTTTCCGAAATATAACTTACCAATTCCTGAATTGAAGTTGAAAAGGTATAGTTCATTATATTCAGCAAAATCAGGGTATAATATAGAATCCTTGGATAGAAACAGAAAAATGAAAAATGGGTCACAGCAGTCTCCCTCTTGTAGAAATTATATAATCTAACTCTTTGGTAATAATTTATAGCTTCCTTTTCTGTAAATTGCGTTTTTTGTTCCCAGGACTCTGGTCTCCTTGGTCACAGCAAATCTTGATTAATTACTATAGAATTCGGGAGCCTCTGCCCGTTAAGCTATATTCAACTCTCCATTTGCCGACCGTTATTCACTTCCCAACTCCAACCCTTGGCGCAATAACATCTATCACGGCCGGGCAAAAAAGGAAACTATAAAAATGCTGGCAAAGGACGAAGTTACGATGGCAAAACAATCAGTAGCAGGTGGCCGTGAAATATAAGAATAGCATTGGCACGTGCGACACACACAAAAACCTTTTGACTTTCGCCATTTCTCACTCGGAATTGGATAACGGTATGAATCGGTATCTCATTAGGTGTAATATGAGGGAATAATGGTTCGTTCGTAGGAGACATTGAACATTTGAACATGGTCGCAGCAGCAAAAAACAGAGAGATATTATAAGTGGATAAAAAATCTAATAATCGTTAGCGTTATTCCACTCCATAAAATATACAACTTTCTAGGAAGAAGGTACTTTTAGGCCAAGTAAGGTTAGATTGTTTCGAAGAAGTAGCAGAAATGAGTTCTTGTTTATATAGTCAAAGGAAGGAAGGGATGCTCTAAGTCATCTCCATAAACTAATGATGTTTTCAGAAGGGACATGCATCGGTCTTTTAAAATACCATCTTCAGCATAATTAAACAGAAAGATTGATGTGAAAGAATAACATTATTTCTCTTGACTTACTTGAAGTTGGAAAAGTTTGATGCTACTAGCTGTACAATAATTGTTGTCAATGCTAATAGTCAAAAATATAGTTTATAAGTAATTATTATAATAAACACTCCGATTTGATTTTTGACATTTCAATTCGATTGAATATTGATCATCTCGACAAGCTCCAATTAACATATAAATGGGCTTATATCACAAAGAAATTTTATTTCATAATTCGATAGAACTCACCCAAACTAGCTCTCCACCGCAAACCGTTTCTTGCTGTGAGCTCTCTACATTTTATAAAAAATTATTGATATCCCCGATTTTTCGGATCTCTGAAAACGAGGCGATGATGTGACGTAAAACACTAATACTGAAACAAGACTATTCCAGACAGAGATGAATGATACATGATTTCTGACAGAGTGAATTAGCGCGAGATGAAAGTTGAAAGAATTAATATATTAGTTGCCTCAGTCTCCGTCGGGCGTTTGGTATTTTCTTTTAACTTCAGCGAGATGAGGTTTCTACGTCATAAGAGGGTCCGTTTTCAGGAGGTACTATTATTTATGTTCAAAAATAAAAAATTCCAGTTAATTTTTCGATCGAATTATGTCGTCAATCATTATTTATGTATAAAAGGATCATTATAAACATGGTTTGAGTTGAAAGTTCTACTAAGGTGTACACGCCCATTGTGTTTGATGGGGTTATAGGTTGATAGTTGAAATTTAAAAGAAGAATATAATTTTTTTCTTTTCAGAGCGTTCGAATAAATGCTTTCAACACGTTTTTTTCCTTTTAATTCATTGTTAACTCTTCAGTTATCGCTGGTAGGTTTCCCAGTATGGCGCCCATCTCACCAAATTACACAAGTGAATGTTAATTAATCAATATTACAGGCTCGAAAAATTTTTGTAACCTGCATTTTCATTCTTAGCAAACCATTTCATATTATAGAAAAGCACAAACAACTGCAATACATCTAATTATTCTTGGGAAGCCCTTTCATTTGATACCCATATTGCAGAAGTGCATAAATAACTTTTCCGCCATCTTCGATGGTCCGCCATATTGGATTTAGCATGACGTCACATTATTTTTCGATTTGCTCTCAACGGGCCCTGTCATTCGATACTGATATCGTAGAAGTAATTATAAAAAACTATTTTTCATTTTGGATGGTCCGCCATATTGAATTTAGAATAACGTCACACACTTCATCGTGCATTGTCATCCCAATTTATCGTGTATACAAAATTTCAGCTCAATCGGTTGAAGATATTTACTTCAAGATTGAGTTCAAATATTCCACTCGAACCAACATACTTATACATACATACATTGCAAGTTAAATGAAAGCTTTCAAAACCTGCCGACTTCGCCATATTTACAACAATATGATAGGTACCAAAAATCAACATTGGCCATTGAGTAGAACAGAAAAAAAAATTTTAAGTCTCGATCGAAAAAGAAAATCACTTCGGTTTTTTCACACATATGCCAAACCCTGTATACGAAAATGAAAATACATGATTTGATTTTCTTTTGAAAGGTTTACCAGTCAATGGCCAATCAAATTGAAATTCTTGACGAATCAACTTTCCAACAGCTTTGAAACTCAGGATATATAGGTAATTTTGAAAAATAAATGTTCAGAATACGGTTTCCGATGGAAATCTTATTTTGAATATTTCAGAAGAAATGGCTGCTGGAACTTCTATCTCTCAATCAAACAAATAATATTTCCTACGATATGCTTTAAACTCGATGACAATGTCTTCCGATAAATCGAATAATTTGTGAAACAATACGGTGTTTCACAATATTTGCCAACGTCAAATAATTCACCAACATTGCCAACCGATACCCACAAATACATGTATGTCGAGAACAACAAACTTGGTGAACAATAAAAGTTTTAGACGACCCATTTAACATTGTGGTTTGTTGACAGGTTGGATGGTTATACCCAGCGGACCAAAACATACGAGATTTCCCATCAGTGCAGCCAATTGGTGAGTATTCACTCTCTGATATCATGGTCATTTTGATACATCGTTTAGATACCGGATTCATTCATTCAATTTTTCGTATACATCCCGATGCAACAAATGGATCAGTTCCAGTTTGTTTTATCTCCTCCAACATCTTTCTTCATTACTCGAACACATATTTCTGCATTCGTGGCGAAAGGAAGGGGCTGGGGTGGGCTACCCCTACCCCAAATTTTATGACGTAAGTATAGTTTATCCAAAAACAATTGCAGAATCTTGTGCCGCACCTGCAGTCACTTCGAAGAAAACTTCAAACACGCCGACGCCGCACAGTGCGGGCTGCAATTGATATTGGATATACTATAGTAATTCCGAGTTTTTCGTGACAATCATGCACTTGTTTTCAAATATGCGAAGAGGACTGTATCCTTCTCCGTCTGCCACACTTCTTCTCCCAGTTATCTCTTGTGGTCAGAGATTTCGAAATTCGCAGAGCACTATGACTCATTGTTTATGGAACCAGTGCGTATGTCTAAAAAACGAAGAATGCTGCAAACTTTGCCCGATTATGTTGTTGAAACTCCAATAGGACAGTCATAACAAGTAATTGGAGCAAATATAGAAGAACATATTGAAAGGTGACTGATTATTGGCGTGTTATGGATTCAGTTTTAAGTCACTGAATGGAAAGATATGGGGATTCGGATTTTCCAGGAGTGTTGATAGCTTCATGAATCTCTCATTTGAAGGCGGTGAGGTACTATGCACAGCTATTGGAAATAGATTTAGGGCTCCTCCAAGCAGGAATGGAGATTACTAAACACATGATCAGAAATTAACCAGATGAAGAATTGGAAACTTTGAGAACATTTGTTGATAATTCTGTTCAACCCAACTTGATCAAGTTATTGCAATACCAGTTAACTCTGCGGGCTGTGATGAACGGAGTTTCTCTGCGATGATACGAATAAAGACCTGGTCACGCTCCCGAATGGAACAAGAGAGATCTAGTCCACTGTTTATTATCCACAAAAGCTTAACCAAACGAAGATATTTTGCACATATTCGCAAAGAAGAAGAGAAAACTGTCATTATAATCCATGATATTTTGTTCACTATTGTTATTTTTGAAATATTTAGACTAAACTTGTTCACTCACCTCAACTGGAGATTTGAAATTTTCTTTGACTGAATCTATAATCATATAATACAAACTCCAGAGGAGCGAAATTGATAATCATTTTTATGATATTACAATAGATACAATGTCAATAGTTTATGAGTGCTGCAGAAAAATTATCTTCGCATTTTTTATTTGATTCACGTAAGCAAGTCTATGACTGTATCCCCCTCCCCGAATGAAAGTTGTTCCGCTGCCAATGTATTTCTGTCATGTCAATGCATCAGAGAATCTTATTCGGCGCCCTTAGCTGACATCTGTTGTCTACTCCTACTTGCCGATTATCGAATCATGTCAAGGTAAGTGGCGAACGCTGTTGACGGATAGTGACTTGAATTGTGTCAGAATCAGGGCTTGTCTATGGGGGCGGGGGTAGAAGATTGGGGGGGAACCTCTCTGCCCCCCCCCCCTCAATAAATTGGGAGTTGGGAGATACGTGGTGTTCGTGAATGCCAAACAAACAAACGAGCTAGTTCTTAAAACTGGTTGATTCCTTTTCCTGTGTCATAATATTAGTAACACATCATTAGAACTAGTGGCCCTGTATGTATCTGACAATTTTGCTGTAATGAGAGTACGGACACTATGACAATAAGTGACAGAAGGCAAACCCTAAAAAATTTCGAATGACCTGACCAATTTGGCGGTAACTGACAGTTCATGAACGTACATGACATTGAATTATTTGAAAATTCAGTTTTTCAAAAATTAAAATGGCTAATTGTGTGGTTGAAAACTGCAAGATTAGAAGAGAAACATTTCATTCATTCCATTTCCTCCATGTTAAACAACAGCTACGGAAATGGAAACAACATATAATACGGCCATTGTGGAAATTGAATTCAGCTAGCAAAATTTGCGAAGTAGGTACCCAATAAACAGTTAACTCAAATAATAACAAATAATCCGTATGGTGAGAATTTTCTACCTGTATTAACAGCAGGTTTATTCAATTTCCAAGGATGTTCGAATTGTAGTTTCAATATAAATACAACCAAAGAGTGATATATTTGTGTATGGACCAGGTGCTCTAATGGCAAATACCGCGCCAGTGACAGGTATAGGAACAAGACGTGGAAAATGTTAGGTTAGTGAGCATATCAACAATAATAATGGCGAATATTCATTTCCCAAAAATACTTAACTGAGATTTAAATAATTCCTATACTCAACTATGATGAGGTGTATTTATATCTCCAGCATGAGTATGGAATGCCAAATCTGCCGAAATCGGAAACAAATCAGGTATGCGTTTCAACCCAAATAACCAACCGTAACAATGTTGCTCATTTTTGATAACGTCTAGTACATCCTTTTTAGTTCCTAGGATCAAAAGTTCAACTTCAGCTCCAAGGAACTGAAGTTGAACTCTAGCTCCTAGTAACTCAATATGTTGCCTAACAACATACCTATTTTTGTGTCAGTAATAGAAACGTCAATTCAAGAACCGATTTTGGAATTAAAATGGACTTCATCTGTGTCAGTTGCAGAAAAAATTATTAATCTCATCAGTTTTTAATTATATAATGATATGTCTGAGCGAAGCGGTTATTATACCAATAAAAGCTACCTATAACGAAATAACGAGGTAAAATATCGTGGGTGCATATAGAAACTCCATGTCAATATGATGTTTCTATAGACATATAATATCCATTCATACTGTATAGAAACAATATACCCGAGAGCTGTGAGGGAAATCAATATCAATTCCATGCAAATTTGCTATTGCTAACAATCCGCGAATACACACGCTGAATGGTGCCTCCGTTTTGGATTTGGCATTCGTGTAGCAAATTCAGTTAATAAGGGAAAACAATAGATGGCATAATATATTAGGCTCTAATTGATTCAGTCCCTTGATTGGGTTTTCTGGATTCTGGGATTGTTCTTGTTCTGTCGGATTTATTGATAAGGGGTCTATCTCATTTTCGTTCTGCCCTAATTCGATCTAGATCGGGGTATTGCCAAATTCATTGAATTATTGCTGGAAGGATAGAAGCAACATAGTTGCCGCAATAAAACTTTCATTGTTTGGATTGATGGCCACATGAATTTGAACTGCCCCTCAGTCAGATCAAATGCTTGCTAAAAGTTATTGATTACGCAACATGCATGTTTCATGAAGATTAATTTTTCTGAATTGACTCGGCCGTTAACGCTAAACGATAAGATTTCCACAAAATCAGAAACACACGACATTTTTCGCTAACACAGTAGCTTCCTCGGGTGATATTATACTGGTACAATGAACTGGCCTAACGTTGGCTTGATTAACATTTATCCTATACATTCCCAACCTGAATTATTAGTTAACTGTGGACATGAAAGTTGAGTAGGCCAACGTTAGTTGAGTTCATTATACCAGTATATCACCTGACGAAGCTATCCAGGTAACACAAACCTCTCCGCGAGATCTCAGAGAGATCAACATCAAGATTATATGCTCCTATCGTGAGGTAGTAAAGATCGCTGTAACTGAGCGAATTTCTTCCTGAAGTCCCATGAAGAAATCTTTCAAACCTCACCTTTCAGTTATCGACTCCATTTCCACAACGAATTCCCAAAGTTATTACGAAATTATAGCTGGAACGTAACCTGAACAAGAAATTCTTGTTGCGAGTTTCTGAAGCTATCACATATGTAACGTAAACGAGATATTCTCACTGAGAGTTCGTACAGTCGACCTGAACGTAATCTGAATCAGAAATCCTTGTTGTCAGTTCTTCAAGTCATCCCGAGGGTATCACACACAAGAAATTTTTGGTGCGAGTTCTCAAAGATATCCCGAACGTCTATAATAAGTGATAGCAAAATATCAACATACGACATGACTCTAAAATCTCAAAAAATAATCCCACCATCATTACAGATACACACATCAGAATTCTGAATCTTGAACAATAGAATACAGGATGAAGAACCGTGAATAAAACGGTTTGAGGAGAATGATTTTATGAACAGTGCAGAAACATTTCAGTCATACCTAACTTTTCATTCCAGATTTGTTTCTGAAGATAAATAATCTGTTTTGTTACCTGACCTTGCATAGTTGATCAATCACCATCACATACCTATCTACCATGTTCTATGCTTCCATTTCATAAGCGCTAAAGCTCGTGAGCTGTTACGGAGTTCCCTGGCTGGAACAAAATGATCAATTCTACTTAGCTTGATTCTAAACAGCTGGAGCTAGTAACACTATGCGACAGCCGACTGCTGGTAGCCTATGAATACCACAAAAATCCTTGGTAACTCAAATAAAGACAAGGATATCTCGAAGAACTCGCAAAATGATACTCTTGGGAATGTCTCGAACAGTTCGCGATGCGAACTCTCAGAGACCTCGACAAGGGCATTTTTCGTGAATTTCTTGGTTTATACGAGTGAACCAAGTAGCGAGTGAATTTCCCGAATTTCTCACCGCAACTCTGTGTGGGAATATCTTGAATAACTCCTAGTTGCGAACACTCACAGACCTCGTCAGTAGTAATTGATGCGAATCTCCTGAAGTACTCGCCACAAGGCTATGTGTGCGAATATCTCGAATAATTCGGTTCTGCGAATACTTGGAGATCGCACCAGTGGCAATTGATGCGAATCTCTCAAAGTTCTCGGAACAACCTGACCTTCAAATTCAAAGGTCCCACTTTAACATCGTGAAATCTCTCGGACACGAATTGAATAACTGTAGTTGGAATGGAAAGAACCCTTTCGAGGTTCCTTCATTTTTAGCATTGAGGAATCCTGAGTGGAGGAAGGAAGGTCATAACCAACCAGAAGGTTAGCTTCAGTGATGAAGCCAACCAGAACTGGGAGTAGACCAATGAACCTAGTTGGTTGCATGAAGAGAAATAGTGGGGTTACACAGAGATAACCCTGTTATTTCTAAATTGTTTGAAATTGTTCTATCCTTCATTCGGTTGCCCCCTTACGAGCAACCCTCAGAAGTCTTCGAGAGTCTTGTGCGAGCAGGGAATGATGGGGGCCTTACCTTTTAACGTGTGAACCCAAACACTTACTTTGGCCATCAGAAAAATGTCTGCAGTCGATGGGAATCGAACCCACGACCGGCAAGCGAATGTGGATTAGAATATAGACACTCTGTCCGCACGGCTACCTGGCTTGTAGCTTATTTCACATGTCGTTGTGACAATATTGACTGATCTGAGTGATGTATTCCTCTCATTATTTATAGAGTAGGCAAATAACATAATATTCATTAAACCTGGCAATACCCTGTATCTTCATTAAATTACATTGGTCCCTAATGAAATATTAAATCAGATCCAATTGGAATGTATATTACCTATAAACCTCTTGTTCCCAATTTTTGATGATAAAAATTTCCTGATATAGGTATGGTAATTTAATTTGTTTTTGATGATAAAATATCAACCGGATACAGCCCGAATATGAACAAACAATTCTGAATTTGGTTAGCAACAACTAATTAATGTTATGAAACACAGTAAATAATTCGTATATAGCAACCTGCAATGTATACTTTATAAAAGACATTAAGTGAATTTTTCGACAAACAACGATAAGGAATGATATTGAATATCTGAACAAACATGAAGTCAATAAATTTTAGAAATTCTAAAGGATATTGAATCTTGTAGATTTTCATTTGGACATATCTGCCTTCCTGCATATTTTCCTACCGAAAATATATATAAATTATTAAAATTGGGAGGATATGATTTTTTAAATGTATGATAAATTGACATTCATCATACAGGACGTGGAAAGAAATTCTGAATTGAGAAAAACTTAATCACGAATCTGCGACATCTATTGAACACACACGATGAGAATTTGAGAACAAAATCTTCTGAATTGGGGAATTTGCATTCTCCTTTATATAAAAAAATATAACTTATATATGAAGGGGAATGCAAATCCTCTACTTCAGAAGATTTTGGTTTCAAATTCTCATCGTGTGTGTTCAATAGATGTAATTCAATATTCGTCGTGGCATTTAGACAGGAAAGTAGTTGTTTTCTGTTGAATAAACCGTGAAAGAATTGATATTTCCTCAATGTATTTCTTTATGTATATATTAATTTTTTTGTGTCCATAAATATATCTGAGAATGTTCCTTTTCAATATAATATGATTGATTGATTATACATGACACTTTTCGAGTCATACACATCTTCCTAATGAAATATATACTATATGTATGTGAGCTCCAAATAACCAGAAAAAAAATTTGTTAATTTTCAGATTCATTGATACCAGTTGATACTTAACATTTTTTCGGAATGTTACTTATATATACTGAGGAGAAATTATACCTCCTTAAGTTCAAAAATCTATACCCAGTATCTCACTATTTCGAATCAGCATTAGAATATTCAAAATGTCAACAAATATAAAGAGTGACCTTCACCAAATTGGGACCAGTATAAATGACCATCCATGAAATCAGTTTTTCAAAGACGAACATCATTTTGGACAGTGCCGTGCGTAAAGAATAAAATGAGAAGGAGTAATTTTTTGATATCATATTAGTCATTTTTTACTGGAAAACTAACCTCATAATATTGTTCTTCATGGTTTCAAACCCTCATATGGGGATTTTCATATTCCTATGAAGGCTTTCAGAGGAAGAAGCACATCTGAGAAGCATTTCTTTGAACGTTATAATTATTCACTCGGAAACGGTGTGTTCAACATAAGATAGTATTTCTTGTTTTTTCTTTCAAATCACGATTTTCTACATTCCGGAGCTATCGAATGTTCCAAAATTTGCATTCAATTTGAATTCGCTATTTTCCGAGGCTGAAAATAAAAAAGAATTAAGTCAATTCTGTTGAATTGGAGTGAGGTGATTTTCTGCATATGGAGATTCGAAAGCACGCGGAACAATTATATGAAGTTAGTTTTTTTGCAAAGAATTCCTAATATGAATTCATGGAAGTCGACCCCTTTTCATTTCAATAAAGAAGCACGGCACTGTTCTAACAGAATGTTCGTCTGAAAAACTGATCATATTGACGGCTTTCCATACCTATACCAATATGGTGAAGATCGTACGTCTAATAGCTGAGATATAGAGGGGGACGGTTGAAATGAGACACACTGTAGATTCGTCAATGTTGAATATATCCTCATAAAACTCGGTACATATCTATTTCAGAGGAAGCCAATTCCAGTGGTGCATGCTGGTTGTTGAAAAAATTGCTAATCAAATGGGTCACACTCTATATACAGCTTATCTTACTTGAAGCGATCCCCATCTACATCTCAGTTACCAGTCATGATATTTCAACCAAACTGAACTTTTTTGTATATCGCTACTTCAAAGTTGGGAACCAACTCGCCAGAAGTCGAAACTTGTGCGGGGTTAGGAAGAGCGGGACCTACAGCTTATAGTGGAATCCGAACCACTTCTAGGGCATCGAGGTGCTGCCAGGATTACAACCATAAATCACACATTTTAAAGGAAAATGCTCAGCCGACAGCCGGATTCGAACTGACAGTACCTCTGCATCGTGAACGGCTATCTAGCGAATTTCAGCTTATAGACAAACTCGACCACGGAGCCCATATAACTGGTACTGAAAAATTCACAATATGTTCAATAATTATTTTGGGCAGTGACATTCACAAAAGGAATAACCTCATGATATTATTCTTTATCATTTTTGCAGCCACATTATGTAAATTTCCACATATTTCTATACAGGGTTTTGAAAAACAGGCTCTAAGAAAGTGCACTTTTGCGAACGTAGATACTCGATAATGAATTGTGGACATTCAATAATCGTCGTCAAAAAATTCCATAGTTTGGTACCTTCTTCATTTGACTTCTATTGGTAGCGAAAAAATCATCCACCATGAATCAAGAATCGACATTTTTCAATTATATTAAAATAAACATTCTCCCCATTCAGTTCTGTTCTTGTTACGTCACCCTGTATATCATTATATCAAACGGAGAAGCAAGTTATATACAGTATGCCTTAGTGTGTTTGTGGAAAATATTTTACAGTATATACGGAAGAACATGAGTACAATATGAAGAAAAGACATATCGACAAATCAAATTTAGCCGAACATATCCTCACTGAAAATGCACAACAAATGCCGGAATAAAATGATGTCAAAATCGTAAAAAACAACATCGATATATTTCTGAAAGTCAGTTCAAGTTGAATCTCAGGAATTTTATCATCATAATTAAAAAACGATGGCGAATATAGCGTTTATCTCCATACTTCTTATACAGTAGGTATCAATAAAAGATAGGTTGGTAAAAATGCCAAGTGTTAATGGAGTTTGCAACAAATCATATTTTTCCCAGCATAACTTCGATAAGAAAAACATATAAAACCATGCCGATAAAACCAGAAGGTACACTCGTCCTCCGCAGTTTCATCATGAAGTGTGTTATTATATTCCTCTCCCTACTCGCCGTAGGCTATTCTTCATACCTGGTTCCCAGGTTGAACTTAAGAACCATAAACATCGTTGTTGGAGATGATGGCACTATCACTATCGAGACTACAGCCGGCACCAGGCTCTTCATCACGAGAAATCTAGAACACAGCGGCCCAAGGAACATCGAGGTATTCCTAGAAGACGCAACCACACCCATGAAAAAAATCTGGATAGACCGAGAAGCCACCATCCAGCTTATCGATTCCCACTTCTGGGGAGGCATGACTGAGGCTGACATTCTGGTTAGGATCTTCAAGAACTGGCAAGGGCCTCTTGATATCACCTCATACAACGCTTTGTTGGAGCGAGTAAGTGTCTGTGTCCAGAACGGACATATAAACGTGGTCCTTCTCAAAATATTGAGATGCCTCAATGTCGAGTATGTGAGCCTGGAACGATGTGTCTTGGACTCCACCTTGCTGAATACTGTGAGACCAAGATGGTCGTCGGTACTCAATCGTTTGGGGATGAGAATTCCAGTTCAACAACGTATGCTCAATGACATGAGTGGGGTCCAGATGCTCGATGATGATATGACTGTTGGCTCAGTTATTCGTGAACCTAGGTAAGTCACTATCGTCCCATACTTGAAACTTAACTTATCAGGGTCCAGAGGCCATTTCAGAGTTTCCGAATGATGTTTATGCTACGGGATTATCAACAGAGATCTCTTTTCAGGAATATTCTTGGGCAAGAGGAATATATGATGAGGAAATTCGATCCCTCTACGGTCACCATGGTTGAATCTGTACCAGATAGAATTCCTTTGATGGATATGATTCATTCGGTGCCAGAGGAAAGTATGATGTACCGCCAAAATCCTCTGATGCGTATGATGCAATATACACCGGAGGAAACTATGGTTGGCCGACAAGATTTGATGATGCCTTTGATTGAGTCTGTACCAGAAAACAACATGGTTTACCGCCAAGGACCCCTGATGAGGCGTATGGTGCGATCTGCACCAGATGATATCATGTTTGTGTAAAATGGTTCAATGTACGAGTGAACACAGTAATGTAGTAGCCAAAAACGATAACTACCTATAAACAGGCTCGAACAAAAGAATATTGATAATTTTCTGATGTTTCAGTATCAGTGAAGAATAAAAAATTGAAATTACGTTTTCGTTTGATTGAGCATTGCGTTTTGTAGTTTCGCAAAAGATACATAAATTTTAACATAGCAACTTCTTCCTAATATATCATTCTATTTGACCTTCTAGTTGAGAAAAAGCAGCTATAGCCTAGCCGTGAATATTTCATTCACGTTGATCGATGTTACTAGTGCTCAATTATTCTAGAGCTTCTTCAAGTTTGAACATGTTTCGATACATTTTCGAAAAAAAATGCCATATAATTTCCATGAAGACGAAAAATCAATTCAAATTCAAATCATGGAAACCATCCATATTTCTCAAAGTAGTCCAATTGATTTTCATGAGAAAAAACAATAAAAGTTTGAAAGTCTGTCGACCACGAAAAATTATTCAATATCGAATAACTAGTTTCGGCCACAGGCCATCATCAGACACAAAATTGATGTATTCAAAGTACCTGAAAGAAAATTATTAACATTGTTAAGGCGTCAAGAAGAGTCCTCTTTGACTCTTTTTGACACCTTAACAATGTTCATAATTATCTTTTAGGTACTTTGAATACATCAATTTTGTGTCTGATGATGGCCTGTGGCCGAAACTAGTTACACTATTGATATCAAATAATTTTTCGTTGTCGACAGACTTTGGGACTCTCATTGTTTTTTCTTATTAAAATTCAAATTCAGGGGATCTGACAAAAATTTCAACAACCTGATTGTTGATGAACATGAAATTGAATCCGCTTCAACTTGAGAAGGTAGGTGAGAGTTGTAAAGAGTGTTTCATGGGTAGAGATACATATTTGTGACATAAGTACCATTTGTTTCGAGAACAAATCAAAATTCGAAATTGTATTGGAGAACTACGCGACAAGAAATATTAGGATTTTTTTCTATCGTTTTGAAGAGCATCAGGAAATGTTTCACTGTATATGGAATTTCAACATTTCAAAGAACCATATATACCCTCAACAGCAATTTTTCGTTCGAATTTTTCTCGATCATATATAGGTGATATATTGCAAGTTAATTTCTGGACAACCTGTCTATGAAATGTGAATTCATACACAGTTGTAAAACTAGAGGTCTCAACATAATAAATTGGGAAAACTTTATTTTTTTCTATTTACTCAAATCTATGTAACTGTATTTTGTGATTTTTGTGAGTATTTTTTAATTGGCAACCCTGGTCCGCGCGGAGGGTGGTTGACAACAATTGTCAAATTAATTATTCACGAAATCCGAAAGATTTCACGTGTGAATAGGACCGTGATGTTGATATAAGTGTTTGAGATCGACAAAAAATTCAATATGCACCTCGACTATGACGGACAGTCTTTCGTCATTGGTACATAAATAACTATTTGCTACTCTATCATAATCAACTTTCTCTCACCATCTCTGAAATCGACCTACCTATATTATCCTTTGGAGGTTGGTTAGCAAAAATCTAAATAACCCAGTTCAATAAATATTGTGTTGAAAGAAAAATTAGGAAATTTTATGATTCGAGTTTATTGAGAGATAATCATGAATATCCAGAGTTAACATCCAAAATAATCATATTCCATTCAGTACTCGACAGGAACATTCAAGTAGTGATGTTGGTAATACGGATGATGTGGGGTGGAATGCACATGATGTCCATACTGATTCCAGGGTGCTTGATGGTTGATCACAGACTGGTAATGGGCAGGTTCAGTCAAATGTCCTTCAGAGGCATCCAAATGATGACCATAGTAGTGTTGAGGAACTAGGTGTCCCAAATGTCCTTCTTGTCCAAAGCTGGTCCTGGAAGAAAATTATCATTCAGGAATATTGACGGTGAAAACAACAAATCAATTGGAAATAGTGATTTGATTCACTAAGCAAAAAAGATCATCAAGATTCAATGCTGTGGCTAGCGTTTCAGTTCATTCTTGCCTGCCATGTGGAATATATACAGGGTGTAATTCAATTGACGGCTGGAAATGGAGGATATGGTTCCTAAGCTCATTTAGAGAAGAGAAGTAAATATGAACATATGACCTAGACCTCTCAACTTTCGTCCTATAGAGTGTTAAAATTTTAAGAAAAAAATCGGTTTCTTATCTTCAATACCGTTCTAGATATTTTCATGAAATTTGACATGCGCCTACAAATCACTAATAGTCATTTTTTGATGCAGAAGATTCTCTAATATCTCTACCAGTGGCGTACGGAAGAGATGTATCCTGAAGGATTTAAAAAAAAACATTATACGCCCTTAATTTTCTCGAGAAAAAAATGCATTCATGAAATCTTCTGTTTTTTTGTGACAATTTGACTCTACAATTTTTTTTCTGTTCGACGAATCGTTTTCGCGTACAGAAATAAAACCATTGTTCATGCATTCGTGGCATAACGAAATTATTTTAACTAGTAGGCTAATGCCCTCTTTTTTATTTGAAATAATGACATTTGATAGATTAAGTTGCCGTCTCATTTTGACAAGTATCCATGAACTTGACAGTTTTCTACGTTGTGGAAGTTTCGTGAATCAATAAAGAGAAAATATAATGTCAACACCCTATAGTTCAAAAAGTATTTAAGAGGTATACGGAATATGTTCATATGAACTTGTCTTCTTGAAATGAGCTAAGGAACCATATCCCATATTTCCAGCCATCAATTAAATTACACCCTGTATATTTTCTCCAGATTTGTTTCAATTTCACGCGAAGTCCAAATAATCCATCATCATGTGCTCACCCAGTCATTTTTGATTTTGATTACCAATTTGATTCAAATTATTACTTGAAACGTTGCGTAGCAACAAACTTCTCCTGCCTAGGCAATAAGAGTACACCTTTCATGCCTCTCAAATGTCATCAAAAATTCACTATTGAATTATATTAATGTGATTTGGAGGAAATAGTTATTTGTTTTACTAGACAGCAGAGTTGAAGATTGAGCTAGAAATTCACCCAAGGCAGTCAATCTACTCCGCTGGGCATGTGAAACACGTAAGTTCCTCTCTAAATGTTTCAGAACCAATTTTGTATATTTTTTTCATGGAAGACTCCATCATTTTGTGTTCACACAATGTCAGTGTCAATTTTGATTGCTAATTCCGATCAAATTACTTGAAACGTTGCTTAGCAACAAACCTTTCCTGCCTATCCAAAGAAAGTACACATTCGCTGCTTGTTGAGCATGTCATATTAAGCTTCTTGAAGAAATCCACTAAGCATATTTGGAAGCTATGTTGATGCAAGGTTGTATCAATTACTTAAACGCACGTTCAGCAATATTGCAAATGTAAATTTGTAAATGTAACGTTCCAGCAATAACACAGCAACAGGCAATATTGCTGCAACGCTACATTATCAAACTTCTCCTTTGCAACATTGCTGAACGTCCATCTCAGTAATTGCTTCAACATTGCATCAACATAGCTTTCAACTTTGCTTAGTGGAAAGAGAGTCGAAAGTGATATTGAAAGTGAAGAGAACATACCTCCATTCGCCATTGAGATGGTACATAGGCTGATGATGTTCGAAAGTGTTCAACCACTTGTGATTCAGGTTCCAGAAGTGTCTCGGTGAGGTACCATCTACTGAGTGAGAATCCCAGTGAATGCACCTATCGAAGCTGACATCGTGAACGCTGAGGCATCTCAATACATGGTAAATGGCTGAGTCCAAATATCCTGCTTGGTAATAGACGTGAACTTGTCTCAACAAGTCGTTGTATTTGTGTTCATCAACATCTCCTTGATAGTGACTGAAGATTTTTACCAGGATATCGGCTTCAGACAAATCGTTCCAGTAGTGGGAATCGACTGAGCTGATTTTGTGGTGCAGCGGGAGTTTCGTTAACGTGCCGTATGTGTCTTCCCAGAAGATTTCCACGTTTCTTGGACCGGAATGTCCCAAGACTCTGGAGAAGATGAGCCTGCTTCCGGAGTGACCAGTTATGCTGATGGAGTGTTCATCTTCGAGGACGATGTGATAGGTTCCCTTGTAGGAGAGCGGTACCGAGTACCCCAGGGCGAACAAAGATAGAAGGATAAGAGCACACTTCATGTTGAGACACTTCTAGTTGAATGTGCTTTTTGTTTTTTTTTCGGAATCTTTTATACTGTTTTTGGGAGATGAATTATTGTTTTTTATCAGGAATCGTTATGACATTTTTTGTTTTTGGTTCGCTTATCTTGTCAGATTATTTTAATTACATTAATTTGTGTTCTTTCAATCACGTATGAACTATTGCATAAAAATAATTCTTCATAGATCATTTGGGATTTTCTGTCCACCTTTATGAAATGAGAAATATTAATATTATTTCAATATACGTGTAATGAGGACACATCATATGATTTGTCCCAAAATGTCACTGCGTTTGAAGGATTTTCTTATCAGAGAGCCTTGGAGACGTTGGCAATCAAATGAGTTACCATTTTTATTTTCGGATTTCAATAATGAATACCATGTTCTATCTATATCAACTGAACAGGAAGGAATGCTACCGTCTTCGTTCAGAAGAATGCAAGATTCCTTGATTTTTCTCTTGTGGTTGTCATCTTCTTTTCCAATGATTTTGATATTATTCCACTCTGCCATATGTTGTCCATCTTCAGAAAGGATATGTAAAGCTAGTATTGATTTGTCGTTATATCTTCCTTCATATTGTACTTAGGTTCCTTCGTCCTTACTGAAAGAGGTCTCTCGGTTTCACCTGTATAAAACTTTCCACAAACACAAGGTATACTGTATATACAATTTTTCTGACTATTGTTCTTCATTCTTCGGTATCGTTCGAATGTTTCCACTAATAATGATTCACTTTCAATAGATTTGCTGATGATGAAGGATTATTCCTTCGAAACATGTCGTTATGTCCATGACAGTTGGTAATTATTAAATTTTGTATGTGGTGGAGTTGTGACTGTAAGTTTTTTCACCCCTCCTGATTTTTATTACGTGTTGAGGGATGTTGACGAATCAATTTGGCGCCGGGATCAACTTCTTTTGGATGATTGGGTTTGAGTGATTGTTGAGCAAGTTGTATCGTACTATATCATAAGTAATATCATGATGTTCTGAATATTCGAAATTATTCTGTTGCTTTATTCTACACGGAATTGTGTTTCCGTATAGAAGACAGTATCATGAGGAGGTATTCAGAACAGTGTACAGAAGAGTGGTATTTTGCTAGACTATTTCACGAAGCATTAGAAGAATCCATTATGACGTTAGTAGGTAGAATGACATTAACATTTAACTTCAGATTACGTCAGATTCATTCTATGAGTTGATTAGTTCCTTGTACGAAAATATAATTCTACCAACTTCAGTTGAATGAATCTGTAAAAGAATCAGAGATTAAGCTACAATTGACACACTTTATATTATTTCATTCAACTAATAAAGTAGTTCAATCTCATTTCAATCAACCACGTGAGCAAATTCCATTGATTCTAATTACTACTTCGAGATTCTTGTGAGAAAATATATCTCTACCAACTTTAGTGAAAATTGATTTCTGAGAAACAGAGAAAATGAGCTACTCTCCACTAATTATTTATTATTTTGTGTAATTTAAGTGAGTCAATTGTGGTTTATTCAACCTAACAATATTATGGATATGAATTATATCAATACTACATAGGGTTCCTTGTATAATAAAATATATTTCCACCAATGGAATAGAGTTATTCAAGAATAATAGTTTGAACTACCACCAGCTGCCTTATCAATTTTGCGTAACCAGTAGGTATTTTGTACATTAGTCACTGCAATCTTATCCTAGTATTTTTTAAATGTCGATGTAAAGTTTTTTCACCGAATACTACTATAGCTTCAAAACCGGAAATTCTTTCTCGAACATGAATATTTAGAAAATTTCACTTCATTAATCTATCCGTAGTTATTCCAAAACCTTTTTTTTTCAACGAAACACCGCATCGCATAATGAAATTAATTAGGCTTGGTTAGCAACAAGTAATCGGTGTATTGATAAAATTTTATTCAACACCAGAGTAAACAATTGCAATATTTCGATTAACGGCATAATGTGAATCTCACTTAATAGAGATAAGAGCTTTGCTTATCTTACTAAAAAATATTCCATTTGCAAGACGAATTGTCCATGGAATACCTGCATAATACGAATATAGACAATATTCAACCTACTACTACACTATTACAAATTGATATAGGTTGACAGGTAGGAATTTCTTTTTTTTATACCATGGATTTGAAGATCTGATTGACCTATTAAATCATAAGAACTCGTGAACATTTTTTACTTTACCGCATTATTGCTAATGTGTGAGAATATGCATTGGTAGAGTAGATGAAAATTATAATAGTATATCTTGAAATTATTTTTCAAAAACGAAAAACAAAAATTCAAAAATATTTTTCTCTTTCATAAACTGCCCACATTTGATTATCCTAAAGAACAAAAATACTATTATGTTCTCGATCAATATGTTTGAGTTCATCAAGCGTTCGGAAAAACTCACTGTTTTTTTTTTGTAAGGAATGAAATTCATTCATTTTGCAAATGCAGAACTTCGAATCATTGAAAAATTCCATAATGTGCCTACTACTCATTGTATGTATATACCTTGAAAAAAATTATGAGTGCAATTTCAATTTTGGGGCCACATGATTGATATACAGGGCGTCGAACTTCAAAATGTGAAACAATTCCCCTTCAATTATTCGAGTACCTATTATCAAATTATAACTATCAAAATCGGGTGATTTTACTCACTCAGTCCTCTATTTTCCGAAACCAGTGACTTCACATGATTTTGATAAAAAAATTCGTTCCAGAGATCAATAAAAACACGGCTCACGGACCATTATACAGGGTGTTTAAGAATTCGATGTGAATATTTCATGGACTAGAATAAAAATGATAATTTTTCTTCGTATGTGTTCTAAAATGCAAAAGTTAGGTAAAAAACTAGATTATCTGAAAATGTGACTAAAATAACAGATCAAACCTCTTCTGCAAATTGATTCCTCTATTTTTTTATTCCCTTCTTGCTTTAAACATTTAGTGTACCCAGTTTTGGAGGAGTTGAAGAGGGGTCCACACTTTCGTTGGGGTACATTTTAGGACACATGCATTTATATCAAGAAAATGTATTATTTATTTGATCCCAACAATAATACGTTCTCAAAATATTAACATCGAATTTCGAATCATCCTGTACAGATTGACGTCTTTTTCACGGAGTTGATGTGATATAATATTTCCTCAATTTGGTACTGTATTCTAAAATGAGCAGAATAGCTACCCATTTCCATTGGTCATAATTAATATAATCAGCTGATGTGATAACCGCTAAAAAACAAACACTGTCTCCAAAACATTTCTCAATCTCCAGTCACAACTGATTCAGATACGAGAACTATATAAAAAGTTGCCGAAAAATAATGACGGCACATTTGTCTCGAAGTGTCTCAACATGAAGTACTTCCTCATCCTGCTATCTCTGGTTGCCCTGGGGTACTCTGTACCACTCACCCACAAGGACTTCCACATATTCGTAGAGAAAGATGGCTCCATCATCATCACTGGTCACTCTGGTAACAGGTTCGTCATCACCAAAGTCTTGGGATATCCCGGCCCAAAGAACTTGAAAATCCTCCTGGAAGACGAATACAGTTCAGCGAGGGAAATCCTGCTCGACCAAGACTCACTCGGTTCTGAGTACTGGCACGGTTCATCTGAGGCCGATATCCTGGCTGGAATCTTCAGACACTACCAAGGAGTTGTGGATGTGAACTGATACGATGACTTGTTGAGACAGGTTCACTCCAGTTGCCAGTTACCATGTCAACATGGCAGTGTACAACCTCTTGAGGTGTGTCATGCTTGAGGAATACAGCTGGAGTAAATGCGTCTTGGTGCATGATGTATCTTCAAAATGGTACGCTTCTGAACCGTTTGGGATTGAAAGAACACCATCAAAAGTCAACCTACCCTGATTCACTTCCATCGAGAGGGTTATCTCAGAAAAACTTTGAGGTTTTTGTATATGGTTCAGACTATTTCCATGAACCTAGGTGAGCTAGTTCAGATCATGACTTATTTCACAAGCCTATGTATGATGTATATCATGTTATTTCGGAAGAATGTTATGTTTGCAAGGTTTCAAAATCTGACTTCATTCTAGATACACTGTTAGACAGTATGGATACTGGGGACAAATTATTTCCGAACAGTACTATGTTTATGATTCAGATACTTTCAATGGACAATTGGTTGAGTCATATCAGTATCAACACTATCGACAAGGACTATGGAAAAAACCTATGTACCAAAGGGCTCAGCAAATACATTCTATCCCACAGGAGCTCAACTACTACCGTTACTATCTGAATGCTCCAGTGGTATACTGAAGAGACCTGATATTTTGGTCTTGAATATCTGTTACTTTCTATCAATGAAATTGAACCATTCATATATTTTTTGTTATACTTCAATGACTTTTTTCTGACTTCCTTATTGAAATCACTGTGCATGAAATCATGGACCAAATGAATACTGAAAGTCAAACGTTGGTTGAAGTCAATTGTAGCTCGAAGTATCCAACGAGATGACTTTCTGCTTTTCTCATTGAATATGATACTGAAAGTTGTTTGAGATACAGGGTGTTGTAGTATCAACTTCGAGCATTTTATCCAGAGATTTGCCACTTGGAATTGGATTTGATTCCCCATATTTTTTACGCCACTGATAAACTTTTCATTATTTAAAATTTTCCAAATTACATTGAATTCTGTTGAATGAACTCATAACTGCTCTAGGTTGAACGGTTCATATATTTGACACAAAAATAAAAGTTTGCATATACATGTTTCTTCATTCCCTCTAGGTAAATTACGAGAAGCAGAAATAACCTTACCTTATCAGAATAAAAGTAGGAAGTACCTAATCAAATTATCATCCAGAAAATCATGTTAGTTGAGTTTACAAAGATTCCTGTGGAATAGGTATAGGGTCTACCTATTCATTTTCTTCTGAAAATTATCTATTTTCCAATCAACGTCTTTCTACACTCATATTTATGATAATCAAGGGAACATAAAAAATCCGAATAACTTCAATATTTACATGGTAAATAGCTATTTCGATTTTTTGATAGGTCAGTGGGCAATAAATAATCTCATATGGGATAAACAATTTTCATGAATTAGAGCAACAGGTTATCTAATGAAAAAAATCGATATTTTGCATAGTACCGATAAGTATCCAGTATAAAATAGCTCAAGGTGGAAATAAACATAAACATTCATCTATAGAGTCTTGTGAAGATGAAGTGTATCATTTTGTTTTCCTTGGTGGCACTATGCTACTCTCTGCCTATGACCATCAGAAAAGGCAAGCATATAAATTTAGATGAAGATGGCACTATCACCATCATTGGATCACAAGATAAGACAGTAGTGATTTCCAGAGCAGAGGGATCCACGGGCCAAAGAAATGTAGAAATCTTCATGGAGGATAAGACGGTACCAGTGAAAAAAATCTGGTTCAAAGAACAGAGCATGGAGGGAGATTCGGAAATCCAGAAAGCCATGACGGAGAAAGATATCCTGGTCGAAATCTTCAAGAAATATCAGGGTGATATCAACGATGACACCTACGAAGACATCCTAGAACAAATACGCCACTTCGTAAAAACAGATCAGGTAGATGTGAATGTCTTAAACATCTTGAAATCGATTGATTCTGATGAGGATCATGAAGACTATTCTACTGAAATGGAAGGATCAATGGATACCAAGTCACTACAGAAATTGCTGAAACTCCTCAAGGGTTTAGGCATGGACCAAGAAACCATCGACATCGACAGACTTGTCAGGAAAGATCCCACTTTCATCAAAAGGCTAGTCAAACAAGAACCATTGTTCGGTATCAACAAGAAAGATCTGATATATCTCAACAGTCTCATAAGATCTCAACAAGAACCATCAAGGCATCATCAGATGATTTGGTTGCCTAAAATTAAACAAAGTCCTGTATTGCTGACAAGACAAGGTATGCCTCTTGACTTCGATACGATGGAGATGGATCAAGAAGATCAGGACTCACTTGAGCAACTTCAGTATCCACGTTTGACAAAGGAAGATCTTATGGATATGAAGATCATCCTCTTGATGCAAGACCCAAGGTACCAACACCTGTTTGTGAAGCCCAATGTCATGATGGGGCATGATGAAATAAACCCAGATATTGACACTTTGCATACAATGAAATATGGCATGGATATGGATGATCTTCGTCAAACCCTAATGTGAGTACGGATTATCGCAAGAAGTATAGTATAACCTCCATTTCTATGTTTCTATGTTTCAGGATGCCTGGAGATAAAGAATCCATGGTGATGGATGATGTGGATACACGAAAGTTGACGCATTTGGTGGACCAAATGGACAAAGATGAGATGGTCCAACTCCTTAGGGAACAGATGATGAACCAATCAAGGCAAAAGCAAAACATGTTCACCACTCGTGACAGTTCAATGATGGATCCAATGATGAAAAAAATGATGATTGAAAGGATGAAGAAACAAATGATGATGAATCCAGTGATGAAACGAGTGATTATGGACAGGATAACGAAGCGAATGATGATGGATCGAATGATGAAGGACCGTATGATGCCCATGATGGAATAATTCTTTGAAGTTATTATGCATTTTGTTATCTCATTTGACACATTCAATAAATGATTTCAACACACTGATATATTTTAATGCAACTAATAGTTATAAAGGATCTTTCAAGTTTCAGTCAAAAACTCCTATAGACTCATCATAGTACTCATCAAAATATATAGAGAAAGTGGATCAAATATGAGTATGATTTTTTTTATTTCAGTGAAAATATTCTCATTCTTATGGTGTTTTAATGCCAGTAGATTCACCTTGTTAGGTCCAGTGGCGTATCTGGGAAAAAGTCAGGTGATATTTTCATGGAAAATTCAAACACAACGATGCTGCTACTTCAAAAAGTATTTGTTCATCTCTAGTTCAGTAATAAAATATACACTGGTCATGGAAACCATTCATTGCCAAACTGGTCCAGTATTTTTATGCTTTATGTCTTGAAAAATTATCGTATCGTACAAATGTTATTTTTATCTCATCGATGTGAAAAGTTGATTGGTTTTGATTTTCTCACACATGTTTCTTTCATTGTTTTCCTCCCGGAGAACGTCAATTCGATGGGTATTAAACGATTATTGTTTTCTTATTTCTTTCTATTTTCTGAGACAAAACGCAGGTGAAGAATTATTGATTGACGCCTTGCTTTTGTCCTGAGATAGGTGTATAAAATGGTATAAACCTATTCCATCCTCTCATTTCAACCAATTTTTTGTGAGGGAGTCATATAGTTAATAATTAATTGATTTTGATTCATGAGGTCTCTTCAAAAATGTTTCCTCGTATTGCCTCCCTCCTGCAGCAATGTTGAAAACCGCTAATTGGAGATTTTTTATGTTCTAGTGAATCGTGGAGTATCTAGAGAGCAATGAATTAGTGGTCCTTGGTGTTACCATTGTGTTTTCGCTCGAAAAGATAGCTGTCCAATTCCAGTCCAAAAAGTTTCTGGTGTTTGATTTCAAAGATTTCGATTTCAATGCACGGCAATATACGGCACCAATTCTGGAATTTTTGTAATTTACCATTCACCGGCCAGAGTGAATAAACTGAGTTGATTATGAACAAATTTATTGATTGGTATCTCTGAGTACTCACACTTGGTATACATAAGGAAAAATCAGATAATTTGCCCGAAAATGTCATTGCGTTCAAAAACCCCACTAAAAGAAAACCTAAGAAAAAAACTCAATCGATAGTAAGTAACACCATATCTCGAAAAATGTTCGTCGATTATGACAAATATACAGGGTGTTTCATTAATATTGCACTTCAAGGACTGCACTTCGAGTCAAAATATGTAAAAAACTGATACAAATATATATCCGATGCATTTCTGAGATACAGGGTGCTCAGGTTCCTCAAAGATATCAAATTGATTGATTTCTTAGATGTGCCAGAGCCGATATTGTGATAAAATTCACAATATCTGTGGAAATCACAATGAGGTATTTTTCGGACCTAATACAATTGATAAAGTATCATCAGGGGCGTACACACGGGGCAAGTCCAATGCATTTTTGCACCAAAAATAACACCTATCAGATTCTCCTCTAATTTTTGCAATTTTTCTCATTGTTGTAACTCAAAATACATGTGTTTTGGCTCTTTCGTTTTCTCGTATCTGGCTGCGTTCGAGGAGTAACAAACAAAAACCAAACCTATGCATGTGAACCCGACAAGAGAAAAACTGTAATTGTCAAAATCTAGTTGCCCGTTCACCAAATCGATCATGTGACCATGGCGGAAAAAGAACTTACGTACCTACCAATGTCAGTTCATAAATTGATGAAAAATAGATTTTTTTCAGAAACTTGACCATCCTGTATCTGGGAAACGAATCGTTTTCGGGCATAGCTTTATATGAACTTCTTGTTTTATTTTTACAAAAGAAATACGACCCCGAAGTTGTGTGCAATATCAATAAAGCACCCTGTATACAATAAAAAATCATATTGCCCCTCAACTTTGGACATTTCTGTAACGAATCTGGACATATATCCTACATGAAAATAGAGAATCATTCTGTTCTTCTTCCAGACACTTCTGAACTGAGATTGAAATGAAATAAACATATCTTCATTTGTAGAAACGAAGAAACTGTTTCCCACAAAAACCTAGAGAAATGATATCACTAATTTGGAAACCTCTAAAACGCACAAAGTTAGGACACACGTTCATATGAACGGAGTTGTTTTTTCCAAAATGTTCATGATATTCAGGAACATTCTGTATGCTATGGAGTTTATATTTGGTATAATTCAAACCACTACGATGTATTTTCTTTGTTCCCCAATAGTGGATCATAAGTATTCAGATTATTTTACTCGAAGTGGCTTATTTGAGGGTTCCTAATATCAAGTTCAGAAATTGTCACCAGTATGTAGGTATACTTCTCATGAGATGATGGTATGTTCTCGATACCCTTCAAAAATATACGTATGATGGAATTCTCATGTAATAATGTGTTATGTTTTTTGTTTGTTGTAAATGCAATAATAACAAACACTGATATCGAACATTTTTCTGGCGAATATTTGCGTGCAAACAACCAGCCCTATTTATAACATTCGAAAAAATCGAATAATTACAGTATTTGCACAGTTAAATAGGTCAGTAAGCAACGAATAATATCGAATCGATGGAATAAACAATTTTTTCAACATTGAAATCAGGAATCGTTATAAAAATTCACGAACAACACCGATAAGGTAACCGTATAAAATACCCACAAGAAATCCAACGGCCACATCAGATCACTGAGTGTTGTCGAGATGAAGTGCGCAATAATTTTTTTGTCATTGGTAGCCCTAGGCTACGCAGTGCCTCTCACTTTTGGGAAATCTTCCGAAAGTAAGAAGCTCATCAAAGTGCATGGAGTGGACACCATATCCATCTATGGATCTCCAGGCAAGAAGGTCATCATTACCAGAATACAAGGCTTTCCAGGTCAGAGAAACGTCGAAATTTTCATGGAAGACAAGAGCGGACCGACCAAGAAAATCTGGTTCAACAACCAGGGCGATACGGACCTGAATGACTTTGAACCCCAGATTGAACAGACCGAAGCAGATATCCTGGTCACAATCTTCCGGAACCATCAAGGAACCATCGACCATGATACTTTTGTTCACATTTTGACCAAAATTCGCCACTTTGTCCAGACAGGACATATAGACGAGACTGTCCTCTACATCTTGAAAACTTTCGACTCTGACGAGGATCAAGACAGCGATGATACTGGTATTGATACGTCTCTCGAAGACGGATTGCAATTGAAGCTACATATGCTCCTTAGGCTTTTAGGACTGAGCCACAAGACCACTGATTTCGAAAAACTCGTGAGAGAAGATCCCGTTTTCATCAACAAACTCGTGAGACAATCCTTGTCGGATATCGATCAAGACGATCTGATTTATTTAAACGTTCTTCTACAGAAGCAACAAGCTTTGAACGAACGTAGACCTGTCACATGGCGACACAAACAGATCCCAATTTCTCTTAACGGACTTCTACAAAATCAGCGAGGAAGACAAAATGTTCCTGTTGGATCTGATAGTCTTGTCAAGCAGCAACCACAATTGTTGCAGATTGATCAAGGAAATCTCAATTTTGGTGATAGGCATCGTCAAGGTCACGGCTCATGGGAAGATCTTTTCGATAGCAAGATTGATCAACTCGAAAGGAAGCAGGATCTCTTCAGGAAACTCAATTTGAATAAATTCAACTATGGTGAGGACCTGCAAAACAACCAAGGGTAAGTGGAAGTTTGTATTGTTCACGATGAATCCTACTCCTGTTGAATAATCTCAACAGATGACCAGATTTGCCCCTATTTATTAAATAAGCATTGAAGTCAGGGTCAAATGTAATGTTATCCAATACTGAGTGATTTATCAAGAATATTTTGAATACTGTAGAATTCACAAGGTTGTATGGTGTTACTCATACATCGAAATTTGTTTCCACTACAGTTCGTTTCTATTTTTGTAGGATGATTGGAGGAAAACAACTCGTGGAAAAAGGAATAGCTCCTGAATTATTCGAGGATAAACAAGATGTGGAGAAGTGGTCGAATTTGCAAGATCAAACAGATGAGGACCAAGATTTGGTACGGACTATCCCGGATCAGTTGCAGCAAGGAAATATATGGCAGCAGCACTATTCCAAATATTTCACCTATCCACGTGACCGTACTCTCAATTATCAGCACAGAGATATTTTTGCGGACCCCATACGATACTAAACAAACATAGCTGTAACTCGTTGTTTTGAAATGAATAAATGAAATTTTCAGTAGTTTGAAAATATTGATTTCGTCTCTCGTTCATCCAGGCTTTCCTGTAGAGAAGGATAAACAGTCTTATAGAGTGAAGGACATCTACATGAGTGTAAATGAACTCCTTGATAGAGTTTCATGTCATCTATTCCATCACGACACCGAGAATTCAACCCTGATTTTTTTCAACGTATCAATCACGTTTAGAGGACTCACGTAAGTCCAATACAATCAATGATCATAATTGTTGCCGACTTCTTGCCTGGGAGAACACTGCCATGTGAGTGAATTCTTTGATATTTCGCCAAAGTCATTAGAAATGTTATTCAGGAATCGTAAGTAAAAACACGTAAATACAATCTTCATTTTCAAGAAATATCTGGATTTCTCTGTTTGGAATAGAAACATGGATAAAACCATGCATCATATTCACATCTGATTGATTCCGATATGAAACCCACTTGGTTAACGTAAGAAAATTCCAGATACGACTCAAACAAACCTCTATCGATTACGGATTTATCTGTTTTTCCTTTGAAGTAGAAAATTCGAGTGAATATATCGCAAGATTACCGAATGAGACAGAGAGATATATCTAACCAAATGTGAGGAGATATACAGGGTGGCCTATCGAAAAGATACCGCAAGGCAATACAGTCTGGAAAAGAAGTTTTTAACAAAATCCAAAAACACGTCAAGAACATAGAAAAACTGGTGACACCACCGATTATTTTTGAATGGGAACGAGGGTTGAGTTATAAATCATCAAAAAAGGGATTTCAATTCCCTATGTTTTGCTGTTTAGTTTTTGGAAATCGATGCATCCATTCAGAAAACATGGAGCTTAGAAAACCCAACAATATATCTGAAGAAAGATTCTTAAATTGAGTCAATCCGACTCAAACATTTATCATGTCATTTGAATGTTCTACGCTGTCTTTGATCTTTGCAGATACTTTCGACTGTTTGTGGGATATCAATGATCGATTCACATCGAGATATACTAGAAGGTTGCTAGATAGCTGTCTCATGAGTCGTGGTTGAATTGTTTCACCATTGTTATATCTTCTAAGTAAAACTCAATTGATTTTTGATTGTTTCGTCGAACATAATGTTGGTATTTTCAAGCTCCATATTTTCTGAAGAAGTGAATCGATTATCAGAAATCAAGCAGTAATTTATAATTTCTTCCAAATCGCTCCTCCCTCTAGGTATATTAACCAATGTGTATACAGCCATTCTTTTATGAGAGAAAATCAAGATGATCAACTGATCGGTTTGAAAATCTGACTCCTTGATAAACAAACTCGACTTGTTTTTGTTTTTCGTCGAAAAAACTCCTTCCCAGCCTGTACCTTGCGATAGGTTTTGGATGAGCCTCTCTGTATACAGTGTGTCCCGCTCTTCATGAATATACACTCTGATATATAAGTTATTAATGATGCGATTTTCTTGAAATGTTGTAATGTTTAGGGGTAGACAACGGCCTTTGCTCGAGAAAGGGATATTAGGGCTCATTTTGGATGACTTTTCTCATCAGATTCAGAATCAGCATTTCCAAGAACTCTTCAATTCATATTTTCAAAACCTCAAGAAAAAATCGAAATTCCGTTTTTTATGACTACGCCCTAAAATATCTGTTAGTTATGCCATTTTTTTTTAGTTCCTGTGTTTGGGGTCTTCTCAAGGTGATTATCCCTTCACATTCCATCCATGCTGCTTGATTGCAACTTACAGAATTTCAACTCCGGATTCATGAGTTATCTGCCTCTTCTTCGAAAAATGTGACTCGACTATCGAACAGATAAGTTATAAAAGTTCGAACATTTCCAGTGGAGAGCCTTTTAAAATGAGGAGCTTCATAATACCTGGAAATGTGTGCACACGATATGGCAGCGTGATATGGAAAGACGTGATATGTGTGCTAGAGATGGTACGAAGTTTCTCAGAAAATGCCGTGTGAGAAATGTGTACTTTACCGTACATACTCGTGTAGGGTTCGTATACCTTATTTATCTCCGATTGACTGTGTATTTAGATCTATGAATTGACTCTATCGCAGCTGCAAGTCCACACTCGTTGGAAAACCATATTTTGAAACACTTTTCTCGTATATTCTGCCAGGATAAGGAATATTCTCAGATATAATTATGAACATAAAAGAATAGAAATATCAATTCTTTCTTGGTTTATACAACAGAAAACAACTACTTTCCTGGCTATATGCCATGACGAACATTGAATTACATCTTTTGAACACACACGATAAGAATTTGAAAACAAAATCTTCTGAAGTAGAGAATTTTCATTCTCCTTCATATACATATATGCACATGATATCATTCTGATTATTCAACAGGAAACAACTACTTTCCTGGCTATTTGCCAAGTTGAACATTGAATATATCTATTGAACATCCAAACATAGAGCATGAAAAATAAAAATCCTCTGGAATTGAGAGTTGACATCAACTAAAAAAATTCAAAACCAGCAGTTACTGCCTGTCAGCGACTGTACTCGAATGCTAATAGATTCGAAATCTGATCAAGAATATTGAATTGAATTGAATTTATTTACTTCAGAAATATCACAATATTTTGAAAGATGTCAAAGTGAAAAATAGTCAAATTAAAATAGGACAATATCCGGAGTAAAATTATGACAATAGTCGAAGTTGAATAGGACAATAGTCCAAATATAAGAATGTGAAAATAAAATGGAAATATACCTGCACCTGGTTTACCTAGTTTTTTTTAAGATGTCTCTGTTTCTGATTAACTTGCAATATTCGTCAAATGAGTATAGGCAGTTCTCTGCCAGAATGTTTTTCAGTTTTATTGAAAATTTCGACAATGGCAGATCAAGAAATTCGGTTGGTAAAGCATTCTACCATTCACCACCTCTGTTTGTATTCCTTAGTAATCTAGTGTATGGCAAGCATAGATTTGTTTCTTGTGTCGTGTCTTCGAAACTCAAATTGTGCTTGATAGTTGCTTGTGTTTTTTTAATGTACAATAGGTTATGGTACAGAATGGTCGAAAATATCGTCATGATCTTCAGTTCCTCGAATATAGGTCTGCTGCTGACTTGCCAATCAACTTCTTGAATGATCAAAATTCTTTGTGAATAACAATTTGATCCATTGCCCCATATTAGGGCTCCATATGGTAAAACAGAGTGTGAGAGTGCAAAATAATATATCTTTACTATACCTGTACTGTTCCTAAATGAAATGAGATTTCCAAATATTCTCATTAAAATTATAGTTTTAATCCATTCTTGACAATATTATGACATTGCTTGTGTTGTATTCAGCTTCACACGCTCCATTATGTCAATCCATACACAGAACGAAAAAGGTACGTTATATTAATAAAAAAGAACATCAAATCAGTGAACGTCAACATTAATTTTGGGCCGATGACGGGTTTCATTAATACAATGAACGGTCGTACGTAAATTTTCTTGTTGATTGAGTTATGACTGCAGTACGTTGAATCATCGAATAATGGTCATCGATCTATGTTTGCCGGTGATTGATATTACGAATGGATTTACATTGGTTCATGGTTGTTGTACATTGAATCAATAAACAGCGAGCATGGATCTATGATGATAAACATTGGTTTATGGTTGATGTACATTGTATCAATTACGAAGGACAGACTCAGTTTATCACAGCTGAACATTGAATCAATAATCAGCTAGCATGGATCTATGATCGGCGGTTATTGATATTACGAACGATAGACATCACTTGATGATTTTCTTCATTGAATCAATGAAAAATGAGCATGAATCTATGTTCGACAGTTATAGATGTAACGAACAAATTCTATTGGTATTTAACAGTGGTATAGTCGTCGTCGAAGATAATGTTGTCAACAGTATCGTCACTATCAGTAATAAGGGGACAATTTTTTCACGCATCAGAGTAATTAATTTCTAAAATTTTGAAAAACCCAAAATCGGCCCAAAATTATCTAGTACATCCACTGATTTGATGTGACCTGATGAATAATATAATATATACATTTACAGAACACTGATGGTTTTCTTAATGAAATATCATTTTTTTTTTGTTGAAATCTACCTAATTGTATTGAATAACAAATGTAATGAATATTTTTTAATGAAGTCAACTAAAAATGTTTCCGAAATGTCAAAAATACACTGAATGATCGAAGACTGATAAACTTGGACGATATTCAAAAAACAAATATTCGCTCACCTTATACATTTTTTGTCGGAATAAACAAATTTTGCCCTTTCCATTCATTATAATATAATTATAACTAAGTATCTGATAATAAGGGAAATGTTCCACAGCAATCTCTGCTATAATTCAATCACAAGTAATACCAGTCAGACGAACTCGACAGGCCCAGTCAGCACATTCTTTCTTTGTTAACTTTGAAATATGTTGAACTACACTGTACCAAAACTCGTTCGTCCATAGAACGGCGAAGCTTTGGAATTATTTGCCAATGTAAGTATTTTCAAGAACTAATAACCTCCCTATACAAGACAACGGAAATTTTGTCAAATCAGGCAAAATACTGATCTGAACACCTAATTAACTTGATTTTCATTTTCTGTTGAAAATAAAATGATAACAATGTGATGACAATAACCAGTAGTTGTAGAAAGAATAGTACCTTGTGCATCCCACGAGTACCTACCCAGCAAACATTTTGATATGGGTACAACATAATCGACACATTGAGTTGCCCATAGCAAGCCCAGCATAAACAGAAATGATGGGACTGTAATGGCCAATTAACGACATTGGTTACATATTAACGAGGTAGGGGGAGGGGTAGGAGGAGGGGTAGAGGGAAGGGTAGGGGTTTCAGGGGTCCAATTGATCTGGAAGTTCTAGTAACTCAATATATTTTTTGATGTTTATCATCATATTATATGAAATAGACACATACCAGATTTCAAGGAAACAATTTATGAATGACACAATGATATCTTCTTAACCTCTCTCTTCTTCCATGATAAAACTCCTCAGAGTGACTGCTTACCGGCTGGTATATCTACATCTTCATCTTATTTGGGAAGCATTCCTCCAAAATAGATTCTTCGTTGCGAGGTAGGTACTTCTGAAATATAAAATTCTTCATAAGTTATCATGAAGTGGCCTTTCTTGATGTCAGAATTCTTTCTTCATAGAAGTATGAGAAACAAAATACTCTGTTACATGAGTTCATAACTTGATCAATATATAGTCTGATTACGTGATATATACTTACATATGGAGGCACAGGCCTTATTGTTATTCACTTCAATGATAGAGACAGGTTTCCATAACCAAATATTACTTCTGATAGTAACGAACCAAGCAGTCCATGATAGTTACGCTTCTGGAGAGGTAGGAGCCACTACAATTATTATCATCACAAACACATGCATTTCATAACAAAATTTGGAACACTAGATAGGTAGATTGATACTTACTCAATACATATTATCATCATTGAAGAATCCATCTTCTATATTATCAATTGAGAATACTCCTGCCACCATAACTGCCATTATAACGACCAGGGAAAGTGATGAGCACAATGATATGACAACAAACCAGAGAAAAACGAAACATACGCTATCACTAGAGTGACATATAATAATTATCCAAATGATCAGCTGATTGTTGATGTAGACGTTCCCAGAAAATCCCCCAGTGGGACGAGTAGTGAACAGGATATTGGCCAGCAAGGGGCCACAACTCGTTAGTGCTCAACTCGTTCTATACATCATACCATCACAAGGCCATCATCGTATTTTCAACTGATGGTTACTTAGCATAGAGAAATTATCGGACATCACCAATACACCGGCATCGACACTTTCTCACACTTGCCTGCACAAGGCCGGAATTCTCCCGGTAGTTCAATGTTTGCTGAGTTAATAGATCCTAATCGTAAGAATTGTGAAAAAAGTAATTCAAAATTAACAGGACTCACCTTTCTCAAATATGTTAGGTTTAGTATCCCATTGATGTGGCACAATTTCACAAATAGGTAGGAATTCTATACGAGCCACAGAAACACAAAACACGACCCAGCACTTTCAACTTTTCATTAACAACTGAACGAATAGAAATAAAATAAAATGGCAAATGAAAAATTCACCGCGTATTATGAAACCTTTTCATAGTATTAATGTTTGGCGTGATTGATCCATGGGTAGGCAACATTAATTTGGCGCCTGTTTTGGAAGTTGATGTTTCTTTTCATAGTATTAATGTTTGGCGTGATTGATCCATGGGTAGGCAACATTAATTTGGCGCCTGTTTTGGAAGTTGATGTTTCTTTTCATAGTATTAATGTTTGGCGTGATTGATCCATGGGTAGGCAACATTAATTTGGCGCCTGTTTTGGAAGTTGATGTTTCATTTCATGAAATCAACGTTTAGTGTTCATTGAAACAATGAAGACCATTCATTATTTTCTTATGTTTGTTGTTGATAGATCCATGACGAAAAGTGTATTGCTCCAATGATGAAAAACATAGATCAATAAACATAAAACGTTGATTCAATGAAGTTTTTCATCACATGAATAAAAAAAATGATTAACTTTTGATGTTTCTCGTTCATTGATCAATGTTGGCTCGTTCATTGTTTCAGTGTCTTGCGGTATGAACCCATCATCAGAAATGATTGTAATAATCATCGATTCGTAATATTAATGTTCAAAAAATTGACGACCGCCGTTCATTAATTTCACGTACAAAATTATTTTCTGTGTACGCACTCGTACGATATATCTCCCACTTTTCTCTAGCTTGTTATGAAAATAACTATTACGGCCGAATGAAGCGGCAAAGCAAAAGTGAAACAGCCCTAGATGCGTCCTCAAAACTCTCCTGATTTCTCCAGAGGTGCCCAGGATAGGCTGCATCGCTCGCCTCCAGAGATTCCCAAATCACGTTAGCCTTGTTCGGAATTGCATAGCTGTGACGCATCAGCCAAAATGTATTAGTGACGTTATCGCCGGCAGCGACAAAGATGGCCGTGATAATCGAATTGTGTTTGGATATCGAATATGACGTCGTATGTGGAGATCCAGGATCGCAAGATATACTTCCTAGGCTTACTAAAAGGCAGGCTACATATTGGATCTCAGACTCGGAAGTTGAAATATCTGATTTTTCAGTATTTTCATCTAGATTTCACTGGCTTCAGAACAAACCATTCTTGCCTTCATGCCTTAAAAATAGATGTGTGCGTGGAACCTCACGTCGGAAATGATAACTTCTATATATGGTTGGTCAGCGAATTGGTCATCAAGACGTAATAAGGTAATATTAGGAAGGAAACTGTTATTTCAAAATGTAAAAGGATACTACTAGACCTTATTCGGCCTAATATATCATTCGAAAAATAACTTGAGTGAAAAAATTCAAAAAAAGTTGACAAGGCCTTGCAAGGAATTGAACCCCAGTCACCGCCGTGGTAGACAGATACATAGTCTACCGTGCTATCGGGTTACTCGATAGTTTTCACTAGGAGGAAAGAAGAAATATCGTTCGTTCTTTGCCGAAGTAGGGACGGGTTTATCCGCATTTCATCCACAACTTTCTCATTTATTTATTATAATCACGTATTATTATTGATCTTCACTTATATACACTTATATCTTGCATGATATTTCGGCACGATTTGTTCAAATTAATTTTAGACAATAAATTCACATACACTGCATTATAGGCTACTCGTCATACTTATAGTGGGGTCTTATTCCTATATAAATTGCCTAATAACAAACTTGATTGTCCCCATTTACTGTATCTCATTAATATACATGTTCCTCGATTGTCAGTGACAGATAAATATTTCATTTACTTGCGCACACCTAAATCTAATCTACTGCTGTTTCCACTTATTTTTTAAATATGTTCAGATTTTATGTCTTGTTGTGGTAGTGTGCATATCTGCATGTGAGCATTTTTCTTCTCTGTTCATAGTTTTTTTTCCAGCTCATATGCAAATATGCCCATCTCCATTCACCATAATGAAACTTATATATAGTTAGTGTTGATCTAGTTTGTATCTGAATGTTAATTTGTAATTAGTTGTTTATTTTGCCCATCTTGTAATTCGCTCCGGCTGTTGGATGGTGTATGAATAAAATGAAATAAAAAAAAATAGGTACCTGTATACTAATGATATAAAGGATAATACTCTATCTGATTCATATCAAATTCAATTGTTTATATTCCCCTGCTATAACATTATGTTATTTGTCATTGTGTTTTCTGAAATACAAGTGACTATAATTAATCTGAAATACAACTGGAAAAAGTGTAGTAATGAAAAATGTAACACTCTAGATGAAACTATCAGGAAGAATTGAGTAATCACAGATTATGTCGATCATATTCAACAGGTCTCACTCATTCAGACACTATTTTGAAATTGATATTCATATAAAAAAATCGGTACATGATGAGAATTTTGATACTCTAATCTTTCTAAAGTAAAAAACACCAACGCTATTCCAACAAAGCTTCTCAATTTTCTGATATAATCAATCCATTTCTCTTCGATTTCCCTCCCTATCTGAGGTAGGGCTTTCCAATTTTTTTCTAGATGGAAAACTGCGTGCTATTCGTGAATAACTGAGTTACTCACTACATAGAGGAAAACAAACTCGAAAGAGGTTGGTCGGTTTGTCGAAAATATCCATTCCATATTGCGCGCCAAAGCAAACAAGGGCCATTGAAAAGCAAAGCGTGTTTTCTTTTGATGTTACAGAAAAAGGTTCTCATAATCTCCCTCACCTGAAAGCTAATCGGGAAACATCAAAGATTTTTCGTTTTACAGCCTCCACATTGTTTACGAGTCGTTTTCGCTTTCACGAAGGTACATGATTAATTTGTATTTTCCTGGTTCGTTTTTATACAGTGAAATTCAGTGAATTGATTCCAACATAATATACTCATACTATTCCGAACCATGAAATCATTTCGAATTGAAGTTTATATTACTGACATAAACATGGGTATGTTGTTAGAATACACTTTCAGCGCCTAGGAGCTAAAGTTGAACTTTAGTTTCTTGGATCTAAAGTGGCATTTTCGATTTCTTCGTCTTGTAGCCATCTGATTTCCAGGCAATTTATGCTCATCTGTTAGACAGAGCAGTCTCTGCTTCACATTTGACCTTCCATGAGCGATGAGATTTTTTCGAAATAATAACACAATAGAGTCATTGTGATATCAGATACGGCAATAATATTGATGACATACAAAGTACCTCACTGACGCATCCAACACAGTAAAACAAGAGCAATTTTATGTTATAGCCGTAGAAAAATTACAAATTACAGCTTGTAATGATTTGAACTTCGTCACTGACAACACTAAACTGGTCAACATTGATAACGTCGTGCTCCAAAATATATCCTGAATTCAAAGTAGAATGTCTCACGAATTTCCTCACCAATTTGAAATCGGTTTTCACCGATGATTATCTCAATTTCTTGATAGTTTGTTGTGGCAATATTAAACATCTGTAATTTCAGATAACATTGCTACAGGGTGATAATTGAATGGTTGTAGAATTGCATCGTGCTCGTCATCTTAACGGTTGAACAGATCATTTTTTAATTTTTTTTTCTCACCTGTATCCTCTTAATTGTTGCTTTCTCTCGAAACATTTTCGAAATTTTCAAAGATTGTCCCGGGATGAAGAAGGATATGTTTAAACGTGATGAAAATCGCTATGTTCGGAAAAAGAAATAGAGTGTCGGTCATTGTCGAAAGTGAAATGTATGAATACAGTAACTTTCCATGAGGTTTATGCGAGGAAATATGAAAGGAACTGCAGAATTGCCATACATTCGATATAATATTCTTCATCCTAATGAAGAAGGACACAGTAAGTCCTCATGAGGCTTATACGAGGTAAATGAACGAGACTTCACATATTGGAATGAACGCCAATCCAATATGCAATTAGGATTTTCCTGACGTGAGAAAACATAATAGCAATAATTGTGAGTATAAGTTAGGAAATCTATATTTTTTTCAATGGAATTCGTCAAATCTATAGCATCAGGTGAGATATTATAAATTCCTTATAAATCACCCTGTGAAAAAAATGATGCAGAAATGAGCATTCAAGAGTTATTCTATCTCCATTCAACTTCACACTGAGTGGCAACGAGGAAAGTTGTAGGTGCTAGATCAGTATAAGATGCAATGATAACAAGTATGCACGAATATATGGCAATTCTGCAGTCTCTTTCATATTTCCTTCTATAAACCTCATGAAAAGTTACTATATTCATTCATTTCACAATTTTCGACGATGACATAGCGATTTTCATCGCGTTCAAACATAATCTTCTTCATCCCAGGACAATCTGGACATATTTTCCATCGCACCTTGTATATCCATCGTTGAGAATAAATATGAATTTCATACTTCTGGAACAAAAATCGTAATTTTTTCAATTCTATAATTAATCTCAACGAAAATGCATTATTTCGATTAAAAATGCGTACTTTCATTACCTATATGACCTTCGATCCAAGAAATCACGAAACCATTTCGAGGTCAGACACCAGACATGCTCATGACGAAGTAACACTCTATTATTCCACTAGTAACACAGAGAAAATTATGTTTCATCTACTGAAGATTACGTTATTCTCCATTCCATCATTCAGTATTTCTTGTATCACTTTGTATAGACTTTTTCAGAATTTTCTCTGTTCGAACACGATCACATATCCGACGAATATACCTACAACGTTGATTTTTCGGAAAAGAATTCCAACTCTCAATTTCATTCAATTAATCGTCGAAAAAGTGCTTCATTCTGAATGAATATTCATAACACGATTATCAAAGCTCTGAATTTGAAAATTCCGAAAATATTTCGAGAGAAAGCATCAATCAAGAGGATACAGGTGAGAAAAAAAATTTGAAAAATTATCTGTTCAAACGGTAAGGTGACGACCACGATGTAATTTTACACTCATTCAATTATCACCCTGTAGCAATGTTATCTGAAATCACAGATGTTTCATATTGCCACAACAAATTGTCAAGATATTAGGCTAATCATCGGTGAAAACCGATTTCAAATTGGTGAGGACATTCGTGAGTTATTCTACTTTGAATTCAGGCTATACAGGGTGTTTCACAGGTAATGGGAAATATTTCAATGGTAGATAGGGGTCACCAAGGTGGTTCTGAAAATACCATATTTGATAGGTCTTAGAGTTTTCATAACGGAGATACAGGGCGATTTATCGATTTCGAATAATTATTCATTCGTCTATAAGTATTGAACTACCCAGTATATTTTTCTAAAATTTGGATTGGAGCTCAAACTTGGGACGTTGAATTCATTCACCTATCGGGCGAAGTGGAAATCCAGGTTCGGCTTCAGGAAAAATTTACATTTATTCGAAATATTAAAATAACACACTGTATGTAATAGTTGACAGAGTTCATCAAAGGAATCGTGAAGAGGAGGAAAAACTGAACTGGATTTGATGCTTTTTGTTATCTTGCCACCAATTCTCATCGTAACAATCATAAACAGGAGGCTAAAAGTATGTCAATTTCAAGAGTATTAAAATTATGAAACCACTTTCAATTATGATTATTTGATATATTCTTGTAAAATGATCGTTCGAGAGAACTAACTCAGTCTCACAGTCTTTATAACAGAGATACAGGGTGAATAATCACTCGTCCATAAGTATTGAACTACCCATCGCAGTAATATTTTCTCAAATTTTGTATTGACCTTACTTGGGACGATGGATTCATTGACCTATCAGGCAGAATGGAAATACAGGTTCAGCTTCAGGAGAAGTCTCATATTCTTTATAACAGAGATGCAGGGTGAATTATCGAATTATAATTCCGCCTGATAGGTTAATGAATCCATCGTCCCAAGTAAGCTACATACCGCATATTTGAGAAAATGTTACTGGGTAGTTTTATACTTATGGACGAGTGAATAATTATTCAAAACCGATAATTCACCCTGTATCTCCGTTATAAAAACTGTGAGACTTAGTGAGTTCTTTCGAGCAATTTTTTGACTAAAATATATCGAATAATCATAATTGACACTGGTTTCATAATTTCAATACTCTTCAAATTGACATACTTTCAGCTTTCTGTTTATGATTGTTACGATGAGAATTGGTGGCGGGAAAACAAAAAGCATCAAATCCAGTTCACTTTTTTTTCCTCCTCACGTTTCCTGTGATGAACTCTGTCAATTATTACATACAGTGTGTTATATATTAATATTTCGAATAAATGTAAATTTTTCCTGAAGCCGAACCTGGATTTTCTCTTTGCCTAATAGGTGAATGAATTCAACGTCCCAAGTTTAAGCTCCATACCAAATTTTAGAAAAATATACTGGGTAGTTCAATACTTATAGACGATCGAATAATTATTCGAAATCGATAAATCGCCCTGTATCTCCGTTATGAAAACTCTGAGACCTATCAAATATGGTATTTTCAGAACCACCTTGGTGATCCCTATCTACCATTGAAATATTTCCCTTTACCTGTGAAACACCCTGTATTTTGGAGCACGATGTTATCAATGTTGACCAGTTTATTATTGGGTCGGTAACGAAGATAACGATGTAGCTCTTACCGAAAAACACGTACGCAATATATAGGCCAGAAAAGTGCTAATTTTTGTAATGCAGCAACCATCCTAATGCCCGATCAATAGCAAACTTCAGAAATATTACGAAAGTGTCAGAATTTCTGACGAGGACCTATAAAATATACGATTCGGAAGCGAGATAAAAAAAAATGAAAAAGTTCCTCCACATCAATAAATCCCCATCCCTAAGATCCTTTCACATCGTCCATCACAATTCGTCTCTCGAATGGGAAAACAAATTTGCAACACCGATATATCCTGTTCCCATAAATAATACATTGTTGTGGTTTCTGGAAGTTTGTTCTGTGTATACGTCTATACTATTGGAATGGTATAAAATGGTACAAAGAAAGGAGACTGGAGATAAGCCCAGATGAAAAGAAAGGAGGTAACCTGGTATTCATACGATCAGAATGTCTGTCATGATCGGCAACTTCCTGTCTACCATTCAGGCCATTGTGTGGCAACGGCAAACAAGATATTGCCAAGGAATATTCGGGATGCTGCCGTCAAGTTAGATTTGTAGGTCAGGTTTTGGGGGAGTGTATAATCTCTGGTATCGGTATTGTGTGCGGTGTCAAAGGCTAGACACATCATTCGCTTTATTGAAATGAGATAAAATTCTGATAAGAGCTCTGGCTCTACACAGTAGAAAAATATTTTTTCGACAAGCGTGCGTGATTCACCCTATACCCACACGCAATTTAGTTTAGGAAGTGTAATTTTCCAGCAGTGGTGCGGGAAAAGTTTTCCCACACTAGTGCGGGAAAAACATTTATATAATATTCTCGTGTCCACCTTAGTAGAACTTTCAACTCAAACCATGTTTATAATGATCCTTTTATACATAAATAATGATTGACGACATAATTCGATCGAAAAATTAACTGGGATGTTTTATTTTTGGACATAAATAATAGTACTTTCTGAAAACGGACCCTCTTATGACATAGGAACCTCATCTCTCCTGGAACCAATGAGCGTGACCCATGTGTGACACTTATCACTGTTGCCATATCATCCAAAGAAAATATCAGAGAGATCGAAATCGATATTGAAATATCTTTTGATATCCACTACCACTACTGCAGAAAAATCTATTCAAGTTGTCGATTGTAGGTTGAATCATTGGAATATAAACAATCTCTAGACAGCAACGTTGCTTTGCTGACATGTTTTACACAATTATGGAGCATGGAGCTGCATTTGCATCGAGTCTCGAATTCCGATTCCGAAGTTATATATGTCGTCTAAAATGAGAAGAGAAGACACGAAATGAAATTAACCTCCAAATATTGCTTTAATATAAACATGAACGTTGAATCAGGATTTTGTAAAAGGCCCATCAGATAATCTACCAAAAATTGATTTGGAACTGGTTAATGATTTTTATGTCTCTAACATACAGTTCCTCAGTGCTGAAGTGAGGAATAGAAAATCTGAAAGGTAAGTTCCACAATATTCATTCAATTTTCATTGCTTGTACCTATTAAAGTTGTATTGGAAAATTGTTCACCTGAAAGGATATTTAACATCAGAATACCCATCATATGGAGAATCCTCAGTAAATCAGTCACTGATTGATATGTTTACCTATGCAACAATATGATTAATTGGTATGAAACAATGTTTTTCCCTAGACTAGATACTGCTTGCATCTCCCCCTGAATGTTCTTCTAGGAGATGGATCATTTATTTTTCAAGCAATTTCCAAACTACTACTATAACATTGCGTTTACCCAGTGAGGGGCCAGATTTGTTCCCAAAATTCCCAGCTGAATGATGTTTTCATAATTGCAATTAGGCACAAAACAATTCTTAATCATACTGTTGTCGAAATATTTCAATTCAGTATTCGAAAGTTTCGCGATTTGCAAAAAGTTATTATAGGTTAGAAGTGATCTTCTCCTTGTTCTTATTATCTTTGTCCCAAAAATCAACTTGCCGATTCACCAATCTCAGTGCTTTGTCAGAATTCATGATCATTCATCACTGTCTGGAATAGTATTTGTTTCAGTATTAGGGTTTTGACGTCACATCATCGCTTTGTTTTCAGAGGTCCGAAAAATTGGGGATTTCATCAATTTTTTATAAAACGTAGGGAGCTCACAGCAAGAAACGGTTTGCGGTGGTGAGCTAGTTTGGGTGAGTTCTATCGAATTATGAAATCAAAAATGTTTGTGATATAAGCCCATTGCACTATTTATTGTGAAAATGAAGAAATATTGAAAAATAATAATTGATTTTTACATAAATCCTCCTATAGCTTTTAATTGATCTGATGTGGGAAACAATAATTATTGTTGTCATGTCAGTCAAAACATTAGTGTAATTCTTAGAGTGACAGACAGAGCGTTTCTGTCATCTTTTATTCAGTGGAATTGCGATGAAAAACTACCAGCTGAAGATGCGATACAGATGAGTTATTGCCAACGAGGTCTCAAGAATGGTATGAGAAGCACTTTACGGCATTTATCATATGGTGCAATAGTGAAAAAGTTGCATCGTATTATGTATTATGTTCGCATTTCCCATTTCCTTCGAATTGATTTGTAGGTTAACGGTTGGGTTGATCTAACTTTCGTAATTAAGAGATCTTGTCGAAGAGAAGAATTATGAGTTCGTAGAAAAGGTATAGTATGTAACGCGTTCATGAACTCTTCTAGACACTCGTTTTTGAAACACTCGCTCCGCTCTGCTGCGCTTGTGATTGAAATAATCGTTACTGAAATGACGTTTGAATCACTTGTTACATAATATACTATCACTCCTAATTTCTAGCTTAATAAACGATCCCAAATTTCATGTTTTCTTCTTTACTATTATCAGAATCATCCTCACCTACATTCATCATCACTTCTGAAATATCTGGTGAATGCAATAGTACATTGTGCAACAAGTGGGAGAAGTTCAACTTTTCTCACGTGTGCGAAAGTTTGTGGCACAAGCCTGAACGGCGAGTGATGCAAACACACGAGTGAGAAAAGTGCTTTTCCCCACATGTTTCACACTATACTTTTTCTACAACTGCACTTATTCAAAGAATCCGAGTAATGTAAGTTATTGGTATTCATTTTATAATGTGGCACTATGCCCCATTGAATATTGTGACCAAAGAGTAGACGCCTTTCCTAGTCCCTCAAAGTATTTCATAAAAGTACACTTTCCGAGAAAGATTTAATTTCTGTAATTCTTTAGATTTTAGATTAGAAAAATTTTTCGTATCTGCCAATTCATACGTTTTCCTTGAATTTTCCGGGAACAAACTTTCGCAGCTTCTTCCATCATTCTATTCTGGTATAAACATCATTATATTCATCATGAATTGTTGGAATAATATCTGATGTAGAAATGCGATTTCTATCAGAAGCACCAATGAGAACTACATTAAAGAATTTAAGAAAACTTCTTCTGACAGTTGTGACAACTGTTCAAAGCTGAAATTTCTACAGTATGAGCAATACATGGTTTTGAGACTAAGTCAGCTATGGGAAATGCGCTTCTTTTCATAGCAGTAGAGAAAAAAAAAATTTCTCTCACAAACTTCCAATCAGGTATTTGTTTACTATGGCGAAAACTATTGCACCATTTTTATTATATTACTAAGATCCGAGAATTGGGTACAGGGTATCTTCATTCATGTTCAAAATACTAGATTCAGAAACAGATTGGTGGTGAAAGTATCTAGATTGCACATGCGTATATGTGATGCTTGAACCAGCTGTAACTAGTCTGATGTAGCACGCTAAAGTCCATCTACCGGAGCTTTGTATCCGTGAAAAGAAGTATCCATCCTATAAATAATCCCCGTCTTTCACACTAGTCATTTCCCAAGTGTAAAAAGAATAAGGCTCCGTATGATCCTCTATAAATCGTCCCGTGCCCGGACTTCTGCCCTATGGCAAACGTCCGGTCTGAAAGGGCACTATATTAATCAAGCAACGACCCGAGTGCTCATCCGCAAGGAAGTGTTCGACCAAAGAGATGAGAACCAGCGATAGAAGGCCCTTAGGGCGGGTTTTCATGCATAATGCGAACAGTTATTCAATTTGAGATGTGGGGCAGCAATAAAATAAGGAATGGACTCCAGAATAACAGTCGTTTATTGTTAGACGCTGGACCATTACTGAAACTTGTGCGTTGAGTGTCCCTTTATGGACTGATTGTTTCAATGGATGAAGGGGATCAAAATAATTGTTTGATAATCAGAATACAGCAAGAAACATTGTTTAGTGGAAATATAGTAATATATATTATAAGATTCTAAATGAAGGCATCGTAGATAGACACAATTTCAACACTCAAACACATTTTCATTCTCTCAGGACGGTTGTACAGAGATGACCAGTTATAAAAATACATCATCGACAAGTGAGTCGTTCTGATGCTACGATGCTTATGACTAAAACTGCTTCAATCTTCGATCACACGATGATTACGAATACCGATGAGTCGTCGATGCCGCTTTTGATGAGGCATTCCTTAGGCGTTCTTCTCAATTACGGGGTCATTTGAACATCTTCGCTAACAATATATACATATAGAGGTAATAGCATCAATAATGATCTTGAAACTTGTGAGGTCACTCTCTACAAGCTGTCTAATCAAAAGTGACGCAAATGTTCAGTGATTCGAATAACACATTACAAACTTGTATCAATATCAATCAAAAAATTGGAAAATAAATTTCGATCCATATCGAAATTCTTTTAATTGAAATAGTACTTGAGACTGCAGTTCTATTCTCACCGATGTTTATCATCGAAAATTGCGAGAGCCTGATGGCATTCACAAGATTAAAATCTATGGATTTTCTGAATATTCCGCTTTTTTTCATTGGTACACTCTGTAAATTCAGTAATCATTATATTCATAGTCGATAGTCCAAGAGCTGCTGCAAATTTGGACCGTCATATAATGATGACGAAATGCCCAAAGGCATTCAAACACATTTTATTTTTTCTACAAACGTCAGTAGAAGTATAATTTTTGACGCATGCTGTCGGTGTCTTAAATGTCAGTTTATGACACTGGTGTTGAAAGTAAATTACTTTCAGTTTCAGCACTAATGCTAAAAGTGATTTATTCATATGAGAAAATATATGGCCAGTCTCATTGGTAGATGTGACAGAATTTATTTTCGTGAAGCTTTACCAGGACAGAGAGCAATATTATCTGCTGAAGTTTTCGAAAAAAATTTGATCTGCAATGTTCTGTTTCCTTTGTAGCGAGTCTTCTATATAACCCTCTGCTACTGTACTGGACTTCCATCCACCATGTCTTTCAATTGTAGTAAGACTAGCACCAGAGTCCGCCAACAAACTAGCTGAGGAACGTCGGAAACAATGTCCAGTATCTAGATGGGAAACAGGCAAATTGAGAAATTCGGCTATTTTGGCAGGCATCTTACCAAATGTGTTGATTCCAACTGGAGTCCTGGCACATTTATTTTTAATGCATTTTATAAAAACTCTAGAATGATTAATTTCCACTGGACGAAGGTGCGTTGCACATTAGTTTTTGTGTCTGGTATATGCACAACTAGTGAAGTTCCGGAATCCTCGATATTATTTGATGTCAAATCACACAGTTCTTCTCGACGACCAGGCTCCAAAAACACCAAAAGTACTTGCAGCAACTTTCTGCATTAGATATATTTCATCTGGGGCTTCTGCGATAAATTTGTCGATTTGTACTCTTGTCAATACTTTTGACTTTTTTGGTCGATATCCTTCACCCTTTCGCTTCAAAAAAGCCACAAGCTTGTGATATCTGCTTATGTCATGATCATTAATTTATGTTCATCATCGACTTTAACATAGAGTAATTCGACCAAAGCGTTGACGATTTCCATATTTTGGACTTTTCTTCAAAGTATGCAAGAGGCACTTCTTCACTGGCCTCCTTTCCACTGACATTTTTCTGATCACACCATTTCAAGAAACGTTCGTATGAAAACTCCTACTGTCGCTTTGACTTACTAGGCAATAATTCAAAAACAGCTTTATTGGCAGCTTCTTCAATTTGCGGCGGAAGAAATTCATTCTCTTGGGCACTTTTCATCGAGGAACGAAGAAACGAGAAAGAATAATAATTCGTGATTTATTGAAGTTAGTTGTCAAGAAAGATAAATCAACAAATTCAGTTTTTGTTCACCTTGGTAACTTGTTTCATGAATAGATTAGATTGACAAAACTGATAATCTCGAGGCTGTTATTTAATCAATCAATAAGTAATGTAAAATAGTTATGCGTTAATTTGGACTTTCAATGGTGTTTGTAGAAAAAATATTGTGTGATATATGTGCTAAAAGTGTTTTCTCTTTTGTTCGAAGGGATTTAACACTCCGCCTTCGGCGTCGTGTCCCAAACTTCCCTTCTCACTAAATGAAATGTCACTTTTAGCACTTATATCATAAATAACCATTATCGAACGGCACCTGTGCCAATAACTATCTTGAGCAAAATGATTGAAATATCGCACTTTCTTGTACGGTCTCTCCTACTGTAAGGTCAGTAGATTATTTGTAAAATTCGACCATTGATGAATCATTACTGATATGCTGATATCTATATTTCGATGCTATTAATGGCTTGTGTTTATGTAAACAATTCATATTTTATAACACGCGAGATAACTTGTCTGTTCAGTGAATAATAATGCATCTCTTGATATGAAAACAACTTTTGAATAATTGAATCATATAAACTGGGGTTATCTGAAAAATTCAAATATTTCAATTCCATTGGTCTCGATGTACCTGGTTGCACGTTAAAAATTACCGCATATGTCAAAAAAATCATCTCAATGAAATGCATCTGATACGATATTCGTCCATTGTGATTTCATTGATATTTGAGAATCAGAAGATTTGAATCATCTTTCGACCAGTACCAATGTCATAGTGATGTTTGAAAACTAGAAAATACTCATTGATTTCCCAATGTCGTGTAAATTGTGTAATATTGATTCACATAGATCCATACATAATATTTTGTGCCATCATCACTTCATTTCGAAGTGCAACATACAATATTGGATGATAGAAGCAGCATTGAATAACTGATTTTCTCTACTACTACATCACAGATTGACACACAATAAATCACAGATTGACAAATAATCACACATAAACAATCTGTGATTCATCTCAAAAAGTGAACACGTTGCTATAGCAAAACTGGTTCATAAGCATAAACAAGCCAGTTCGATAGAAATCCATGTATCAGGTGTTTGCTCAGCTATTATTGCCAGCTAGCTTATCATATTGGCTGGGTCCTTATTCCATAATGGGTCGATATAGATATATTCTCAATGTAAAAATGATACTGCCCCAGTAAATGTTGAAGTTGTCGAACCGAGATGAATAATGTTGAGTTCCACAGTTCATAAATTATGTCTTGCCAATATTGGCATGAAAAATTCTACCAAAATTTCCAACAGGAGAGATTATAGCAACATAATGATTCTCAATTTCCAATAATCCACCAATATCTCCAACTAATATTGCACCAACATCATCAAATGTTCACTTTTCATTTCTCGCCAAGAAAGATTCAACATTTTGAGACCAATATAATATTCAACCGATATAGGTGAGAACATTGTTCACCCATGTTCTTGAGACGACATTGTATGATGCTGATTTTCAATACTCCACCCACATTTTGAAACAAATATTGTACCGATATCGCCTGCTCGCTTACGTCTCACATATATGGAAGCAATCAATTGAAAAATATGGTGAAATCTTAGCCGTGACACTTGATATCTCCAAGACATTCGATCGAGTCTGGCACCACGCACTCCTCGCCAAGCTTCCATCTTATGGCTTGTATCGCCAGCTATGTTCTCTGCTAGCTAGTTATCTCTCAAACATGTAGTGGTCGACGGAGTTTCATCTGACTCTCTTATAAATGCTGGTGTTTCGCAAGGATCAATTTTAGCATCAACACTATTTCTACTCCATATCAACGATTTGTTGGGAGCAACTTCATGCCCAGTACAAAGCTTCGCGGATGATAGTACCCTCCACACCGCCTTCTCTTCCAGAGCTCCAATACCAGCCAGGCAAATCAGAAACGAACGAGGGAGAAATGTTGACAACATAAATATGGACTTGGCAACAATTCTCTAATGGGGATCCAATTACTTGGTAGACTTCAATGCAAACAAAAAACGAGCATGCCTTTTCTCTAGAGAAGCCGATCTCACTGTTCCCAACATAAGCTTGTCAGGAGTAACTATTGCTTTGAAAACATCTATTTCGATGCTTGGTATCACTATCAGCAATAACCTTTATTAGGAAAATCACGTGAGATCAATTGCTAAAAGTGCATCTCAAAAATTTGGTTTTCTGTTTCGGGCCAGGAGCTTTTTCACTTACAGTCAGCTGCTTATGATCTATGAGGCACAGATCAAACCTGCCCTGGGATACTGTTCCCATATTTGGAGTGCAGCACCCAAACATACCCTGAAACTGTCCAAAAAAGGACAATTCGTCTCGTGGGTGATGTCTCGATCACAAACTCACTCACTTCTCTGGAACACCGTAGGAAAGTTGGCGATCTGGCTCTATTCCATTGATATTTTCATGGACGATGCTCTTCAGGAATATCAACAATTGTTCCTACCTTGGCAGTCCCCGCGAGATTAACCCGTCGAGTTGAGGCTTCGCACCCCTTCGTGGTCACTTCGGAGACCTGCAGAACATCTCTTTCCAAAGACTCGTTCATCCAACGAACAGCGAGGCTCTGGGACACATTGCCAAGAGAGGTGTTCCCCGAGGCACATAACCTGCAGAAATTCAAGAAGAACATCAATTCCTACCTCATTTTTCTTGGTTATCACGATGTTCTCTGAACATTACAGGATATCCGTTTTCGTGGGAACCAGAACATAAAAAAAATCGCCATTTTCGTAATATTATACCGATATTGTCCTAAACATGTGTGCTTATTGGGATGTACATAGATTTAACTTACAAGTGGTCAAATACTGATATATGGACCACTATTTCGAATTTGGATTCCTGATTCGCATTCATCTTTTCCTCTACTCTACCCTCTCGAATCAGCTTCCTGAATTTGGGTCATATATCCCCATCGAGAATCTCCAGACATTCCCTCGTTGGCCGTCGTACGGCTAGCCAGATGTCGTACCGGATACCGCGGCGAAGATATTCCGGCCGGAGGAATGCCGGGAAAGAGCCGGACTGCGGATGCCAGAGGAAACGTCGGATGCCGACCGAGTTTCCTCCGCCACTCACTCCATCGGTCATTCTATAGGGGTGAATTGTCTTCGGATAGCAGGTTTGAGTAGATTCGAACACGTTTTCCAACAGAAGTGAAACACAGGTCATTTTTTTGGCTTGCCAACTCGAGAACTAAGCATCTTCTTATACAGGGTGGGCCAAATTGGGTTCTTTTGATGGGGAAGTCTCATTCCCGTACTAGATAAAAAAAATGATGATGTCGGTGCCTAATCCACATGAAAAACCCAGTGGTGGAAACCACATATCGATATCTATCTTTATTTCAGAGTAACAAGGTGTTTTTCGGAAATGTCGATTCTTGAAAAGTGACTAAAACTCTTTTCTCGGCAAAAATTCTCCGTTTTCATGAAAACATTAACGGAGAATTGTGCCGCACAATAAAACTTTTCCTTCTAGAAGAACTAGTCATATTATTGAACTATACAGGGTGATTCAACTTTAACGCCCTGTATCTTTTTCACAGCATTATTTCATCCAAGTAAATTTGGTCCTATCGTCATATTTTGGTCCAAACTATCTACCCTTAGCCTATGTCCCAATAGTTATGACTCACCCTGTATATTCGTCGATTCATGTGAGCGTAGACGTTTTCGCTCCTAGAACAAAAGAAGGGTACGGAAGATCATTCGAGAACGTTCGAGAAGCAAAGCCTGCCAAGGTATCTGATATATAAGTCAGTCTCTGTCTAGCAGCGAATGTCATTCAAATTAGTATTCCTTTAATTGAAATGAATCAGTTCGTAAATAAATAGTGTCGTGTTCGCTTCTGCATCCGAATGACGTAACAATATGTAAAATTTTTCTTGTATGTTCAAAAATGAAGAAGATCAAGTAAACAATGGTATATTTTCCTCTTATATTGTGGCAATAAGATCATGGTAAAATGAATATTGGTATAGTACATAGCCCACTATAAGAGGATGGAATAATGGCACTTAGAACCCTCTGAGAATATCAAAGTTGTTCTAATTTTCTCTCTTAAATCAGAGCACCTCTATGAAAAATAATTTCAACCGGAGTTGCTCTACAGTAGGAGTTCTGCCTTCAGGTGACATTTGCTTGTCCTACAGAATGGCTCAGGATCAGAGAATACAGACTCGCAACTTTTTTGCAAGGCGTTCAGCTGCCTCATTCTATTTGATTTCCTCATGCCCTGGAACCCACATATATATAAGTGTGACTTTGTTGTCCATTCCCAGTTGCCCTAGTGTTTCAAAGCAGTCCCAAGTAATCTTCGAGGTAAAAACAAATGATTTCAAGACTTTCATTGTGGCTATGCTACCTCAGCAGATCATAAAAGAAAGAAAAGGAGAAGGAGGATCACTATTGGAAAAATATGATTGTGAGAACCTAAACATTCTAGATCAATCAATCCCCACAGAGAATAATTTAAAATAAGAAAATCAAAAAATTCAAGACTCCATCTAGATTTCCTCACAGAAGTTAGGTAGAAATAAGAGGAAAAGAATACACACCTCACATACCATGCATACTTAAGAAATTACGGAAACAGATTTGATAACGAGAAAATCGAGAAATCAAAATCAATCAATCACCTTGATTTTGTATCTAGCTTCGTTTTTGAGAAAATAAAATACACTCCATCTACATATCCACCCCTGGAAGCAGGTGACCAGAAGTAGGTTAACACTTCGAATTTTCTAAAAGAATATCGTTCTGGAATGCTTATACGAACCAGAATTATTATTCCATGCACCCAAAAAGTTTTTTTTTATTATTTAAATAGCGAGAAACGAAAATAAAAAGATGAAAGACATCACTGACACTATTCATAGGGAGATGACCCGTTATCCAGAGCATTAATCTATGTCCAGAGTAAGATGCTCATCGAAAGCCTCGTTTGGAAATTGTTCGTTTTTTCATTATAATATATGTGACATTACCACAAATTCCACTGGAAAATCGCTGAATTTTCCACTCGAAGTTCCGGTAATTAAGTGGATTGAGCAAAACAGTTTCAATGGACAGGAAGTGAATTATGGGTCCCGACAGTTCACCCCTGTCAATCTATCAAGTTGTACTAGTTAATAGAGAGCATAATATATAATCAGATGATTAATTATCATCCTATTATACCAACCAACGTCTGGTTCTGACATGCATCTTTCGAGTCTGTGAACATCATGCTAATTTTTACTTGTCAAATTTGTTATGTATACAGCTGATATTACTTTGAAGGTAGGTACAGGGAGTACAGGGTATTTCCGAAAATAATGTTGAAAATTCCACACAAGTGATTTTTATACAAAATCGAAAATGTTTCTATTAAACGTCATAGACAGAATAATATTCTGACGTCCTAAAATAGTGATTTTGTACCACTTCAATTGGGTAGATATTAACAATTAATAGACTAAGAATCCCTTGATGCCCTAACTGCATCTATTATACAGGGTGGTCCGTTTTTAATACGGAAAATTCAACAGCGTGTAGTACTCGTTGAAATAATAAATAAACTTCCTATGAACATATACTTTCAAACGCTTCGTTTTCGAGATATAGGGTGTTCAAGTTTCTTTCTTTTCTAGAACTGATTTGTTGGTTAACATCAAAAAATCTGAGAATTTGATTGTTATCATTTCTTCTCAGTGGGCCATTATTTCGGTATTGTTCATTATTGCCACGTAACCCAAACTGATGAAAACGTGAGTGTGTATTGATAAAGACTCGTGCATTAGGTACCCTTCTCCTAGGAAAGCGATTTCTGTATTCCCGAACTGCTGCTTCTGCGTTTCTATTACAAAATCCGTAAACGAAATGAATATCTGCATACTCTTCAGTACTGAATCCCATAGGCATATTGACAAACGGCAAAATTGGAATAAAATTATTACACTTTCTGATAAAAACACGGAATAATTCCAGTTGGTTATTTCTTTGACAGAACTCTCAGAGTGACAGCATATATAAACAGTGAACAGTGAGCAACTGAGTATAGCCTACTTCTTTAATTGATATCAAGTAGTATTCAACAAAAAAATGTTATAAAATCTTACAAGCGAGCTTTTTTCATTAAAACTCGAAAAATCAATGAAAAATAATTACCAGGAAAATTTGGGTCATTATTACCTTCTCCACCCCAGATTTTTCGACTCGGAATAATTTTCAAAATATCCATGAGCTCAAATAAATTTCCGGAAATACTATGACCGACCTCCAGTGGTATTACAAGTGAAAATTTCAAAGCGTTACACCAATATTTCGTATACTTATATGTATACAGAGTTAAAAGAAGTATCATGTACATATTGAATGAGATTTGACTCATTTTAGGACTAAAATGTTTCTTTCTGATTTCACAACGTTGATGAAAAATAATAATAATTGGCATATATTAGTGGCGAATATCAAAGACACGGCACTTTTATCCGAACGTCGAAGTCATTGCGAAAATAAATAATAAGCTCTGAAATGTTCCCGTTGATACCCTGTATCTCTCTCAGCAATATCTCATCTTGAAGTCAAAAATCTACTATATCACTAAAGTAGCAGCCCGCATAATAGGTTTATAAATTTCTTTCTCGTACATTTTTGTAACATTTTTCATATCAGAATTCACTTCAAACTGAAACTCTTGGTATATCGATTCATCTCAAACGGACCTCTAGTTTCCATCCAATTCGTTACGTGCTTTATCTGTACGAATTTTCAGCTTCCGGCTATTAGGTTCCGAAGTGAACGTCGTAAATTACTGATATTATGGATCCAAGAGGAGTTTCAACTCCAGAACAAAAAATTATCGAAAGGGTCTGCGAAATTAGTTAATTCATTGCGGGAATTCGCAGGAAGATGAAACCTTCACGTTCTAATCAGAAAATTGCGTTCATTCGTTCACCGAGCAAAATGTAGATAATTTCGCGGTGTTTCCCAACTTCAAACGATTTTTGAAGCACGCAACTACTCGGTGTCCCTAGTATTTCACCTGTTAACCAACCCGCTCCAAACTTTTACCACACCGTCGAGAAATTAGAGCAACACATGCAGAACAGCAGTTTGAAATGTCCTAAGTTTGGAGCGACCTCAATAAGTTTCATCGTCATTTACAACGTCCTATGTGTGTCTGCTTCCGCAGACCGCTTAGTTCGTTGCATCAACTCTAAATTTCACCCCATCATCAGCATCTATTCATATTGAGTATAGGTATGGTCACACCAGGCTCGATATCACCTGATATTTGAATCATTGAACAAACAATATTTGATGAAGAACTTGGCTCTCCTATTCTATGATGATACTCTATCATATTGAATTCAGGCGGTATCTGCCAATAGGCTAGATTCATTTGTATTGGGATGTACTGTATTCTTCAACTTCATATATCGGAATCTCCATGCCAGCTCATTGAAATTATTTCTATTTCATCAACTTCGGCCATCAGTTATTTATCCATCAAACTTCAAACTTATATTTCAATCAACGAAGGTGATGCATAACTTACAGTGGTGGTGATATAAATCAGAAGGGGTGGAAGAACTTACAGTCACAACCGTACCACATGAACAATTGAACAAATGAGCAGGTCTACAGTTCGTTTATGACTTGGTTCCTTAATGTAATGTTTTCCATGTCTGTTTCTTGGGATGTTTTCCCAGTAGCTCTTATGTTTTGCCTGAATCCAGTCTTCAACTGACACTCGTGCTGTACGTTTTCGTACTCCAAGAGTCTATCCTGGATCTGGCTCGTTGTCCGACCCTCTTCTTGCAAGTTCGTCAGCCTTCTCATTGCCAGTGATCCCCTGATGACCTGGCACCCAGATTAGCTTGACGCAGTTCCGGTTTGCCAGAGTGCTCAGTTTCCTCTTGTAATCTCATACCAGTCGAGATGTCACTTCCTGGCTTTCTATTGCCTCGGAGACGGTATTATAGACTCATGTTCCGTAACTATAGTACATCAAAAGCCATCAACTGTGTAGATATATGTGATTTATATCCGGGAAAAAAGTACCCACTTTTTCCCACGGGAAAAAAGTAATTCATGAGAAGTGACATTTTATAACCTGCCAACAGAGATGGTATGCCAAACTTTTTTCCTGTCACAGAAAAAATCATATTGCTACACTGTATATTGGTGAAGTGAATGTGAGCATACCCTTATCCTCCATCTCTTCATGTCCGGTTTTGCTGTTCATTACTCCAGCAGACTCAGCCAACTCCCAGAAAGTGTCATTAGGAGTTCTCGAATGTAGTTTTGATGATTTTATGCAATTCCATTGCGGCTGTGCTCCGAATAATCCTCACATTTCGGCATAATTTAAAGCAGCGCACTCGCTGATGGCTCGGGTAATGTACAAGGACGGGATATAACCTAACAAACATTCAAGGGAACTTGTGATGACAACGGGTTATCATGAGTTTAAGTGGATTCGAGTAACTTGAACCGCATCAATTCGAATTCGAGGTATATAGCTATAGTATTATAGAATGATACAACAAATGAAGTTTCTAATGGGGTTTCAGTTACCTGATGCAACTTGGAAGGGAACTCTTTGTATAAGAAGTTTACTAATCTTTTATTAGTTCCACCTGTATGTATGTAACCGACTCCTTTGGGCCGATCGATTTGATTTCTAGTGGCAATGCATCATGAAATTTGTGTTGGACAAAAATACAGAATGGAGCTCTGAAAATGGAGGACGAGGTTTTGTAATTATGATCCGTTTTTATTCAAAATTGGTACCTGAGGGTCTTGGGGGTCGGAGATTCTGATCCTCTCGCCAAAATTGATGAATTCAAGATGGGGGGTTCAATATGGCGGACGATTTTCGTAATTATAATCTGTATCAGGAGGTTTCCTGTGCCGGATAATATGATTCTTTCGTCTGAATTCGAAAATTCAAGATGGCGGATTCAATATCGGGGACGCGTTTTGCAATAATTATGATCAGCATCTATTCAAAATTTGTATTTGAGGGTTTTCGGGGTTGGAGATCATAATGCTTTCGTCAAAATTGGAAAATTTAAGATGGTGACTGTACCCACCATCTTAAATGATGAACGAGTTTTGTAACTATATGATTCGATTCAGAATTCGGTATCTGGGGTTTCTGGCGGTTACAATATGGTACACGGGTATTGTAATCATGATCCGATTCTATTGAAAAATAGGATCTGGTGGTTCTTGAGGTCGTACATAATGATTCTCTCGTCAAAATTGGGTACATACAAAACATATGAGTGGGGCAAGTTTGGAACGAGAGTGAATCTTTGCCAGGTGACATATGGATTGAATCTCAAAGCAAGGATTGCCCCGAGTTCCTGAACGATCGTACCAAGACAGATGTATGCCTTAGTGTCCCTTCAACCTGCTGGAATCTAAAATGAATACTGTTATTTCCGTTGTCCATTTTGCCAGAGGAGTACTGTACGAGGACGATGATGATAGAAACATACACGGAAAAGTAGATAACTTTGCTGAGATAACGGTACCAGTCATGATAGGTCACCAGTTTCAAATGCATTCTCGAATGCAATCTGAAACTCCCGAAGATCTGGATGTAGCCAAGCAGCAATGTCGAATGATATAAACTTAATAAATTATGAAGGATAATCAAAGACATGGTTACAGCTTGGTATACATTGAAAATGAAGAAAGTATGGGGTAGATACTTTGAGGATAGGTGGATGTAGCTGCAACCAAATCTATTAGGAACATCCACTGGTAAAGTCTTCACGAAGTCACTTGAGGCAAATTCAGTAAAACACACGCAGTCCAATATGTCTCCATCAATATCATCATTACATTCTGAAAGATCTTGCTACCAATTTTCTCCCATCAATTCCTTGTTCATCCTAACAAATAGGCATTCTTGAGCTACAATCATTTCGAGTTGATATCAATAAATATATAAGAGACAGACTCGCCAAGAAAAGTTTAGCGTCCCGTCAGCGGGAAAAGATCACATAAATGTCAGTTACGAAACCGGAACATCAAAATTGGTACTTGATACTAGGAGTTCGCAAACAATACCTGGGCGCATAAGGAGCAGATAGGTATATAGTGAAAGGAGTCATTAGAGTAAGTGTAATTAGATCTATGGAGTATGCAAGTCGAACTCGCCTTGTATATGTCCGATACATGTATCAATTTATTAGATCGTTTGATCATATTGAAACGTCGTTTAGATGATTTCGGGTACGATTTAGTAGTTACTACTTCACCTCACTTTGAGAAACCATGGCCTCCTACCAGAGATTAAAAAATGTCGTGGTGGTAACTCACATTTTTTCATTGCATGTTATGTGTTTCGACTGACAAAGGCTGAGCCCCAATTTTTCACGAGCTGAAAAATGGCTCCCAGGGCGAGAAAGATTTTATTGCTAACCGGATGACACTTCCTTCGGGTATAATAAGCCCAAGCCGTAACTGGATTTAAAAAATTCCCGTATCACGTATATAACGAACAATTTCATTTTGAGGGATCCAGCCTACGTAGGTGAGAAGCGGGATTATATTATTCGACGTTCTTTACTTTTTTCATGTAGAATGAAATGCGGAGTTTGATTGGAGCAGGAGAAATGGGAGAGGAAAGTATTTGATTATCCTGTCTTATGTTCGAAATTAATTGTTTTTTCTTTATATCTGAGCATCCTTTGCAATTTGACAGTGTCTTTGATGTTTATGAATTTTCAAGCTTCCGCGACGGTTCATCACCATCATAATATGAGATTTTGATGATGATTTTGGGAACATTTGGATCCAGTGGCGTAACTACTATACCGCCAAAGCCCGCGGTTGCGGGGGGCCCGTTCCTCGGAGGGGGCCCTGGGGCCCTGGGTCCACCAACCAGAGCAAGGACTCAGCCAAATTGGTTGATACATGAATATTCTTCAATTATAAATATGCCACAGAAATAATTTTTCCATTTCTGCTAATAGTGCAGGCATGTTTTTTTCAGTGTAGGTCCAGGGTGATGTGTGGAATCAACGATACAAGCCAATTATTTTAAATGGAGAGCTTGATTAACACTAATTAACTAGTGGTGCTTCAAAAAGAAGAAATAAACAAAACTTAAAAGATGATAAGTGTAAAATTTCCAAGATTACCATTCTTTACGAATACTACTATACTGTTTTGGATAATACACTTGAATATTATGATGAATGTCCATCAAGTAGTAGCAGTATGATGATTGAAACAGGAATGGATGTGGACTCTGCAATTATTGTGGAAGAAAAACTATTATTCCACATTTTTTGGGATTTTCTCTCCTTGTTTCTATGAAATAAAAATATGAATATTATTTCAATATACGTGTAGTAAGTTCAAATCAGATGATTCGCTCCAAAATACCACTGCGTTTTAAGAATTTTCCTATCAGAGAGCCAAAAAGGAAAATTCACTAGCTTCTCAGTGAAATATCAAATTTTCATTCAGCAAATGACGAGACTTTTGTTACTACTGCAATCGAAACTGTAGGTACAGGTGGTGTGAATATATAAAGTATCATATTCGAAATAAACGCGGAGCCCATAGCTGACTAAAATGCCAGAACTCCTGGAGATGGAACTGAGTCAGATGATTCATTACTGGATGTATTAATCAAAGAATCATTTCCTTGTGATGAAGGCAATTTCAGTGGCCGAGAATTGAGCAACACGATAAAAATGTTTATTGTTCGTAATGGCCCGTCTCAACCAGATAGGTATAAATTTTCCAGAAGAGGATTTTCTCTAATTTTTAATATTCACAGAAAAGTCATGCTGGGCAAATTATTCCAAGAAAATGGTTCTATTATTCACCCAAAGAAAATAAAGCGTATTGTGAAGCTTGTTGGTTATTCAATATAACTAATAGTTCATGGAAAGAAGGGACTTCTGACTGGAAAGGTTTTTCTCGAGGGGCCCTAAATGATTTTGGCGGGGGGGCCTAAAATATGAAGTTAAGCCACTGTTTGGATCATCAAGTTCCTTCCGTCTAGCGACTTGATGGAAAAACCTTGATGTTTTGTGGATTCTTCATGGAAATTGGCAGTTGGTGAAATAACAGAAAATCAAAACGATAATATTTGACCTCGGATATTTCAAAAACGCAAAAGCAAACGGCGACAACTTTTACATTATTGGAATAAGGAACAGATGGTCACCATCTTCACTTATTTATGAAATATACAGGGTGTTTAATTGTAGATAATAAATGTCTCAATTTCGATTCACGATTGAGTTGAGGATTGGCTCCACCAGATTTAGGGAAATGCCAATTGATAAGTTGAAATGGGACGTCAGTGGTAGATATTGAGTTATTTTACTCAGTCTGAATCTGAATGAAATTCACTTGAGTTTTTCTGAAAAACTTGCTGTTTATTTCTGATTATGCAGAATATTTGATGAGTTCTCGAATGCTTTTTATTTTCGAGTTGATACACATGTATGAATGAAAATGTTAGTATTATTTCATTAGACCTGTAGTTAGGACAAATCAAATTGTTTGCCCCAAAATATCACTGCACTCGAAATTTTCTTATTGGAATCCTAAGTGAAAAGTTGAATTCATTATCAGTGGCATATTGTTCGAGAAATGTTTAAAGAGGAAGAATGTATACTGAAGAAATATGGAATTTCAATTTTCTTTGGATGTTTCAGAAATGAATCTGCTTTCGTTTTCAACATTGAAATGGAAAATGTTTATAATCTTGATGAGGACATCTCCGTTTTCGTCTTGTGACAGAAGATAGAGTACTGTGAGTTACAGGGTGATATTTAATTGATCTTGAATTCTCTATTTCCATACTCAGATTTCATCAGTGAATCACTGAGGAAAATTGTGCTATCAGAGTTTTTGCTGAGATATTTCTGGCTACCATTACAAATCATATTACCGTTATACATTTTCGAATAGAAGAAGCACCTTCAAATCCTATGATAGCAATAACGACTTTACTGAAAGAGAATTTCCTGCCACAGGAAGGTATACTGCTGTAGCTATCAGGCACCCACTCTGGGACAGCATGATTTTTTTCATAGTTGTCTAGCTGAACTACTACTAGTGAGTTATATTCTTGTGGCTGCGAGGTTCATCGCATAGAACTGCACTCACTTCCAATAATACAAATGTCAGTCTGCCACGAAAATAATATTGGACGAACCAACTTGGGGTTATTTAGCGCCTACTCATCGTTATTCGATATTTCGCTGATTTGTCCCCCTCTATGTAAACATTTCTCAGACATCTTGCTTGATCAAACATTCACAGTTGGGCTCTTGATGCAAACCCATGTACAGGACGACAATCTCGACGACAAGACAGTTACGAATCCAATTCATTATTCAGAATCTGAATCTGAATTCAAATATAAAATGGAAACATTTTCAAACAAATAAAAAAATATTCTGTGTCCCTTTCAGTGCTTTCGTAGATCTGAGTGCTTCAGTTATTATACCAGGATTGATGTGGAATGATGAAGGTGAGTTTTTTCGAGGTATTTCGTCTGAAATTCAAATATTTTACATTCAATAACATTCTCCTCTCTTTGGTATCATGAAGCTTTAAATTGGTCAAATATGTTTCAGAGCTTCTTAATATAGAATCTGGTCTAAAAACTTATTGTGAGCAAAAATGTCCAGGTGATGAAATTATTTGAATGATTTTACTGGTAACATTTTGTTTTCCTGTACGCATCTGTAATAACTTGCCTAGTTTTCGAAATACAATGGTTTCGGAAGGTTTCAGAAAAATTCTTTTTTCCATTAATTACTCAAAAAACCCTTTGGTTTTTCCTGGCGGTGCATTGCATGAATCAATTGATCTATTGAATTCCAAAAATCATTGGTGCGAAATTTTCTTTAGGAATCAATAAATTGCTATTCATACCAAACATCAGGGTGGAAATTATGGGAAGTGAAAGTGGATATCAGTCAAAATTCCACCTTTCTTGATGACAACAATCCTGGAAAATAACTGAATAACTATACAGTAAGAAGGTCATGCAACTATCTATATGATCACCCATCAAGAGTAGCAAAGTTCCCTACCTACGATTATAACATTGCCCTTCTCCCATTATTAGATGCACTCACTAGCGGTAGCAAAGTCAGATACCTACTACAGAAACATCGTCTAATAGCATCATACAGATGCACTCGCTAGTGACAGCAAGGTTCTATATCTAATAATCGCAGGTGGGTTATAATCAGCAAAGTCGACTTTATAATCACAGGTGATAACTCGCTTGTCCTCTATGCTATAAGAGTTTCTTGCTGGGGTTATTCGATTTCTGACTATTGATAATAGAAATTTTCCTCAGTGATACTATGTTCTATCTCCATCAATTATTGAACAGGAAGCAACATTGTCTCCGTTCAGCAAAATACGAGCGGCTTCTTTGACTCTCCTTTTCTGGTTGATATCTTTTCTTCCTATGATTTTAATATCATATCATACTGCACCATTATGTTTTCCATTTTTAGTAACGATATCTTCAGCTCATTTTGATTTCTATACTTTTTCTTCATATTGTTTTGTTGTTTCACCTCCATAGACATAACATTTTGAAGATTGTTCTCCTTCTCTTTTTTCGAATTGAAATTGATGGAATTGTAAGTTTTCACCCAATATCACCAACAGAGCCTGTATCTGCCAAATTTGACGTGTTCCTCTATATTCAATATCAAACCCCGTAGAAGCTATTTGAATATACGAAATGACCCTGCCGTTCACTTCAAACAGGCAGAGATGAATCGGCTCCTTTCACTCTTCTTTTTCGGTTGATATCTTCTCTCCCTATGATATTAATATCATCCCACTCCACCATCATGTTTTCCATTTTCAGTAACGATATCTTCGGCTAATTTTGATTCATCGATATATATTTTCTTCTAATTGTACTTATTTACGTTCGTCCTTACTGAGAGAGGCTCTTGTCTCACCTCCATAGAACATGTTTTCGATAATTGTTCTTCATTTTTTGATTATTTTTCCAGTAGGAATTGATCTCATTGTAAAATTTTCACTCACAACTCATCACCAACACATTCCATTATCTCTGTTAGTCATCAAATAGTAATGTTCATGGTTCAAAGCAGAGCCTGTATCTTTCGCAGTTGAAGTGTTTCACTATCTTCAATATCAAACCCCGTAGAAGCTGTTTGAATATACGGAATGACCCTGCCTTTCACTTCAAGCAGGCAGAGGCAGAGACAGAGATGAATCGGATATCGAAATATCAAATGTCACGGCCTATTGTTTTATTTTTTCTTCAGCAGTAACACCGGATTTCACGAAATAGATCGACTCGTTGGAGTGATGAAACGGTTGGAACCGAAGCCTTTATAATAACACCCTAACATCACCTCTCGAAATTTATTCCGGCCGCTTGGCTCTCGAACCGACGCCATTGTTTAAGCGCCTCGGAATAAAAATGGAAGGCTAAGAGAAAGCTTCGAGATAAAAGGCTGAGACGGCAAGTTTTCAAAGCCATTTCCGGAGCGGACTAAAAGCGTTTTCATTTCCTGAGGTTTTGATTCTGGTTTGGACAATATAAGGTGGCTGCCGCAAGGGAAGAGAAAAGTGTGAGTGAGCGATCGCGAAAGCGATAAGTATAGCCTTTGTGGAACTCATAGACACTTATGTAGGTATACTTGCTTTCATATGGTTTTTTTCCAAGTGATTTCAAGAATAAATGGACGACTGACTGATATACAGGGTTGGGCAGATGTGTAGAAACATCTTATTTCTGACATAACCAGAAATTATTTTTTTTTTCTGTTCTACTCAGTGCTGGTCGATGTTTACCCTCTGTATTATATTGTTATGAATGGTGCAGTCAGCAATCATTTCTCAATGGATATGTGAATATTTTTCTCGGATAGCTGTTCTTCCAACTTACATCGCATGATATGAACTTCAGCGTGTTTTTTACTGGTGTTCAGACAGGTTGTCAGGAAACTAATGAAAAAGTGTTCATTTGTAGATCTTCTTCTTTTTTCCAAGAACCTCTAACCTATCAACGAATATCCTGAAGGACGAACCTCCTCAACAAATATTCACTTTTCTATGATTCTATGATAAGATAGGATATCGTCAAGCACCAGAAGGTCAACACCTCTTAATGGTTTGTAACAGGTATAAACGAGTAAAACTAAAATATCAGACATCGTCTACTTCTTATATTTCTAAAAAAAATAATCACAGACACGCGGAACTTTATATCAATAATAGTTAGAAGAATGGCAGTCCGAAAAAATATTTCCATACAGGGTGATCCATTTGAAAAAACTACTGACAGTGCTTTATTTACGACAATTTAACCAGAAATCAATAGGTTTGTTCATTTGTGTCCTTGGCGATGCTTAGAGCAAGCCGATCAGATCAGAACAATGACGTCACAAAGCAGATTGTAGTATATTTGGGCAAAAAAAATTAACAAAGAGCATTGGCTACAAACAAACACTTTTGACTCAACCTCAAATATTTTTGGGGTTGATAACCAATTATGATAATTCGGAAAATGACATGGTACAGACTTCAAAAGTCCATCAATTCTTATGATGGGATGTTTTCCATACCCACTTGATCACACTCTTGAAGAACAATAATGCACTAATTCCAAAATGATATATTTTCTTTCCTTATTATACATACCTACTTACTGGGTACAGGGTGATTCACCATGAATGTCTTTCCCCTCTAGCTCATCGATCTCAAAATTTATGTTAGCTAGAAGGGGGGACATTTATGGCGAATAACCCTGTACTTCCGTTGCTTACAGAAGCGTCTGAAACGATATCAGTTGGTAAAACTCCAGACTTTCTCGAAATCTGACCCAATTCGATGTTTATTCAGGTTATGGTAACCAACTGAACTGTGCTTTTTTTGCTTGGCCATCTCGGGCCAAGTAGATTTAGCTTGATCTTTTTCATCTGCAGCAATTTGCTCCACACAAACGAATACATTTAGATCAAATGCTCGACACAAAAGAACATATACATTACTCCTAGACATGCTCTAAGCATATCTAGCAACACAAACGAACAGACCTGATATTGACCACTGAGATGAAAATCTTGAGAGAAAAAAATTACTTCTGGTCTAGTCAAGAATAAGGTGCCCACATATGTATAGCAAACCGTGCCAAGGGGATAAGTTTGTAGCCCCCTGGAAGGACGGCCCAAATCTGACTTTTTCTCCTTACTTCGAAGAGAAATTTCGAATTAGAGGTTCTTCTGTTTCTTAGATCTTCCCCTCCAAAAAAAAATCCTGACAAGGCCTTGCTGTATAAGGTTGATGTCGGCTACGCCTTGTCTATTAAACGTCTCCTTCTGTATATATAGTGAGACAAATAACTATTTCTAGGGAATGTATGAGAAGGGAATCTATTAAGGTCCGCAGTATGTTGGAGAGAAAAAAATGTGGTGTCTTCCCAACTTACGAACGAAGTTTTATGTCTTGCGAGTTAACAGGCTTCTTTGTGCAGCAGCGGATATATTATAAACAGTTTAGGAGTTCTAGAACTCCCAGCAGGAGTTCCCATCGCAGCCATGCCGTCTGAAAGGTGCACAGTAATTTATCATTACTTGCTGGGAAGTGCGGGAAAACTTTGAAAGTGGAAAAATGTCCAGCTAATGGCCCATATATCCTTCATTTCGAGTCGCGGAAAGTCTGCTCCGTATTTTTTTCTGACGTCCTGCTGAAAATTTGTCGAAGTTTTAATGAATCGCTTTCTTCTCGCTCAAGTTGACGGCTATTGAAAAGTTAGGATGTTTCGGTGATATAGATTCCGAGTTATCAATAGCTAATGCTAATGTGCCCTGCTATTTTCCGAACAGAAATCTCAGTCCAGTGAGGAAACTTCCATTCCACAGAACGAAATCCTTCCAAAGTTTTCGTGATCAATAAATCGAAAAGTAGGTTCCACAATGAAGCGGTTCATATCAAAAATAAGTTGAAAAATGAATTAAATCGACTATTCACAGACTACGACGACTTTGAACTATACCGTCCTCAATCAAAATGTATCCATCAGAGCAGATGTATTTTTTGTATTCTATTCCTATCAAGAGACAAACTACTTTTACAACTTCTCAGTGGGTACCACAGCCAATCATATTGGGAAAAAAAGTATGCCACTAACTTTTTCATGGTTTCTCATTCTCTTTAGATTGAGCCACTATAATCGAAATTTTTTTGGTCTCTCATGTTCTCTTCGTTTTCAAGAAAAAACAGTTGAAGGCTCTCCATATGCACATCGAATATGGAAAAAATTATTTTGCCATTTATATCGGAAAAGTATTTCTCCTATATATGTCTCGAACATGGTACTCACCCTTCAACTTTCTTTATTTCAAGCTATTGATTGAATTTTTACTAAATCAGTTCAGAGTCTCTTTTTGATCCAACGCTCTGTAACTCCGAAACGAAGCAACTCTGGACATACTTTCATGGAAACTTGTTTTCTAATAACTACCGAACAAATCATCCTCTAAAACGGACCGTAGTCAGGAAATACCTTGTATAGTTCCTGAATGATGCAATCACAAATGAATTATAGAATCACTATCGTAAACTATTCTTCACTATGGATTTAATTAACCTGATTTCGAAATAAGTTAATCAATAAAGAAACAATTTATTCATATCTGATTATAATATTAATGAAGATTCAGACTTGACTGAAGGAAATATTGAATATTTCAATCGTCAAAGACTTCGCATACGAATCAATGCAATACCATACAATGAAATAAAGCAACAATGCAATGTTTCCGACCGACTGAAACAAACTCTCCCAATAACCAAAGTCCACGAATGAGCTCATGAAAATACAAAATTTTCTATGCTCAAACTTGAAATACCTACTATACCATTATACTATACTATAGTATGGTTTTCATCCATCACAGTGCACACAAGACTCTAAGTTATCAGATTTACAAAACTCGGATCAAGATTTTTTTACCAATTCTCAGTTTATTGTTGATGCGGTGCGGTTAGTAGAAAGCAACCAAAGCTTGCAAGGACCAACGCCTTCACCAAATATTCCAGATGTTCCATTTCTTCTCAGAAAACTAAGAATTCACGACGAAGGCAGGTCAATGCTGCGAATGAAGATCTTGCCAAAATCACAGCCTGGGAAACCAACAACCTAGTTGAATTCAACGCAACCAAAACTCAAGCCTGGTTATTTTCTCCAGATAAACTCAGTATGCCTGGTGATATCTCAATGTCTTGTACTATCAATCCCACAAGGTCCAATACAGGGTGATTCACATAACAACCGACATAGGGCAGGGGTATGTAGAGGGTCCCAAAATATGGCAATTTAACGCAAGTTACCTCTATACCAAGTTGCTTTCCTAAGGAGTTATAGGCATCGCACTAACAGCATGTCAACTTGCTCGTTGAGAAAACTTCCCGTTCATTTTAAAAACACTCAAACAACAATTACTCAATTGAACAACTCACTTGCCTCATTGTCAAGTTTGACGTTTATTTTCATAGCCAACTTTTGAATTTTCGATGATTTTAAATAACACACCGAGAGCGCGCGTTTTCAGTTATTCGAGTTTTTGATGAAAATGATGGGGTTTGTAGAAAAATTACTAGAATAAAAAAAGTTTCAGAATTGAATTGCCCACAAAAAAAAGCAAAGATTCTTGAAATCCATCAAGTGTTAACAAAATTATGTTGAATATTAATGGTGCGCCACCCGGTATACCCCCTTTACAAATTTCAATTGAACTCTAGTTACTGTCAAGTAACGCCCTAAATATATCAAAGTGTAAAGTGTATCAAATTTGGTTGCTTTGAGTTCAAGAATAACGGAAATATTGATTTTTTTCAAAATTTATAACTTCACTTTCAAAGCCTATATCTCCTTAGGGAAGCAACTTGGTATAGAGGTGAGTTGCGTTAAATTGCCATATTTTGGGACCCTCTACATGCCCCTGCACTATGTCGGTTCTTATGTGACTCACCCTGTATATCTATGCCCGGTATTTTCATGGAGAAATCATGTCAGATGCACCGCGGAAGCTGCTTCACAAAAATTCGGATTTTTATTCCGTGCGAAAATCTACTTCACACACAACAACTTCTTATGTTCCCAAATTAAAAAGAAGAAAATTTTGCCAAATTCGTTATAAAAAAGTGATTTCTATAGCCTGATTCGTTTGTTCTATTCAAAATTTTTAGCTTATTCAATTGAATTAGTTATGAACATTGCCGTCATTGAGAACATTTTTAGACGATCAGAGATTTTCTCGAACCAATATCAATTGAAATTAATGTTACGGTTTTCATGAATAAAGAAATAATATACTGTTAATGTTGAGCAAGCCAATTGATCTGAAAAAAGTGTAAATCACTCAAATCAAATAAAAAATTCATTTACGAAGCAATTTAATTTCAAGCACATGGATTTTTTTTATTTATCTGTGATGCCAACGAAGTTGAAAACTATACCGGTGGAATTAATGAAAGATGTGTTTCCCTTCATTCCTGAATCTCCATTTTTATGAGAAACATTCCTTAATAAACCTCGATGTTTTTATGCGATATGGAAGAGTGAAGAAGAGCTTCCAAGATACTCTACCGCACGTTTTACGGCGACTAGACGTTTCGAATGCCAGCCGATTTTAATATTTCCTCTATAAACAATGTCCGCAATAACCGCAGGACAGCCAAAGCCCCCCATTTCCATATTCACTCTTTCCCTTTCGTCGAAATCCCAGTTGTATTGTTCTCGGCAACATCGAGACTTCCACTGAAGATTATTTCGTACTTATGTAAATACACCTCGGGACTCAGCGGAGATTCATATTTCTCTTTGTTCGCAGAATCCGCAAGACACTCTTTCACTTCGGCCTGTGGTCCCAGATACTTCCTGCTGCGATAAAATCCTGGTGAGTATTATTATAAGTAAGGGCATCGAACATCAACTTTCATGTTGATGTTCGAATTGCTCGATGGTAAGGGCGACAACAAAAGGAATATGCGAATAATGCAATTACTTCTTTAAATGTATGATAAATTGACATTCATCATGGATCAGGACGTGAGAAGAAATTCTGAATTGAAAAAAACCTAATCACGAATCTGCGATTGAGGATTGGGTGAAAGTATTGAAAAGGAACATTCTCAGATTTATATTAATGAACACAAAAATTGGATATATATACACGGTGTTTCAAAAAAACCTAACCCCCTTGGTAGGGTAGGTAGAACATTGCAAAATAAGTTGGGTTTGCTCAGTGCTCAAAAAAATGTCGTAACGCCATCCTTTTTTGAAGATACAAGGTGTTGAAACAATATTTTTTACACATTTTTACGATTATGTTGAAACTACTGTCAACATTGTGATGAAATTTTGTATGGATGTTTCTTGGAATCTGACACATCGTATTCATTTGTTTTCATATCTGACTCTCATAGAGGTCGCTAGATACACTGTTCGTACCGAGTAGTTTTGAACATAACTTTTTTGATGTTAGATTTTTCAAGCCAAATGTGATGTGAACTTGAACATCATTCAATTTCACACCAAAAAGGTACTCCTGGTAAAACTCGATAATGTGTTCCGCTTTCGGAATATTTCGATTTGAAAATGATGAAGTGGTAACTGTTGCTGGTATAAAACTATGTATTAGAGTGAGTAATATGAAAAATCATAACCTATTTATTGAAAACCGAGAACAACAATACATTTCTGATGCAAAACTCATTGATTTAACAATGAATCACTAGAATAACATCGAAATAGATTTGACTAGGAACATGGATTACACAGTTTTGTTGTATCTTGAGCAGAAAGTCTATGCTTCAAAGGAAAATTCACGTCAAGAGTTGTGAGACACAATTGAACATCACTTAAATGACCTAACAGCTGATCCTTACCTGTTCAGAAGAATAATACATTCTAAAGACAAGAATATAGAATCGCGTATTCCTCGAAACGTAGGACATTTTGAACACTTACTCTAATAAATGATTCAATATTTCATGTTTCTAGTCAAAAATGTCTCAATTTTCTACTTATGATTCTTTGTTCCATCAATAACTTCAGCACAAGAATAATGTTATTGTTTTTGAACCTGAATAAATAGGTAATTGGACTCAATGAAATTCAGTTTATACCAGCATCATTACTACACCATTATTTTCAAATCAAAATATTCCGAAAACGGAACATAGTATCGAGTTTCACCAGGAGTAACTTTTTGGTGTAAAATTGAATGATGTTCAAGTTCATATTATATTTAGATTGAAAAATCTACCCTCAAAAAAGTAATGTTCAAAACTATTCGGTACGAACCGTGTAACTAGCGCCCTCTATGAGAGTCACATATAAAAATAAATTCATGCGATGTGTCAGATTTCAAGAAACATCCATACCAAATTCCATTACAATGTTGCCAGTAGTTTCGGAATAATCGTGAAAAATGTGTAAAAAAATATTTTTTTCAACACCTTGTATCATGAAAACGGACGCCGTTACGACATTTTTTCACTGGGCAAACCCAACTTATTTTGCAATGTTCTACCTACCCTAGTAAGGGGGTCAGGTGTTTTTGAAACACCCTGAATATAAAGAAATACATTGAGAGTTCGCATTCTCCATGTGATGAAAATATCAATTCTTCCACGGTTTATTCAACAGAAAACAACTACTTTCCTGGCTATATGCCACGACGAATATTGAATTACATCTATTGAACACACACGATGAGAATTTGAAAACAAAATCTTCTGGAGTAGAGAATTTGCATTCTCCTTCATATAAAGATATGCATATAATATAATCCTGAATATTCAACAGAAAACAACTACTTTCCTGGCTATTTGCCACGTCGAACATTGATATCCGAAATGAATTCATATAACCTGTTTGTGAGAGATATAATTCCCATATCACTGATACGAATGATTTTTTTGGAAGTTCTAAGCTCATCAAGATCAGAGTTCATACAAGTTTACTTCTCCTATACATTCCAATTTTCATTTCAATACTGAACATATCGGTAAGTTATATTTTTATATCATAATACATTATATTATTCCATTCGATTTGAGAGATGATGTTAGTTCCATAACTAGACATCATTGCCGCATATACCCGGAAAAAATATGGAGGATAAGGACCACTTTTTTGAAATGGAATGTGTGGCAACCTTATTCATATTTATTTATATTTGATAAAGAACATTTGGTATATGATTAGTCGCTAGGACAATGTTGTTGATATATGTCATATAAGAAATTAATTAGAGATTTGTCAAATATATATCATATCTGCGTATATCAATATCTCCACTGTATTCTATTAAATAAATGTGATAACCATCACATAATCAAAATCAAAATGTTGGATGTAGTAAAACTGTTACTTTTGTTATAAATTAGTTGATTCACTGGAGGGGGAGTATTGTGGCAACCTTATTCATATTTATTTATATTTGATAAAGAACATTTGGTATATGATTAGTCGCTAGGACAATGTTGTTGATATATGTCATATAAGAAATTAATTAGAGATTTGTCAAATATATATCATATCTGCGTATATCAATATCTCCACTGTATTCTATTAAATAAATGTGATAACCATCACAGAATGCTCTATATATCAGCACATTTTTTGAAGCATCCTTGTGACCTCCATCCACTCGTATGATATTGTTGAATATATCTCGATAATTCCAAAGTTATCAATTTTTTCGTCGAAATAATGTCATCATATGGAATTTGAGAGAGAATAATCATGATATCTCTCGATGGAAACTTATGTGAAATTCCTGTAGAATTTTCATGCCCTCAAATTATATAGGGTGGCTGATAATTATTTTTCAATTCGGAACTTTTGGAAGTTCCATATATTTTTAGGCCATTTTGTGTTAAATCGAAACACGAACATCTTTCATCTCAATATCCATATAGATTCGTAACCATTTCTGAATTATTGAACTTCGAAAATTATAGGTTGGCCATTTTCATCCATACACATTCTCATCAGTTATCGAAACATCAAAAGTCCAATTAATAATTCAGTAAACTTGTTTTTTATTGAAAAAATTGAAACCAGAATCGAAGAAATACGTGTGCGTTCCATTTACAGTGTTGCTCATACAAAAAGAGGGAAACATAATCGAAATGAAAGTTGAGCTGAATAATTGAAAATTGAATTTCGATGAAACAAAAATGGGGAGGTGCAGTTTGAAGAATGAGTTAGGGTGCTATGATAGGGTTGTAAAAAGGCGGTATAATCGAACAGACTTGCTGATTTTATTTGAAATATTTTTTGGTTTACCTCTTTACAGTTAGAAGTAACCGAGATATTGCTTGATTAGGAAATTCCAGGACACCATGTATAGCATGGCAACCTTTTCAAAGAGAAAGCGTTAATCCCATATATTATACAGTCTGTCCAAAATAAGGTTGCACAGCATGAGGATCTCGGAAACGGTAGGAGATACGAAGTCGGTTAAATGGGGAAAAAGTTGCGCATTCGGAGGCTCATACCAACAGCCTTCGAAAATTTCCAAAATTGTTCCAAGTTTTCCAGTTATATCGAAAAAAGTGAAATTTTTGAATATCTATTTTTTTTTCCGTTATAATTAGAGATACAGAAAAACTGAAAATACTTTTTCATAGAAACTTTTGATTACGTTTAACGTGGTGATACCGATTTTTCCATGCGACGTTTCGTATTCGTGGAACCATCATCAACTTTTGTTTTTCAAATACGGTCCTGATAATTCTTTCACAGATTCTGAAAGCTTTTTATTATGAATTCAGCCATGTATTGAACAAGCTGGTTCGAATGTGTTTCGACCTATTTTTAGCCATCATCAATATTTTTTTCGAAATTCCAAAGGAAAAATGCCATCAGTTCCACTTATTTCTGATTATTCAGTGTCAAATATTGATGGACTAGTTATTCAATACTGGAAAATGAAAAAAAAATCCACAAAATTATTCAATGCAGCGCTTCGAAATGTTTATGAATTGTATTCATATTTGTCATAATTAAATTTTTCGAACTAATTATTCCTATAAGTCTATCAATCGGAACTAGTTGATGAGGTATCAGTTTGTTGGCTAATTTTCTTTCAAAATAAGTGGAACTGATGGCATTTTTCCTTTGGAATTTCGAAAAAAACATTGATAATGGCTAAAAATAAATCGAAACACATTCAAACTACCTGGTATAATACATGGTTGAATTCAGAATAAAAAAACCTTCCAGAATCTGTGAAAAAATTATCTGGACCGTATTTAAAAAACAAAAGTTGATGATGGTTCCACGAATACGAAACGTCGCATAAAAAAACCACGTTAAACGTCATTGAAAGTTGCTATAAAAAAGTATTTTCAGTTTTTCTGTATCTCTAATGAAAACGGAGAAAAAAAATTAAATAAAAATTCCAAAAATTCACTTTTTTCGATATAACTCAAAAACTGAAAATAATTTTCAAAATTTCCGAAGGATCTTGATATGAGCCTCCGAATGCGCAACTTTTTCCCCATTTAACCGACTTCGTATCTCCTACCGTTTCCGAGATCCCCATGCTGTGCAACCTTATCTTGGATAGACTGTATATGAAAGGTCGTGATCTTACTAGGTCATATCAGCAAATATACGAATATGGGTCGCTACTCATTCTTTACCACTTGTATAGAATTCTCCTTTTATCCTGGTTACCGGATTTATTTGCCTCAGCAGGATTTCTTGCCATAAAATCTCCCATCCACCAAAAGACATGGCATAAAACATTCCTCATATCTGAGGAGAGTTACTCCAATAAAAGTTTTTACAGAAGCACGGATATATTCCGTTGTCCTCAAGAAATACATGATGCGAATTTCGAAGCTAGACTCCATGCACTGAGAGATCTGCCTGATCCATACAATTTTTGAACTTTACTTTTCATAAATACATTAAAATAGAATAAGAGTTACTCTCCATTCAACTCCCCTCTAGCTCGGAAGTTCTGGTACATCAATAATAAATTATATTTACACTAGTCTATCTGAAAAAAAAGCTCGTTAAAATTATCATTCTCTTTGAAGTGGGTGGATACTGATGAGGCAGCCTGAGATTCCGCAGGCAGAAAATATACAGGGAACATCGGTCCATGAAAAAATCGATTATATATTCTCATCTTCCTCAATGAAGAGAAGCATTATATTATGAAAACCAATCGAGAATCCAAATCAAGCTGGTTTCAGATGCATTCTCATCCAACATTGAAAGAACCATGGGATATATCCCTAAATTCAGCGTTATTCAGGATATTTTTTCGAGAAGGCTCATTTGTATTTGGAAATCTCACTCTTTGATCTAGAGTTATTCCAAATTCCATTTGAATTCCATGCATATAAATGTATTTCTGTTACAATTTGGTCCACTCCATCCTTGTACTTTTGTATATAGGGCGATTCGGAATTGTTCTCTTCTCATCATATACTACTCAAAATTATCTACTTTTTCGAACAAAAAAAAATTATCGAACAAATTTGTTGGCCAACTGCGATGACAAAAGCTTCGGCAGAATCGAAGAAAACGGATTAGGGATCTTTTTACAAAAATGTTGATAATGGCAATCGGTTCGGATTAGTCACGAATACTCCTGTATCAATTTTCAAAGCAATCACTCATACGGGGTGTTTTTTATCAATGTGAAAATTTATGGATAATTGCATTTTTCAAGTCACCGTATATTATGTTTCTAATGAAAATTTTAATGATACCAGGCATGATGGTAGTCAGTATTAGAGCATCTGTCCACAGAGTAAGATGAATTCCAAATGAAATCACTAGAAATTCAAATATTATATAAAAAAATGTTAAGTAGAAGGAATATCGGAATAATAGATTTCCATTATGAAAATCTTCAAAATATAATGCCTTATTCGTTTCTTCCATTTTTCATGAGTTTTTTTTGGCGCAGTTGGCTAAAAAATTGTGTTTAATAATTTTCATTTGCTCGACTAAGTAGATAATTCTGAGTATAATATCATGAAGAAAAAAATGTATTGAATCGTCCTATAGGAATACGAATGTACAGGAGTGGGGTGGAGCAAATTGTAACACCCTGTATGAAGTATTTATTTTCAGTTTAATTGATTCTGCTTCTATTGATTGTCTGGATACTAATAATATACTCGTTCGTCTCATCAATATTAAATTCGGATTCGACATATATGCTACGTGACATGAAAAAAAGCAAACATGTAACATGTCCGATACAGCCATTCATCCTCCGCAGACTCAAAACAACTGTCATGAATATCGAAGTCGAACCATCAATAATAAATCAAAAGGAAACTTCGATACGGATTCAAACCTGATATCAAAAGCGAAAGTTTCGAGAAAAACTTCATAAATACTTGTACGAAGTCGACCATATATGACATGCGATGAATGTGGGTGTATTTTCTTCTGATATTTTTTACATAACGCACGAATTTAGATATACAGAACTTATATTGTTTACATAGTAATTTCAACTCGAGGATGTTTGGGTATAAAACGAGAATTGTATGTTCCCCAATACCTTTGGTAAATACAGTTGATTATAGGTTATGATTGCACAAGTGTATAAAAATTACCGATTATTTTGCAAGAAAGCGTGTTTTCTGCAAAATTCGGATTCGGGCTCTTTCGTCAAAATATAAAAATAACCGAATGCAATTTGAATAAGATACACGCAATGCAAAATAATCTGGTCATTTTTATGCACGAATGTAAATCATTCGAATATTTCACGAATAAAGAAATTCATTCTGTTCTGGTTCCCAAGAAAAGGGATATGCTGTACTGTTCAGAGAACATCGTGAGAACCAAGAGAAAAGAGGTAGGAATTGGTGTTCTTCTTGAATTCCTGGAGGTTATATGCCTCGGGAAACACCTCCCTTGGCAATGTGTTCAAGAGCCTCGCTGTTCGTTTGATGAACTAGTCTTTGGAAAGAGATAATCTGCAGGTCTCCAAAGTGACCACGAAGGGGTGCGAAGCCTCAATTCGACGGGTTAATCTCGCGGGGACTGCCAAGGAAGGAACAATTGTTGATATTTCAGTAGAGCATCGTCTATGGAGATATTTATAGAATAGAGCCAGATCGCCAACTTTTCTTCGGTGTTCCAGAGAAGTGAGTGAGTTTGTGAGCGAGGCATCACCCACGAGACGAATTGCCCTTTCTTGGACAGGATCCGACAATTTCAGGCTATGTTTGGGTGATGCACTCCAAATATGGGAACAGTATTCCAGGACAAGTCGGATCTGTGCCTTATAGATCATAAGCAGCTGACTGGAAGTGAAGTAGCTCCTGGTCCGAAACAGTTTTTCGGATGCACTTTTAGCAATTGATCTCACGTGGATTTTCCCAAGAAAGGTTATTGCTGATAGTAATTCCAAGCATCGAAATGGATGTCTTTAAAGGTATGGTTACTCCTGAAAATGTTGAAAATTCATCTGATATTCTCAATAAATATATTCAATGATATTGGATTAAACTTTTCACAATGAACAAATAAAATGGAGACATTCGAGATACGGTATAGTAATCTCGATGGGACTAATGCAAACAAACACCATCTTCACTGAACAAATATTCCGTTCAAGTTGAATGCTAATTTTACATGAGTATGGAAAATGTAAGCTGAATTTTGTGGATGAAGGTGCTTTGACCCGAAAAAATACTGGAAATTCAAATTATGAAACAAATGTATATTCAGCGAATCGAAAAACAGAATAAGCAAGGCATATTCAGTTTGTATTTTTTAAAAATACGGTAATTGAATGAATATTTATCTTTGGTACATAAATAGCTGCAGTGAAATATAAAGAACCAATTAATTTTTCATACGAAAATGGATGATCCAGGTACGAATTCTGCCTTATTCATAGGACATGATAAATAACAACGCGTCATCTACGGGTTAGACTCAGCAGAATGATGTAGGAGCCAGAACTAATACTTCAAATTTTGTCTGAAGTAAAATCTGAGGCTATGGAAAAACCAAATAAAAATTTCAAAAGTTTATAAATTACACCGAGAAACAAAAATCTGAATACAGAACTTCCTCAATGTAATTTGAGTCTGGTGGAATCATATTGTGGTTTTTGGCGAAGGCGCCCAATTGAATAAAATATCTATTTTATCGTGAAGATAGATCCTTCACCCAGAGATAACATGGGAATCGTTCACTGAAGTTATTATGGACAGTGACACATGAGACTATTTCAATTAGTGAATTTCGCAAATTATATGGTTTTCCCCCAGAACTCACAAAATTCTCATGAAGTTCATGTAGTTTTCCATGATTATTCATCAGGGAATTACAGTAATTTCATTATTAAAAAACTTGTTACAAATTTTATCGCATGTCTTTGCTCTATCATTTTATCAAGCTTTCATTCGACGTGCAATGTATGGAGGTTTTTCCACAACTAGCTCTAGAATCTACCAGTATTTACTTCTTTCCAAGGCGTGAAGTATGTTTTGACTACCAAATAGAGTAGTTTTTGTCATTTTATGAACCACTAGTCACTAGTATATAAAGACATGGCTACCTCTGATATAGGTGATCGACCCTACTTCACTCCGAGATTCGCAAGAATGCCACTCGACTTATCAAACACTCAAGAATTATTGATCATCATTTGCATACAATATGTAGTGTTGAATCAGGAATTCAATGTGGAAATTACGCCAACGTCCTCAATATTACCTAAAAAGCAACAAATGTCAGAATTCTAGTGTTTATCCACAGAATTCCAGAATTGAATGGGGATGAAACTATATATCTGTTTCACAACAACCACTTTAATGGGGCAGGAGACCAGGGGCTACGTTCAGCAGCAGGTCTGGACCACCGTATATAGTCGGACAACAAGCATTGGAGTTCTGAACGACATCGGTCCATGCATTTTCATTTGTATATAGTACCTGTCAAAGTTGTCATGAGAACCCTAATCATCTTCATTTCGAAAGTTTAATGGTTAGAATGATTTCTGAACGATTGTGCTTGTTGAAGTCATATAGTCCAGTCATTATAGACTTTGACCCGTGAATAATTTTTTAGTGATTTTTTTTTCATAGGTGTCTCGGGGGGGTCACTGGAAGTGTAAATTCAGAATGGCGACCAAATCAAGCTCTTGCGTATGTTCGAAAACTGTTTTTTTGTTAAAAAACGGTTTTTCTTGAATAACTCGACCATTTTTGATTCTACATAAAAAGTTTGAGGACAAAAATTGTAGTAAATTTGGTTCTCTACAAGTTTTGTACCCACAATTTTTCTGATAGGATCGATATTTTGTAAATTAAACCTGAAAAAAGCGACAAATTCGAAATATTTTCATTATCATTTTCATTTTATTGTATACAACTTTCGCCCTATTCCTTTGCACCTGCAGAATTAAAAAAGAGGAGATATTGCGAATATTTCTGAATGGGTACATATTTTCTGGTTAAATTCCGAAAATATCGATCTTCGGAAAAACAGGTGAAGACCAAATTTGTCCAAAATTTGATTCTCTACAAGTTTGTTTCGTTTCATTCATGGTGTAAAGTTGAGAATAAACGAGATAATGATGATATTTCGAATGAGTCGTTTTTTTTAGGTTTAATTGCGAAAATATCGATTTTCGGAAAAACAGGTGAAAACAAAATTTGTCCAGAATTTGATTCTCTACAAGTTTGTTTCTGTTCATTTATGCCGTAAAGTTGAAAATAAACGAGATAATGAAAATATTTCGAATTTGTCGCTTTTTTCAGGTTCACTTCACAAAATATCGATCCTATCAGAAAAACTGTAGGGACCAAACTTGTAGAGAACCAAATTTACTACAATTTTTTTCCCCAAACTCTTTCTGTAGAATCGAGATGGCCGAGTTATTCAAGAAAAACCATTTTTCAACAAAAAAAAAAAACATACGCAAAAGCTTATTTTGAATTTACACTCCCAGTGACCCCCCCGAGACACCTATGAAAAAAAAAACCACTAAAAAATTATTCACGGGTCAAAGTCTATAATGACTGGACTAGAACTAAAGATAGCACGACTCTGAGAATTCGTAGGGAGAATTCAACTGAGATATTTGCGTCATTGTGAAGCTTCCGGTTTTTCGGGAAGTGACGTCATCTTTGTGGGGACACCCTGATGAATTATATATCATTTTTTGATTCTCATGATTCTGATTCAAATTCCTATATTATACCCTCTACACAAAATGAATCGTTCTTGAGTTATTCCATTATGCTTATGACATATTATACAGCCTATCGAATATATTAGGACATTTTTGAAGGTTGAACGGATTATTGACTATGATCATAACGCACTGAATAATTAACAGGGTGCGCAGAAAACTGGTTCCAAAAAGAGAATGTGAAACATTAAGAATCTCAAGTTCTCCAAATGGAAGCCCTATAGTTCTAATTCTTTTCCCTATACCCAAAACCCATAATTTCGGAGATATCCCATGAATAGTACCCTATATATCTTGTATTCACTCTGGCAACCTCTCTCTACGCGAAATTGTAAAGGACCTGCTCATACGTGCAAACTTCCTGCCATAAGTAGGTCTCGCAACGAATATATCCTATTCAACGCATTCTTGAAACTTTTCCGACTCTTCAGAGGATGATTACGGGCTGGGAACGAAGATATAACTCAACAACAAATATGGCTGACTTCCGGCAAAATATCGAGAAGCGTCTCGTATATATACGCGCATGAATTTATGATTCTGTTATTATTGTTGCGGATATTCTCGGGATATTCGATTGGGCAAAGTCTCATTTCCTCCATTTTCCGGATCTTATGTTCGTATTTCTGCGGCGCTTATTCGGTGCTTTGTTTTCATCGTAATTTACTCTGTTTCCGATGTTTGAAAGGATGGAGCTCATAATGCGCAGGAAAATTTTGTTGATGACCCTTAAGATACGATAAATACAGAATAATGGGATCGGATTCATTTCTGGAATGAATACTGAAACAGGAAACAGTATATCTCCACTAATAATTGTTGATACTGTGAATTTCTTGATATTTATATGTTCGCGCAAGCTTCGATAGTTATAAAAATGATTACACTATTTATCGTTGGCAATTTGTTACCACAATAATACGAGCCACTATACAGTGTGTCCCACTTACCATGCTCACCATGGGTATCTTTTAAACGGTGAGAGATACGAGGTCGGTTAAATGACACCAAATGTGGAGTTTGTCAGGGCCAACTATAATGTGAAAAAACATTGTGATAAAATCTATTCGTTTTTGTTTTATACGCTAAAAACAGATTTTAATCATTCTCATGTCTCCTCCGTAACTTCTTTATTTATGAAAATATTCAAATAGGAATTTCACATTCTTATGGCAGTTTTTCAAAGTGATTTCGAAAAAAAAATGAAATTTATACCAACTCTTCTAGAATTTGAGATATCAGCACCAACTTTAGTTTTTCAAATGTAGGTCATAACTCACTATGACTTAGTTACAATTAACTTTTTTTTCTCTTCCAGATGATATGTCGCAGTAATAGTTTTGTGTTGATAACAACGGAGTTATCGTCATTTATACAAGAACAAAAAATTATTTGGAAGCCGCCATCTTGAATTTATAAATTTTAACAAAAAAATCATGATCTCCGACCTCAAAAACCCCCACTTACCAATTTTGAATGGAATCGGACCAAATCTTGTCCGCCATCTTGAAGCAGCCATTTTTTTTAATTTCAACAAAAATTCCATAATGTATTGTCACCGAAATTATGAACACCTGTCAAATTCCAAGTTAATCGGAGTTATGGAATTTTTGTTGAAATTAAATAAAATGGCTGCTCCAAGATGGCGGACAAGATTTGGTCCGATTCCATTCAAAATTGGTGAGTGGGGGTTTTTGAGGTCGGAGATCATGATTTTCTGTTGAAATTTATAAATTCAAGATGGCGGCTTCCAAATAATTTTTTGTTCTTGTATAAATGACGATAACTCCGTTGTTATCAACACAAAACTATTACTGCGACATATCATCTGGAAAAACTGCCATAATAATGTGAAATTCCTATTTGAATATTTTCATAAATAAAGAAGTTACGGAGGAAACATGAGAATGATCAAAATCTGTTTTTTGCGTATAAAACAAAAACGAATAGATTTTATCAAAATGTTCTTTCACATTATAGTTGGCCCTGACAAACCCCACATTTGGTGTCATTTAACCGACCTCGTATCTCTCACCGTTAAAAGATACCCATGGTGAGCATGGTAAGTGGGACACACTGTATATGCCTCTAACCCGCTATTGATGTCATCATAAAAGCTTATACAGGAGATCATAAAACACATGCTGTATCTCAAAAACGAAGTTTGCTATAAGACAAATGTTTGTATCAATTTTTTTTCTCAAAATTTGATAAGCGATCCCCTTCTTTTTCACCAATTCATTTACACCCTGTACATATTGATATCAGATACATTCAATTAACCTTCAGTTCTCAAAGCTAGGTTTTGAAGTAGATTTGAATTTTTGATACGGTATCTATCTCCACATCATATAACGTTTGCGATGTTATACCCTTATAAATTATTTTGCATCTCGGTTTTAGGTGGATCGATTTTTATTATGCTTGTGGGATGTATAACCGTTATCCCGATATGAAGTCGCCCTGGGCTTATTGGTTTTTTGATGTTTCGTGCTTTCCTCGGAAAATCACCTTGGGATATGTGGACTTTTCATGAGTACACAGATGAGTTTCGTTCTGGTGGTTCAGAGAGAAAAAACAACACAGGTTTGAATGATGTTGATCGAAGCTTGTTTCCAAACCAAATAATGCATACGTAATTTCCTGTAAATTGTATATAATGGGGTCTCCGAATCTATTCTCTCAGCAGTAGCAAGATGAGGTACTGGACTATCATTTATGCAATATTCAAAACCTACTCAACTAGCAGAATCATTGATCTTCATGATATTTCAGTGCTTGATTGAGAGGCGAATCAATTGATCCACGCAATAGCCGGAATAATTTGAAGTATACAGGGTGTCTAGAAATTAGCCTGCCAAACATCACCAGCTCTACAACAAAACAGGAGGAAAAATTTCAATGAACAGGCGTCGAAAAATGTCTCCTTAGGAAGCTGCTGCCCCCTGAAAAGGAGTTCCTGAAGATGATATATCTTGAATATTTCCGAAACACCATGTGATGAATTATTGCAATTTGGTATAAGAACTACACTTTCTTTGCCGAATGCAGTGCAGGAGTGTACAATTCAGGGGAAGACTACATTAAATATTTCTCAAACTTTTTTGTATGCATATTCTCAAGAAATGCAATCTCGAATTGAAGACTCAGATGCAAGAAGGGGATATGTAACATTCCTTAGATAGATACAGGAGAGGCAAAAAACTTTTTCTCTTTTCCAGGTTGGTTTCAAGGTTATTTCAGGTAGAGATAGGAAAGTTGATCATTTTGGTTTACATTAGGTGAAATAACTCGTAGCAATGAACTGGAAATTCACATGGTGTGGATTTTCGGATAACGGAGTATACTTACGATTTTTCTCAAAATTTAGAATTGTGAAATTCATCTAGCAAATATTTTAATTTTGTTCCAATCAACATAGGATCATATGGGGAATCGGATTGTGTCTCAAAACGTTCCACATAGAAAGTTGGTAAAATTCAACATCATCAGCATCAGATCCCTCATATAAAGGGTAAAGAAGGAACTTCCTTCATCTGAATGAAGTTATACGTGCATAGCTTCACGACTTTCATCAACATATTTTTATGACCCCAATCAAAAGTAATCTAGCGAATCTCATTCTAGAATCCCAAGCTCTTCGTGAGCATACGAATCTCCCATTTGCCTCTTCCGAATTTATTAAAATTCCCCGGATTAACTTCTGGAAGTCACAAGGGCTGCTCGAAGCCATGATAAAATAACGGGCAGGGCTTCCATCTTGCTGATATTACAATATCCCACGGTAATTAAACTTCCGAATTGTTTGACAGCCAAGCGCAAATATTGATTTCGGAGGGAAGGACGGCGGAAGAAAGCAAATACCTAATGTCAGATAGCATCAGGTAAGCGTGAGGGGTTAGGAATTACGCAGAGTCGAATGCGACTAATGGGGTGATGGCTTATGTCGAAACTTTCTTGAATAGAAGTGATGGTAGGTGACGATAATGACGATGAAGGTGTGTACTTCGGGTGAATTTGGTGAGAATAACCAGATTCGAACTGAAAGAGATTACTGAGTTGACATATTCAAAGTCCAGAGCTAACTCAGGAAACGAAATCAACACATTGCCTGCTTTGTCGTATGTACAGGGCTAGTTTTATTAATGTGAACCCCCCTCTATCTTTTTTGTTATCCACCCATTGAGTCTTGGTTTAAGGAAAATTGGTATTATGAAGATAAGATAGTACATACAGCGAATATCTCAGTTATACTGCTTGGAAAATAATTTGAGTGGATTACACTTTTGTTCGACACAAATGACTTCGGAGCCATTGTGTAAAAGTCAACTTCTGACAAACTACATCTGAAAAATCACCCCAACTTCATTATTTCAAATCACACCCCATGTACTTTTTCGGTGATATGTGAAGTGCAATCAATTTGAACTTCAACTATGTATCACACTTCATCATTTTGACTGATATCCTATTGACAGAATAGTTATTTGGAGTAAACGTAAAAGAGGTATTGTTTTAGTTGGATGTGACTTTATAAATAGACGACAATAGTGGTTCACTTTTTGATTGGTCAGACCTCTGATATGGAGGTGCATCAACCTGTCTTGTTTTCTCCTTCCAGTTCTACGCATTCAATTTCAATTTGTCAATGCTTTGTCTCAGTTTCTTGTTCATTGGAAACATCCAACATCAGTACCAACTATTAGAATCCATCTTTTGGTAATCGTTAGTCTTAGCTTATTTAGATGATGAAATGAAAATATCGAATATCTGAACCTTACATCAGATGGGCACTTCGAAGGTGCAAATTCTTTACTACATGGGAGATACCGTTCGGATTTTCAGCTATTCTTTGACTTGACCAAGAATGAAATTCCAGAAACGGCAACCAATTGGAGGTCTATTATCGTCACTCTATTCAATTTACTCACTGTAGATGTACATACCTACAATCTGATTGAACGACGCATGGACGAACAACTGTCAAAAAACATTACGAAAAAAATGAGCCACACTTGATACTGTTTCCTTCAAATTTTGTAATTTTGGAAGTATCCTTATGTTAATATATCGAGTGTGATACATAGTTGGAGTTATGGGGTGTAACTTGAAAAAATTTATGTTACGGGTAGTTTTGCAGGGGTAGTTTCACAGGAGTTGACATTGACACAATGGCTTCAAAGTCATTTGGGTTTGACAGAAGCGATTGTTTTGTTCAAGCACAATAACTGATATATTGGCTGTATCTGGGACACCCGGTATAGTCTCTCAGATTAAACAACATAAGTATTGTCCATCGAATGAATAACGAGCTATTGGGTGAATAAGTATTCAATATCTAACCTACATTAGAATGAGAATAATGAGAAAATTGAAAATTAATGTTTTTTGTTGGAACACGATAAACACATTTGTGATGTGGGAGCCACGTCTTCCATAAATGAAAGACACACGTAGAAGAAGAGATACGCACTGAAAATCAATAAAAAACACATATGTGTAGAGAAAAACTTAAGCTCCACACGTAGAAGAAGAGATACGCACTGAAAATCAATAAAAAACACATATGTGTAGAGAAAAACTTAAGCTCGGTGGACTATGTTTCTGACTACCACAGCGGTGGCTGGGGTTCAAACCCTGCAAGGCGTAAACTCTTTTTTTTTTTCACTCTAGTGATTTTTCGGAAAATTTCACATCTAATTCTCAACTTTTGACGTTGCTGCAATGTGTGCGGAGCATGAAAATCCGAAAATTCGTTTGTTCAATGTACCAAAAGTAGGTAAATAAATTAAAATGATTTTTCTAGAGCTACGACTTGAGTTGTACGTAAAGGAAATGAAGATGACCTGACTCTATAGTACCTTCCGAGATATTCTCTAGAAATACTATAAAGTCAGCTTATATTCATTTCCTCTTCAGTTGCCAAAATTTCTGGAATCAATTTGATATTTTGGGTATATTTCGTATTATTCGTTCAACATAGGTATTGCCATGTATGTATATATACGGTGATTGTTGGACAGCTGTTAGGTCGTGTTAGGTACGTAATCTAATATTTTTCAGATGCGAAAAAAATAACATAAAACCTATGATTACCATCGTAAAAAACTCGCTGAAAAAGGAAGAATTATAACAGCCACTCGCGTGTTATACCTATTTTCATTTCACTTTCAGTCCCTCTTTTTTATTTATGAATTCTAGTCTCCGGGGAATTTTATACGACGTATATCAATTTCCGCCTACTGCAAACGATCGCGTGTTATAATAATAAACTTTTTCCGAGCTTAATAAACCTGTTAGGATGCGAATAGCAGGGTCGTTTGTTTCTCGAACCTTTTGTTTATGTCTGACTGAAAGGCGCGTCTGAACTGATGACGGATATTAATGCGAAACTCATGTTGTTGTTTGAGTCTACAGGAGAATGGCTCGTCTCTGGATGCACCATGTATGTTTGGGTGCTGAACCCCATATGTGGAAACAGTATCCTAAAACTGACCAGATCTGTGTTTAGTAGAAAAATCATAGGGAGCATGAAGAGGCGAGATTTTTTGTGAAGCAGCTTTTGCGATGGATCTGACATAGTTTAACCGATGAAAGAGTAATAATGATAAAAATATCGATCGAAGAAACGTGGAACTTTGTGGGAATGGTGGTAACAGACATTGTTATATCAGGCATAATAATATAGAGATCGGATTTTCTCAAGAAAGGTGAGTTTTGGTGGCGTTGAATTCAAGAGATTGTTGGTTTCCCCATCTTATTCGTCAAGATTCTCATTGACAGCAACAGCGTGTTTTTTCGATATATTTATATTTTTCTGCAACCGACCCAAAAGTCGTCTATTTTAATACCAAAATTGGCTCTTGCATTGACGTTTCAATTACTGACACAAAAATAGGTATGTTACTAATGAGCAACATAATTAGTTTATAGGAGCTAAAGTTGAACTCAAGTTCCTAGGAGCTAAAGTTGAACTTTAGCTCCTAGGAACTAAAAATGATTTCGTTTCCGATTTCGGCAGATTTTGCATATAATTCGCAGGCTGGAGATATAAATACACCTTATTATAGTTAAGTATAGGAATTATGAACATCTCAGTTAAGTGTTTAAGTTTTGATCAGGGAAGCCTTCAAGATTCACATACTTGCTTGATCTGTATTTCATTTGTTATTCTCGGGATGGATAACTTGTTTTTGAATAATCACGGCAAGCAATAGTTTTTTGTCTCAAACAACGATATTGTTTACCTCTATTTGATTATCAAGTCAAACATAGTGTAGTATGGAGAGGAATAAATAATCGCTAATATTATTGTTGATATGCTCACTAACCTAACATTTTCCACGTCTTGTTCCTATACCTGGCACTGGCGCGGTATTTGCCATTAGAATACCTGGTCCATACACAAATATGTCACTCTGTGGCTGTATTTATATTGAAATTACAATCCGAATATCCTTGAAATTTGAATTATTCTGCTGTTAATGCAGGTAGAATATTCTCACCACAGGAATTATTTGTTACATTGCATACATATGGTTTGCTCGGCTCCGCTAAACGCTCCGCCTCGCAAATGCAAAATTCGCTTGTCAAACAAAGTGTCACATTTGATCGTAATAAAACAATCTAGGTACTATTATTTCTCACTTGTCCATTACTTCTTTATTATACCCTGGCAACGGTTGCTATGGCACATAATAACTATTCCCTTTTACTCAAACATTCCGATTGTTTGAATTTTTCTCTCAGGTTTTGTAATAGTGAAATGTTCAACTCGAGTAATTTGTGAACAAATGAATCTTGGGAAAATAGGGACAATTCTCAAATTCCTTCATTTGGAAGGAAAACAAAATAATATGAATAATGTCCAGCATTCCTAGAATTACTTTTATATATTCTCCACCCTTCTTGGGCTCATATATTTCATATGGAAAACGCAAATGGTTCGTTTGCTTAAATCCTCATCCACATCCTCGTAAGACATCATGATATCTCCAGTTCTGACATGACCAGTTTCAACTTATCAGTTCTGATCCACAATACAATATAATCAATGCCATCATTGTTAGCCATCTCACTGGAAAAACTTCCAAGACAACCGCTTGCAAAGCCACTAAGCTCGAACGATTCCGAAGAAAACCGTTTGGCATTCATAAAAATCCCCATCTCAATATTCCAATAACTCACGCTCATTAAACGCTATCCGTAATACCCAAATATTGATCCTCCTATCACAAAGAGACCAGATGCGTGTTAAGAAAACCAAACATACGAAGTCTACTCGCATTAGAGCTCCTCAAACGACTCTATATGGATATGGAGTTTACCTGAACGACGAAACAATGCCGAAACTGAGGGATAAGAAGGCAAACACGCCATTGTGAGACTTTATATTTGCGTTACACCGCACCTGGTGGTTCTATTATGGATGTGTAATGATCACGGAAACGACGTTTTGGTTGTGGGGAAAGGAATTTTATCGTCATATATGACTCCTGAATGGTGGCAATGATGCTGCTTGATTCTACGGATATCTATGCGAACGTTATTACAACTGCTCATTTCACTAACCTCAAAAATAGTATCGAAATCCTCGAAGGTATGGTCAAAGTAGATAGTTATCAATGGACCACAGAGATTGCAATCTGATTTTCTGAACCACTTATGTGAGTGATATTAAGTCTGATACCACCAATTTCATTTATATTGATATGAATTCAAAGTAATAATCAGAGATACAGCAGGTGGAATGTTCAAGGCAAAAATCAAAAAGATCCATAGCTGAGAGACTGAACTGTTGAGGTTGACAAAAGAATCACACACTTGAATATTGACAAAAATATATTAATGAAATGCAGGTGATTTGGACTCCATGTTGTTTTCTTCTTCAAAAAATTCATCTTATGTTCATAAATGCACTGATTATCAGACGAGAACCCTAGTTTTGATAGGGGCGTTTGCCTTCACCACCTGAAAATTAACAATTAAAACTTTCTATCAGGAAAGTGAACTAGATATAATGGAATTCGGAGAATAAATCCCTTCCTTCCATCTTCTCATCAATTTTCATCAGGCATTCTTCACTTTCTCTTAGTTTGGATGTTTTGATGTTTCACACTTTCTGCATCATGGTCAGTCCTGAGCCCTCAAGCTCCTGCTACTTCTTATTCTATGTGTATTTGCAGAAGGGAATACATAACCTATCCTGATGGATTTATAGACTTGAAATTGGCAACAGATCAACTTGGCTTCTGCTTCTAAATACTGATAGTGTTAATCAGAATCTTCATCAAGGATTAGACTATTATTCAGTTCAGATTGGGGCGTTTGCCTTCATCACTCAGAACTCACATTAAGGATTACCTACCAGGAAAGTAAGACTAGATGCAATGGGATTCAGCTTATCTTTTCTCATTCCATCAATGTTTAGGGAACCTCGTGCGTTCCTAGAGAGGATTTGGAGAGGAAGAACGTATTGGAATTTCTTCAACTTTTGGAGATTATAAGTTCTTGGGAATACTTTCTGAAGCAATGAATTCTAGAGTTGTACCGTTCTGTAGACGAACGAATTCTGAGTGATGTTCGACATATTTCGTGGTTGACAACGAAATTATATGATGATTAGGCTTGTCGAGTTCATCTGACTGGTATTACTAGTGATGGAATGATATCAGAGATTTCTGAGGAACATTTCCCGTAGAAGTATCTATAGAAAAGGGAAAAATCGCCGAGCATAGATAAAGTGGACCAAGACATTGTTATATCAGACATACTGAGTTCCGCCTTCCTGGAGAAAATACAGGCTTGAGTGTTGGTGGCAAGATCTAAATTGACAGCGCTGACCTGCGGCCTCTACAGTGAGTCCATAGTTTCCTAGAAATGAGGATTCTGGAAGACAACGCAGTATGGAGCGAGAGTCATCTGCAGATCATCGAAATGAAGTAAGAGCAATGATGGTGCCAAAATTCCTGCTGCCTCTCATACTGTGAGTATTTTCAGAAGGGAATACGACCGACTGAAGACCTTATAGACATGTGATAGGCAACAGATCAACTTGGCTTATTTTGCTCAAAATCATCCATAGTTGAATCTTCCATTTTTGAAAAACTGAAAGAATCAAATTCTCTAGAATCGACCAGACATGAAAAACTAGGTATCCCGAATGCATTGTCTAGTATATTTTGTTGACGATAATTGGATGGAACTCGATGGAGGCCTGATTGGAGCCTCTTTCGTGGATCTTTCCCCACGATATTTTCGCGATTCTTTTTGTTAACTGAGGCACCACAGGATCCGGAATCCGGACCAGTCACGTATCGACCGGAGCCAACACACATCACGCAGCAGGGATCGCCGTCCTTTTAACCTCAATTCCTCCGTAATTATTTCTGGCCGACCGGAAGTCGACTAGCGTCCGACTGACGCCTCCTCTTCCATCAACGATATTATTGTCAATCAGAGAGAGCGACGAAATAATTTCGTTTCGTTTCCAGCCGCCTTTTGTTCTTTTTCCGGGGGATCGGAAGTTTCGTTGATGTCGAGGGGGCGATGATTTCGCAAAAAAAAATTGCTCTGCCAAACGTGATCGGAACTAGTCGTTTTCTGGAAACCAGGTTTCCGGCCCACCGGAGAGGAATCGTTAATTTTTGGCGTGTAGGAGGGCGCTTTACTACAATGTGATGCATGATCAATCAATGGACTTTGTATCAACAAGCTTGATTAATGTTCACTAAATTGATTGTTAATTACACCTATTAACGATCGACTTGACTATCAACTAAACACACCGCACACTGAGGAAATATTCTATTAACCATAGTTATGAATCGAATTATCCCAGCAAGAAAGCATAGGGAACAAGCGAGTTATCACCTGTGATAATAAAGTCGTCTCTGCTGATTACAAACCACCTGCAATTATTAGATATATAACCTTGCTGCCACTAGCGAGTGCATCTGTATATTGCCATCAGACGATTTTTCTGTAGTAGGTATATCATGACATTGCTACCGCATAGGAGTAGGGCAATTAGGTAGATAACTTTGCTAATCTTGGTGGGGGAACCAGGATTGTTGTCGATTGATTCACCTACCCAATTTGACAATTTCAAAGTTTCATTGGACCAAAAAGGAGAGAATGTTGAAGTGAACTATTACTATTTCAGTCAAAATAACTTGAATAGACTCACCTTTATCATTCCATCAATCCTGGTAATAACTAAAGCTTCAAGGTCTTCGACAGCACTGAAAGGGACACTGATTTTCTCATTTGTTCAAAAATGTTTTCATTCTATATTAGGATCCAAATTCAAATTCTAAATAATGAATTGGATAAAAGAGAGAAAGTATTCGTAACTGTCTTGTCGTCGATATCTTCCTCCTGTACATGGGTTTGCCCAACTGGGGATGATTGAACGTGTCTTTGGGACGCAATCTCGAATAACGATAAGTAGGCGCTGAATAACTCCAAGTAGATCCGTCGAATATTATTCTCGCGGCAGGCATACTACTCACTAGTAGTAATTCAGCTAGAAATTAATGAAAAAAATTATGCCTGATAGCGACAGCAGTATATTTTCTGTATGTATGTATTCCATTTCAATATTTGAAAATATTCTATGATATAATGCATGTTGCAAAAACCTGATGGGATACCCTCTATGGGATACATATGTCAATCAGTTGATCATAATATGTGTTCCTTGAATAAAATAACACTAGCATCAATATCTTCCTCATGTAAAATCTATTTTAAACACTTATATTTGATATATAGGACGTTCAAGTTGAGTTTGAAATTCAAAGCATTTTTTTCATCAATGTCTCGAGTGATCAAGCTGAAGATATTGTCGAGAATTATGAAAATCCTCCATTTCTATATATAGAGCAACTCCAGTCAGATGAACTCGAAGTCACATTATTGTCGAAATTATATCACAAAAAAATGAATTAATGAGTTTTTATATCATCTTGTTTTCAATTTCAGGTATGCCAATAAACTGACATATTGAATATTCTCACTTTTAATACCTTGTGACGGTGTCAAGATGCCATCATACGAAACCATTGCCTGTTTTGAAGTTACCTCATACCCATAATTCCCAAAATAGTCCTAAATAATTTATGTTTCTAAAAACCCCATCAGAACCAATTAAGCATATTTTTCAACCACTTCCGACAATCAACACGGTGGTACCTTCGGCTGATAGCTTTGAAGAACCTAATATTTCAAAGTGTCAAATTCGAGGAAGCCTCAATTAACAAGTAAAACACACATGGGCGTCTCCTTCAGTAATACAAATTAAGAAGAATATCTGACTTTGATACAGCTAGTGAGTGTATTTATTAATGGGAGTAGGGCAATGTTATGCTACTCTTGATGGGTGATCATATAGATAGTTGGATGACTCTCTTGCTGTAGTTATTCAATTATTTTCCAGGATTGTTGTCATCAAGGAAGGTGAAATTTTGACTGATACCGAATTTCACTTTCCAGAATTTCCACCCTGATATTTGATATGAAAAGCAATTTATAGATTCATGAAGAAAATTTCGGACCAATGATCTTCGAAATTCAATAGATCAATTGATTCATGCACCCTCAGGAAAAACAAATGGTTTTTGAGTAAATAATTTTTCTGAAACTCTCTGAAACCATTGTATTCCGAAAACTAGGCAAACTATTACAGATGCGTACAGGAAAACAAAATGTTACCAGTAAAATCATTCATATAATTTCATAACCTGGACATTTTTGCTCACAATAAGTTCTTAGACCACATTCTATAGAGAAGCTCTGGAACATATTTGACAATTTTAAAGTTTTATGGTACCAAAAAGAAGGAAATGTTGAATGTAAAATATTCGAATTTCCGTCGAAATACCTCGAAAAAACTCACCTTTATCATTCCATCAATCCTGGTACCAACTGAAGCACTCCGATCTACGGAAGCACTGAAAGGGACACAGAAGATTTCTTTATCTGTTTGAAAATGTTTCCATTTTATATTCGAATTCAGATTCTGATTTTAAATAATGGATTGGATTCATGAGGGGAAGTATTCGTAACTGTCGTGTCGTCGAGATTGTCGTCCTGTACATGGGTTTGCATGAAGAGCTCAACTGTGAATGATTGATCAAGCACGATGTCTGACAAATGCTCATATAGAGGGGGGAAAATCAGCAAAATATCGAATAACGATAAGTAGGCGCTAAATAACCCCAAGTAGGTTCGTCGAATATTATTTTCGTGGCAGACTGACAGTTGTATTATTGGTAGTGAGTGCAGCTCTACGCGATGAACCTCGCAGCCACAAGCATAAAACTCACTAGTAGTAGTTCTGCTAGACAATTTAAAAAGAAAAACATGCTGTCCCAGAGTGGCTGCCTGATAGCGACAGCAGTATACCTTCCTGTGGCAGGAAATTCACTCTCAGTAATTTCAAGGTGCGGCTTCTTTTCGAAAATGTATAACGGTAATATGATTTCTTGTAATGGTAGCAAAAGCTCTAATAGCACAATTTTCCTCAGTGTAAGAAGAAGCTTACTGACATTGTATCACTGACAATAGTAGTAGTAGGAAAAATATATAACGTACATTCCAACTTTACGAAGCTGGAAGAACCGCTGATTCAACCATGAACTAACTTGAAGAATTCAACGTTTCCGAACTTTAAAATATGTTTGGTGGTTTCCAATTCGGGGAAATGTTGATACCTACGCCTATGGAAACTTCTCGGATAGTCTCCGAACAGACTAAATTGGAAAATCTACGACATGCCGTTTAGACAGTAACAGGTATGGAGTACGACATGTGCAGCACACTGCCACAGTCTGATTGAATAGACAGGATGTGTGACATGGTGGTGACAGAAAATAATGTTTATGAGTCGGGAACGAGATCGATACGGAGTGTTTGTTTACATTTGGCCGTATAGAGATAAACCAGAAAAACTCGATGCTCTCGTCGAGATGTATACACATTTTTTATTGAAAAGAATAAGAGAGGAAGAGGATGAGGTCCTTTACATATTCATCTTTTTCTTTTTGTGATTGGAACATCGTATCTACTTATACTGTTTCTTCAATTCATTCAATTTCATTAGCTAATCATCTTGACATTACACATGAATGAAATATGTACACAATAGGTCATATCTGCTTTGAAAGTATGTAATTCGAATCTATGCAGACGACTCTGTCAGGTGTAAAGTTATTGGTATTCTCAAAGGGTATATGTTAGGGCCACTACCCAGAATGATCTATGGGTATAATGTAATAATGTATACGGATATGATTCTCAAAAATGAAATAGATAATTCAATTTCCAGTGGTAATAAATTAACTGAATAATCATTATTCTGACTATAGTCAAACAATTGGATAATAAACGTATCCCATGATGTTCTGCGTTTAAAGAATTTTCCTATCAGAGAGCCTAAAAGAAACATTAACTAGCTTGTCAGTGACAATTTGTATTGTAAAAATGTTTGGAGAAGAGAAATAAAGGAAGAATGGATATTCGAACAGCAATTTCTTATTTGCCTTGACACTTTCAGTTCTCAGTGACAATTGGTGACGTTGGCACTCAAACGAGTTACAGGATGTTTTCATTAATTATTCTTGAATTTACCATTTTCATTTTCAGATTTCAGTAGTGAATACCATGTTCTATCTATATCAACTGAACAAGAACCAATGCTATTGTCCCCGCTCAGAAGAATGCAAGTAGATTTCTTGATTTTCCTCTTCTGGTTGTTTTCTTCTTATCCAATGATTTTAATATCATTCCATTTTGCCATATGTTGTCCATTTTCAGTAAGGATATGTTGAGCTATTTTCGATTCGTCGATTTGTCTTTTCCTTATATTGTACTCATGTTCCTTCGTCCTCACTGAAAGAGGTCATAAATAAAGACACCATCAAGGTGGGAAGATCACCAAATTGTAATGTAGTAATGGAAAAGAATAAATCAACAGAAATGACTTTGCTAGTGTTAGAAAGGTCCACTTCACACTCACATTAGATTCCGAAACCGATGTACTATATTTAACTGACCTGAGTACCGAGACGTATACCTGACCTGAGTAAAAATGGTACCTCCATATCTGGTACAGGAGCAGTCAAACAAACTGAAATTCATCTCAAGGGCAAGGCTCAGGTAGAAATTTGACTCAAAGATTATTATGGTAAGTATTGTTCATTGTTTTTCCAGCATCACACATTAACTACCAGCTATATTTCACAGTTTATTCTCTTCAAGTCATTGAAAACCTATCTGATACTATGACTCCAGTTGGAACTACTGAAATAATAAATAGTTATTTATTATACAAGGGAAAAAGGTACTAGATTTTAGCTCCAGGTTGTGTTGTCTCCCGACGCGTAGCTGAAAATTATCGACGAGAAATTCTTGGTTTTTAACAGTAGGGACACCTGCGTTGTAGGCATCTTTATCATTCTTTTGAAGTAATCAAATATCTCATGTCACTTCTGTCAGTTAAATTCTGTGATTTAATGTCAAGAAATTGCGAATTTAGTAGTCGTTCAGTAATCAAGGTAACCACGAAGTCGAATGGATGATAAAAGGACTTGCAGTTCTTTCTCGGAGACGGTATAATTGACTCATTTTTTGGAACTATAGCACAACAAAAGCCATCAACAGTGTACATATATATGTAATGTATATACGGAAATAAAGTACTCACTTTTTTCTCACGGGTAAAAAGTAATTTATGAAAAGTGATATTTTATAACCTGCCAACGGAGATGAAATGCCAAACTTTTTTCCCGTCACAGAAAAAAATCAATTACACAATATCATCTCTGCAAATAGGTAAGTGTCTGGATGTTCGAACACTTGCAGTGGTGGTATCCTGTTCATATATTAGAGAGAAGAAAACATTCGCACGTCTCTTTTATCTCCACCTTTTCGGAGTCGAAGCAATCCTCTTCAAATTATCGGATAATGAGTATCTCGAAAACTTCTCTGGCACCTTCAGAGACTTTCGAGCCTAGACACTAATGGCCAGGTATTTTTCTCCCTTTATATCGCTTTAATTCCGTCCCGTAATATATGTTATTCGATGAAATCTTTCTCTAAGGACGTGGTTCCACTTTCCATAATACCGAGACGTTTACCCTGTAATCTTCCACAAGGTCTACTTTGTAATTAAGGAAAAATTGAAATGATATATCCTTTTCATTATTAATAGGATTCTTTAATAGTTTTTTGCCCTCGGGACGTTCCCAGTCGCGCGGTTGGAAAAGTGCGGATAGACTTTTCAGTTCATTAGGGTTTGGTGCTCTACTAAACATCCATAATTGAAACGAAGGATAGACAAGAAACTGAACTCCAAAGAAATTACGATAATAATTCAATTAGAACAGTGTCGCTTCTATTCTGAGAGCCTGCTCTATTGAATAATTTATAAATCGATATGATAGTTTCGATGTCGTTCTGAACAAAATGGATGTTAATGACGTTTATCAGTCGAATCATCATCTGAATACACGAAGTCTGAGCCATGGAATAATATTTACCTTGTAATTGCTGTTACAGTACAAATATGATTTTAATGTAATTTGTGAGTTATATACAATACTCGTATCTGGAACAATGTTATCATTGAGATATATATCCTCAATTGATTGACCTGATTATCACCCCTCTTGCTTCCATAACCTAGAACTCGGAACTAGGACCACTAATATCAACGTCTATCTAATCTCTTGAACTTAGAGTCAGGCGAATGTTAACTTCGTGAAAAGCCTGAACATATATTTTCTGTACGATTTTTACAGGAGATATTGACTCATCAGCAGAATGACACAGAACTGCCTGATGAAGGAAGAAAGGAAATGAGAGAAGTGAATATATGTTTTTCCTGATGCAAGCCAATCCATAATGATTGAAAACAGAAGCAAATCGCCATTGACCAAATCAAGCAGCAGTCATCACCAGATAATGAAACTGTGGAAGAGTGAGGAGCTGGTATTCATAGGGTCAAGCCAAAGACAAGATTCTCACTGAGCTCAGAAGAATACGTGGCGGTGGTTCAGGCAGAAATTATCGCATTGCGTAAAAGATCTTATAAGGCAAGGATTTGGAGGGAAAACCATTGCAATCTACTCAGATAGCCAGGCGGCATTCAAATCAGTCAACTCAATGCAAGCTTACTAAAAACTAGTGTGGGACTGCTTAGAAACCTTCAATGGACTGGGCAGTCAGAACAGCCGACTCCAGCATGAATACCACCGCATACGGGGTACGAGGGCAACGAAGAGGCAGACTCACTTGCCCAAGCTGGAGCAAATAAAGCTCTGAATGGTCCAGAGCCCTTTTGTGGTATTGCGAAAGCTATATAAAAGACAAGTATCAAATCATGGATGCAGACCTAGATGCAGACCAAATCTCAAGAACGGTGGAACAACTCACCTGGAGTAAAACAGGCAAAGAAGTTTATTGAAAAACCATCGCCATAACATTCACAAAATATCTACTGAGCCAGAAACGAAGTTTGAGTAGAATACTTGTCAGATTTCCCACAGGGTAATGGGTATCATAGCCTCAACATACAATAGGTCTGGCTGAAGAACTTATGTGGAGGTTCTGTCAGGAAGAGGAGAAACAGTATACTTTGCCACTATAAGGGCTTGTCAGGACTAGGGTTCTCTACCCTGGGAAAAGAAAAACCAAGAGCCCAAAGTTATACAGGGAACCTGAAGGCTAGCCTATGGAGTCTCATAGAGAAGGCGAGGCTAGGCAAAAAACTCCAAACAATTTTTAGGGCAGACACAATAGATCTGAAAAGGTTACGGTGTGGAGAAAGATATCCCAAAGACACTATCCTAAATCTAATCTAATTTAACCAAGTAGAATCTTCTATATGCCCAATAATTTTGGTTCGATATCTAATGTCTTATTCAGTGCAATAAATCGAAGAGAATGGTATAATATAATTCGTTGTTCCATCTAGAGTGTGAAGTTGTTTGATCAAAACAAAGAGGCGAATATCTCTGTCGATAAACTTCTTTGTTAAATGCGGATGGATCTATCCGTAATATCCCGTCTCAGTTCTGAACTGATGCTGAGACAACCGCAATCTCTTAGAGGATTGCTCGGATTCATCAAAACACTGTTCGAGTTGGCGAATTTGTGATCAGTCTTAATATTCGCTTTGACAATAATCAAGATGGATTTATTGAGACAAATTAATTCAGTTGAGTGAACTTGGTGTTTCATCGGATTATATTCTGTGAATTCGGATACCTATCAACAGTGTATTGTTGCTACTGATTATTTGTTGGTGTCTGGTGTTGGGACTGTTATGAGTTTGCAAAATAAATAAATCGAAGAATAATTAGCTCAACACCGGATGTTAGAATCCTATTTAGAACTAAGTGCCTTTCACACTATCGTCATAACTATTAACAAACTAAACATACTCTATACTATAAAAGAAAACACAGGATACTTTCTATATAATGAAAAATATAGATGGGTACTCTGTTTTGATGGTGTATGATAGTGAATTCATCTTCAAAGGATCTTTTTTTGTGATCATGAACAATTTCAAATGGTTGCGAGTTTTACTAGCACAGATTTCTGTAAAACATTTCCCGTGGAGATATGGATAGAAAAGTGTAAAGTCCCCGACTTTTCTACGGTAGTCCAATGATGTCAGAGAATTTGTGAGTGTGGCATCAGTATGCGAAGTTTGTTCTAACTTAGGCTGACACAGGCATCTGATCTCTTGTAGTTATAGTTCCCTAGTAGTCTGAAACCTTGAAGATTTCTGTAGATGTCTAATCCATGTTTGACTTCTTTCCTAACTTCTTTTGATACATAGAACTACTGCTGAACCTGCAGAAGATAGCTGATGGTCCTACGAGGGTGTTTGAGATCAGTTATTATGGCGAGTTCATCTACTATAATCTCAATTCCTCCTACTCCAGAATGTCCCGGGACTCATCGAAGTATGATGATGTAATTCTGATGGTTCGTTCATCTATTTTTTCCAAACTATATTTCGGAACAGATTACAACTCAGAGCTCAGCATTACAATCGTTGCTTGACTGTTGGACATGATGATCATTAGGTACATTTCTTATTCCACAATATATATAATTTTCCTCCGAATTCAACTGGACACATTTTTCTATATAGCACAAATTCATGCATGAGAGATACCTGTACTCGAAAATCGAATCAATTGATAATTGACATCATACATGTCGAGAAAATTATGGCTGAAACACGAGGTTTGCAAAGAAAAATATCGCCAGAATCCCGTGAAAATTGAATAGTGAACTGAGATGGATTGCGATCTATTGTTCCATTTTTATGTTCTGGTTCACACGAAAAGGGATATCCTGTAATGTTCAGAGAACATCGTGAGAACCAAGGAAAATAAGGAAGGAATTGGTGTTCTTCATAAATTTCTGGAGGCTATATGCTTCGGGAAACACCTACCTTGACAATGTGTTCGAGAGCCTCGCTGTTCGTTGAATAAAAGAGTCTTTGGAAAAAGATGTTCTGAAGGTCTCTTGCATGTGACCACGAAAGGGTGCGAAGCCTCAACTCAACGGATTAATATCGCGGGGACCGCCAATGGAGGAACAATTGTTGATATTTCGGAAGAGCATCGTCCATGAAAATATCTTTGAAATAGGGCTAGATCGCCAACTTGTCTACGGTGTTCCAGAGAAATGAGAGAGTTCGTGAGCGAGGCATCACCCACGAGACGAATTACCCTTTTTTAGACAGAATCCAACAGTTTCAGGGTATGTTTGGGTGCTGCACTCCAAATATGGAAACATTATTCCAGGACAGGTCGGATCTGTGCCTTATAGATCATAAGCAGCTGACTGAAAGTGAAATAGCTTCTGACCTGAAACGGACAGTTTTTGAGATGCACTTTCAGCAATTGATCTCACGTGATTTTCCCAAGAAAAGTTATTGCTGATAGTAATACCAAGCATCGAAATGGGTGTCTTCAAAGGTATGGTTACTCCTGACATGCTTATGTTGGGCACAGTGAGATCGGCTTTCCTAAAGAAAATGCATGCTTGTGTTTTGTTTGCATTGAAATCTACCAAGTTATTGGATCCTGATTCTAGAATCGTTGCCAAGTCCATATTTATGTGGTCAACATTTCTTCCTCGTTCGTTTTTGATTTCCCTGGCTGGTATTGGAGCTCTGGAAGAAGAGGCGGTATGGAGGGTACTATCATCCGCGAAACTGTGTACTGGACATGAAGTTGCTTCCAACGAATCGTTGATATGGAGTAGAAATAGTGTTGCTGCTATAATTGTGATTGTTTTGTCATAATTGTGCGTCACCAATGTCGCATGCTCAACTCTTGGTATAGAAGCAAATGAAATTGACTTGTCCTATTTCACATGTGCAATAAAACTTGCAGGTTTATCGAATCGGGTCTCAATAGAATTCATCCGAACGTTTTAAGTTTATGGTAGAGAACTTCCATAACTTACATGGGTTAATAATACGTATGTGCGGCAATCTACATATCCACTCCTGACATTTTACACCTTGTGGGGCGATAAAGATAATGTATTTATTGCGGAATTTAAATTGGCAGTTAAAATATCATATTACACTAGGGTGGGCTCTAAACTGGATGTAGTATCATCGTCTAGCTACTAAAGGGTCATAGGCGGGTCACGTAGAGAAATTATTCATTAAATCGATGACAAAATGTCTCCAATGACCACAGAAAAATATCTGGTTACTTCAACTCGAGAGTAGGACACAATCAGAAAGTTTGTATTGGTAGTTATCTTTCAAGATCAGTCAATATAACGTCGGGTGTTCCTCAAGGCTCACATCTAGGTCCCCTACTTTGCAGTATCTATATAAATGACATCTCTGAATGTTTCGAATTCTCCTTATGTATGCTGATGATCTTGAAAAAATTTATACAGTTTCACACTTGAATGATTGTATGCTCATTCGAGAGGACCTTGATCGTTCCTTAGAGTACTGCAGGAATAACTCCCTCTTCCTGAATCTCTAATTTCAGTACCCATAACTATACCATGCAGGATCATAATCTCCACAACTGTAGTGAAATGAAGGATTTGGGAATTATTTTTGATTCAAAAATGACTTTCAATGAACATATTTCTTACATTTATAAGAAAGCGAACAGAATGCTATGTTTCATTTTAAGAACAACTTATTCTTCCAAAGATTACAATACCTTGCGTCCTCTTTTCATGTCATACGTAAATAGTCTGCTAAGCTTCAGCTCAACCATTTGGAATCCCTATTATATTATATACACGAAACAAATAGAAAGTATTCAGAACAAATTCATTGTTTATATCAACAAAATATAATTCAAAAACACTCCACGAAATCACTTCGTAATTCGAGAACTCAATTTGATTAGTCTTGCCGACAAATTATAAATGGAATCTTCTATTCCTCATCTAATAATAACTTGATCCATAATAATAATCCACAATATTCCAAATTATTTGAATAAACTGCAATCAACATCATCATCATCATCAACCATTAACATCTCCGGCATTGTCTTTTCTTCATATCTACATCTATCACTGGGATTTTGGATTTCTTATGTCATCACTGGTGCTTCCCAATTAACAACGATTTGACAGTCTCTATAAATCGTTTATCGGACACAGAACACATGTTTTCGGTAGGAATTGTAGAAAGGAAGTGTTCCATCATCTCTAAAGGTGGCGACGGCGACAATTAAGGTTTAAGGCGCCCATATAGGATATATGGGAAATAGGAGGGTAGAGAATTGTGTTTCGACCCAATTCCCGCAGAAATGTCAGAAAAAAATTAAAATTCGACTACTCAGTTTTCATGTTTTTCACTCTATAGTGAGAGATAACTGGATTGTATATTATTGTATACGAAAATGAATGAGAGGCGAAGTGTGGTGTTCCCGAAAGACAGTGATTATTAGTGGTTAAAAGTACTTCTCAGAGTTGAATCTCGGGTTGGCATGATCCTGAGACAAAATCGAACATAGTAAGTGAAGGTTCAATAGTGGAAATTTGAAATTGAACCTACAATAAAGAAATAACCTCAGAAGTAGAAACACATGAGAGTCACAAAAAAAACACACTCTCAACCAGAGCTAATCACTTTCAAATTGGCACGATAATAGAATAACTTACCAGAAAGTGTCAAAAGTCAACATAATTTGTCAAAGTTCAAAATGAGCCTCACCGCCCATGTCGGAAGTAGACCAAGAAGAGAGATTCATGAGTTGATTGAGGTTTAGAATAACTATTATAAATAACGATTATAAATAAGTTATAGTAAAATGTTGCTGTCTTGAATCCTGTCTGAAATTGCGCTTTCGCCTTATTTCTCACTTCTATTTTAATTCATTTTCTTTTATTTTCAGCTTTTATGTATAAATTCTAGATTATAGGTGATTATATTGAAATAACTATGTGAATTTTGTATTTGTATAATCTATACTCATGATATTGTGTTATACCACGTACAAGTCATTGATGTTGTCGTTAATGACTTCTGTGAGTTATTCAAATGTTTATTGAATAGTAACAATCATTGTTAACTTCCATGTAATCAGTTATTTCTGCCAATAAACATTCATTCATTCATTCACATCAGTCTCTCTACTGAGAAACATAATATTATGAATACTGTCTGTAGGTTAGTCGAGGAGGTGGTAAATTCATCGTTCTAGATTTTTTGAGATTTCCTCTCCTCGATTTTATAAAATAAAAATATGAATATTATTTCAATATACGTGTAGTGAGTAGAAATCATCAGACAAAATGTCACTGCATTTAAAGATTGTTCCTATCAGAGAGCCTGAAAGAAACATTAACCAGCTTGTCATCAGTTGTCAGTGACAATTTGTATTGAAAAGAGTTTGGTGAAGAGAAATAGTATATAGCAAAAATATCTTACTGTACATGGTGGTTCAAATTTGGACACTTTTAAAGGGAAAGTACTAGTCTTGAACCAGATGGAAGAAAACTGATGTCGGTGTCTGAGGGTCGATTCTCATGAAAAACTCAATGGTGAAATCCGCATGTCGATGTCTGTCTTCGTTTCGGAGTTACAAGGTGTCTTTCGGAAATGTACATTTTTGGAAAGTGGCTACAGATATTTATTTTGGCAAAAATTGTCTGTTCAATAAAAAAAAATCGTTCTCGGAACACTGGAATCGGCCTTCCTATATCTAGTTCAAGAATATAACTTGTTCTTCTTGAAAGAGAAGTTCTACTATAGAACTAGGAATACGGTGACTGATTCCAGATCAATTTCCATGACAAACACAATGCTTTGGAAATGTTTTCATGAAATCGAAGAATGTTTGACAAAAAAAAAGAGTTTTAGCCACTCTTCAAGAATTCACATTTTCGAAAACCAACTTGTAACTCTGAGATAAAGATAGATATCGATATGCAGTTTTCACCTTGGAGTTTACAATGTGATTGATCAACAGGCACCGACATCAGTTCTATCTTGTATGGGAAAAGGACTTTCCCTTCAAAAGTGTCCAATTCGGCTCACCCTGTACATAAAATCAAAAATTTAAAAGATTGAAATAGTTATCAAAACCAGTACCTATGCATTTCATAAATCAATAAAAATAATTTCACCAATGTTTATCATCAGGAAAAATAGAAACGGAATGAATAATGCACCGCATAGCGAATTGATTTGTTTTGCATATTTTATAAATAAATCAGAATCGAACTAAAAATTAAACAAAATGAAATTGAAATGTTCATTAGCATATAAAGTGATCGGCTGGCTTTCGGAATTAAATACATAATTGAAAGTAATAAATTCTGTTCGACCCTATATATAGTCGAACGATGTAGTCAAATTGAATTCTAATATCCACCAAAACTAGCTGTCGGCAACACAGACCACAATGCATTTTCATGATATTGCGTTCTAACGCTGAAAGCTGTAAGCTGCATTTCTCTTTCATCAAAATTGGAATATCTGAAGCAGACTGCCTTAATAAGACGACGGGAATAATTGATAAAACCTCAATTTCGTGTCTCTAAATTGTAACCTGTAGCTCTATTTTGCTTTTCCGCATCGATAAATTCAGAAAGAAATGTTTTCATAAAGCAAGACGGTCTTGAGAATTGAAGCGAAATCTCGTTAGTGAATTTCATTGCCGTTGTTTCTAGAAAAATGAGAATATCTTCTGATTCTACGGGGTGCCCTAAAAAGGGAGCTCTCAGGTCTGCGAATAGATTTATATCTTCTCTTCTTCTTCTTCTTCGAAGCACTGGTGAGCGGTTGAACACCCTTGCACGTAGGCCTCCTTATTCGGGCCCATTGTACGCCCACTTGTTCCGACATTCAGCTGGGTACGCCGGCTTCCTTGGAGAAGTTCAGCAGCTTCCTTTTTTTTGTCGTGGTGGTTTAAATCCTTTATGGACACCATATGGATCCAGTCCCTCATATGATAGTGTGGGACTCCCCTGACTCTAGTCAAGGTTTACCCACTAAAAACTCCACCCCCCGTTTGTCGGCTCGTCTGACCAATGTCTCCGACGACACTACGGCCTATGGTGGCCCATTGTATCTTACCTAGTTGCTCTTTATTGTGCCCAGTCCATTATCTCTGTACCTTGAACAAGTCTGTACAAATCCTTCACTGGATGTGAGTTGAATACTTCTGGTTCGCCAACTGGTTGCCCAAAAATCTTCTGTCTTCTGCGGTCCAATGCCTCATATCGGCACAGTATATATGCTACTGTTTCTGGTTCCTTGCCTCATAGTCTGCAGCTTGGGTCGCCATTGTACAGTCCCATTCTGGCGAGATGCTCCTTTACTGGCGTATGGCCAGTCATGAGTCCCGTAACAATTTTCATCTGTGCTCTGTTCAAGTTGAACAGGTCTACAGTTTATTTATGACTTGGTTTCTTGATGTATCGTTTCCCATGTCTGTTTCTTGGGATGTCTTCCCAGTAGCTCTTATGTTTTGCCTGAATCCAGTGTTTAACTGACACTTGTGCTATACGTTTTGATACTTCAAGAGTTTGTCCTGGATCTGGCTCGTTGTCCGACCCTCTTCTTGCAAGTTCGTCAGCCTTCCCATTGCCAGCGATCCCCTGATGACCTGGCACCCAGATTAGCTTAACGCCGATCCAGTCTGCCAGAGTTCTCAGTTCCCTCTTGCTATCCCATACCAGTCGAGATGTCACTTCCTGGCTTTCTATTGCCTTAAGTGCCGCTTGACTGTCTGACATAATACGGATCTGCTCGTTTTCCACAGCTCTCCTGTTATTTTCTTCCGCACATTGGAGAATTGCGTACACCTCTGCTTGGATAACTGCGGCATACTTCCCCAATGAGTAGCTGAGGCTAGTCTCAGGATGTTTGGAGTATACTCCTGCTCCTAACCCATTCGCAGTCTTGGATTGTTTACCAGCTTTCCCTGCAGTGTGGTGCTGAGTTCTCCGTCACTTACACTTTTTTTTTTGTAAAAATTATTTTAGTACATTTGCTCTGAGCACCCGGTATTTTCATATTTACCTTTTCGTACGTAAAAAGATACGCCCTCTTCCAATTTCGACGAAATAAATAGGAGTATGTGAACATTATGAGATCACCGTAAGCCGCATAGGCATCAAACAATAACCAGTACTTTTCGAATTATCTTAAAAAGAAATGATTTAATCGAAATTTTACAAGAAACAAAAAATACTCAAATATGATCGAACACTTGAAGGTGAATAGATAGGAAGTCATTAGCGCACGTACAAAAAAAATATGGGGGTAAGTGTGTACTTGACCCCCAGTATTTTGAATATTTGACAGTTATTTTCTGTCATGTTTTCCTCACACGATGAAACTCTTTGTGCTGAAGTAATGTACCAATTTTGAGATTAATTTCTTATCAAATACGCGAGTAATTAGAAAAAAACTGTTTTTAATTTCCAACTTTGACACCCTGTATATCGAATATGAAGGGCTAAAATGAAAAATGGTATTTAGAAACTCAAACATTATTTTTGTTCAAGGAATATGTGGTTGATGGATTGACCTCCTTTTAGCGGACACCTTGTATATGTAACATCCAATAAGATTCCCTATTATACAGTGATATAAGCTTACTGTCTCAATTGGATTTCTGTCATCACAAATCTCCCAATTAATGAATGTAAGGTCGCCGTATTTTTTTGGAATTGAAATGAATTGAGAGACGAAAAATAAATTTTAATTTCAATATCGCGATAATAATTCCTAAGATGATCCCTGTCTCTTGCAAATGAGTTTCTTGATGTTCTCCGCAGAATCCGGTGTTGTGAAACTTGTGACTTTTAATGAAAACGTTCTCTCCGAATAATTTGACAGGTTGACAAGACATCTTTCATGAAATAGGGTGATCAGGAGAGATGAAAAAAAACCTCTGATGCGACTAAAAGTCAGCTCCCTTCTTCATCACACGAACATTTCTTTTCAGCAATTTATGTTCACTCCCATTAATGAATATTTTTGCTTCATTGAAATATTGAAAATATCACCATAACTACCCATGATATATACCCCGAAAGAACTTGTAGCACTAAGTATCCTAATTACCAATTTGACTAATTATTGTTCAAGAAACACCGCAGTTGAAACGAATAAGAATATATTTGACTGTCCAGTAATCCACCGAAGTTTATGCTGGATTATAAATTTGGCTAAACTGGATGTATTCAATCGCAGTGTCATGACTTCCTGATATCGTTTCTGGGTGTTGAGGCGGAATTCAACAGACTCCAACTCGCTTCGACTACGGTAAACAGTGTTCCCGTTATAATATTTCAATTATTATTCATTTTTCGAGATATACAGTGTGTTGAAATTGAGATGAAAAACGGTTCTTTAGCAATAGCTCAAGAACAGCTGGGTTTGTTGAAATTCAAATTCAGTATATGGATTCATCTCCAAATAGGTGATCATTTTGAGCAGAAAGTAATCTCGAATGAGTATTGATAAGACATTGTAGTAGCGAATCATTAACGACTTCTTCAATCAATATACGCTTCTGCAGCATTTTCAGACAAAAATACTTGAAGAAAAATGTAAAATTAGGTCAGACCGTCAACCATATTCCTCCAGCAAATATAACTTAATCGACTCGTTCTGCATAAAAAAGGGGTCCAAATTCGATTATAGCTTCACAAAAGTTCAATAATAATATCAGCTCAAAAATTAGGTATATATATACCAATCGTTTACCGAATAACCTCTTTTTTTTGACGTTTTTTTTTAGAAAAGATTCATTGATGCGTCGGGTTGGTGGTAAAGACAAATGAGTTATAGGATGTTTTCATTATTAATCTTGAATTAATCATTTTCTTGTTCAGCTTTTACTAGTGAATACCATGTAATATCTATTTATCAACGAAACAGCAACAATGCTACATCGTCTCCGCTCAGAAAGATGCAACTTCACCATTTGTCATTGAGAAGGGTCAACACAGACAAGACAATTTGTAGGAAGAAAATTCTCCAATCTTCATGTAGAAAAAGGAAGCAAATTCGTTTCCGAAACGTCCAAGATACGTGAAAATTCGATATTTCTTCTGTATACCTATAGTTCTCTTCTATAAACGTTTTCTAAAACATAGTGACAGTTCAATGAAATTTTCTTTTAGGCTCTCTGATTTTTCAAACGCAGTGTCATTTTTGGGCGAATCATCTGATTTGACCTCACTGCACCTACCTATATTGAAATATTACACATATTTTCATTTCATAGAATCGAAATTTCTAATAGTTATTTATTATACAAGGGAAAAAAGTAGTAGATTTTAGCTCCAGGTTGTGTTGACAAAAAACCGTGAGCTGAAGTCTAATATTTTTCCCGTGTATAATACACTTTTTTTCTGTGTGTAAAAGAAAGAACGACTCAATATTGGGAAGATATTACATTATTTCGAAATCTGAAAATTATCGACGTGAAATTTCAAGTTTTTAACAGTAGGGACACCTGCGTTTTATAGGCATCTTTATTATTCTTTTGAAGTAATTAAATATCTGATGTCACTTCTGTCAGTTCAATTCTGTGATTTGATTTTAAAAAATTGCGAATTCAGTAGTTGTTTAGTAATATACGAAACCGCGAAGTCGAATGGAAGATAAAAGGACTTGCAGTTCTTGCTCGGAGACGGTATTATTGACTCATTTTTCGGAACTATAGCACAACAAAAGCCATTAACAGAGTATATATATGTGATATATATCAGGGAAAAAAGTACTCACTTTTTTCCCACGGGAAAAGAGTAATTCATGAAAAGTGACATTTTATAACCTGCCAACAGAGATGAAATGCCAAACTTTTTTCCCGTCACAGAAAAAACATATTTGTTCCCTGAACCATTCCAAAAATTTAGAAAGTGCGATGTAACTTCCTCCTCTTTTTATAAGTAATATGCATGTATCTCGATAATCATCAATCCATCTTTTGTATCACAAATACGATTATTGGTTTTTGGAAATTTTTCAGTTTCTGATTCTTAGAGGGCTATTAGACTGAATCGGCAACAGCCGAAAAGATGTCGGTGTTCTCTTGAATATTCAATAGGGCGTTACCAGAGGGTTGCGGTCCCTATGAATCTGCAGATGTGTAATAAATGGGCCCCTCAGTCGAAGGTAATTATTTCTCGAAAATGTATTTGTCGAACTAATCAGATCCGACGACGTTCTCTACTGCGCTACATTACAGCCAAGGGTACGACCTTAATTTAATTAGAGGGCGGAAATGCTTATCGGGGTGTATTTTCCCTTAAGTATTCGAAGAAACAGAAAAAGGACTCGTTTAGAGAACTTCCCAAGTCGAGTATTACAGAGCATTGAAATGAAATAATATACGTACATGATTTTTCTTCGCTATACAGGGTGTCCGTTTATCAAGCTGCACCATTGTGATCTCAGTTATTATTAGAGATGCGAGGTCGGTTAAATTAGGAAGAGTTGCGCATTCTCATGTTGAATATTTATCTGCATGAAAATTTTATGAACGACAAATTTATAATTTTCGTTTCTATTTTTCCAAGCGGAAACCAAAAGATCTAGACGTTTCTGACTGGGACATACTCGAGGCACTTTTCTGTAAGGAATCTGAATCTGTCATCGTGAATTCCATGATGTTCTTGATGCCAAAGTTACAACACATAACTTCGTTTTTTCTTATGGGCATTTTTAAAAATATTTTTTTTTTCAATGATGTATCATACGATATGATCCTGTTGATCAAAATTGGGAAAAAACATTTTTGCGAAGAGTGCTTTGGAGAGAAAGCCAACAGTTTCGTTCAACAAGCTGAATTTCGACAGTTTATTTGAATTTGTATCTGGAACGTTCACATTTTCGTCAAGCTCATCTACTTAAAAAGTATGGTTTTGAATTAGGAACGACGTGATGAGCTAGCAGTTTATTCTTCGCAAAACAAAACAAAGTCATGAAAGATGATGCTCGGATATCCACCTTTCACTTCTAAACACGATTCTACGCGTATCCTAAGACTCCGAATTGCTCGTTAGATGTTCCGTCCTGAAAGTTGTGATTATGGTTATTCTCAGCTCTCTCAATATCGATCGGTACAATTTCGAAAAGAATTCAACAAACTGTCAAAATTCAGTTTGTTAAACAAAATTGTTGGCGTTCCTTCCAAAGCAAATTTTGATCACGATGCACGAATATAGGGCAATTCTGAAGTCTCTTTCATATTACCTCGTATAAGCCTCATGAAGAAGTCACTGTATTAATACATCTCACAATTTTCGACAATGACCGACACTATATTTCTTTTTCGGAACATAGCGATTTTCATCACGTTTAAACATATTCTTCTCCATCCCGGAACAATCTAGACATAATTTTTATCGCACATTGTATATCCATCGTCAAGAATAAATATAAATTTCATACTTCTGGAACGACAATTTTTTGAATTTTTTGATTTATCTTAACGAAAATGTATCACATTGATTAAAATTGAGTACCTTCATTATACAGGGTGTTTCGAAATTCGACCGACAACGCTTCACAGGTGGTAGCTCTCGTGATTTAATAAATAATGAGGCAGGAACATAAGGCTCTGACGTGCTTAGTTATCGAGATACAGGGTGTTAAAGTTGAGAAATAAAAATAGTTTTTTCGCAATATCTCAAAAACGGCTGATTTTTTTTTCATTAAAATTCGATGAGCAAATTAAAATTGAGAATCTCCATTTCCAGACGTCGAATTCATATTTGACAATTGATCCAGTGGCGCCATTGAGGGGGTATGATTGCATGATTTTCCAAAAAAACATGTGTTGCGATATGAATTTTGGAAATTTTATATGATTATATCAAAGACCATTCAATTTTGAATTAAAAATGCATACTTGATGGATCTCGATAGAACCAACCATTTTCGAGAAAAAACAAAAAATGTTAATAGTATTCCAATCACTTCATTCCCAATCGATCAATCAGATAAAGAAAATTCACCCAAAAAACCACAACAATATTGAAAGAACTATAAATAAGTATTTCGGAAACTAAGTAGACATCCTTAGTAGTCCTCAGTCCCACAGGTTATTTTCGGAGAATATCTCAGTCAGCGAACTATTTTTTACTTTTCAGGACTTCTGAGGATGGCAATTCAGTTGCCGAAATACGTATCAAGAGTTTTTTCAATACTGTTGTGGTTTTTTGGGTGAATTTTTCTCATTTGATTGATCGATTTGAAATGAAGTAATTGGAAGACTATTTACATTTTTCGTTTTTTCTCGGAAATGGTGGGTTCTATCGAGATCCATCAAGTATGCATTTTCAATTCAAAATTGAATGGTCTTTGATATAATCATATAAAATTTTCAAAATTCATATCGCAACACATGTTTTTTTGGAAAATCATGCAATCATAACCCCTTAATGGCGCCACTGGAAGAATTGTCAAATATGAATCCGACGTCTAGAAATTAAGATTCTGAAGTTTGATTCGCTCATAGAATTTGAATGCAAAAAAATCAGCTGTTTTTGAGATATTGGGGAAAAACTATTTTTATTTCTCAGTTTCAACACCCTGTATCTCGATAACTAAGCACGTTAGACCTTCATGTTCCTACCTCATTATTCATCAAATCACGAGAGATACCATATGTGAAGTGTTGTCGGTCGAATTTCGAAACACCCTGTATATGACCTTAGATCCGTGAAATTACAAAACCATCTCGAGGTCAGACACCAGACATCCTAATGACGAAGTAACACTCCATTTTTTCACTAGTAACACAGAGAAAATTATGTTTCATTCATCACTGAAGACTACGTAATTCTCCATTCCATCATTCAGTATTTCTCGTATCACTTTGTATGGACTACTTCTGAATTTTTCATTTTCAAACATGATCACATATCCGACGACTATACACACGAGGTTGATTCTTTCAAAAAAAATTCCGACTTCCAATTTCATTCAATTAATCGTCGAAAAAATGCATCATTTTGAATGAATATTCATAACACGATTATCAAAGCTCTGAATTTGAAAATTCCGAAAATGTTTCGAGAGAACGCATCAATCAAGAGGATACAGGTGAGAAAAAAAATTATCTGTTCAAACGGTGAGGTGAAGACCACGATGCAATTTTACATGCACCCATTCAATTATCACCCTGTACCAATGTTATCTGAAATTACAGAAGTTTCATATATCCACAACAAACTATCAAGGGATCAGGCTAATGATCGTTGAAAACCGATTTCAAATTGTTGAGGAAGTTCGTGAGTAATTCAACTTTGAATTCAAGCTATATTTTGGACCACGACGTTATCAATGTTGACCAGTTTATTTGGATGCTAAAGTAGAATGAGAATGCCGATTCGAATTGACCTCCAAAGGCAGTATTGTTCCGATTTGTTTAAAAATACATCCATCATACTGAAAGTCATATGGTTGTTCGAATTCTTGCCAATGTGGCTTCCCTTCATTCATCTATGACATACCATTTTCGTATAAATGCTTTTTCTGTAATGGACTAATGATAAACCACATTGGCGTGTGTACGAGTACGTTTGTTATTATTATGCAAAACAAATAGTTTATGGTTGACCATCAACTCGGAAGGAATTTATGGGGCTGTTAAAGCACTACATGTGGCGAATGTTTGCTTTTTATGTTTTTTTTTTTTTCGTGTGGCGTATGGTCGTTACGTGGTATGGCGACATTATTGTTTCAACGTTTTTGAATGCTCTTTGCCCGTTCACAAATCACAATTTGTGTTTCACAGTAATGCTGTAAAATATACAGTAGAAAATTACCCATTATGACATAGTATGGTATCACTGCCACACTGTACGCATTATTTAAAAATTCCCGCGTATATGACCAAATATAAAATGATGACAACATGAAATGAATGTACTAAAAGTGGAATACATTTCAACAGTGGGCAATAGTTGGATTTCTTTTTGAATTGTGGAAAATCTGGGATCTTATGATGAGAATGATTCAAGATAAATTGACGAACACCCATTTTCTGACAACTTATGTATACTGATACTGAGAAGTGTCAACAGACGGAAATGAACATATCATTCTCTGTAATTATTATCAATTTTCATGTTGAAATCAAGAGCAGATTCGTTGCCGAAACGTCGAAACGAAATTTAGGTGAACTTTTATGTTTTTGACTATTTTACCTCGTTTAATCTGACCAATCACAAGCAAAAGACAACTTGTATTAACGCGAGAATACTTACAGTCTTTCAATTATTCTGATTGGTCTGCCAGCGTTGTTGTTTTCAACGAAGCAAAGTCTGTCAGTTTGACATACTATGATTATAGCTGTAGGTGTCAGAATAAATCGCTTTGGATAATAATATATGACTTGTTTATTTATAATCAATGATTCCTAGGCTTCGTGGAATATTCTAGCAGAATACCACTCTGTTCTGAATATTTTCTCATAATTATGTCTTTCATTGTCAATTCAACTGTGTTGCCAAGTAGTGAACAATAAAGCGACAGAATTATCTCGAATATACAGAACATCGTGATTTTACTGTTGAATATACCTATATATTCTGCAGCTATAACTATCTATCGATTGATTTCTTCTCCTAGGTTTGTAATTGTGAGATTTTATGCGCAGTGACATTTTGGAACAAATCAATAAATATATATCCTAAGTCATATATTAATCAACGATAAAACTAAATATTTTAATTCATAGAGAGAGAAAATCCAAATGATCTAGAGAAATGGATATTTCAGTTCCTCGATTAACCTACCAATATTTGAAAATATCACAAATGGACAGATATATTCCAAAGCTTTTTCCGTTTCCCAAAGAAATATCAGTAATGTGAAAATCGCCATTCTCTGTTATCTTCAAACTATTGCGATGAAGTAGCTGAAGTAACAAGAACTGGACACTCTGTACTCCCATATATCTGAGTAATATTTTATACTCCTCAGTAGTTCATGTTAATTCATACAAATTCTCATTTTGACCTCGAAAAACACATATTTAGACCAACCGAACAGACAATGATCAATTTAATGTTTCACTCAATCGGATGTCGAATTGGCTCAAATTTCGAAACCGAAACAGTACTGTCTTACCCAGGGAAAACTTCAATCCTAGATCACATCCCTACTATTATCATAGATGTGAATGTAAGTTTGTTTGTCATCCTCTCACGCCAAAACTACTCATCCGATGAATTAAAAATGAGAAATATGTAACCAAACATCAGGTGAGCACTTCGAAGGCGCAAATTCATTACTTGATGGGAGATGCCCTTCAGATTTTTCACTATTCAGTGACCACGAATGACATTGGCATTTTATTCTTCTGCGCATCTAAAAAGCATGAAGTCAATACTACCTGAATTGGCACTTCTAGAGGCAGGGCGTAACAAATAATCCATGCGGAAGCAATACAGAGAAATATTGTTCATTGTATGTATAGTAATTTTTCAATACTGAATCACATTGAACCGAATTTCTTCAACCCTTGCTCCTTCCACAATTTATGTACTGATCCACATAAAGTAGGTTTCTCACCATCTCTTCGGTAGTAATAAAGAACGTTTAGTTCAATTAGTTATTTTATGAGATATAAATGGTGCCGAGACCTAACCTCTAATGTCGCCATAAGACACTCAACTTTAGCATCGGCGTAATTCCTAGCCACTGTCAAAACCAACGACTTGTTAATGACCAAATGGGCCGGAGGGATAATTATTTCCCGGTCAGCGATGAAAGATGTCCCATAATTGGTGATAGTAGTCGTTTTCGACTTATTATAGAAGATTTAGCGCTTGCTATGCGGTAGTTAAACTTGTGTTTACAATGATAGGAGAATGTATACCGTACTTTTCGGAAAATTTGAATGGAGACCTGCAGAACATCTCTTTCCAAAGACTCGTTCATCCAACGAACAGCGAGGCTCTGGAACACATTGCCAAGGGAGGTGTTCCCCGAGGCATATAACCGCTAGATATTTGAAAAGAACACCAATTCCCACATTATTTCCCATGGTTCTCACGATGTTCTCTAAACATTACAGGATATTCCCGAGGATATTCCTTTTCGTGGAAAGCAGAACAAAAAAAAATGCTCCAGTAACAGTCAATCCTATGTACATCATGGTAGTAAATAATATCAACATAGAGCTCCTAAACTGAAAAAAAAATCGTTTAAAATGAACTTGCTCTAATTCTATTGGAAATATGTTAGTAATAGATTTGTCATTCTTTGAGTAATGAAGAAATTGAACAATATTGCTTTATGCCGAATAACTAGCTAGTTTTATGTCAGATCCTTGGGCTTGTGTTCCTACTGATGCAAACTCTAGCTGGATTCAGTGGATTTAGAATCAGCTCAATTTCCTTAGTACTTCTGTATGAATAATAATATTACATGTTTATAGAGAAGATTTCGATGAAACTCAATACTTGGTGGTACGAGATACCATCTGTTGTTGTCCCTACCCAAGCCCAATATGTCGTTGAGTTCAGATATAATCAGGTTAAATATATAAATATTCATTTATTCATCCATTTGTATCTTTTCTAAATTCGAATTCAGTTTTACGAGGATCGTTTCTCCGAATGGAGCATATAAATTAAACCACCCTCGCGATGAAAAAACAACCCCCATCATCATAAAATGACTAATTCATCATGACAGCTGTGGCCAACATTTGTTACTACCTTATCAGCTCCGGGTATCTTCATGACAATTTACTGTAACTCGATATAATTCCAAAAGACATAATGATGGTTTGTAAAGTTTGTGGTTTATGCAACAAAAGGCTTTGTCATCCTCGTATAGTTGTCAATCGGTAATCGTGTTACAAATTATTGGGTAGATGGGTTTTAAAAGGTCTGTAGTGTCTGATATTTACCTCACGAACCCATGTTCTTTTTGTGTTACTTCCTGATTCGGAATGATCCTCGCACCAGTTCTTGGTTTGGGTTTTGAATAGTATAGGATAGTATTCAACAACGAAAGGAACATAATTGGTCGCTTTGATCTGTTCTCTATATATGCACTCAATCTAAGTTTGTCTATTTCGTCGTGAAACACTCTGTGTATATTGATGAATCAAATCTCTCAGAACATTCGAATGGAAATATTGAAACAACATGATAATTATGGCTGACTGCAATTCACCAAAAAAAAAATTAATGAAGTCCCTCGTGGAAATCCCCTATGTTTTTACGGTCACTCGTATATCATAGGTAATCAAAAAAAAAAAGAAAAACCGTCTGTTTTGAAACTACGAAAAAACCAAACTGCTCAAAGTGGAATGAAAGGTTGAATTAATAAGCATAGCTCAAAGTAATTTCCACAAATGTTCATAAATAAACGAAACAAGAGAAAAACATTTACTTTCCTGGCTATATGCCACGCAGAATTTTGAATTACATCCTCGTTGTATACATTTCGGGAGGATTTAATTCGAATGTCCTAGAGATAGCATCCTTTAGAGGTGTCACGTGGTACATATTGTAGAATGTCCATGCAAGAACGTCCTTATGGAATATTATTTTCAACGTTCCAAGTAGTACCTACATTTTCTCGCAAGTCTTCAGATCTTATATAATGTCCCTTCTAAAACAACCATGAGATATCCAGACGATATTTCTTCAAATATTTTCAGGATAGTTCAACATTCGAAATGTCCCTAAGGTAACATCCGTTGGATGTCCCAATTAGTACATGAACTGTTGTGACTCCGGAAGGAACTCCTATATAGATAATACGTATGTTCATCTAAGTAATAAGTAAAGGAATATTCTTCAGGGAATATAGTTTCATAAGATGTCATGAGTACATCGTCTCATGGACATCCATGCGACTTCAGTCTGCTATCAGGAAATCGAAATTGACAGATCATGTTGCCCAAAAACGATGATCAGAATTTTCTTTTTTCAAATCTTGCTCTGATAGCAACCAATTGATGTATTCTCTTCAATTGAAGGCTATAGTTGATCGAATAATAATACGCATAAGTTTATGAAAATGCACGGAAAAAAAGGATTTGTTGTTTCAACAAATTATTTATGCTTGATTTATTTTCGTTGGACTGAGCAGTTTTTTGTTGAATCAACCAGATACATGATTATTCCATGAAAGCAGCTTGTTCAAATCAAGAATGTAGTCTAATTGAATCAACAGTATAATATCAATTCCATCAACAAAATATATGGTTTCCTCAAGAACAAATTATGTCGATCCAAAATAATGTCGATGTTGATTCAACTATAAACATTTTGTTGATTTGATGAAATAATGATCATCTTGATGAGAATATATCTTTGAAACAACATACAAGTTTTCTTATTCCGATGTAGCAATGAACTCGTTTCGAACGGATCATCTGCTTGAATAGAGCAACGAAATATGTAATATCAATGAAATATTTTGTTCATTCTACATCAAGTTACATTTTCGCCTCTAGATGGCGATCATTTCGCCTCGTCTATGCATGCCTCGAATTCATCATATACGTGAGGCCGGATTCTTCGTCTTTGAAATATCAGCTGGATGCATCGAACTTATAGGACGATTAGCAATCCGAAAAAGTTTTGCAACAGCTGAAGGGAAGTAAAGACTGGTAGAAGTCGGATAGTTTCCTAGTTTAGTTTCTTTTGATGTAAAATTTCAGAAAACTTCCGAATTGATACTGAATTTGATTCAACAGAACAATATGTCGAATGAAAATACAATCTCTCTTGAATCAACGAAATATTTCATTGAATTAACAAAATATTTAATTGAATTAACAAAATATTTCATTGAATTAACCAAATATTTCATTGAATCTACCAGATAATTCATTGAATCAACCAAATACTCCTTTGAATCAACCAAATATTTCTTTGAATCAACCAAATATTTCTTTGAACCAACTAAATATTTCATTGAATCAACTAAATATTTGATTGAATCAATATCTTGTTATTTCGAATCAAACAAAATGATTGTTTGAGCCAATTCAATATCTCTTCATGAACAATTCATGGATGTGCTTGATTGAATAAGATCTCCAGAGTTGCATCAAGACATATTTACCTAATTTAAACTTCAAATTTGCTCTGAAACAAGATATCGATTTACTCATTTGAAGATTATATTTTGTCGTGCATATATGACACTCTTATTTGCTTCATTCAATTAAATGCTTGATTCAACAAATCCTTTTTTTCCGTGTGCTTTTATGATGATGATGCTGATTCTTTGGTAAGGTAAGTTGTGGTTTCCTAGCTTCCAATGAGGTTACGCCACTGGAAATTAGCAAAATTGCAAATCCATAGTCGGATACTCATCTGAGACGGAGAATTGTTGAAGCAATTCTCATGGTATTTAGCAGATTCCGGACGAATTATTCCGGAACGCCTACTCTTCCAACTTCTCGGCAACTCCTTCGAAACAATGGCTTTGATTGCTTCTGGGATCTCGAAGGACAAGTAAAAAGCTTTCTCTAACACCCGCCGTAAACCAAAAACGACAGCTTTATGCAAACTTACATGCGGATGGGGGTCTCTTCTAATCCGACTTTGATTACTAGTTCCACCCCGGTAACTGTAGCACGATGGTAAACTAGATTCCAAACCTGAGATTCATTGCGAATCTTTTCGCTACATGTTTCGATCCCTAGGAATCATCATCAGGCTGAAATTATAAAAAAGGAGAACAAGATTCCGTTTGCCACTTCAGAACAATTGACGTGAAACGACCAATAAGAGGACCAGGAATATCTTCTGAAGAACATACCACCTTCTCAAAGATGGTACCTTCATATATTAAATTATAGATTCTTTATTCATTTAGCAAGAGCTAATATACAAGTCAATGTAATATAAAAACAGTCATAAGATCTAAACGAACAAGGAACATCTAGACACTATATAAATTCACCATCTTAAGATCAACGCAAAAGGTACAATAAAAATACAGGACATAAAATAAACGATTTGAAATCTTCAAAAGTTTGAGTTGGTTCGTTTCAATAAATGCATTTTCAACTTGGTCTCGAATATATTGATGGAAAATGCATTCTTCACGTCAGATGGCAAGTCATTATATTGTTTCAATCCTTAAAAAAAACTGAATTTTCTGCCAATCTTCTACTCCTCTGTAAAATAAAAAAGTGTTCTTTCAGTCTGGTGTTATGATGATGCATTTATTTATTATAAGTCAGCTTATCAACCAAATAATATAATTTGGTGCTTCACCTCTTTGTATTCTGAAAACAAACACCAATACCAAAAATCCAAACTAATCCCTTTGAGGATATTGAGGCAGCCAATTTAAACTTTTTAACATATCCTTTATGGATGTGTATACTTATTACATGTTAATACAGAGTGGAAAGTCTAACTGGAACAAATTCTGTAACTTGATAAATAAAGGTTTATCGCAAAATTCCTGAAACATGTCAATTTTTATTTTCAATGGGGCATATTACAAAGAGATTTGTTTATCTTTTTAATTATCTGGGGGGTTGCAGCCACCCCCAACTTTTTTTTTTCAAATGGAAGGGTAGATTGATTAATTTTTTATTGGAAAGCTTGTTCAATTGCGAATACACTCCCATTTTTTTTTGTTACTTTTTATAAGCAATATGTCGTAAAAAAATTAAATAAGGACATAGTTACTGAAATTATTTTAATGCAATAAATGTTCAAACTGCTCTCCACCTTGTTGCTGACAAAATCCCAATCGATAATAAAAAGCATTCCGAACATTTTGTAACACTTCCGGCGTTACTTGCCTAATTTCGTCCGTGATTCGTTGTTGAAGCTCGGCGATGTCGTTAGGTTTAGTGTCATAAACCTTGCTCTTCAGATATCCCCATAAAAAAAAATCTAATGGGGTAAGATCGGGTGATCTTGCTGGCCACTCAATTGGGCCCCTTCTTCCAATCCACCTATTTGGAAACACTTCGTTAATGTAGGTCCGTACATTTTGAGCAAAATGTGGTGGTGCCCCATCTTGTTGAAACCACATCCGTCGATCAAATAAGTTGGGATCCAAATTATTGGGGAATAAATTTACTAACGTAGGAATCAGTTCTTGTTGGAGCATATTAAGGTATGTTTCTTCGGTTACGTTTCCATTGAAAAAAAAAGGACCTACTATGCGATCCCCAATAATTCCTGCCCAGACGTTTGTTTTTTGAGGCCTTTGAGTATGGCATTCACGCATCCAACGGGGATTTTCGTCAGCCCAATAACGGCAGTTCTGTCGATTGACATGCCCATGTAATGTGAACGTAGACTCATCGGAAAACAGCACCCATTCCAAAGCAATTCGTCCACCATCGATAGAAGCCATCATTCGTTCGCAAAATTCGATTCTACGATCAGGATCATCTTCGTTAAGCTCGTGCAGGTTTTGCATTTTATATGGGTGCTTTTTGGCTGCTTTCAGAATTTTCAAAACACTTGTGTGACTGACACCATGAACGCGAGCTATTTGCCTAGCTGGAGTAACAGGATTTTCTTCAACTTCCAACAATATGTTCAACTGGGCTTCTTCGTCGACTTTTAAAACCTTTTGTCGAGGAGCATCCCTTACGTGGCCCAACTCCCGATATCGAGTTTCAATTTTACTGATCGTACTTCGATTAATTGATGGTAATTCTGGATGAACTTCAGTAAACAAACGAGCAACTTCAGCCTGTGTTCGACTTCTGTCCCCATATCCGATCATCGTTAAAATTTCGATTCGATGCGTCTCGGTTAAATAGGGCATTGTCTTATTTTTCGGTTTTAATTCACACGTGGGATTGCAAACAAGTATATACTAACAAATCAATCACATTCATTTCAAATCGAGCAGGTGTTTCATTGGGCCTATCAGGTAAAAAACAGTGTACCTATACACTATACAAAAAATCTTATACTGTCTACGTCGTAGTCAGGTGCGTACGCGGATCGTATAATTTCAGTAACTATTTCCTTATTTAATTTATTTCCGACACATTGCTTATAAAAAGTAACAGAAAACAATTGAAGTGTATTTGCAATTGAACAAGCTTGCCATTAAAAAATTAATCAACCTACCCTTCCATTTGAAAAAAAAAAGTTGGGGGTGGCTACAACCCTCCAGATAATTAAAAAGATAAACAAATCTCTTTGTAATATGCCCCTTTGAAAATAAAAATCGACATGTTTCAGGCATTTTGAGATAAACCTTTATTTAACAAGTTACAGAATTTGTTCCAGTTAGACTTTCCACTCTGTATAATACGCATTGCAATTTTTGTATTCTATTCAAATTATTCTGATTCAGAGGATATAGAATTTTTGAACAAAAAAAAAGGGAATTGTTGAATCAAGTGAAATTTAATTGAATGAAGCAAATAAAAGTGTCATATATGCACGACAAAATATAATCTTGAAATGAGTAAATCTATATCTTGTTTCAGAGCGAATTTGAAGTTTGAATTAAGTAAATATGTCTTGAATGAACTCTGGATCTTATTCAATCAAGCACATCCATGAATTGTTTATGAAGAGATATTGAATTGGATCAAGCGATCATTTTGTTTGATTCAATATAACAAGATATTGATTCAATCAAATATTTAGTTGATTCAATGAAATATTTGTATGATTTAAAGGAATATTTGGTTGATTCAATGATGAACTATTTGGTTGATTTAATGAAATATTCGGTTGATTCAATGAAATATTTCGTTGATTCAAGAGAATCTGTATTTCCATTCGACAAATTGCTTTGTTGAACCAAATTCAGTATTAATTCGGGAATTTTCTGAAATTTCACATCAATAGAATAAACTAGACTAGGAAGCTAGTCGACTTTTAGCATAGATCTCCAGTCTTTACTTCTCTTCAGCTTATGCAAAACTGTTCCGGATTGCTAATCATCCAGCTGATAATTCAAACACGAAGAATCAGGCTTCACGTATATTATGAATTCGAGGTAGGCATAGACGAAGCGAAATGATCGCCATCTACATGCGAAAATTCAACTTGATCTAAAATGAACAAAATATTTCATTGATATCACATATTTCGTTGCTCTATTCAAGCCGATTCAAGCAAATGATCCGTTCTAAACGAGTTCATTGCTAGATTGGAATAAGAAAACTCGTACGTTGTTTCAAATATATATTCCCATCAAAATGATCATTATTTGATCAAATCAACAAAATGTTTATAGTTGAATCAACATCGACATTTTTTTGGATCAACATAATTTTTTTGTGATAAAACCATATATTTTGTTGATGGAATTGATGTTATACTGTTGATTCAATTAGACTACATTCTTGATTTGAACAAGCTACTTCCATGAAATAATCATGTATCTGGTTGATTCAACAAAAAATTGCTTAGTCCAACAAAAATAATTCAAGCATAAAATAAATAATTTGTTGATGCAACAAATCCTTTTTTTCCGTGTGGAAGAATTAGGGTATTGACGGTATTGTGAACAATTTACATGGAAAAAAATTGAGAGGTAGTGTGAACATCTAGACAAATAAAATATTCCATGATTCATTTTTGATATTATAAAGTTCGCATGTTCTCGGAATGATAGTACAGATATATTTGTAGATTCATTATTAACCTCAACCATAACTCGCCATTTCTCATACAAGGCGGATGTAGAAAAGTCAGGGAATGCCGGTGGAGGAAGAGCGAATTAAAATAAAATTCGAAATAAACCATAAACCGGCCGTAGATTGAAATTGACCTAACGTTCGGTTTACGATCAATAAAATGTTTACTATCAACGTTTCTTCTTGTGAACGAGAGGGTGGTTTATGTCTCGAGAGACTAGGGAGAAATGCCAGTGTCGTAGACCGTAAGTAATCCATCTCGGCGAGGTAATCTTTTCCTTACTACCATCGCGATGGTTTACTGCGTTTTTTTATTCACTTTCCGGCTGTGGAATACTAAAGGAAATGATAATACACTCTCAGAAAGAGGACAACAACGGACAACGGAATTGGAACATGGACATCTATCAGAGCAATAGAGGACTAGCTTCCAACTTTTCAGTAATCGATATCAGTATTTGGGTGGCCAGGTAGCCGTGCGGACAGAGTGTCTATATTCTAATTCGCATTCGCTTGCCGGTCGTGGGTTCGATCCCCGTCGACTGCAGAAATTTTTCTGATGGCCCAAGAAAGTGTTTGGGATCACACGTTAAAAGGTAAGGCCCCCGTCATTCCTTGCTCGCACAAGACTTTCGAAGACTTTTGAGGGTTGCTCGTAAGGGGGCAACCGAATGACGGATAGAACAAATTTTAGAACAAATTTAGTATGTTCACTCATTCACTGTGCATTGTTTCAATCCCAGTTTCTAATTTCACCTTGAATAATTTCGTCTTACATTAGTTGACCTTGAAAAGTTTGACGGTGATGCAAAAGCAGCAGACTCAGCGAGCACAAACATCCCTGGGATGTTTTGGGATGTTTTGAAAATGTTGGCATGAGGATGTTTTTTTGAGGCGTAATATGCACTTCCCAAAGAGGTCTTAGAAGGATATTGAAAGTATTGTTTTTGTTCTTTTGTGCCCTTTCTTTGTTTGCCCCACCACAACGTCTCATGCTTACGTCACAATACGATGAATTCTGATTTGTTTTCGATTTTGTTCTTCTTGTTCGCAATTGGCATTCGCGTTTGCAGCGTGTCACGCTTACATGACGCTGCTAACGAACAGAAAGGAATTTGGTGAAGTTTATTGTGTTAGAAGACTTATTAAGTTTGTTATAATGACCATCAGATGCAAGATGTGTTGTTCGGTGCCTCAGTGTAATCAATATATAAAAGTACGAATTTATCAATACACAGCTTCTCCGCAGTTACAAAATTATGCATTGTGGAGAACATTTCAAAAATTGGGAAACCTATTTCCAATTATATGTCTGTGTGTAGTAAGCACTACTCAGAAACCGATTAAGAAGGTAATTTCATATCAAGAAAATATTTTTATGTTCAATCTATTTTTAATGCATTTTTTCATTCAAGGGAAATGGAATCCAAATGCAAAAGTTCATTTTGACAAATGGCTCCAGAAAAGTACCTCGAAAATGTTTTTTTACAGCGATTTGATGTGCGCAAGACGCGTTGCAAATGTTTTGTTGTGTCCAGGAAAAGGCTCCTGCGGTGGACATTGACTGTTCTATAATAGTTCATGTATGAACAGAACATCGCAGTGGAGGTTCAATGTCTCGAAATCTCGTACTTTTAACATCTCTGAGATGTTCTTGTGCTCGCTGGGTAAGAAGTATGGAAACCACTACTTGGTACAATATGGCTAGCGAAACAATAATTATCCTTTTCCTATTGAACTAAGCGTAACAATCGCTGCTTATATTTTGTTGGGTGACTGTACCATAGCAATTCAGAGAATAAGATCAAAATTGTAGTGATAACTGTTCACCGATTTACGATGGAAATTGATTGGAATAAGAATTACTACAGATCGATCTATCAACTTAGTAAATTGCTTTAACAGATTTGATGTGAGAACCAGTTATCCAGCTTCACCTTCTTGATATGGCTCAATTGCATTGGCAGTTGCTCATATGCCTTATCAGGGATTTTCTTTCGTGCGCCCCAATAGATAAAAAAACAGAGACCATCAATCTCCTGACGATTCTAAGATGATGATTCTGGCAAGTCACAATCCTGAATAGCTAAGCCAAAATTCATGTGGTCTCATTTCCATCAATCTTTCAAAGGCTGACCTTTTCACTTTTGCTTCACTTCAAGAAGTAGTTTGAGACCCACCATAAACATACTAGACCCTATGGTCGAGCGAGTTTTTTCCTTGGTGACTTTTGAGGGTATAGGTATCCAAACTAGGATTACTCTATGTGCACCAGATCTTCTAGAGACCATCAGCGTTCCTTGATCACCCTAATCTCAGTGATACAGATATATTTCAAAATAAAAAAATCGTTGGATTGGTGCAACATCTCAATGATCTTTCCTGAAGGGCAGAATACGAAACTGAAAATCAACTTATGGACCCAAAACCCTTTCGCGGAATCCTGAGAATATGTCGAATCAGATCTATGAAACATCTATAAAAATGACATCGTACACAAGCAGAATGACTTTTACAGGTTTCGTAATGAATATTCATAACTTACCACAGAAGCTTTAGATTTTCTTCTGCCATTTCCAACAACACAACAAAGAAAATATACAGCTACAAGAACAAAATATACCGCAATAAACTGGATGCCAAACCATACATGAGAATACAACTCTCTTCTGAATATCCTGTTGATGAGGCATAAAAACAATTCCATGCATCCTATTAAATGGTCTTAGTTTTATCATGTACTTACTTACATACCACTCACTGTATCTCCTTTCTTTGTATGATTATCAAGAAACAATAAAATTTGGGTTCTCTTTTATCCCTTGGATCACACAAGAGGAATGTTTCTTGAACTGTTGGAGTTCTTGGCAATATTTCCATTGGCGAAGAATTCCAAAGCTTTGCTGTCCTGCAGATGAACGAGTTTTGGTAGAGTGTTGTTCGACAACTTTCACGATTTTGCGCTGTATCTCAAGAACGAAGCACGTTATGAAAATTAAGTTTGCGGTATCGTGAGTTTCACAAAAAAGCGAAAACCGCAAATCTCTATCTTAATTGAAAATAAGTGAGAAATCCCGTAAGGACATCGAAAATTTGACAGCCCGTACTCAACGGGAAGGAAATCGGCACTATGTTGATGCATCAGAAGGCTTATCTTTTTTTCCTTTGATCTGACAGCTCTAATGGCATGCGGTGCGCTACTCTATTCCTGTTAATTATCGAATGCATCACGGCAAGCTGCTTCTATAATGCTCATCGAATGTGTTTATCAATGGGCAATACCGATTTCAGCAAGTCGTCAATGGATTGAAATCGATTTTGAGTGCATTAGTGATGCAGAGCATCGCTTTGTATAACGGTTCTGCTGTTTATAATCTACTTTCGGATGTTCGTTACTGGCAAAGTGTTCTTCCAAAGTAAATATTGCGGATAGGTAATTCAGCAGATAAAAATCCGAATCCTATAACAAGCCTGGTGAATTCATTGAAATAGAGCATTTTCATATCGTATAGTCGACATATCAATTCAGCATTCCCCCAACAATAAATTAATTTCATTGGAATCATTCGATATGAATACCAACTATGAATATTCAAACGAAATCCGAGTTTGTGCGTTGAATGTTTCCAATTTCACACCACATAAATAGTAACGATTCATATGAACATGGCAACTTGATTCACGTGAACCAATATTAACTGTTCAACAACTGATTATTCGAACGTGGATGTGTTTATTATACTATCAATTCGATTGGTGCTCCTGAATATCCAGTTGATATGAGTTATGGTTTGGAATAGCTGATGATTATTATAGGACACGTTGGAAGTGATGTTTCGATAGTGTTGAGTTCTTTCTTCGATCTTATCAGGGAAGTTACAAACCTGTTCAAAGACGTCCATATAAACAAGATACGATGAGCCTTGGGCTACAGTTCAGAAACAAAAAAAAATTAGGCCCTGATGACGACTTGATATACACGATTATTTCTTGAACTCTGTCGATTTCTGAAGTATCCTTGGTCATCTCCATGTATATAGTACTCTTGCTGCTACGAAGGAAGAAGAATAGTAAATGAATACTCATTCTTCTGGAATATTCAATATTAGTTGTAGAAAAACAGATTCTCGTTGTTGCAAGTAGAGACGGTGAAAGCCGTAGAGATACTATCTTCTGGGTTCGGTAAATGTTTGAGGCCTTTCGGGCATGCGAAAGTGCAACTGTGATATCATCTCGAGAATCCCAGACATTTCAGACGTATGGAGAAGATTCATTGTATAGGCCCGCGGGGAGACCACTCTGTAGTCTCTTGTAATGGTCTAAACCACAGGCAGCCACAGGCGTCATTCAATTTTTTCAAGTAGGGTCTAATGTTGGCAGGGCTGTTCCAGTCAGTACTTTAGTACAAGATCTATTACTATTCGAAGATGTTCAATCCCAAAGTGGTATTTGATGAAATCTAGTACTAAATAGGTTTCGAGATCATTGGGTTCACACTGTTTGCCACGTGGATGGAAATTAAGGCTGTGTCAAGTCGTTCGTTCGACCACAGTGATGATACCAGGATGGTCAATATTTGACTCGACTAATATTAAGAGTTAACGTGGTAACTTTGTGGGCAGGTTTGAAACGTGACCGATATTCCCAAACAGCTGTTTGGTCAGACTGATGGTCACACTTCAAACTAATCGTATGTGCCCGGTCAAGCCACAGACTTGACACAGCCTGATTGTTCCAGTACATTTTTCTCATGATGAGTTTGATGAATTTCTTCCATTTCATATAAATATTTACAATACTTTGGTCAATTGAATTTCATTTTTCATCTCGATATCTCCATATGGTAAAATTATTTCACTCATACTGTCTGTAGGTTAATCGTGGAGGTGGTACATTCATTATTCCACATTTTTTGGGATTTTCTCTACTCGTTTCTATATAATGAAAATATGAATATTATTTCAATACACGTGTAGAAAGGACAAATCAGATGATCTGCCCCAAAATATCACTGCATTTGAAGAATCATAGAGACTAAAAGTAAAATTCACTAGCTTGTCAGTGACAATTTGTATTGAAAAAGGTTTGGAGAAGAGGAATAGAGGTATATAGAAAAAATATAAAATTTTCACTTAGCTTTGGACGATTCGGGACCGAATCTGTTCCCGTTTTCAACATAAATAATGGTTATTTGGATAGCAAATTCGTATCTATCTTGAAACTTTTCAGTTCTCAGTGACAATTGGTGACGTTAGCAATCAAATGAGTTACAGGATGTTTTCATAAATTAATCTCAAATTTACTATTTTCATTTTCAGATATCAGTAAAGAATACCATGTTCTGTCTATATCAACTGAACAAGAAGCAATGTTATTGTCTCCGTTCAGAAGAATGCAAGCAGATTCCTTGATTTTCCTCTTCTGAGGACGGACAACATATGGCAGAGTGAAATATTATCAAAATCATTGGAAAAGAAGATAACAACCTCAACAATGATCATAATTATCTTTAAGGAACTTCTGAATACATCAATTTTGTGTCTGATAATGGCCTGTGGCCGAAACTAGTTACATTACTTATATTAATTAATTTTTCGTGGTCTACAGACTTAGGGACTTTTATTGTTTATTCTTATAATAAAAGACTTCGACCCCTCATGTAACGTGCGCTCCTGCAAGCAGGTGGCCTGGTGATATGCGACTATAGGTAGAGAAGACAGGTGCAAGTGCATGGCTCTCGGGTATGCACGTTGATTAAACCAGTTTTATTTCTGTTTTTTGTTCTGTTTTTAGCTGTGAATCACGGACGCAAAGAAGAAAAAACCTTCCTGCTGGAGAAGATCACGCCGAGATTCGCAGAGAACGAACCATTCAGTTGGGACCGCAAGAGCCGGATCAACCCGATCAACAGATTTATGATCCAACAATTCAAAAGAGCATGTATGTATGTTCACGTTGAGCCATTCAGGAGAAGATTCCTGCCAGCGTTGCCAGCTCGAGTGTGATAATCATCACTTTTAGACCCTCAGGTGTAAAAGGGTGACTGGAGAGATGCAATTCGGAAAGAACGATTGAAATCAATTCTTCAAACAAAGCAATTCTCCACTTCGAATGGTTGCATACACATTGAATTTTACATACCTCTGGAGAAGAGCAATTTGAAAAATTGTTTGAAACCCATGTTGCTGAGATACGTAAGTGCTCCTCTGTCTGGGAAGAAATATGAAAAGAGGCAATTTTATGTCCAGAATATTCTCTGCAGCTCTGAAGAATCTGAGATTGTACACCTGTTTTTCTGAACCAGTGTGAGAACGCAAATATTCTCTGATGTAAGTCACAGCGAAGAAACTGTTACCGTTACCGAACTAACCAGAATAAAGTCGTTCCTGTGTGACTAAAACGCCACATTATTCTCATCAAAGAACACAAAAATACTCCTATAGATCCAACCAAAGGCACACAGAAGACGAAAACAGGTCGAAAATATTATCAACAAGAATATATTCTAGTCATGAATGGAAGCAGTGAATTTATTAGAGTATATGAATAATTCGACAATTCCTAGCAACAGGTATATGAACTTGCTTGGTTCCTATTCTTCAGCAAGGGTGACCTAATTTCTAGTTATGTTTAGTCATTGTTTTCATTCAGATCGACAATGGTTTAGTAGACATTTACCTTAGTGCAATATTTCACTGACATTTCGAACAATACGTATGAATGCTCTGGACTAGTAGCGTTGACAATTGAAATGTGACATCTCCATATTCGTTGAAGACACATAACAATAAGCATTCAAAATGAACGAACCTTCTTATATCTTGCTTCGCCCATTTTTTTTAGAAGCAGTCGCTAACGGCAGCAAAATTATTAGAGAATAATAATCATTCGACATTAATTTTTAGCCACAAGTATATGAACTTGTTCGTTTCCTATTTCATCAGAGTTCCTGCAAGGGGTTTATGAAAGTACAAGACTATATTCAAACATAACAATATATATTGAAGCATGAGACATTATAGGTAGGTAGTGATGATGATAAATGTGAATAAACAGCAATAATATATAAAGACCAACTAACAACTTAAATCCTTGTAGCCCTAGACGAGACTAACTTCGGAACCCGCACATCCAATATTAATTTTTATGCATCAGTTTATTATAGAATCATTACACGTTTTTCATGAGAGTTCCTTGGTCACTATTTATTGTTCTATGTCAATGGATGATTTGATTAACTCAATATTTATACAACCTTCATCTTTCAAAATCACTAATACACCGAATGTTCTACTCGTGACAATATGGAAACTAAGTATGTCCCTCAGTGCAGTCTTCCAAAATGTTCCGATTAATACTTATGAATGATGAATGCACTGGACAATACTCGGGACGAATAGCATTGACAACAAATTTTTTTTTAATTGATTTGGCCGTTACTTGATGGAAATCCATGGCGAATGTGAAAACTTCACAAACGATAAGATTTCCACAAAATTCTTAAATTCAATCATGCCATCACATTGTGCTGTTGTACAATGCACAAAAAATGCAGCGATAGACGAAGGAAAATTATTCTTCAGGTAAATAGTGATCTCACATAGTTTTCCCATTGTCATTTCTCATTCTTTCTGCCACTTCTGCAATAGAAGCTAATAATGCTAATTCAGTGAAAATGTCTACAGCACACACGATCATATTTCGCCAGCGTCTGCATGTCAGACCAGTCCACCCGTTTGATTCCCTGAATCAAATCTTTTCTTGACTTCTTTCAGGAACTTCACTAGAAGCTAGTATTTCTATTAGCTCCTATTGCATTGGGAATTCTAATGAGAAATAACAAAATTTCAAAATGGAATCTATATGTGTGTGACTATAGTACTCTTTGATCACGATGTACCTATATACCTGAAAAATCGGATTCCTTCGTCTCGCGCTTCATTTTTTGTGCATTGTACATTGTATTGTGGTGGCATGCTCAAATTATGAATTAGAGATTAGCCGTAAAACACGATTCGTATGCCAAAATAGTTGTGAAAAACTATTTCAATCCTTTGTGAACAAATAAGGAAAGTAAGGTCAGTGTTTTACCTCGGTCATTTGACAGATCAACAACAACAACTCATTGTACCAGTACCAGTACCTGGCGAATCTGATGTGTTATATTATAATGTTCTTATCGTTTGTGAAGCTTTTACATTGACAACTGGGGCGTAAATTCGTTGAAGACACAGCATGCATCCAAAATTGACAAACCTCCTTATATCTCGCTTCGTCCTTAACAAAGGGACAACTTCCACTCAGCCTCGTTCGGCTCATTCAAGCATGTAGATCCAGTAGATCGCAACTAAGTTCCGGCCCATAATAAGTCACGAGGGCGAGAATTAGGGGTGGACGGTCTGAAAAGGGGTAGTAGGGCGCAGTCTGGAACTTGTGCTAATTGCTATATGGTTGCATACGCTGAGATCGAGTGTTAGCTCATGCATAAACAAGGAGATAAGTGGCTGCGCCCGATGGTCTACCACTGGCCTGCCGACTAAGTTGGCCGATGAATCGTCCCGTAAAGTGTTCCATAACGGCATGAGCAACTGAATCACCTGAAAGTTTATTCTAGTGTAGTAGAAGAATTATTCAAGTACCAAAATGAAGAACAGTCTTTTTTTTGTGACGTGGAAAAAGTTTGTCTGTTGACAGGTTATAAAATATCACTTTTCATAAATTACATTTTGCTTACGGGAAAGTGTAGGAAAGTTAGTACTTTTTTTCCGGATATATATTCACACTGTAGATGGCTTTTGATGTGCTAGTTCCCAAATATATGCCGATAACACCGTCTCCAAGTTCGCATTTTTTAAAATCAAATCTCAGAATTAGTATGACAGATGTTTGATCACTTCAAAACACTGCCTGCAACACAGGTGTAATTCTAGTTGAAACATCAAATTCCCTGTCGACCTACTTCTGATTTTAATATAATGTTATATCTTCTCAATATCAATTTGTATTTTTTCCTGTCACAGAAAAAAATTTTGATTTTAGCCCACGGTTTCTTGTCTCCCTCCGCTACGCGTCGGGTACACAACACAACCTCGATCTAAAATCTACTACTTATTATACAAGGGAAAAAAGTAGTAGATTTTAGCTCCGTGAGCTAAAATCTAATATTTTTCCCGTGTATAATACACTATTTTTTTCTGTGACAGAAGGAAGGACGAATCAATATTGAGAAGATATTACATTATTTCGAAATCTGAAAATTATCTACGTGAAATTTCAAGTTTTTAACAGTAGGGACACCTGCGTTTTATAGACATCTTCATCATTCTTTTGAAGTAATCAAATATCTGATGTCACTTCTGTCAGTTCAATTCTGTGATTTGATTTTAAAAAATTGTGAATTCAGTTGTTGAGTTGTTGTTTAGTAATATACGAAACCGCGAAGTCTAATGGAAGATAAAAGGACTTGCAGTTCTTTCTCGGAGACGGTATTATTGACTCATTTTTCGGAACTATAGCACAACAGAAGCCATTAACAGAGTATATATATGTGATATATATCCAGGAAAAAAGTACACACTTTTTTCCCACGGGAAAAAAGTAATTTATGAAAAGTGACATTTTATAACCTGCCAACAGAGATGAAATGCCAAACTATTTTCCCGTCACAGAAAAATAACTATTTATGTAACGATCATGTATTTTATCTACGACCAATAAATAATAAATAGAATTTCGAACACCTATACCTCCGCTTTCTATCCTCCTAGGTACACACGATGTTCCACGAACATTATATAACATTATATTTTATTTCGTGCGCTCCTAGACATACAAAAAAAGTTATATGTTTTAGAAGGCAGTCAATCTACATTTACTGCCGTATGAAACATTTTTTTTCCAAATGTTATTAAACCAATTTCGTGTAATGTTTTCATTGATTAATATACGCCTATTCTATATAAGACAATGAGATTTCTTCAGTTTCCTATAATCGACCAATCACCAGTCATTTGTAGTGATAGAAAGCCACGTAGCTTTCCCAATAACCGATAAATATGCACCTTGCTTCAAATACATACTTCTATATTTTGAAACTGTCACCGTCACTATCGTCATTCGTTTCTTTTCCAAACCAAAATGTTTGCATGCTGCAGACGTGTATTTAATCTCCCTGAAATACAACCGCGAAATGTTTTTATTGATAAATACGTTCCAAATTGTATTCAAATTTCATTATCATTTGGCAAAAAACTCTAAGGTAGATAGGAAATGTCGCTCGACCAAGCTCTCGCGATTGTTTGCCATGACAATAAACCTTTCACACAATTCAACATGTATTTATCGATAAAAACATCATCTCTAATGTATTTACCTCCGAAAACTCCATCATCTCTAATGTATTTACCTCCGAAAACTCCATTATTTTGTGTTCACCCAATGTCAGTGTCAATTTTGATTACCAGAATAGTTGATGGTGTAAGACATTTTTGTGAAGGATGTAAGACATTGTTGAAGTGCAATTTGGATTTCAAAGAGGATGAAATAACATTTCATCCACGATATTCGATCCCTAGTATAGGATTTATCAAATCACTTTATGATAGAGCCCAATCCATATTATCTGACCAACATGTTTTCTATCAATTAGACATCATCAAATTGTCAAGTGTGATACATCGTTGAAGTTTGAGATTGCACTTTACAAATCAACAAAGAAATGTATACAGGGTGTATTTTGAATAATTGAAGTTGTTGGTGGCATTTCACGGGTAGTTTGACAGAAGTTGACTTTGACACAGTGGCTTCAAAGTCAAAAGGGTTCAAAAAAGTGTGATTTTTCGAGAAATTTTCCCAAGCAGCATAGCTGCGATATTGGCTGTATGGAAAGATATAGGACACCCAGTATAATATATTGTGTCACAAGAGCAAAGAATGAGAATGAGATGTAGCAGCCCGCGGCTCTTAGCTATAAAGGCTGCTAAAGCGTTCTTTACATGTGTGTCACACAACAAAAATCTTCAATTCCATGATAATTCTTGATTCCAAACTATCATTCATCGCACTGACGTTCAATGAGGATTTAGAAGACACGTCAAAATACGCATCACGCAAGATACGTTCAGTAATTTCGGTCACATTTTTAGGGTTTTGATGCCGTATATCTAAAGATTTGTCCTGTGAACCTCCTACCAATATCTCTAGCTACGTTAGACGTGCGAGTAATCGTTGCACTCAAGCTTCAGAAGAGCCATTATTCAAAATCCCATTTCGTTAACAAGATTATATCCCGAGCCAATTTGAACCAATGAACAAGAACAAATACTCCTCATACTTCATATCCGATACCCATATTAAACTATATAATCCAGAACGAGTTTTCGAGATAAGTGTACTGAGATAGTGGGAACCCATTATATCCCACAGACAAATTTTCCCTGGAGTTATCCGAGTTATCGTAAAAATAAATCCGTAGTAATTTTTTGAGATGGTTTCGATTCGCCGTAGATGGATTGCCACGATCCGTTATAGAGCTTGAATAATTAGATCATTTTTTAGTGATATGCCGGGCGAGATAAGATTCTCTCCATGTTTTCTATTCTGATTAATAGGCTAATCGATCTTTATGGCTGCGTTATCGTTATCTGTCGACGAATTCGAGTTTTATTATGTTGGGGAAGCTGGGATCGAACAGTGTTCGGCCATTTTGGCATTTATCGTCAGTTGTTATCTCGTAGAGGCATTTTGTTCTAGATCGACTACGTTTCGCAATTCGAACACGCGTTATTGATGGAATAAAAACGGTTTATTCGATTTTTTATGGCAGTGGCATTCAGTATTCGCTGTGTTGTTAGAGGATTTATGATCTTGGTGAAACTGTATACAATGGAGAAAAAATCACTCAAACTCTACACTCAATCACTCCATAATATCAATCAATCAATCAATCAATCAAAATATGCTTTCTCTACTCACATAGCTAAAATGGCATTCAGCGTACGGATATGTACCACGCTAAATGATCTATTAATCACGGATTGTCGATCTGTGATTTATTCAAAATATTAAACACGTTACCATGGCAACACGTTTTCTTAAACACATTACCTTGGCAACGCAGTTCATTAAACACAGCTTCAGTACTGTCAGTAGTAATTTGAGACATGTCTGGCCTGCTGTCAATTGTATTAACTGTCAACTGTTATTTTCGAATTTTGTATTTGAATTATTCAAACAATTTTCGTCTGTATCAGAATTATTCATTAAAAATATATGCGAAAAGTAGACGAGAGTGAAATCGAAGAGAATGTTCTGGTACTTGCATATCTCCAAGAAGTGTAAAAATGAAGCATCCATCTTTGAGAACAATTTATTTATTCTGCGCTAAGCAAGACAATAAACGTGAAACAAAGGTTAGTAAGCAATGGACTGGACACATCTACAACCAATATCACTTATACGTGTCTCGCTTTGTTTGAAAAAAATTTCGAAGGAAAGAAATATAGATATATTGAAAAAATATCGAATTTTTACTTATCTTTGGACGTTTCGGAAACGAATCTGCTCCCGTTTTCAATATAAAAAATGTTTTTTTGGCAGAGTGGAATAATATTAAAATCATTAGACAAGAAGATAACAACCAGAAGAGAAAAATCAAAGAATCTGCTTGCATTCTTCTAAACGGAGACGATAGCATTGCTTCTTGTTCAGTTGATATAGATAGAACATGGAATTTTTCTTTGGAAGTTGTGCATGAAAATGGTAGATACCTAACCTCCGATATTCTTTCGGAGGTTCTAACAAATCACAAACTGAATTCCCGTGATATTTCCTTTACTAACTCATGTCTATTTTTCCATTATTAGATTTGTTTTTCAGACAGCTCTGTTTGAAATTCTCAGTGGACCATGCAAACCACGTTCAGTGCCGAAATAGTTCGAGGTAGTGCGATGAGTGGAAAATGCTATCATTTCCTTTTCAACCCGAAAATCTCCAAATAATCCTCATTTTGAAAACTGTACATGATGGTGACTTACCTCAGTTGGCTAACGTATAAGTCGGCATCTCTGTTGTTACACAACTATCATATAATGTGAAAATCAAATTCAAGGTCAAGATTAAAATCTCTATCAGACAGATCATTGTCTACTGAAGTAACCATATAACTTCCTGCTACTCTCCTGTTGAATAATCCATTAGCAATGAATATTCGTTTAATAATCATCCATAAACGGCACTGTTATTATGTCAAATGCTGAAGATGCTTTGTTAGCCATATAAGATGAAACCATTAGTTGAATTATTATAATCGGCTATAGGAATTCAATGATTCTGAATGAGATAAAGGGAATTGAATATGATAATTGTCGAAAATTAAGTGGATTTGATACGTGTATTTTCGTGTTCGACGTTTTCTAGTATGGAAATCCATGTTTGACATGCATTATTCAAAGTCTTTCGGGCTCACATATCCAAAAAGTTAACATGAAAAAAAGGTGCAACCAGGAGCTTAACAGATGGTGAGCTTCGTCCCGAAACGTACTAGTCATATAAAGGCCTCCCGTGAGCAGTTTCAACGATTATTTTTATTTGGCCTATCAATGAGGGACCATGCATTAACATCACATTCTATTTATTTCTTCATTATGCCACAGACGAGACTTACTCTTTCGGTAAAACTGCATTTATGATCACTATTTATTGAGATATTTCAAGAAGAAGATCGAAATTTCGCCTTCTTTCTCCCCTCGTGTTGGATGTATTCACAGCTACTTGCTCTTCGTATTTTGTCATTGGACACTCTATATACTCATGATGTACTTGAATGACACATTTTTATACAGAAAATTCAACAGGAAATATGATTTTTATGGCGAGTTTTCCATATTTTTTTGTGAACGGCCACCTAATCAATAGTCAATCAAAATACGAGAAGTCAAATGTCAACAGATTGCTTCTGAATGACATTACACACGCCATTATTTCAAATGATATTCTTCCTTCTTTCCACTTAATATGGATAAATCACAAAAAAATCATATGTCTATAGTTGACTCATATGATTGAAAAAACTGGGACGTACATTGTGATATATATAAATTGTTCATTGATGAAAAAAGGAGGACAAATTGTTCTAAATGAGATCCAGAAGACAGGCGGAAAAGAAGGTGAAATTTGTAACATTATGGTGAAATATCTTGATAAATTATGATTTGTTCACATTTTCATTATCAGATTCGTGTTTTACAGAAAAAAATTCGTGAGTACCAAAACAATTGATAAATGCAGTTTTACCACTCTTTCTCCAAAGTAGGCTCGTATGAATGTATAATAATCATCTCTCAGATTCAAACTGAAAATCAATAATTTCTGTCGAACACTCACCCTATATCTCCCCCAGACAGCACAAATACCTTTTGATGCCCTTCTGAGACGTACACAATAATGTCGTCGAGGGCTAGCTGCTGATGGAAATAACACGCATAGATATAGTACACTTTGTGGGGATGATGGTACTACTATACTTAGTTCCGACACCGAACATAAACAGCCGATTCCCAATAGAGAAAAAATAGTCTTGAGTTTCGGTGGCTTTAAATGCCACTTCAATGACAGCGTCAACCTGACTTCGTCGACTGCTACTGTGATAGGTAGTACATACATAGATACTGAAATATTTTCATTCATTCTTCAATAAAAAAGTGCAAGATCTGCAGATGAAAACAGAAAAGAATCGCAGTAGGTATTGTGTTGAATAGTTCACTGAGATGGACACCAAGGTCACCAGATTCAACCCTAATTTCTTCGCTTGAACGATTCACTGATTGTTCGATTGAAGGTTCCAAACTGATAAGAGCATTTTTTTATGTTCTGGTTCCCACAAAATCGAACATCCTGTAATGTTCAGAGAACAACGTGAGAACCAAGGGAAATAAGGTAGGAATTGGTGATTTTCTCAAATTTCTGGAGGTTATATGCCTCGGGGAACACTTCCCTTGGCTAATCTCGCGGGGACTGCCAAGGAAGGAACAAAAGTTGATATTTCAGGAGAGCATCGTCCATGAAAATATCTTTAGAATAGAGCCAGATCGCCAACTTCTCTACGGTTTTCCAGAGATGTGAGTGAGTTTGTGAGCGAGGCTTCACCCACGAGACGAATTGCCCTTTTTTGGACAGAATCCAACAGTTTCAGGGTATGTTTGGGTGCTGCATTCCAAATATGGTCGGATCTGTGCCTTATAGATCATAAGCAGCTGACTGGAAGTGAAATAGCTTCTGGCCCGAAACAGAAAACCAAGTTTTTGGGATGCACTTTCAGCAATTGATCTCACGTGATTTTCCCAAGAAAGGTTATTGCTGATAGTAAGACCAAACATCGAGATGGATGTCTTCAAAGGTATGGTTAGTCCTGACAAGCTTATGATGGGCACAGTGCGATCGACTTTTCTAGAGAAAAGGCATTGTATTTTGTTCACATTGAAATCTACCAAGTTATTGGATCACTATTCGAGAATTGTTGCCAAGTCCATATTGATGTTGTCAACATTTCTCCCTCGTTCGTTTCTGATTTGCCTGGCTGGTATTGGAGCCCTGCATATTGATCATTCCAGAATGACGTCATTTGACAGGTTGCTGAGAAGCAAACATTGTATTCTGTCAAGATTTGTCATATGAAACCAGAATTAGTGGGATCGTTTTTCTTGGAATCCGAGTTGGAACCCGAAAGAATTTCATAATTTTGTTTGGTGAAACTGTTATTATATTGCGGATGTGGCAGGGATCGCCAGGGCTATGCTATACTCATCAAGGGTAACCTGACAGATAGCTTGTGCGCCCCTCAAGAAACCATGTGAAAATCACGTGTTCTAGAATGATCAATTGCCTTACACCCACTGGTGAGAAGCAACTTCCTCCAGTTGAAATAGGATAAATAATCATCGAATTAGGAAAACTCAAACAAAAAAAATCTCTTGCCGTGACCAGGATTCGAACCTGGGTTACCACGGCCACAACGTGGGGTCCTAACCACTAGACGATCACGGCTACAAGAGATCATAATAATTATTTTCTCGATCAAATGGGCGTGAATTCAATCATCTAGTTTGGCGTCAAATTGATCAGGTGCAAATCCTAACGGGGTCAGTCAATCGAGACAAACAGTTTATTAAATCGTGCAATGAAGCATGCTAGATCATACCAAAGAACTTTCGCTTTTCGCTTCTAGATCGGTATCAGGTTGCAAAAGCATTTGACAGAGGATTGAATATTCAAGTTTCTTGTTTCCAAAACAACGCATGCCTTATAGCTGATGAATTAGAAGAGTTGATTATTCGTATGGCTAAACTAACAGAGGGGTTATATGCAACTGGCCCTAGTCTTCATGAGTTACTGAAATGAGAATGCGACATAGCTTCACGATGGAAGAGAAAAATAGAAACCAGTACCTTCTCGAAAGTCTCCAGTCATGATAAGTGATGTGAAAATTTTAGGAGTATGCCTGATGCCAATCAACACGTTTTGAAAAGGACATCGTAACAGAGATGTACCTATAGAAATTTAACTGGTGGGCTCATTCATCAATTGTTTCGTCAGACTAACTCTCGATATGGAACAATTGCAAGCGAGTTTTGGACGTGGGGTTCAGTTATTTGCGATAGAGGCGCCATAATCGGAGAATCGTTCAAAACCTTGGTTCTGTGTGAGGGATGAATCTATTTCCATCATTGTTCTGTGGTCGAATAAACACTGTGCTCAACATTTTCATTCAAATTTCAATTTGAAATAGAAGCAAGAAATCTTTTTTGTAGCTGATTTTAATAAGCTTCACTTCTTCTATGACATGACCCTATTCAAAGCATGAAATCTGATGAATTACCTCATTGAAAAACCAGAACAAAGAATGTATCAACTATTGAAATAGACCAATATCGAAAATCATAATAGTCAGATATGGTAACTGGTACTTACCTTAGAATTTATTCACATCAGTTCACGCTAATATTTCGAATCACTGAAATAATACTGTTGTAGAACAGAGATTTTCTTTTTTCTATGGTGGATTAGGTATTATACACAAAACTTGGAAACTACGGAACACGTCCCTAATCAACACTTGACCCCAATCTCAGAAATAACCATTTTTTCAGCTCAAGAATATTTTTGACATATTGACGTTTCGATTCTTTGATTAGGAATCAGTTCACTGCTCTGATCCAAATCATATACGTATCCAAATATTTATCGGTCGGTAATATGTTTCCTGTAAATATGGATTGTAACCAGGATGAGCTTAGCGAGATTTACCCACGTCAAGTATGTTCATCAAAGGTTTATCAGAGTAGGCGCCATCGAGAAACTTGCATCGTAACCTTAGCTAGCTCATAGCGTTTTCCACTTGTTTGCACTGACTCTAACTTGTTCCAAATTGATCCAGTTTGTTTTCCACTTTTCTGTGCTGTGCTGGATCCGCATTTTGTATGGAAAAACTGATCCAGTGTCATCAGTCTGCTACTCATGATGCATAGACTATCATTTCACCGAAGATTTTTATATAAAGTGTTGTCGACCGGCTTCGTGTTGCTTGTTTCCCTTTTGGAATGCACAAACGGAAGGATAATGATAATCAAGTGGTTTGTGACTATTTATTATCAAATCGAATCAGTTGACTCTAAATTATTTAGTTTTTATTGTACTTGCTCAGATATTCATTCCTAATTCTGTTCATTTCTGTATGTGGACAGTTCACAAAATAATTTTGGAGACAGTGACATACGTGGGCAAATCACAAGTATCGTGGCTATTCTCGGAGCGAATAAATTATTGATGCAATCGATATTAACAGTATTAACAGGTCATTAAAAAGGTTCGAAATCATGTTCCACGAAAAACGATGCCATTTTGAATATAAATAATGCACAGATATGATGATAGGAAAGTACGTTTGATGAGAGAAAAAATTGCGCTACCATGCACAACTAATAATACTTAATGAGTTTGTAAATGCCGGCACATGTCTCTCAGAAGTAAAATAGAATGGATAACTACTGTTTAAAAATAACTAAACGATGAAAAAAAAGTGTAGCTATCGACTTTTTTCTCATCGGAATATAGGCCTGATGTGGACTAATTTCTTTTATTTCTTGAATAGAATCATCACTCAATTTCGTATTTTTTTAGAATTTTTCGGTCAATTTCAAGGTGTCAAAATCATCAATATTGCCACGGTAATTTTCAAACGGCTACAAATTTACCGCGAGTAATAAATGACGTCACGATTTTGTGAGTAAGTCAATTATGTATTGGTGATATTCCTAATTAGCATTGAAAAATCAATTGTCACGAAATGTTCATTGATATATTGTAGCTCATTCCTTATAATGCATTTGCGTAAATAATAATTATATTAATTCACACTAGAGAACATTTAAACCGTTAAACGCTCGGGTAAACGTGACAACACGGCGCACGACTTGGGGCGTGGTCTTGTCAGTTATCAGCATTCCGCACAATGTTGCCAAGTCTCCAAAATTCACATGTTATCTTTTTATGATGTACAAGAGATATTTGGACATGCTGGTTGCTCGAGATAATCGAGAATCAACTATAATATCATTAATTCCTCCTATTATGTTTTATTCAACGACAGGACTCGTGACAACTTTTTGATAACTTGATTATATAGAGTGACTTGGCAACCTTGCTTCATGAATGGGAATGAAAGATTATCTGACCAATAACGAAACAGAATGAAAAATAACGTCACCATTTATTCGACGTATCGCCGAATGACAGCTGTGACGGTACGTTTGGAATGAACTCTGAAATCAACAACTTTTAACAACGGGTAGTCTCATTATTTACATAAAAAATGCGTGAGAAGTCGTAAAAAAATTAATTTAGGCCCCTAACAATACAGTGGAGTGATAGAATGCCAATAATTAATATTACTCTACTCGCCCATTGCTAATATAGTCAAACAGAAGACACATCTTTCCAATTATCATGAATAGCAAGTCAGTGACATGATAAGCAATAAATAACTTGACAAGTAAAGTTCACATAAATTAACCCAAAGATTGACTCATTTCCTCCTAACATTAGATTTCCTTTTGAAGCTTTCTTTCTCATGGAATTCATGTGGAAAAGCAATCGCATGACAATATTAACATTTCTCAACTATATAAAGTCTGGTTCTTCAGCCATCTGCATTTGGTATATCGAGTGCGTTTATAGACCAGATTTAGGAATTCATCAATCACGAGTACAGGATCAATCACTAATCGCTTCACCTAATAATATTGGGAACTGGCATTTCTGATGCAATAATCACAGTTCAATTTGTCACCACTGACCAGAGTGTTTTTCGGTTTCTAATTCCTCAACACGTGTATTACTTACCTACTTTGTTAACATCATCAGGGGAATATTAAAACGAAGAGTTCTCCTGAAGAAGCTAACATAGTTAACAAAATACGTCTTGTGTTCTGATCCATTCGTCCATCTCGAAATGACTCCAAAACGCACGAACATTCATCCCGGAATCAAATCAACCCATGGCACCCGATACCAGAAAGTTTGTTTCAACTGGATTCTCTGTGCCGTATACATAATCAAGAGGACGTTCGTCACAGACAAAGGTCCCTCTTTGTTTCGGCGTTCTACCGAGCCTTCGGGATAATCCGATAAAGAGGAAGAAGTCTTGTGTTTGGGCGATGTATCTAGCCTAATTACGGACCTTGCGTAATTACTGCGAATGGTTAGAGACATTCGAGATGAGCTAACGAGGCGGGTATAGAAGCAGTGCTTGGTATATGAATGAATCGAAATAATGCCACACTTTGACCAACGATTTGTATGCTGAAGATGCAATAAGAAACGATGTCACTCTCTCAAGCTTTCATCTTCTCTAGATGATACTGAAACATGCATGGAACTATAGCAATTTGCACTGATCACGAAACTACACGGATATGGACTTGGCAACAAGCATGCCTTTTCTCTGGAAAAGCCGATCTCACTGTGCCCAACATAAGCATGTTAGGAGTAACCATACCTTTGAAGACATCCATTTCGATGCTTGGTATTACTATCAGCAATAACCATTCTTTGGAAAATCACGTGAGATCAATTGCTAAAAGTGCATCCCAAAAACTTGGTTTCCTGTTTCGGGCCAGGAGCTATTTCACTCCCAGTCAGCTGCTTGTAATCTATAAGGCACAGATCCGACCTGTCCTGGAATACTGTTTCCATATTTGGAGTGCAGCACACAAAAATACCCTGAAACTATTGGATTCTGTTCAAAAAGGGCAATTTGTCTTGTGGGTGATGCCTCGCTCACAAACTTATTCACTCCTCTTGAAAACCGTAGAAAAGTTGGCGATCTGGCTCTATTTTATTGATATTTTCATAGACGATGCTATTCTGAAATATCAACAATTGTTCCTCCCTTGGCAGTCCCCGCGAGATCAACCCGTCGAGTTGAGGCTTCGCACCCCTTCGTGGTCACTTTGGAGACCTGCAGACCATCTCTTTCCAAAGACTCGTTCATCCAACGATAACATCGAGGCTCTGGAACACATTGCCGAGGGAGGTGTTTCTCGAAGCATATAACCTCCAGAAATTTAAGGAGAACACCAATTCCTACCTTATTTCCCTTGGTTCTCACGATGTTCTCTGAACATTACAGGATATCCCGTTTCGTGGGAACCAGCACTAAAAAAAAAAAGATATAAATGCTTCAGATATAGTCTTACCATTTCTGCTAGTAGTATCCTAGTATTCATACAGTGAGGACGTAAAAAGTCCTTCTCCCCCTTTAATTTTCGACCGGGACGAGCCATCAGCCAGGTAGGGTAATTTTGAGGTATGAAGGTACCTCTTTTACTATCTTCTACTACTTTTTGTCATGAAATTGGTTGTGGTCACGTGGCCTAATCTCAAGTGAGCACCATCAACTTTTTTATTTCAAATATATAGAGGCGTCACGTGGTACCTTGTTTTGAAAGCCTTTCCATCACTTATTCAACACTGCTTCGTTTGTGCAAATCGGCCAAGATATTTCAAAATGACAAACTTTTCAACTGTACCTATTGAACAATAAATAACGTTGTCATTTATGAATATTGATATTCGAAACAAATTTCGAATTAAATGCTTGTCAGTTTGAAATGAATCGGTGTTGGCTAGATAATCGAAAACTTCAACGTTCAAATTTAGTTGACTTCAACAAGTATTTCACATGTTAATCAGACGTTTTATTCTTTTCAATCGACTTATTCACGGTAAATTCAGCGTTTGGAATCATCGATATATGTTCTGAAACTGTTCTATCCGTCATTCGATTGCCCCCTTACGAGCAACCCTCAGAAGTCTTCGAGATTCTTGTGCGAGCAAGGAATGACGGGGGCCTTACCTTTTAACGTGTGATCCCAAACACTTCCTTGGGCCATCAGAAAAATCTCTGCAGTCGCTGGGAATTGAACCCACAATCGGCAAGAGCATCCGGATTAGAATATTGACATTCTGTCCGCACGGCTACACCAACCTTGACAACGTTTATCTAATAATGTTTTGGTAACATATATCAATTTTACGTTGTTTATACACAACTTGATGAAGATTTGTTTGAACAAAATACGTAAATTTCATCAGTCTTCTAAACTTTCACGATACACTTTATGACACCTTTATAACAGATCATTGGATAATCAGTTTATAAACTCGAGGGCCATAAATGAGATCACTACTCCCCGACGACCTAAAGAATTAAGGGGTTCGAAATCTATTATTATAAGCTGTAGGTCCAGCTCTTCCTAACCCCGCACAAGTTTCGACTTCTGAAGAGTTGGTTCCCAACTTTCAAGCATAGCGATATACAAATTTCACAATGTTTTTCACTGTTTTAAATATAGACTTATCTACCTTAATAGAGAGAAACCTTTCATAGCACAGATCTCTTTCTGAATTTCAGTTTTCCAAGTTTCATTTCCAACTCATTCCAGAATCTCTTAACTAAATTAGCCAATGCTTGCTACTTCGTAATATATACATTGAATTATTGCGATCCCTGAATGCAGCTCAATTGAATAAAGCAACTTCTAATCTGCAAAGAAATTAGCTGAAACTTTTTATGCATACAGTTTCTGTGAGAACTCAACGGATATAGTTTAATGAATTTTCAGCACACTTTGCTACATTGAGTACCTTCTTCATCTCTAATCATGATTTTTTAACTTCGTTATCTTCATTCTGTTCACATTGAGACAAATACCAGAACCAAGAAGCTCTAATTATGTTGGAATATATACAATTACTCACAGTTAAGTGAATAAAATAGGGGAGGTGGAAAATGATACCATCTATTTCAAAATATCAATCAGCAGGACATATGGACATATGGACATAAGAAAATTCTAATGAGTGGAAAACAAATATTTATACTTTCGTTTGCATCAATCTCTAGTGAGGTAGAAGAAAGTAATGCTTATAACATTTTTACATATACATTTCTTGATTTTCTGGCGAATAAGGGTATCCTCTCTTGTTATTCGGTTGCAGTCCATCCGAATTTTTTTGTTTTCTTATCATAAAATGATATAAATTATCTCTCTTAATAACAGTTTTCTTTTGTAATTATTGAATCTTGGAATAGTAGAGCAACTTGTCAAACTTTTGAAACCAGTTTGACCTTTAACAAAAAGAAGTTTGGTTGTTTCCATTGTTTATATAGTTGATGAGTATATAAGAAAAGAAATATCTGGTGTCTATCCATTCCGTTTAGACCGACCTTTTCCATTTCAATTTATTAGGAAATCCTTGGAGACCACTTAAAGATTTCGCCCACCCTTTTATTTTCATTACCTTTCCGAATCCATTTCCACAATTTATTGTGCAACTAGAATCTGTAGGAGCAGCCTCTTTTCCGCTGCTGCTTTACATTAATCTCGTTTATTCACCGTTATTTCGACTCCACCGCTAAATAGATATTTATTCAAGAGGCATCTTCATCCAAATTCAATTTCCACAATTTCCACGTGGATATGTACTCTATGCAGTTTCTCCACCACCGGCGGGACCATTATGCCAAATACACGGCGGATTCCTTACTGCTAGGATTACCAGAAAAATTAGATGAGTTTTCCAATTTATTTTTCCGTAATGCCTACCTATACTTAGATGTAAATAATGAGAGATATAGAAAACGAGCCACAAATGCAGAAGTAGTGGAGCTGAGAATAATTTACTATAGTGAATCAGCTTTATTATTATTCTTTGCAATAAAAACATAATAGCGTGCTATTCAGAAGATAGAAAAATTGACATTCTTATTGATAGTTTCACTTGTACTGCACCAAACCTCATTTGTCTATGAAAGTAATTGAATTTGTTATAATTTTGTTTTTATTTTCGTTGTTATCGGATATGATGGTCGTATTGGAGAAGTTTGTAACACGTGCGCATAGTGGTTTTTCCGCACTCAAAAACTTTTAGAAACTCCGCTTTGCGTCGTTCAATTGCGTGCGTAAAAGTTTGCACCCTGACTTGTTAGAAAAATAGCTATCTTCTACGATCGTTAAACGTTCAACTTATGTGGACTAGTGCATTAGTGCATCGAATAATTGATTTATGAAGAATAGTATTTTTCTGTGATTTGAGTTTACATAAGAACAGCATGCTGAGTATAGGTTATCCTTTGATACTTCAATTTTCCCTTAAAAACGTGTTTGTTTGATATGCATAAAAGTAATCACTGACAATGAAGATTGTCAAGTTGCTATATATTAATCGAAATTGACTCAGAAATCGAAAATTGGTGTTTTCGGAAACTAGCTCTGGGTTGTTAAATCGATCCAGAGTGGTCACGTGACAATAATCTTAGATCACCTACTCGTGTTCAAACATTTACGAACGTGTCAAGTCTCAATGCATTACCAAATCAAATTATTGACATGAATTTCGTATAAATTGGTAATGCATATGTGGTGTCCTTTGCGACTCTGGCGACCCTTTCTTTTGTAGGGTCACGAAAAATCAACCCGAGTCAATGATCAAGTTATTCACTCAAGTTTCCTAACAGAGGTATAGATAACTCGGTTCAGGTAACAGAACACCTAATTACTATATATTTTGATTAAAAAATCATTAGTTTCAACTGTTCATGTAACATTGCTGACCATATATGATGAATAAATCCATCCAAATCACATTTATCTAATTATTTTCTGCCCTAGTACTTTCACACCTATATGAAACTCGAATTCGAGATGATAATGTGACAATGCAGGAGTTATGTCTCAGTTCTCTGTCAGAATAAAAGTCATTCCTATCTAAATCAGTATCCAATATTCATTTTACTGAAGACGAATTCATAATATGAATGATCATGACTAACAAACTGTACGAGATTGGTATAATGGGACTATACACAGGTAAATGAAGAAACATCAAAGCTCCCTATGAAATAATAAATAATATTCAGTAAAGAAAAAACTGAGGTATCAGTCATTTTCATGAGTCCCCGGAAGGTAGTCACTTCTGAGCCCACCTGTATACAGAAACATGCAAGTTTAACGTCTGAATAATAATTCATTGTCTACCTATGACTTAATGAGCTTATATCACAAAAAAATTTTATTTCATAATTCGATAGAACTCACCCAAACTAGCTCACCACCGCAAACAGTTTCTTGCTGTGAGCTCCCTACGTTTTATAAAAAATTATTGAAATCCCCGATATTTCGGACCTCTGAAAACGAGGCGATGATGTGACATCAGAACCCTAATACTGAAACAAGACTATTCCAGACAGAGATGAATGATGATTTCTGACAGAGTGAATTAGCGCGAGATCACAGTTGAAAGAATTAATATATCAGTTGCCTTAGTCTCCGTCGGGCGTTTGGTATTTTCTTTTAACTATGGTGAGATGAGGTTTCTACGTCAAAAGAGGGTCCGTTTTCAGAAGGTACTATTATTTATGTCCAAAAATTAAACATTCCAGTTAATTTTTCGATCGAATTATGTCGACAATCATTATTTATGTATAAAAGGATCATTATAAACATGGTTTGAGTTAAAAGTTCTACTAAGGTGTACACGCCCATTGCAATGTTTCGTGAATTTGCATTGTGCATAATTCATTACATTTTGAGAGCCAGGTATTGTACAAAAAGACAAAACAATCAGAAAATTATATGAGGAATCCAATAGGGATTGAAAAAATCACATAATATACTGAATGTTCTATTTGAGATAACAAAGTAGCTGCTACTTTCCGATATAAACGGCAACACTGTAATGATGAGAATACTTTTGATGAATAGAGCTTGTTTGATTATTCCGTTCTGTTCTCTAGATGTTTCTAATGTTCCATCCAACGTGAAACATAATTTATAGTAGGTAGCAGTAGCATTGAACAAAACACCTTCATTAATTTGGTAGGTACAGTACAGATATATAAGAAAAACTGTTCCGTCAATTAATGAGCAATTTGGTATAGTAGCTGCCCATTAATATTCAAAACCCTATCTCGTTTTTTGTGCACTTCTATGTATGTATATTGTTCAGTAGGATTAGCTGGTCTATCGATATCAGACCTTCTATTTATTCGAGGCGAACGATATTTTGGGTCTGTTCAATTGCAAATTTGAAATCTAAACTCGTCACACATGTTCATGTTCATAGATCAAGGACGCAGGTAGAGACACAGCCATGCATAAGATTTCGCCACCCAGCGATTTTCCATCAATCAAAACCCACTCAAGCCGAAATGACTGACACACACGTATACCTTTTTATTATACCTTCCATTCACCATCTCTTTTATCACTCCATTCCGGGATCACTTTGGATTTGTAACTTTCGAATTCCGTGCTAATATCGGCATCAATGGGCTGCATTGTTGGCCTTTATTGGACGTTTCACGCTTTGAAAGCGACAAACATTGAAACAATTTCGCTCGAATTGGCCGAGGGAGATGTTACACTGGAGATGTCAAAGAGCATTGAACAAGAAAAAGTACCAGTGGAAGTATGAGGTGAGAAGATTGTTTTTTCTGCAACCGACACAAAAGTCGTATATTTCAATACCAAAATTAGCTCTTGAATTGACGTTTCTATTACTGTCACAAAAATATTTATGTTACTATAGGAGTTCCTAGGAGCTAAAGTTGAACTTTAGTTCCTAGGAGCTAAAGTTGAACTTTAGTTCCTTGAAACTAAAAAGGATGTACTAGACGTCATCAAGAATAAACAACATTGTTATGGTTGGTTATCTGGGTTGGGACGCATACCTGATTTGTTTCCGATTTTGGCAGATTTGGCATTTCATACCCATGCTGGAGATATAAATACACCTTATTATAGTAAGGTATAGGAATTATAAACACCTCAGTTGAGTATTTTTGTTCTGATCAGGGAAGCCTTCAAGATTCACATACTTGCTTGATCTGTATTTCATTCGTTAGTCTCGGGATGGATAACTTGTTTTTGAATGATCCCGGCAAGCAATAGTTTTTTTTCTCAAGCAACGATATTGTTTACCTCTATTTATTATTGTTGATGCTCACTAACCTAATATTTTCCACGTCTTGTTCCTATACCTGACACTGGCGCGGTATTTGCCATTAGAGCACCTGGTCCATACACAAATATGTCACTCTGTGGTTGTATTTGAATTGAAACTACAATTCGAACATCCTTGAAAATTGAATAAACCTGCTGTTAATACAATTAGAATATTCTCACCATACAAATTTTGCATTGATTTTGATTTGGTGGCTACTTCACATATTTATTTGAGTTAATTTTTTCGGTTGCAGAAAAATAGCATGTTTCATTCGGATCAAAAGTTTTTTCTTCCAGTCGAAGTGCTCATGATATTATATGTATGTATATAAATTAAATTTTTCCGAATATCATCATGAAAAGACTGTTCGTCTGAGATTCAGCATCCTCTCAGTTTATCGTTAAGGTTGGAGAATAAAAGTCCTGGAAATGGAGATAATTATCTTCGTTAGTTTCTTCAGTCCAGGTTGGGCTGTAGAATCCATAATCCTCATGGATTGTGGCTTCGTCTATCTATATTCCACCAACTATATCCAGCAAATGCTTCATCGACAAGACTCTTTAAGAACGCTAGCCAGTGTTTAAATTTTTACAATATTTCGTCCTTTATTTCCAAAGATAGCAATGCAGGATTACATCAAAGGAAGTATTTGTGAAAACAGTTGTTGGATGACCTGACTCAGAAAGTCGATGTTTGTATAAGTAAACGATCACCATTGCATTGTTAACTTTGAATTCACCATTTGAACTTTATTCGGTCCGAACTTAATTCATTTATATTGAATACTTCTTGGTGATATCAAAGGAAGATGACACAAGGAATAAAATGATCTGAAAATCATCTGGTGACCGGTGAGGTTAGGAGTTCATCTTCTAGTTCTTGTTTCAATTCACCTCTTGTATGATGGAAGTGAATTCTTGCTATGACAAATATCAAAAACAGCGAACATTCAAGAAAACTTCCTAAAGATCTCAAAAAAAAACTAAAAAACACAATTTTATAGATAGCCAACTAAAAAGAAGTAGAAAATAAAATAGCAAGAGTGTGTTGATGAATACACAACATAGAATGAAACAAACAACAAACAAACAAAAATACATTCCAAGCTAATATATACTGAATAAGGAGGTGCTAATATTTTCTGGTGTGTATCAACACACTTTTATTATTTCATTCTCTACTTCCTTCTTGCTCTATTATGAATATGTGATTTTTCAATTTCCTAAACAATTATTTTTCCTTTTTCTCCTAGTTCGGCTATTTACAAGAGCGTTTTTTTTTTTGTTTTTACTATTTTTTATTCAACTACTGCCCAGCAGTGGAAGTATCCATTCGAGTACTTGGTGCAAGACAATGTCGTGCAAGAAGTTATTCGACGAAATAACAAAACGTACATTTGAAATTTTGGTGACGGAACATTTAAAATTCTGGTGGCGGAACAGCATTCACCATTTTATTCAAAAAAAAAAGTTATCATCCTGAAGATCCTGATCTGGATGATGTAACAAAACTAATCAATTATGCTAATGTCATCGGTCCATGATGAGTGTTCAGATTTTCAATTCAATTCGTCGCTAGAAATACACATTATGCACAATAAACCGAACACAAACAATGTGAAAATTGCTAACAGACAATCGATGATGAGAATACAGAGCTAAGAAGCCAGTTCTGAAATAATCTACATCGAGTAATGAGACAGATATACAGGGTGTTTCATGAGAAGACTCACATAGCCAAATGGTTAATAGGTTAATTATCTATACTGAAACTATTCAAGATAACATATTATGAAAAAAAATATCCAGGTCCGGAATTGGAAAAATTTCATGTTTCATTGTTATGTCAAAAAAGTTCACTTTGTGACCATTTTTCTCGAAAAATTCCATCAGATTCAGAAAGATCAGACAAAATGCTTCAAGAACTGCTCTTCAAATTACTCGGCACACTTTGACCGGTTCAATAAAAAAATATGGAACAAAAACTTTCGAATGAATTTCAAATTTCGACATGGCTGATTACTGTCAACTTTCAACTGGTATCATGTGAATTGATTTTTCCTACATTTTTGTTGAATATTAATTGACAGGAAAAAAGACAAGAAGGAAAAAGGCGATATTTTTTTATCGAAATTCCAAAGAGATATTATTATTCCTGACTTTGTTTTATGGGTGTCGCTTGAAGATGCTTGAAGTAATGATAAGATATCTAGTAGGTCCTGTTTTTCATTCGTGTGACGAAACGTGACGTTTGTTGATAATCCGAACTGATTGGTAGGTACTTGGCTACCAACTGATGAAATTACGACATGAGGATCCATGTGCCCATATTATGGGTGATATATCAAATTAGTTATGCCATCACGCATAAACTCAGCTCCATTTTTTGTTATTGATACACTTCTGCAAGTGATATAAGGATGCATTTGTCATTTATTCAAAATTCCTAATGTTCATACTCGTGAAGGCTTTACTGTAACGTATTCTTGTGTCTGGAAATATTCTATGGTATTAAACATAGCAAAGCATTTGGATTTTCCGATTTTCGTCTTGTTCAGCATTTGGAATATGAAGTGGCACCTAGAGTGCAAGAATATTTCGATTACCAGTGTTCACCTATCAACAAACGCCCCGTTACATAAAATAAAAACATGGCCAACATTATAATAAATTCATAAAATAGAGTCACGATTAATCATATCTATCTAGAAATTCGGTCAAAAACTAACATATCAAATTATAAAAAAATCAGAACTACTCTCTTCTGTCGATTTCTATCCAATAAAAAAGTACAAAAAAATCAATTTACACGAATCCAGTTGAGAGTTGACAGTTAATAGCCAGGACGAAATTGAAAATTCATTCAAACGATTTTGTTCCATCTTTTTTTATTGAATCGGTCAATGTGTGCCGTGTGAATTGAAGAGCAGTTCTTATAGAATTTTGTCTGATCTTTCTGAATCTGATGGATTTTTTCGAGAAAAGTGGTCACAAAGTGAACTTTTTTGACATAACAATGAAACATGAAATTTTCCCAAGTCCGGACCTGGATTTTTTCTCCATAATATGTTATCTTGAATAGTTTTAGTAGAGATACGTTGCTGCCAAATCTCAGCAGATTTCGATGAATCATTCTTGTTATATCGGCCATCAAAGTTATATAACAATTTCACATAATACCCTGTATCTTCGTTATGGAGGGTCAAAAAATGTTTTCATATATATACATCAACTCGTCTTGATTTTCCCTATTGACCATTTGGGTATGTGAGTCTTCTCATGAAACACCCTGTATATGTTCTAACAAGAGGTCAAAGATATGCTGCGCTGATGACGATATACATATTGCTCAGGTGTGAGGCACCAATTTCAATTTTACAAACTCCATTCTGAAATACAAATATTCTCTGCATTGTTGTGTGTGCTTGAACGAAATAATTCCAAAGATTTTTCCGAAGATTCTAATCCGAAAACATAATAAAAGTTTGGTTTAATTCTAGGGAATTCCTGAATGATTACTACCTTTTAGCTTCACGAATCTGCACTAGCATGGGAAACAATACAACTGGCACAAGAACGAGCTATATGATTAGAGCTCATTCTACCAGTTCTCTCTTATTTTTGTCCGTGTAGGATGTGATTATGCCAGGTCGGTAGTCGCCAGGAACAATAATAACTGTTTGATATGTACAGTCGTATTCAATAAAAAAGCGTACAAGTATTGAAAAGAGAGGATTTCGGAATCCTAGTTCTAGTTGTGTGAAACTGGCTCAGCCAATGCTTTGTGCTTTTGAGAACCTATGACAACCTTAATGCCAACATTTGGTGAACATTCATTCCCGATAGCCCGTTTTATGCAGAATAGGATGACGTTAATTTCTGTATGTAATATACTTGTACGCTTTTTTTCAATGAGACTGTACCAACTATTTTCATGACAGTTCCATCAATTTTGTGTGTCTACTTATGGAATTCATGAAATTAGGTATCGATTTGAATCAAATATTCTCAGGCTGGCAATATTGAAATTGTAAATCAAAGTTGGTTTGAAACTACGAATTTAGTTCAATATAACGAGGAACTCATCATGACCTATATGTATTCACTGGCAAAATCAATAACAAATACCATAAATATTATGTTTCGGGAGTTTCATATACATACTGGTTTGGGATAATACACAATTAATAATAAGTGAAGTGATAGATTTTTGGCAAAAACGCTTGCTATACAGTGTGTCCCACTCACCATGCTCACCATCGGTATCTTTTTAACGGTGAGAGATACGAGGTCGGTTAAATGACACCAAATGTGGAGTTTGTCAGGGCCAACTATAATGTGAAAAAATATCTTGATAAAATCTATTCGTTTTTGTTTTATACGCAAAAAACAGATTTTGATCATTTTCATATCTCCTCCGTAACTTCTTTATTTATGACAGTTTTTCAATGTGATTTCGAGAAAAATATGAAATTTATACCAACTCTTCTAGAATTTGAGATATCAGCACCAACTTTAGTTTCTCAAATAATGTAGGTCATAGCTCACTATGACTTACTTACAAATAACTTTTTTTCTCTTACAGATGATATGTCGCAGTAATGGTTTTGTTCTGATAACAACGGAGTTATCGTCATTTATACAAAAAGAAAAAATTATTTGGAAGCCGCCATCTTGAATTTAGAAATTTTTACAAAAAAATCATGATCTCCGACCTCAAAAACCCTCACTTAGCAATTTTGAATGGAATCGGACCAAATCTTGTCCGCCATCTTGAAGCAGCCATTTTTTTTTTAATTTCAACAACAATTCCATAATGTATTGTCACCGAATTGTTCGTATATCCGTAAATTGATTTTTTGATAGTATTCACTTAGCTCCTCCAGCCAGTGCTGTCATTTTATGCTCATGGAAAGGATCCTTTCAGCTTCTGCTCTTTTATTCTAACTTGATGTTACACAGTGGAAATAAATAACACCGCTGAATTACTACATCCGTGTATTTTTTTCACTTTGAAGGTGTGAATTGACACCACTGTAGACGGTATTATCCAATTTCGAATAATACTGATATACCATTGCTAATCAAGTGTTGATTCGATCGGAATTGTTTCTGAAATCCGGTCGATTGGATTCACACCAAAAAATTTCTTCCTGACTGTTGGACTTTTCATCACCGCTTTATGATTCACCCGGATTAATGAATGAAAGTTGCTTCTTTATCGCTTTCCCAATATCTGTATTTAATGAAATTCTCCTCTTTTGTTTCAGATGCAACAATAGACCGCCCCCACCCGCAAAATGAAAGTAAGTAGGGAATAATAACTGGCAATAGGGCCTAAGACCCTAAGGGTAGTAGCCTCCCGAAACTCTCCCCTTGTCTCCCTACGTATTTGCTGAATATTATATGAATACCGACGGAGCTTAGAGTTCTTTTTTAATTATGCTATATCACTCCAAGGGGGAGAGATTCGAAAGGGCACCACCGGCGGTTTGGTAGTGGATAGTATCGATTTCATCAATAAAGGAACAGGAAAGTTTTGTGAAAATGTCATGCTCCACAAAGTTGAGAATGACGGCACTTGTTTGCACCGAGGAAAACCCAAACATTTCAACGACGAAATACGTGGAACCGGTTCCTACTTCAGAACACTCTTCTTATTCTAAATAGGTTACCTTTCAGATTTGATATAGGACAAGATTATGGTAAAAAGATGAAAGTTACCCAATAATCATTCAACCCCTAATAGAAGATATATTTCAACAGACAAAGAGTACTTTATAATCCTTATACAGGTAACATTTGATTTCCACCACTACTTATTACATACCATCTTTGTCATACTCGCATGCCTCACTTATAAAATCGTATTAAGTTAAACGATAGTCGTCTACGAATTTTTGGAGTGTAAGGATATGTGAGGATTATTTGGGAAACTAAAGGGTGTTGAACTTCCTAAGGGCGCTAAACTTCATAGGGCACTGATATATTGGTAAGTAGGTATATCGCAAATTCTTCCAATTTGGATCACGTTTCTGTTTCCTGGCTTATCTTTGTCGAGGATTCACTATAGTGGCAAAAGCTCACACAGTAATAATTATGCAGTTCTTCCAAATTCACATGATTTTCTTGATCATATAATTCATCAGAAGAAGAGGTTTGCATTGAAATGGGAATTATGCTGATTCCTATATAGCTCGAGTGCACATTTGAAGAATACCAACCCTGGAGGTGAAAAAACCTAACTTTTCTTATTTGTTTACAAAGGAATCGAATAGTATTTCGGGCTATTAAGCGAGAGACGACGAAAGATTATTCAGGTATAGGTAATTTTTTTTCTCATGTTCTGGTTCCCACGAAAAGGGATATCCTGTAATGTTCAGAGAACATCGTGAGAACCAAGGGAAATTAGATAGGAATTGGTATTCTTCTCAGATTTCTGGTGGTTATATGCCTCGGAGAACACCTCTCTTGGTAATGTGATCCAGAGCCTCGCTGTTCGTTGAATGAACGAGTCTTTGGGAAGAGATGTTCTGAGGTCTCCAAAGTGACCACCACCACGAAGCCTCTACTCGACGGGTTAATATCGCGGGGACTGCCAAGGGAGGTAGAATTGTTGATATTTCAGAAGAGCATCGTCTATGAAAATATCTATGAAATAGAGCCAGATCTTCAACTTTTCTACGGTGTTCCAGAGAAGGGAGTGAGTTTGTGAGCGAGGCATCACCCACGAGACGAATTGCCCTTTTTTTGGACAGAATCCAACAGTTTCAGGGTATGTTTCGGTGCTGCATTCCAAATATGGGAACAGTATTACAGGACAGGTCGGATCTGGGCCTTATAGATCATAAGCAGCTGACTGGAAGTGAAATAGCTCCTGTCCCGAAACAGAAAACCAAACTTTTGGTATGCACTTCGAGCAATTGATCTCACGTTATTTTTCCAAAAAAGGTTATTGCTGATGGTGATGCCAAGCATCGAAATGGATGTCTCCAAAGGTATGGCAAGCTCATGTTGGGCTCAGTGATATCGGCTTTTCTAAAGAAAAGACTTGCTTGTATTTTATTTGCATTAAAATCTACCAAGCTATTAGATCCCCATTCGTAAATTGTTGCCAAGTCCATATTTATGTTGTCAATATCTCTTCCTCTTTCATTTCTGATTTGCCTGGCTGGTATTGAAGCCCTATGAGGACGTACATAATCACGATTTAATGGTTAGACCAATTTTTGGAAAAAAACCGGAAAAAACGGTGGAGTCAAATAATTACTCAAAACAAACCTTCATCATCAGATGATAGAGGGCAAGTGGCGTTTTTAGCAATCCATAAAAAAAAACGCACAGGGCACAGGGCTCCTTCACAATTATTATTATTATCATAATGTGTGTTTTTTTCATTCCCACGTGAGTAAATTCTCTATCTCATATATTTTCCATGATCAACTTGTATCATATTATAGGACCTTTGGTTTGTGAGGATTGAGGCTGATGATGGACACATGACTGTCGGAAACATGTGTCCCTAAATAATCTTTCGATTATCATACGTTGTGGAGATGATTTTGTGTTTTTTAACCCTCTCAACAGTCTCAACACTGTATGTGCTTCAAAATTTGCGAAATCTGGTTCCCTGCACGAAATGTAGCCAGCGGAGGTTGACCTTAATGTTCGTTTTTCTACGTCGCCGCCCGTCGAGAGTTCACCGAATTGACATAAATACGAAAATACCCTTCCGCAATAACCTCACATCGCACTTCCCTTGGCACGTAAAGATCGGCCAATCCATCTTCCAGATTTTTTCCGGGACCGTTTTCCATCAACCATTCGCCCGGAGGTTTTGCATGCAGAGTATGTGGCGCTTAACGAGTCCCTTGATGGATTCGCTCACCACCAAACCCCCATTCCGAGCTCTGACGCGGACCCGTTTAACGACCTCAATAACTTTTAATGCTTCGGAATATCTTAAACTGCCACTGAGAGACTAACGTCCGGGAGGATTCAGAAGTTGGCGGAGACCGATTGAAAAAGTTCTTTAGTCTGAATTCGTTAGAGAAATGCATTCCGATCATCAGACACCAATATTGAGAAGGAAAGGGAAACCATTGAGATAGTAATGATAGTGCTCAAAGTAGTCTACTCGATTCTCCGACACTTTTCAAGTTGTAATAAGTTATTGCTTCCGTATTTTTGTAATTACAAAACCAGCAGTGCTTCCCAACCCAAACCATCGATCAAAGTATATCAAAATCTAACAGGAGCAGTCAATAACTTTCAATGTTCCGGGATACCTTAAACTGCACTGAGAGATTAACGTCCGGGAGGATTCCGAATTAGTTTGGCGGAGTCCGATTGAAAAAGTTCTTCAGTCTGAATTCGTTAGAGAAACGCATTCCGATCATCAGATACCAATATGGGTAAAAAAATGAAAAACCATTGGAATACTGACGAGAGTGCTCAAAAAACAAGTTGGCAAGTCTCCGACACAGATGTGGATTTCATAACTTATTGAAACGTCTCTTTCGCTTCCGTATTTTTTGTAATTCCAGAACTAGCAGTGCTTCTATACCCAAACCATTCTCCAAACTTTTTTCAATACAAATTGTCACTGACAAGCTAGTGAATTTTTCTTTTAGGCTCTCTGATAGGAAAATTCTTTAAACGCAGTGACATTTTGGGGCAAATCATCTGATTTTCTTCCTGATGCCTTTGTTCCATCCATTTCTTTCGTGGTCTTCCCTTCTTCTTCTTTGTTATGCTTCGTGCTTCGTGTATCTTCTCCGTTATTCTATTTGGTTCCATCGTCATCATGTGTCCATACCAATTCAATAGTCTTTTCGTCATATTGTAGGTTATTGATTCCTGTCTCAGATTTTCTCTCATTGTTTTGTTTCTTTCTCTGTCCAGCTTCGTATTTCCATCTATCTTTCTCAGGTATCTCATCTCCATTGCATTTATTTTACTCTCGTGTTTCTTTCGTAATGTCCAATTCTCACTATCGTATTGTATGGTTGGTATAACAATTGTATTATATACTCTTAGTTTTGTTTCTTGTGTCGATTCTCTTTTTCCTAATATCTTATTCAATGAATAGTATTTATCTTGTTTGATTTCCTTGCTCTATTATCTAATTCCAGTTCTATTTTTTCATCATCCGTGACAATACTTCCTAGGTATTCATATGTTGTTACTACTTCCAATTCTATTTCTTTGCATAATATACTTGTGTTGGTATAATCTTTCTTATTTATTAGCAATATCTCACTCTTTACCGTGTGGTTTTCCAATTTCAATTGTTCTTTCTGTTAGTCTATTAGTCCTTGCATTTTTTCTTCAGTATCAGCTATCAATACAATATCGTCTGCATACATAACAGGGTGTAGGCTGTGATATTATCCTATTATTGTCTGAAGCTGTTTTGTTCTTCTCTCGGTTCTTGTCATCAATTCATTCATAACTATCATGAAGTATCAAAAAACTTTTCTATATTGTACTAAGAGAAATATCTCAGACAATCAGAATCGTAGAATAATAGTAGATTGTTTTATTAGGATCAAAAGTGACACTTTGCGAGGCGGAGCGTTTAGCGAAGCCAAGCGAAAGCAAAATTTGCGAGTCGAACAAAGTCACTTTTGATCCGAATGAAACATGCTATTTTTTCTGCAACCAAAACAATTAACTCAAATACACATGTGAAGTAACCACCAATGCCGTGCCTTATGTATGCAATGCAACAAATATTGACAAATAATCCATGTGGTGAAAATATTCAACCTGCATTAACAGCAGGTTAGGTTTTCTAGGATGTTCGAATTGTAGTTTCAATATAAATACAATCACAGAGTGACATATTTGTGTGTGGACCAGGTGCTCTAATGGCAAATACCGCGCCAGTGCCAGCTATAGGAACAAGACGTGGAAAATGTTAGGTTAGTGAGCATATCAACAATGATAATAGTGATGTGTTTGACTTGATAATCAAATGAAGCTAAACAATATCGTTGTTTGAGACAAAAAAAACTATTGCTTGCCGTGATTATTCAAAAACAAGTTATCCATCCCGAGAATAACGAATGAAATACAGATCAAGCAAGTATTTGAATCTTGAAGGCTTTCCTGATCAAAACAAAAATACTTGACTGAGATGTTCATAATTCCAATACCAAACTATAATAAGGTGTATTTATATCTCCAGCATGATGGGTATGAAATGCCAAATCTGCTGAAATCGGAAACAAATCAAGTATGCGTCTCACCCCGAATAACCAACCGTCACAATGTTGTTTATTCTTGATGTCTTCCAGTACATCCTTCTGAGTTCCTAGGAGCTAAAGTTCAACTTTAGCTCCTAGGAACTAAAATTCAACTTTAGCTCCTAGGAACTAAATATGTTGCCTAGCAACCTACCTATTTTTGTGTCAGTAATAGAAACGTCAATTCAAGAGCTAATTTTGGTATCAAAATGGACGACTTTTGTGTCGGTTGCAGAAAAATGTAATTATAGGAGTGTGTCAGCCCCTGAGAAATGTGAACGCGAAAATTCGCCTCCATCGCCTTGGAGAATTCGATTACATAAATACATACCAGACACACCAAACGTCAAAATAATTTGCTCGGCTCCCCTGCATAATTCAATCGAGGTGTGCAGAATTCTCATGAAATATTCCGAATTTTCCTGCGACATATTCTATTTTCATCGGCTCTATTTAGCCGTCGTCTCGGCCCGTATGCACAAGTAACAAGGGATGGTTAATATTTCATGCTAGCCGAAGGGCAACTTTCAGCCCCCGTCTCTGGGGACAGTCGAGTTAAGAATACGAAAATGTACTCGTAAATTTCATCGAACGAGTCGAGTACGGTCTAGGGAAGCTAAATGTTCATTTGGTAAAAGTTTTAGGGCGAGAACGTTTTTTATTTGCCGATGAGTTGCCGTTCGTAGGACGGAAAAATAAACTGTGGATGCGAAGCGAAATTTAATTTTTTCGTCACCAAATTCATCTTGATAATTTATCATTTTACGTGATATGAGTTAGTGGAATCTCCTAAATGTACTTGACACTGCTGTTTTCACGTTTTTGCTGAATTAGAGTACGGACACCTACGGACACTAGACAAGCAGTGACAATCAAACATAACCACAAACGATTTTGAAGCAAATCATATAATAACAGGAGATCGTTCCGTTTTGTACGGTGACAATAGTGACATATGTTGAAAGATCCTTGTTGAAAGGAACGCTTCCATGCGTCAATGCAGTCTATGCATCTGATGCATGAAACGGAACAGTCCCCAGGTCGCGTGCACGATGACCGACCCTGGAGGCAAAATATTGAAACACAACCTCATTCTTCTGTGAATTATTGAAACACAACCTCACTTTTTTACCTGGTTACAGAGGAATCAAAGGATTGAAATAGTTTTTCACAATATTTTGGCATACGAATCGTGTTTTTTGCGCTATTCATTAATTCGAGCATGCCTTCGCATTGTGCTGTTGTACAATGCACAAAAAATGCAGCAAGAGACTAAAGAATATGATTTTTCAGGTAAATAGTAATCTCACATTGTTATCATTATGAAATGTTGTCATTCCTTATTAAAATTCCTTCTGCCTTCTGTCACTTCTGCAATACAAGCTAATACTGCTAATAGATTGAAAATGTCTACAACACACACGATCGTCAGCATGTCAGACCAGTCCTCCCGATTGATTGCATGAATCCAATTTTCTGGCATTATTTTAGAAATTTCAGATGTATTTCTATTAGCTTCTATCGCAGAAAGGATTCCGATGAGAAATCAGAGAAATTACCAAATTTCAAAAATGAAAACTATATGTAAGTGACTATAGTAGGTACTTACTTTTAAATCATATTGTACCAACCGGATTACTTCGTCTTCCGCTGCAGTTTTTGTGCATTTCACAGCAGCATAATGTGATGGCATGAGCGAATTGATGGATAGCGGAAAAATAAGATTCGTATGCCAAAATAATTGTGAAAAACTATTTCAATCACTTGTAAACAAATAAGTAAAGTGACTTTTGTGTTTCAATATTTTGCCTCCAGTGTCGGTCATCTGACAGTTCTTGCACGCAACCCATATGTTTTGCCAGACAAGGACAAGAATATATTTTTCGCTTAGATGAAAGATCCTCGCATCTTCCTTCCTCCACAAGCCCTGGGAAGAGTACATCCATATATATTTCTTTGTCTTTGATTTTTGTATGAGAGTGCATAGCGTCTCCTAAAGTGGGCTAAAGGGTACGATAAATCGATTAGAAAATCGTTTCTTCTCCAAATATTGAATTATAAGGCTGAAGGGCCTCAATGGAGGTCGATAACAAGTTGGTATGTACATATATACCAACGAATTACATATACTATTCCTATGAAATAAATCTCTCATATGTAGGTATAGTTCTCCAAGACATACGGAAGTAGGCATGAATGGACTTCAGCGTTCAACTCAGTATAGATCGCCGTTCACATTGCTAAAGGGGGTTGTTGGTTTGAACCTGGCCATCGGAAGATCATTTTCAATACCTAATATAAATGGTGCACTCGTTAAGCGTTCTTGTTCTGTGCACTGATAATATCTTGCTCGTATCTTGGTACCCAAGAAGTGGTTCAAAATCCACTAGGAGCTATGTAGTCGTCTAGCACTTCTCAACTACGCACATTCAGACTCTGAAGAAGCGATACACGAACAATATATTCAACTCTTTGATATAGATACATTAATACCTGATACATCAGAGTTCCACAAACTGACTATATGTTTTCACAAAATTATTATAAGAGTTCGTATACGAAGATGATCTAAAGAATTTTTGGTTGAACAGGGATGTGAAATCTGTTAAGTAAGTTCAGGAAGTTGCTGCTGTTTCATCATCAGATGATCGACCATGATCTCCATGGTGGCTATTGTGATATCTGCACAAACTTGCATCTTTCTCCTGATTCTCTCAATCTGTCAAACCTTTGAAATTTATGTCATGTACCCGTCAGTTCCCGCTTTTTCCATCAATTTATTTGTGGTTATGTCTGATGGTCAGTGCTTGTCATAGTGTTCGTACTCTAATATACAAAAAAACGTCAAAACAGCAGTGTCAAGTACATTCAGGAACTCTCGTGGAATCCTATTGACCATTCCAGAACACGCGATTTTGACATCACACACGCACTCTAGTGCGGGAAAAACATTTAAATAATTTTCTCGCAAGAGATGAGTGGTGGGTGACACAATATGAAAATTTTAGGTTTTTAGTTGCAGTATTCAGTGAAATTGTACAAAATTATCTATCAAATTGCACTATTTATTGTGAAAATGAAGAAATATTGAAAAATAACAATTGATTGTTATATTATCCCCCTATAGCCTTTGATTGATCTGGTGTGGAAAACAATTGTTGTCATGTCAATCAGAACAGAAATCAGGTAAGTTTAATTCTCAGAGTGACAGACAGAACGTTACAGTCGTTTTCGATTTAGTGGAATTGCGATGAAAAACTTCCAGCTACAGATGCGATACAGATGAGCTATTTTCAACGAAGTGTTAAGGAAGGTATGAGAAGCACTACACGGGATTTATTGAATGGTGCAATAGTAAAAAAAGTGAAGACATCAAATAAAGGAGAAGCATTTCTGGCTCATTTCCTAAAAATGTCTGAAACCTAGAGGCCAAACACCATGGGCATGCTGGCTTCCGCAATAAGCTTTTACCTACATAATGCTTCAAACGGTACACACAATAGATATATCACAAATTATCAGAAGAAAGACAATATATGACTATTGTTAGTTGTTCCTATTTGCAGAAATAATTGATTGAACAAATCAATCAATATCCTATGCTTGTAGAAAAAATATAGTTCCTGAGTCATGCGAAAAGTGTCGATCCGCACTTGTTATGAAATTTAACAATGTGTGGTGGCAGATCAACAGTGGCAATCGCTTGTCAAACCATGTCAAACAAAGTGTCGCTTTCGATCGTTATGTGAATGTCGATCTTATTTTGAGTGATATGAGCATATCGATATTGCTCAAAGTGAATTGAAATTTTTCAAAGGAAGGAAGGAATGCTCTAAGTCATCTATGGAAAACTGAATAAACGAAAGTCAAGTCAATTCAAGTCATTCGCAGAAGCTATACTGTGCTAGCAAAACATATCGTGTCTTTGTGAAGTTGTGAATTTCGATTGATGCTACCTAATCGTTATGGTGAGGTATTAAATCCACTTTTTGTCCGCTCTGACCGTTCAAGCCTACGCGATCAATCTATTATCCTCCATTATATTTCGAACGGAGTTTGCAGTTTCCGACCAATATATTTTTCCGAATTGTTTCTGGGTCATTATCTATCTTCAACCGGTCGCAATAAATTCTGCATAACCTTTCATCTTAGCCTATTTCCGATCATTGTTCAGAGATCTGATGAATTGCCATCGAAAATGGAAACGGCCATTTGCTGCGACCTGACTGATAAATGTTCGACCCATAATTCAGGAATAGAGATAGCCGGCTTTATTCGAGTTTTTGTTTTTTGCCTCTATCACGTTACCCGTACAGATCCAGCTTCCACTCAAAGTCTATACCGAACCAATTTAACTTTGGAGATGAGTCACTTATCGAGATTTTATATTCGAGTTTTCTGATGTCGTTCGTCGACTCTTGCTAGCACGTTTTTTCGTTTCACCAAGTCACTGTTGAAAATGTTTTTTTATCGCTTGGAGCACACGAAAAGAAATCCCTATAATGTTCAAAGAACATCGTGCGTTCCTAGGAAGGATAGGGACAGGAGGTAGGTATTGGAATTTTAATAAAACTTCTGGAGATTATATGTTGTTGGGAATACGTCCTCAGGCAATGAATTCCAGAGCCTAGCCGTTCTATGAATGAAGGAGTTTTCGAGGTTGACAACGACAGGATGTGCTAACTGGGCTTGTCTAGTTCGTCTGACTGGTATTGCTAGTGAAGGAACGATAGCAGAGATTTCCGAAGAACATTTCCTGTGGAAGTACCGATAGAAAAGTGAAAGGTCGCCGACCTTTCTACGGTGTTCCAATGATGTCAAAGAGTGAGTGAGTGTGGCGTCACCCACCAGGCGAATTGCTCTTCTCTGGATGGAATCTAATTGCATCAGCGCATGTTTTGGTTCTGAACCCCATATGTGGGAATAGTATTCTAGAACAGGCCGTATCTGCGCTTTGTAGATCATGAGAAGCTGTTGAGGTGTAAAGTAGCTTTTCGCACGGAACAAGAATCCAAGTTTTTGACATGATTATCCCATGAAAGAGTGTTGCTGATGGAAATACCGAGCATAGATATGGTGGGCTTGGTGGGGATGGTGGTGCCAGACATTACAATATCTGGCATACTGAGTTCCGCCTTTCTAGAGAAAATACAGGCTTGAGTTTCGGTGGCGTTGAATTCAACTAGGTTGTTGGTTCCCCAGGCTGTGATTTCAGCAAGGTCTTCATGCATTGACAGCATTGACCTGCCTGCGCCGTGAGTTCTTAGATTCCTGGGGAAAAATGGAAATTCTGGAAGAGAACGCAGTATGGAGGATACTATCATGTGCGAATCTGTGGATGAGGCAAGTTGTTACTCCCAACAGATCATTGATATGAAGAAGGAATAATGTTGGTGCCAAAATTGATCCTTGTGGAACGCCGGAATTGATGATTGATATTATCAGGCGATACACCGTCCACCACACAATAATTTGACCTCTAATGAATATTTTTTATCATTAAATGCGGTGTTTTTCAGAAGGGTATAAAATTCATCGAATTATTGTTCAATCATAATTTTGAATGTGAAACCAAAAAATTCTCTTATATACGGCGTATAATAATTGTCAGATTGCACTTGCATTTATACTATATGTTCAAGATAAATCTGTGAGATAATTCTTGATTGCGAGATAAATCTTGTAATTAGGGCTTGATCGACACAATAACCTTGTACCTGATTATCATTATCCAATTGCTGCAGAATATTGATAGATTTGGTAATAAACTCAATTGATAGAATGAACATTTTTTTTTCTGCAAACAACAAAAAATCTATAGAAATTGTACGCCGCTGTTTGCATCTGAGAAAAAACAAGGGGGAAATTCACATCGCCATATGGATGAGTTCTGGAACGGGGGTTTTGTACTACACAAGTTAACTGTTAAAAAGCTTTTAATTTCCCGATGGGGGATTGCGTGTAATCGTATTATGTGAGGTTGCCATTTTGAATTCGGCCATTTGATTGATGCGATATTTGCACTTGAGCTATAATTTGATTGCATCTGTTGGCGAACAGAATTTCCACATGACTACAAATTTCAGTGTCGAGTTTAATCACCATAGCTCATGGAATTAATATTTAGATAAACATCATGAGTGATCCTTGAATCTGATGATTGTTCAAGAACACAATCCAGAAATATGGAATTTCAGGAACAAAATAATTCAGTATGTCGACAGGGGTTGTTTGATAATCTTCCCCCCTGCGGGGTGTTCGCAAGCAGAAACATTCAATACAAAACTATAGATTGTTTCCTAACTGTCAACAAATTTGTCATCACAGTTCAGACCTTTGAGAAATTGTTTGATGAAAACGTTCAGCTATCAAACCCTTATGCCTCACAAACAAATAACCATAAATTTTTAGTAACCGATATAAAAATCAGTACAGGAATTCTTTTGCTTTCTGGCAATGGGCTTATATCACAAAAAAAATTCATAATTCGATAGAACTCACCCAAACTAGCTCACCACCGCAAACCGTTTCTTGCTGTGAGCTCCCTACGTTTTATAAAAAATTATTGAAATCCCCGATTTTTCGGACCTCTGAAAACGAGGCGATGATGTGACGTCAAAACCCCAATACTGAAACAAGACTATTCCAGACAGACATGAACGATACATGATTTCTGACAGAGTGAATTAGCACGAGATCACAGTTGAAAGAATTAATATATCCGTTGCCTCAGTCTCCGTCGGGCGTTTGGTATTTTCTTTTAACTATGGCAAGATGAGGTTTCTTACGTCATAAGAGGGTCCGTTTTCAGAAGGAACTATCATTTATGTCCAAAAATAAAACATTCCAGTTAATTTTTCGATCGAAATATGTCGTCAATCATTATTTATGTATAAAAGGATCATTATAAACATGGTTTGAGTTAAAAGTTCTACTAAGGTATGTACAAGCTCATTGCCCTCGAGAACCCATGTACCTAAGCGTTGACGGTGAAGTTTCGGTACCATTCGTTGCTTCCAGTATGTCTAGAAATGAATTTGAAGAAATGAAAAGGATGCAATTACAAAATATTAAACACTTTTTGTAGCATTCGAAATTTTGAGTTTTTTTCCATGCACCCTCCCGTCGTACTCATTTGAGTACACCAATTTTTATCGAAACCCTGCCAGAAAGTTTTTCTTTCAACATTTTTCCTAGTGTTCATGTTACTAGGAAGAGCAAAGTATCACCAAAAACCTATGAATATAAGAAAAAAATATCCGTGGGAGGTAATGGGTTTATCAATGTTCTAATTTTATTTGTGTAGAAGGTATCAAAGCTTTTGCATCTGTTAGTTGGTAGGTGATATGTGACACAAAGATGATGAGAATCGAATGAATATTGGGTTTTCATATCAAAAGGACTACGAATAATTTTTCTGAAAATTGAATTACAAACGACGATACAGAGGCGAAATTTGCATATTTTGGTATGCGCTGAGTTGAAATTAATCAAATGCAGTTAAATTATCCGGGTGTGAGATAGCAGCCATGGCAGGAAACTAGGAAAATATCATCCGGAAAGTGTAACATAACTAATTTTATGTGCTTAATACAAATCAGAAGCTCTATACCATGCCATTTTGCAGTCACTGTCAGGTGTTCTAATTATTCCGGCTTTCAGCGCTTAATTAATGCCTTGGAGGAAATTGTTAATAAGTTTGCGGGGTTCATCTGAACTTCCTGGAACGTTATTGCACAAAATGCCAACAAACACCAACTCCGATGGCGAAGTTTACATCTCGACCACGCATAAAAGAAACATGTCATATACTGGATCGTACATATAGTTACCTATACTCATTATAGTTGAAGTAATGAATGATATGTCGACAACACTCGATTTATCAATCCGATTATATCTGAAGTCAGCAATATGTTCTTTGAATGTTGTTCCAATGCTTCGACGTGTTTGTCTAATATTATATTTCATGCCCTAGTCGTTACAATTCATCTCATGAAATCATTATTTATCATAAGTATTGACTTTATCTCTAGTATTGCCTATTTTCGAATCATAATGCCTGCTAGCTGTTTCACTGCAAAAGGAATCCCTAATGATGATGCGACATCTTTGGCAACAATTCTCGAATGGGGATCCAATAACTTGGTAGATTTCAATGCAAACAGAACATAAGTATGCCTTTTCTCTAGAAAAGCCGATCTCACTGTGCCCAACATAAGCTTGTCAGAAGTAACCATACCTTTGAAGACATCCATTTCGATGCTTGGTATTACTATCAGCAGAAATCTTTCTTGGGAAAATCTCGTGAGATCAATTGGTTTCTGTTTCGGGCCAGGAGCTATTTCACTTCTAGTCAGCTACTCATGGTCTATAAGGCACAGATCCGACCTGTCCTGGAATACTATTCTAATATTTGGAGTGCAGCACCCAAACATACCCTGAAACTGTTGGATTCTGTCCAAAAAAGGGCAATTCATCTCGTGGGTGATGCCTCGCTCACAAACTCACTCCCTTCTCTGGAACATCGTAGCAAAGTTGGCGATCTGGCTCTATTTTATAGATATTTTCATGGACGATGCTCTTCTGAAATATCAACAATTGTTCCTCCCTTGGCAGTACCCACGAGATCAACCCGTCGAGTTGAGGCTTCGCACCCCTTCGTGGTCACTTTGAAGACCTGCAGAACATCTCTTTCCAGAGACTCGTTCGTCCAACGAACAGCGAGGCTCTGGAACACATTGCCAAGGGAGGTGTTCCCCGATGCATATAACCTCCAGAAATTCAAGAAGAACACCAATTCCTTCCTTATTTCCCTTGGTTCTCACGATGTTCTCTGAACATTACAGGAAATCCCTTTTCGAATATGTTACTCAAAGTGAATTCACTTCTTACACAAGAAAGACTGTACCTATTGTCAAAAAAAGAAATTGATATCATCCAAGTAGAGGATTTATATGTAAATCGAACTTCTTCTTATTATCACTTTTCTAGTTAAAATATATGTGTTAATGCACAATATATTTGAGATGAACATTGCCATTTTAATCTGGAGATTGTCGAACAACTCTCTACCGAATTGACCCTTCACAACCACTTTCAATTTCAATTCACCATCAAGTTATCTCCGTCAATCCAAATTCAAATTCTCAATTTCACTACCATCAGATAGCAAAAGGAACGATTTAATGAGTCTTTTCTGCTATAAAAAGTGAAATCAGAGATATAATCATCTTTATATAAAGAAAATGTGTGTTATGTAAATATATTTCTTCATTATAATCAAGTTATAAGTTCAGTAGTTGAGTAACATTAATTATTATTATACTGTTATTTATGTCAACTATATGTGATGTGAATTCATCACTGAACTGTTTCAACACTCAATTTGTTGAATAAATGAATTGATTTTGTCATGTCTAAGCACCTTCTGCAAAGTTCACATGAAGCTGCAGAATATCAGTTATGACAAAAAACTCAAAATATTCAATCAATTAGAGTAAGTAGGTATTCAAAATGTCTTCCGTTTTCACGAAAATACAATTCTATCTTTTTTTTTCTCAAAGAAAGCGTGAATCTTTAATTCTGCATTTACCTCTGTCGCATAGACCTATTTCTTTAAATACGTCCAATCTGTTGTGAATTTTTGTTTGTTTTATTAACTTTAGTATTAGAATTATGTTTCTATTTATACCTGGTATCAGGAAATTATATAGAAATATTTCAACTGCAGATTCTGGGATCAAAGATAGTAAAAAAAGTTCATATATACATGAAATGGCCCGAGATTATGGTTTTTGTAACGAAATTTCGTACATGTATAAATTTTCCGAAATTTTGATTAGGAGAGTGGGAAATAGGTTGGGCTAGGGACATTTCTGTCTCCATCTTTTTTTATATGCAATTTTCGGCAGTTTCACCAGAAAATATGAAAATATCTTCATTATTACGTGAAAATAATATGTACTATTGTTTAGTTTCGATTGAACTTGTCGAGATAAGTCGATTTTAAAAGTCTGCTGCGTAATATAAATATAGTACTTTCTTTTAATAGGGCACCTATCATAATATTTTTCAATATATTATTTTTATGTTCCTCCCATATTTTGAACCGAACATCACAAGTAGATGTTGAAAAATAGTAGATTGTTTTATTAGGATCAAAAGTGACACTTTGTTTGACAAGCGGATTTTGCATTTGCGAGGCGGAGCGTTTAGCGAAGCCGAGCGAAGGCAAAATTTGCGAGTCGAACAAAGTCACTTTTGATCCGAATGTAACATGCTGTTTTTTCTGCAACCGAAACAATTAACTCAAATAAACATGTGAAGTAACCACCAATGCCGTGCCATATGTATGCAATGCAACAAATATTGACAAATAATCCATGTGGTGAGACTATTCTACCTGCATTAACAGCAGGTTAGGTTTTCTAGGATGTATGAATTGTAGTTTCAATATGACTATATACAACCACAGAGTGACATATTTGTGTATGGACCAGGTGCTCTAATGGCAAATACCGCGCCAGTGCTATAGGAACAAGACGTGGAAAATGTTAGGTTAGTGAGCATATCAACAATGATAATAGTGATTATTTATTCCTCTCCATACTACACTGTGTTTGACTTCATAATCAAATAAAGCTAAACAATATCGTTGTTTGAGACAAAAAAACTATTGCTTGCCGTGATTATTCAGAAACAAGTTATCCATCCCGAGAATAACGAATGAAATACAGATCAAGCAAGTATTTGAATCTTGAAGGTCTTGATCAACACAAAAATACTCAACTGAGATGTTTATAATTCCAATACTATACTATAATAAGGTGTATTTATATCTCCAGCATGGGTATGAAATGCCAAATCGGCTGAAATCGGAAACAAATCAGGTATGCGTCTCAACCCAAATAACCAACTGTCACAATGTTGTTCATTCTTGATGACGTCCAGTAGATCCCTTTAAGTTCCTAGGAGCTAAAGTTCAACTTTAGCTCCTAGGAACTAAAATTCAACTTTAGCTCCTAGGAACTAAATATGTTGCCTAGCAACATACCTATTTTTGTGTCAGTAATAGAAACGTCAATTTAAGAGCTAATTTTGGTATCAAAATGGACGACTTTTGTGTCGGTTGCAGAAAAAGGGTATTTGCCATCGAAACATAATTTTTTAGAAAATTTGTTACCCTATTATAAGGAACATGTATCTCTATCACGGCCATTTCTCAGCAAGAAAATTCAATAACCCCACTTTGGAGTGGAAAACAAAAACTCTATATAGAAAAGGAAAAGGCAAACCGATTGAGTTCGGCTGAACTTGGCGTTTCGGACATTTTCAAACACCCATTCTTCCTTCTGGCGGCTTTTTCGTGTCAAATAAAAAACCTATCCGTTGTTATTTATGTAAAATTCCTGTTGAGAAGAATTCTTAGAGCTCTACATAACTCAACACCGTTATCTGCTATGTCTGTACCGTATAACTCGATGAAGTGAGAGGGAAGAATGGAGATAAGCCACGAGGACTCGTAAACTGATATGGAGAATGAGAAAATGATCAAGTTAATTTGTCGTTTCTTGTTAGATTTGTCACGTCTAAAGAAGCTGCAGACACCGATACTTGCTATGCGTAGAATTTGAAAAAAAAAGAATCCAAGTGGAAGAAATTATTGGTTTGTTCATCAGTCTGTGAATTGTCTTGTTAGTTATAATAACACTAATATCACTTGCATTTTTCAAGAAATTCGCATTTTAGACTCTCAGTGACGTTATATTAACGCAGAGAAAATGATTTTTTTCTCTGAATGACATCAAAAGTTGATTTTCAATGACACTTAACAGGCAGAAAAGATGTACTTTTACTGCCCAGGCAGAGAAAGTTTGTTGCTATGCAAGAATAGGGATATCCTGTAATGTTCAGAGAACATCGTGAGAACCAAGGGAAATAAGGTAGGAATTATTGTTCTTCTTAAATTTCTGGAGGTTATATGCCTCGGGGAACACATCCCTTGGCAATGTGTTCCAGAGCCTGGCTGTTCGTTTAATAAACGAGTCTTTGGAAAGAGATGTTCTGCAGGTCTCCAAAGTGACCACGAAAGGGTGCGAAGCCTCAACTCGACGGGTTAATCTCGTGGGGACTGCCAATGGAGGAACAATTGTTGATATTTCAAAAGAGCATCGTCTATGAAATAGGGCCAGATCGCCAACTTGTCTACGGTGTTCCAGAGAAGTGAGTGAGTTCGTGAGCAAGGCATCACCTACGGGACGAATTGCCCATTTTAGGACAGAATCCAACTGTTTCAGGGTATGTTTGGATGCTGCACCCCAAATATGGGAACTGTATTCCAGGATAGGTCGGATCTGTGCCTTATAGATCATAAGCAGCTGACTGGAAGTGAAATAGCTCCTGGCTCGAAGAAATTATATGTTTCACATGGCAGAAAAGAAGATGTAATGCCTAGGCTATGAAACGCCAGCCGCGGCATTAAATCTTGTACTTTTCTGCCTAGTAAAACAAATTACTATATTTGTGACGCGTGGATTGCACACCATTTCTTAGGGTAACATCCCTTTGGACACCTATAACACCGAACATAAACAGAGACGTCTATGTTCGGTGCCTATACTCACAATGAGAAAGTTTTAACTGATTGAAACGAAACTGCTTGATATTTCTTCTTCGCTGTGACTAATCAATTAGGTTATTTATTCATTCTGTGATATACTCAAGTTTTGAGTATCAAGGGACCTCGAATCAAGGTTATGCTATGATGAGGTGCACAACCGCAAGAGATAGGTATTCTGAGGGACCTAATTAATGACATCGTTCTTGTTTGTCCACCCAGCAGCTTTATTCGATTAGTCACTGTTATTAATCTCCATTATAATTGAAACGACCCGTATTCAAATTAATCTTGATCGTCATCTATCGCATTATGTGATTGTTTCTAATTGTCATTAATTAATGAAACCAGACACAATACTCGTGTAATGTTAGAGGTTCGACCACGTGATGAGACAGGGGCCGGTGGCAAATTGAAATTGAGGATGTTTTCATGACTATTTCACTCATCACATAATAAAACCAATCACAAGCCAGAGACAACGTGTCTGACAGCGTTCATATTTTCAAAGATGTAACCATGGCTAGCAAATCAAAGTCTGGATGTAACCATGGACAGTGAAACAAAGTCTGTACCAGTTTGACATAAAATAATTATACATATGCCAGAATGAATCGCTTTGGTTATACAGGGTGTTTTGTAATATATGACGTACTTCAAGAGTTCTGGGGGCGTCTCAAGAAAATAAAACAGTTCCCATAAGCAAAATTCGTAGATGGCTTCGTTTGCTAGATACAGGATGGTTTCAATTGAATCTCTAGATTCCCACTAGACAAATATTTTTGATATTCGGGTGCATAACTCAGTACCTAAGAGTGAGTAAATGGTCAATCTGACTCCCAGTTGCACCGTTAAGAGGTATTGATGTGTGACTTTTTCGCCTGTTTCGAAGGTCACTTCTGTGTGCATCTTTGACATTGACAAGCGGGACACGTATTTGCGTTCCTCAAGGTCATTATATGATGTTGAAAACTCCTGGCAATAGATTGAAAGTTAGACCTTTTTTCATCTAATGACCTAGACGACCGCGAATAGATCGAAAATGCCATATTATGTTTATGCATCTAGGTCCGAAATTCGTTATTTTTGTATCTCGTGTACAAAATGCTACCTTGATTTGACAGACTGAATTTCTCTGGATCCATAGAAGAACAATTTCGCAGCTGAAAACATTTTCAAAGAACACAGATATCTGACTGCTATACCTCCCCGTTATTTGAACCAGAGGAAGTCGTGTCTAAGTCATAGTGGAATTGATGCAAACACATCTTGAAATAAATGACAATCATCTTCTAAAATTACAAAAATACAGATGTCCATAGGAGATTCGTTAAAAGAAGCGCATGAAAATGCAAAGGACACCTGAACTGAACGCATGGGAGATTTTTGAATTGTAGTTTCAAACCTCTAGAATCCTTCTTATCGTGGACATGTTCTTGGCATCCTGTAATTCGTTAACCCAGAGAAATTATCCATCACCATTCATTCATTTGCTTTTTGTTTCACCTCATTACCACATGATAGAAGTAATAAAAGTATGTCCGGAATAATGGCAACAAAGGTAGGTTCTTGAGATCCTACCATTCAATTGGTATTGGGTGGCATAATTCTCTTCTCATTATCATCTCATGATTAAATACGATGTTTTACGTACCTTTGGAACATAAATTGTCACAAATAAGTATTTATTCCAAAATTATATTCGAAACCATCAATTCTATATTTTCATTATTCCCAAACCCTGCTTCTTTGCACTGCTCCGAAAGTTTCGGAACACGCTTTGGCATTGACTCCTCAACAACCTGTACGACTGAGCATAGATTAGTTAATCTATGGACTGAGTAACGACTAACAGCAACGTACCGAGAATAACCTAAACTATAACAGTACTTGATATTTCAGATAAATATAGATTTGTGGATATTCAAGAGTAAGTTGATTATCGGATATCGGATAGTTGCTGTCATTCGTCTACCAGACAACCCCCTCAGAAATGGCTCTATTCATATTGAAATATATTGTATACAGTATTTATGATGGTTCTTTCTTTATATTATGATGATCTAATAAATTTGTTATGTTCTGAATATGGTTTTCACTACTTCTCACACTCCTTAATCATTAGTATCTGAGCTACCCTGAAAGATGATCCAGTGGTTAGGTATATCCATAGACAAACCAAAAATAAAGAGACTGTTCAAAACATAGGAAATTTTGACCATCAAGTTTGTGCGCAACCCAGTCGCGCATGGAGGCGCTGTTCGCAATCGACAAACGAGTCATGACAAGAAACATTTTGAATTTCGACATTCGACAGCACGACAGTATAAGGCCTGTTCGTATGTGTTTGCTCTACTGGTTAAACTTAATTTTTTTTTTCTATGACTTTCTCTGTTTATATCATGCTATGAACAGAGACAACTATGGAAAAACATCAACTTTAGCAAGTTCCATTTTAGAACGAAGGAACAGACCAATGGAATACAACAGATATTGTTTATTTTCCGAGTTGATGTTGATACTGAAATTCGAGTTTCTCTTTCACATTTATTTTACTTTATTTCCGAGTTTATTTCTATTATTGACAAGGTGAAATTGATGATATTCATGTAGGTTGCACGTATAGGTACATTTTTATAGAAACATAAGTGATACTCTTTCATTCTGAACTAACCGAAATATGAACGGAACTGAATTAAACATACATTTTATCGAATTGAAGTAGGTATTCTTGAAGAACGCATGTTAACTGATTTCAGTTTTATGTTTGTTTTATGTAATATTTCAGTATTTCAGATTAAAAGAATATCACAGATGTAAAAGTGTGGTGAGATGTCAAGACCCCATGCATATAAATTCAAGTGTGCAAGCAAGTGTTGAATGAGTTGATGATATACCTAAAAATGCCAACAAAAATTGTGAAGAAGATGTGACTACCAAATTGGATAATCTCAACTCATTTTTAACTTGCCCAGTGCCCCCAGTGGAGCCAGAGCCATCATCAGTTCTTGTCAATGAGTTGAATGAATTGGTTATTCCAAATTTCTATATTGTGTTTTCTAACTCAGAATTTGACACCCAGGCAACATATGTAGCAGGATAATTTTTTTTTTTTCAGAGTTAGTTATTCATTTATTCATAATTTTCATCATTTTTGTATGTTTCCTTTTTCTATGGTGTCTAGTCATTATTAGGCTGAAGAGTTTATATCTTATTTTGTTTTTTTTTCAGAGTTTTATTTACTTATTGTTTCATGATATGTAGTTCTCTAGTCTTGGATGGAATAAAATATATTTTTTAAGTTTTTTAATTTTTTTTTTGGAATTTTCTGGATTAATACAAATTTTGAAAGTGAAAGTTTGAAATAAACCGCCTTATCTCAATCGGTAACTAGAGAATCTGTTTTATCGATCATAGTAACTAGTTCCACCCAGTTGCCAAGTGTGTCGCTCTAAACGTGGTGCCAACTTTTACTGCAGGTTTGACAACTCTCTTTTTATTCGTTTCTCTATGGGTATATCTCATCAAAAAGTCTAGGATTGTGACAATATCATTTCGTCATCTGATGCCGGTCGAAATTATTTGCAGTCGGCTCTTGGACTATACGGTGCATGTCCCACTCCAATTCCCATATATGATGCATACATGTCTGTTAGCCAAGGGGCGTTCAAGTAGGAACTAGTAGTAGGCCATCAGCATAGTTAAATTACAGTGGACGCAACCCTAGTCACCGACAAATTTCACGGCGGATGATTAACATGCTATGCCGTTAATGACTTCATTACGGCCCGAGTGGAGTATCTCGGCGCTCAGATGCGACTATTGATGTGCGGACCGAGTGATCTTACGTTCGTTGAATTACGTTCGGAGTTGCTAATAGCCGGATTCGGTTAGGGTTGCTAGGGGGCTGTGGAGGGCTTTCCAGCTTTCCTCTCCATCGAAAACTGATGTCGGGTGCGTGTGGTCGATTCTATGAGAGTCTGAAATGACGTCATTAGACGTGAAATTGCGGTACTAGAAATGAGGGCTCTGGAATGGTACCTCCATAGATCATGCACGGAAAAAAATTAAATGTTGAATCAAGCAAAATTTAATTGAATGGAGCAAATAAAAGTGTCATATATGCACTACAAAATATAACCTTGAAATGAGTAAATCTATATCTTGTTTCAGAGCTAATTTGAAGTTTGAATCAAGTAAATACGTCTTGCATGAACTCTGGATCTTCTTCAATCAAGCACATCCATGAATTGTTCATGAAGAGATATTGTATTGACTCAAACAAACATTTTGTTCGATTAAAAATAACAAGATATTGATTCAATCAAATATTTAGTTGATTCAACGAAATATTTGGTTGATTCAAAGGAATAGTTGGTTGATTCAATGAAATATTCGGTTGATTCAATGAAATATTTGGTTAATTCAATGAAATATTTTGTTGATTCAAGAGAAACTATATATTATCCATTCGACACATTGTTTTGTTCAACCAAATTCAATATTCGGGATAAACGAAACTAGGAAACTAGTCGACTTTTAGCATAGATCTTTAGTCTTTACTCATCCTTAGCTGATGGAAAACTATTTCGGATTGCTAATCATCCAAAGTTCGACTTATCCAGCTGATATTTCAAACACGAAGAATCAGGCTTCACGTATATAATGAACTCGAGGCAGGCATAGACGAGGCGAAATGATCGCCATCTAGAGGCGAAAATTCAAGTCGATGTAGAATGAACAAAATATTTCATTGATATTACATATTTCGTTGCTCTATTCAAGCAAATGATCCGTTCGAAACGAGTTCATTGATACATCGGAATAAGACAACTTGTATGTTGTTTCAAAGATATATTCTCATCAAAATGATCATTGTTTGATCAAATCAACGAAATGTTTATAGTTGAATCAACATCGACATTATTTTGGATCGAAATAATTTGTTTTTGAAGAAACCATCTATTTCGTTGATGGAATTGATATTAAACTGTTGATTCAATTAAACTACATTCTTGATTTGAACAAGCTGCTTCCATAGAATAATCATGTATCTGGTTGATTCAACAAAAAATTGCTCAGTCCAACAAAAATAACTCAAGCATAAATAATTTGTTGATGCAACAAATCCTTTTTTCCGTGTGGTACCTCCTATACGTGCTACACTCAAAGAAATAGTATGGGTTGAATTGACAGAACAATGTGTTCAATCAACAACATCATTATAATTGTTGAATAAAACTACAATGATGGTAGATCGTCAAAACAATTCAGGAAAAATTGTACATGAACAAATTCAACGTCAACCAAAAATATTAGTTGGTTTATACATTATTTGTGTGGAAAAACCAATATTTTGTGAAAACTAGTCAAATCGTACTAGGAATAGTAGTTCAACAACATTATAACTGTAACTGAAATATCATATTAGCTTGCTCACTGTTATATTTGATAGACAAACGAATAGGAAGTTATAATCAACATATAAGTATTTCCGATGTATAATACACTATTTTTATCTGTGACAGATGAAAGGACGAATCAATATTGAGAAGATATAACATTATTTTGAAATCTGAAAATTATCGACGTGAAATTTTGAGTTTTTAACAGTCGGGACACCTGCGTTGTAGGCATCTTTGTCATTCTTTTGAAGTAATCAAATATCTGATGTTACTTCTGTCAGTCTAATTCTGTGATTTGATTTCAAAACATTGTGAATTTAGTGGTTGTTAATTAATATACGTAACCGCGAAGTCGAATGGAACATAAAAGGACTTGCAGTTCTTTCTCGGAGAGCACAACACAACAGTGTATATACATATATGTGATAAATATCCGGGAAAAAAGTACTCACTTTTTTCCCACGGGAAAAAATAAATTAATGAAAAGTGACATTTTATAACCTGCCAACAGATATGACTTGCCAAACTTTTTTCCCGTCACAGAAAACATTGTTAAATTACCTAACTGTCGGGAGTGTCAAAGCAACAAGACCAAGTCTCTTTCGCTCCAGTAATATTTAAACTTGACTCTCTGGTCCCTTATGACGAAACACATAAAAAGGGGGCACCTAACTCACTTTCAAAAATACGTTTCTAATTATATAATTGTGGCCTAGCTGCCACAATTCCTGTCATAGACGCAAGGGAGAAATAAAATATGCATGGGACAGAGCATCACCCCTTTGGAGGGTAGGTAGCTGATGCCGACGATGTTTCATACATATGGTAAAGAGCTTCTATATATCTATAAAGGCTGATGATGACGATAATCACAATGGAATATGGCCCTTTGCTACAGATGATGTTGTCCTATAAATTACACTGTGTGTCAGATCGGGAAAGGGGTAATGGGTAATGGAAATTTGGAGTTAATGTGCTGGAAGTAATACGGAATTTATAGTTGTGATTTATGTTTTGGGATTCTGTTTTTGTTCCACTGATGATGTATTATAATTCGGCTTTTACAATTCCGAAGTATCATTTCCTATAACAATAATCGGTTTGTTATTCATTGATGCGACAAGCTACAAGTTGGGAGCAAGACAGCAATTCCATCTTCTTCGTCTAGCTGTAGGGACACAGGGGACATGTAACACCCTGTAGTTATTTCACTTGAAGAGATAAAAATTTGAAATTCACTATATTATCGTTGATAGCGCTTTCCTTGAACCTAATGGCAATTTTTTTCAACCACCTGATTGATTGGAAGTAGACCCAACTGTTTTTTTTTTGAACGGCACTACTCAACTATCTATCACAATTTAATATTCGTTCATTAAGTGGCTGTTGAATTGCATTTTATTGCAATATATGAAGTTGGCTGTGGCTCGATTTCAATGACATTTCGATGCTTGATAGGCTTAGAAATACGAAGATCATCACTTAGACGATATAAACAGAATATTTTCCATACCCTAATCGGTCCCAGAAGATTGCCAATAATTTCATTGATTTTAAAAAAATCATCCGAAAATAACTCACGATTAGTACGATACATCAATTATTGGTACAACGATTTCAGTTTGAGGTATCCAAATGGATGATCATATTATGGATAAATAGCAAAAATGAAAGTCGAATAGTTTCTTCACGAGTAGCTGAATGGAAAAAACCGAGTTTCTATCTCAGTTATCTCAATATCTTGAGATATTTTCGGATGATTTATTCAAACTAGATGAAATTATCGGCAATCTTCAGGGTATGGAAAATATTTTGTTAATATCGTCTTAGTAATGATCTTTGGATGTCTAAGCCTATCAAGCATCGAAATGTCATTGCATTCGCGGGCCACAGCCAACTTCATGTATTTCAATAAAATGTAATTCAACAGCCGATTAATGAACGAATATCAAATTGTGGTACATAGTTGAATAAAGAATTTCAAGGCGAATGAGATAGGCTACGGAAATATACAGGGTGCCATTTGAAAAAAAAAGTCGGGTGTACTTCCGATCAAACAGGTGGTTGAAGAAAATTGTCATTGCATGGGTTCAAAGGGAAGCACTATTATCGATAGTATATAAAAAATAAATTAAATAAAAAAAACTACAGGCTGTTCCATGTCTTCTGTTCCACCCGGTATACTATATAGTAGTAGAATAATTAATGGGTAATACGATCTAAATCTGCATAAACTGGAATTTAATTTCAAAAAATATGGGGAATACCCCTTGGTATATCTGCTGCAAATTCGAAAAATCCTGAATTTAATATTCTAAGTAATATAATTGACGTGCCGAGAGAGATTATACAGGGTGTATCTAAAAAACAGGAAGGGGTGATTCCTTCTGATATTCTAGCGAATAAGGTTCATGTAAATATGTGTCCGAAATCGCTCCATTTTGAGATACAGGATGTTGAAGTTGGAAGGATGAATTGTTTTTATTCATAACCACTCTGTATAAGCCTTCATGGTGCCGAAATTCAGTATGGTTGGAGACTGACTAAGCCCCAAAATTCCAAAATTGGGATTATTGAGTAATCTCAATAGAAGTCTTGAAAACACCTACATTAAAATTTGGAGTCAATTAGAATTTTTATTGTTTCCTCAAAAACTAAGCTAGATACAGAATTCACGCAGAGGATAAAAAAGTTGTTATTTCAATAGCTCAAACCAATAAGAATATGAAACTCAGAAAACCGTTGGCGTACAATGACATTCACAAAAATATCGATTAATTTACCGACTGTGACGCCACTGAAAATATAATTTCGAATTCAATTGCACCAGAAGAAGCTCCATATTACTAAATACTGTCTGTAGGTTAATCGAGGAGCTGGTACATTCATTATTCCAGATTTTTTGGGATTTTCTCTCCTCGTTTCTATGAAATAAAAATATGAATATTATTTCAATATCCGTGTAGTAAGAACAAATCAGATGATTTTCCCCAAAATGTCACTGCGTTTGAAGAATTTTCCTATCAGAGAGCCTAAAAGAAAAATTCACCAGTTTGTCAGTGACAATTCGTATTGAAAACAGTTTGGAGAAGAGAAATAAAGGTATATAGAAAAAATATCAAATTTTCACTCAGCTTTGGACGTTTCGGGACAAATCTGCTCCCGATTTCAACATGAAAATGGATTTTCTGTATCGCGAATTCGTATTTTTCCAGACACCTTTCAGTTCTTAGTGACAATTGGTATTCACTATTGAAATCTGAAAATGAGAATAGTAAACTCAAGCTCGATTAATGGAAACATCATGTAACTGAGAAGTGTCAGGACAAATACGAATTTGCGATACAAAAAATCAATTTTTCATGTTGAAAACGGGAGCAGATTCGTTTCCAAAACGTCCAAAGCTAAGTAAAAATTTGATATTTTTTTTATATACCTTTATTTCTCTTCTCCCAACTTTTTTCAATACAAATTGTCACTGACAAGCTGGTGAATTTTTCTATAAGGATTTCTGATAGGAAAATTTTTCAATCGCAGTGACATTTTGGGCCAATTTATCTTTTTATTGCAATCGATGAAAAGACAATTGAGTAATGAATCAAAAAACGATTTTTCATGGAAATATTGATACCCTGTATCTCGAAAACGAATCAAGTTAGGACACATATTTATATGAACTTCATTTCCTTAAATATCACAAGGAATCACCTCTTTTATTTTTTCGGTGTTATTTAGATACACCCTGTATGTATAAGTATACTGCACCAAGTAGGTATCATGTAATGCATTTTTTTATTTGTTGTGAGCATGTTTGAAGTGAATTTGATTAAAATGTGTATAACAGCAGTTTCGTTTACCCTGTTTTCCTCTCATCGTTCGTATTTCTACCTAATGCATTTTCCTGGAACGAAAACTGCCAATAGCATACGTATAGCGTAGCAGTATCTGCATAGCCACTTACTATAATACGTTTTGGACTAAAATAAACAGTGTGTTTTCATGAAACTGAAGCGAGTAATAAAGTTTCGGGTATATAATTTCAACTTCTAGTGCATTGAATTTGATGACGGTTCCAAAGAGTGAAATGTGATTAAGTGTAATGAAATATTTGTTTCAATAAGCTCTGACAATTATACTAATTGGGGATAGTCAATTATGGAGACTGAAGGGTTAGAAAACACAAAATCATCTCCACATCTCGATCGAGTCTGGCACCACGGACTCCTCGCCAAGCTTCCATCTTATGGCTTGCCTCCCCAATTCTCTGCTAGCTAGTTTTCTCTCAAACAGGTCTCTCCATGTAGTGGTCGACGGAGTTTCATCTGACTCTTTTATCATAAATGTTGGTGTCCCGCAAGGATCAATTCTAGCACCAACACTATTTCAACTCCATATCAACGATTTGTTGTAAGCAACTTCATGCCCAGTACACAGCTTCGCGAATGATAGTACCCTCCATACCGCCTTCTCTTCCAGGGCTCCAATACCAGCCAAGCAAATCAGAAACGAACGAAGGAGAAATGAAGACAACATAAATATGGACTTGGCAACAATTCTCGAATGGGGATCCAATACCTTGATAGATATCAATGCAAACAAAACACAAGCGTGCCTTTTCTCCAGAAAAGCCGATCTCACTGTGCCCAACATAAGTTTGTCAGGAGTAACAATACCTTTGAAGACATCCATTTCGATGCTTGGTATTACTATCAGCAATAACGTTTCTTGGGAGAATCACGTGAGATAAGTTGCTGAAAGTGCATCCCAACAACTTGGTTTTCTGTTTCGGACCAGTAGCTATTCCACTTCCAGTCAGCTGCTTTTGATTTATAAGGCACAGATACGACCTGTCCTGGAATACTGTACCCATATTTGGAGTGTAGCACCCAAGCATACCCTGAAACTGTTGGATTCTGTCCAAAAAAGGGCAATTCGTCTCGTGGGTGATGCCTCGCTCACAAACTCACTCACTTCTCTGGAACACCGTAGAAAAGTTGGCGATCTGGCTCTATTTTATACATAATTTCATGAACGATGCTCTTCTGAAACATCAACAATTGTTCTTTCCTTGGCAGTCCCCGCGAGATCAACCCGTCGAGTTGAGGCTTCGCACCCCTTCGTGGTCACTTGGGAGACCTGCAGAACATCTCTTTTCAAAGACTCGTTCATCCAACGAACAGCGGGGCTCTGGAACACATTGTCAAGGGAGGTGTTCCCCGAGGCATATAACCTCCAGAAATTTAAGAAGAACACCAATTCCTACCTCATTTCCTTTGGTTCTCAAGATGTTCTCTCACTTCATTTCTCACTTTTCGTGGGAACCAGAACATAAAAAAAAATATGTTTAATAATCGAAAAATTATTTAGGGGAACATGTTTCAGACAGTTATATGTCCATCATCAGCCTTAATCCTTACAAACCAAAGGTCCTATAATCTAAATCCAAATCTTAGCAATCTACAGAAGAACGCCACTTTTCCTCCATCATCTGATGTAGGTTTGTTCTCGAGTAGTTATTTGACTCCAATGTTTATTCGGTTTTTCCAAAAATGGGTTTTGCCATTAAATCTTGATCATGTACGTCCTCATAGGGGCACAGGACCCTTTTACAATTAACCTGACCCTCAACCGATGCTTTGCACAATGATTTTATTCAAAGTTTTTCATAATGTTTTTTAATTCTCACGTCAATAGATTCTCTATTTCATATATTTTTCATGATTAACTTGTATCATATCATAGGACCTTTGGTTTGTATAAGGATTAAGGCTGATGTTGGACTCATGACTATCCGAAACTTGTTCCCCTTGATAATCTTTCGGTTAATAAATGTTGTGGATATGATTTTGTGTTTTCTAACCCTTTCATCACTACACTAAACATCATGGGGACCCCTGACGTATTTATTATTAGGTGTTTCAAATGAATATACCGAAACCTAGTTGAAATTATCGTTCACTGGTCAGCTTAATTGCCATATATATAGTTAGGGTTCTATACCAGCAGACTCTGTTATAGAGAACATACCCGAACGGACATCATCGTACTAGGTATAATCCCTATTACCCAGTTGAGCTAATAGCCAACCAATCACGTTCACGAGCAAACCAATCAAGGCGACATACGTAAAACTCATCAGATTACTAATACGGGTTGAGTATCGTTCCCTCTTGTAGCAACTTTTAATTAAATGGCTTAGAATGTGAGAGGTGGGATAAAAGACTACTTTTCGACCGCAAGTGCGAGAGCGGATAAGAAGAAAGGATTCAAGAGGTGGATTCGATGATTTTCTCCTATTGTTGCATGTCAATATACAGGGTGTACCTAAAAATAACACCGAAAAAATTCAAATGGAAATTCCTTGTGATATTCTAGCAATCAAAGTTCATTCGAACATGTATCCTAACTTGCTCGGTTTTTGAGATACAGGATGTTGAAGTTGGAAGTATCAATTGTTTTTATTTATTACCTCCCTGTATAAGCTTTCATGGTACCAAAATTCAGTATGGTTGGAGAGTGACGAAGCCCTAAAATTTCAAAATGATTGTGATTGGGGTTATTGATGAGTAATCTCAAGTCTTGAAAACATTTTGAGTCAAATCGAATAAATAATAAATAAGCTAGATACTAGAATCACACAGAGGATGAAAAAGTTGTTAATTCAATAGTTCAATCTAATGAAAATATGAAACTCAGAAAACTCCGTGGCGTACAATAACACCATAAATATCGATAAATTAACCACTGTAACGCCACTAGAAATATTATTTCGATTCTAATTGCACCAGAAATATTACTTCCAGCAAAACCACAACGTGATGGAAAGACAATTGAGTAATAAATAAAAAACGATTTTTCATGGAAATATTGATACCCTGTATCTCGAAAACGGAGCAAGTTAGGGCACATATTCATATGAACTTCATGAAATATCACAAGGAATCGCCGCTTGAATTTTTTCGGTGTTATTCAGATACACCCTGTAACGCTTAGAGAAGAAATCTTTGTTCTTTTCATTGTTTTAATAACGTGATCTGCCAATATATCGCCTGACAATATCTCTCTTCAACTTTTGATTGATTACATGAATATCTTCTGCATACCTATGTCTGCTTCAGTTTGCATTTACATTATAGGGATTCCCTCTCGTGCGCTCCAAGCGATAAAAACAAAAAAATCTCTTTGTTCTCCCATTTCCTAACACTGTTTTTTCATCAGGACATTTTCTTACCTTTTTGCAATTATTTAAATGTGTCAATGATTTTGAATTCATTTGGCCAAATTATGATACATAACAAAAATATTTTTCAGATATAAGTTTTGTGATATTGTTGAAATGACATTGCGGTATGCCCTTCTGAAGTATCTAACATGAAGTAAAATGTCTATGAGACGTTGCATCATATTGAACTAAATATTGAAAGATAATATTGTAATATGTTGATTATAGGTTACTCAGACAGAGTTATGTTAGAACGGCTAGGCTCTGGAATTCATTGCTTGTGGAAGTATTCCCAACAACATATAATCTCCAGAAGTTGAAAAAAATCCAATACCTACCTCCTGTCCCTATCCTCCCTAGGAACGCACGATGTTCTTTGAACATTATAGGGAATCCCTTTCGTGCGCTCCAGTGATAAGAAAAAGTTAAGAACTAAACAAGTCTTTGACTGAAACAAATTCGAATGAAAATATGAATTGCTCATACCTACTTAGATACCAAGTTTGCTCTGTTGGAATATAGAAAAACAACGAATCTTTATCTGTATTCCATAATATGTGAAAAAGTTGGAGGGATTCGTAAATACAGATTGTTTCCATATTTCACGAATTACAAAAATAATGGGAGAGTTATATATCATAGCTAGAAGCGGAACATGGTAAAAATATAATTTAAAAATCAGTCATCATCATCATCAATCTTTTCAGAATTCAAGACAATATAGACAGTAAGAGACCACTGGATTACGCAGAAGTCATATACCTAAGCCAGGTATGACTGGATTTATGAAGAAGAATATATAACTGAAATGATTTTCAGAAATATAGTATAGTTAATCTTCTCCCAAAATATCAGTATGTAACTGGATCATACTCATCGTCTTTCTGGAGTACGGCAACATCAATAAATTCATCAACACAGTTATATTCAGGGATAGATCATCTTCTCTGTATTTTCAAAAGATCATTCAGATGATTCTCTTGATGATTCCAGAAGAAAAAGACAATCTAAAAACTCCTAGAAAATAATTAGAATGTGGATATACAATATTGTTCAGATGTTTTGAGGCCCATTGCCGCAACATATATCTGTGACATTAAGCATCTCTCTGAATAACATCACTAAGTAACACTGTAATATAACAGTTATGTTCAAGTTATGTTTTAATGTTTAAAGGAATATGCCCCTAGCGAAGAGAGATCGAATGGTGTTCTACTAGAAATTACTGGAAAACACTGAAATCACTTTACCGCACTGAAGTGCTACACCCAACGATGCAGGCGATAAAATGTGGCTTTATACCTGGTCGTGTATAATAGTCATTTATGTATCAAGGTCGTAAAATTGGGTTTTATGGACTTTTTTAGTTTGTTCCGTGTTTTCTGACAGCTTTGGATGCAGCAATTTTCTGGTGGTAATATTGTATGACTGAGGTATATTCCTGCAAAGCCTTGGGATAACTCATAGGTGAAAATAATATTCTTCAGAATCATATTGTATAACTGTCATTCTTGTTGTTTTTCTCTTCTTATACCAGCGGGAATTTCGTATTTATACTCTTCATATTGTCCAAACATCGTTTGTCTTACGCAATTTTTTGCGAATACTCGTCCGTTTCCGCATTTATTGAAAAAATAAAACAATATTTGACTAGCCGAATAAAACAATAAGCATGTAGCTGCAAGTTTTCCCGAACTCCAATTCTTATTCGCTCGAACGGTCGGTCAAAGTGAAAATTGCACTCCGTTGAAACAATATTTATACGTCCTTTTGGCCGACCACTAAAAAATGCACCCTGATGCTCGAGGGTGCATTATTTGGCTTTCTGCGAGAGCGATCCTACTTGCCAAGGCAGCCAAAACTGCCGAAAGAAAGATGGAGGATGCCGGTTGCATACTGATGCGGAGACGTTATTTATTATTGACTTTTCTCATAGTGTTTTTTTTAGACGGCGATATCACTTGGTAGCGGTAAGTATCTCTCAATGATAGTCTCTATGACTACCCTAAACGGTCAACTATCTGAAGAAAATCAAATTGGTTTATTTTTGATTCAGCTCAACTTTGTTTTCATATGGTCAAAGGGAGAAACTTGAATGTCGAGTGAAATATATTCTTGATTATGAGTGGGAATTATACTTCAATTAACTTCGAAGAGTTTCTATAGTTCTGCTCGCATATTTTTTTTATGTTCTGGTTCCCACGAAAAGGGATATCCTGTAATGTTCAGAAAACATCGTGAGAACCAAGGAAAATGAGGTAGGAATTGGTGTTCTTCTTAAATTTCTGAAGGTTATTTGCCTCGGGGAACACCTACCTTAGCAATGTGTTCCAGAGCCTCGCTGTTCGTTGGATGAACAAGTCTTTGGAAAGAGATGTTCTGCAGGTCTCCAAAGTGACCACGAAGGGGTGCGAAGCCTCAACTCGACGGGTTAATCTCGCGGAGATTGCCAAGGGAGCAACAATTGTTGATATTTCAGAAGAGCATCGTCCATGAAAATATCTATAAAAAAGAGCCAGATCGCTAACTTTTCTATACGGTGTTCCAGAGAAGTGAGTGAGTTTGTGAGCGAGGCATCACCCACGAGACGAATTACCCATTTTTGGACAAAATCCAACAGTTTCAGGGTATGTTTGGGTATTCCAAGACAGGTCGGATCTGTGCCTTATAGACCATAAGCAGCTGACTGGAAGTGAAATAGCTCCTGGCCCGAAACAGAAGTTTTTGGGATGCAGTTTCAGCAATTGATCTCATGTGATTTTCACAAGAAAGGTTATTGCTGATAGTCATACCAAGCATCAAAATGGATATCTTCAAAGGTATGGTTACTCCTCACAAGCTTATGTTGGGCACAGTGAGATCGGCTTTTCTAGAGAAAAGGCATGTTTTGTTTGCATTGAAATCTACCTATATATTATATTCAACTGAAACATCGAAATTTTGTTTCAGTATAGTATTTTCTCATAGCAGTGTATTCATTCTCTCGTTATGTTCCTTTCTATGTTAAGTAATTTATTGTGATGATGATTGCCGTAGAGCTGAGACATTACATTTTGAAATAATTTACTGGTCGACCGCGTGTTTGCTGTATTCTGCTGTGGAAAATTGGGCCATTTCGAGAATAATAAATGGTTTCCAAGACGTTATTGATACCAATAGTATCTTCTTTGCGTTCATCGTCAAACCCTAGGGAGCTGGTCAAAAGCGATTTTACCATCCATCGACAAGAAGATAATGATGATGAAATGATATTCTCGTTAATTCGTGAACATTAAGCTTTAATTCATTTCTCTAGAGTTTCTAATTCTGCTCGCTAATTCAACTGAAGCGTTGAAATTGAATATTTTCCTTATGTTCCTCACATTCCTTCGTATATCATGTGTCCATTTCTATATTTTGTTTCATTTTGACTGATTATTGATGTCGTAGAGCTGAGACATTGGAATAAGAAATAGTTTTTTTGATAGACCACAAGTGTTTGCTGTGTTGCGCTATGGAAAATTGGAACATTTCGAGAACCATTTTGAGGAAAATGGATGGTTTTCACGACTTTATTAATACTATTAGTGTTTTCTTTGCGTTCACCGTTCTGGATCGCTATAGCAAACCCCATGAATAAGAGCTATTCAAAAGTTACATCTACAAGGATATGACGTTCAACTATAAAAAAATATCAAATTCAGTTCGATAAATTGATATCCTCATTCATGAGTGGAAATCAAGCTTTGTTTAATCTCCCCAGAGTTTCAGCATATTCAACTGAACCGTCGGAATTAAGTATTTTCCTCAGCCGTATATATTCCTTCGTGATTTCTTCTATATCTTGTATTTCATTGTAACTGATTATTGTCGTAGAGCTGAGACATTGAAATTGGAAATAGTTGTTTGGTCGACCGCGAGTGTTTGTCGTGTTTTGTTATGGAAAAAATTGGACCATTTAGAGGATAATGGGATGATTTTCACGACTTTATTAATACTAATAGTGTTTTCTATGCGTTCACCGTTCTGGATCGATATAAAGCAAACCACAATACAATATGAAGAGCTAGTCAAAAGCTATTCACTTATACATCTATACAAGAATATGACGTCCAACTATGAAAAAATATCAAATTGAGTTCTATGAAACAATATCCCCTTTTATGAGTGAAAATTAAGCTTTGATTCCCCTAGACTCTAGAGTCTCAGCATATGACTGAACCGTCGAAATTGATGGTGGATTTATACAACATTTGCATAGTCCTAATCATAGTCTTAGTCACAATTTTAAGCATAACTAGAAGTTGAAACAAGGTACTTGCTTGAGGCCGTTTACACACCAATTTTAGTCTATAGCATAAGCGCAAGCCTAAGAAACGACCTTGAAAGTTGTTTAATTTCAACTTTTATGCTTATGCTTATGTTATTTGGATTCGGCGCATGCTCCTTTGATAGAATTGTTGATGCTTTGTTGTTCAAATGTTCCGAAAATAATATTATGAGAAAGCTCAGATGTTTGATAGATAATTTTCCTCATCTCTGTACAAAAAAGAACCACAAATTCTCACATGACTCTTATGCTTGAATCAAGTTTTAATGTTTCTGAATAAATACCTCAAATCTTTAAGACAAGAATCAATACTGAGACTATGCTTAGAACTAAGACTAGGACTATGTAAATGTTGCATATATCCGCCATAAGTATTTTCCTTATTAGTACACATTCCTTCGTGATTTTTTCTTCCATTTTTGTATCTCATTGTTACTGATTATTATCGTAAAGCTGTGAGACATTGGAATTTGCAATAATTTTTTGGTCGACCGCGAGAGTTTGCTGTGGAAAATTTGATTATTTTGAGAATAATGGATAGTTTTCACGACTTTATTAATACTAATAGTGTTTTCTTTGCGTTCACCGTTCTGGATCGCTCTAGCAAACCCCAATACAATATGGGGAGCTAGTCAAAAGCGATTCACCGATCCATCGACAAGAAGTGGTGTGCATCGAAGATAAAAGTTTTTTCATCTCCCAGAGGAAGAGCCCTTTCTTTCGAGGGAAATATTGCAGAAATATTGCGCCGGCAGAAATGAATAACCTCCATTGTGTGGCGAACGACATTCTATACCATTATTTGACTGTCGCAGGGGCCGGAATCGAATATAAAGATATCATTTATGACTTATCTTGGGTACTTTCGTAATTCCACAACGATATTGGACCCCAGGAATGAATTATGAGCCCGGTTGGGTAAGGTAAGAGCTGAAAGTCGTAATAATCGAAGACACTTTTAGTGTTGGATTTAGGGCGCTCATTGTTCCAAAAGATATTATAAGATATTATAAGGCTCAGGGTATAATGGGGAAGGTTTATTCCATCTGAGAGATATGTAGCTCGGAATAGAACGAAAAAACACATAGCATGACAGTAAAAGTGCTATTGTACTAGGAAATTGATCATATATCCTTACTAAAGACGGACAACATATGGCAGAGTGGAATAATATCAAAATCATTGGAAAAGAAGATAACAACCAGAAGAGAAAAATTAAGGAATCTTAATCGCTACGCTCGGCTATGAATTCAGCCTCGGCAGTCAATCTTTGACAGTTCTATTGCAGTGTCCACTATACTATTTCATTATACTATAGAAATTAAATGACAATCCAAATGCATTCCAGTGAATAAACTATATAAACCTTACACAATTATTAATTATTCTCAAACAGTTCCCTTGTTTGTACAGGTGTTTAGTTGTTACATCTACCTGCCCAGCTCCTCTACGTGTTTATACGTGTCGAATCCGACATTTCCGATATTAACTCCTAGTAAAGCAGTTAACAGTAATGGCTTTTACGATTGTTTGTGTGGATTGTCGCGTCTTCAATCGGATGTAATTGGAATTGGGATTGGGTTTGTTTTGTGCTTTCACCGAAACAACATTAACGGCATGAGCGAGAGAGGCATCATGAGTGGAACAAAAATCGAACATACTTCGTCAGAGAATTTGAAATAGACTACTTGAAAGTCCTGACGTCACAAGTGGGCTGAGCCTATCGAACCTTTCCAAATAAACCAATTTGCCTTGTTATTCACCATTTGCGATTATCAGTTTATTACTTTCGAGAATTTCTGTTGGAAACAAGGAAAATTATATTGATATGAGTAACTTCCAACGTATTTCTGGAAATACACCTGAAGGTAAGTTATTGGTTTCGATCTTGATGTTTTATATATATTGGTCGCAAATGGATTCGACACATTGGAAATAATAGCTTATTTTTGGTTCAAAACAAGTTATTGATACTGAGTAAAATTAACTCTTATGGAACAATCATAATCAATACATCTATGGTTTGTTTTGGAAATGTTTACTTAGCTCCGCCCACTCTTTACGTCACTGTCACTGTCACAATGAGTTCGATATACTTTCAAAAAAATATACAGAGAAATAGCTAACATTCGTTCGTTTTATGAGTTTTAATTCTTGATATTGAGTTGATGTTCATCATAGACCTACAGATTTTGAGAATGTTGGCAACTTCATTGCTTCAACTCGAAAGTATTCAGGATACAATGAAAATGTTCAACTTGGCAACATCCAACGAAGAGCAGCCTCCGACCAATGAAATCGCGTAAACAGTTGACAGTCGATATGAATATTTGTTTCGCGTTCTATCCTATTAGAATAAAAATACATACAATATAAAAGATAAATTAATCGGCAAACCTTCAAAATTAGATGGAGCAGTTGATTTCTCCTCGCTGATACTCTTATATTTGTATTTTCTTGGGATTTGAGTCTTCCAAATGATAACACATCTGTGGTTGTATGTTGCTCTCTCTTATTTGTGATGTCCTTCCGAGTTTCGACAATCTTTCAGACTTTCCCACTATTTTTTTATCATCATTAGAATGAATAGGTTATAGATTGTATGCCCAATCGTTACACATTTGGGAAAATGGCACTAAGTTAAGGAAAAGGTTTTCAGAAGCATGCAGGAGAAAGAAAAGCGTCTACAACAAAATTCATCAGTTTCAACGATATTATAAGTCCATATAAGTCCATTGCAGAAGTCGTTCAGTTATTTACCATTAATGAACTATTGTTTTTTGTTTCAATTTTGTCTAGTTTGTTTTTATTTTACAGTTTGTTGTTTATATGAGAGTTTTGTTGTGTTTAGAATGTTTGTTACTCTCTTGATGAATCATTTAATCTGAATGAATTTGTGATGTGTTCACCAAAGAATGATTTTTGATCTGAATAAAATTTTAGCCTGCCCAATTTTTTTTTGCCCACCCCGAACATTCACTCTGGCTACGACCCTGGAAATATCTGAACAGAACAAAAACTGAAATTCCTACTAATGCGACCAACTGTCTAACGGTGATCGTTGCTCTGAAATGAATACAATATTGAAGTATTTTCACAATAAAGTAAGATGAGATGAAATTGTCCTATAATAAATACGAATAGTCAGCAATAAAACAGTTATCTAACAGCCGTTAAAGAATTACATACACCAAATTAGAAATGGCTTATCAAAATAACAAGATACTGGTATACATTGGATCCTCCAGGACTCATAGACTTATCTTATACCAAACCTGTCAAGGCGGATTTATGCACCGCATTTTCATTTATCTGATTTCACAATCATTAACGATTTTACTAATACGTTGAAACTTGGTATTCCCGTTCATTCATTTATGCACCTACATTGAATTTCATCTTTCATCAACTATTCGCGAAAAGATGACCAACTTTCATCTCGTTGCGACAAATACAAATAATACTGTGACTTGGCAGGCACGATTTTGTCATAAGTCAGACAAACAATTGCTTCCTCTTCTTTTTCCAAAATGTTGTTGAAAATTCTGAAGATTCTAGTCGTATGTTCAAATTAAACTCTGAAAACAATATGAATGAATGATTCTATTTGTAATTATGTGATCACTGAATGTTATAACACAAATATTTTCATCGGGCTAAGTACGCTGAGGACTATGTTTTAATCAAGAAGAAGAGTTTAAAATTATAAAAGGTGATGCATAAGGTATCACAGTCCTAAAATGAAAAGGGTGTGCATCAGATCCAATCAGAGCCATCGAAACGATCGAAGTACTTTTTTGTGAGCACAAAAAGTTATAGACATAAACCACAGCAATTTATAGTGTAGGGGAAAAATACCTTCCTTGCTGTTCGGAACCGATCTTTTATTGGTATATAAATCGGCGTTTTAAAAGTGTTAAACTGTGCAATTTCAATTCAGGCGGCACGATATTTTGTGTATGCGCACTCGATTTATCTACTTTATATAGCAGAAACGGTTATTGCTGTCTTTATGTTTTCACATTACAATTCAGTAATCCAGACGGACCAAATGTTTGTGTCTCTATCGAACACGGATTTGATGGCGGCCATTCCGACTTTATACTTGTTGAACTGCCAATAAACTGGAACTGGCTACTAATGAGTGCTGATGATAAAAAAAACAAGATTGAAGCCACTGGATCCGTATGAAACAGAAACAGATGATCCGGTATTAGTTAATAATGATCCGGTATTAGTTAATAATGAAAAATTAAATTTATAGTCTGAAAAGTCAGACTTGTTTGTCCATAGAACGGCAAATCTTTCTATTCTTAACCTCAAAGACATTACAGTCCTATGGGTTGCGTGCAAGAACTGTCAGATGACCGACACTGGAGGCAAAACATTGAAACATAACGTCACTTTTCTTATTTGTTTACTAGTGATCGAAATAGTTTTTCACAATTATTTTGGCATACGAATCGTATTTTTTCGCTTTTCATCAATTCGCTCATGCCATCATATTATGCTGTTGTGAAATGCACAAAAACTGCAGCGGAAGACGAAGTAATCCGGTTGGTACATTATGATTTATAAGTAAGTACCTACTATAGTCACTCACATATAGTTTTCATTTTTGAAATTTGGTAATTTCTCTGATTTCTCATCGGAATTCCTTCTGCGATAGGAGCTAATAGAAATACACCTGAAATTTCTAAAATAATGCAAGAAGATTGGATTCATGCAATCAATCGGGAGGACTGGTCTGACATGCTGACGATCGTGTGTGTTGTAGACATTTTCAATCAATTAGCAGTATTAGCTTGTATTGCAGAAGTGGCAGAAGGCAGAAGGAATTTTAATAAGGAATGACAATACATTTCATGATGATAACTATGTGAGATTACTATTCACCTGAAAAATCATATACTTTAGTCTCTTGCTGCATTTTTTGTGCATTGTACAACAGCACAAAGCGAAGGCATGCTCGAATTGAAGAATAGCGCAAAAAACACGATTCGTATGCCAAAATATTGTGAAAAACTATTTCATTCCTTTGATTCCTCTGTAACCAAATAAAAAAGTGAGGTTGTGTTTCAATAATTCACAGAAGAATGAGGTTGTGTTTCAATATTTTGCCTCCAGGGTCGGTCTTCGGGCACGCGGCCTATAGCAAGGATTCGGTTAATTCTGATGATGCTCACTTTACATGAATATGTGTACAATGCGAATTATAGTAATTGTCACTATACATATATGCAAATATAAACAGTTTTGAAAAATAACAAAAATACGAACAGAAAGAAAGAAGGAAATGAGGCAAAGTTGATGATATCACGAAGTGCTACTCGTTTTGTGAAAATTCTCTGGTTTTTAGTATATTCCATATATAGTTGGCGATATTTTTGCATTTAAGTGGAGTATGATTGTTGATGAAGTCAATCAACGAGTGGTCATTCGGGAGATGATCACTAGCTGTTTGGTATTCTGAGACTATTGTATAAATCGGAGAATCGAACGAAATATGCTGCAACGTTTCTGCAGGATTCCTAACCTATATAGTGAAGTATACCTAATAACTTACCTACAACCTACCAAAATCACATAGTATCAGTAGATAATAGTGCTAAGTGTTGATTCATGCTTATGAGCATGTTTAACTCGAAACTTCTTGTTCTTGTTGTATGTTGTGTTTGTTGGAGTGGCTTAGTAACAGAATTATACCATGATTTTTGCTACTATGCATAGGAACACGTTCCTATAATTTGGCCAGTATAAGCGAGCCGATGACATCACGCAGTAATTGTCATTGCGTCTTCTTATCTGACGAGATATGATACTCATTTCAGGGTGACCAAGCTAGTCGTCGAAGAATAGAAGAATACAATAGCATAAAGTTTTGTTATATTATAGCATACCGCACTTACGTTCATAATTTGAAGAAATAAGGGGCTTCTAGCCATTCCATCTATCAGAACTGAATATTTCAGACACTCATTCAGTTATCAAATATGGTTTTTATGCAACCCGATTTTGAAAAAAATAATATCTTCAAATGTATCAAAATTCAAGTTGATTTTCAAAATTCATTTATTAGACTCTCAAAATTAGATTTGGAACATACTATATATAAATTACCAGCTATGTACATTCCAGTTAAGCTATAGGTTATACTCAATTCCTGAGTATTTGATTGTTCCATCTCCTCAGTACTTTATACACAGGTTTTTTGCGAGTTAAGTGGAAAAAGATTCTTTGTTATGCTCTGGTATAACAGAAAATAAGCTTCGCCCTTTGCTTCGGAAAAAAAAAATATATTTTTTTAATAGTTCATAGAAGTAATAAAGACGATTTATTATTATGAGCTGTAAATATTCTTGCTGTTCAAAATCAATATTCAACTTCGATGTTGATACATTTCAATATCCACTAAGATGAAAAATCTCCTTCTATAAGTACATGGAAATGTCTGTGAATTCTCATCAGATTTTTATATATTCCATATTTTCCATCCACAGTCTTCAAAGAGATGTAATTCAATATGCAATGTTTATGAAATGGAATATTTATATTCAAATCGTGTTAATTTCGTGTTCATACTACCATTGGAAATTTCATCAAGTGAATATTCTTTTAATGGATGTATTGAAAGGTTGTTAAAAAAACTCCCCCTTTTAATCGTGTCTTGTTCCCAACCGAAAACAAATCAGCTTTCCTGTCCGAAACATCGCTCAATTTCCAAATTACATCGACATTTTACTTATGCCCGTGACATTTATTAATAGATCTCACGGTATGTTCCATTAGGTGTGTTTTTGATAGCCGGCGCTTCGAGTGTCGACATCTATTTTTCTTCTTCTTTCTCTTCTTGCAATGTTTGTGCTGGTAATTAATTATTGAATCAATGGACAGTGGCTTAGATGAGAATTTCTTTCTTTTGGGTATGAAAAATGAGATATTATGGTAATACCTCGCAACCCTATGTATAGGTACGCCACTGTTGATCATTCTTCTCGTTGCGTCATATAGTTTTAGAGGAAAATATACTTTCATGAGTGTGAGAGAAATGTTTTGCCAAGGCGATAACAGTGATCAAGGGTTTTTGTGGGTTTAGTAATGGAAAATGTTTGTGAAACTACCGAATGATGAATTTGAGGTAAGTTGTATGTGTGATGAAGGACATCTTTATATATCAGCAGTAGAAGTCATTAAGTCAACCATTATTTCATGGAACTCGTATTCTTAGCAGTTGATGTTTCTGTGATGAAGGTTATATAGTACATTCTTTTTAGTTACTATCAGCATCTATCTGCAGCAATAACCTCTACTATCAGCAATCACCTTTCTTGGGAAAATCACGTGAGATCAATTGCTAAAAGTGCATCCCAAAAACTTGGTTTCCTGTTTTGGGCCAGGAGCTATCTCACTTCCAGTCAGCTGCTTATGATCTATAAGGCACAGATCCGACCTGTCCTGGAATACAGTACCCATATTTGGAGTGCAGCACCCAAACATACCCTGAACCTGTTGGATTCTGATTCTGTCCAAAAAAGGGCAATTCGTCTCGTGGGTGATGCCTCACTCACAAACTCATTCACTTCTCTGGTACACCGTAGAAAAGTTGTCGATCTGGCTCTATTTTATAGATATCTTCATGGACGATGCTCTTCTGGAATATCAACAATTATTGTTCCTCCCTTGGCAGTTCCCACGAGATCAACCCAAAGAGTTGAGGCTTCGCACCTCTTCGTGGTCACTTTGGAGACCTGGAGAATATCTCTTTCCAAAGACTCGTTCATCCAACGAACAGCGAGGCTCTGGAGCACATTGCCAAGGGAGGTGTTGCCCGAGGCATATAACCTCCAGACATTTAAGAAGAACACCAATTTCTAACTTATTTCCCTTGGTTCTCACGATGTTCTCTGAACATTACAGGATATCCCTTCTCGTGGGAATCAGAACATTAAAAAAATGTGGTTCCAAAATTGACTTTTTGACATTCTAGCCCTCAACTGACTCCGTCTTACTTTTATTGAATATCATTATGACCAATTGACCACCGTATATATACGCTCTACCTCAGTGTATATATCATCATAAAATGAGGGCTTATTTTATTACACACAAGAATCCCACGTAATTGCCTATAATGTAGGCGCATATACTGATGAAAGCTATAATTTTTCATGGCCGACAGCTAAAGATGACTCAAAATATGCACGGATGTTGTTTTAATAGCTGTCCGCTTCATCACACGCATACTAATCCACGAGTTAATTGAAATATCTTGTTCATTATTTCTGGATATCATGTCTATCAAAGTTCATTTATGGTTCTGATAAAATCTCGTGATAGAATCTTAAAAATTCTCGAACGCGATTACATGTCATTTTTTTATATCTCTTGGAGCGCACGAAAGGGAATTGGTGTTCTGAAAATGTCTAAAACTGTTCATTTCCTCATTCCCTTGCCTCCTTACAAGCAACTCTCTAAAGTCTTCAAGACGAAGGGCCTTACATTTTAACGTGTGCAGCCAAACACTTTCTTGGGCTATTCAACAAATTTCTGCAGTCGTGGATTTGAACCCACGACCGGCAAGCCATCGTGATTAGAATACTTACGTTTCTACCACGTGGCTACTTGGCCCTATCCCTATAATGCTCGAGAAATATAGTGCATACCTAGGAGGAAAGGGTATTTCTTGGAATTTTTGGAGGTTATAAGTTCTTGGAAATGGTGGAGAAATGCCTTCCATCGTCCTGAAACAGCATAGGTATACCTCTGGAAGCAACAAATTTGAGTAAAGACAACATGACCTCAATAATATGGTACATGTATATACAGTTACGGAATCCGCAAACTTCATGAGTGGTTATCGTCATATCTCGGAGGACGTCTTCAGAAAATTGAAAAAACAACAATTGGCGAACAATAATGTTATATCTTCAACTGTTCTACTGCGTCCATGTTTTCATGACGTTTTTCGTGAGTATATAAATATTGTAACCACCTCTTTCTACGAGAGTATGGCATATACCCCCCTCGGAAAAATATATCCACCATCGACTCTATATTCCCATCAATATAGTCGATATAGTACAAAAGGCAGCTGGGAATTGTAACACTTCTAGAGGAATCGTCATATGAAAGTCTCCCGCTTTGAACATGGGGAAAGAAACTACGCTGATAACTCAATCTTAATTTACCGAATGAGAAATCAAAAATTCCTTTTTATCTCTAAACGTTTCGAAACTCCACAAAGAGATAATTCGGGATTCCATGAATAATAATTGACAGAGCTGATATATTGATTATAATGATTTTTATATAGTGGACCAACGGTTTTTTCTGTACATATCTGTTATTTTCAAAATGAGCATCATCCTGGCATAATGAAAAATTCCGTGCACGATTTGAGCACCCACTGGCGTTAATATCTGTTGAATTTTGTAGATTGGGCATTTTCTTGCCAGTAGGCAAAGAACACTAATTTCTTGAAAAAATACTATGAAGTTCATCAAATTGGGAAAAGGCAGAGATTTTCTTTTCCTAAAGGAAATGCTACCTTAACAACACAACGGAAAATCGTCATCGACACTGACGTCAAGTATATTATCATGGCTGAACTGAGCAAGACAAATTGTTCTTGTTTTGTTCTGGATCGTAGCATATTATGACATATAGAACAAGAGCCAGGAGTGAAATCTAGCTCCTCCTAAATACCACAAAAGTAAAATTGCAGGTATGTTATTCTTTCTGCATTGAAATGGGAACCGTGCGTCTGTATATAGGCCAAAATATTCCGTTAAACATAAGCTGATAGAATTACTCTTGAAGTTTCTGAAAGGCGGCAAGAATCAAGAAGATTGGATTCATGCAATCAAACGGGAGGACTGGTCTGTTTTTTGTCTCCCTCCGCTACGCATCGGGAGACAACACAACCTGGAGCTAAAATCTACTACTTATTTTCCCTTGTATAATAAATAACTCTTTCATGTTCTGGTTCCCACGAAAAAGGATATCCTGCAATGTCAAGAGAACATCGTGAGAACCATGGAAAATTAGGTAGGAATGGGGAAGACCACTGATTTTTCAAAACGACATTATCGTGAACTCTATACTGAAAAACTACCAGTGAATTAATTTTGAATTTTTTCATTCATGCTAAGACGATGAAATAAATAAATTAGTATATGTCCATTTCAAAACACACAATTCCTGCGCCATTTGAAATTTCATCAATTCATTGGTGTGACTGGTGCGACGTCTCAGTCCCAACACGCCTATTTTCCTTGAACTGACCAATTACACTGCAACACTGCAGAATGACGAGGTATCAGAGAGAGATAGCTATAGTTCGGGACTAATACGTCACGACTCCACCATCATATTTGGCTGTTTGAAATATCGAATGAAATATGCTGATTTCAAAACGATATAGACTCGATTCCCTTCAACTTCAACTCATAATATTGATTGTACATGAAATATAAATCATGATTCGTCGATTGAAAGAGGTTTGCACGGATTTCTTCCCTCAGTGGTCTTCCCCATTGGTGTTCTTCTCAAATTTCTGGAGGTTTTATGCCTCGGGAAACACCTTCCTTGGCAATGTATTCCAGAGCCTCGCTGTTTGTTGGATGAACGAGTCTTCATAAAGAAATGTTCTGCAGGTCTCCAAAGTGAGCACGAAGAGGTGCGAACCCTCAACTCGACGGGTTAATCTCGCGGGGACTGTCAAGGTAGAAACAATCGTTGATATTTCAGGAGAGCATCGTCCATGAAAATATCTATGAAATATAGAGCCAGATCGCCAACTTTTCTACAGTGTTCCATAGAAGTGAGTGAGTTTGTGAGCGAGGCATCACCCACGAGACAAATTGCCCTTTTTTAGACAGAATCCAGCAGTTTCAGGGTATGTTTGGGTGCTGCACTCCAAATATGGAAACATGAAGTTGCTTCCAACAAGCCGTTGATATGGAGTAGAAATAGTGTTGGTGCTAGAATTGATCCTTGCGGATAAGAGAGTCAAATTAAACTCCGTCGGCCACTACGTGGAGAGACCTGTTTGAGAGAAAACTAGCTAGCAGAGAATACAGCAGGGGAGGCTAGCCATAAGATGGGTGAGTCAGTGATTATTATTTTCGTATATGAGGACTGCCGAAGATTCACTAACTATTATGTTCTCGCTGCGAAGAATACCTCCCGCCGTCCCCATTACGGTCTATTGTGCTTCATTGTAGCCCCATTACCCATAAAATACCTATTTAATTATACTCCCATTCCGTGTAGTCCGAAAGCGGGAGGGTGAAATTGGAGAATTTCAACAATCTCGTGAGCTCCTGACTCATACTGGACTGGATACTGCCCATTTTGTATTATTTCACATAATTGATGCTGGCCCCCTCCCCAGTAATAAATGAAATTCTCATCGATATAACAGGGCGTTATTCGGGATGTATTCCTATCATTCGGGGAAATTAGAACAATTTGTACTTCCGGATGTGATCGGAATAGAACATGATTGTTTCACTCCCATTCTCACATTTCTATTAAAATCGTACTCGATTGTCGACTGATTTTGATAACGTCAAATCATGATCACTCGATTCCAACCCTAAAGTTTATTTTTTATGCATACTAGGGTGTTTTCATAGTTATAGGTTATAGTTGCACTGCCGTCTATACTCAAACAATAATAATTATTAGGAATGGTCCTGAGTGAGGTGATGATACTTCCACAACAACTTCACATCGTGACCATTACCTCAATCAACCAGAATCCACATTTGCGGTAGAGATTGTATTTGGAGAAAAAAATAATGTTACTTATTTCCCACTTTTGGGCTGGAATCGGTACATTTAGGGCTGATAAACATAGTACATTGGTTGAGTTGTCGATTTTATAACATTAATTGAACATTTTCCACTAGAACGAGACTAGATAAACGTTACCTGCTGAGGAGACTAGCGGCATGACGTCACCAGCCACCCTGAGTTTTCCACACAAGATGAATAAAGATAAAAAACTTCTTTCGGAAAAAGCATTTCGATCCAGTGTGATGAATGGAAAACGGTAAAAGTCAGTATTTATTCTTCCGTTCCTATAATAACTAGAGTAAAATGCCGTCTAAAATGTGTTTTTTCTGTGACAGAAAAAAAGTTTGGCATTTCATCCCTGTTGGCAGGTTATAAAATGTCACGGAGCTAAAATCTACTACTTTTTTCCCTTGTATAATAAATAACTATTTTTCTACAATCGGCTCGAAAGTCGTCCATTTTTGTTCCGAAATTAGCTCTTGAAGTGGGCGTTTATCTTACTGACACAATGAAATGATTAGTATAGTATGTTGCTAGGCAACCCTTCTAGTATGTAGGAGCTAAAGTAAAAGTTTAACTCCTAAGAACTGAAAACTAACGTCTGCTCAGTAGGAAAAGATGAAGAGAATATGGTTTTCAACTCCGCGATTAAAACTATTGTGAATTGTTTCGTATTTCCTCCTTTTTTTATTGGATTTACTACGAATTGCCATAATTGTATATATAAGAGCACCAATTCCTACCTTATTTCCCTTGGCTCTCACGATGTTCTCTGAACATTACAGGATATTCCTTTTCGTGGGAATCAGAACATAAAAAAAAATTCTTCTTCCTTTTTATCTTCCTTTCATTCTTCCTCATTCTGAATCAAATTAATCATAAAATGTAGTGGATTTTCAACTGAAAATGAATATTGTGGGATGATTATCAATCAGCAGCTCATCTTCTTCACAGAGTATATCTCGAATCATACAGACCTTCTCTCAGAAATTTGAAATCCAAGGTAAACACCGTATTCATTTCTAAGAAAAATACTTATTACATTTGAATGATTCGATCCATATTCTCAAAAGGAATAAGGAAAAGCAACAAGTATCTACCTATTTACGATGATGAAAGATATTAATTTCACCATCAGCAGCATTGATGAAGTTTGCGGATAAGTATATACACTCAGTTCCAAAAAAAGTGACGCACTTGATATTTGACCTATCTTCAAAAAAAAAAATAGTAGGCCGATTTTTTTTTATTTGTTGGTAGGTAATGCATTTGTTTTTGAAAAAAAAATTAAGGAGGTGAAAATTTTTTCAAAGCCTCGTTGATGGTGGTGGAATAACTCGAACCATGATTTATTCTTAATTTTTGACTCACCCTGTGTGTTAATTGAGTAATGGAATACAAAGTGCTTACACCCGATACGAAAGAGACTTCTTTTGCGAGCAAATAAGCAGACGGTATGTAGACGTCTAAAAGAAGTTAATTTATAAGCTATAGGAGACCTGCAAAAGGTCCCAAATTATTGCCCGAACATCGTGCTAGAGAAATTTTGTTGAAATTTATGGACAGTGGAATATTCCTGAATGGTCGAATGTCTTGTTTACGGATGAGTCAAGGTTTTACCTTAAGGCGGGCCTTTCGCGACAGCTTTCCGACCGAATATAGCCTATATATATATACTAGTTCAACAACTATTTCCAGGTGTCAGTGTGATGTCGAAATCGGAATAAAATAATTAAATTACAGCTTTCACAGCTATTGTAGAGTTCTTCGATTTCGTCTGTTACAGCAGGTCACCAATAGATGGCACACAATTGAATGCAATCGTAGGTAATTGTATTATGTACGTGCAGTGTTGCCAGAGCTACTGCTCCACGGGCCTGCTGAACATGATTCCACTTTTCACTCCATTCAAGTCAAGCAAATTCTCGCTACTCGCTACAATGAAAATTTATGTCATGATTTTTGAAACTGTCTTCACAAGTAGTCTTTCGAATATTTCTTTTCCTTTTTAATTTCATTTCCTACTAATATAACTTATCATTATTGGCGTCACCAGAAAAACTTCCAAGGATGGGGATCGAAATCATTGTTCAGGGCAAAATAGTCTGTGTAATTCAGAAATAATGTGTGCAAGATTTTTTATCAAGTTCAGATGGCTATAAATAGAAATTTCGTGTTTTCTGTATAGGGTATATACGTAGACGATTGCCTAGTTTCAAATATCATCATTCTTACGAATTCACACTGCTATTACTGATATAAGGGTTATATTGATATATACAGTGTGTAGAATGAAAGAAATCCTTGATTCAAATTTCATGTTCTCTAATTCAGACCTGCTTGCTGAAATACAAATTTCGATCATAATTGCACTTATGAAAACAACAATTTTTTCGAAGTGAGAACTTCTAGGCGCGTTGAGCACTTTTTTGGGTGGAGGAAAACATTGCATTTCGCGTCATCGTCACGACCCGTCCCGTGTCCCGTTATCGCGAGGTCAATGAATAGCAATAAATTCGAAGGGTGCAGTATCGCATCTCATCTCATATTATGTAGTATTTTGTAATTATGATTAGATTCTATTCTAAATTGGTATATGGAAGTTTTCGGGGTCGGAGATTATGATTCTTTCGTGAAAATTATAATATTGAAGATGGCTGACGAGTTTTATAATAATTATGATCCCATTCTATTCAAAATTGGTGTCTGGGGGTTCTCGGCGTCGGAGATTATGATTCTTTCATCATGGCTCCACCACCATGGCGCACGAGTTTCGTAATTATGATTCTATGCCATTTGAAATTTGTATCTGGGGTTTTTTGGGGTCGGAGATTATGAATCCCGAAATGAAAAATCCAAGATGACGGATTCAATATGGCGGACGAGTTATGTGATGATGATTCTATCCTATTCAAAATTTATATATAGGGGTGTTTGGGGTCGGAGATTATGATTCTATCGTCAAAATTGGGAAATTCAGGATTGCAGATCCAATATAGCGGACAAGTTTCCTAATTTTATTATCCGATTCTATTCAAAATTTTTACTGGTGTTTCAGGGGTCGGAGATTTTGAATCATTTGTCAAAATTAGGAGATTCAAGCAAACACCATCTCAAAAGTTTTTGTTAGTCTATCTTAGACAGCGAATGTTTTTAGGTAATAATAAAGTTTGTCGAGTTGATAAAAATTCTGTTTGTTAGTGATAAAACAGTGTAAAGTGTGAGTGTGATTATATCGTACCAAAGTTTCCAGGATTCCCTGGTTTCGGTCTTCAACATTACGGTGAGAAATTGATTTGCCATAATATGCTTTCTATATCTCACAATCCATTTTGTTTTAATGGTCAACTTTTTTTAAATCATTTGAAAATCGAATTATAATGAAAAAAATATAAGAAAATTATGTTCATGCTGATTTAAAACTTACAAAGTTATTGTATGATGAATTTCAAAATAAAATATTTTCCTTGTACACCCTGTTTCTCCAAAACTAACAGCATTTTCTATGTGAGATGTGCGAGGCTGAATCTTCATATTCTTATGTTCTTATTTCTAGCTCACACATTGACCATTTTGAATGAATAACCCTGTATATATTTCAAAGAAAATTTTAATATCACGGAATTCATTGAATTTCAAAAATCTTCCCCAAAGAAGATGTAAGTAGAATATGAAGTATCTACCTACGATAATTCTCTAAAACATGAACTGGATGTTCGATAACGTCTCCAAATGTCTCGAAAAAAAGCGGCTGCTATATTTTCAAATATTTCGTATGTGGCTGACTTTCCCGTTGCCTCGCCTTTCTGCCCATTCTTATGAATTTTTGCGACATATCATTTGCAGCAGCTTGCAACACTGGCTTTTCAATTATTGATTATATCCCGGTTAGTTTGAAGTTCATCTGAAGTTCATGCAATTCAAAGTGGCACGTGGCGACTGCAGAAAGACGGGGAATCACCGCGCGACCAATGAATATCCCCCCGGTTCGCCGCGGGAGGGAGAGAGACATAATAACGATTTCTCGCTCAGTTTTGTTTTGTTGCCGTGGCGGTATTATCCTTTGTGAACATCGCCATATCAATGGATCCAAAATCTGATAACTGTACTCTGAGACGAATTTTTTTGCATGAGTTTTAGAGTGAAATAACCTGAACTTTTGACACAGATTAACAAAGCTTTTTGAAGTTTGTTCCACAACTGTGCCATTCCTATTACTTCCATCTATATGCTGACATAATTATCGATCTCATGAATAGAATTGAAGAAATTCTGCTGAATTTGTATGTTTAAATTTTCAGGTCTAGCTACTTATATAATTATAATTCAGTGACAAAATCTAGGCCGTTTCAAACTACTCTATTTATTTTCTAGTTCTTTTTAGTTCGGTTCTCTATACCTCTTCATTTTTACAAACTACTCTTTATTTTCTACTCACTTCTGTTTAGTACGGCTATCTATAAAAAGGTGTTTCATTAGTTTTTCAAACTGATATTTATTACAATATCTGATACCCGGCAAACGTTGTTCTGCTATATACAATTATTTCCAGAAAATATTTTTTTAGTTGAATAATTATCGACATACTTTTATTCATTTGTTTTCTAATTCTTCTCCGACCCCGAAAACACCCAGATACAAATTTTGAATAGAATCGGATCATAACTACAGAACTCAGTTGCTATCCTCCATCTTCAATTTCCTTATTTTGATGAACAATCATAATCTCCCATCCCAAAATCCCCCATATACAAATTTGGAATCGTATCGGATTAAGTTACAAAACTCGTCAGCCATATTGAATCTGCCATCTTGGATTTCCAAATTTTGATAAAAGGATCATTATTTTCGACTCCGAAAACCTCCCGATACCAATTTTACATAGAATCTGATCATAATAATTAAAAAACTCTTCCACCATATTGGATCCACCATTTTGAATTTCCCCATTTTGACAAATGATTCATAATTATCTACGACCTCTAAAACCTCCAGATACCAATTTTGAATAGAATCTGACCATAATTACAAAACTCGTCCGCCATATTGGATCCGCCATTTCGAATTTCCTAATTTTGATAAAAAATCATAATCCCTGACCTCGAAAACCCCCAGATACCAATTTTGAATGATATCTGACCAATCTGTTCTGTTCAGCACCAAAACATAGGCTGATGCTCTTAGATTCCATCCAGAGAAGAGCCATTCGCCTGGTGGGTGACGCCACACTCACTCACTATCTTTGACATCATTGGAACACCGTAGAAAGGTCGGCGACCTTTCACTTTTCTATCGATACTTCCACGGGAAATGGCTATCATCCCTCCACTAGCAATACCAGTCAGACGAAGTAGACAAGCCCAGTCAGCACATCCTCTCGTTGTCCACCTCGAAAGATGTCGAACAGAACTTTATCAAAACTCCTTCATCCATAGAACGGCTAGGCTCTGGAATTCAGTGCCCGAGGAAGTATTCCCAACAACAAATAATCTCCAGAAGTTAAAAAAAAAACTCCAATACCTACCTCCTGTCCCTTTCCTCCCTAGGAACGCACGATGTTCTTTGAACATTATAGGGATTTCCTTTCGTGGATCCACCATTTTGAATTTCCTTATTTCGATGAAGAAATCATAATCTCCGACCTCGAAAACCCCCAGATACCAATTTTGGATGGAATCTGACCATAATTACAAAGCTCGTCCGCCATATTGGATCCGCCATCTTGAATTACCAAAATTTGACTAAATATTCATAATCTCCGACTCCGAAAACCCCTGAGTACCAATTTTGAATGAAATCGGATAACTATACTCGGTCGCCATATTGGATCCGCCATTTTGTATTTTCTATTTAAAAAATAGATTACGACCGATTCTCATGCCTACCGAATACGCACAAAAAATTTCATACGAATCGGTCGAGCCGTTTCGGAGGAGTTCGACCACTATGACCGTGACCGTGACAGGAGAGTTTTATATTTATAGATTTGTTCGTCTTACAAACACTCGGAGAACCTCCCCTTGAAATATGCCCAGATAATTGAATAATACCCTCTGTATCATCACGTCGCCTAGATTTCATAATATGTCCGAGTAATATGTATAACATTGGCAACGGTGTAAACGCGTTTGAATTCATCATCTCTCCTAAGCGCCATCTGCTTGCAATACAATGCACCATTCCTCTCTGCCGCAGTCTGTCATTTCGAACACTGCCATCTATCAGGTAGTGCCTGAACTACCACATCCTAGTTTCCTGCATTATATTCTTTCAAGAAATGGAGTTTACCGAGATCAGCTGGGATGAATGGATATTTTGTTGACAGAATAATCGTTTTTGTTGCTTCCTGTTCGAATGGAACCATTTCAAGAGCTGATATTTCAGTGACACCTCGCCGAATTTCCAACAATTGTACTGAGATCGAAAATATTTCAATTTGAGACAAAAAAATTTCAATGTTTACGTTTTTCAAAAATCTGTATCTTCTATAAATAAATGAGTTTCGACTCCGTATGATAACCAGGCCCTAGTCCCAACCTTCTTCTTTACGATGATTTAATCAGTTTTTCAATTGAATCATTCATAAGCCCAAATAGCAACAACTAGTGCAGGCCTGCATGTCGATTTGGTTGAATCTCTCCTCTTAACATGGTGGATGGAAGAAAAAGAGTGTGGTGGGTCCGTTATGGTGTGGGGAGGGATTTCAATGAATGGAAAGACACCCCTTCATGTTTTTCCGGTGAGGCAGTCGATGAATGCCCAAATTTACATTGACATTTTAGAGCAGTATGTCTTACCTTATGCAGAGTTAGTGGGCAATAATGTTATATTGATGCAGGATAATGCCCGACCAGACACCGCAGCAATAGTGCGAAACTTCTCAGAAGCTACTGGTATTACCACATTACAATGGCCTGCGAGAAGCCACGATATGAATCCTATAGAACATTTGTGGGATGAATTAGGGAGAAGGGTACGTTCTCCCCAGAGGTCTCCGGAAAGTCTCGCAGAAATGGCAGATGCATTAGTGGAAGAATGGGATTGTATACCAATGGAAAAAATAAGCAACTCAATTTCCAGTATGCCTCGTAGATAATAGTTCTTAGAGTTGCTAGAGGATGCAATACACGGTATTAAGCAGTCATCCCAATTTATAATTTTGTGTTTAAAAAAATGTTTTTTAAATTATTGGTATCAGTTTATTTCATTAGAAAATTGTTTCTCGGTAAATTCAGAAACTTGGTAATCTGCAAGGATTCAGCAAAAAAAGCTGTAATTCGGAAAATTTCAGAGATGAATCAATGGATTAAAAAACAAAATGCTCGCAAAAGAAGCCTCTTTCGTATAGGGTGTGAGCACTTTCCATGCCATTACTCAATTAACACACAGGGTGAGTCAAAAATTAAGAATGAATCATGGTTCGAGTTATTCCACCACCATCAAGGAGGCTTTGAAAAAATTTTCACCTCGTAATTTTTATTAAAGGCAAATACATTACCTACCAACAAATAAAAAAAAATCGGCCAACTATTTTTTTTTTTAAGGAGATAGGTCAAATATCAAGTGCGTCAATTTTTTGGAACTGAGTGTATTCATTATCTACTCCTGATATTCTAGAAGGGTTGGTTCTATCCATAACACGCGGAGATGGGTTTACATTTCTGATGAATTAAAAGCAATCCAGTCTGAAGGTGTTTGGAATCCTAATTCGATTTTAATGATCACATTGGGCAATAAATCCAACATTCTTGATTAGCGGCAAGTTTGAGAGTTTGAGAGGCAGAAGGTGAACAATTTGTCCAATTAAAATGCTGCCTTTCGGAAATTTTATTCTCTTCTTCAATTAATTATAGAAACCCCGCTTCGGGATATCGCAGACGAACCACATATGGACAGATTATAGAGCATGAAATAAAGATAGCTATAAAAATCGAAATTATCTGAAACATGGTGTGAAATGATTTATCGCCAACAGAAGGAACTGGTTTGAGCGCCTATGGAAATTAAATACAAATAATAGTGGTTTAGCATGTATCAGATTCAGTACAATACAGCATTTGGTACCTAAACCTAACCCAGTGTATATTTATATAGTACTCTGGTATTACTTATAATGATCCCACAAAGAAAACCCACAGGAGGAACCACGAGGAGATGTAGGTAACCGGCCTTGGCAAAATTGATCAAATGTTTAAAGGATACACACTATTCAAACTGATATTTTCACCTTCTAGTTGTTGAAGATTAATAATATATTATGTAACAAGTGTTATAAACGTCCTTTTAGTAACGAGTAGTTTAAGCACGAGCGGAGCAGAGCGGAGCGAGTGTTTAATAAACGGGTGTCTAGAAGAGTTTATAAACGCGTTACATACTATGATTTTTCTACGAACTCCGAAAATCACATTAACGTACCTGCAATTTCTGCTGACCTACAAAATAATTCGAAAGGAATGGGAATTGAGAACATAATACATGCATCTGCATGCAACCAGCGAGACACGTATAAGTGATATTGGTTGTAGATGTGTCCAGTCTATTGCTTTACTAACCATTGTTCTCGAAGATGGATGCTTCATTTTTTCACTTCTTGGAGATATGCAAGTACCAGAACATTCTCTTCGATTTCACTTTCGTCTACTTTCCGCATATATTTTTAACTCGATTTTTAATGAAGAATTCTGATACAAACGAATATTGTTTGAATAATTCTGATACAAAATTCGAAAATAACAGTTGACAGTTATTACAATCGACAGGCCAGACATGTCTCAAATTACTGAAGCTGTGTTTAATGAACTGCGTTGCCATGGTAATGTGTTTAAGAAATCGAGTTGCCATGGTAACGTGTTTAATATTTTGAATAAATCACAGATCGACAATCCGTGATTAATCGATCATTTCTCGTGGTACATATTTGTACGCTAAATGCCATTTTAGTTATATGAGTAAAAAAACGTTGTTTATATGCGTATGACTCTTTCTAGGCAGCAAGAAACTTCGAGATTGCTGTTAGTTTGAATGGATGTAGATTATTGCCACTTGAGACTATTCCTGGACTTTTCACGTTTGAATTGGTGAAATTGCTCGGGCGCCTGATTTCACGTCATAATTCACAATGAGTGGACGCTTATCTAATTTAGAGAATTATGGTATGATGGAGGACCAAGAACGATTTGTCTCGACAGGGCTACTACACTGACGTTGATAACTTAAGTGAACGCGTCTGTTGAAAACTGAGACATCATCTCGCGGGAGTACAACAGAAAATCACTAATTTGAGTATACACTATACAGGGTGTTTTATGGACCACATCTCTCCTATAGCCTATCAAAAATCATCAATAACATCCTTTGGATTTTTCATTTAGAATCTTGACAAACGAAAAAGTCAATTGCAAATTTGAGAACTAAGGGTATTCCTGGTTCCTCGTACTGACAGAATGATATTTCGTTCACAATCTTGACAGGTGAAATTTCCGATGATATACTGGGTTTTTCATGGTGAGCGTAAATTAGACGTTTCTAGTAAACCAAGGAACAGTTTGATCTGAAAATGTTGATGGTATGTATGAATTGACATCATCTATACGTCTAAAATTGATATTTCGAATGGAACACCCTGATGTATTATATCATTGCATTTTTAGATTCTCCTGCAGGGTGATTCAAGATTCAGAATTCTGATCACCCTGCATCTGTTCTGATCAAATGTCTCTAGATAGTGAATCAAAAGTTAAGATAAGGACATGTAGGTAAGTGGTTTTGACCGATAATCAACAATTTCGACAAAAACAAATTCACCTTGTCCTAACATAGGATGAATTTTTTCAATAAGAAAACAAATTCAACATACGCCAACCATATATCAGGGGAAAACCATACTTTTGATGATAATTTCTGAATTCTCCACGTAGAAAAAAAAGGAATGAAACTTAATCATTTTGAATCATTAGAAATAAACAAATTAAAGAAAAAAAAATTGACATTCCACTTAACGATCAATTAGATCTTGTCCTGAGGTATATATCGGTCAGACAAGTCGTACGTTCAATCAGCGCGTTCATGAACATAAGATGAATTTTTTGAAAAAGAAAACAAATTCAACATTCGTCAACCATATATCAGAAGAAAGTCATAGTTTTGATGATAATTTCGAAATTCTACACGTAGAAAATGAAGGAATGAAACTCAATCATCTTGAATCATTGCAAATCAACAAACTATAAACAATTTTGATATTTTTCTTAACGATCAATTAGACCTCAATAGTGAAGGTTTATCGAACCTGTCCACAGGTTATTAATCCTTCAAGTTGGGAAAGTAGGATATATAAAAGTTAGGCAAGCCAATGTTGGTTTAGTTCATTGTACCAGTATATCACCTGACGAAGCTATACTCTGTGTTATCGAAACATGTTGTGTGTTTGAGAATTTTGTGGAAATTTTATCGTTTGTGAAGTTTTTACTTTTCAATGTTACTGATTTTGATGAATTAAATCAGTTAATACTGAAATTCAATATTAAAGCTACGCCTCTGGACTTTTGAGAAGCACTGTATATTATCTGGCTTAACTTAAACACAAACAGTTGTATAAAAGTGATATAAAAGTTGTTGAAGTTGTATGGTAGTTAAGTAAAAGCTTTATAAAAGGCGTATAAAGACTTTCATGACCATCCTTCACAATTGAGGCATAGTGAAATATCTAGATCACTAAATCTCGTGGATGTTTTACAAAGAGTGCAAAGCAATATAATTTACATGTAGAACGATTTCAGATATTATACAAAATGTGTCATGAGAATTTGTTGAAAAAACGGCAAGATCGACTTTTCGGTCCTATAAGACCACAATGAGAGCCGAGTAGATGAAAAGAAAAGGAGGTGCCAAACAAAGCGACTCGCTCCACGGATAGCGGGTGCCATGGACCTATTAAAAAAATCATAATGTTAGTAACGCAAGCTATGAGGAGTCCAACTAAAACTAACAAGACATACGCCTGCTATGTAGGTACTTGTAGGACATCCATTCATATAACTTCTGGTTTGACTTAAACGCAAAAAGTTGTATAAAAGTGATATAAAAGTTGTTGAAGTTGTATGGTAGTTGTGAAAAAGCTTTATAAAAGTTGTATAAGGACTTTCATAACCAACCTTCACAATTGAGGCATAGTGAAATATCTAGATCACCAAATTACTTGGATGTTTTACAATAAGTGTAGAGCAATATACTATAGATATAGAACGATTTCAGATATCATACAAAATGTGTCATGAGACCTTGTTGAAAACACGGCAAGATCGACTTTTCTGTCTTATAAGACCACAATGAGACCCGAGTAGATGAAAAGAAAAGGAGGTGGCATACGAAGCGACTCGCTCCACGGATAGCGGGTGCCATGGACCTATTAAAAAAATCATACTGTTAGTAACGCAAGCTATGAGGAGTCCAACTAAAACTAACAAGACATACGTCTGCTATGTAGGTACTTGTAGGACATCCATTCATATAACTTCTGGTTTGACTTAAACGCAAAAAGTTGTATAAAAGTGATATAAAAGTTGTTGAAGTTGTGAAAAAGCTTTATAAAAGTTGTATAAGGACTTTCATAACCAACCTTCACAATTGAGGCATAGTGAAATATCTAGATCACTAAATCACTTGGATGTTTTACAATAAGTGTAGAGCAATATACTATAGATATAGAACGATTTCAGATATTATACAAAATGTGTCATGAGACTTTGTTGAAAACACGGCAAGATTGACTTTACTGTCCTATAAGGCACGCTATAAGACCACAATGAGACCCGAGTAGATGAAAAGAAAAGGAGGTGGCATACGAAGCGACTCGCAGGTGCTATGGGGCTGAGGCGAATAGCTCAAAGATTGGTTTTGGATGATGTGCCGCGATCAATCATCCACATTTCACAATGCAACGAGTATTGGACCCGATTCTCGGGCCCCATTCACATATTCACTACCACAATAGGGAAATTTACTTGTATTTATCTCAAAAGGTAGCTTGGCGGCCAGGTATTGAAAGCCGTGGCACAATGGCTGGGGTGATTTGTTTGATACGTCGTCTTTTGGCGAGGTACAAATAATGTGTCGGGATATAGAGATATTTTTATTGTTAGATGGACAGTTGGCTGGTCGTAAGAAGAAGTTGTCAGATGTCACAGTGCCATTGAGGAAGTTGTAGGAGCGTGCTGGACAGTATCCAACATCACATAAATATAACATTTGCACCAGAATCTGAGGTGTTTCGTTTTCAATAATCTGTAGAATGTACCAGGGACATAGTTGTTTTCTGTTAGGTATTCCAACAATGATTTTTTTATGCTTCAAAAAACTTATTTCCAACTAAGGGGTTATTTGGACGATGTGAGTGACAGTGATTTTAGATCATACACATCATATACAGGGTGTTCGGAAAAGTCATGTCGTAAATGATCGGGCTGATGGAGTGAGCCAAAATAATGTTAGTACCTACTTCATATAAAAAAAATTAAAGAGTTATTGACTTCGAAATTTTCTACAAGGCCATACAAATGCATAGTCAACATCACTAAACTCATCCATGATGTAACCAAAATTTTAAATACTGTCAAAATATGTTGATGTCAATTATGACAATGACTGCAACTACCATGATGATATTGAATAAATAAAGTTTTTATTACCTTTGAAACGATAAAGTGATGTATGTTTCTATTGATTAGAATGAGGTCTACTATTTTTGTTGAAAAAAGATGAAGGAATCAAACGGTGGATGCAAAATGTCAAATTTTTCACCTCTGTCAAAAATGACTCCATTGAACAGAAAAAAATTTGTCCCATCCTGTATAAAACATATTCACTTAACAGCAGTTTACATAGCTATAGAAGCATGTGCGCCCACAGAAAGAGGCCAGTGGGGGCTGTGCCCCTCCCCCTGAGAATCCTGCACTTCCTACCTTTTTCAACATATCAACACTTCGTGTGTTGAATTCCTCAATGAATTCTCTTTGCTCACAAAATCAGTGCTACCAGATACTAGAATTTGTACCAATTCATTATTTCATTGTGTATTTATAATTTGTTGATATTCCAATTGGAGCCGAATTTTCTGCGTTTTTTCCAAGAAAAAAAAGAGCTGGTCAATGGGAAATAGGATTATCAATGAATTCAAGAAGTGGAATATTCATTTCTCTAGATTTTATGGGATTTTATCTCCAAATTTCTGCAAATGGAAAGAAAATGTTTGAAAAAAAGGAACATGGATTGATACATCGAGAAAATGTGAATACTTCACAGATGATAAGATTTTCACAAAATTCTCAAACACACGATATGTTTCGCTAACACAGTAGCTTCGTCAGGTGACATACTGGTACGATGATCTGGTACAATGAACTAAACTAACCTAACAAATTCAACATACGTTAACCATATATTAAAAGAAAACCATAGTTTTAATGATAATTTCTAAATTCTACACGTAGTAAATAACGGAATGGAACTCAATCATTTTGAATCATTAGATATCAACAAACTCAAAAATTTTGACATTTAAATAGACCTCAATAGTTCACCACTGTTGAATTTGTTTTCTTAGTAGATAATAATATGTTTTTGCTATCAACTCTTTCAAGTTAATCCGGTATACCTTATTTTAATGTAGATATTGTGCCTAATTTCCGAAAATGCAGGTTTATCGTACCTGTTCACAGGTAACTAATCCTTCAGGTTAGGAAAGTAAGATATATAAAAGTTAAGCAAGCCAACGTTAGTTTAGTTCATTGTACCAGTATATCGTGTGTCATGTCGTGTGTTCGAGAATTTTGTGGAAATCTTATCGCTTGTGAAGTTTTTACATTTGCCAAGGATTTCCATCAATTAACGGCAGTCAATTAAAAAAAAAATCGAGAGAAATATCAAATTTCCACTTCGCTTGGGATGTTATGCGAACAAATCTGCTTCCGTTTTCAACATGAAAATGGAAAATTATTATTGCATATGATTTATTCTGTTAGGCTATTTGAAATTCCTCTATAACAGAAGCTGTGTGTTTTTCATTTCATCTTGAATTTACCATTTTTATTTTCATAATTGTTTTGCTTCCGAAGTCCCTACCTAAGAAGTATTGTTTTGCGTCTTCCTATACCGCAAGTTCATTTACCTTTCGCCAAAAAATCGCATTCACCGAGGACAGAACCGCTCAAACGATCCTTTTTTTTTTCGAGCTTGGTGGCCCTTCCCCTACTTATAAATTGTTGAACGACCTCTGAAATTATGAAACACGAGCAGGTGTCCGAGAAAAGAGTAAAAAGACGCCGTCTCGTGTCGCAGAAACTGTTCGAAAATACGTGCAGCGCTCGAGAATTCGATAACAGAATCCTCTAGGGCTTCCTGATCCGAGAACACCCCCAATTATGTACATTGTACATTGTGCTGGATCCACCTACCGCAGTCTTTGTTTAGTATATTCATTCACACACTATACTCTGTTTTACCACTAACCAAACCGCATCGATGGTTTCAGCATTTCAGTATTATCCTGAAGATGTTTAACATAGTTAGCGAAACACGTGTCGAAGCGTTAAAATAACGGTTTGGCCCATTATTCCAGATTTTTTGGGATTTTCTCTCCCCGTTTCTATAAAATAATAGTAGATTGTTTGATTAGGATCAAAAGTGACACTCTGTTTGACAAGCGAATTTTGCATTTGCGAGGCGGAGCGTTTAGCGAAGCCGAGCGAAAGCAAAATTTGCGAGTCGAACAAAGTCACTTTTGATCCGAATGAAACATGCTATTTTTTCTGCAACCGAAACAATTAACTCAAATAAACATGTGAAGTAACCACCAATGCCGTGCCTTATGTATGCAATGCAACAAATATTGACAAATAATCCATGTGGTGAGAATATCCTACCTGCATTAACAGCAAGTTAGGTTTTTAAGGATGTTCGAATTGTAGTTTCAATATGGATACAACCACAGAGTGACATATTTGTGTATGGACCAGGTGCTCTAATGACAAATACCGCGCCAGTGCCAGCTATAGGAACAAGACGTGGAAAATGTTAGGTTAGTGAGCATATCAACAATGATAATAGTGATTATTTATTCCTCTCCATAATACACTGTGTTTGACTTGATAATCAAATGAAGCTAAACAATATCGTTGTTTGAGACAAAAAACTATTGCTTGCCGTGATTATTCAAAAACGAGTTATCCATCCCGAGAATAACCTGAATAACGAATGAAATACAGATCAAGCAAGTATTTGAATCGTGAAGGCTTCCCTGATCTCAAAACAAAAATACTCAGCTGAAATGTTCATAATTCCAATACTAAACTATAATAAGGTGTATTTATATCTCCAGCATGGGTATGAAATGCCAAATCTGCTGAAATCGGAAACAAATCAGGTATGCGTCTCAACCCAAATAACCAACCGTCACTATGTTGTTTATTCTTGACGACGTCCAGTACATCCTTTTTAGTTCCTAGGAACTACAGTTTAACTTTAGCTCCTAGGAACTAAAATTCAACTTTAGCTCTTAGGAACTAAATATGTTGCCCAGCAACATACCTATTTTTCTGTCAGTAATAGAAACGTCAATTTAAGAGCTAATTTTGGTATCAAAATGGACGACTTTTGTGTCGGTTGCAGAAAAAAATATGAATATTATATCAATATACGTGTAGTAAGGACAAATCAGGTGATTTGCCCCGAAATGTCACTGCGTTTAAGGAATTTTCCTATCAGAGAGCCTAAAAGAAAAAAACTCACTAGCTTGTCAGAGACAATTTGTATTGAAAAAGGTTTGGACGTATCGGGAACGAATTTTCCTACAAATGGCAATAATCTATCACAAACCTTCCAACTCAATTGGGTATATCAAATCAACAAATATGTTGATGATAGGACATTCTTCTTGGAGGACCACAAGCATCAAAGAACGGGTTCTGTAGTTAGAATAGTATACTGGGTGACACAGGAAACATGTAGCAGCATGTAGTTTCTTTATTTGAAGAGATAACATTTTGAAATTCACAGGGGGTATATAATAAATGGTAGCGCACTTTACGAACTTAACGACAATTTTTTTCAACCACCTGTTTGACCGGAAGTGACCCAAACTTCTTTTTTTCAAATGTCACCCTGTACATTTCTTGAATCTATCTTTTTCGCCTTGGAATTCTCTATCCAACCATGTATCACAAAGTGGCATCTATTTCTTAATTCGCTGTTGAATTGCTTTTTATTCAAAAAGAATAAGTTGGCTGTGACATGAATTCGATGATATATCGACACTTGGTAGGCTTTGAAATTTGAAGATCATTAGTAAACCGATATCATTCAAAATGTTTCGATATTCTGATAAATGTCTGCAGGTTGTCAATAGCTTGTTTGAGTCGAGATGAAAACCTTCGAAAATTACTCATGATATTGAGGAATCTAAGATAGGAACATATTTTTTTGAATTCAGCTACTCGTACAGAAACTATCTTTCTTTTATTTTCGCCATGTACCTATAACATGATCTTTCCATTTGGAATAATAAAACTAAAATTGTGCCTCACATACGATGATCCACAGGGCTACCAGTCTATTTTTCCATAATTATTTCACTTAGTAGGCGGTGTGCCTACACAAAATGTTTTATGTGTTTGACAGTTAATCGATTGCATCAATAATTTTTCTTCTTCATTTGTGTGTTGATTAAAATTGCATATTAACAACATATCGAATTTTTCGTTTCTTGAATACATTTTCCGTCTCACCACCGTGAGAATATTCTACCTGTATTAGCAGCAGGTTTTTCCAATTTTCAAGGATGTTCGAATTGTAGTTTCAATATAAATACAACCACAGAGTAACATATTTGTGTATGGACCAGAAGTATAATGGCAAATACCGCGCCAGTGCCAGGCCAAGACACCACCACAAGACGTGGATAATGTTAGGTTAGTGAGCATATCAACAATAATAATAGTGATTATTTATTCCTTTCCATACTCCACTGTGTTTGGCTTGATAATCAAATGTAGGTAAACAATATCGTTTTTTGAGACAAAAACTATTGCTAGCTGTGATTATTCAAAAACAAGTTACTGATCCCGAGAATAACGAATGAAATACATATCAAGCAAGTATGTGAATCTTGAAGGTTTTCCTGATCAAAACAAAAATACTCAACTATACCCCAGATCATATACACTAGTGTGAATACTCAAAGACTATACTAAGGTGTAGCATGAGTATGGAATGCCAAATCTGTCGAAATCGGAAACAAATCAGGTATGCGCCCCAACCCAAATAACCAACCATAACAATGTTATTTATTCTTGAGGACATCTAGTACATCCTTTTTAGTTCCTAGGAAATTAAGTTAAACTTTAACTCCTAGGAACTGAATGTGTTGCCTAGCAACATACCCATTTTTGTATCAGTAATAGAAACGTCAATTCAAGAGCTAATTTTGGTATCAAAATGGACGACTTTTTTGTCGGTTGCAGAAAAATGTATATTCTTGTATAGCTCTCCAAACAAATCCTCATTAATTGAAAACACAAATCCCGTGTATAAATTTTCCATCAACATTTTCTGAGGTCGTTGTTTTTCTTCGTTTGCAGTCTCCTCTGTTTCCGAGTCTCAGACGCATTTTCATTAAGTGGATCAAAGCACTAAAAACATTTACAACGGCGCTTGCATATTAAGAGGTTTAATTACGGCTCCTTCACAAGTTTTATTTTCGGATCTATTAAATGTTAATTTAACAAGGCCGGCTATCCATACTGATTGCCCAAACTCTTTCCTTTCATTATTGAGGAGCTCTATTTCATTATAGTGCAATTAATAGATTGCTTGGGATGTGATTAATGTTCCAATAGCGAAGTGATGGTTATCATGAACTGAATATAGGCGGAATTAATATGCATCTGATAACTCAATTATTTGGGAAATTTTGGACCACCGGGGGACATAATAATATGAGAGATTATCATTCAAGAAATAGAGTGAAGAAGCATTTTTATAATAAGATTTGTCTGTTGGGAAAGTCAATGGGCTTATATCACGAAAAATTTGTATTTCATAATTCGATAGAACTCACCCAAACTAGCTCACCACCGCAAACCGTTTCTTGCTGTGAGCTCCCTACGTTTTATAAAAATTTATTGGAATCCCCGATTTTTCGAACCTCTGAAAACAAGGCTATTCCAGACAGAGATGAATGATACATGATTTCTGACAGAGTGAATTAGCGCGAGATCACAGTTGAAAGAATTAATATATCAGTTGCCTCAGTCTCCGTCGGGCGTTTGGTATTTTTTTTAACTATGGCGAGATGAGGTTTCTACGTCATAAGAGGGTCCTTTTTCCGAAGGTACTATTATTTATGTCCAAAAATAAAACATTCCAGTTAATTTTTCGATCGAATTATGTCGTCAATCATTATTTATGTATAAAAGGATCATTATAAACATAGTTTAAGTTAAAAGTTCTACTAAGGTGTACACGCCCATTGTACTCTACAAGTAGATATCTGGATAATTTTTTTTATAATTTGGGGCGCATGAAAGGATATTCCTATAATGCATTTCAGATTCATTGTTATAATCAAGAATTATAGAGCTAAGAGTGAGAAAATACATTGTTCGAATACCCTCTTAACAACTTGTAAACGCCGTGAAATCAGTGAAGAATTCGAACACCAAACTTAAACTAATAAAGAATTATTCTCACCTACTGAATTGAATATTTCGTGAAAAAAATTGAGTAATACTCGTACTCTGCTACTTTTTCAGCAATTTCCTGGAGAAATATGTTATATTACCAGCAAGTATCAAAATTGAAAATATCTATTCGAAAAAACAAAGTTGGCTTTTTGATATCAGACAAATGTTAAGCGATATCATTTGTTTGGTAGGTGAGTCTCATTCTACGTCGAAAATTAGCTATAGAAATTTATCATATAGTTTGGAAAAATATTCGATGATGAAAAAGTTATGACATTTTTTCGAAATAGGTCAAATGTCAATGTTTGCCAATATCTCGGCAACGGTTGGGGATATCGCATTGCGGTTTTCCCAATCAAAGTTTCACAAAAATCAAGCTCTACACAGTGAAAACATCATGTTACCGTAACAACATTCTGGTTAATATATAGAACAACCAGATACAAATCGTTGAAATCGTTGCGGATACCACATCAATTTGTTACTTTAACGATATTCTGGCTATAAAGTTACTATAAAAAGTGTTCAGTGTAACAAACTATCTGGTTGTGCCTATAATAACCAGATGATTTTTTTCCGTTAAGTCATTTAGGTCAGTTTTTCTCTATCTGTTCTGAAAATAAGGAGAACTGACAAAACCAAGCAATTTGATGATAAAGATAAAAACTGACGAGACTTTACTACACTTTCAAGTTTTGTGTGAGTATTCTGAATGTTTCAGCAGATGCTGTTTGCATTCCTCACGAGTATATTCCATTCTATTTCAATAACAATATCTAAGATAAGCATGATTTACAACCATAGCAAACGCAACTGAAAAGACATTCAAAAATACTCAGATGAAAGGAAATAATGGTTTTACACCAAACAGAAATGTCAACCCTTTGTATGACTGTTGGGATACATAAATATTTTGAATTTGCAACTGTCATAAAAGCGATAAACATGGTATTATCAGTCGGAGGAGATCTTTTGAAGATCGTGTGGTAGATAAATATTATTATTCTTCATAAATAGGCGTAACAGTCCTTCCCCCATAGCTGGTAATCCTCTTTAGAAAATCGTGCCAGTGATCCTCTGCCTAAAACCAGCAAACTTGACCTCCTACCGGGAAGATTAGGAACAGATTTTTTCCATATTTGATATTTCTATAACCCTCTGTAAAATGATAGAATTTGTAGCAACAATATATATTCCAAATGAATGTTTGGAAAAGCGCAATAAGACAGTTGTTTTCTCATCAAAACAGTACAAGCTATGATATGGATTCTCAAAACCAAGAAAATGCTATGAAAGGTAGACAAAAATTGGGCCAAACCTCGAAATTTTATTAAAAAGGTTCTAATTTGAAAAACCAAAGTGCGTTCTACTCGTAATTGCTTCTACATCGAAGTCTCATGCGCCGCTAATTTGTTTATTTATCTTCAAACATCTATTATTAAAATATTAGGTATTTCGGCTGTCACGATAAGCCAATTTTAAACTTTTCCTTATTTGTACCTCTACTTTGCATGTAACTTCAGACGGTCATCATTTGTTGATTAATTTTGCCTCAATTGTTAAATGAAAAATGTAGTTCCATTAGCTTCCATTATAAGTTTCGGCATTCTGGCCACAGATAGCAGAGTCTGTTCATAATGACTGATGAGAAAAAATAAAAAAATTAAGAATATTCGACCCTTACTGGTTTTTGACTACATACAATTCGAGCAGTCCAGGTCCCAGAAGGCAGGCCTAATTTGTCTGTATAAAGTGATTAATCGAAAAACAATAAATAAATGAAAATCAGTCAGACTTTTCGTGGTTCTGGACCAATCACGTCCAATCATTACGAGAAGAACGTCGATAAGCACGGAAAAATCAGCCTCTCTTAGTACAATCACAGATGAAACGCCTAATTTGTTTATGCTAATCAAATCAAAATCCATTAGGAAATGACGAATTCCGAAGTTCTCCTGGACTCATTATACGAATTTATAATGACCCTCAATTATTGACCAGTCAAAATCAGCACCTGCTTTCGTTTGATAACTCTCCTAAGATCCCAAGACCATCTACAATCTACATACCCCGCACCCCTCATTCACTTTTCCTTTTCCTCTCATCCAAACCCGAAAGAATGACCTTGAATATTTAAAAATGTTCCTTGCTAGCCAATTCATGGCCCATGACAAGTGCAGCTTAGGAAATATCGCCCTTAGGGTCCTGAACCACAAAAACTAAAATCGTTTGAGGAGACTTTTCAGCTGTCTCTGGTACTTTCTTCAGGTAGGCAGGTGTGTTATGTTTTCTGTTGGTACCTCCGAAGCAATAAACTCGCCTCGTCCAAGTGTACGGGATAGAAACGGCAAAATAGATTTTTTACGAGCAATAATTAGGTGAAATATTAACCGTATAGGGGCAGATGTGTGGTTAGGGGCGATTGCCAAAACCGCAGATCTAACGGGGGTTTGATGGTTGGAAGTTGGAATATCTACCATGTCTGTGACTAATAATGCTCTTTCATAGATGTATTATTGGAAAGCAATATGTTGGTGATGGACTGATGCCTTTGATATTCTTGATGGGCTTTCATACTATAGAATAGAATAGAATAGAATACCTTTATTTATCCAAGAAAATCATACAGTTATGATATAGGACATGTCATAAAAGTTATTAACAATTTTTATTATCACTCAAACTAATGACCAATCATCCATCCTCATATGTTCATACTTACATACGCTCATCACCATTCACAAAACTCATTTACGGATCCTGAAAAGAGTCATTAGCTCAAAATTTGGAACAGAATGAACAACAAAACTATTTTTGGGTGACTTCTACTCAACCAGTGAATGAAATAAGTAATGAAAATAAGTTGAATTAAAATCACTTATTTTTGAGCGATTGTGACGAAGAGTTATTGAACGTCCCGGTTCATACATCAGGCTTTGGTTGCTCTCTATTCTTACTGTTTGTACCACCTAGGTTCCTTTTCAACATGCAAACAGGTCTCTCCATGTAGTGGTCGACGGAGTTTCATCTGACTCTCTTATCATAAATGCTGGTGTTCCGCAAGGATCAATTCTAGCACCAACACTATTTTTCTACTCCATATCAACGATTTGTGGGAAGCAACTTCATGTCCAGTACACAGCTCCGCGGGATAGTACCCTCCATACCGCCTCCTCTTCCAAGGCTCCAAGCAAATCAGAAACGAACGAGGGAGAAATGTTGACAACATGAATATGGACTTGGCAACAATTCTCGAATGGGGATCCAACAACTTGGTTGATTTCAATGCAAACAAAACACAAGCATGCCTTTTCTCTAGAAAAGCCGATCGCACTGTGCCCAACATAAGCTTGTCAAGAGTAACCATACCTTTGAAGACATCCATTTCGATGCTTGGTATTACTATCAGCAATAACCTTTCTTGGGAAAATCACGTGAGATCAATTGCTAAAAGTGCATCCCAAAAACTTGGTTTCCTGTTCCAGGCCAGGAGCTATTTCACTTCCAGTCAGCTGCTTATGATCTATAAGGCACAGATCCAACCTGTCCTGGAATACTGTTTCCATATTTGGAGCGCAGCACCCAAACATACCCTGAAACTGTTGGATTCTGTCCAAAAATAGGGCAATTCGTCTCGTGGGGGATGCCTCGCTCACAAATTCACTCACTTCTCTGGAACACCGTAGAAAAGTTGGCGATCTGGCTTTATTTTATAGATATTTTCATGGACGATGCTCTTTTGAAATATCAACAGTTGTTCTTCCCTTGGCAGTCCCCGTGAGATTAACACGTCGAGTTGAGGCTTCGCACCCCTTCGTGGTCACTATGGAGACCTGCAGAACATCAACTGACAACTCACAAATATCATATTAGCCAAAACCATATTACACACAGGATGTGCTGTTCTGGTAGAGAGGTTGTCTCGTTTGGCTTCAAGAGCTTATAACTTCTTTTGACAGGCATAACGGGCCTTGGACCAAGGGACATTTCTTGTTCAGCATGAATTGATCTATCCAATCCTAAATTTTCACAAAATTTCACCGTAGAAGATTTCAATGTCCTTTGGTACAAATTTCAAGATAAATTTCATTCTTCTAATTTTCGGAAATGTTTCGACTATAGTGGTATGCAGCTATGAACAACTCCAACCAGAAAGTAACAAATCAGGCATTCAGTTGGATATAGTTCAGGAACTGCGGAGTTCGGAGGAAATTTTACATATCGGCCGTAGTAGAACGGTATAACCGAAATTAGCAAACTGTTTGTGCAAACACTAACCTACAAAACGAACTTATGCTAAGCAGTTGTAAACAGACAAGAGTGGCATCGGGTCCAGGCCTGCTCAACTTTTACCAAAAGGGATTACTAGAAGTAAACATGCTAATTCCGTGCAACTTTCCGCGAACTTCTATTTGTATATAGGATTGTTTTGTAGGTATTTCATGTAGTTTCGCAATTCGCCAAGGCTTGACTAATTTGCAAATTGCAACTCCGAAATGGAAAAGTTTGTTTCGTGTTCCAGAAAATATGGCCAATCATCCGGATGTGAACAGAGAAGACATCAGAATGATTTTAATTTGTCGTTTAAATTTTCGGAAGGAATGTCTACTGGTGGAGACGAGCAAAAATCTAATAACATGAAAATTACTATTGATGGTGCTCAGTAAGGATGAGAAGAATTCAAAATAACATAAGAATGAGATGCAAATCAGCTGTTTCGTGGTGCCATGTATCTGAATGAGGTAATTTAGAAGGAATTTTGAATATTCCAAATAATCCTCATCGAAGACCGTTATGAATCGAATCCAATCATGAGAAATGATTTGAACCAAGCTGGGTTTTCATAATACACTGATGCAAAATTTGAGATGTTGTATTGAGATGAATATGCTGATCTGATATTATTCAATGTCATCACGGAAACTCGGTAGAAAAAATGAATATTCACATGCAAGACACAAAAATAAATCATGAAATTTCTTCCGTTACAGATACTCTCAATGCTTTGTACGTCATGAAGCAGACTCTTCTAGTAGTTTAGATATCATTTGATTTTTGGGAGCTTCGAACTGCTCTTCAGGAATATCTCCTAATCTGTTCGTTGATTCTGATTGCATTTGAATGTGAACATTATTCATTGTATAATGGACGTGTGGAAACAGACCCAGCTTACGGTGCGTTTCTATTACCAATGAATTTTATTTGAATTGAATTGAGCTGTTTTCGATAGAGTAATATTCTGCTACAATACGGTTTATATGGATTACGGTTCCGATGAATTCTGGTTCTGATGAATTACGGTTCCGATATACAATTCCGATGATCGTCCCCACAGAGTTAATTTCGACGAAATACAGTACGGATTTTTCACCGTCTTAATGATTTACGGTTATAATACCATTCCGACAAAAAGCAATTTTGGCAGATCGCGTACTCGATAAAATACGGTTCTGATGAATTTTCTTACTGATATCGAATCATTATTTATGATCTGATATCTTCTGACTCGTTTCTCTCGAGATATATGTGTATCTACCCTCGAAGTACTGAAGTTTTTTCTGATTATCTATCATGTAATGCATTATTCCTGAATTTCCAACCTGATGAAAAGTAGTCGAAATGTTTAAAATAAACCTGATTTCCAAAATGTAACTTAATTGGTACCTATACAGTGTGTCCCACCTACCATGCTCACCATGGGTATCTTTTTAACGGTGAGAGATACGAGGTCGGTTAAATGACACCAAATGTGGAGTTTGTCAAGGCCAACTATAATGTGAAAAAATATTTTGATAAAATCTATTCGTTTTCGTTTAATACGCAAAAAACAGATTTTGATCATTTTCATGCCTCCTCCGTAACTTCTTTATTTATGAAAATATTCAAATAGGAATTTCACATTCTCATGGCAGTTTTTCAAAGTGATTTCGAAAAAAATATGAAATTTATACCAACTCTTCTAGAATTTGAGATATCAGCACCAACTTTAGTTTTTCGAATGTAGGTCATAGCTCACCATGACTTAGTTACAAATAACTTTTTTTTTCTTACTGATGATATTTCGCAGTAATAGTTTTGTGTTGATAACAACGGAGTTATCGTCATTTATACTAAAACAAAAAATTATTCGGAAGCCGCCATCTTGAATTTATAAATTTTAACAAGATAATCATGATCTCCTACCTCAAAAACTCCCACTTACTAATTTTGAATGGAATCGGACCATATCTTGTCCGCCATCAATTAAAAAAAATGGCTGCTCCAAGAAGACATGAAAATGATCAAAATCTGTTTTTTGCGTATAAAACAAAAACGAATAGATTTTATCAAAATATTTTTCCACATTATAGTTGGCCTTGACAAACTCCACATTTGGTGTCATTTAACCGACCTCGTATCTCTCACCGTTAAAAAGATACCCATGGTGAGCATGGTAAGTGGGACACACTGTATACATATCAATAATTGATGAAAAACGGATAATTTTATTCCATAATCACTGAAAATGCACATTTTCTGGAACAAAAATTATTTCAAATAGCCAGGACCAAATAATCATATTCCCGTTGAATTTCCTCAAAAAAAAACAGTCAAAACGCTCCCTGAAACTCAATTCGAAGTTCTGAAGCGCTGGTATTTGCATTTTAATCGAGATAATCAGCTCCAGCAAACATGATTAGAAGAGTTATGAAATTACTCCATTTCTTCTGCAATTCACATTGCATATTTGGGTTGTTCAAACGAGACAGGGAAATTAAAAGTATAACCTGTGCCTGCTACAAGAAAACGTTTCCATTTCAAATCTGATAATTCAGCCTCGTCAGTCCAGATTAATTTTTTTTGCGTAATCAGAATATTACATTTTTTTCCAACTTCACTCGTTTTATTACTATTTGCAATTCCACATTTACATGAAAAATCTTCAGACCTACAGGGTGTTACAAATTCGTGGCTAAGCATGGAGATCTCGGTTACCTCAAGTGATACAGAGTAGGATAAATAAGCGCTAAGTTGCACCATTCCATGCTCAACAAAATGCTGCTTTGAAATTTGAAAAATCTCAATTATTTCCGGATGTATCCGGAAAAAAAGGAAAATATGCAAAATTGTTTCAATTTTTTACGCAGTCTATTTGAAGAGATATTCCAAAATGACTATTGGATTCTGTTCAAAAAGGGCAATTCGTCTCGTGGATGATGCCTCGCTCACAAACTCACTCACTTCTCTGGAACACCGAAGAAAAGTTGTCGATCTAGCTCTATTTTATAGATATTTTCATGGACGATGCTTTTCTGAAATATCAACAATTATTGTTCCTCCCTTGGCAGTCCCCGCGAGATTAACCCGTCGAGTTGAGGCTTCGCACCCCTTCGTGGTCACTTTGGAGACCTGCAGAACATCTCTTTCCAAAGACTCATTCATGCAAAAAACAGCGAGGCTCTGGAACACATTGCCAAGGGAGGTGTTCCCGAGGCATATAACCTTCAGAAATTTAAGGAGAACACCAATTCCTACCTTATTTCCCTTGGTTCTCACGATGTTCTCTGAACATTACAGGATATCTCTTTTCGTGGGAACCAGGAAATAAAAAAAACTTCATCACTGCCACTTTTCCTCCTCTTTCCTTTTCTTCTCGAAGCGGTCATTATCTACTTTGTTTTTTTTATATGCGGACCTGAATTTTTCATTTAATTTTCCAATACTTGTGCAATCATGCAGCAAAGATACACTAGTTGCACAAATTACTATTTTTGAAATCAGAAATATTTTTTATGGGTGCATATTTTCTTCGTTTGAATATGGACATAAAAAGTGAAGTCTGTGGCTTATAAGATCATGCAGTACGTTGAATTATATCAGAACAGTATACAATTTATAAAATTTCCATAACAAAAAAATGAAGAGATCTCAATCAAATATCTCCAACTAGGTTCATTATCATCCCCATTGTATATGAACAGGTCGTCCTTCATACCGAATGTCTACGGAAACCGAATAAATGTCTACCCCCGTCCTTTTACATAATTCAACCCTACCTCTGCCACAGTGCCACAAAAATCACTCAAGCTGTCTCATGTTCTAACCCAAGGCAGGTGAACATTAAGAGGAGAGATTCAACCAAATCGACATGCAGGCCTGCACTAGTTGTTGCTATTTGGGCTTATGAATGATTCAATTGAAAAACTGATTGAATCATCGTAAAGAAGAAGGTTGGGACTAGGGCCTGGTTATCATACGGAGTCGAAACTCATTTATTTATAGCAGATACAGATTTTTGAAAAACGTAAACATTGAAATTTTTTTGTCTCAAATTGAAATATTTTCGATCTCAGTACAATTGTTGGAAATTCGGCGAGGTGTCACTGAAATATCAGCTCTTGAAATGGTTCCATTCGAACAGGAAGCAACAAAAACGATTATTCTGTCAACAAAATATCCATTCATCCCAGCTGATCTCGGTAAACTCCATTTCTTGAAAGAATATAATGCAGGAAACTAGGATGTGGTAGTTCAGGCACTACCTGATAGATGGCAGTGTTCGAAATGACAGACTGCGGCAGAGAGGAATGGTGCATTGTATTGCAAGCAGATGGCGCTTAGGAGAGATGATGAATTCAAACGCGTTTACACCGTTGCCAATGTTATACATATTACTCGGACATATTATGAAATCTAGGCGACGTGATAATACAGAGGGTATTATTCAATTATCTGGGCATATTTCAAGGGGAGGTTCTCCGAGTGTTTGTAAGACGAACAAATCTATAAATATAAAACTCTCCTGTCACGGTCACGGTCATAGTGGTCGAACTCCTCCGAAACGGCTCGACCGATTCGTATGAAATTTTTTGTGCGTATTCGGTAGGCATGAGAATCGGTCGTAATCTATTTTTCAAATAGAAAATACAAAATGGCGGATCCAATATGGCGACCGAGTATAGTTATCCGATTTCATTCAAAATTGGTACTCAGGGGTTTTCGGGGTCGGAGATTATGAATATTTAGTCAAATTTTGGAAATTCAAGATGGCGGATCCAATATGGTAGACGAGCTTTGTAATTATGGTCAGATTCCATCCAAAATTGGTATCTGGGGGTTTTCGAGGTCGGAGATTATGATTTCTTCATCGAAATAAGGAAATTCAAAATGGTGGATCCAATATGGCGGACGAGTTTTGTAATTATTTTTTTATCGCTTGGAGCGCACGAAAGGAAATCCCTATAATGTTCAAAGAACATCGTGCGTTCCTAGGGAGGAAAGGGACAGGAGGTAGGTATTGGAGTTTTTTTTTGAACTTCTGGAGATTAATTGTTGTTGGGAATACTTCCTCGGGCACTGAATTCCAGAGCCTAGCCGTTCTATGGATGAAGGAGTGTTGATATAAAGTTCTGTTCGACATCTTTCGAGGTGGACAACGAGAGGATGTGCTGACTGGGCTTGTCTACTTCGTCTGACTGGTATTGCTAGTGGAGGGTCGCCGACCTTTCTACGGTGTTCCAATGATGTCAAAGATAGTGAGTGAGTGTGGCGTCACCCACCAGGCGAATGGCTCTTCTCTGGATGAAATCTAAGAGCATCAGCCTATGTTTTGGTGCTGAACAGAACAGATTGGTCAAATATCATTCAAAATTGGTATCTGGGGGTTTTCGAGGTCAGGGATTATGATTTTTTATCAAAATTAGGAAATTCGAAATGGCGGATCCAATATGGCGGACGAGTTTTGTAATTATGGTCAGATTCTATTCAAAATTGGTATCTGGAGGTTTTAGAGGTCGTAGATAATTATGAATCATTTGTCAAAATGGGGAAATTCAAAATGGTGGATCCAATATGGTGGAAGAGTTTTTTAATTATTATGATCAGATTCTATGTAAAAGTGGTATCGGGAGGTTTTCGGAGTCGAAAATAATGATCCTTTTATCAAAATTTGGAAATCCAAGATGGCAGATTCAATATGGCTGACGAGTTTTGTAACTTAATCCGATACCATTCCAAATTTGTATATGGGGGATTTTGGGATGGGAGATTATGATTGTTCATCAAAATAAGGAAATTGAAGATGGAGGATGGCAACTGATGAGTTCTGTAGTTATGATCCGATTCTATTCAAAATTTGTATCTGGGTGTTTTCGGGGTCGGAGAAGAATTAGAAAACAGATGAATAAAAGTATGTTGATAAATATTTAACTAAAAAAATATTTTCTGGAAATAATTGTATATAGCAGAACAACGTTTGCCGGGTATCAGCTATTGTAATAAATATTAGTTTGAAAAACTAATGAAACACCTTTTTATAGATAGCCGTACTAAACAGAAGTGAGTAGAAAATAAAGAGTAGTTTGAAAAAATGAAGAGGTATAGAGAACCGAACTAAAAAGAACTAGAAAATAAATAGAGTAGTTTGAAACGGCCTAGATTTTGTCACTGAATTATAATTATATAAGTAGCTAGACCTGAAAATTTAAACATACAAATTCAGCAGAATTTCTTCAATTCTATTCATGAGATCGATAATTATGTCAGCATATAGATGGAAATAATAGGAATGGCACAGTTGTGGAACAAACTTCAAAAAGCTTTGTTAATCTGTGTCAAAAGTTCAGGTTATTTCACTCTAAAACTCATGCAAAAAAATTCGTCTCAGAGTACAGTTATCAGATTTTGGATCCATTGATATGGCGATGTTCACAAAGGATAATACCGCCACGGGCCACGGCAACAAAACAAAACTGAGCGAGAAATCGTTATATGTCTCTCTCCCTCACTAGAGCCTAGCCATAGCACCAGTGCGAGAATATTGCGCCTGGTGCGCAGGTCGCATGAATGACTTCATCATACTTTTTTCTTGAAGAAGGAGAATTTTTCTTGAGGAAGGAAAATATTGTTTCTGCATAAAAAATGAGAAAACCTAACCTATCTATTTTATGAGTATATCTGTACTTGTTTCGTTGACCTGTGTAAAACTTGATGTTTATTAACACCAAATAAAATATTCTAGAAGGAGAATTTTTCTTGAGGAAGGAAAATATTGTTCCTGCATAAAAAATGAGAAAACCTAACCTATCTATTTTATGAGTATATCTGTACTTGTTTCGTTGACATGTTTGTGTAAAACTTGATGTTTATTAACACCAAATAAAATATTCTATTCTATTCTATTCTAACCTAACCTAACCGAACCTCACCTCTGGCCTAAACATAGAAAACCCCTAAATGAACCTATTTCCCATAGAGAATATTTTTTAGAAATCACTTGAGAACAAGAAAAAAATAAAAAAAAGATGAGCCTCGCACGGATTCGAACCCCGGCCCGCCGGCTTGGCATGCCGATGCTCTGCTTACTGAGCCAACCAGTTGCTTACGGGACGAAGTATGATGAAGTCATTTATGCGACCTGCGCACCAGGCGCAATATTCTCGCACTGGTGCTATGGCTAAGCTCTAGTCTCTCCCTCCCGCGGCGAACCGGGGGGATATTCATTGGTCGCGCGGTGATTCCCCGTCTTTCCGCAGTCGCCATGTGCCACTTTGAATTGCATGAACTTCAGATGAACTTCAAACTAACCGGGATATAATCAATAATTGAAAAGCCAGTGTTGCAAGCTGCTGCAAATGATATGTCGCAAAAATTCATAAGAATGGGCAGAAAGGCGAGGCAACGGGAAAGTCAGCCACATACGAAATATTTGAAAATATAGCAGCCGTTTTTTTTTCGAGACATTTGGAGACGTTATCGAACATCCAGTTCATGTTTTAGAGAATTATCGATTAGCGTCTGCAAGTAATAACTCCGTGGTGGGAGAACGTTATATGGTGGGCAGTAGATGCGACTGGCGTTATGCGGCGCCGACTGAATGACTTCATCATACATCGTCTCGAAAGCAACTGGTTGGCTCAGTAAGCAGAGCATCGGCATGCCAAGCCGGCGGGCCGGGGTTCGAATCCATGCGAGGTTCATCTTTTTTTTATTTTTTTCTTGTTCTCAAGTGATTTCTATATTCTCTATGGGAAATAGGTTCATTTAGGGGTTTTCTATGTTTAGGCCAGAGGTGAGGTTCGGTTAGGTTAGGTTAGAATAGAATATTTTATTTAGTGTTAATAAACATTAAGTTTTACACAGGTCAACGAAACAAGTACAGATATACTCATAAAATAGATAGGTTAGGTTTTCTCATTTTTTATGCAGGAACAATATTTTCCTTCCTCAAGAAAAATTCTCCTTCTAGAATATTTTATTTGGTGTTAATAAACATCAAGTTTTACACAGGTCAACGAAACAAGTACAGATATACTCATAAAATAGATAGGTTAGGTTTTCTCATTTTTTATGCAGAAACAATATTTTCCTTCCTCAAGAAAAATTCTCCTTCTTCAAGAAAAAAGGTCCATCTAGGTCGATTGATTGTTAAAAAATAATTCCTTCCTTATATTAGACTCGACACAAGTCAACTAACGTTCCCCTATCACGGAGTTATTACTTGCGCCTGTCCGCAGACGCTAGTGTATATATCGTAGGTAGATACTTCATATTCCACTTACATCTTCTTTGGGGAAGATTTTTGAAATTCAATGAATTCCGTGATATTAAAATTTTCTTTGAAATATATACAGGGTTATTCATTCAAAATGGTCAATGTGTGAGCTAGAAATAAGAACATAAGAATATGAAGATTCAGCCTCACATCTCACATAGAAAATGCTGTTAGTTTTGGAGAAACAGGGTGTACAAGGAAAATATTTTATTTTGAAATTCCTCATACAATAACTTTGTAAGTTTTAAATCAGCATGAACATAATTTTCTTATATTTTTTTCATTATAATTCGATTTTCAAATGATTTAAAAAAAGTTGACCATTAAAACAAAATGGATTGTGAGATATAGAAAGCATATGATGGCAAATCAATTTCTCACCGTTATGTTGAAGACCGAAACCAGGGAATCCTGGAAACTTTGGTACGATATAATCACACTCACACTATACACTGTTTTATCACTATCAAACAGAATTTTTATCAACTCGACAAACTTTATTATTACCTAAAAACATTCGCTGTCTAAGATAGACTAACAAAAACTTTTGAGATGGTGTTCGCTTGAATCTCCTAATTTTGACAAATGATTCAAAATCTCCGACCCCTGAAACACCAGTAAAAATTTTGAATAGAATCGGATAATAAAATTAGAAAACTTGTCCGCTATATTATTGGATCTGCAAGCCTGAATTTCCCAATTTTGACGATAGAATCATAATCTCCGACCCCAAACACCCCTATATATAAATTTTGAATAGGATAGAATCATCATCACATAACTCGTCCGCCATATTGAATCCGTCATCTTGAATTTTTCATTTCGGGATTCATAATCTCCGACCCCAAAAAACCCCAGATACAAATTTCAAATGGCATAGAATCATAATTACGAAACTCGTGCGCCATGGTGGTGGAGCCATGATGAAAGAATCATAATCTCCGACGCCGAGAACCCCCAGACACCAATTTTGAATAGAATGGGATCATAATTATTATAAAACTCGTCAGCCATCTTCAATATCCTAATTTTCACGAAAGAATCATAATCTCCGACCCCGAAAACTTCCATATACCAATTTAGAATAGAATCTAATCATAATTACAAAATAATACATAATATGAGATGAGATGCGATACTGCACCCTTCAAATTTATTGCTATTCATTGACCTCGCGATAACGGGAGACGGGACGGGTCGTGACGATGACGCGAAATCCAATGTTTTTCTCCACCCAAAAAAGTGCTCAACGCGCCTAGAAGTTCTCAATTCGAAAAAATTGTTTTTTTCATAAGTGCAATTATGATCGAAATTTGTATTTCAGCAAGCAGGTCTGAATTAGAGAACATGAAATTTGAATCAAGGATTTCTTTCATTCTACACACTGTATATATCAATATAACCCTTATATCAGTAATAGCAGTGTGAATTCGTAAGAATGAAGATATTTGAAACTAGGCAATCGTCTACGTATATACCCTATACAGAAAACACGAAATTTCTATTTATAGCCATCTGAACTTGATAAAAAATCTTGCACACATTATTTCTGAATTACACAGACTATTTTGCCCTGAACAATGATTTCGATCCCCATCCTTGGAAGTTTTTCTGGTGACGCCAATAATGATAAGTTATATTAGTAGGAAATGAAATTAAAAAGGAAAAGAAATATTCGAAAGACTACTTGTGAAGACAGTTTCAAAAATCACTCATGACATAAATTTTCATTGTAGCGAGTAGCGAGAATTTGCTTGACTTGAATGGAGTGAAAAGTGGAATCATGTTCAGCAGGCCCGTGGAGCAGTAGCTCTGGCAACACTGCACGTACATAATACAATTACCTACGATTGCATTCTCATTGCATTCAATTGTGTGCCTCCTATTGGTGACCTGCTGTAACAGACGAAATCGAAGAACTCTACAATAGCTGTGAAAGCTGTAATTTAATTATTTTATTCCGATTTCGACATCACACTGACACCTGGAAATAGTTGTTGAACTAGTATATATATATAGGCTATATTCGGTCGGAAAGCTGTCGCGAAAGGCCCGCCTTAAGGCCCCCTCCGCACACGGGTCGATCGGCGACATGGGCGACGCGATTGCAATGTCGTCACAATTTCTGCATTCGTACGATTCAAGAGACGGGAGTGTGTGTCATCCGCATATGGGTCGACGTTTTGTGTAGTCGACTCGCGTCTGATCAACTTAGTTACTCTATTTTTTGCAACTTCAAAAAGAGATGTTTCGGTAAAAACGAGCAGTTCCAATGGCGAGGAGGACATATTCATGTTTTTGTGGCACCGGCAGATCAGGAGAAGAAGAAGACAACGAAGTTTATGGGTGCATCCGTACATTGCACGAAATTTTTACAGTCGACTTTTTGTTACTGCAAGTGAAATGCAAGAGAGTGACACAAAATTTCTGGCATTCCATATAATTTCGAAGGAATCATATATTAATTTAGTGGAAACTCTTGCTCCAGCCATAAATTATATGGATTCAAATATGAGGGAATGTGTCAGCGCAGAAGAACACATACTAATTGTTTGACCGCCCTGTATCATTTCTATTACTTAAATCACCCTATGCAAGGTGATGTTCTCTTTTTTTGGATGACATTAGAAATAGTCGAAATATTTGGATTCAATTTGGATGATTGTGACTTTACTTGTCAGTGATTTTGATAGAATAAAAAGTATTTTTCGACCATATCAGGCGAATCTTTGATTCAAAAGACGACGAACTCACTAATAACATTGATGTAAGATTTATATATTTCAAAAAATGAAACAGTTCCTGAAGTTGAGAGTATAAATTGGAAACATAAGATTATATTCTAGTTACTGAAAGTAAAGAACTAAGGTAGGTATCACAAATATTCACAATGATTGAAAAATTATTGAACAACTTTCTCCATTGAGACGCAAGATTCACTCGATCAAACTGCTTCCTTGCTAATCGCGTGAGACTGAAAACGAGGAGATCTTAAATCGTACGTTTCTAGACGACCACTAAACGACCCGTGTGCGGGATCCAGATGCTTTGCTTAGGAAGTCGAGAAGAGGGGAGACCGTCGTACGATTCGAATCGCGTCGCCCATGTCGCCGATCGACCCGTGTGCGGAGGGCCTAAGAGTTAATCGAATTTGTGTGGACGGAGATATATTTTTGTGAATTAACAAAAGTTTGGTGATGCAACCAAATCTGAGTGTGAAATATACACGACAAAATATTTTGTTGAAAAGGAATATTCTCAGATAAATTATGGACATACAAAAATGGATTTATATTTATATGAAGCAATACGTTGAGAATTCGCATTCTCTATGTGATGAGAATATCTACTCTTTTTCAGTTTATTCAATAGAAAACAACTACTTTCCTGGGCTATATGCCACGACGAACATTGAATTATATCTATTGAACACACACGATAAGAGTTTGAGATTAAAATATAAAAACTTCTGAAATTGAGAATTTGCATTCTCCTTCAGACAAAAATATGTATATGCACACATCATTCTGAATATTCAACAGAAAACAACTACTTTCCTGGCTATTTGCCACGTCGAACATTGAATTATATCTGATGAACATTCAAAAATTGAGAATTGACATTCTTCTTCAAATCGGATGAATAATATGATGTATAATGATATAGAAATATAACTTACCAATATATTCAGCATTGAAATGAAAATTGGAATGTATAGGAGAAGTATACTGGCATAAACTCTGATCTTGATGAGCTTGAAAACTTTCAGAAATAATCATTCATATCAGTGATATGGGAGATATTATCTCTCACACACAGGTTATATGACTTTATTGCAATGAAACCATTTCGGATTTCTGAATCCTCATCAGTAACCATGATGTCCACTTATTCTTACAGCCATTCTTCAGGATATACACAATTTTCATCTCTCTATAATACAACTAAAACCGAGTAAAACTATAACAAAATGACATCTGAGAAAATTTGTTGACATTCTATTCCAATCAGGGGGTTCAAACTTGAACGATGGAACCTTGTGATTTTTATAGACCTCTAATCGCAGATTCGTGATAGAGTCTCAATTCAGAATTTCTTTCCACGCCCTGTATGATAAACGTCAATTTATCATACACCCAAGAGCAAAAAATATTTTGTTTGCGCAACAAAAAATTTCTATTTTAATTTTTTTTTGTTACAGTTTGAATTTAGTTCAACAGCGATTATCGATGGTTGAGTGGAAGAAGAAGATTTTATTCCCCATAGTTTTGCAAGAATTCAAAAATGTTTCAACAATATTTTGCTGGTGCAACAAACTCTCTTTTTCTCATCACCAATGTAAATTTGAGCAAAATAAATATTCAATAATAATAACTTCATATTGGTTCAAAGTATATAGAAATATGGTTCATGGTGTGATTCAGGTTTCAAGGTACAAACAAGAATGGGTAATAAATCTTCATCATTCTTATCAAAAAAGTGTGTATAAATATGTGTCCGTTCTCGATCAGTAGCGGGGATATAGGGGGTCAGAGTTTAATTTTTTTTTCTACTAATTCAAATATCTCGCTCACTTTTGAAGATATCGATTTGAAATTTGGTGTGATTCATACTTGCTGAGAATTCAATATTACAAGCATTTTGAAGATTTTTTAAATCTACAGGGTGATACGTTTTTGGAGGTAATGACTACTTTATCCCCCTAAACTTTTTCGTAGCATACCTCTGACATTTTCCGGTTACTAAATAGCGTGGATCGTTCAATTCAGAAGTTTTTTTCGCTCCTCAACTTTTTCGGAGAAATGAACCGTTTTCGAGTTCGGACTCCTGTTAATTAAGCCTTTTGTAATTGAAATGATGAGATCTATCACCCATTTCAGTTTGTACCTCAAAACCTGAATCACCCTGTATATATATATATATGACAGAGAAAATATAAGGAAGCATAAACTTCATAACTTCATTTTAAACGAATTTTAGGAAATATAAAAAACTTTCAAATAAAATGAATCAATTCACAGAACAAACTCTACGAAACTTCATTTAACTTTCAAATTTTGACTCATAATTGCCAATGCCTGACCTGTTAAACCCCAATAGTTATATATTTTCAAGCGAATCGATCAAGAAACGACAAAAAATTTCTATAACATTCCTATAGATATAACTTAGTGAAAATGATCTTTGGTAGAAGTCCATGGTTTCCCAAAGCGGAGTCAAGTATTAAATACTGAATGATAGTCAAAGTCATCTCTACGACGTTTATTGTGATTAGCACATCAAAAATTGATACATGTTTCGGACATATATATGTCCACCATCAGCCTGAAATTACATAATTGTCCTAAACTTAGAGGAGTTATTAGTACAATCAACAAGAATTATGAGAATAAGAGTGCTTACATGGGGATAAAAAGGTTAAAAACAAACCCCTCGGAAAACTTTTTCCATTTGAATTTGTGGTGGGCAACCAACAAATGGCATCCAAAAGGGCAGACATGGATGCGACATTAATGTCGTGGTGATGACTTTGTGTATCATTTAGTATTTATGTGAAAATGAAATTAGAAATTCCGAACCCTCAGGACCAAGATGTCAGGTCAAATTGAGTTGTGTAGAAAAACATCAAAATGGGACCAATTAGCAATAATACAAGCACCTAGCAATAAAACTAACCCTCTGCTATTGACGCTGCTAACGTTCTCATTCTATTCTTCTTCTTTTCTGAGATATCACGCAGCGTCGCAACAGGACCAAAAAAACCACGTAGCTTTCTGTCCTCAGTCCGAATTTCTAGTTAGGCCGTCTATCAATCAAAGGTAAGGAGAAGTCTTGGTTTTAATAATATCATGACAAATCACTTTCGACTCGTTTCGGGGCCTTCGGTTTGACTCAGGTGATGTTCAGTCAAGCTAACAAAGAGGCCATTGTAGAGAGAAACGTTCTACACAAAATTGAGTTTGATGTGACGGAAATTGATGGTTGGATTGAAATTGTGACTTATTGTAGGTATTGTTCTCCTTTTGTAAGAGATAATATCTTGAATATTGTTTTTATCTCGTGGCTAATGAAGCTCTGAAAAAAATATTTTGTATCATATGCATCTACCTTTGGAGATCCGTTGATAAAATGCCATCGAAAACATGCAGCAGGAAAGATAATTCAGTTTCACTATCGAAATGAACATGTGAAACCACTTAACTATGCGCTGTAATTTATTTTATCACAATTTTTCGTCTTCACTGTCCTCGTCAGTATGTTCCTTAATTTTCTAGTCATCAATTAATTAATTATAGTTTATTGTTTGTTTACCAGCAAGTTTATTTTTGTACAACCATGCACAATCTGAAACGTTCTCAACTATAGAATTTTACCTTACACAGGTTGACTGACAAAAACTGCCTCAAGCCATAGCGCAACTATTAACTATCGGATTATAAAAAACAAAGAAAGACAGTATTTTTTAACAAAAAAGGAGATGAAATGGTTCATCAAATACTGAAAGGTGACACTAATAATCTCTTATTCCAATTTCCACTCTAACGACAGCGATTGTCAACTTTTTTTGTATATTTTTAATTTTTTTTGTGAACATTAAAAAAGGAAATATATATATAACTCACAATAACTTACCAATATGTTCAGTATTGAAGTGAAAATTGAAATATATAGGAGAAGTATACTTGTATGAACTCTGATCTTGATGAGCTTGGAACTTCCAAAGAAATCATTTGCATCAGTGATATGGGAAATACATCACTCACAAACAGGTTATATGACTTAACTCGAGTAAAACTCATTTCGGATATCATATCCTCATCAGTAACCTTTTTTTTATGTTCTGGTTCCCACGAAAAGTGTTATCCTGTAATGTTCAGAGAACATCGTGAGAACCAAGGGAAATAAGGTAGGAATTGGTGTTCTTCTTGAATTTCTGGAGGTTATATGCCTCGGGGAACACCTCCCTTGGCAATGTATTCCAGAGCCTCGCTGTTCGTTGGATGAACGAGTCTTTGGAAAGAGATGTTCTGCAGGTCTCCAAAGTGACCACGAAGGGGTGCGAAGACTCAACTCGACGGGTTAATCTCGCGGGGACTGCCAAGGGAGGTACAATTGTTGATAATTCAGAAGAGCATCGTCCATGAAAATATCTATAAAATAGAGCCAGATCGCCAACTTTTTTACGGTGTTCCAGAGGAGTGAGTGAGTTTGTGAGTGAGGCATCACCCACGAGACGAATTGGCCTTTTTTGGACAGAATCCAACAGTTTCAGGGTATGTTTAGGTGCCGCACTCCAAATATGGGAACAGTATTCTAGGACAGATCGAATCTGTGCCTTATAGATCATAAGCAGCTGACTGGAAGTGAAATAGCTCCTGGCCCGAAACAGGAAACCAAGTTTTTGGGATGCAATTTCAGCAATTGATCTCACATGATTTACCCAAGAAAGGTTATTGCTGATAGTAATACCAAGCATCGAAATGGATGTCTTCAAAGGTATGGTTATTCCTGACATGCTTATGTTTGGCACAGTGAGATCGGCTTTTCTAGAGAAAAGGCATGCTTGATATAATTCAATGTTCGACGTGGCAAATAGCCAGGAAAGTAGTTGTTTTCTGTTGAATATTCAGAATTATAATTATTATATGCATATCTTCATATGGAGTCCTGCGCATACATTATGGAACACACTGTATAGGATGATTGATTAGTATCCGCTAAAGATTAATCAATTATGTAATAGGTATATCATAGAGAAGCTATATATTTTTAATCATTCAGTTTTACTGATTTTTTCTATTTTTTCCAGGTAGATGGCAGTCTGAGAGGTTCGCAATAGAAGTAAGTTATTTTCTTTCAATATCATATTTTCATTTCAATTAATAGATTCGCTGCTAAGTGAAACTGGTGTTATGTGATATGATTGTGTTATACAATTTATTATCTGCGAATCATATATTGAGAGAGTAACAATGGATGGATGTTATATTCTTGTTGTGAACCTGCATAATTGAATGTTCAGATAATTATGAAATTGTGAAATGTTCGCGGAAGAAAAAACAATAGTTGTGAATGTAATTCCCGAATTGTATTCTCCATGGAAATGACGTGAATTTATGTATCCATCATACGAGAAAATAATCATTCATTAATTGGTTAGGGTTCATGGTGGAATTCAATTAATTCATATCAGTGGAAGTTCATTGAAATTATAATATAGGTATACTACTATATCTATGATTTATTTCCTATGAATTCGTTGGTTAACAGAACGAATACAGTAATTTGCTGTAAATTACGACGATGATCGATAAAAAGTATTTTCGGTATTGATTCAACTAGGAGTTTAGTATTATTACTTGCGAATCGATTCTGTATACAGGGTATGTCTGACAAATAATACAGATAATTATCGGTAGGTACATACGAACTTTATACAAATAAAGAAGGCATTGGTCAAATGAATTACAAAATTGAGAAGAAGAAGAGGTAAGAAATGTAATTTTGAATAACAAGTTACGGCAATCACTTCATGATAAAGTTTAACATGTTCAGAACCTAAAAAAAATAGTTGCCATGAAAAATTGGTTTGTAACATTTTTTATCCAATTTGAAAAAGAAGTGTAAATGGCCATATTGCCAACACGGTGACGGTAAAAGTCAAGAATTATTAACAAAAAAGATGTAATACTGTGGAAGTTCAACTGAATACATAACCTAGAAAATAAGTATAATAAAACTGATTATTTTTCAGTATCATCAGCAAATTGAACAAATGAATATGTATTTAATGTCCTTAGTTATTAAACGCACACAATCCTCAAGATCATCTTTTTGGCAGATAATGCACAGGCGCATATCAGAAATTCCATTCATCTGACACTTATTTCAGGTGCTGACGTAGGTTTAGGTAGGTACTGTAGATGTGCATATTACCGACTCCGCATGGTGGGGATATTGCTATACATGAAGTTAAATTAGGTTAGGTTATGTTTTTGTCTTGAGTGTTACTTTAATTGTTTAATTCGATAGCTTTCCATCGCAATCTAAGCTTCAATACCTATGTATGGAACACAAAATTTTGTAGTTTATTAACACTGAATTTTACAAATCAATAATGAAAACTGATCGTGGAAATATTATACCGGCGTCTACGAAGAATGATTTTTAGCGACACCAGTCTGATAACGTTTGCAACATGCTGTCTAACCGACTAAAATCTGACAGTAGGTTGACAGAAAACTTAGTGTATGATGTGTTGCAAACATGCACATATTGTATTCACCTACCTTATTGAAAAAATACGAAATTTCATTTGTCTGTAGACGTTTTGGAAACGAATCTGATCCCGTTTTCAACATAAAAATGTAAGTTATTTCTTGATATTGAAAAGTTTCTAAAACACCAAAACCAAGGTCTTGTTATCAAGATACAAATCAATGAAGAAATGCTATAGTAGGTATCTCAAAACAAAAAAATGTTCCAACAAATCTGCTCTGCTGGCTTTGTTTTCTTGCGACTGTGAGTTATTCCTCAGATTTGGGATATTGTTTGTTTAAAATAAATGAATATTCCAAATGAATCATTCTTCACGTCAAGATATTTTATATTGTATGATATAAATACCATCTCTCGAGAGAAGAATGAAGAATGTGTTCTCTTCATACATGAATAAGAGGGTGAACAAATACTTTTTTGTGGGACTATACTGGGTGATTCAATATTCGATCATATCGTTGGGATCGAAATAAGACTTTTTCTTTATATAAACATAAGCTATAGCCACTGTTAATAAGGTAAAAAAAAAGACTATCTGAAACTGTGAATAAAATAACGGATGGAATTTTCTGAAAATTGGCTTGCTCCTGTTTTTGTAGACACTTCTTTTCCTTCTTGCTTCATACATTCATGTTAATCTAGTTTTGGGGGAGTTGGAGGTGGGCTGTAGCTCCTTGAAATATTCACATCGAATTTTGAATCACCCTGTATAGTATCCATCAATCAATATTTTTAGTAAAACGCCCAAATGATCACAATGAAGTGATTTTCTCGTATTTCATATAGTGGTGGTGCTCTACAATCACAGGTAAAATTTCCTTGAAACGCTTTGTCCCTTTGAAGTCCTTTGTATACACGCCAATATAACAATAACCAAGAGGTTTGACGAAACCGCATCCAAAACCTCAACGTCTGTTGCTGGCGGAGTCCATTTCAAATATATTAAAAACGCTTCGAATCGACTTGGGCATTGTGATTTTCGTGAAATAAATATCGAGGGACAAATGACTTGTGGTCACTCTGAAGAAGTCTAATGAAGCGAAAATAATTGCACAAAAATCTGGCTATTTTTCGTTGTGAAGCATTATTCTGTGGACTGTGGACAAAGTTTCAGTATTCGGTATACAATAACCAAACAATAACGAAAGACGTTGAGATATACAGGGTGATCATTTTTAGTACATTCCGCAATAACGACTTTGAATGATTGAAAGTTATGATTAATTGGGTTGATACATATATACAAGGGTGAGGAAGTAAGATTAAACAATTCCAGTTGTTATATTATTACATCTGTGGTTAGTGATAATTATACCAAGATTGAATTTTCATTAGAATAGTGCTGTTCCGTTAGTCGAATTTTCGTCACACATCTCTTCCAGGGCTCCAATACCATCCAGGCAAATCAGATACGAACGAGGGAGAAATGTTGACAACATGAATATGGACTTGGCAACAATTCTCGAATGGGGATCCAATAACTTGATTGATTTCAATGCAAACAAAACACAGGCAAGCCTTTTCTCTAGAAAAGTCGATCTCACTGTGCCCAACATAAGCTTGAAGACATCCATTTCGATGCTTAGTATTACTATCAGCAATTACCTTTCTTGGGAAAATCACGTGAGATCAATTGCTAAAAGTGCCTCCCAAAAACTTGGTTTTCTGTTTCGGGCCAGGAGCTATTTCACTTCCAGTCAGCTGCTTATAATCTATTAAGGCACAGATCCGACCTGTCCTGGAATACAGCTTCCATATTTGGAGTGCAGCACCCAAACATACCCTGAAACTGTTGGATTCTGTCCAAAAAAGGGCAATTCGTCTCGTGGGTGATGCCTCGCTGACAAATTCACTCACTTCTCTGGAACACCGTAGAAAAGTTGGCGATCTGGCTCTATTTTATAGATATTTTCGTGGACGATGCTCTTCTGAAATATCAACAATTGTTCCTCCCTTGGCAGTCCCCGCGAGATTAACTCGTCAAGTTGAGGCTTCGCACCCCTTCGTGGTCACTTTGGAGACCTGCAGAACATCTGTTTCCAAAAACTCGTTTATCCAACGAACAGCGAGGCTCTGGAACACATTGCCAGGGGAGGTGTTCTCTGAGGCACATAACCTCCAGAAATTTAAGAAGAACACCAATTCCGACCTTATTTCCCTTGGTTCGCACGATGTTCTCTGAAAATTACAGGATATCCCTTCACGTGGGAACCAGAACATAAAAAAAATTGATTCAGTTGTTTATTATTTGAAATCGTGATACATTTTTTTTGATTAATTATGAAGATATCACCTCTCAAAAAACACTAGCTCTCGATGACCGATACCGATAAGTTCCAATATCATATTTCTCAATAACCAATGGAAATATATCCCCTTCCTTCAATGAAATGAAAGAGCTCACTTCTACAGAATAGGAGTGCACTAAGATATACGCAAAATCGATCAGTCGTATTGTATATAAATGTCATCCCGTGTTTTTCATGCCATGAAATATCTTGAATTTCAATAATTATTTGAAAAACCTATATTCTTATTATCATATGTTTCTCTTGTACTTATTCGGTTTACCTGTAGAACTATAATTTTTTCACAAGAGAATTTCTATGATGTTCGAAGAACACAAGGGTGATATGATCTCACCATTTTGGAGATCTTTTCCACCCATGAATTCCACAATTTTTTTAAATCTTTTGTATGTATTTAAGGTAACCCAGAAATCTGCTGACCTAAAAGCTCTGGGACACCCGGTATATATGTCCGAACATTCACCCCTGTAAATATATGTGTCGAGGAGATGATGCTCAGTAAAATATGCATAGATTATTTTTCGTCCACCCTGTATAGCTTTTCGTAATGAAAAAACTCAGTCTGCTATGTGATTGAAGCGGTGCGAAAATTTCAAAATGTTAATTACTGTGGTTATCCAATAGCATTTACATCAAAATTTGAAGTTGAATTTTCCATTTTTTCTCGAAAATGCAGCGTCCTATCGAGTATCAACAAGAGGATCTCTTTTGTACAGAATTGGAAGGCCTTTCATAGGATTGCATGAAATTTGGGAATTTTCCTTCGTTGCTCACTTTTAAGTAAAATATAAACATTAATATTCCCCAAACTTCGCCACTTGTACAGAAAATGAAAATTTGTGTACATCAGAAATTGCAACTTGATGCATAGAAGACCTGTATCAAATTTGGTAGAGATGTCCACAATATTATCTCAGTTATTATTATTTTCAAAAGTTTATCGCCATTTTGTTATGCGTGTCATGTAACGCTTGCTTATTCGTATATATATATGTCAAAAGATACGGTGATTATTATAATATATTGATTTTGTCGTGAATCCACCATGGAAAAAATGTTTTCCAATAACAAATTATCTGCACGAGTTTCTGTGTTCTCTATGAATACCTGAAACAGTATTTTCAATTATTGTACACGTATTATACTTATAACAGCTCATTTTAAAGTAGGTCATCAAATTGTTTGAATGGTATACCGTAGATATTTATTAACAATGAATTGTTAGCGAAGAAATTAAAAATGAATGGAGTGCATAGGAATGCCTCATCACAAGATGGCGATTCATCGGTTTTCGTCATCATGCGGTCACTTATTCATTAGCATCAAAACGAATCACTTTTCGATGTTGTATTTTATGAACGGTCATCGTTGTATGTACAAGGTATCCTGATTGGATGAATGTGTTTTAGAAGAAGGAAAGGAGCCCAATCAGGACAGTACTACAATATTGTATGATTTTTGTCTCTCTTTGTACTACTGTCTTGATTGAGCTGGAGCACATCATAAAAAACAGTTATGGAGTTGACTTTGAGTGTTCCTTCTTTCCTTTGAAATATACCACTCAACTTTGGGCAAACATGGATTTTTACAAGAGGTCAAATGTGTTGAAGTCTGGAAGATGTGTCTATCTACGTTTCTTTCATTCAGAACCCAAGAATTTTTGTGTGCATATTTAATTTCGTAAATGAACCAATGAGAAACATCGACTAATTGCATGATTCACCTACCCTATACATAGGTATATCATGACACTTTCCGTTTTGGAAATCACCCTACAGCTTTATCGAGGTACTTTTTGACTTTATTCGCAGGAATCAATGTTACCAGGTGGCGCTCGGTTTTCATCGTTCCATGTCAAAGCCACGTCAAAACTGGGGGAAAACAAACTCAATCCTCACTCAATCCCATTAGTGCCATTAGCTTGTGTACTGTATCCTTTGTACTGTGTACTGATAAGAGTGATGAGTTTTTAAATTTCTTGATATGAATTCGATCGAAAAAGGTTCATAATGCCTGTTGTAGATGTTCTTTTGGCAGATATTTTGCTCTATTTAGAAGGGAAAAGCCGACAAGTAGTGAAAAGAGGAGCAGTTCTCCGTGCTAATCATGTGATTTTGTGTGAGGCAGAAGACTTCAACAAAAGACACATTTTTGCACTTTGTCCACAAACTTCGGCGATGAAATCTTCCCCACATGAAGTAAAATTGAAGTTGGGGTCCAGAGGAACCCCTGTAGAACAATGGATTTGTATTTGTTCCTGCAAAGCAGGACAATCTGGGTATTGTAAACATGTTGTAGCTGTTCTTTTATATCCCAATTGATTTGCTCGTTATACTTAGTTTGAATTGTTTGAACTATCTCCAATTCTTCACCCGTTCACTGTTCACTTAACTAATAAATATGTGATAATGTAAAAAAATTAACCAACTTGACAAGTTTGACCACCGCTACAGCAAGCTGAATGTCAATGTAGTCTATGCACTTCATCCATAGACAACAGTTTGTTTTCCCCCAGTTTGAAGTTCGTATCATGTAACCTAGATGTCGCCCACTTCGTGAATCTCGCGAATATGTTTTTTTATGCAGTTTTTGCAATATATCACCCTATATAAAAATGTGCTGTCCATCATATCCGTTACCGAAATATTTCCAGAATCGGTTCACATGCTTTATGCCTGCATAAATCAAGACTTCGAAGCATAATTTATGAATACAAGCGAGCTACGTCTGAGAAACGATGAATTTTAAATAATCGTTCAATATTTTCCCCCAACCTATAGGTATAGGTATGCACTAGGCAGACACAATAATAACCCATTATTTCAATAATCATGCAGGGGTTTCGAAGAATGGTATAATCAGGTAGTTGAAGATGTCGAAAAAATTTATTGATCCATAATTTACGGTGTCTCATCGGAATGTTCCAGCAGGAATAATTCACCGTACAACAATTATACGACTAGATTTTATAATAACATGTAATCATCGGTTTCATTTTTAGTATCAGTCATTATTATTTGATGATTTCAGGGCATGAATTGGTTCGGAGGGTTAGAACAAAAAGATCGTATTCATGACTTAGAAACCTTTCAATTTTTTTTTATCGCTTGGAGCGCACGAAAGGGAATCCCTATAATGTTCAAAGAACATCATGCGTTCCTAGGGAGGATAGGGACAGGAGGTAGGTATTGGAATTTTTTTTGAACTTTTGGAGATTATATGTTGTTGGGAATACTTCCACAGGCAATGAATTCCAGAGCCTAGCCGTTCTATGGATGAAGGAGTCTTGATAAAGTGCTGTTCGACATCTTTCGAGGTTGACAACGAAAGGATGTGCTGACTGGGCTTGTCTAGTTCGTCTGATTGGTATTGCTAGTGAAGGGATGATAGCAGAGATTTCCGAAGAACATTTCCCGTGGAAGTATCGATAGAAAAGTGTAAGGTCGCCGACCTTTCTACGGTGTTCCAATGATGTCAAAGAGTGAGTGAGTGTGGCGTCATCCACCAGGCGAATGGCTCTTCTCTGGATGGAATCTAAGAGCATCAGCGTATGTTTTGGTGCTGAACCCCATATGTGGGAACAGTATTCTAGAACAGGCCGTATCTGCGCTTTGTAGATCATGAGAAGCTGTTGAGGTGTAAAGTAGCTTTTCGCACGGAACAAGAATCCGAGTTTTTGTGAAGCAGCTTTTGCGATGGATCTGACATGATTATCCCATGAAAGAGTGTTGCTGATGGAAATACCGAGCATAGATATGGTGGGCTTGGTGGGGATGATGGAGCCAGACATTACAATATCGGGCATACTGAGTTCCGCCTTTCTAGAGAAAATGCAGTCTTGAGTTTTGGTGGCGTTGAATTCAACTAGGTTGTTTGTTCCCCAGGCTGTGATTTCAGCAAGATCTTCATTGACAGCATTGACCTGCCTGCGCCGTGAGTTCTTAGTTTCCTGGGAAGAAATGGGAATTCTGGAAGAGAACGCAGTATGGAGGGTACCTCACGACTGCTCTGGCTTCGCCTTGAATATATATTTGTAGTGGTGGTAGGTTCAAGAGGACCTCTAAAGCGGCTGTTGGATATGACTATCAGCATTAGCAAAATCAAATGAAAATTTTTTTTCACGTTGTCTACATCCAAAATAATTGTATTTCCAAGCAAATTTTAGTGGATGGACATAACCACAAACAATCACACTGAGTGATTCGTGGTGTCATAGTTCATTTTCAAATATTTGTATTAATGTTGTTTTTTTGTGTTGTGAAAGGAAGCAGGAGAATAAACAAATTTCTTATTATTATTATTATTATAATACTTGTTCAGTAATTCTGCATCCGAAGTACTCAGCTGAACGATATTGATATTCAAGCAATATCATTCCATTTCTCATTTCATGCACCCAAATTCAACCAAAATGCGGATGGTAGGTATAGGCATATATACCGTTCGGAGTAAAATCAATTTCCAAATTTTCCAATGATGCAGAAGCCTTACATGTGAAGTAATCTGATAATTCCCCCAGCCACTTACATCCACCTTACATCTCCCATCCGATTGATAGAAGAGAAAAATATTTGGGGAAGGAAATTCGAATTTTCCGCGAGAAGCGGCATTCAAATATAGACACGGGCCCCTATTATTATGCGAGGAAGTAAAGAAACAGAAAATTGTATGAAAACATGATTGCAGGGATATAGAGCAAACAGAAGTAATTGAAATATTGAATGAGCAAACAGCGGGTTAATTTCTATCAATACTACAGCGCAATTCGCTCATCTGTATGGTGCAGTCGATACAGGGGATGAGCCCACATAGGGGTGCATACATTATTTCAACCCCAAAAGCTTCAACATGAAAAAATAGGTACTATGAATTCGTTTGAGTATACCAATATGGACCACTCATAATTTGACTCTATTTCGAAGACCTGTATTTTTTGAAAAAATCGACCGATCTTCATCAGGTTTTCGATATCAGATGTGATGTTCCATCGGCTTCAAAGAGAGCTAGAACACTCTGAAAAAGTCCGCAGAACAAAACTTACACAGGGTGTAAAGTGGAACCATTACACTAAGGTCTACATTTCCAATGCTACCAGAAGTCGAGAGGTTTTTTCTGATCAAAAGTCAGTCATATTATGATACACTGGGACCTCATCTCGGGACATTTTCGTGATTTCTCCTTAATTGGTCATTGGAACAAAAATTCGATTTTTTTTTCGAAAGTCTTGCATTTCTTGAATTTTTTCTCTAGAACTCCACTTGAGCTGACTATTGGGAAGGACTATTCTCATGTTTTGTGGAGGACAATGAAAGACGGAAAAATCTCATTTCAGTTAAAAAATCTAAAATGGTGACTAAAACGGCCTTCTCGATATCCATTATTTATATTAGACTATTAACTCGAGACGTTTTCGAAAATTCGCCTTTTATATGGATGAAAATATTCAATTCAAACTTGTTTCCTGATATCGATGATTCTTATCATTTTATCTACTGATTCCCAAAATTTATTGCCCAAGTGTGAGACACAGAGTATTGTTGTTCAATATACTGAGTGTTTCACAACTTATCTGACAAATTACGAACTCTAGAAAACAATAATGTTAGAAGAATGTGGTGACCAGCATTATTTCCAGATCTGAATTTGATTGAACATGTGTGGAATGAAACTCAAGCTATCGAGAAGGCGAGAGGCACCCCAAAATAATGACAACCTTATCCAAGCTGTATCAAAAGAGTGGAAGGCAATATCAATAGACTTCATCAACAACCTCATAGAATCTATGCCAAACCGATTTCATGAGGTTTTGTTACTGGAATTTAGGATATAGAACTTTCTAGTTGGATCTTCATAATGCTGAAGAATTCACTAATGTCATATTATCAAATCAATCTAAAGAATGGTCCGATTCTGCTTGGGTTTTTTCACTTCCCAATATTTTTCCTCGCAGAATACAGTTCTGGCAACCAGAAGAACCTGAATTCATGTTTGACCCTTGGGATTTTCAGAAACAATGATATCGTCAATCAAAGAATGATCATTTGAACATAAAGCCAAGTCGAGATTTTCTCACGAATCGAAAGAACATCAAACAGTGACATGACCTCCACCATATATTTTGTTTGAAAATATCTCACGATTTGAAAACATTCAAGACAGACATAATAATATGCATTAAGTTTTGATTGAGTATCGACAATCCCTCTGTCAATAACAAATTTGTCTATTTAACCACAGTTGAGAGAATATTACATATATATGTAATGAGAATATTACATATATGTAATGTATGTATATGTAATATTCTCTCAACTGTGATTTAACTGTCGAAAAAAATATGTTTTTACTGTGACGGGAAAAAAGTTTGGCATTTCATCTTTGTTGGCAGGTTATAAAATGACACTTTTCATAAATTACCAACTTCTTTCCCGTGGGGAAAAAGTGAGTACTTTTTTCCCGGATATATACACTGTTGATGGCTTTTGTTGTGCTATAGTTACGAAAAATGAGTCAATAATACCCTCTCCGAGAAAGAACTGCAAGTCCTTGTATCTTCCATTCGACTTCGCGGTTACGTATATTACTAAACAACCACTAAATTCGCAATTTTTTGAAATCAAATCACAGAATTAGACTGACAGAAGTGACATCAGATATTTGATCACTTCAAAAGAATGATAAAGATGCCTACAACGCAGGTGTCCCTACTGTTAAAAACTTAAAATTCCACGTCGATAATTTTCAGATTTCAAAATAATGTAATATCTTCTCAATATTGATTCGTCCTCTCTTCTGTCACAGAAAAAAAAAGTGTATTATACACGGAAAAAATATTAGATTTTAGCTCACGGTTTTTTGTCTGACAACACAACCTGGAGCTAAAATCTACTACTTTTTTCCCTTGTATAATAAATAACTAATTTTTTCTACAGCCGTTTTCAATGACAACATTGAATCAATTTCTAACGTACTTTCAGACGCGATGCATATGAAAATCTACATCGATTGGAATTTTCTTATAAAAAAAATCAAAGGTAAAGTGACGTAGCAGATGAAAACTGAGTTTGTCAATTCTGAATTGAATTACCCTGTCAACTGCCCAGTGAAAAAAATGATTTCGGTGGATAATAAAATGTAAGCTGCAGTTTTCCGTGATACAACTCCCTGGTATAGGATTAGTTCCATTCCGAATATTCCTCAAGTCAATAGTCGATTTGGACTATCGCCGACATCCTCAATAAACTCCTGTGATATCCAGTGCAATATTGCACGTGACTAACAATAATAACAATAACTGTTACCATAAACTGTGTTGCCTTTTTCACGCCAGAGAATATAAAAATAACAAGGATTCCGTGAAGCCCTGACAATAAACCGTTTTGTGAAAACTACAATAATACCGGTCACGTGAATTAAGATTTCAAAGGACGCACCTGGGAAATATCATCTGCGCCCAGACCCAGTTCAGTGCTGTAACATGACATTGGGCGAATAACAAAAATTATTCGTCTCTGGATCTGAAAAATGAATGATTTTAGTTAATATCTACATTAAACCGGTATACAATACCCAACTGAGTCTCTTTCGCTATTTGGATTAATATTCTCCAATTATCTTGATTTGTTGGCAAAATTAGAAATGTCACTTTTTCTTTCCTGAAGCTGAACTCATCTTAACACCATGATTATATCATGAATCCAAAGCTCTGTTGTTATTCAGTGCCTGAATTGAGAAAATTGAATAAATGTTAAAACTTAGAACAGCTCAATGATAAAATTAGCACAGCTTTCATTTTCTACCCACTGAATTTAGTTTGGATATTTAGATGAATGAATAAATTAGCTCAGTGAGCTATGAAGATCGAGTTAATTTCATTTGGATTATAACTTCCTTGATTAATATGGATGCGCACGCCAATGCGTGCTTTGAGAGCTAGTGTCGGCCAGGTAAACGGCAAGAAGAAAAAGTGTTGATTGCAAAATGGGCCGGAGGAGGTGATAATGCACTGTGAGAACCAAATAAATCACTAGGAAAGTTGTAACTTGCAGAAGTGTGATTTTGTCGGAGTGTTCAGGTGCCGGCTAGGAATGCTATAGGATTAGTTTATTGCTACATCATAAAAGTGTACTTTGCCAACTTTTACAATCTCAATCCTTTGCTTTTACTGCGAACTTTATTATTTATTAGCTGTTACCGAAATGAAAAATGTTATGGGTTCTTCGGGAGTTCATAGAGAAGTAAGAAAATATTTCGTAGCGCCTGTAACAGGAATGATTGGTGAAGTTATGATTCTTTTTTTGGACAAGAATATACGTTATATTCGAATCGCAAAAATGCAATTCGATGGTTATGTTACGCTTTTGCCCCTCCAAGTCCAAACGATGTTAATGGAATTATACATTATGGATTATACAAGCAACCTTCAAATCATGTAACAGTCAGACCTATTTATCTAATCAAATTCTCTCAGATACATTGGGTAGTCCAAGAAGATCGTTTTTATCAAAAATACATAATACATACTGTTATATTATGGTCATAATTCAATAAACACGAGCACAAATGACATGGACAAGGGTTACACTTGCTCACAACTGGGCTGCCTACCGAATACTATCTGAGCCAGTCTTCACACACGTCTGTCATAGGCTCTGATCTAAGCACATTCCACTGAGCAGTAGCTAGATGCTAACACATACTGAGGTTCATTCACAGACTATACTACAAGTACCCATCACCTGGAGACTTCCTTTCATAAACCCTGACTGTAGCAAGAATATCTGATGAAATGATGATGAGGTGCTAATACACCTTGAACCAACTATAGTCAGAACTACTTTCTCATATGAATATGATCGGGGAGTATGAGGAAATCCAGAAACATTGCCAAGCGTCGAAAGCGAGTATATCAACGTTTTCTTCAGCATTTAACTATGGAACCATCATCTTCCTTCAGTTTCAGTACTGTTGATTGGAAAGTAGGTCTCCATCTAAAAGTTGTTCGAGTAATTACTCTAATGTCTTCATTCTTCTCTCCTAGAATATAGGAAATATGTCCAACAGTCTCGTCACAGATAAGTAAAATAAGTATTGTCACGATATAGAAGATGATATGAACCTCCTTTATGTCACGATATAAGTGTGGATGCTTCCATCTCATACTATGTTACGAGGGTTACTTTATGATGGTTCGGTTGTCTTGATGAATTGCGAGCTGATATTCAAATAGGTACTTGTAAAAATGTAAAATCTCGTAATATTAAAAGACCAATATCTAACCAAAGGAGCTTGACAATTGATTCACTCTGGCTAATCTCAAAGCAATTATTTTCAACTCAACATATCTTGTCAGATAAAAAAAGCAATGTAATCGGCTCACTTATACTGACCCACTCAAGTATAAGAAAGTGGTCCGAGGTGTATAGGAGTCAATAGCATGGATAAGTGCTATTATTCTGAGTAACTATCAGTATAGGAGCAACAAATGCTTTGTTCTGACCATCAATTAGAATTCCAAGTCCACACACAAGATCTTCCGAGCTGAACATGCACATTATTATGTTCTGATGGAGACAATGTTCGTGCTACCCTTATGTCTTGCATATAAACCCTTCCAACACTATGACCACGGAGTTCTCGTTCTTTTGTTTCGTTCCATAGCAAGCCACATCAGTTAATAATTCCGTAATCATGAACTGCTGCCCTAAGGGCGTAATCCTGTAATTCGAAACTCGGCCGGCTGAATGTATGCGTTTCATAAAATTAAATATGGATGGAAAACTTTCTATCTTACCTGATGTGGATGGATGCGAAAAGGGCCGGAATTCTTTTCATAACATCGAGTCCCAGAGGCATTCACATTCGCTCGGTGTATTTCAAATATGACTTTTGAGTGATGTATTTTCGGAGATTTCCGCGCATAATAAACAGCAAGATAGATACTCCGAAGCTTTTCCATATCAACCGACGTATATTTACCAGTCAACTTTTTTCTCTGAATTCAGTTGAAAAGTAAGTGATTGTGGTAAAAATATGCTACTCTAATAAGTACATGTACTCTCCCTTCGTAAGGGTATATACCTGTCGTGTCTCCGTTGGGTCTTATAGGTGACTATCAAAAAAGTTTCTATGATATATCGCCTTCCATAACAAAAAAATGTTGAAGATATATTCTGAATAACAGGAATGAAGAACTTATCACTGGTCGCTGGTTTCTGATCTAGTTTCCTCTTTTGTGTAATTTTTCCGTCGATCGCATCTTCAATCTGAAACATAGTTGGTATCATTTCTCGAATTTAACATATTATGAGAATTAAATATAAAATTTGGGAGCATCATTCGAGATGAATTGTATATAATTCGTAACAGGAATGAAAAAACTTATCACCGGTCGCTGGTTTCTGGTGTGGTTTCCTCTTCTGTTTAATTTTTCCGCCGATCGCTTCTTCAATCTAAAACATAGTTGGTATTATTTCTCGAATTTGAAATAATATTGAGAAATAAAATAATGAATGTTACATGGAATAAGAAACTGAAATATTGATGAAAACTGTTTCAAATTCCGTTGCTGAAACGCGACATATTCTTCTATTGCTCAAAAAATGAGCGGAACAGATAGCCAACAATTTTCTCCTAAACGAGAAACACTGTATATACCTAACCCATCAGGAACCTACCCCGGTTGCAACGAGGGTTTACCGATGCCAAGGGTTGATACTCTCCCCTCGTAAGGGTACCTGTCGTGTCACCATTGAGACATAAAGATGACTATCAAAAAATGTTCTATGATATATCGCCTTCCATAACAAATAATAAATTTGGAAGAAATATTCGAAATGAATTGAATTAAACTCGTAAATAGTATTGAAAAACTTATCACCGGTCGTTGGTTTCTGGTCTGGTTTCCTCTTTCCTGCAATTTTTTCATCGATTGATAACACGTCGCATCGTTGATCTGAAACATAGTTGGTATCAATATCTTGAATCCTAAATATATAGAGTTTTGAAAATTCCTCTTTTGTGCAATTTTTCCGTCGATTGATAACACTTCGCTTCGTTGATCTGAAACATAGTTGGTATTAATATCTCGAATTCAAAATATATTAAGATTTGAAATCATGAAAGTTACATGGAATAAGAAAATGAAATATTGATGAAAACTTTTTCAAATTCCGTTGCTGAAACGCGACATATTCTTCTATTGCTCAAAAAATGAGCGGAACAGATAGCCAACAATTTTCTCCTAAATGAGAAACACTGTATATACCTAACCCATCAGGCGCCTACCCCGGTTGCAACGAGGGTTTACCGATGCCAAGGGTTGATACTCTCCCCTCGTAAGGGTACCTGTCGTGTCTCCATTGAGACATAAAGGTGACTATCTGAAAATGTTCTATGATATATCGCCTTCCATAACAAATATAAAATTTGGAAGAAATATTCGAATTGAATTGAATATTATTCGTGAATAAGAATGAAAAACTTATCACCGGTCGCTGGTTTCTGGTCTGGTTTCCTCTTCTGTGTAATTTTTCCGTCGATCGCTTCTTCAATCTGAAACATAGTTGATATTATTTCTCGGAATTAAAATATATCGAGAATTGGAATCATGAAAGTTACATGGAATTGGTAATTGAGATATCAAGATATCTTTGTTGAAATCCTGTAAGATACAATAAAAGGTGATTTTGCACTTATGCGATGGGTTTTTTTTCAAATTTTTCTTGGTCTTACGTATCCTTGTCTCAAAAATACGAATTTGATGATGAAAATGTGAACAAACCACTATTTATCAGAATGATATTTCACGAAAGAGTTCTAAATTTCACCATCTTTTTTCACCTGTATTTGGATACGCATATTCCGTATATTTTCATTGGACCCATTTTATATACTCATGATGTGCTTCAATGACACATTTTATACGGTGGATGGCACATTAGACATTTCTAGAGAACGCAACGTAGAATTATACTGAAAATTTGGTTTCCTGGATGTTCAGTTGTGTCCTATCGACCCAAAATATTCTCAACACTGCGACGTTGCCGCTTATATTGAAAAATAGCAACATCTTTGATTTTTTGAATGGGACACCCTATATATCATTCCATTTTCAGAATCTTCCTAAAGAGCTGATTCCATCGATCTAATACACTTGGGGTCTAGCGGGAATGATAACAAAGATATAGGGTGTTAAAAATCGAGATTTTTCAACTTCAAGAATTTCTTGTGTCGAAACTATTCATAATTAGTCGAAACAGTTTTTATGTCCCTGTATCAACTTTTCATGTACTATCAATTGATATTTAATTGAAATAGATACAGGGTGGTTGAAAATCTTAATTCTGAACCACCCTGTACCTATTTCAATTGATAGTAAATGTAAAATTGAGATAGGGACATGGAAACCGTTTTGACAAATTAGGAATAGTTTCGACACAAAAAATCTTAAGTTGAATATTCTCGATTTTTCACACCCTATATCTCTGTAATTGTCACTGCTAGACCCCAAGTGTTATAGGTCAATGAAATCAGCTCTTCACGGAAAATCTGAAAATGGAATAATATACAGGGTGTTTCATTCAACAAAGCATCGTTGTTGCTACTTTTCAATATAAGCGGCAACGTCGCAGCGCTGAGAATATTTTAGGTCGATAAAAGCACAAATAATTATCCAAGGCACCAAATTTTCAAAATAATCCCAAGTTACGTTCTCCATGAAACGTCTAATGTGCCTTCCACCGTGAATCAGCCTGTATAGTAAAATCAATCAAAAATATGATTTTTGGTGAATTTTTCATATTTACTATCAATCATACCAGCTGACAGCCATTCAATTTTAGATGTCAAATGAAGCCAATGATGATCAAATATCAACAGATTTTGACAGAACAATGACTTTTAGACAAATTGCTTTTGTATAAAGTTATACAAATTATTTTGAATGTTATTTTACCTTCTCCAATCTTTTTTTCCACCTTAAAATTTGAAACTAGTTATGTGATATGAATTTTCAGGAAAAAAATTAGTTTTTTCATTTACCTTTCCACAGTGGTACTGAATTCTTGCATATTTGACATTTCCTTGATAATTGAATGACAGATGGCAGAATGGCAAATTTGTCATTGCTCAGCAAATAGTAAATATGGAAAAATCACAAGAAAATCATATTTTTTATCGATTTTCATATTGAAAATGTATCATTAAAGTACCTCGTGATAAATAAATTGTCAAATGATGAAAAAAGAAGGACAAATAGTTCTAAGACAAGGGAAAAAAACAAGGTGAAATTTAGAACTTTTTCGTGAAATATCTTGCTAAACATTGGTTGATTCAAATTTTCATTATCAATTTCGTGATTTTGAGACAAAAATACGTGGTTACCAAAAAACATTTTCGAAAAAAAAACCATCGCATAGGTGCAAAATTACCCAATAAAATTCTAGAACATTCTGATGATGTATTTCAGATGGACAAGCGATTTATAATTTATTAGTTCCGACGTTGCCAAAAGTACAGTTTTTGAGATATATACGAACAATACATTGATTTTCAAAAGAGGGACAACCCGTATATTTTAAAAGTATGGAACTACGTATTCCATCATAGGTTTCCACACACTGTATATTACATTGATAAACCATAGCAAAATACCGAAATACCCATCACATGATAAATATCTTCATATTCAAATTGAAAAAATAACTCACCATTTCGAAAAAGATCAACTTGCAACTCCTTTTCAGTAATACAAACATTCGATGTTCCACAACGAAGCAAAATCAAACACTTTCACACACTTTTGCACACGCACATAATTGCTATGTAATCACTGAAGTATAAAAAATCAACTCGCAACACCTTTTCAGTAATAAAAAAATGTGATGTTCCACAGCGAAGCAAACACAAACGCTTTCAGACACTTTTGCACACACACATAATTGCTATATGTAATCACTGAACTATATTATGTCACTTCTTGTATGATAATACGAGATATTTTCGACCGTTCACGACGAATTTCTAAACAAAACTGTCTTATTATTCCAAATTTTTGGGATTTTCTCTCCTCGTTTCTATAAAATAAAAATATGAATATTATTTCAATATACGTGTAGTAAGGACAAATCAGATGATTTGCCCCAAAATGTCACTGCGTTTAAAGAATTTTCCTATCAGAGAGCCTAAAAGAAAAATTCACTAGCTTGTCAGTGACAATTTGTATTGAAAAAATTTTTGGAGAAGGGAAATAAAGGTATATAGAAAAAATATTAAATTTTCACTTATCTTTGGACGTTTCGGGACCGGTTCTGCTCCCGTTTTCAACATAAGAAGAGATTATTTCAATAGCGAAGTCGTATAATATCTTGAAGCTTTTCAGTTTTCAAAAGCTTCAAGATATTATACGACTTCGCTATTGAAATAATCTCTTCTTATGTTGAAAACGGGAGCAGAACCGGTCCCGAAACGTCCAAAGATAAGTGAAAATTTAATATTTTTTCTATATACCTTTATTTCCCTTCTCCAAAAATTTTTTCAATACAAATTGTCACTGACAAGCTAGTGAATTTTTCTTTTAGGCTCTCTGATAGGAAAATTCTTTAAACGCAGTGACATTTTGGGGCAAATCATCTGATTTGTCCTTACTACACGTATATTGAAATAATATTCATATTTTTATTTTATAGAAACGAGGAGAGAAAATCCCAAAAATTTGGAATAATGAATATACCACCTCCTCGATTAACCTACAGACAGTATTTAAAACTGTCTTAATTCGCCACTACCCGAATGACTAATGAGTAAATCACATAATAATATCTAACTGATAACTGATTCATACCCGAACAAGTATCTTATCTATATGAGTAATAATTAGAATTAGGATATCGAATGGATACAGGAGGTTCGGGAAGAACTCAAAACATGTACAATACAGGGTCATTCACCAGAATTTCCGTATCAAGTATAATGACTTTTTCAAGATGGGGATCAGCACCCAATCAGACGGTGATGCTCAGAAATCTCTGCTCTTTCCATCACTATGAATAACAGTCAGACAAACTCGACAAACCCAGTCAGCACATCCTTCCGTTGTGAACCTTGAAATATGTAACTCTTTACCAAAAATTGTTTGTATATAGAACAGCAAACCTTTGGAATGCTTTGATAAAGAAAGAATTCATAATCTTCGAAAGTTCAAAAAACTTCTAATACCCACCTCCTCTCCTTATTCTTCCTGTAGTCCTATAGGTATAGGTACGCACGTTGTTCCCGAAAAATACAGGGATTTCTTTTCGTACGCTCCAAGAGATTGAAAAAAAAATCCGTATCGGGTATAATGACTTTTTGATAATGATAATTGAACATGATGGCATCTTCAATATGCTGGACTTCATTTTCTGATGCCGATTTGCCTGAAAATGTATACACTGAGGGTTTTTGTAGTCAAAAAGAACGAATAATTTCTTGTGTGAAACTTGGAGCCATGCGATAGTTGTTCCTGAATAATCATCATCTATTTACAACAAACTTGTGACAGTTGTGACTGGAATACCACAGGGTGATAAGTGAAACTGTGAAGTCAAGTTATTTTGAAAGATCTCCCATTTGTAGATATAATATTGAATTCATATTATTGAGGGATAGATTTCCAAGAAATTTCTTCTTTTTTTTTTCAACAACAAAATCAACCTCATCGTTTGGGAATAATCTAATATAACAACAAATATCCTGAAGAAATATTGAACATTATATTACAAGAAACAATAATAACATGTAATAACATCCGACACTGATCTGATGGAAAGGAGTATAGTAACTCCATCATCATTTCCAGAAAAGACAGAAAATACTATAACAGCGGAGAACCTTCTGGAAAGGAGTAAACCTAGGGGACTCAAAGACCACTCACAGAACTGAATGAGTTCTGTGAGTATATATACAGGGTGTTTCAAAAGTAAGGTGGAATATTTGAAATGGCGATTCTTGAGATTTTGAGAAAAAAACTTCATATGAAGGTAAACCCTGAATGTCTCAAATGTTGAGTTACAGTTGATGAGAAATAAAGAGTTTCATTCAATTACTATATTCAACCGCCTAGCAGAAATCGAAAATATCACAAAGAATATGTAAGACCCCGAGAGCAAATGAAGTGATTACATATGGATTCCCAGTGGCGCTGTTAGGAGGGTATTTGTTTTTTGCTGAAAAGTATTCAATGAAGGAGAATTTCCAAATTTTATATACGAAACTATAAAAGGCTATTCAATATTTCACTAGAGAAGACATCTTATTGTAACTCGTTAGGACCCACCATTTACAAAAAACGAAAATTTGCTGAGTAAATCATGCATCCGAGACATCCGTCCAGATTATTGGATAACCATAATATAATGTAACATTCTTAAATTGTTGCACTATTTCAGTCACACAACAGACTGAATTTTGCCATGACAAAAGGAGAATCTATGCATATTTTCAACTTTGACACACTGGTATATCTCTAAATTCAAGAAATTTAATAGGGCATAATATACGTTTATATGAAGTTTTTTTCTTCTTCTGAAACACTGTGCAATATTCACCTTATTCTGAAGGAATATAACACATTAGATTAGGAGCATGAGATTGAGAATAAATTGAAAGAGATAACGGAGGAAAAACACAAGTTTCTGGCTAAACAAAAGTGTTCGTGAGATTTTTTTCTAGTCACGTATGTATCCAATAATATGAATAATCCTCCAGAAATTCCTGCTTGGCGTTTCAGGAATACCAACCTGTCAAATATCCAGGAATTCTAATTAGCATAGACGAATCGTGCGTGTTTGCCTCTTCGAAACCACCGACAACCATTCGTGGAATTCTTCGGCTCTAGCCGTAAAAACCTAACCTATCCCTATTAATCAAAATGAGATATAGGATGGCCCGAAATCCATTAAATCGGAGGTGTCTGTTGCGGCGAGCACGCCATTGTTTGAATTCAACGCCAACTTTTCGTGTTTCGGGGGACTTTATCATCCCATCGGGCTAATCGGGACCAGTGGAATATATTTTATTTGCCGCCGGTATATATCTCCAAAACTGCCCCCTTTTTAACTATAAATATTTATCTTGCTACCTCTTACCATAAAAAACGTGCCCCAATGCCAGAGGCGTAGCGCGAATTTTTGGTCAGGGAGTGGAAGGTGACAGCAGATGGTGGTACATTATTTCTCAACAGCTCATACCAATGTGTTAGGTGAGCTTTCAGTATTCCGATGAATAAGCAATCAGTATATTGTGTTGATTATTTCAAAATACACGTTTTTGATGGGTTGAAATATCTGTGTTGATATAAAATGTATTTCGGCAGTTGATTGGACATTGGATACTTATATGCTGTGTTTTGGATTTTGTATTCTGCTTCCTCATTGGTAGTTTGATCAAATAAAAAACAAAATAACATACCAGCAGCAGGCTGGAACTGAACACATAATCTCACTCACTTTCAATTTGTATCGAAGAGTTTTAGAATTTTGTATGATCGGCATCTCGAACACTTTTAATATCAACCTAATGAACTCATGAGTATATTGCTAACCTCCTAACCATAACACAATGTCAAACCGAACAATTCTTGGATCATTTGACAGTAATAGTGAAGAGAGCCGCTGTCATATTGGTCACGCCCTGAGTTTCCATTCATCTAAGCCGCTGTGATTTTGTAATCATGACAGCAACAAAACTTTGCCCTAAAAGTATCTAATCTGTGGAATGTCACGATTTGGAGTCGGCGAGTGGAGAATTTGGGAAAACCATCAGCAATGGCTTGATTCACGTATTCATTGAATTATCTTAACGTATTACACTTGAGTATTCTTTTTGGGTCGAAGTAAACTTGAAAATTTTCATTCGAGTTCTGTTGCCTTCAGGAGATTCAACTTCTACGGACAAAATTCTCTTTGAATGTCAAGTTTACGTCGACAAAAAAGCTCCCGCGTAATAATTATAAGTTAGTCATTAACAGAGTTGACCTGTTAGCGTCTTGTTCTTAGTTTCCTTTGAAAAAATGGGAAATCTAGAAGAGAACGCAGTATGAAGAGTACTATCATCTGAAGAGATGTGAATAGGACAAGTGATTACTCCCAAAAAATCATTGATATGAAGTAGAAACAATGGTCGTGCATCTCAGTTGGTGCCAAAATTGCTCCTCGTGAAATGCTAGAATTGATGGAGTGATCTGCAAGAAAGAAAACTCGATAAATGATGACATAGCTGAGATGGTTAGCCGTATGATGATAGTTTGTGGAGGAGTCCTTGGTGCCAAACACGGTCGAATCCCCTGGATATATTCAACGCCACAGCTATAATCCCCATGTTTTGCCAATGAAGCTTGCCATTTATGGGTGGCAAGTAAATCTCCAGTTGACCTTCGGTGGCGAAAGCAATATTGTCTAATCATTTTTGATTCCTGAGCTTTCCAGATATCTGATAAGCGCAATGTTCATGGCTTTCTCGATCAATTTGGAGATAACTGATAACAGGGCAATAATAAGCATTTAGCTATTTTGCAGGCTTCTGCCTCCTTTCTTGGGGATTGTTTGGACTCTAGCTATTCCCCAGTAAGATGGTGAATAACTTGCAGATAATTGGTGTCAGTTCAGGTGCACACGTTTTGAGAATATTGGGTGGAATTCCATCAGGCAAATTAGCCTTATTCGTTTTGATATCAAACAAAATACGTCTGATAGTGCGTTGACGAAAGACGATTTCGGGCATTGGACTTTCAACGGGTGGAATGTCTGGCAGCACTCTTCTTTATGTATCTACGGGGCTGCTGCGAACATCTCTGAAAAAATGTTCGCTTTCTCTGATCTGATGCGGATTGTAGGAATGAAAAGCAACTAATGTCCTCTATTAGTCAACATATAATATCCTGTATTTTATACCCCCTTTTATTTTCGTTAGTACGCCTATGCCTGCACTGTGTAGAATGGTAAAAAATAGCTGCGGTCGGGCAGGTAACAGAGACGTAGTTTGGGGTTGAATGATGAATGTCGAGGCCCTGTTGCACCAAGAAGGATATTTCTATTTTCGGTGCTGTTTTCAACCCGCAACATAACAGAACAGCACCCCTTTACCACGCACATTATTCAGCCAAGCCTAGATGCGCTTTTTGATAAGCAAATTATCATTTGTTACCATCTCTGCGTTGTGTTATTGTGAGTAGATAGTCGTGTTATGGGAATGTTGGTTTGATAATAACTATTAACCATTCCTCATTCACGCTTCTGTAGTGTTATTAATATTAATTTTCTTCGGTATTTCCTTTGTTTTTCAGCTTATCAGAGTAATTTCTAATATGCGAACATTCTAACCCAGCGAGCACAAAAACATCTCAGAGATGTTAAAAGTACGAGATTTCGAGACATTGAACCTCCACTGCGATGTTCTGTTCACACATGAATAAAACTATTATAGAACAGCCAATGTCCGCCGCAGACGGCAATTATCGAGATGTCCTTGATATGTCACAAAAATACCTTCTCCCTAGTTCTTTTTAAAGCCTTTTCATGGACACAACAGAACATTTTCAACGCGTCTTGCGCACATTAAATTGCTGTAAAAAAAACATTTTCGAGGTACTTTTCTGAAGCCTTTTTCAAAATGAACTTTTGCATTAGGATTCCATTTCCCTTGAATGAAAAAATGCATAAAAAATAGATTGAACATAAAAATATTTTCTTGATATGAAATTACCTTCTTAATCGGTTTCTGAGTAGTGCTCACATACAGACATATAATTGGAAATAGGTTTCCCAATTTTTGAAATGTTCTCCACAATGCATAATTTTGCAACTGCGGAGAAGCTGTGTATTGATGAATTCGTACTTTTATATATTAATTACACTGAGGCACCGAACAACACATCTTGCATCTGATGGTCATTATTACAAACTAAATAAGTCTTCTAACACAATAAACTTCACCAAATTCCTTTCTGTTCGTTAGCAGCGTGATGTAAGCGTGACACGCTGCAAACGCGAATGCCAATTGCGAACAAGAAGAATAAAATCGTAAAGCGAAAACAAATCAGAATTCATCGTATTGTGACGTAAGCATGAGACGTTGTGGTATGGCAAACAAAGAAAGGGCACAAAAGAACAAAAACAATACTTTCAATATCCTTCTAAGACCTCTTTGGGTAGTGCATATTACGCCTCAAAAAAACATCCTATTGCCTACATTTCTAAAACATCCCAAAACATCCCAGGGATACCTCTCAGTAGGCAAACAAAGAAATGCCACAGAAGAACAAAAACAATATTTTAATATCCTTCAAAGACCTCTTTGGTCATTGCATATTACGTCTCAAAATAACATCTTCATGCCAACATTTTCAAAACATCCCAAAACATCCCAGGGAAGTTTGTGCTCGCTGGGAAAGGTGTAATTCGGTATTGTTACCAAAAAAATACAAGCCGTTGTCGAATTGAATCAGATGATGAATATTTATTATGTTCACAAAAGACTGGAAGTTCGGTTCTCTCTTTAGCGAAGTATTGATTCAATATGATATTCAATACTCAACTCTTATCTCAATCATTTGCACGTGATTGCTGGAAAAGAGATAAGCTTTTCGATTTGAATAATAGACGTTGGAAACCTGTTGACAACTCGAACATTCAGAATTTAAAAATTGTAGATTGTATCTGCAATGTTGATGGGTATTGAAATGAACTTCATCAGTACCTATCCCCTCAGTTGGTATTCAGGTAGTCAATCATTTTGGTTTATATACAAATGAACTCAAGACTGAAACAGATGATATAATTCTAAGGAAGATAAAACAAGCATTCAGAAAAGAGTGACAATATAAAAAACATTGAATTTGCTATGTAATGGCAAAAATGCCCTTGCTAGTGAATGAGGTGTCATTTGAAGCAACCATTTTCTTCGTAAAAAAATTACAAATTTAATTATCCATTGAAATACAATTTGTGTAGTTCATAAAATAGTTAGGTATTAGTATTATGGGGAAGTCATTAATCTATGGTATTATGATGAGTCACAGCATTCAGAACATTTACAAAATAAGATGAATTGAATGGATTTTTACTCACTTTCAGAAGTTAGTCTATTAGGTAGGTTCTTACTGCCTTCATTTTTGTCAATATTCTCAATAATTTATAGACATTTTTGGCCATTAGGTATCGATTCGAGTAGGTACCTGTAGATATAGTTTAAAAAATGATTTGGTTGGTACCTACTCTTTTATCATAGATTCATTCAATCTATGGTTTTATATTACTCCTGAGAGCTCATTATTGTAGATACTTTTGGGATTCATGAATTATTCTTGTCAAACCTATATAGGCCTGTGTTCTTTGTCGATTTTTCTTTAAAAAATGTAAATTTGATAAAATCGCATTCCATATATTATAAATAACATAAAACATATTTTTGTAAGTTCTATTTCATCGCATGAAGAAATAATAACTAAATACTATGACAAAGTGGAAAAAAGTCACCTGAGCAATGATTTTCACAAATGCAATTTGGCACACGACAATTGTTATACTAAACATTAGCTTCTCCTCATTAAATGAAATTGAAATTTGGAAAGCTTCGAAATTCTTTGCCAATGAAAGTATTTCAAAGAACTTATAACATCCAAAAGTACAAAAACACTTACCTCCTCTCCCTATCCTTCCTATAGGTACGATGTTCCACGAACATTATTGGAATTTCCTTTCGTGCTCTCCAAGAGAAAAAAAAAGGAGAAGCCGAATCAATTCGATATTTGAAAACTATGAATTGTATTCTTCAATAAGCAATCAGTGCCGGAAATGAGGAGAGGAAATTTGGGAAACCGTCAGATTTCCAGCTATAAGCACTGCCCCATGTCCTATATTTTCGATGAATTTCTCACTCACCCACCTAGACCTTTCATTCATCTTATTAGTCTTATTGAGACTATTTTTTCCCCTCACCCCAACTGAACTTGCTATTCATCTGGTGTTGTAGTGAGAAAACGGTGAGACTGGATCAATTCTAGTTATTCTGTGGTTCTGTGCTGAAAATGGTGAGGTTATATTTTCATTTTGACATGCTTCCAGCTTTGAATACTCACTACAATAATATCTCTATGCTCCCCATTGATTTCCTCAGACATTTTACATTTTGGTTGAATTATGTTGGGTTATATTTTCTTCCCTTGCCTTCCCTGACAGATAAAAACCTGTTCTTTTTATTCAATCGACAACTCAGATCCGTCTCACCTCCTTCTAACTCAATTGATCTCGGTCTCAATAAGTTCTCTAGACAACTCACATCAGACCAAGCTAAATGAAACATGTGATACAACTGAGCTATTGAGCTGCACTGAGAATCTTGGTTAATCTCAGTCAAAGTTGGTAAGAATATTAATAACATCAACAATCAACTAAGGAAGAAGATAAAACACGAACCCTACAAAAATAGGCCTTCCTTGCGTAATTTCTTCTGCATATCCAATCCAATGCTCGAACCCAAACCAGGTGCGCTTCCCGAACCCGGCATCTTTATCCTCTCTGGATCGCACTTCGACTTCAAACAGCTAACAGTGCCGCTTGTAGGCAAAGCGCACGCGCAATGGCACGTTCGACTCTCGCTACATCTTCGCGTCTCGTTTTTTCATCAGTCTGAATCGAGATTCAGTCGTTGCTGTTGTGTTCACGTCGACCGAGTTGTGAGAAACTCTCGCTTAGCGAGAACGCGCATAGGGTAAAGTTAGGCGCGATGATTTAACGACCACCGACCGTTTTCTTTGAAGTGTTTTTTAGTTAGCTCTCTCGTTTCTCGTTGTTTTATTTTTTTGGCCAATGGATGTGACGGATGAAACTGGATGTGATTGTGGAGTGACTATGTCCAGTGATAAAGTAAGTGGAGTTTGAGTTTATTGAAGAAGGAACTATCTGATGGCTATGCTGATGGTGACTGGTGTACAGTTAGACGGTCAATTTGCCATTGCTGGATGCAAAATGATCGTGATGTAGAAACCTTATCGTGTTAATAAAGAAAATAACAAACGTGATGATGAGTTAATGGAAACTGTCTGACACGACCGAACGTAAACAACGTTATTATGGGATATAATTCGATGAAAGTTACACTGATGGGTGATTGATTATGAGGCGAATAGTCTCGAAAGTGGGTGTAACATTTTTCTCTGCTAAAATTACATTCGCGAGTACATGCGAGTAGTGTGCCTATTACCTTATTATGTGCCAACCTATTTCTATATTTTATTATTAATATAATATCTGATCAATGTTTCCCATCGTCCAACTAGCAAATTGGTTGGCAATGAGTTTTTTGAGAAATAAGAAAGTCATTGTTGAAATATCTAAAAGAAGGAGCCTACTTTCCTGATGGCTAATAACACAGAATACTGAATTACATTTGTCAAATATGCGAAATAGCTCATTAAAAAAAACAGTCACTATTGTTCAAGTATTATCTAACAGACAAGACAATTAATTTCCTGGGCTAATACCGGCTAATACTACATACTCGACTACATAGTATTGAATTTTATCAAAGAATTAATGTTTGTAATTTTTTAGTTTCATCTTTTCTGGTCGTCCTGACGAGAGCAGAAGCTTCAAATGATATTTGGTCGGCAAAAAATCCTAGTAGATCTGTGTGTTAGGTAGGAGACGAGGTTAGAGATAGAGATGCCTTTCCACATCATGGATACTATGATATTGTTTTTTGGTATTGCTAAGTCCGAGGCTGAGTAAAATAGGTATCTCCATCAATTCAATAATAATTGCAATTGATTCTAGATAATGATAAATGGACGACTATTTTCAATAACTGTTATTGAAAATAAATTTCCTTAGAATTAGATATAGGTATTATTTTTCGATACACAATAATTCCATATTCTGTGGTAGGTATTAGGCAGGAAAGCTAGTTGTTTCCTGTGGGATATTTTAAGAATGATTTTCTCATTTCTCAAATAACTGCTTCTACTTGTTTTTAAAAAGAAATAGCGTGTGCTCAAAAACTATTTCAGAGTTGATTAGCTCTGGTTTATCAATGGCTCAATTAAATGCAGAGGTACCTACCTATCCTTGTCTTTGTCTAATTTTCATCATTAAAATTCTTTGTTGATTGAGACAAATTTCGAAAGCACTATGTTATGTACCTGCATTATCAAAATCCCATCAATACACTTTCAGATTGAGAGGGAAGTCCAGCCAGTGGATAGGTACTTGATGGTACTTCTATCAATTAATATTCTGGATTGTGCTACTGGAATCGGAACAATTCAAAAATAAATACCAGTAATAGTGACCCGAATGACCTCCGTCCATTCACTCGTTCATTCATTAGCGTTCCATTTTCATCTTTAACTTGTATGCCATAATAGGTTCCGTACTAATTGCCTGTCTCAGTCTAGCTTCATCGAGCCAACGGACATGGACTTGATCTTGGACTCTCAGTTCATTTATATAAATTCTCGTATAAATTCAATTACAAAACCGGTGTATGTGGCAATAGCGCCACAATTTTGAGCAGTCCAGTTTAACCTAGGGTTCACCTCTCGATTCCCCAGCATGTATTTGCGTGGTGAGGTATAGATGTTTATTAATATTATTATTATTATTATACCTCACCACGAGTTTCACGGAAACTAAAATATCAACACGTATTCGGACACTCAGACACATCGATTCTTTCAATCTGGGGATGGTGGTGCGGAATCACAATACAGGCAAAAAGAAAATAGGAAATAGAGGGAGAAACAAGTACTGACAGATACCTACCTGTGAATGATCGCTTTGGGGTACTCAAAAATGAAAATTTTCAAATTCTTTCAATACGATGAAAGGGTTAGAGGCGGTAAGAGTACGTGTTCTTACCCAAATTGGTATTTACCTATTTCTGGTGGTTCCGATAATAATCAGTTGCGACTTATCACAGAAGGTTTCACACGTAAGTGCAGATCAGGAAGCAGTGTAGACAATGAATCGATCCAAGTGCTAAAATAGTGGGATTAATGGAGAAGTAATGAGAGATACCGAGAGATACATAACAAATATGGTCATGAGCAGCGATACCTATGATCTGAGTCTGACATTACTTGGATCGATCTTTAGGGATCTTTGGAGATTTTTCCGCTATAGAACCATTCGGAGGAGTAACGCCACTGTTTTCAACGAGATGACGGTAAAAGTATATGGCTCTCGTCCAGTTTCTCTTTGCTCATAGTCGATCTAATGCTCCAAAGAGAAGTTTTAATCACATTTGACATTAAAATTCTCCGTTAAATGGGAAAGATTCAGGCATTAACTTAATTGGGCAAGACTGCTTTGAGATTTTAGCTTCATGCCTCATTGTGTAAAAGTGAACGTAAAAGTTGGAGCAAGAGTTATTGGTCGCCTTTTGAAGTTTTCACTTTTTTCCACATTTTGTCGGTGTTATTGTCATCATAGTCGGTGGATGTGAAAGTGCCACAGGTTACAAAAGTATCGGTAGCATTTCCCAAATACGTTACATTGTCTTTTTCACATGTACCTCTTTATTAGTGGAGTAGAGGTGAACACTGAATCAGATATGACAAAGGAAGCGTCGTGAATACAACTGAAGATCAAGCTAGCGACCCACTTGGATCTGATCATCGATGATCTTTCTTTGCTCCTCTTCTCTTTTCGTCACTAATGTTAATGTCTTTCAAATAAGGTAGATCACTATTCCTCAACCAATCCCATTATCACTACTGAAGTGCAATTAGCACGTTGAAAGATGAAAGGAATATCGATATCAGGACACCCAGGGTATGCCACAAAGAAAGGTGACAACTATTGATGAGCTGCGAAAACAACAAGACAATGAATAGCCAGTCAGTCAGTCTATTGTGACGAAATGATTGATAGGAATTGTAAAGTCGTGCTAAACTGAGAGGTCTTTTATTAATTCTGATAATTATTATTCGTTATGAGTAACTGGCGTTGACAAATTGATAGTGGTAATTGAAGTAATGACAGAAATCACCAGATATTATTTCAATTCATTAGTCATTAATATTCTTCAATAATTTTATGTTCGCCTCGCGATTATTATAATTGGAATTACATGAGAATTAATTATTTTGAATTCGTGTTAGCTTCATAACAAATTACTTGTTTGTAGTAGTGACTGTTGGATCAGGTACAAAGTTACCTCTGGTCTATTTAAAGACCAGTTCAGTTGAATCCATTGCAAATTCATTAGTATAATAGAATAATAATAGGCAGACATTTCTAAGCCTACACATTTACCTACCCATGTTTCGCAATTTCCAAAAGTCTACCTGTAAACCCACGCCATGGATTGTTGAAAACAAGTATTTCTTTTTGCCTATTGTGCTGTGGAATGAGACGAAATCCTATATATTGTCATGCTCTCTTATGGCTTCTGTTTGATTTGACTTCCTGATGTGGCACAACTTGTGGAAAATAATTGCAAGTATTGGTTCATGAAATACATTGAGTGAAACTGAAAAACTAAATTCTTCTTATTCGGAATTATGAGAAAATCTAGAGCATAGTAGACAAAGACACGATCAGTCAAATTCAGTTCAATCCTTCTGGAAAATAGGGGTTTTCAACACTATTGGCATTTGAATTGGAATTGGCCAATTATCCACTGGAAAAAATCCATATTGACTTGAAAACTAGCTCAGAACCGAGCTCAGAACATAACTATAAAACAACATAATATTATTATGATAAATTATGTCCTGTGTTGACATTTTGCTTCATCCAGATGCATGCAGATGTCAAATCGAATGTCAGATATTGAGAATTTCAAATCTCCTTTCTTCCCATCAGAAACAATGAATCGTGCATTATCAAATGTCAAGTGAAACGGTGCAGTGTCAAAACTAGGTCGAATATTACAATTTTGACAATGAACTTTGCTTCCCGCATAATACCACGACCTTTCCCGATTTCTGTTGGATAATCTTCAATATTTATGAGGACTTGCATTACAGTCTATTACGTAGCCGAACAAGTATAGTCATTAACTCTATCCGCTTGTCTTTATGAATCAAACACGATGGGTCAATAAATACATATTTCATTATCATGTTTGGAAAGGACTAAACCACTTCGTATTTCAAAAATGAGATGGAAATTGGTTATTAAATTTAGAACTTCAAATTATTATACAAAGACTGTGGGTAGTTTATAAGTTACCGGTATCCCATTGAGAGTCGGTTTTCTGATTTATCTCCAATAAAATTCGTTTATAACTCGTTTGGAGCTGTTCAAGAAGTCGGGTTGAAGATTAAATTGTGACATTTTTCCTCGCATCATCATGTTTTCTAGTTAATCATCGTCATAATATTCTTTAAGTATTTTTCGAAATGAGACAAGTAGCTATTGGAATCTCGATTGGAATTAATCAATATTTTATTGAATCAAATCTATGTTATTGGCTGTTTGAAAAAGCCCATTTCACTCTTATTATGAAATTTCCACATAACCTGACTAATCACAAACCAAAAACAACTTTTATATCGCGAAAACAAGAACTTGGTGTTTTCAGTGCTGTACCGATGGGTGGCAAACAGTGTAAATCTAATGTTTTCAAGGTAGGACCAATGCAATATTTCAACTCGATTTGCGAAGTGTCGGAATTATACCGTTTTTCACATTGCTTAAGCGTTTTTTTTTCTAGATAATGCAACATGTCAGACTATGTCCCAAATCCAGCGTTTTTCCAAGGTTTTTCAGATTATTGAAGTCATTTTTTGAAGATATTTCGATCATGTGAATCTGTGACCAAAACGGATGATCCCAAATGCCGCTAAATTATAAATAGAATCGCTCACTGGCTACTTCTGAGGAATTGTCGCATGAATTCTCCCCTGTGTCTTATTTGCATAGATTATTAGCAACACAATTTCGTGAGCATCAAAGTGGCAAAGTTATCTATAGTTTATTCAGAACATCATGATAACACTGTTTATAATTCTACGCCTTTAGTATTTCCCAAGGTATATACAAAGGCAATTCGTTGTATTCCCATATCGTGCATTTCTCAATATCTGAGGAGTCAATATTTGTGAATGATAAAATTATCATTCGATGAACTGTTTATTATATATATACAATGACAAAGGAACCGTGTCATTCCAACTATCATCATGTCTAAGGTATTTGCCCCGGCATTTGCATGACTTCAGATATAGTCATATGGCACTGAACGGAAATAAATGTAAACAGTTAGGAACAAAAAAGGGTAGGTATATTACCTTATTGGTAAGACCTTCAACTCTGATAACCCATACGTCTAGTCAACTCATATGAATGTATGATAAGAAATTGAATATGAGTGCAGTATAAACTTTAAGTGACTTTAAAGTAGGCCAAGTAAGTTATTATGGTGTAGGAATTTAGTGTTTCGATAAGACACATAGTAGAGTGTTCAGGAATGAACTAATAAATTTTACACCATTATTTTCAATTGGAGCGTTATATGATTCATTATAATTGGAATGTGTTGGATTTGGTTTCACCTCGAGTTTCACCGATGGTGATAATATTTAGTACCTACCGTGAAACGTGGTTACTTTGCCAGAAATATCGGGTTTTTCCGAGGGTTTTTCGCGAATAATTATTGAACGGTGAATGATATGTATTCGCCTAAGAATTATGTTCAATTTTGGCTCTTTATTCATAGGACTAATAGATTTAATATGAAGTACGTATGGAGAGAGTATTTTATTCTTGAATTTTGAAATTGGCAAAGTATCCATACAACTTGTGCTTACTTTGCCATGTGATGTAAAGTACATAAAAAAATTGATTTCTGGCAAGCTTGATTCTTCAGACAAGATACTTTGCCATCCATCCATCAGTATATAACAGAGGCTTCACAACCAGAAAGAAACACAGATGTTTTTATAAAAATGCGTTTTAGTGAGTCTAACATTTGGTGAACCCCATATCCAGTCTCCATCTTCAACAAAACTCATAAAGAATTCAGTAATTTATAAAAAACGAGTTCTTGTATTGAGAATAGAAATATTGAAGAAAATAAAATCAATGGAACTGACGAGGAGTGGAGGTGCTTCCAAATTCATATTCAGCACACAGGCAAAGATCAAGTTCACAAGCTGCCTCTCATCCATTTACTCAGCTCGGTTGGTGCATTTTATTCACCAGTATGACGTTGATGAACCTTTTATCCAAGGTTCTATATTGTATCCTGAATATTTTTGACGCTCTCTTACATCGAAATGACTATTTTCATTGCATTAACAGTCTGTTTCAATGTTTTAGGAGTGTAATTCACATAGTAACGTCTCCTTAGTACTTTTTGTACTCCCTATTGACATGTTATGGACCTGCAAATCATGACATGAATGTGAGGCAAAGAAACCCCGAAATTGAAAAAAAAATTGTTATCGCTTGGAGCGCACGAAAGGAAATCCCTATAATGTTCAAAGAACATCGTGCGTTCCTAGGGAGGATAGGGACAGGAGGTAGGTATTGGAATTTTTTCGAACTTCTGGAGATTATATGTTGTTGGGAATACTTCCTCAGGCAATGGAACTATGTCAACCCCCAGAAATTCGTCAAGTTATCGATAGTTTTGAGAACCTGTAAGATTATCGATAATAGACATGATGAGGTCACTACTATGAAGATATTGAGATGAAACATTCCTGAAAATACTAACAGAACCAACTGGCGCACGTATACTAAAACTCCCGCCGAATAGACAGGTTGTTTTCGGCACCTAGAGCTATCTGAAATCTATTGATACAAGACTAACAGAGGATCCTGAAGAACAGTTTGGCGAAGTCCATTTAGCATTCAACAGTCGAGAAATGATTTTTATTTCAGATTTTTCACGAACTCGTGGCAAAGTTACCTGGAGATGCAAAGTAACCCCGTTTTACGGTAGTTTTCGAAATGGTTTGTCTGTCCAACTATCATGTCAAATCTGGATTCGTTGCGAATTGTTTCACATTTTCAGTATTTTCAGTACGGATCCAACTATCGACACACTGGAATTTATTAAATTTGCAAACATCCAACAACTGCCGTCCCTCAAATTGTTGATAAAATTGGTAGAACTGAATCGAATTCGTCAGTGTCACAACGAAAGCAATACAGTTGAAATTACACAATGCGGTATCCAATTTGAATACTACGATCTGTTTAATATGCATCTGACAGCTCTTGGTTCGTTTCAAAATGATTCTTTTCGTTTCAATCAACGGCTATCATCAAATTACATTCGAAAAAATGCAAAATATGGAAATTCGTTTTAGTTGAATACATTATACGGCTAGGACTTTAGGACCTGACATGCACTAGTCACTATATATATAATCCAAATTGGACATGTGAAACATTCTCGTATTTTGATGAATATTCATAAAATTCCTCAGTTGGTAAGCCGAATTGGAAGATTGAATTGGTCCACTTTTCTGAAAATCTTTATTTCAAATGGAAGCATAATATAATCAGAATCAATATTTCATATTGAGTTCGTTTCATTTTACATTTCCCAATTCGCTTGAATGAAGGTCCTTGATCAATTGAAGGTTTTCTGATAATTTCCGAGTAATATACACGATAACAGTCCATATCACAGAAGGTTTTCAGTGTTATAGGGACTGCAAAAAGTTCCTCAACTCCCGACAGTGATCATAAATTCATCTTGATTTTTGCAAAACTTGATGTGTATCTTGATTTTGAAAAACTTAATGTGTAGAAAAGTCGTTCTTATCAAATAGAACATCATCCAATATTTCGAATTGGATTTGATGCGTACGATCATTTCCATAGTGACTTTGTACCTATATTAATGTTCATTTCTGGCGAATTTATTCTCCCAATTCGGCTTATCAGTGTTTTTTCAAATCATTCTGTATTATACCTTCTAATTTTAATTATCTGCTGTAGAACATGCTATAAAAATATTTCATTATGTATATCATATTTCTTTTGAAAGAAACAAGTTTCCCCTTCCAATTACGGTATAATTTCAAAAAAGTATGCTTAATAAGCGAGCTGTGGATCTTTTAAGTTTCTTACATTTTCTCGAATTGTATGTCCGAGTAATTGCCAATTCAATTTACGATGCTCAGAAATGTTTCCTTTGCTATTTCCTCGGAACCATTCGTAATATCTATTGCTTTAACTGAGTCTTCTGACAAAAAAGTTTATGATTTTTTATTCACAAACAAATTCAGTGAATCCGGTATTCAATTTCATTATTATATTTATCATTCCACGTAAAGTTGCTTCATAAAACACAAATCTTTATTTATTATGTTCCGAGGTATGTTCATTTCAATTCTAGAATACACTTGTGAGGAATCTTCCCCACTCATGTATATGTTGCATTTGTAAATATCTGTCTATTTAATCAATTTGTCTGTACCATATTAAATTTCAAACTCTGTACATTTTCATTATCCTCCATTGAATATCAACTGAAGTGTTTGGTTTTTTCCTGTATTGGTTTTTTTTTTACCTCGTTACAAAATAAATGATCTTTGATCACAACAATTTGTTATAGGTAGGTAGGTAGTTATTCTCGAGCCTCCATAGTAAACTGTCAATCTCAATATTCTTCCCGGCTATACAGTTTGCATACTTTCGTTATAACAGCACTTCGTTCGCTTTACATTATATCTACAATATACGATTCAACATCACCTATAGTGTTCGGCTCTGCCACAACAATCAGTAAACATCCAAAAAAAAAATACTATTCAAAAAGGCGTACTTACATAATGGGGAAATTTTCATTCTGAGAGGTTATGGTTTTGTTATTTATGCATTGAAGTATCTCGAATAGAGCTTGATCCTAAACGAAAATATCATTGAATGAATCAATATCGGCTACATTCAATGATACTATCCATCCTAATTTACTGCCACCGGTCAGAAGAGAATGAAGCCGACACCCATGGCTCCTTCCTCTTGTTGTGCCTGTCAGTATTTATACTACTATTTATACTACTATATACTATAAAAAAATGACTGACAAGTGATGAATAACAAATTGTAATATAATATAATAAAAACCTCAATATAAGAAACTTCCCCATTCTTCCTAAAACTGATACGCCAAACACTGCAAATTCACGAATAATATGTGATTCGATCACAAAATTTGAGCGAAAACTCACAAATCTTGGTTCGTGCGTCTCTGTCGGAATGTCGGCGAAGTTCGGATAAAACTAATCTAAGTTTGGAACAAGCCTGTCCGAAGTTTCTATAGAAATCCTCCACTATCCATAAGTTACAGCCGATAATGGAATCGTTGACGGATTCATCAGATATTGGACAAACGCAGAAATACTCGCAATCTATCAAACGGGAGGTAGAATAAAAAAGCACTAAAAGAAACAATCTTGTCGGATTATTTCGGTGTTCTCGACGTTTTTATACCCGCCTGTCGAGAGATCGATAATATTTCAGAAACTGATTGCCTCATTCAGCGAGTTCGTTTTTTATTTCTCCTCAGTTACTTCCTCGAATTTATCCCATTTTTTAGTCCTGTGAAGTTTGAAGTATCACCATAAAGAAGTTCTCGGTTCCATTTGCTTCCATTGTCCGCGAATATTTGCGAAAGCAAAATACCCGTATATATATATAGATGCAAAACGACCAAAAAATAGTGTTCTCTCATCCATCTGATGTTGTCGTAACGCGTCAGGCATTTCCATAACGGAATATCAGGAGGATTAAAAAAAATAGTGAATTTCAATGACTGGAAATATATTCTTCAATCCAGATTGCTGAATACTCTTAGGTTAGGTTAGGTTACAAGTCTATTGTGGCTCACACCATTTCATATTTCACCAAGTAGATCCAGCTTCGTAAAAAAGCCGATCAGTTTACCTCAGTGGCGGATTTGCAAAATTTCTTCCAGTAGGCTAGTAAATTTTTGCCTCCTTCACTGACCTCAGAAATTGAATACTCTAGTCTAGTGAATACCCTAGTTTGCAAATCAAATTAATTACATTCATTCTGCCAATAACATTGCAACTGTATGATTTATCGTCTTCATTACATCAGTCTTTGTTCGTTATCATCTAGCATAATTTTGAACTATAGACTATAGAGTATCGTTATCAGTCTCTAGATTATTTTAACAACCAACGATTTAGTGAAGATTACAGGAGTGATAGTTTTTAGGTACTTATACATACTTCTGAGCTAAAAGAAGGTCAATCATGTTCTAATTATAAGGCGAGGTAAGGTATGCCTTAAAAATACGTCAACCAATATGAACACAGCTAACACAAAATAATGTACGCAAGACATTTAGTAATCGTTGTTAAATGTTTCTTATATATGAAGTCTCACATTAACTTTTTGCGGGATTTCAAATTCGCCAAATCATCAATTATATCGTCGTATGAAATCTTGTTCATTAGTTTTGACTCTATGCACGAAAGAGCTAAGGCGTTTATAAAGCTGGAAAAAAGCTTTGCGAAGTGCTATATCCAAATTTGGATAAATGTTCTCCAAACTCTGTTTTCGCTGGGACAAAGATAGATTTTTTAATGATCCAGAATCTGGCCTGTATAAGAAGGCATGTTAGAGATCGAGGGCCATCCCTGCTGTAGTAACATTTGTTTGGTAAATGCCTTAGAATGAGCCAATCCTGGTAGATTCTGTCCTCGATTCCGTCAGAGGTCTGAAACTTTTCCTATATAGTCCAGGTGTTCAGTGTATGTTTGGCAAAATTTCGTGAGATACCAATGGCAGATTCTGGTCCAATGAAACTACTTGTGGCTCCCTCCCTTGAATGGGAATCTGTCATTCCGTTATTTCCCATATCAGAGTTGCCAGGAATTCAGACCAGAAATAATTTATTGAGTGAGTCCTTTCTGGCAGTTCAATACCTACCAGTCTAGATGTTGTTCGGTTAGAGATTGGTTCATTCCAATCTCTCCACACACATATCAAAGGCGTAATACTCTTAAACAAAGGATATACATTTCTCAAATTGTGAATAGGATAGGTTTTGCCTCGGGTTTTGCTTATACAACCTCAAAAGTATACTGTCGAAGATCAATTGGGAATCAGAATTTATTGAAGGTTACATGTGTCCATGGCAATCATATGTGAGATATTGTTTTCGAATACTATAGTATTACTACTCGACTTACCATGTATAAGAAGGGGCTTTCTCGGTATATTGAATTCAGTTTTAGAATATGTGATTTCGGATAGGAAAATCGTTCTCCTCCGGAATAAAAGACCTTCATGAAAATTCCGATACTCTCACGGTCCAAAGAAGTTCGCGATAGATCCCAATAGCACTTAGCGCTCTGGGCAACTATACAACATGCATTGTGTAATGGATATGTGCTATCAGCAGTGCGACAGCGTTCCTTCATATGCCCTGCAGCTCTTATCCCATCCCTTTGGCGTGTGCCAATACGAGAGACAGATATGCATTAGGGCATTAGACTACACATATATCTCGTGCATCTTGGATCCCTATAGAGTGGTCTCATTCTAGTTGTACTATCAGAAATATCAAATTCCATTTGGAGCTTTGCTTATTTCGATTCTGCACTACTGTCGTTCTATTCCGGATCACCCAAAGGTCTTAGGTCAGCAGATATCTGGGTTATCTAACATACAAAGAATTGTGGAATATGTGGTAGCAAAAACTCTCCAAAACAATTAAATTGAATCACCATCATGTCAAAAAATCTACTAGAAACTACCCCCGTCACTCGGAGAAGGAAAAGTTTTGGCCTTCTTCGTAGACGAGAACAGGGATCGGAAGAGTAATCTTCAGGAACCTTAACGAAAAGAGTTTTACATATAGAAGTGACCCTGAATAAGAACAATCAGTCGTATATGGTGAAATTGATAACGGTATATAGGTAAATACAATAAGTGGTAAGTAAGTATAAATATATACCCTGGAGTCAGGGGACCCATATGATGTCAGCTTTGGATATTTAGCAAGAAGTTCATCCTCGGAAATTTCGAATGATTTTCATAGTTTTTTATTTATGAATGAATATGGATATTTTCTTGCATGATTGAAATGACTGTTATCACTTGCAACACTTACCTTATATTGCCTATTCAGACTTCGTGTGTAGCTCTGATTTTTCAAGGAATAACTGGATGTAATGTAATTTTTTACTAACGCTATATCGATCGTGATATTCTGAAGTTCTATAAGAACCGGTAAAAACATGGGGGTACAATTTGAAAAACTAAAGTAAGGGGTGGTGTCCAGTAGATTGTTTGACAAGTTTGAAACAAGGATGATTTTATCTCACCATTTTGGAGAGCTTTTGGTTCTCATGAATTCCAATTTTTCTATGTTAGCTCAGATATCTGCTGAAATAAAGGCTCCGGGACACCCGATACCTACGAAAAAAATCTAGCAAGCGAGACGTATGTATTTCTATCTCCATGTCTATCGATGATGCTGGTTTACTGGAAAATGTCAATAGCTGATTCGTTTTAATTGAATATTTTTCCAATATCGATAATTTTGGATCGAAGTTCCCTTCTTCTATTCTTTCATACTCAACTGAAACTGGATGGAAGTGATGAGGAAGATAATGTTTGAACTTCTAACTGAAGCAGAATATCCCATGTTGTTCTAATAGTTCCAATCATCCTTCTGTCACATTTTCCTTCGATGTTACATTTATATAAAATGTTCCTATTATGGTTCCATCCACTGGAACACTTATGTGTGAAAAATCGATTTTGTTTCTATACTCATCACTTATGGTTTTTTGTTTCTCCCTCAACAAACTATCTATGTAGGTGTGATTTTCGGGAAAATGGCGAAGCCAAAGATATTAACAATATAAAGGTAATATAGCAGCTCCTACCTTTCTATTTTTAGCTTGGATGTGATCACTTCAGAAAAGTGCAAACAGTATTGTTTCATCACACTGATGACTCGACTGAAGAATTTCTAGTTCCTACTCAAATTCAAATAGCATCAGTAAATCGAGCTATAGCTATTTCATCATTGCATGAACATTGGATTTTTTGTTATGTATTCTGTTTCCATTCAACATGTATGCGTCAGCATGAACAATATCATTAGATGACTTTGCGATGACATTAAAAACTACGGAAAAAACATTCCTAACTCCTGGCATAGATTGGATTGAAATGTTTTCAGGTTAGTCGACCAACAAGTAAAGACATTAGAGCTCATCAAATAATGGATTCGTAGTCGAAAATGTCTGGAAATAATGGTTCATCCGCTTACTTCACTGATGTCAAACACTAATCAATGAAATTTTAACAGTGAACAACTGATATGAGAGAACAAGCAAACCTAGAATTAGACATAAATATTTAGACATAGCGTTCATTCAGAATCCCCGAAGCCGTTATTTGCCGTAACCAATACTTCTCACATTGCCTGCTCCATAGTTAGTTGTTGGATATCCATCCATTCGAGTGTTGTTCTCCCCTTCGAGAATGCCTTGGTGTCGGACCCCTGTCGTACAAGCCGAAAGGCCGTATCTTATCACGGCTTCTACCCTAATCCCGCTCCACTGAAAGATGATTAATACCCGTCCCTACCCCCGTTTTTCCGAGCAGATTTTATCGGGAAACCTAGCCCACAGGCCGCAATATTTACAAATAATATACGTTTGTATCTAACCGTTGCGGATCAATAGCCGTTTTGACTAGGTAATTGCCGATTATATAGTTGCAGGGAGGTGAGAGGAGGAATCAGTCAATGCTGTCTTTGTTTCTGCCGCTGTATCGCAATAAGCTTGATTGGGGTTGGGGGTGAGGGTTAAATTCTAGGTTTAATTAACAGTTTTGGGATCGTGCAGGCTGATGCAGATTACTGAGGGGGTTCAAGCGAACAGTTTGGTTTTGATCGTTCATCATCCAATTATCAGTATATGAATGAGTTCGTTGCAAAATGATCAATATCTAGTTATATTTATGTCGGCACCGTTAGAATCAAATTATCAGTATTGCATGGAAAGAAACTGTATCTCTTGCTATTTGCACTATTTTGAGTTAACGTAAACTGTTAATGTGATTGTCGTGTTGGAGACCACTTTATGGTATATGATTTACTATGTTTAAACATACTCAATACTTCGAGGAATATTGAGTTGAGTGAAAAGGGGCTGGTGATAGAAACAGAGAAAAGATGAGTCGAGTAGCTATTAACGGGAAGACAGAATAGGAACACCGGTCTCGGATTGCTTGTTCTTATCTCAATTCAATTTCGAAAAGGCTTCCTAATTCCTATCAAAGTAGCTTGTTCGCTTTTAGTGATTGGTGTTGGTATCCTGTTCATTAGTTGTCATGCTATTCAACTGTTCATTCTGAAATTTGATTGATACATCTATGAAGACTACTCATCAGTTGTCAAACCAGCGGTCAATGAGGAACCGATGTAGCGATATATGTATATATACAAAGTGAGTTACGATTTTTTTTCGAATTCGTTGTGTGATGATATCGATACGGGGATCTGCATCAGCATAAATCATTCGTCTGCAATCGTCGAAACGTGTTCGAATATTTTTTTCGTAATCCTAAGGTCAACTTTCTAAGCTCCAGCTTTAACAACGTATTGCTAAACACTTGTTGAATATCGAGTTCAATATTGACAGTATGTTCAGCCGCCTACATACGGAATTCTTCAATCGTTATCGATACCTTTTACTGTATTCTTAGTATATTCACAAGGCATTCTTAAGTATACAATTTAAGGCTCTTGGAAGCCTCCAGAGAAGTATAAATAAATAGTGTGATATATGTACTCGGTGCTTCAGTATTGAAGGAACTGGTTTCTTCTACAATAATAATTATTGATGGGCATCCAGAGATGATCTACAAGTTGATGTTGTTTTGCATGGTCAACTTAGGGTGTTGTTTTGCAGTAAGTTCGTTTACCATGGAATATATATATCATGTAGAAATCTCATTCATCTCAACTTATTAAGTAAAGTGCCTACTATAGACCTTCTAGACAGTATTTATACAATGAATGATGTTCCATCAGAAGGGGGATTAATGGACAGGAAACGACAACAATAGCTGTGCATCGAAGAATTTCGGGGTCAACAAGGAAATAGATTAGTATACGGACCGATGATTCTATTGATGTCGAAAGTTGCATCAATTTAACCATCCGGCAACTTTGATGTGCGAAAAATTTGGGAGTCCAATTGGGTAATTTCACTGCTCTCATCTATCAATGGGTACTTTGCGACTATATTCTTATTTCTTGGCGGTACTATTCAAATTATAGGTATCGTACGTATCTAAGTAAATTGTTCCATTTATTATCCAGCTATGCCCATCGTCCCATTTGGGTATACAGAACACCTTGTGACTTTTTTTTATATCTCTGGAATAGTTTTAGGCCTTAGATTGCTGCTGATATCCTAATGACAGGACGTAATTCTTACAGTCTACTCCACCAAAACTATACTTTATTGTAATCATTTGATTGGACATGCTTCAAAGCTTCATCATCAGCTTTTAGTTACTTACATAGGAGCACTAAAGTAAGAGAAAAATAAAAAGAAATGTCAGACAAACACATTTTTTCTATTCAACAAGATAGTGATTTTATTCTTGGACTGTTATCGTGGCCAACTACGACCAATTTCAGAAAGTACAATTTTTTTCTCACGAAAAAAAAAAATGCTGAATTCTGAATCAGGATTACTTGAAACATACTTGTACAAATTTTCATCATCATAAAACACGGTGTGTCCAAAAATACGAATTATTATATATTTTTTGAAAACGTGATCAGAAAATGTAGTAAGTAGTACTTTTGGAAAGAACTCACGACATAGTACCAATTGTTATCATTCGAATATACCATGTGTCTGAGTGAAAGAATTAAAAAGGATATGTAAACTATATTTTGTATCATGATGATTCTTCACTCGAAAAATAATTATGAATCAGGATCACTTGAAACATACCAGTACCGATTTTTATCCACATTTTACAGAATCCATCAATATTTTTTGTGAAAAAATCTCCTAATAGAATGCTTTCCATGATAACAGTCCAATAATAAAATCACTCCCTTGTTGGATGGACATTTCAAATACCTAAGTGGTAAGTCCTTGAGGTGGACACACTGTATATACTTCCCGATCGTTCAACGTTATACCAGTTATGACCTGGTACCTTGCCTGATGTGAACCAGTTTGTCATTCGAGTAGAAATATCGCAAACCTACCAAAAAATATTGGAATATCCTAGTATTTTATGTTTGATTTTCTGCAAACGTATGGGCATTTCGGAATTGCTATCTGACCTGATCCGGTTGATATCGGGCATAAATTTAACGTCGCTTTATATCCAACAATCCGTGTCAAAATCTTGATGATTCAGAGTCTGGAGCAGATACATACAATCTACCAGTATACTATGTGTTGTATATCGTGTTACCATCAACAATAAAGTACGGCTTCACAAGCAGGAAACTATTAATTTTCCTCTAATTCATTCCAATTTATTCCTTCGAAGAGATTCAGCTCGGATTTTCAACGTTCATATAATATATTAAACTTTCATGGTAAACTGCGCGAGCACGTAATACACTCGTTATATACCGTGTGATAAGAACTTCCCGTGCCCTTTTCATCAGTTAAAACGCCGACAAATGAATCATTAAGTCAGCGTAGAACGCGAAATAAAAATGAAACAGGCACACCTTGGAGCATATACCGCATACCTGACACAACATTGCATTCATTAACGTGTTTTTCTTTCGTTTTTCAGATTCGTACGACGTGTAGGATACCATCAAGCAAAACGGTAAGTTTTTCACATTTCAAATGGCGAATTAACCAGTCTATGCTAATGAGTAATCACTATTTATAGCCTATCGGGTGACGAAATTATCATGAACAGTTCAAGATTCTAGCTTGGTTGATATTTGCTATACAAAAGTTTGATATTACTAGCATCCATCGGTTTATTTGTGAAACAGCGAGAGTATGGAAATCTGGGTCAGAATTATTATTGCAGCTAGAAGATAAATTATTGTGGAAACGTGATTATTTCACATTGTCCTCGACAAAATAATAAGCACCGAAGATAAGCGTGAGATAACGTTGACTTTTACCCAAACAACCTATTTTAGAAATACGTGCATTATTATATTTTCACCTTCAGGCATATATACGTTCATATGCATAAAACATCGTGTCACACTGACTTTGCTTGTTCATCTCGTTTCTGTTTTGAATACTCCATGCATCCAATTTATGTCACCCCAGTGGACTATCGTTGGCACAATATTGGCGAAGCAATACTTTCAGTTACTGTTCAATGTTGGCTCAGTGGAAATTATTCGATTTATTCACACACAAAGTTCGAGGTTATGCAGAGACCTATATGAAACCATGTCCTGCAAGGAACCATTTAGAATGGTTGCCTCAATAGTACGATGATTGATGAAATAAACCTCTGATGTACGCACTTCAATCCTTTCCTGTTTTACAATCCCTTGATTTTCGCCTACTCGATAAACATAACATGGCGTGGGTGAATCTCGCTAAGTTTAGTCTGGTGCCTTACCGAAATTACAGGCATCAATGTGACAATTGTGACCGAATTGTGACCAGGTTGGTAGAAATGATGTTGATCATAAGTTCTAGGAATCACGCCATCTAACATTCAATATGTCAACCCCACGTCATCGTCTGAAATTCAATTGTTTACATCAAGAACCATTCTGACGAAACAAATGAAGAGTGAACGCACCCCGAGGTTTATTTCATGAATGTACGTTGATTTTGGATTAGAAAATTGGTGATGTCTCATGTTTGCTTGCTAGTTCCTCCATGTTGAAACTGTACTTGAAACAACAAGATTTGCAATTCCAAAATCAGGAATTAATATTTTCAATCGGAATCTCATCCTTTTTACCCTCGTTTTCACCTTCGTCACGTTTGTGATGTTACTCAGTTTATGATTCTTCTACGTGGTTAGAAGGCGAATGCAGACAAAAAAAATTAGTCTGTGTCTTTGTAAATACGTGACCGAACAAAGATTCAACGAACATACTGTGAAATGTAATGACCAGCACCTGCAATATGGTATATTCCAGCACCGATTCTGCAACCGATTCGTTATAGTACGTTCCGCAGAAAAATGAATAGCCTGGAGCTACTACATGTTTGCCAGAACACAAACAATAACAATTACAGCAGAACGCGGCCGCACTGATATGGGAAAATGGGAAATTGCAGCCGTGGGTACAGAACAAGAAATTGAACTCAGAATGTATGACACTGGCTTTATTTTTATGCCAGTTGACGTTCAATTTTGAATTCCTTGGGATTCGTGCCTTCATCACAGATCATTGTTTACATGCAGACGAGAGATTCATTTCTGGTATCTATTGTTCTGTGACCGGAATAAAACAGTGAAAGAGAAATACATGAACAATAGTGTTGTCGCCCTAAGCGCTACACTCGGTCAGTATTTATTTAATGACTTTTCCCATAAAGCTCGTGCACATCAGAAACGATATTGTCGGAATAGCGTTCTCTTGCTCGTGTAAATGCTAATCGGGCGAGGAGAGCTATTTTTCTAGGTTATGTTCAGCTCCGAGCCACTTTCGAATGCCCATAAGACTGCGGGAATACCATTTTGATGGGCTCTCATTCTTGTAGTGCATTTGGAGCGAGAACTTATTGCCATGCTTCGGGAATATTCATATCTACATGTTGTTATTGCTGTAATCCGAGATGTTGGCGAAATTTGTTACAATGTCTTCGTGAAATTTTCGTATTATGGTTCACGGTTACTCACTGATTTGGAACAGTTGGGATCTAAAGTTGAAATCAAGCAAATGCCATTGAGAATCAAGTGCAAGATTTCTTTATAAGATACAGGAGATATGCTTTGAAATCCAAGGTATAAAGCGATAGGACACTGGTTTGGGACAGTTTGGATCTAAAGTTGAAATCAAGCAAATGACATTGAGAATCAAGTGCAAGATTGCTTCATAAGACACATTAGATATGCTTTGAAAGCCAAGGTATAAAGCGATGGGAAGAGTAGTATTGTTCACTGGTTTGGGACAGTTTGGATCTAAAGTTGAAATCAAGAAAATGACATTGAGAATCAAGTGCAAGATTGCTTCATAAGACACATGAGATATGCTTTGAAAGCCAAGGTATAAAGCGATGGGAAGAGTAGTATTGCTCACTGGTTTGGGACAGTTTGGATCTAAAGTTGAAATCAAGAAAATGACATTGAGAATCAAGTGCAAGATTTCTTTATAAGATACAGGAGATATGCTTCGAAATCCAAGGTATTAACTGATTGGAAGAGTAGTATTTACTGAAAATCTAGGCTTACACGCAGTACGACATTCAGTACCTGGCCACTACCATCTAATGAATCACCATACTGTTACAGGAATCTTTAGTCGAGATATCATATGATGAATCACAATCAGTTTCTCTTCATAAGGCCCTTTCAGTGTGAGGCTCACATATGCAGAATATACCTCGGAAAATACAAATCGTAGGCTGATGAACTTCATAAAAGCAGCAGACAGAAAGATACTATAAGAATCTGGAGCACTGCCTCATCTGATTCCCATCTCCAAATCAGCAAATATGGCAAAAAGTTGAGTAGTTCCCGAACTGTAGATCGGGAAGCTGCTTCATTAGATGAATGCGTGGTTGGGAACCATACCTACCTTGGTACCTGAAAAACAATTATATAGTAGTATAATTGAGCTCAATGTAGTTTTCGACATACTTTTTTCATTGCAATACCTCTTTGATCCCAGCACTGGGACCAAGCCCAATAAGTCGAAAATTGTGCGGGGTCCAATTCTTCAAGAAAATCCTGATACAGAGGAAAACCACTGGTCTTGATACGTTGTGGAGATCGAAGTTTGCCAAACAGATACTGCACACTTGGACTGCAAGGAGAATTTCAGACTTCTGGCCGAATCCACCAGGATCGGTCATTCCAAGGCATTCATATCCTTCGAAGTTTGACACCAAACAAATAATGTTAGACTGTATCAGGGATGACCTACGCTCTATGTCTGTATGCCTTGAGTAATCTTCTACTTTGTGTTTAATAAATCCCTATGATATATCCTTCCAGATGGGTAATTCCAGATAGCTATAACAATGTGTATCGATCCACACTATCACAGAACCCTTCCCGCTGGCTTCTCAGCTCATTATTTACAGAAGGTCAAAGTTGTTTGGCTTCGGATTCACTTTTGGCCCTGTTTCAAGTGTTAAATGATTATGTAATTGATATCGCTTCCTCGATGTCATAATATCAGATGTCGCCGATCGCATAACGTTATGTGAGGGAAAAAGTCAACGCCGGTTGTTGTTTTGGCACGGGTCATTGTATACAATAGAGCTCCAGCTCCATTGTTGGATTTTATCGAGGAAATGCACGTCTAGGAGATATTTCGTAGTCGATTTATTTAATCTTTCAGTAAGGGATAAGTAACGGATAAATCTCGACATTTGCGTCAACTGCGGAAAATGAATGGATTTATTCTTGCGCTTGTCATTATTTATAGTTTTCGGTATCCACCCATTTAGGGTATTCACCGAACACACAATGACTTCATGGTTTATTTTGGAAGCTCGGAGCGTGGAGTTAGCGCACTCATACAAATATTTTATACATGTCTGTTATACCTAACAAACGACTGGAAAGAATAGTCTAGGACGGGGTATATGTGCTTATGGGCAAAATAATTGTGGCGGAAGTGGATGGATGAAGGGTCGTTCCACTCTAGAATAACACAGGGATGGAGAAGCAATACCACACGAAGGGTTCTGTTTATTTACCACAATGGCAGAATGAGCCATTAACGAGTTATCATTTGATTCAAACAAGTACTTAGTAGAAGAGTTTGCTTCAAGAAAAATGCCGCTCTATTCTCAGGATATTTTGAATTGAAAATTCACGTTGTCTGCAAAACGATTAGGCGGTTCCACTACCGGGAACTACCTCATATCCTGAAATTTCTGAGGGACATGGGACTAGAGAAATTGCCATTGCCACGGAGAACAATAGCAAAACAAGATAGATAGATTGTTTTAGGCTATACAGTGTATCCACACCTTATGCATACAATATGATATTGTCTTCTTCCAGTATTGGGTTTCTCCTTACTCTGCATATGGCTCCAGGTCCCAGAAATGATTTCTCGACCCGTTTTTGTGGAAGCTCATCTGCTTCTTCCTTCCGGTGTTTGCCTGAACCCACAGGAGGGTATCAGTTTCGTTTCAATCACTCTTGTAGATGGGTCATGTAGGCTGGGAGACCTCTCGATCACTGCGACCAAGAAGATCTATTGTGACGAGTATTGTGATTAAATCACTCTTAGGTCGTACAAATAATCAGGCGCAATCCAACGTACGGACTTCTCGACCATTGGTTATAATATTCAATACGTATAGGGCTTTGTTGGGCTGCTAGCTAGTTTTCTCTCTAACAGGTCTCTCCATGTAGTAGTCGACGGAGTTTCATCTGACTCTCTTATCATAAATGGTGGTGTTACGCAGGGACCAATTCTCTCACCAACACTATTTCTACTCCATATCAACGATTTGTTGGAAGCAACTTCATGTCCAGTACACAGCTTCGCAGATGATAGTACCCTCCATGCCGCCTTGGAAGGAAGAAATGTTGACAACATAAATATGGACTTGGCAACAATTCTCGAATGGGAATCCAATAACTTGGTAGATTTCAATGCAAACAAAACACAAGCATGCCCTTTCTCTAGGAAAGCCGATCTCACTGTGCCCAACATAAGCCTGTCAGGAGTAACCCTGTAACCATACCTTTGAAGACACCCATTTCGATGCTCGGTATTACTATCAGCAATAACCTTTCTTGAGGAAATCACGTGAGATCAATTGCTAAAAGTGCATCCCAAAAACTTGGTTTTCTGTTTCGGGCCAGGAGCTATTTCACTTCCAGTCAGCTGCTTATGATCTATAAGGCACAGATCCGACCTGTCCTCACAAACTCACTCACTTCTCTGGAACACCGTAGAAAAGTTGGCGATCTGGCTCTATTTTATAGATATTTTCATGAACGATGCTCTTCTGAAATATCAACAATTGTTCCTACCTTGGCAGTCCCCGCGAGATTAACCCGTCGAGTTGAGGCTTCGCACCCCATCGTGGTCACTTTGGAGACCTGCAGAACATCTCTTTCCAAAGACTCGTTCATCCAACGAACAGCGAGGCTCTGGAACACATTGCCAAAGTAGGTGTTCCCCGAGGCATATAACCTCCAGAAGAACACCATTTCCTACCTTATTACCCTGAGTTTGCACGATGTTCTCTGAACATTACAGGATATCCCTTTTCGTGGGAAACAGAACATAAAAAAAATAAACATACCTTCATCGTGAACATTGGCTCTTGCATTTTTCAAGGCACGTCGCTGGTCCGAACAATTATTCAGCCGCGGAAATAAAATGGATCTGCAAGGGTGTCTTTGGGGTTCTTTCTACACGGAACGCGACGAGGGTGCGATTCGCCCCTCGTGCGAGTAGGGAGTGTGTGCGACAGTAGTCAGTCCAGATGGTTATCCAGAGTGCGTGCTGCGTCAGAAAAAGTCCATATTTCAGCGTTAATCTCAGACAGACTTAAGTAGATCGTAGCATGTGTAAATAGATTCATGCATTCGGAATGAGCGCAGCGAGAGGTGAGACGAGAAAAGGAAATCATTAGCGAGTAGACGTTTTTATGAGTGAAGGGCTCGAATGGGAAAAAGGGAAAGTCTGTGGGAACGGTAAGGGTGAAAAATTTTATGACCTGTAAGGGAAAACCAGCAGCGACTGAATTACACCAATCGGCAATTTTGTTTCTGAGTTTGCAAAAGTCTCGGTGCTGCAGCGCCTGATATTTTTAATTCACCCCACTTTCAAAATTCGATTCGTTTCACTGGTTCGCAAGTTCATCTGATGGCAATTTCAGTAATACAAACAACGGAATTGGTGCAATCTTGTGCTGTTTGCGTAGCTCTCGTGTTATTCTTCGGATTTGGTTAATTGTTTGGGATGATTTCATTCAATAAAGCGGGTTGTATACAAATGCGTATATACATATACACATGTGGTTTGTTTTCGTATGTGGTTTCAACACGAAACTGTGTTCTGAGAGCAATATCTGCTTTCCTCCTCAATATTTACCAGCCAGTACGCCAAAATGCAAACACGTTTCAATAAAAAACACGAGTTGCCTTGGAATTTGCAATCATCGAGGTATTATGAAGTCTGAATACATTATAACAATTTATTATTGTTTGCATTATCATAACAGTATGTAAATATCATGATCTCATGGAGTAATAGCAGAAAATTAATAATGTACATTGGACATTGACTCATATTAACATAACAAGCAAGGTTAATATTACCTAGTTTGATGAATCGAATTTAGAAATAATGTACATATACTTACAAGTATACTCAAATAATTTATGTTGGAGTTTACATCGAGATATGAAAACAATGAGATGGAAATTAAATTATCGAGACAGTGGACTACGTTCCTCATTTATCCTTATTTGTTTGTATTTAACGCATGGTTGGCACTATTTCATTTCACTATTGCCCGAGGTCTGTTAGGGGAAGATAAATAAGAATAATGAAACGTTGTGTCCATTTCACGTTGATTGTTTCCCACCCTAGCGTCAGTTATTTCGGTCTATATCCGATTGGCACCGATAGCAACATCCTGTATACAATGGAACACCCCGACATTGTGCCTTCCTTCTGCCAGTTCGTGATAGAAATCAATGAGGATATTACTTGTCACATTATCCAGGCTTACATACCGTTCTACCCGAAGGAAGATTGACACGAGGGCCAATGGCTCGATTAGAATACACGTGCGTGATCAAAGTTGCACGTGGTAGGATCACGCACCAACGGCAATTTAGCCACTGTCGAGTCCCCGATTTCTATTCCGGGTTCCCCTGCTCCGCTGAACATGTGAATGTTCTTTCGATACGGTGGAACAAAACCAGTTATGTATATGTGTACAGCTTGAACATACTACATAGGTTGGCCTCTGAGAATTGGATGCGCAGTAGACCAGTCGGAGGAGTGAGGCGAGAGTTCGTAGAAAAAGCATAGTATGTATCGCGTTTTTAAACTCTTCTAGACACTCGTTCATTAAACACTCGCTCTGCTCTGCTCCGCTTGTGCTCAAAATACTCGTTACTAAAAGGACGTTCATAACACTTGTTACATTATATACTATTATTTGTATAATAGCTTATCGGATTATGTTCAGGGGAATAGATGTTCACAGACCTTTCTGTGCTTTATAAGAGTCTAGCGAACGATATTAGTCCCTGCAAACGCATACTTTTCAGGAATGAGCGGACTACTCCCTTTTTATGTAATGGTATAATTTTTTGCTTGTCACTGAGTTCCTAGATATCAGTGGCGTAGAACTCAGTGTCACCCTTACTAATTTGCGCCCTCATAAGGATAACACAAATTAAATCAAATTTGAAGGTTTTGTTGTATCACTTTTGATAGTGTTCTCGATAGTGCAAGTGCGCCATACCGTAGTTCTGCTCGGAAAACTAATAACAAAATAAAATGAATTCATTAACAAGAAATATTCACAGTGACAGTAGTTTTTGGTTGAATGACTCAATTAATATATCTGGAATTCCATTTTATTTTTAAATTTATTTTCATGAGACAATTTTTTAACATTATTTATGGCAAATTTTGCGGAGTCGGGGCTAAATTATCACCTATTCTATTCCCCCCTCCATGACCTTGCCCATCATCCATTCAATAGGGGAATCAAGGTACGACGTTCCTTTTCCCGAGTAAATCGACCTTCATTCATATTCCCCAAGGGGTACAATTAGGACAGGCTTATATGTTATGACGATACTCTCCAAGCATTACCGTGTTATGACGAAAAACTTCGTGCTAAAATCTACAACTTCTTCCATTGTATGATGAATAACTATTTTGCTTAATAATAGTGACATACGAGATCTATATGTCAATTGGTGTGTGTTTCATGAGGCTCAGAAGCTAGTGCAGTTCTAATTGATATCAATATCACCGACTATAGGCCGAGATGTCTGATACTCCACTAATGAATGTTGAAGTTTGAAGTTTAATTCAACAACCATAGATGGTAATATATATCCTCTCCATTTTATTGATATTGCTGGCATATTCGAATGATTAACACTCCAAGCTAAATCCAGAGGGAGAATTTTGAGCTTTGGTTTCAGATGTGCTAATTATCTGAATACGAATGATTCGATTCATTTTACCTTCGGAATGAGATCTGAAACATCAGCATGAACATGAAGCTTTCATTATATTCATGGAAGTACAGAAGCGGGGAATATTCAGATCATATATTCTTAGGCATATACCGTGGCATATACCGAGTGTTATCAAAGATGTATATCTTTTCAAACGTGCTTCAACTTGTTATCTACAGAAATGTTATTCAGACTTGCTAATATAGATTCGAATTTACTGCCAAATGCATTTCAATTTCTGACGCATTCACGCAAGTTTTTGAAGTTCATGAACAAATATATATTGACAATTGGCCTTTAGTTATTGCGCTAAACTGAGACACAAATAAAGTTTCGTATCAGCAGCAGCCACAAAGTAGAAAATTCATCTAGAAACGAGTCTCGAACGACAATTAATCGAGATATCGTTTGTCTAAATATTTCTGTATATATACAAATATGTTCGTTTTACTTTCAGGTCTTGGTTTTTTCCATGCCAATACAAACTTGCTACGACTTAACTCAGGACGATATTTTTAGAATGTCTTCTAACGATCAAGGTTTCTCCAAGATCATTTCAAGATAAATATACCTACATATATACCTGGTGTTGTGGGTTTGTTATTTATAGTTGACATTTTTCATATTGAAGGACCGCTCATATCGAAACATATAGATTTCCATTTATACATTGTCAATAACGTGACTCTTTTTATTGAATTTATGATTCTTCAACAACCAATTTCATCTTCATTTATTGAGCTTTCAACTTGGTGCATTTGTTAAAATCTCGACTGATTCCAAAGTCAATCCAAGCGATAAGTAATCATTAACTTTCCTTGATTGCCTGCAAACAAATCAAAACTTATCTTCATCAAGCATCTCGAATCGTTGATGGTTCCAGATATTCACTATGAAGTCGACTAGGTAGTTAATTTCATCTAGGTAGTAGTAATCTCCAGAATAATTATATTATGTAAATATACCATTCCTTCAAGATCAAATGAAATATATTGGCTCTTGTGTCTGCTGCCAGTCCCTAATAGTTGTTCTGTTAATCGATAGTGACAAATGAACGGCGTACTGATTAGACTGAAAAACCTAGATATAATTTAAATGCTAATGTCTCGTTTAATAATGATTAACTAGTCTAGTATTTACACCAGCACTGAATTAATCGAGTTAATTCATTACCACATAGTACCTACTCGTGAAGCGAACTGAAATAATTACATAAGTGCAAAAAACGGAGTTAGCCTTGACACCGGCAATCAGTTGCACTACCAGCATCCTGCTCTGTAGCCGAGGCAGTAATTGAAGCTTAATTCTTTCAATGCGTTTTCAGATCTTTTAACATAAACGAGAGACTTCTTCTTGAGACATCCGCTCGATAAATTAATTGAATGGATGGTCTTCGGATGAGGTCAAGGGAATGTATTAACTCTAGTTAGTAATTTGTAGATGTCGCTTCTTTGAAACGCCGATATTTTTATGGAACGAAACTTGAAAAACTTTCTGCTACAAGTGATTTTTTTTTGAGGAAGAAGACACAAAAATTCCTCAGTTAACAGCGAATACCTAACTGTCATCAAACTGTCTTTTGTTCTCACTGTTTTCGAAATACAGTTTATTATGACCCAAGTGACCAATCCAAACATCTGAGATCGTTAGTATGAGGCTAAATGTATACTAATATGAAGTTTATGGCTCAATATATTTACAATTGGCATCTATCCAGAAGTTGATGGTGAGCTACAATGAGAGACTATCGAAGTTTTATATATCATCAGCAGCCATAAGCTATAACATTATCGATTTCTCCAAATTTCCGATAAGGGACAACAGCCTCTAAATCTATTATGGTTGTCTTCTAGTCTTAGACCTCTGCGAACAGCCTACAGTTGATTACTACCACCTATACTGCCAGTCAACTTTCAGTGATGACCGAGGTAACACGAAATTACTTATCACTAACATGCTATTATGGATTTCATAATGTTTCCATATATTTTTTTTATCGCTTGGAGCGCACGAAAGGAAATTCCTATAATGTTCAAAGAACATCGTGCGTTCCTAGGGAGGATAGGGACAGGAGGTAGGTATTGGAATTTTTTTTGAATTTCTGGAGATTGTATGTTGTTGGGAATACTTCCTCAGGCAATGAATTCCAGAGCCTAGCCGTTCTATGGATGAAGGAGTTTTGATAAAGTGCTGTTCAGGAATAACCAACACCAAAAAAATGATAATTTTGCAGATGCATGGTAGATAAGATTTTTGGACTATGAATTTTTCCAGCTAGCTAATCAGGTTCCATAAGAAACAAAGCTTATCAGATCATTTGTTGAATACATAGTTGGATTCTGTCCAAAAAAGGGCAATTCGTCTCGTGGGTGATGCCTCGCTCACAAACTCACTCACTTCTCTGGAACACCGTAGAAAAGTTGGCGATCTGGCTCTATTTTACAGATATTTTCATGGACGATGCTCTTCCAAAATATCAACAATTGTTCCTCCCTTGGCAGTCCCTGCGAGAATAACCCGTCGAGTTGTGGCTTCGCACCCCTTCGTGGTCACTTTGAAGACCAGCAGAACATATCTCTCCAAAGACGCGTTCATCCAACGAACAGCGAGGCTCTGGAACACATTGCCAAGGAAGGTGTTCCCCGATGCATATAACCTCCAGAAATTCAAGAAGAACGCCAATTCCTACCTTATTTCCCTTGGTTCTCACGATGTTCTCTGAACATTACAGGATATCCCTTTTCGTGGGAACCTGAACATAGTACAAAATCCACAAAGAGAAGTTGCTACTATAAGCAGCTGAGCTACCTTATATTCAGGGGGGGGAGGTAGGACCAAAATTGTTATTTGTGTATTTGGTTCATCTAGCATTTAAGCTATAATAATCAAAAACTTAAAATTCCTACTTCGGATTGTCAGTTCATGAGTTTTCTGCACTCTTGTACTTGTTTTCATCGTGTTTTAAATTTCGAATCATTCTTCCAGAAGCATCTGAGCATTGAACCAGAATAAACAGCATTCATTGATGAACGTTGCAAATGTTCTTGAGGATCACGCAAAAATAATAGAGAAAAGTGGAATGTCTGGAACGAACTAGGTTAGGAAGTTGAAGCTGATTTGTCCGGAATATTAACCTCGGGTTGATAACAGTGAGTCCGTCACTGTATATGTATATTCAGTTTGATATTGTTAACGGGATCTATGTCACTTAGTGTGTATTTCATGAGGCTTAGAAGCTAGTGCAGTTCTAATTGATATCAATATCACCGACTAGGCCAAGAAGCCATGTCTGATACTCCACTAATGAATGTTGAAGTTTGAAGTTGCATTCAACAACCATATATGGTAATATCTCCTCTACATTTTATTGATATTGCTGGCATATTCGAATGATTAACACTCCAAGCCAAATTCTGAGGGAGAATTTTGAGCTTTGGTCTCAGATGTGCTAATTATCTGAATGCGATTAAGTCGATTCATTTCACCTTCGGAATGAGATCTGAAACATCAGCATGAATATGAAGTTGTCATTTTATTCATGGAAGTAACTGAGCTGAGAATCTTCAGATCATATTCTTAGGCTTGTACCGGGGCTTCAAAAAGTTATTGTGAAAATATTCGAATATTTGATCACATATTTTTGTTCTCCAGATTGAAATCAATCATCTTGATTTTTTTCAGAATTTTTTATCGAAAAATTGGAAATTTTCATTTTTCAACTTGCGGAAAAATGTAAGAAGCCATTCAACCATTTTCAGATTACCATAATTCATAGAAAAATGCGAAAAATCTCGCGAATATCTAATTATCTAGTGAAACACGCCGTGTTGAATCGATTGCGGCCACGACCAGGTCGCTAGGACACATAGTTTTTGAGATATTCTTGTTAAAAGTACGCTAAAAACAGCAATTCATTTCCTTTAATTATTCGAAACACCAATAGGATGAAAATGTTCATGAGGATCACGCAAGAAAAATGGAGAAAAATAAAACGTGTGGAACGAACGACGTTAGAAACTTGAAGGTGAAAAATTGTCCGGAATATTAACCTCGGGGTGATGTTTCTGTCTGAACGGCACCCCGATCTCTCACACAATGTATTCGGTATAATATCCTGCGGACAAGTTTCGGGCAGCGCTAGATTTCCCAGGACGATGTATTTTACTTTAGCTGCGTACCGGCATTCTCCCCCGCCAATTTGCATCCGTTTTTAGTGACCGGAACCAGTTTGCAGGGGCGTAACATCCGAGGCTTAGCCTCCACAACGAATTTTTTCAGTATCGATTCTTTTGTTTATTACATATAACCAATAACTACCTAGTTTTCTCTCAAACAGGTATCTCCATGTAGTGGTCGACGGAGTTTCATCTGACTCACTTATCATTAATGCTGGTGTTCCGCAAAGATCAATTCTAGCACCAACACTATTTCTACTCCATATCAACGATTTGTTGGGAGCAACTTCATGTCCAGTACACAGCTTCGCGGATGATAGTACCCTCCAAACCGCCTTCTCTTCCAGGGCTCCAATACCCAGCCAGGCAAATCAGAAACGAACGAGGGAGAAATGTTGACAACATAAATGGCAACAATTTTCGATTAGGGATCCAATAATTTGGTAGATTTCAATGCAAACAAAAAATAACATGCCTTTTTTCTAGAAAAGCCGATCTCACTGTGCCCAACATAAGCTTGTAAGGAGTACCCATACCTTTGAAGACATCCATTTCGATTCTTGGTATTACTATCAGCAATAACCTTTCTTGGGAAAATCACGTGAGATCAATTGCTTAAAGTGCAGACCTGGTCTGGGATACTGTTTCCATATTTATAGTGCATCAACCAAACATACCCTGAAACTGTTGTATTCTGTCCAAAAAAGGGCAATTCGTCTCGTGGGTGATGCCTCGCTCACAAACTCACTCACTTCTCTGGAACACCGTAGAAAAGTTGGCGATCTGGCTCTAATTCATAGACGATGCTCTTCTGAAATATCAATAATTGTTCCTTCCTTGGCAGTCCCCGCGAGATTAATCCGTCGAGTTGAGGCTTCGTACCCCTTCGTGGTCACTTTGGAGACCTGCCAGAACATCTCTTTCCAAAGACTCGTTCATCCAACGAACAGCGAGGCTCTGGAGCACATTTCCAAAGGAGGTGGTCTCCGAGGTATATAACCTCCAGAAATTTAAGAAGAACACCAATTCCTACCTTATATCCCTTGGTTCTCACGATTTTCTCTGATCATTACAGGATATCCTTTTTCGTGGGAGCCAGAACATAAAAAAAACTAATAACTATGCATCTTCTGTTCCAACGTGAATATTTTTTTATCGCTTGGTGCGCATGGAATCCCTATAATGTTCGAAGAACATCGTGCGTACTTAGGGAGGATAGGGAGAGGAAGTTGTTGTTTTGTTATGAACATCTGGGGATTATAAGTTATTGGAAATACTTCCTTAGGAAATGAATTCAATAGCTTTCACTGTTCTTATGCGAGAATCGCAGGTATGGCAATAGAATCTAATTGGTATTTATCAATCAATTCATCATATGCTGGCATGGTTGCTAGATTTGAACTAGAATTGCAAAGAAGTGCTTTCATAGTGACAATAGGTTCATATTTCAGCTTCACAGAATTACAGTGATTGAAATATATCGCTAGTGGTAAAAAACATTTCATATACACCTTGGTAGTGAAGAATAATATTCCCACGGGACCATATACCCCTCGGCTGATGCCTCGGGATATAATCTTGCTTCCTAGGTAATACTACCTTGGTGTATAAATAACTATCATTCATTAAGATCGTAGATAACTGTCGTTTATCATCAATTACATCATTACGTTCTTTATATAAAACATTTGAAAGATCATCCTTATGAGAACACTGCAAGAAACTGATGATAATTTATCTGAACACTCACCAAAGAAGTATTGAATTACTCATAGAGACAGTGAAATAAAACCGTAATCATTGATATGCCACCACGACTTTATTGTCCGAGGAAATACGAGACCATATACCAATAAAGAATTATATGATAGATTAAGGTAACTTCTACATAAATTCAAAATGGAATCAAACACTACTCAGTGGCTCGTGAGATTCCATCAAATTGATCATTCTGTTTTTTTATGAACATCTATCTACCAAGAAATAATGAAAATTTCCATCTGTATGGCTCGGTTCTTCGGTGGTCTCACCCCAGGTGAAGAAAATAAAGAAAACAACGCGAATCCGTGACTAAATCCCATACAATTTGTTACATGCTTTGAAACACTGTGTCGAGTAATCTGATACGCAATTGGTTATAATGACTGGCAAGACTGATGCAGACATGAATTCGAGCGGAGTTGCAAGTTATGATGGCGACAAAGAACCCCAACAATGCTCTGAGTGCTTTTGGTAAACTAAAAAAAAATGAGCTGAAATATCGAAAATATGGCAGATGCTATTTCATGCTATTTTTCTCTCTCTTAAACTGTCACCCATTGATATTTTACAGACTTCAAGTCTATGGTTTATTTACATATAAACAGTAGAGAAAGAAAATGTGTTGTTATATTGTGTACACCCTCAGAACATGCAGAAACGAAGTTCTAAAAAGTTTCCATCTGACGGAATGATGAAACATCCCCTAAATTTCGAAAAACTACCCTGAGCGGAATCTTTCTTTTTCAATGTTCTCAAAACAGTTGCTCCGACGTCAAAATGGCCATGGAAGTGTCCATTATGCAACATTGTATTGAAATGATTGAATAGTGGAACTCCGTTCCCTTAATTGAGAGTTATTCTCATTTCAATTCAACCGGACACACTTAATTTGTCAAGTAAGATGACACTCTACTTAGGTTATCTATTGAAATAACTTTGTTATTAGATTTCAAAATTCCTCCAATATGGTTGGATGTCAATTTCACAATATTCAGTGTAAGATGTTCAGACCACAAGACGCTTTAAAGCATCACACCGCGTTTATTTGATACTATGAATGATTGAATGCTTTCCCTATCGAATACTGAGGTAATCAGAGGGTTCAAAGGAAAATAGAAGGAAGTCGCATTGAAGCAGTCACAGTTGCATAATAAAAAAAACGTATCTCGCCAAATACTCAGGGAAGCACCCTATAACTTTCATGAAAATAAATTCTAATTCCGACCATCCTGTATATCTTGCTTACATTCGTCATCAACAGTACATAAGCAAAAATGTTGTTATTTCTGCAATATCCCTTTCGATAAATTTATTGAGATGTTTTTTTACCCCTACCATTTCAATAATGATCAATAATGCATAAAGACTCACAAACCGACATTATATGGAGTTCCTAATTAATGCCCTTAGGAATATTCATAGTCAGATTTTCAGAATATACAACTCTTTTAACCTGTAATTTCCAACTTTAAATTACATGAGAGTAAACTCGTTCTCAGTTCGTTTCGAACTATGATTTTTCATCAAGTAATTACACTTTTATGGTAATGAGCTAACCAGTATGGAAATTACCACCTCGTAGTTGATGTGCTATGAAAGTCTGGAACACATTTTCCATGTTTCTCTCGAGTTATCGCCAGTGGGATCTGAACTCTTATACGAACTTATAATAGCTGTCACGATTTTTTAACAGGAACGTTTCTGGATTAATACATGAGAACAAGGACAATACCAGTACAACAAGCAATATGACATGAAAACATACTTACCTTACTGCACTTAACTATTTCAGGTTCTCAGATCGGTTTCATGTTCAATTCAATAACAACAAGGTCCCTGCTCGGGTGCCATTTGTAAGATATTTTACTAGCTGGTGCCCTTGCTTTGACGCTATTCGGACAGAGACCACTGAAACCTGTTGGGATATCACAAGCGCCAAATTTATGAAAAGCTGATTTACTTCACCTACTCCTACAAAATAGGTTTGTGAGGAGGCCTAGGTAGCAACAGTGCAGAAAGACACAGAGGGTGTCGACAGTAAACCAGAGATCAATGCTATTGAATCGTCGCTATTGAATTGAAACCACCCTAGCGCATAGCGCAACTAACGATACATCAAATAATTTGGACTATTGCCAAATTGGCGTGACATATGGAGTGTCATGTGAACGTTAGAAATTATGTTATGATCAGGAGGTTAGCATTTCACTCATTAGTTCAGATTTAGGTGGATATCGAAAGTGTTTCTTTGAAATGGTAAATCATTTTGTTTTTTTTCTCAACTACCATTGAGGAGGCGAAATACATAATCGAAAACACTTTATATAGATACCCAGTATCGAATCCACAGCCGAAATACAAAAACACAATTTTTTTGATTACCAACACAAATATCCCAACGAGTATTTCAACCAAAATCAAAGAAGTATATTCTGAAACAAGTGGAATAACCAATGAAAGTACACACATGTGTGTGGTTCGCTTTAGTGTGTGCACTTCCAAAATATATCGTCGCTAAGAAACACCAAAGTTTAATGGTATGTTATCCTCTTAAAAAGTATCTTCAAGCAACATCATCTAACAATAGGTACACAAGCAGATTCTGATAATAATGGAAAAAAAACTGTGATTCATATTGGAAATAATGAATTAGAAGTTGAAAGTAGCAGAACCCAATCACAACATAAATATCATATAAAAACCACCCACGCTCGCCGCTTATCTACAAACAATCCACACACAATAAAGCTAGCCGCACACGTTAAATATAATCTGTATAATAAAATGACAGACACTGCAAAAATCATAGAGGAAATTGCCAAATCTAAGAACGAATTGAAAAACATAATTGAAGCAAGCGAAACCAGATTATTACTAAAATTCGAAGAGCTAAAAAAGAATGTGAAGGACTTGGAAATCGAAAATCAATCGTTGAAGGAAGAAATAGAACTACTAAAACGAGGAGGGAAAAAAAATAGTATTCTGATTTTTGGTTTAATTAATAAGAGCGACTCTCCTACCTGTAACCACATATGCGATAATATTAATAATCTCCTAACTATAGATGTGAAGCCCACTGATATAAATGAATACTACTTCCTCGGAAATTCAGATAATGCACCTCTGAAGATAGACTTTTGTTCACTTCTTCAGAAGAAGAAAGTATTCGAAAACAAGCAGAAACTGAAAGGGACCAATATAAGTATTGTCAACGACCTTACACTACAGCAAAGAGAGGAACAAAAACTATTGAGGAAATACCTTACAATATCCAAACAGGACGGAAACAATACATGCTTCATTAAAAATAATAAACTTCATGTCAATAACGATATCTATGAAGTGCATGATTTAATGAGTCTAGAAGCCCAATCTGGAATTGACGATAAACCTAGTAGCACACCATCTACTCCTACAGCTCCAATATCCTCTCAACAGTTGAAACGTCCAACTCCAAACTTTGGCGAGGCATCATCCAACAAGGAATTGCGGAATGACCAGAAAACTCAAGCATCGCAGAAAACAATAATCACTGCTGAGAAAAAAACGAGTACCAGACTTCAAGAAAAATTCAAACAGAAAATAACCAAACAAAATTAAGATATCGAAGTGTACTAAATTCAGACCCATATTACTATTATTATTATTATTATTATTATTATTATTACTATTATTATTGTAAATTTCATTGTACCCTTATCACGAATAACTCTTTTACCTTTTTTCATTGATTTGATAAATGATGAATCCTTACATTAGAGATTTTGAACTTAAAGCTATGAAAACAACATTAGTTGAGAATACTGAAGAATGTAATAGAATATTGGAAGGTGGCACCGATAATAACTTCGAACTGTTGCATGCCAACATAAGAGGAGCTGAAAAACATATTGATGAATTGAAAGTCATGTTGAGTATATTCAAGAAACAATTTGAAGTTATTGTCCTCACCGAAACTAGAATACTGAATGATACCACGCTAATAAGTATCCCGAACTATAACCTTATTTACAACCAAGGTAACTTGAACAAAAATGACGGTTTATTGATATATATAAAAAATGACTTGAATTTCACGTATGATATTATACAATTCGATAATATAAAAGTTATAAAACTGATACTCGCACATAATGGCAAAGATATACTTTTAACTGCAATATATAGATCCCCTTCGACTTGCCCCCACACATTCAATACAAATCTCAATAACTATTTAGAACAAATCAACAGAGAATATCACGATATCAAAATACTAGTAGGAGACATTAACATCAACATAATTGAAACTGATACAAAAAGAGACCTTGATGATTTTGCGAATGATTACCTCAATATCATGGGAGAATGGGGATACTGCTCTGCAATCAATGAATGTACAAGAATCACCAGCAAAAGATGCATTGATCATATTTTTTTTAAAACAAATTTTCCTCAGGATTTATTTCACCCCATTATTCTGCAAACAGACCTCACAGATCATTTTCCTATCATTCTACAATTCAATCCTCTTCCTGAAGATAACTATGTTAAGGAAGAAAAACGTGAAACTTTCAGAAAATATCTCGATAAAAAGATACTAAATTCCAATCTTCGAAATGAAAACTGGTCAGAAATCTACAATGAGCCTGATCCAAACAAAGCTACTAATCTATTTACTTCAAAACTTCAAAACCATATACTCACAGCAACCACGGAAAAAAAGATCAAAAAAAGAGAAATTAGGAGAAGTGAATGGATTACAGATGGATTAGTCAGATCAGTAAACAAAAGAGACGAATTGTTCAAGAAAGCAAAACATGATCCCACCAATACCCAATTATTACAAAAATACAAAAAATATCGAAATAAATTGAACGACATCATACAAACAACAAAAACTGATTTCTATAAAAAAAAAATTGAAGCCAATAAAAATTGCCCTAATATATTGTGGAGAACACTCAAACATATGAATGGTCAAACTCTAGATGAACCTGAAATAAACCAGATTAAAAATAGTCAAGGAAATATTATATCTGAAGACTCAAAGATTGCCGAGCTTTTTGTGAAACATTATAGTGATATAGGAGAAAAACTTGCGAATGAAATTGAGGTTGATCCTGATATAATATATAACGTACCGAGAATGCCCAATTCTATTTTTGTAGAGGAAACTAATGAGATCGAGATTGAACAAGTGATTGGGACCTTAAAGAAAGGTAAAACACCAGGACATGATAATATAAGATCGGAAGTTCTATTAGACAATGTTCAATTTATTAAAAAACCCTTGGCGTATATGGTAAATAGATCAATCATTACAGGTACATTTCCAGAAACACTGAAAAAAGCCCATATAAAACCCATTTTCAAAAGTGGTGATAAACTAGAACTCATCAACTATAGACCTATTTCCCTAATAACCAATATCGGAAAAATATTCGAAAAAATTATAAAAAGAAGAATAACCTCCTACCTTGAAAGGTATAATATCTTGTTCGAAAACCAGTATGGATTCAGAGAAGCCAGATCAACCGAAGATGCAATGGCACACATAATTTCAAAAATATATCAAGCAATGGATGAAGGTAATCGATCCTTATGTATCTTCGTTGATCTGGCAAAAGCTTTCGACACTGTTTCTCATGAAAAATTGCTACGACTACTGGAGAATATTGGAATTCGAGGTAAAGCATTTGAATTACTATCAAGCTATTTGTCAAACAGGAAACAGTCGGTGAGAATTGGAGATTCATTGAGTAGTGAACACATAGTAAAATATGGAGTACCTCAAGGTACAGTACTAGGTCCACTTCTCTTTAACATATATCTCAATCAATTGTTTAGTCTCGAGATCCAAGGCGAAATTGTCAGCTTTGCTGACGATACGGTTATCTTTTACAAAAATTCCTCTTGGGAAGAGTTGAAAACTCTAGTGGAATATGATTTCATTAATGTAATAAATTGGTTCAATTCCATGTTACTCAGCGTCAATTTCAAAAAAACAGTAATAGTTCCCTTTTGTAGCACAGTAAATACGATGCCTGAATCTGAGAGATTACATTTCATCATCTCTCATAACAAAACAATTGCTATATCGATGGAAAATAAAACTAAATATCTAGGTATAATCATTGATTGTCATCTGAGATGGGATCATCATGCTGCATTCGTGACAAAAAAGCTTAGAGGACTTCTACACAGATTCAGATTTTACAGAAAAATATTTGATATGAGATTTCTGAAAATACTATATTCCTCTCTAGTACAGACACACATCACTTATGGTATACTCACGTGGGGAGGAATAAAAAATAATCATCTGAAGAAATTGGAAGTCACCCAAAAATGGCTGCTAAAAATAATTTTCAAAAAACCATATAGGCACCCTAGCAAACAACTTTTTGAAGAAGCGCAAGTCTTAGATATTAGACAACTTTACTTTCAGTCCTTAATGATAAGACATCACAAATTCAAACATAAGGCTCAACAAATTTTTCATAGACATAATACCCGGTATAAATCAAAATCAACACTTATTCCCAAAACCAGAAAAACGGTCTCTCAAAGATGTTTTACTTATCTTTGTCCTGTCCTCTATGCTGAGATTCCGTTCTACTTGAGGGAGAATAACTTCATTAGATCATTCAAAAAAAATCTTAAAGAATGGATTCTAAATACACCAAGAGCAAGAATTCATCAATTAATCAACAGAAAGAACAACTTATGACAGCACTATTTGACATTATATATTCCCTTACTCTTGTGATATTGAGTTATATTTGCAAAAACACATACTATGTTATTGATATCATTTATGAATATTTATATACATATACATATATATTGCATTATATTTATTGCACTATGTAAACCATACATGCTGCGAGTAGCATATTTCTATAGGTCCTTATTATAAGTTTATTGTATTTATTCACTGTTATATTGGCTTTTTTCAACACTATGCTTCATGCTCCATATACCCACATTCAAGGTTCGCCTTTGTGGGTCTTTGAAGTTTGTTTACCGAGTGTGAATCTGAAGATTTGTATATTTCTTGTAGATAATCTAGTTATTTTTGTTATTATTGTTTTATTGCACAGTGGTTAATAAACTTACTTATTATTATTATTATTATTATTATTATTATTATTGAATCTGAAGCGGGTGTCATCAAATTTTGAACTCTGAATACGGTTACGCCAACGCAATTTTCCCACGCTCTTCAAAGTACGGCGTATTCATCCAAATTCCAAAGATGAAAAAAAATCAAAGATCGAGCTACGGTCCTGACATAACACGGTAAGCGTTGGCATCCCTTTCAATTGTTCCAGCCAGGACGATCCGATTTGAATAAGAACAATGGCTTCTATCCGACTAGACCGTGACGAGAATATCGCACATCACACCGACTCTCGGCGAGATAATCCGGCATAAGGTTGGCGTTTGTATCGCCTCAAACGGTAAACCTCCCCCCCATTGGATATATGGAAACCGAATGCCATCGAGCAATTTGATGAGGAGGCACTACATACTAGATGCTATCTCACTGAGCGACGGTGTTTCAGTCAAAAATTGTTGCAATACATCATTGCGTAAAAGAAATAATAAGGCAAGAGTTCACAGGGAGAACCATTGCAATCTACTTAGATAGCTAGGCGGCAATCAATGCAGTCAACTTAATGCAAGTTAACTCAAATCTAGTCTGGGACTGCATAAATACCCTGAATGAACTGGGCAGTCAGAACAGACTGATTCCATCACGTACCGGGTTTGAAGGCAACGAAGAGGCGGATTCACTAGCCCGAGCAGGAGCTACAAAAGTTCTGAATGGTCCAGAACCATTTTGTGGTATTGTGAAAGCTATACAAAATACAAACCAAATCTCAAGAATGGTGGAACAACTCGCCAGGAATGAGACAGGCAAAGGAGTATCAAAAAAACATCGCCAATATTCAAAGAATATCTACTAAGCCAGAAACGGAGTTCAACTAGAATGCTAGTGGGGCTTCTCACAGGGCATCGTAGGCTCAACAAACACATGAGTACGATAAGTCTGGCTGAATAACTGCTATACTGGTTCTGTGAGGAAGATGAGGTAACAGCAGTACACATACTTTGCCACTGAGAGGGCTTGTCAACACTAAGATTCCTCTTGCTGAAAGAGGGAAAACCGAGAGTCCAAAGATTGGCAGGAGATCTAAAAGCTAGTCTATGGAGTCGGGGCTAGCCAAAGAACTCCAAACGATTTTGAGGACAGACATAGATCTGAGAAGGTCGCAGTGTAGAGGCAGATAGCCGGAAGACCCCATTCTAATCTAGTCATCTACCAGATACTAGAGAGCGGCTCATCAGCTTGCTCAAAGAATACAGGTGGGTATACTAAAATTCATAAAATTAGGAACAAAGAAGTTTTTGGAACGTTTCCACCTGAAAGACGACGGGAACATCTCCTGAATTTCGAAGAACTACCCTGGTCCAAGTCATTCTAGCGGTATTTTTTCTTCAATTTTCTGAATAACTATCGCTCCGACGTAAAAAAAACGTAGGACATGAAGTGTTCATAATGAAATTCAACGTGGAAGGTAGTTTGGGTCTACAAATTCATAAAAGTCAGTAGCCTAGGTTATTCACAGAATATTTTCTTTGTGGCCTCATCCACCACACTGCAAAAGCTAGATCCTATCGTTTAGTAAAGTTCTTCCGTTCATTCCATAGGATTTTGGCTATTGCTTTCATCAGGGGTTGGGTATATAAGCCACTAAGCCCCTTCAGCATATCATTTCCAATTTGTATCTACAAGTATGTGAAACGGTAAACGTCCCACGTTAGAAATGAACACTGACACTTCTGGGGGATGCTTTGAAGGGTTTGGATCACCCTAGCCATAACTTTGGATCCGAAACGATAAGGTTACTCAAACAACTTTCAAGTAGATACATCAATTGCATGCTTTACTAGATATATTTCTCGTTTGATTAAATTTGCCATCATTTGTTCTTGAACGAACGATACTTGAATTCAAACGCTCATCATTGACCTATTGAATTCAAAGCTATTATGGATGAATATGGGAACCGGTGGGAGGAATTCTGTGATACGAAGCTGAATTGAACTAGACAATGTCCTGTCTGTCTGTCGCTGTTATTATGATTGTGACGAGCTCACGTTTTTTAGAGGTTCAATGAGTCATACAACAATTTTACTCAGTGCGAGGCACGTCAAAGGTTTTTTCTGAGTAAAACAAACAAAACCTTCATCCGGCAATTTTTCATAAGCGTTTCCAATCAGTGCGGATCTCTGCCTATTCTGTCCAGGCATATAATTTATTTCGAGTGCTGTGTACTATTCTCTTTCAGAAAATGACCATTTTGCGATGGAATAACACCGTAACGCAGTGGACGACAAGTGATGATTAATGGAAAAATTTAATTAATCTCCAGCGCTGATTGCTGCAAAAATCCAACTGAGCTGTGAGAATTTCTGCTATAATCCCGCTCACCATTGCGAAACAACCAGTCTTTCATGAAGCCTCATAGGTGCTTAATTAATTTTTTGTTGCACGACAAGCAAGAAAATTCAGTAAGGGAAGCACATCGCGTGAATCAACAATATGTCTCATATTAAAAAATGATAATCATGGGGAAGATTCAAAATCAATCATTACAACTCACTTTTGAGAAACACATTGAGTTTCTTGGTAACCACATGGTTAGTGGATCACACACGAGTTTAGATTTTGGTTGTTGAAATTGTTTTTCTTTTTTGACAATCCGACTATACAAAATGTTATATTTGATGATTATATTCAGAGAAATGATAAATTAAGTGTAAATGCGCTAGCAACATTTACAGTGGTCGACGGAGTTTCATCTGACTCTCTTATCATAAATGCTGGTGTTCCGCAAGGATCAATTCTAGCACCAACACTATTTCTACTCTATATCAACGATTTGTTGGAAGCAACTTCATGTCCAGTACACAGCTTCGCGGATGATAGTACCCTCCATACCGCTTTCTCCAAGCAAATCAGAAACGAACGACCTGTCCTGGAATACTGTTTCCATATTTGGAATGCAGCACCCAAACATACCCTGAAACTGTTGGATTCTTTCCAAAAAAGGGGCAATTCGTCTCGTGGGTGATGCCTCGCTCACAAACTCACCCACTTCTCTGGAACACCGTCGAAAAGTTGGCGATCTGGCTCTATTTCATAGATATTTCCATGGACGATGCTCTTCTGAAATATCAACAATTGTTCCTACCTTGGCAGTCCCCGCGAGCTTAACCCGTCCAGTTGAGGCTTTGCACCCCTTCGTGGTTACTTTGGAGACATCCCTTGCCAAAGACTCGTTCATCCAACGAACAGCGAGGCTCTGGAACACATTGCCAAGGGAGGTGTTCCCCGAGGCATATAACCTCCAGAAATTCAAGAAGAACACCAATTCCTACCTTATTTTCCTTGGTTCTCACGATGTTCTCTGAACATTACAGGATACCCCTTTCCGTGAGAACCAGAACATGAAAAAGAAAACACTGATAAAATTAAAGGAATAACTAAAATATGCTAAACTACAAGGTCAACTACTGTTTCGTGCTCATTTGCCACCTTTTTTTACTGATGTGGGAGAGGGTGTGTGTTGAAAAAGTTGTTCTACTGGCCACGTTTATACCGTATGGATAGTTGGTATGCTCACCAAGGAATTAAGGAATTAAGAATAAATTATTTTAGTAGGATACGAAATTAGCTGATATCGAATGAAATATTATTATGAGAACTCATGAAATAACTGCCACTTGCACTCAAGTCAATTCAAGGCTATACAGAAGTAGACCAAAATATTTACACCGTCTTGGTCATCATACTATTTTAGTCTGATACGCAACAAATTTTGGTACCAAACCAAGCTGGTCACTTTACCAAGTATACAGTTTATACCAAACTGACCAAGAGTATTTGGTGAAAATATAGTCATTAGGCAGCTTACCAAGACACTGTATAAACGTGGCCACTGTGAAGTAAACATGGCTGCATCGCTTCTTGATGATGTATTTGATAGTTAGACCAGCGCTGTCGCCAAGTACTGATTATCTGATAACATAGGATGGTAAGCACATGGTCATCGAGAAGTTGCTTCGAAGTAAAAAATAGCTTTCCTGTCCATCAGATCAATTAGTTAATTGATGTCAGAAAGATAATTGGGTATAGCATGTAAGCCCCGCATACTGACTACCGAGCCAGGGAGACCCGTTATTAGCAATCGGATTTCCTGCACATTTGAATATACGATACCGAGAAGCAGGAATCTGTACGATCTCGGAACGAAATGCAATGTAAGCTCAGACTTAGCCTCGAGATTACACATCCCAGTGGGGGAGAGCACACCGCAAAGTTTGTAGATAAACAATGTATCAACGCATAGGTACGGTTTTCAGAAGGAAAACAAACTTGTTTTAGCTCTCGGCATCTTTCATCAGTTTCATTGCTCTGTTCACTGGAAATGTTATTCGAAGAGGCTTCAGAGATCATTAATGGATCATCTTTGAAGGATGAAAGATATGAATGATGATTATTTTGTTTTGGCGGGAATATATATCGTGTACAATTATTATTTACTTCTGCCGAACCATTTTCATCTATATATTTAGATACTGGTATGGTGCAGCTGTCGACACTTGTGATGGACATCCTAAATCAGATCGCATTGTGTTTGTCGTGCCTATATACATTGCTTATTGCATGTTATTTATTGTCATGGGCTCAAGTTGCAACAGTGCATTGGCTTCCAAGTGCAGGGATGCCGTATGTTACTGATGCCATTGCAAATGTATTTTCCTGGTCGGTCCTCTTTAGTAGTACCGACATATAATTTTGAATTGACTCGGCTGTTACTCGATGGAAATCCCTAGCAAATGTAAAAACTTCACAAATGATGAGATTTCCACAAAATTCACTACAGAGTAGCACAGTAGAGTTATTAGATAAAAACCATGTTAATTTGATTACTAAACAAGAGATTTTAGACCTTATGTCTCAAACAAAATTACATTCAATTTGACAACAAAATATACTCCGCGTCAAAAGGGTTGATTATGGGAAATCCACTGAGCCTTTACACCAATGTATTAATACTATTCATCAAAACATGAAATTAACAATGGAAATAGAAACAGAAAGGTCAATCAATTCCTGAGATTTGACAATAAGTTAAATTAATGATAAATTCATATTCAAATATTCATAATGATTCAACACACCCTCATCAACATTAAATGGCAGCATGAAATAGTTTGTTACACAGGCTACTGAATGTCCCTCTTTCAGAAGTAAATTTCAATAAAGAACCCAATATCATAAAACAGATTGCAGTCAACAACGAATAAAACGTTTATTTGATAGACAGTATTCTTTCTAAAGAACTCCATAATAAAGCTATTCAAGAAGTTTTTCCTACTATCAAAAATAATAATCAAAATTATAGAACTTTAACCTATTTCGGATCATCAACTGAAAAATTAGCTTCATTTCTACATAAACAGGAGAAGCATATAGAACAAATAACACGTTGGGAAGGTTCATTGAAAATAATAAAGACAAAACTTCTAAATCCGAAAAATCAGAGGTATACAAACTCAACTGTGGATCTTGGCCTAAGGTTTATATCGGTCATGATTATTTCACATGACCGCACGCTTACCATTCAGCTGAGCCACCAACCAAATAAGGCAACCTTAATAGAACCAGTAATAGAAATATTTTGAGTGTTTAATGAATAGGATCAAATGTGAGGTCACATTTGTTTATTAATAATGCCAGATTTCCGTGCAGATGCAAATGTTTGTTGTTTATAGAACTGTTTACACTGGATTCATTAGTCATGAAATGAATGATAATAAATACAAGAATATTCGAATCAATAATCGATGATTATTATGGTGCCTACATACAGGATGTTCAAAAATTGATTGAGAGATCAATCTGAATCTGAAATTATATGCTAGGCTTATTCTGGTGACCATTAGATATTGGTTATTGAAGCAATCTCAATGATAATGGCGGATTCTTATTCTGTTATCTGCACATTTTCAACATTGGATATTTGCTGATTACCTTGGAAATTGAAAACTGATTGATACGTCAGATATTTCTATTCTAGTGACAACGATTTTTCAATATGAATCTTTTAGATATCTGTAACTGAAATAGTGATATGTGCAACTATTTGAAATTTCAATCCTGTATATACCCAATCTGAAAAATGTGGAACTTGTGGTAGTTTTATGTCAATGAAGATAATGGCAAATTCAGAAGTGGGATCACTCATTCAGGCCATAAATAATGACGAGGAAAGGTGAAATTTGCAATCAATTAGGTTTTTTTCAGTCATGGTGATGATAAAAGCGTTAAAGGTGCCTGATAAGTGAAATAATAATACCTTTAGCACCTTTACTTGCTTCACTTTGTTTCTTGGCTTGAATTCTAACTTGACGAAAGTGGTGAGGTTTTTGAATGTATGTTGAAATTACTATGATAACAAAGAAACCAATGCTTTGGACCTGGCTGAATAATTTCGATTTTCTGATAGGTAGTTCAGGGAAAGGAACAGATATTTTTTTTCAATATGTGGACAAAGATATCTTGAAGAAAATAGGGATATATATATACAGGGTGTTGCGTTGAAAAACATTGTATATTCCATGAAAAATTTTGAAACTCTGCTTTTTTAATCCTTCATTTCAATAAACCCTGCATATCAGGGAGGGATCAGAATGTAATAACAGCATCTTGGAAACATATTGGACAGAGCGAATGTCCCCTTGAGTAGTGCGTATTACTACAATGGCTCGTTAATCAACATTGTCCTGCTTCTGCCATGTTCATTATTTGATAAATCCCTGCCTTCCGCATTTTTTAATAACAATAACAATCTGAGCCAGGTCCAGAGCAATGTGCAAATGGCGGTCGGACCGTCAAGTTAGCTTGGACCTAAATCAAAATAAAATGTAGTTAGTGCACCGTGGGCCGTAGCTCTAGCCTGAGTAACGGCATTGTATAAATTCGTTCCTTGAAATATGTCCTCAAATGGCAGGCTTGACGATCCTGAAATTAATTTAGATTTCTAGCTTGGTCGCAAAATGTAGTGAAACTGGATCGGATTAATGCTTTTCTCTTTCCTTTCGTTCGTTAATGAACTTCAATCTAGAAATATTTGGGAGTATACAGGGTGATTCACATAACAACCGACATAGGGCAGGGGCATGTAGGGGGTCCCAAAATATGGCAATTTAACGCAACTTACCTCTATACCAAGTTGCTTCCCTAAGGAGTTATAGGCATAGCACTAACAGCATGTCAACTTGCTCGTTAAAAGCAAACTTCCCGTTCATTTTGAAAACACTCAAACAACAATTACTTGATTGAACAACTCACTTGCCTCATTGTCAAGTTTGACGTTCATTTTCATAGCCAACTTTTGAATTTTCGATGATTTTAAATAACACACCTAGAGCGCGCGTTTTCAGTTATTCGAGTTTTTGATGAAAATGATGAGGTTTTTCGAAAAATTACTGGAGTAAGAAAAGTTTTAGAATTGAATTGCCCACAAAACAAAGCAAAGATTTTTGAAATCCATCAAGTGTTAACAAAATTATGTTGAATATCAATGATGCGCCACACGGTATACCCCCTTTACAAATTTCAATTCAACTCTAGTTACTGTCAAGTGACGCCCTAAATACATCCACGAAGTGTACCGAATTCAAGAATAACGGAGATATTGATTTTTTTCCAAATTTATAACTTCACTTTCAAAGCCTATATCTCCTTAGGGAAGCAACTTGGTATAGAGGTGAGTTGCGTTAAATTGCCATATTTTGGGACCCCCTACATGTCCCTGCTCTATGTCGGTTCTTATGTGAATCACCCTGTATAGTTTTACAACTAGTCGTTGATGGATGGAAGCTAACAGGCAACATGCCATTACTATAGAAATATGATATGTGTTCTGAGAGTTCTGAGTTCTTCAGGTAGTTTTGCTGTCAACTGTTTCGCTCACAGCAGACAAAATATACCCTATAGTTTTTCTACGGCTGTAACAGATAACAACGGCATTTTCGATACGGAAATAAAATTGATGACATACAAAGTACCTCATTGTTAACAGAAAGAAAATCCCCAGAAACTTAACAAATTTACTTCTCCACACGCTAGAAGAAAATAATTGTTTACGCACGCGATTGCACTAAAATGAGTGCGGGAAAGTGACTCTTCCTAAGTAGAAAAAAATCAATACGCTATCCTCAATTCTAATGCGGAACCTAAAACAGAATCTCGTAACACCTCTGAAGCTCCGCTCCATCAATATGCATCTCACGCAGTCTAATATGAAGGTATTTGTCAACCCTTGGCTCTTTCAGATATATCCGGAACCGTCTCTCCACGAACAACCCTTATACGGAATTCCCGTGGCGTAATGTATTTTTATACTTGAAAGGGAACACAATAGAATGAAAGGTTGAGAGTGAGCCAGCCAGCGTACAAATACGTTCTTTTTTGGTCCTGGTCTGCTGAAATAGATAAAGAGTTCAGCTGTATGTATAAGCAAATAAGTGCAGAGATGAATAGAACGATTTGGTAGCGTTCCCTCTCGTGTACATTTGAAAAACAACGAATATCGCATGGCAATTTTGCAGCTTTCAATAGAGCTTTTAAAATCAGCCTCAATAACGTAGGTATATATGAAGAACTATCACGTATACACCCTGAGAAGACAGGTGAACAATGCCAGAAGCTAACTACATCTATACCTTTTCAACTTCAACTTCGGAATCGGTAAGTTATATTTCGGAAAAAGTAATCTCGATTTCAGAATTGGTTAGTTCGATTTCAGAAATAGTAAACTCAATTTCAGAATCGGTGAGATGAATTTCAGAAAAAGTCCATTCAATTTCAGAAATGGTAAGTTGTATTTCAGAATTGGTAGGTTCAATATCATAAAAAAAATCCTTATATTTGTTCGAAATGTTTCCAATGTGAGATTAACAAAGCATATTTAAAATATTCAACTTTTCAAAAACAATTTAATCCACAGATGCCTTCCATCTGAATCGCTGGAAGATAGTGGCGTTGCACATGATTATAACAATGCAAACACATTTGAGGTGTTATCATGTTCATTGAATGATCTGCACATTCTTGAAGACATCGCAGTCTGAATTCTATCTGGTTGAGCAATCTGTTCGGATCTCCATCTATTACCCTTTGGCGATGCTCTTGCAAGGAGCTCTTCACTTCTGACTTGAAGGTACCCCATATATTATGTTCAATCTGATTCAACATAGGGCTCTCAAACACCGTTCCATCCACTGTAAACAGTCTTCTCTTTTGCAATTAAAAACATTTCAAACATATAAAAGGATTTCATCTTCTGAAATTGAACCTACCAATAATAATTCTGAAATACAACTTACCATTTCTGAAATTGAATGGACTTTTTCTGAAATTCATCTCACCGATTCTGAAATTGAGTTTACCATTTCTGAAATCGAACTAACCAATTCTGAAATCGATATTACTTTTTCCGAAATATAACTCACCGATTCCGAAATTGAAGTTGAAAAGGTATAGAACATCAGAATGTCTAGTGAATCTTTTCCCATAGAGATGATGAAAACATACATAATAGCATAAAATTCACGTAACATGTGGAATCAGCCAGATCACCAGGACATCAGAGGTAACTTGAGCAGTATACTAGTGAGTCAGAAGAGAATGGGTAGTTCTAGTATAATAGCACTGACTCTGCAGACACATTGATCATAATATCTGGTGTATATCCAGTCTTTGAAGAGGTCAGCAGCCTTTACATCAAGGTTTAGTAACCTCCCAATCGAATCGTATCTTTTCCAGGTACAAATACTCCACACTCGTTAGAGATGAGTAGCTGTGTGCAAATAGTCTATTCACTAAAGATTATTGTATTATTCATCATCTGCGTCACACATCATCGATGATAAGCCAGAAGTGACTCGTTACAATATATTACATGTCATTCCTATCTTCAGCTTCGAGGCATCATGTCAAAGGGATGAGACCCACTTCATGTGACGGGCTAACATGGCGCGTCGAGCCCTATAGCGAACTTGAACCCAGATTGTAATGGTATCGGCCATCTTCCACTTCAATTAACGATTAGTAAGACAATATCTGCTCGAGAATTCTCACTTTTACTGCTGCCTACAAGAGCAATCTGTTCAACGACACCCGAAGGAGTATTAACCATGATGAATAGTCAGGACCGGAGTGAAAGAAGTGAAATTCCGAGGCCAGGCAATATGAAAAGAACGTTTCAGTGAATTATTTTGCCAAATTGTATCAGTCTCTTGCTATGTTGTCATTCATGAGCCCTAATTGTTAGGATTGTGTAAACAATCTGTACCTATGCAGAGAGCTGCTCGAGAAAAAGAATTATTGACAAAAAATATCAGTTTTATCAGTTTCAGTTCGACCGGAAGCAACTCCAACTTTTTGTATTCAAATGAGTATTATTTTTTTCAGAGAGTCGTTTTACACTGTCTAGAAACTTTTTCTTCGTGTTGAAGTTTGAAGTGGCCATGTTTATTAAGAAAGGACCAGAAGTATACCTCACGTGCAGTGCCTGCTCCTCGGAGGAGGTACTGGAGGCTAAACCTCTTCAAGAATTTCCATACATCGAATCGAATAGTTCGATATACTGATACATATAAAATATACACATACATATTAATTCCTTTTTTTATCAGGTTGGTTTCCTGATATCAAGTAGGTAGATATTTTTGTCATAGACCTACAGAATTTGAAAATTATTGAATCATCGCTTTCACTTAGAACCTTGCTTAAAACTACTGATTCCATAAATTGTAGGTTAGAATACGATTTCAGTCAGGTCTTCCCCTTTTCCATCGTGATCGATATTTTTTCAAAAATGATTATGATTTGGTGGAACACTTTTTAATGAAATTATCCAGATCCGGTCCTGGTAAGGGTACCCCCTCACTGGGATTCCGGCCTACAATTTTCCATTCGAAACCCACTATCTGAGGTCTCCTACCTCGCGGCCATTTGAATATGTTCCGGCCGCCTAGAACTTTTAACCGTTATAACTGGAACTTGATTTTTTGTTCTCGATATAGTATACTGCGAAATTCACTCTGAGCCAGATTACTGGATGTTAATTATAAGGACCGGCTAGATAATGCTAAATGCTTTAACATGGCGCGCGATTGTTCAAAAGGAAATTAAGTTTTCTGGGGAATTATAGCGATTCATTTTTGTTTCTTTTTTCGCTGGAGCAGCATTAACGCCATGTTAACGGGGTAATTAGCGTGGATACAGGGTATGTTTAATTGTTATTCGAGCGCGACTTTGTGTTGGTTTGTTTTGTTTTCCATAAATTATTCGGACCAAACAAATAGAAACAAAAATGTTGGTTATGAGGATACAATCGGATAATATGCGATCATTATGTATGATATTTACTGAACATGTACACGTACAGGTACGTATATCTAACAATGAGAAAATTTCGTCGGAAAATTTATTGTGAACACTGTTCCTCTCTATCATGTGTGGAGAGAGTTTACAAAAAACGGAATGATATTGAAATCATGGAAAGCTTTGAATTTAAATTTTTTGATACACCTATTATTCCTCTTCAAACAGAGAGAAGAGAAGATACCAAAAATCTATGGTGATATGAATATAGGTACTTCAGTATAGGTATAATTTAACCCACACAACATTCCTCGTGATTTAATTTTCGTTAAGTCGTACCTCGTACATAGGTAATCATTATTCTTGTGATGTTATAATATGCAGAATATTCAATTAGTAAGTATAATCTGAAGTCTACATCGTCACAAGTCGATTTCAAGGTTATTGTCGGCATTTCGTAACTGACTTTATACCTATCTATAATAGTCGAAATGTATGCCAACAAGACAGCGTTGCCAACTATACGTAGTTTTCTATGGAAAAAATATAAATTTTTCTCGTAAAACAAAGATTTAGATTCAATCAGTTGACGGCAACTCGCTCTGTTATATTTCCTGGCTGTACCTACGCTCCCATTAATCAAATATCTGTTCAATTTCAATCTCACCATCGAAATGCGGTTATCAAAGCAAACAAAACACACGTTACTTGATGTATTTTTAGACGCTATGAAAGTGAGCCATAATATACCTATATTGGTTACTCATTTTAACATAGGCGTAGGCTCTATCTATAAGAAACTGTTATTATTCTTGAAATAGTTTTTTCGTTGTCTCAACATTTCCTTTTTCTGCGTCGAATTTCTTCAAGTTGACTTATGGTCGAAGATCTGTTCTCCAATTTGTCCTATGATGTTCCAGATTTCATTACAAAATAGAACACGTACACATTTGCGCGTTACTAACTAGAATAGTTTGAGTTTTGACACTACTTGTCAAATTCGATAAGAAGATTAATCAGGTATAGGTCGCGTGCACGAAGACCGACCCTGGAGGCAAAATATTGAAACACAACCTCATTCTTCTGTGAATTATTGAAACACAACCTCATTCTTCTGTGAATTATTGAAACACAACCTCACTTTTTTATTTGGTTTCAGAGGAATCAAAAGGTTGAAATAGTTTTTCACAATATTTTGGCATACGAATCGTGTTTCTTGCTATATTCATTAATTCAAGCATGCCTTCACATTGTGCTGTTGTACAATGCACAAAAAATGCAGCAAGAGACTAGGCAATATGATTTTTCAGGTAAATAGTAATCTCACATAGTTAGCATTATGAAATGTTGTCATTCCTTATTAAAATTCCTTCTGCCTTCTGCCACTTCTGCAATACAAGCTAATGCTGCTAATAGATTGAAAATGTCTACAACACACACGATCGTCAGCATGTCAGACCAGTCCTACCGATTGATTGCATGAATCCAATCTTCTTGCATTATTCTAGAAATTCCAGGTATATTTCTATTAGCTGATCCTATTGCAGAAGGAATTCCGATGAGAAATCAGAGAAATAACCAAATTTCAGAAATGAAAACTATGTGAGTGACTATAGTAGGTACTTACTTTTGAATCATAGTGTACCATCCGGATTTCTTCATCTTCCGCTGCAGTTTTTGTGCATTTTACAACAGCACAATGTGATAGCATTAGCGAATTGATGAATAGCGGAAATATACGATTCATATGCCAAAATAATTGTGGAAAACTATTTCGATCACTTGTAAACAAATATGTTTTGCCTCCAGGGTCGGTCATCTGACAGTTCTTGCACGCGACCTATTAACAAGCCTGAGTCACAAATAGCCTATAACTGCTGTACGACTTGTATGCACACAACTGTACCCTAAAATGGACAATCAAATTTCAATTGGGAAAACTGACCCCAATCAATAGTAATGCTGGGTTGTTTAAAATTCGTAAATATCCACAACTCTCCATTAATATGTTCTTTTTTTGGATAATTACAAGGGTAGGTATATATTATTAAGGTCCTTTTCACTCTATCGTTTTCTGGACTGGCACCAAAGCAAATTGAAGGGAATAAATATCTCAGAAATAATTATATGTCGAAGAGGATGTTCTCGGAGGTTTATACTTGAATGATGTTCACCTTGAAACAAGAAGATGAAAAAATGTTTTCAACTTTTTTCAATATCCTTAGACTGGTGCTTTCGAAACGAAACCAGTTCAATGGTGATGATGTAAAGCTGATGAACAAGTGAGTGATGAGGAAAATACACCTGATACGCAAATAATTTCTAATATTCTCGTGACTGGTAACTGAATAACTCGTGTTGTTGCCTCCAATGCAATAGTAATAGCTTCTTCAATAATTATTGTTGATGGTTTCGTTTACACTTCGACAGCTTCTCATGATTTACAAAGCACAGATACGACTTGTTCTGGAATACTGTTCTCACATATGGGGTTCAGCACCCAAACATACTCTGATGCTCTTAGATTTCATCCAGAGAAGAGCCATTCGCCTGGTGGGTGATGCCACACTCACTAACACTTTGACATCATGGGAACACCGTGGAAAGGTCGGCGACCTTTCACTTTTTACGGGAAATGTTCTCTGCTATCATTCCACGACTAGCGATACCAGTCAGACGAAGTCGACAAGCGTAGTCAGCACATCCTTTCGTTGTCAATCTCGAAATAGGTCGAACAGCACTATGTCAAAACTCGTTCCTTTTTAGAACTGGAAAGCTGTGGAATTCATTGCATTTAAAGAACTCCATATTTTCTGTGACGACATTTCATGTAGACATACCAATCTTCGAATAAATACTTCACCAAAAAACCGAACATTAATGAAGGTTATGGCGTCAGAATCCCTAATAGTTGATGTCATTCAAGTGCCCGAAATAGAGAAAATTATATCAGGCCACTTAGGCATTCAACACAAACTCAATTATTAATAGGCATTGTACACCCTACTCGACACTGTTCTACCTTGTCTATTATGAATCACATTCAATACATCCAACCTAATAAATTCTTCATAGCTGTTACACCCTTCTTGGCATTATTGTACTTCAAGCTTCAAGTCTCTTCATACAATTCCATGTTGAACGATGGGAAACTATCGCCTCATCACCAAGAAGTGATTTGTAATTTATCAGATAATCACAGTAGAAACTGATAAATTATTGTTTTATGGGTTGTTTCCTACGACGTGTCTGAACTGCGATCTTAAAATAAACTTTTTTTTTCACGATTCAGTTACAACTGTGAATTAGTACTAATTTTAAGTTGCAAATATAAATTACGCAGATGGAATTTTCATGTTCTTCATATCTCCTTATTTACAGTTGCAACTTTAAATTAGGCCAGAGAACTTTTTTCATTTCAAAACATCTGCCCCAAAATGTCACTGCGTTTAAAAAATTTTTCTATCAGGTAGTCTAAGAGAAAAATCCAGTAGCTAGTCAGTGACAATTTGTTTGAAAAAATGTTTGAAGGAAAGAAATATAGATATATTGAAAAAATATCCAATTTTTACTTATCTTTGGACTTTTCGGGACCGATTCTGCTCCCGTTCTCAACATGTATAAATGCAAATTATGTTTCTTTGAAAGTTGTGCTGCGTATAGTTTGACACTTTTCAGTGTCATACTGATGTTGGCATATGAATGAGTGATTTTAGTCTACGAATGAGTTACAGGATGTTTTCATTTATTGATCTTGAATCTACCATTTTCATGTTCAGTTTTCAGTAGTGAATACCATGTTCTATCTATATCAACTGAACAGGATGCAATGCTATTGTCTCCGTTCAGAAGAATGCAAGCGGATTCCTTGATTTTTCTTTTCTGGTTGTTATCTTCCTTTCCTTTGATTTTGATATTATTCCACTCTGCCATATGTTGTCCATCTTCAGTAAGGATATGTTCAGTTAGCTTCGGATGTTGATAAATTTAACCAAAAAGATGAGTTTTTCGTGAGTTTTCTTAGATGTTTGAGTTTTGATGCTCATGTTTATTCTCAAACTTTCTTGTTCACCTTCAACAATATAGAACAAAGAAGGCCTAGACTAGAACAATAATTTCATTTGTGGAAAAATCAATGTATCCCATATATCACTGAAGAAATCACATCAAATAACCATTTCGCGTCTGAATATTTCAACTTATTCAATTGGACTTGGTAGATAATTCTTCAGATTCCATTAGACGACGAAACATTTTGAACGAAACGACAAGGCGGATGTGATGAACGCCAATAACGAAGTCAATTATGGGTGACAACTTCAGTAATCCCACTTCGACTAATATAAAAGTTTACTAAACTGTCGAATCTTCGCAAATCCCTACTTACAAATCATTAATGCATGACTTCATTCGTTATCGAATATACAGGGGGATCAAGTTTCAATGACCCCATCATAGGAAATTCATTTCGTAGAATCGATAGGACTCGATGCACTAATATTACATGAACATGTGCTCCGAAACGATTCATTACTAAGGTATAGGACGATGAAGAATATTTTATAAGCTATAGAAAATAACTTAACTGTCAGTAAATTAGCTACCCCACTGTCTGTTTAGATGCACACAGCAAAAGCAGTAAAATAATTTTTACTGCCTAGACAGTTAATGTGGATTTTACACTTCTTACCTATACCGAAAGTTAATAAAAGTGTCTAACTTGGCAGTGAAGTATAAGATTGAATGCCATTTAATTGTTATTGCATGGCATAATTTTTATCTCGTTATCAAATCACGAATTAGAGAGCAAATTTCCGCACAGGAAAGAGCAAATGTTCAATCATGTTGCTCAGGACAGTTATTGGCACAGGTATGCCGTTCGATAAAATACAATGTTTTACAACAGACAGTTTTTGCCAAAAAATATCTCTGGCCACTTTTCAAAAATGCCCATTTTCGAAAATACCTTGTTACAGAGAAGAGAGAGAAGAGCTGAACATTTTTGAACGTCAGAATTGAATTATAATTTCATTAAATATTAAGAAAAAGCATTAATGGAAATAAATTCCTGCTGTGTAATGAACAGCGGAAATTCTGAAGAAAATGGCGAATTCATTTCTTTAATTTTACAAAGAAAATATCAACCATTCCCTCATGGATGGAATGTATGAAACGACCTGGATGGAAAATTAATTTGACATACATTAAAATTCACTTCTTATAACAGCAGATTGGAATGAAAGGATATTTTAGGCTCAGTTTCAGACAGAAGATTCATAAGATCCGTTTGAGATAATCTGATGTTCCATTGATTTACAAAACAGACCATTGAAAAAAATTCCAATATTATCATCATCACACGAAATGCAAAACAAAATCATCATAGAGAAAGAGGAATTGCTTGCAAAACTACGTAATGGAATTGAAAATTTTAGAACGAAACTGAGGAAATCAAGTAAATTACAACGTGATCATTGAATGGCGTTTTCAATACCGACCAAATTCGAAATTTATCAGTGAAAAGTGAATGCAGCAAAAGGTTTTGAACATTATCACTCGGGTACAGTTTTACATACAATAAGGAACTAGCTATAAGTATATCCATAGGTGTTTATTTTGTCATATTCAAATGTTGTTACATGAATTCTTTTCATTTATATAACTATTGTTCTACGAAAATTGTATCGCTATATAAATTGAAGTGGGTGTTTATACCCTATTTCTATTTTCCATCTACGACAACGATTGATTTGACAGAAAATCTAACCTCTAAAATCGTTTCTTTCTTCTTTCTTTCGTCTTATTCTTGTAATATAGAAAATAGAAAAGGACAGAAGTTCAGCTGTGTCCGAACTCACTCTAGTAACCACCAAATAACCAACCAAATGACATCGTGAAATAATTTTATTTGCCGATTAATCATGTTTTTTGTTTCGGTGCCCGCCTGCGGGTTAATACGGTGTCGACAAATAAAATAACTGCCGACTCTGAAGTTCGCTGGTGTGTTTGCTTGCTAAGCGTTTTCTACGGTCCCCGTCCCGACCTGTCCACAAAACCATAAAAACGCTGATAAAGTATTCAACATCCGACGTAAACAAACAATCAGGCCGATTGAGAGAACGCCGGCTACTCCGGGTCCGTGATGAACTCGGAGTTTTCCAGTTTTCGTCAGGGGCCGGTGAAAACAACGTGACATCACCTTTTTCTTTGTTCCTTTGCAGGACTTGCCAACGTGAGAATACAACGATTTTAATAAAAAATCGTCGTTCGACTCCTGACAAACCCACGGTCAACGGGTCTATATAGACTATAAAACAGTGATATCACGATATTCTGAATATTCGAGATAGTAATAGTCGTGATATCCCGAGACCATGAGAGTACCTTGTATTTTGACAATTTGATGAGACCATATGAACATGAATTCGCGAGATTAACGAAGTGGGCGACATCTAGGTTACATAATACGAACTTCAAACTGGGGGAAAACAAACTGTTGTCTATGGATAAAGTGCATAGACTACATTGCATTCAGCTTGCTGTAGCTGTAGTCAAACTTGTCATTGACATGAAGTTGGTAGTGATGATGGTTGAGTTGGTTAATTTTTTCACATTATTACATTTTTATTAGTTTAGTGAACTGTGAACGGGTGAAGCATTGGATATAGTTTGAACAATTCAAACTAATTATGACGAGCAAATCAATTGACATAAAAGAACAGTTACAACATGTTTACAATACCCAGATTGTCCTGCTTTGCATAAACAAATACAAATCCATTGTTCTACAGGAGTTCTTCTGGAAACCAACTTCAATTTTACTTCATGTGGGGAAGATTTCATCGCCGAAGTTTGTAGACTAAGTGCAAAAATGTGCCTTTTGTTGAAGCCTTCTGCCTCACACAAAATCACATGATTAGTATGGAGAACTGCTTCTCCTTCCACTACTGGTCGGCTTTTTCCGTCTATATAAATAGAGCAAAATATCTGCCAAAAGTACATCTACAACAGGCATTATTAGCGTTTTCGATCGAATATTGACAACTATTAATGCATCCCTAGCACCTAGCAAATTGATTTATCTCACGTTTATGTTCAAGAAAATATACTTCCTCTATAGTTTTCCATATCAATTTAACTGTGTACTCTTCATATTCCTCACCATACTTTCCACACAATCTTTCCAGGATTTTGGCGATCACGAGAGTTGGGGTAGAGTCGCACAAAATTCATAGTTTTTCTTCTGGCAAAAAAACAAAAATTGTTCCAGGCAGACTCTTTACTCTTTTGTTATTTTCCCCAAAACGACATTCAAATTTTTAAGTGACTGATATAAAATGTCAAACTTACTAGTTTCAAACTTTGACAGTCACAGCACTCTTATGCTGTCGAACAGAATAGCCATTCATAATTATTATGTTTGTTTACCTTAATAGCCGCTGATATCGCTTATCATATGACTTCAATTATGAAATTTCATAGATGCAGCCAGGTGTGAATGAAATAATCAAGAATAATCGCGATACAAAATAACACGTCGCTCCATCTGACGGTAACAATTTGAACAATCCTGAGCGGTTTGTTTTGAAGGATTGACCAATGATCAAAAACGAAAAACAAATGTGAACCAATAGAAACGAAGTAAACAGACCGCTTTGAGAGCTTTCAAAAACTTTGATAGGTGGCGAAGGCTTATTATTTTCTATCGCGAATAATCACGAAATGCATATGGATCAAAGGAAAAATGTCGGGTATCAATCTTTTTTCTACAAAAATAGCAATCTCTATTTTAATCGATATCTTGTATACCTACCGTTTTATAGAAAATCGCACTTTATTATTAAATAAATAGTTATTTATGTATTAAGGGAATTATGAGGGCCTTAATTACCGATGGCAAATGCCAGAGGTTATTAAGGCTCTATAATTCCCGTGATACATAGATAATTTTATTTCTGACTGATTTCATTCATTAGATACCTTCCCGATCAGAAGTTAGACATGTTTTTCCGTATAGTTTCAATGTCATCAGAACGTCAGATGATGATCTTGACTACCGCGAATAGGAGATTCCTTATTGCTACGTTATTGCGTGGTTGTTGCTATGCATTTCTTATTTAATTTTAGCTAGAGGGAATTATAGCATTTATAACATCCCAAGGGAGTTATGACCCTCATTATAGATATCGTAACTAAGACGATATAAGCTTATAATGTCACTGTCAGAAATAAAACTCTTATCATGGTACAGTTGCAGAGTCAATGTCATATTTGACATGAAATTATTTTGACTCTATTCAATAATAATTTATGAAGAGACAATTCATGGACTGATGGAGAATTACAAAAAATATTCTATCTTTTTCGGAAAATGTGTTTTTATATTTTATTATTTCTTGGTCGTGGAAAAAATAGTGCATAATATGCAACGATCAAGTAATGACTATTCAATCAAGCTACTAGCCACAATGGACCCTTAGTGGTCGAGTGGAGGAATAGACCCACTCACTTTCAACCCACTGACTCATTCTTTAAAGAAAGAACCATTTCCTATTAAATAGTCTGAAAAAAATTCAAGAAAAAAAAGTATGTCAATTGAAGGAATCCTGATAGGCGATGATCGAATCAAAATTTTCGCATGTTTCATCAAAAACCTATCAAAGTGTTTCATTTGTTTGCTATGTCATCAAGCTGCTTGACGAAAATTCGATTGATGACGTCTGAGTTTAGCAATATTGATTTTTAAATAAAAAAAATGACTTCTGCACCGCCACTTTTGATTGTCATTGAGAAGGCAGTTATTTTGCTCTATCGAATATCGTAAATATATCTACATGGTTCCTTCAACATTCTCGACCTAAGTCTATTTCCGGTAAAATCAGACATTATATTTAATTGTTTTCTCATCGAAAATATGGGTATTAACTTTAACTACGATCCATATGTCAAAAGTCTGGAATAAAAACAACTGAATGACCCCCTCTGGCCAATTATTTAGTCACCTGATATAGTCTCCCGTTTCACAATATAGGTATCATTTATTCATTATAAAATAACTATTGATTATTGCTTGTTTAGTAATTTATTCCGTTGTGATTATTTTAAATCAGAATCAGAAATGGCAAGTTCAAGGACGTAAGGTTGTAGTGTATCATAGTAATATAAAAACAAAAAGTACAATATCTTGCATTCCCACAAATTGCAACAAGAAATAATTGAAACAACTCCAAAGATTTATAACCTCTAGAGTATGTACCTATTCATACAGTTCATTACAAATTACAAGTCCGAGTATACGTGCAATTACCGTTTCTATTAACCTTGGTCACAGAACAATAGACTGAGAACGAGTTATGTCACGAAGATATACGCTCGGATATATATACATGGGATAATGTAAGATGTATAAGAAGGCATGAGCAATGAACGAGCATTTTAAAATTACTAACGGAAGAGTACCCACATTCTTGCTATACATTTTTTGTACCTGTTTCTTGTTGTGTACGCTACTAACCAAGGTTTTTTTATTGTGATAAATTATGCCATAGTCAGTTCTCACAAAAGATTACGCATTCTATCCTCCTATGTAATATAATATACAGTCGAAATACCTACTAGCCAACATTTATAAATGAAATATTTCTCTGTCTTCTGCGGCAGCCTTGTGTTTTATATACGCGATTTAAATTGAGTAACGTGGATTATTTTTCTTGTCACGTACGAATAAAAATGATGCTGCATTATGAATGGGCAAACAAAACAGAAGAGGAGAGAGAGCTCTGTGCTTTCCACATACTCGAAACATTTTTATTGTTGTATTTTTTTTTCAACCGTTTACAATGCTATACCAAATTGCTGTTCCCGGGGATATGTAATTTCGTTTTAGACAATTAAACACCCTAGGTTAATATACTTTGGTCATCTTTGAGGGAAAGTGGTAATTTCTGACATAATCCCATCCAAGATTTCAGTTTTGGTAGAAGGCAGGCACTGCGCAATATACCCTCAAAAATACCATCATGATTCTTGGTCTACTGAATACAAGAATGGATTAGAACTAAATATCGCTAAACAGTTAGCACATAATACTTAATTTCCACAGACATCAACAGAAAATACTTTTCATCTATGTATACTAACCTCTTTTCAGGAAAAACTCTCATATTTCTTGAATTCTTGTTAAACAATAACACTCAGAATATCTCTCAGAATTTTGTGAATACCTCTCCTCCCTATTGATTACGAAATTTCATATTCTGAACAAAATTTTAACGATCAGAACATTTGGAGAAAAATTCAGACAAATGTCAAAATCCTTGTAAGATCTACAAATTAGGGTTCCTAATACTCAAAGCTCAGTCGCCAATAAATTTTTGCCTTCATGAAAAATTACAATGAAACTGATCGTATGAATTGCTTCTCTTCCTCTCCTTATCTCTTGAGAATTTCAATCGAATATCAAAAGATTAGGCCCTTCTCAAGCATTTTCCTTGAAATTATTACCTGTAATCACAATCACATTTGATTTTTATCAAGTAAATACTTCCATTGTTCTTGCTTCACAAAACATTGGACACACAGTGGCTAGTTGAAATTGATTTTCTTATCAATTTGAACATGATTTTCATCCATCATGTGACTTTTACTTCTCGTTGACCAATTTATCTTCGATACCAAAGGCTGAAGAGGAACTCAAGTGAGTTCCAAAACATGCCCCGAATGATTCCTCGAAGTAGTGGCGACGATTCCGATCAATACTAATCATGTCTATTTTCCCTTTCAGATGGTGCAAAAGCTATCTCTCACGACGTTCTACTTCTTCTTCCTCGCAATCCTCATGGCCAACCTGTCGATAGCCACGGCCTTGGGCTGTCCGGCAGGCTGCATGTGCAACGACGACACGTACGTAGTCCAGTGCGAACGCAGCAAGCTCGACGTCATTCCCATCACTCTCAACCCGGCCATCCAGAGGCTCGTCCTCAGGAACAACAAGATAAAAACCGTGGACGCCGCCTTCCAGTTCTACAGGGACCTGCAGTACGTCGATCTGTCCAGCAACCACTTGGTGAACATCCCCACCAAGAGCTTCCTGCATCAGGAGAAGCTGCAGGAGCTGCACCTGAACAAGAACAAGCTCTCCTCTATCAACAACAAGACTTTCCAAGGCTTGAAGTCGTTGACGGTGCTTAATCTCAGGGAGAACTTCCTGGAGGAGCTAGCTAAAGGCTTGTTCTCGATTTTGCCGAGGCTGGAAGAGCTGAATCTTGGCCAGAACAGGATATCCAAGATCGATCCTCTTGCTTTCGAGGGGCTGCTGAGCCTGAGGGTGCTCTATTTGGATGATAACGCCTTAAGCACAGTCCCTACCCCTTCCTTCTCTGTCTTGGGTATGTAACGCTTTTTTATTTCACATATTCGATACAACCTGTACCGACTTTCGGTACTTTTATAACCATAGCAGGTAGAATTTCGGGATACGCTGACGAGACGGGATGAGCTTGTGGAGAACATCAATATCGAGACCGAGAGGCAGTTAGAATTGAGTACTCAGCGCTATGTTGTTTTTCATATGTATGTGCACGTTCAGATCGGAAGATCTGGTTTATATCCTATTATATTGTAGGTCACTTGGTATTCTGATTGACTGTTGGTCAGGGTTGCCTTTATAGCACGTATACTGACTGTCGATCAGGGAAGCCTTTGTAGCTCGTATTCCTATAAGTCAAAATAATAGCACTCAGCAGTTGTCTATGCTATTGACCCCTACGCCTCGAAACACGTTCTGATACTCTAGTGGGTCAGTATAAGCGAGCCGATGACGTGACAGAAACTGTCATTGCGTCTTCAGATCAATCAGACATAACCACAAATAAATTAATGGAAAAAGCGGGAACTGACAGTACTCTACATGACATAAATTTCAAAGGTTTGACAAATTGAAAGAATAAGGAGAAAGATGCAAGTTTGTGCAGAGATCACAATAGCCACCATGGAGATCATGGTCGATCATCTGATGATGAAACAGCAGCAATTTCCTGAATTGACTGACTCAAACAGATTTCACATCCCTGTTCAACCAAGAAGTCTTTAGATCATCTTCGTATACGAACTCTTGTTATAATTTTGTGAAAACATATAGCCACTTTGTGGAACTCTGATGTATTGGGGCTAGCACCATCGTTCACATGCATCTGCAGTATCAGTGAGTCTTTATTGAAGAATGAAATAGTCTCGTCATCTCCTCGACATTTAATGGGTTAACATTGTTATGTTACAATAGGGAGGACATCTGTATCGGGATTATTCATTCTTCAACTTCTACCACTCCATGGACTTCTTCACACGTTCAGTCTTTATTATTTGTTTCATGTTCTCCACTCTCATTGCTTTATTGTCTCGTCCGATATACTACCTCGACTCGAGTAGAACTGCTCTTTGGTGTCCCAGTGAATCTATCATCGAGCTCCTTTGGTAAGATTTCGCTTTATTCCTATGACATTTTTACAGGTAGTCTAGCAGAGCTCCACGTCGGTCTGAACGGCTTCACGTCGTTACCTGACGAAGCTTTCAGTGGTCTGGGGAAACTATCGGTGCTGGATATTAGCAGCGGAGGTCTGTCCAACATCAGCTCGAACGCTTTCAAAGGAATGACAGGTTTGAGGAGTCTGAATCTGGCGGACAATCGGTTGCAGAGGATCCCCACTGACCAGCTGGGGCATCTGGTGAGGCTGGAGGACTTGACTATTGGTCAGAATGAGTTCAGCAGCCTCGCGAAGGGGTCCTTCAAAGGGTTGACCAACTTGAGGAGGATTGATATCACAGGTTAGTTCCAATATGACATAACCAATGTTCCTGAATCTGAAAAATACTAATACTAACTCAAAATTGTAGGTCTTGAAAAAAATTGATATTTTGATATTTTTCAATTCATAAAGGTGGTGAAAAGTAACTTTCCTGTTAGTTCAGAATATACCAGGTGTCCAAAGTTATCGTATACAGGCAATATATCTCGCTTATTTGACAAGATAATTGAAAAATAGAAGAAAATGCTTCAAATGGCATCGAAGTACCTTCCTAATATATCGAAGACTGGAACCTTTGGCACGATAATACACTACGCACTGTTTTACCTCTAATCAAACTGATTTTTTACGCATCGACACGTGTTTTAGGAGAAGATTGAAATAGATATTTACGTAATCAGTTAGGAAACGCGTTGTTTTGTGTAACGATGGGATTTTGCGGGACGAGCGAAGCGAGATCCCGCAACATCACAGAGTTACACAAAATGGCGTTTCCTAACGTGTCACGTACAATATTTTTTCTAATTTTGACGAAACATTTCGCATGAACAAAAATAATGACCAGTTTTACATGAGTTCTGCCGACTCTTGTTGTGTGAAATGAATGAATGAAATGAACATTACATCACCAGTTATGTAAAATTTTACTTTACGCAACTGGTTACGTAAAGTAAGACGTTTCAAAACTTCCGTCAGTTTTGAAAAGTGTCACATTACATGTCAAAATTAGAAAAAGTAACTTTCCTGTTAGTTCAAAATATACCAGGTGACCTAAGTTATCGTATACAGGCAATATCTCGCTTATTTGACAAGATAATTATTGTAAAATCGAAAAATTGCTCTAAATGGCATCGAAGTACCTTCCTCATATATTGAAGACTGGAACCTTTGGCACGATAATACACTACGCACTGTTTTACTTCTAATAAACTGATTTTTTACGCATCGACACGTGTTTTAGGAGAAGATTGAAAATAATTTTTTGACGAAATAGAGAATATTCACCACAGTTTTGTATATATATTTTTTTACATCATCAAAAAGTAGAGATTAAAACGGACAAAAATCCCTTCGACATGTGTTTTAGGAGAAGATTAAAAACTATTTTGATAACGAATTTACCACAGTTTTGTATATATATTTTTTTACATCATCAAAAAGTAGAGATTAAAACGGACAAAAATCCCTTCGACTTTTTTGAAAGTGCAGATATTTTGACGCGAGAATTTTCGATTGAAAATTAGTGTGTTTTTTTTATATCAAGTCCAAATATGGTGAAATAAATGAATATTTCAAATCAAAAAAATTACAGTGTATTGGGACATAAAGAGGTGAAAATTTTAAAAGAAATATTCTCAGATATAATTATGAACATAAAAAAATGGATATATACGGAGTGTTTCAGATTTAAATGTACATACGATACCTGTAGATAGGGGACACTGTGATGATTCGAAATTACCCCCCTTTGATGTGTCTACCGTTTTTTATAACTGGAATACAGGACGATATCTTGATTTTGGCAAAATCATCATCTGGTCATAGCTTTTGAACCACTTTGTATAATCCATCTATACTTGGTAGAACTATTTCACTTATATTACCCATCAAAACTGAATGGAAATCGGGATCAGAATCCAGGTCCGTCTTGAGGAAAATGTTACTAAACAACCACTGAATTCGCAATTTTTTGACATCAAATCACAGAATTAGACTGCCTATAACGCAGGTGTCCCTACTGTTAAAAACTTAAAATGTCACGTCGATAATCTTCAGATTTCAAAATAATGTAATATCTTCACAATATTGATTCGTCCTTTCTTCTGTCACAAAAAAAATAGTGTATTATACACGGGAAAAATATTAGATTTTAGCTCACGACAACGACAACAACAACACAACCTGGAGCTAAAATCTACTACTTTTTTCCCTTGTATAATAAATAACTATTTTTCACTTTTTACCGTATTCAAAGGCTTCAGCACTGGTCTAATTAAATTTCGTTTCAGGTGCCAACAACCTGGAACACATCGAGAAAGGCGCCTTCGGCGACAACCTCAACCTGGAAACCATCGTCCTGGTGAGCAACAAGCGCCTGGAGAACCTCGCCGACGGCGCCTTGGTCGGGCTGCCCAACCTGCGCCACCTGGTGCTGCGCGAGAACTCCTTCCGAACGCTGTCGGAGTCGGTGACCAGCTGGGGCGAACTGCGCGCTTTGGAGCTCACCGACAACCCCATCAACTGCGACTGTCAGCTGCTGTGGCTGCTCAACTCCATCAACTCCAAGAACATCACCAACGTGCAGTGTTCCACGCCGAAGCGGCTGCGGGACAAGTCGCTGAGGACGCTGACAGCCGACGACCTAGGTGAGAGATGTTTCTAATTCCTGTTATTACTTTTGCAATTCGCGGGAATCAATGTTACCAGGTGGCGCTTGGTTTTCATCGTTCCATGTCAAAGCCACGTCAAAACTGGGGGAAAACAAACTCAATCCCATTAGTGCCATTAGCGTGTGTACTGTGTACTGATAAGAGTGATAACACTTTATATCATTGACAAGTTTGACAACTACAGCTACAGCAAGATGTATGCAATTCTGGTATACGCACTTCAATCCTTTCCTGTTTTACAATTCCTTGATTTTCGCCTACTTCGATGAACATAACATGGCGTGGGTGAATGTCGCTAAATTTAGTCTGGTGCCGTACCAAAATTACAGGCATCAATGTGACAATTGTGACCGAATTGTGACCAATGAAGATAGGGAATACATTTTGCGATTTAGCCGCATCAAGGTTGGTAGAACTGATGTTGATCATAAGTTCTAAGAATCACGCCATCTACCATTCGATATGTGAACCCCACGTCATCGTCTGAAATTCAATTGTTTATATCAAGAACCAGTCTGACGAAACAAATGAAGAGTGAGCGCACCAGAGGTTTATTTCATCAATTATGCAATGTAGACTACATATTATGCACTTTATCCATAGACAATGGTTCGTTTTCCCCCAGTTTGAAGTTCGTATTATGTAACCTAGTGAGTACTTGTCATGTTATATCAATACATTCTTGTGACAGTCAAGTTTTCTGTCTTCTGTACTTGTGTTCCCAGATTTCCCAACTAACTGTCACAATCTGTGTAACTGTTTCAGTATCAATTTGGTCTCAGTTACCGTTATCATTATTAGTATTAAATTGTTATAACACCCGATTCTCATTTTTTTATGGAATTGAAGAAAAATAATTTCCCTTACTTAATAAATCAATTTTGGATTCCAACTTCTTGTCATTCCAAAAAACTTGCATTGATTATTTCAAATCAAAATAACTCGAAAACAGTTGCTCGCAGCGACCTCTACCAAGAATATATTTCTCACACAAAAGTGTTCTAGAAATCTATTTTCATACTATGAAACGTTATACAGGTACGCACAAAAAAGTTATGACTTTTCAAAAGACTCAAAAGAAAAGTAGGTGGTGCCACTCGCACGAAAGAGACAAACTAACATAAAATTTTATATTGTCATTGAAAAATACCCCTAGATACCAAATTTCATTCCAATATCACAATTATTTCGAAATTTATTAACGAGAAACCAAAATAAGAATTCAACTTTGACACTCTGTTTCTCAGAAATGGATAATTTTCTTATTTTGACGTCAGCAACATGATCCTGAATTTTCTACACGTACTTAAGAAACACCCTGTATAACGTGATTATTTAGTTCCATTAGGTGTCTTATTTCACTCGATAATACCCACCCATATGGCACTCGACATCCTGGGGACGTCCAGTTTAGGTCCGATTTAGGTCTGAACGTCCAGGACCTTTTCAAGACGTACTGAAAACGTTCATTTCTGGACGTACTGGGTTCGTACGATTATGATGTACTGGGTACGTCCAACTCTGGACGTTATCAACTTTTTGTGGACGGGATTGAATAAATCGTATAATGATAATTGAAATCATTCCATATAATTTCTACCCTCGATCACTGATAGGTATCTATATCCATATAGGAACCTCGCAAACATGAACCCATGAACCTAATAAATTCAATTCTTTTTTTACTGGCCGTACGACCCAATCACAAACATATATTTAGGTATTCTCTGCCGTGATCATCTAATTCTATGAAAGTATATATCGATGTGAAGGAACAACCGACATTCGCACATAATCTCATCGTCAATAAGTAGTCTTCATAGAGTAATAGGTAGAGCATCTGGTCGGTAATCTGTAGGTCGTGGGATCGATCCCGGTAGGAGCGTTTTTTTATAATTTTTTTTATTCAAAATAAGATTTTTTCTACTCAGTCTAGATCTCTTTTTAGCTGTCTGTACTAGGGACGTACAAATGCGCGGAATCTGGACGTCCCCCGTACGTACGGTACGTCTGGCCGGACGTTTTCAGTACGTTTTGAGGACGTACTTATGCTATATGGGCACACACCGATGAACAGCACTGTGCCTAGACGACGATGGCCTTTTCAAAATGTAGGCGATATCGAAAGATTTCCTTCCAAGTGAAAGTGATTACACCATTTAAATTTCTATATATCTATTCTAGGTTGCTCCTTCGGGGACCCGAGGCAGCAGGCCATCATCATAACGTTCTGCGTGAGCGCCACCATCCTTCTGGGCATGCTCGGGCTGTTCCTGTTCCGGTATAGGCAGCGGGTGCGCGAGGCCCTCAAGGACTACAAGTGGAACAAGCGGGCCATCAGCAGGAAGGAGCACGAGTACCAGAAGACGTTTCCCGACGAGGATTACGGCGCACGCGTCGGCCAGCACCATATCAAGCAGATACCGGTGACGGAGTTGTAGCTAGAACTCAGCGCGCCACCTTCTGGGGTGAGTTAAATTATTTGACTTGCCAGTGTCTGATGCACAGTGGAAAGTCTTGAACTCAAGGTTATGTCAATATTTTCCAACGTAACTCTATAGCAACTATTCCACCCCACACAGTCACTCCTCCACCTCCAAAAGCCACCCTTGCCTCCATATTTTCTTCCATAAACCTTTCATTTCTTCCTCTCCATACCAACACACGCCCATCTTTGCGAAACAAGTTGAACCTACTCTCATCCGTAAACATACACCTATTCCACTCTGCTATTCCCCAGTTTTGATATCTTTGTCCCCACAATCGCCTTGCCTCTCGGTGTACAGGTTTCAATAAGGAACAGGCTGCTCGTTTCCTTGCTTGTAATCCAAGATCGTGGATACGGCGTCGGATCGTCTGAGTAGAAACCTGTACAGTAGCCTCGATCAAATACCGACGAATTTTGGAGGCTGTTGAAGTCCGTGTTCGCCGTACAATTCTCCCAATGAGGCGGTCTTGAGCAGGAGTGGTTTTCTTTGTTGTTCCCCTTCTTGGCCCCCTCGACTGGTACAAAATATTCCCAGCATTAGCTCGGAGATAAGCCCTTTGAATGGATCGGACTGTCGTGTTTAGCAGATCCGCGATTTGGAGGGAAGATGACCCTTGTTCCCTCATTTGTGGAATCAGTTCCAACTGGTCGGGCGATAGATGCGGCATCGAAACTATCAAAATCTGTTTATGATTCTAAAACGACTTCTAACCTGACTTGTCAGTCACTTACTGTGATTCTTGTAACGTTGGTTACGGGCCATGCATTACAGAGGAGAAATGGTCTGATGTTTTTGCAAGAACATGTTTCAATTGTGTTTTCTTACGCACATTCTTGACTACTGAGAGCGAGGAAAATATGGACGCATTCAGAATGAATTGTTTTTTCGAGAACAAGTTGATTTTCATTCAATTCTCCTCCCAACCGAGATTCGGAGGGCGTTCCAGATTTGGGTCACTTTCAAGAAAACTCTAGATCTTTGATAGCCATTTTGAGTCAATTCTGATATTCAGATCTCTTCATCTGGAGTTTTATCTTCAAAATGAGCCTTAGATTTCCAAAATCGGTTGACGTGGAAAAAAGTTATGGCTGCAAAACCAAAAAGTTGATTTTTTGAGATCACTCTGTAAATAAGAGAGATAGGAAGTTGATTCGCGAAATATCTCGAGGTAATGAGATCATCTTCATGCCTCTGTTGTCGAAGTTAGGAAAAAAAAAATTTTCACCATTTGAGAGCCTTTTGAATATTCCGAAAATTTGTACAGTGTCGGAAAACACCATGTAGAGATTTTATGTGGATACCCTTCTGTTTCAATGAAGTACGAGATTATAGCTGAAGGACTGGGCTATTGAACAGTGTGAACCAAATACAAATTGTTCTAAACTGAAAAAAGTTATTCACATTATAACAGGGGCGACATTTTGGTGTGCGACGAAATTAGTGTTGAGTAGTTTAGTTATGAATGAGACCATCTTTATTGCATTTATCTGTTTGATAGACACTTGCATCACTCAATCACCTCAATTTTTCAGTTAAAGACTTCCCACTGTGAGTGAGACCATCATTCTTGTATGTATCTGTTTGATAGACAAAAAGAATCGGCACTCAATCACATTTCAATTCCTTATCAAGCAGATGCCGATGACAGAGTTGTAGCTAGAACTTAGCGCGCCACCTTCTGGGGTGAGTTGAATTATTTGACTGGCCAGTGTCTGATGCACAGTGGTAGGTCTAGATCTCAAAATTATGCCAATATTCTTGCATTTATCTGTTTGATGAACAAAAAGAATCGTCACTCAATCACCTTTCAATTCCTTATCAAGCAGATGCCGATGACGGAGTTTTAGCTAGAACTTATCGCCTATTTTAACAACAAACGAAGACGGCAATATATTTTCATCACTTAGAGATTGTTAGATTAGATTAGATTTAGAATGGGGCCTTCGGGCTATCTGCCCCCACACCGCGACCTTCTCAGATCTATTGTGTCTGTCCTCAAAATCGATTAGAGTTCTTCGAATAGCCCCGTCTTCTCTATGAGACTCCATAGGCTAGCTTTCAGATCCCCTGTGTATCTCTGGGCTTCTGGTTTTTCCTCACCCAGCGTAAGGAACCTTAGTCTTGACAAGCCCTCACAGTGGCAAAGTATGTGTACTGCTGTTTCCTCCTCTTCCTGACAGAACCTGCACAGCAGTTCTTCAGTCAGACCTATCGTACTCATGTGTTTGTTGAGCCTACAATGCCCTGTGAGAAGTCCCACTAGTATTCTAGTTGAACTTCGTTTCTGGCTTAGTAGATATTCTGTGAATGTTGGCGATGGTTTTTTAATAAACTCTTTTGCCTGTCTCATTCCTGGTAGAGATTGTTACTGCGCATGTCAGCATATCACAGTTGGATAAGGCGGAAATTTTGAAATCCTATCCTGCCATGACTCAACTTCACTGAAGAAAAAACTAAAGCATGGTTTTTGTGCGTTCATTCGTGAAAGATTATTGCAAATTTAATGTCACGATGTAACAAACTATTCATCGAAAGAGTACATTTGGAATGAACGTCATTAACTAACACCTCTAACTTTCTTCTAGTGTACAGAAGTTAATCTACTGCGTCTTAGCACCCTGGTCATAGAAAAACTGACAAAAATTTTCCAACTCATGAGAATATATGTCCGTTCCAGCTCCTGAACAATGATTTTTGTGAAGTAGCAATAGTGCACCATATTACAGAATTTAATTCTGTTGTCAGATATATTGAGGCATACTTAAGTCACATATCTTTAATTGAGGATACGGAAAAACTATGTTTTCCATTTTCCCCATTATTATTGACAAGATGCAACCTAAGAAAGCTCCAAAAGATGCAATTGATAGTTATTGCATATGGTAAATTGTCCGACCGACAACGACTGTCTATTGAGACACCAGAACTGGTTACCACCTTAACGTTCTAGATGTAATTATAGAGATCCTAGATCAGAGTTGCTTCAATTGTCAGCAAGGGCGAGCTATTGCTGTTTCTGTTCATCAGCCCCCATAAGTCGTCCTCGGTCCGCTCAAAAATAAAACATCGGAAAAAACAACTATTTCTAATCTGCTATTTTTTTTTTTCAGGTATTCTGTTTAGACGGAGAGGGTAGGCGTGCGACGAAGGGCGGCCCGCGAGGCACGCTGCCCGCCAGCGGTTTCACCTACATGCCGGGCGACCGGTGCAGGGCCCACCCGATGCGGTCTCTCAACGGGGGCAGCAACGGGGGCAGCCTGACGCGCAACGGGCTGCCCCAGTGCCATGTGGACCTGTACCAGCGCTAGAGGGCATAGGGCGGGGCGGCCAAGAAAGAAGAAGAATTGTCGAGCAATAATACGCGAATCCATTCCAGTGTGTGATGTTTCGAAAGAATATAGAGACTGTACAGTAGCTGCTAGGTGTTATCTCGGATTGATGGTCGGTAGGGTCTCTTGTCAAGTGGGGAATTTTCCAGAATTTGACCTCAATGAGGGCTAACACTATTTTATTGTCCATCAGATCGCGCTACTGAGACGTGAATTTAATCGACTCACTCTAGTGGGGTTAGAGTTTTGGGATTTTTTACTTTGACATTGACCTCATGCTCTAGTAACGCCAACAGGTGAGACTGAAACGATAGCCCTCATTACGGCATTTCTCCTGAATTTTGTTGCATTTGACGGATTTCAAGATGACGTTGCTATGACATTCAGCAATAAAAAGAACATGTCCAACTTCCTAAACTACCTGTAGTGTTGGAAGAAAATGTAAATCGATTATATTTTCAGAAGTAAGACATTACGTTTTGTGAGATTGGCTGAAAATTGGTTCAAAATGTCAAATGTGATTAAAATCGGTGCCACTGTCAAAATAATAGTATTTCAAGATCAAAGCCGGTTGATTGAAAATAGAGTGCAAGAACAACTTCTTGGACTCTTCCTTTTCAAACTATAGTCCACTCCAACTCAGAAGACAGCATTGGCAACCATAGGGAAGCGTTGACCTTCACTTTGATTGGCTAATATTGGGGGCAATATTACACCTGACTAATATTATGACCTGTGACGTGACGTAAACGATGAAGTTTCCTTTGTGGAAAGATGAATGGCTATGATTTTGAATTAGGCGCCATTATTTAATTCATCAGTGTAAACATTCCTTCAGAGGCAGCGCCACCTACTGTCTTCTTGTTTGGACATTGACAAAAGACAATGCATTTGACAAATGACACTCAATTCGGCCAGTAATTACACCATCAAAGATTGCAGTCAACTAATAGCACAAATTGGCTAACTCTTCTCTAATGGAATATCATTTCTCTCTCCTGAGATAAGATGACAATGAGAGTAGAGTCAGTAGTCTTCTATAATGTCTTATTACTATGTATGTTACTAGTTCCTCTATGCCCACTGTTAATGGTTCTCAAAACATTGATCAACGCCAAAATTTCCATCACTTTTGTATTGATGGCCTAAATTGGTGAAAGCAAAAAATAGCAAACTGATGTTTTTTTGACAAAGTATTCGCAACGTCATCTGATGAGATTGAAATCTTAGATATTTGTGTTCAATCAGTAAAAGTTCAGTCAACTGCATGGGCGTGTTTTTCATTCCATGGAAGAAAGTCCGCATTTTAATAATTCTGATAGAATTTATGATGGAATTGATGAAACAATGGAATATACAACATATTGATCTGGGTTATTACATTGATGAAAAATGGATTTTGTTGTGTTGTGTGTCAGTCGTCAGAATGTAGAGGCTAATATGATTTTATTGATCAATAGATCGACACTAACTCCTCTTAGAATCAATCAAGAATCTCGAAAATTTCGCAATATTTTTTGTTTCTTATCAAATTAAAGAACAATACTTAAAATGTGTCAATTGTCATATCAATCTCCTCCAATCCGCTGGATTCTTGCAAAGCAGATTGGAATTGCGCATTTTATTACAACAGTTTTATGGATTTCTATCAAAATTTCAGCAGAATTTTGCAATAGTTCCAAGGTATATTTGATTCATGAACGTGACGAATTTTTGGCATGAAAAACGCACCCATTATATAGTCTGACAGCCATGAGACAATCGCAGCCATATACGTATTAATAAACAATACGGATCATAACGGGTGCCAGGATGAAGCCAAAAATATGAAACAAATGAATATCCATAAGAATTTGGTGGCATGATACGCATGCGCCATGCGCTATTATAGTAGTCATCAAAGACATGCGTTTCGGTGGACAATGACGTTTACTAGCCTTTCAATCGAAGCAGTATGTGTCTGATCTTATCTCACTTTTCCTTATGGATAGTCATTTGTCTTCAAAAATCGGCTTCATGTTTCGCTATGGAAACAGATAGAGATTATCCGTATTGATTATCAATACGTATATGATCGCAGCACCAGCCATCAAATTTGTTCAACATCGACAAAAAATGCAATATACAGAGTGTGCCTGAAAGGTTTGTACAACATTTTAGCACATATTCCTCAGGTCAAAATAAACCAATTCAATGCAACTTACCTCAGTCCGAAGTTGGGGGCGCTAGTTAATTTGAAAAAGACGAGTACACTCCAAGAAAGTATTCTGAAAACTCAATTGTTGCACTGCTGATTCACTGACCGAATAACACCCACGATCCACGAAGATAACAACAAACACGTTTTATTCAAAATGTTTCAAATATTCCGGTGCGGCATTGATCACTAAAAACGAAATATCAGGAAATTAGCGGAGTTTTACAAGAGTACCTATTTTGCTTGAAAATGTTCAGACAAATATTTCCTCAACAAAAAAGTAAAAAACTACACTGAGAAAAAAGTAATAGCCCTTCTAAACCACAGGGAATGCATTGTCAAGCATCCTCTAATGGCCACAGTGAATACTAATTTTTGAAACGATACATGTAGAAATGTTCATGAATTCAGAGAAAATCGACTTTTGTTTTTTAACTTATATCGGAAACGGAGCATTTTCGGACTGAGGTAAGTTGATTTGAATCGGCTTATTCTTACCTCAGGAATATGTGTGAGATATTGAAGAGACCTTTCAGGGACACCCTATATATAGTTGAAGATTCTCAACAATTGCACTTCGAATACATAGATGTACCTATCCATTTGACAAGAGGCCCACTGAGAATCTGCTTCGTTTCATAAGCAATCCAAGAGAATCCGAATTTCCCGGTGATTTTTTTTTCAATTTTCGGTGTGATAATGTCACAGATTTCCATGTGATGACTTGAAAACCATCCACTGATGGTGGTTGAACCAGTATTTTGGAAATGATTAGATTCAAATCTAGTAATTTTCAGAGATCTTTGAAGAAAAACAATATCAAGATTCTAAAATGTTTGTCAATCCACCAACATACACATTAAATGAAATGATTGTGATATTTTATGACTGCATATTTTTAGGGTTAGAAACTCTTTTACTTTGAAAAAATGTGTTCATTTATATTCTTGAATCTAAGATATGTAGTCATAGTGTAACACCTATGATTTGTTCAGATAAATTGGCGAAATCATCATTTTTCTTGTACTATCAGGATTCAGTTTAGTTTTGCCTAGTTTTTCAAAATATCAGGAATTCGCCATTTTTTTGTTGATTTCGACTTTTCATCTGGAAAATACTTGTGAAAGGTTTCATGTTTTCAATGGACTTGAAAATATGTTAATCATTGTAAATAATATGCAATATTTCTATATATTTGTATATATTCTGAATTCAGTAAAAGAGTAAACTAGAATATATTTATTTTGAAATCTATTATTGTATGAACGATTTTATAGAAAGAAGCATTTTATGGCAGTACACAACAGGCAGCAATAGGTATGTTTCACTTATTTGAAGACCAGTAATAATACATTTTCATTTATTTTCCACTGGACACGTTGAACTAGTCATCATAAATTATTGATAATTTTTATTTGTGTGAATGTGGTTTACTTTTGAATGAGAAAGGATCCAATTTAATTTTATATTGTAAATACAAATTTAGTGTTTTGTACATATTGACTAACTTAACTATGATACATCCTACTTATTTACATTAAAGAAATTTGAAAACCTTGATCTTCCGTTTTTGTTATTTTCAGTCTTCTCAGAATCTTTATGTACCTACGACCGGGCGTAAAGTAGCAGTCTATCGCCTGGGTTTGCGGGCGCAAAGTAACACTTTAGATCTCTAGGGTGATAAAGTCGGTGTCCGCGGCAAAGTAAATTTACTGTTTTTCCAGTAATTTCCAGTAGACTAATGATCTTCCTTCGCCAGTGGCATTCATAATTTGGCCAAATGAATTCAAAATCATCAATGAATTCCATATTGACAGTTGATAAATATCTAAAACGGTCGTGCATAAAAAATTGTTGGTATTTCCAGCAAAACTTGCTATTTACACGCTGCGGTCCATTAAAGCCTACTTCACGCCATTGATACATAAATAACTATATTATCCACCACTTTTGTTATCAACTGCCCTTGAGTAATTCTGGATTCACTGAATTCCCCCAACTTCTTGATCAGAAAAAAATCCTGAATCTTTCGAATTCCTCATACGGTCGTCAAGCAGTTCTGGAAGACTTCTTGGGGTGTTTTACCAAGGGACCAAGTGAAATTAGCTAAGCCAGATATAAGTTGAGCTTTCAACAAGGATCTTTCAACGAATTCTGACTTCAAGGACAAATAAAACTCAAAAGATAGAGATATCACCGTATAGCTATGAAAATTGACACGTTGAATTATTCCGTATATGTTGCTTGTCTGCCGTATTAGCATCCCCACAAAAACTTTCGAAGGCAAAATTATGGAAAACTCATTTCCATCATTGTAAAAAACAGGAATTAGACAACTTTCAAGTATCAGCCAGCAAGCAGTCTTTTAGATACTTGCGCGATCCACTCGTGCGTTAGTTGATGTGTCAAGACGAGAGCCTATAGTTCTCGAACCATTCCCAAATCATGTGGGGATGGTTCGAAAGATTTAGGCACTACTGTGTCAAGTGCATAATGACATCCTTATCGTTTGGTCATGTTCTATGACTGTTATCTTGTCATACTTGTCAAATGTCGATATGTCAATGTTATTATTCGTCTTCTTGACTTTTCGTTGTTTTTTAAATGTAAGGTTGTCCAAAGATAAATATTATAATAAGATATTTCCAGAAATTATTAATTCATCACAAAATATTTGCAAGTGTACCCACAAAGGAGAATGGCTGATGTTTTATCTGAAACTGTCCCACCAGAGGATCTAAAAGTAAGTTTTCCTATCTTCACCGTCACCCCCACATATAAACATGACATGAGTCATGTTTGATAAATGTATTTGATTATAAAATTGTTTTTGTATTAGAAATTCGAGAAGATCTACCATGAGCAGCTGTATAAAAACGATGTCACTCCTAAGGCACAATTTGAATATGCTTGGTGCTTGGTCAGAAGTAAATATCCTGCTGATATCCAAAAGGGCATAATTCTTCTAGAAGAACTCTATAAAACCAATGAAGAAGGTCGCCGAGATTATCTATATTATCTTGCAATCGGTACTGCTAGGTTGAAGGAATATTCTAAAGCTATGACCTATGTTAGATCTTTCCTTTCAATAGAGCCAGGTAAGATGTCAAGACAATTTTGTAATTCAAATATACTTGAAGATGTTATATTTCATGATTATGTTTGTAGGAAATCAACAAGTCATATCTCTAGAACAACAGATAAAGAAGAGGATGGAAAAAGAAGGTTTAGTTGGTATGGCATATGCTGGAGGAGTAGTCTTAGCTGTTGGAGCCATCCTTGGAGTTGGTTTAGCAATTGCTGGAAAAAGCAAATCATAGTTTCACATATTCATTCATAACCTATCATTTATTCAGGATTTTAGCTACAAAATGTATGTATTCCTTCATGGATTAGTAATGTTTATACCAATTGCCTGATGTTTTTACTAGTCAGTAATTACCAAACATAATAATTCCATACATAATATTGTTTTCATGAATTATTCATTGAACATCAAATGTGGGAACGGGCACATATAAGTTTTGAAAAATATATTTGTCAGGGTTATAGATTATTTTTTCAATCATTTGTGATAGTAAATATTATTTAATGTAAATAAAATGATGTATCATGTTTGCAACTGTGTAATATTAACTATTTTCAATCCTTGTTTATAGGCATGAAAATTATGTGATCAAATGAAACAAGAAGACACCATGAGGTAAGACTTTTTATTTTGTTTATTCAAGTTCAGTCCACTTCTTTCCAATGAAATGAATAAACTAATTCTCAGTGATATGAGTAAATTGAGAAGTTTTCTTGACAGTAAACTCTATGGAATGTATGAAATACATTCTAATGTGTAGAATTATGCTTATTGGTATGGTGACTAACAAACATGAACCATATAGTGGCTACAAAGGACATTGTTGGATATCCAAATGAACTTTAGGATAAGTTTAGATTGTGTTTACACAAAATTTAAGTGAATTATGGAACTAATTTTCACTAGGATAATACATATATGGCACAAACTATAAACGAGTCTTTCCAAACCAGTGAAAATATATATCCTAAAAGATATCTATCATTTTTGATGGAATTATTCATTTACTTGAGTGATTGAATCTGTTCATTATGTCTCAAAAACATCTAGGATCACATTTGAGTAGCAAATTGATGTTATGTAATATTCAGGAAGACAGAAGCAATGGGAAAATGCTTTTCATTCTCTTATGAGTATCCTTCTCATGAGTAACAAGAAACAAAAAATATTTTCAGCAATCATATCCTTGAATCACTAATATTAACCCATGAGTCTCTTTTCAAACTGTCAATTTATACTTCAAAACAAATAAAACCACAGGATAATTGAAATTTAAATTTTATTCAACATGAATCTCTCTTATACAATAAAATTTTGATAATACAAAAATTATACAATATTATTCTATCACAGCCGTTTTAGCACACACAATATTATATTGGTCTACTAGGTATCTTAAGTTTATTATTTTCAAAAAGTTGTTCCTCCACAATTCATCAACAGCAAAATACTCTAATTTGAGGATCGATTTTTCGAAAAATGTCCAAGATGAGTGAGTGTACAAAATATTTGAACTTAATATGAAAGTTACTCTACAAGAAAAAAAAACTGAATCAATATGACATGATTAAGTTTTGTATTATTATTATCAATTTGAAGGCAATTTACAAATTACTCAACATTCCCATTGGGAAAATAGAATATTCTCTGATCCTCCAACAATAATAGATAGGTATTTATTAACTCGAAATTTAACAATGATATATATTCTGTAAACAATGCATTACTTCATTCCCATTTTACAAATGCAGTGAACAAAATATGTACATCTAACTTCATTAATTAAACTTATGTTTGTAAATTACTGATTTATTGCACAATAATATGCATGAAACAATATAAAACTATATACATTGAAGCTACAATTCCCAAATTAATGTCAACTAGGAAAATATCTGCTTCATTACTTATTCAAATTCACTTCTTTTTTGTAAAAGAACTATCTAGGTAGGTATGTAAAAAAAGATGAATACAAAAGCTGTAGGGCTTCATCCATATTTCATCAGGTACACTCAGTGTTAAAAATGGTTATAGGTCTAGCGGTGATAGTTTTAGAAATTTTCGAGCTTGAAAAATTCAATAAATATTCAATATTTCGAAACTTCTACTAACGAAAATTGAGTTCAGACAGAAGATCTATACCAATGCTGTTTCTGGTTTAGGATTCTCAATAATTTTTCTTTCTCAAGATTGTTTTAGATTTTGACAAGTTTTAATCCAATAAAGTGGGTTACTGGTTCACTGATTTACTTCTTTTAATTGGCTTTGAAATTATTACTATAGTATCTTCAAGTGACGTCACTATATAAGAAGTTGCATGGTCATCTGTCCAGTTCAATTAATGTTTAGCTGGACCTATGAACCCAAAAAGTCTTGAAAAATATACAGGATGATCCATCCCTCGTGGAGCTTGAAAAATACCTGGATTCTTATTTTGAAACAAACAAATAAGTAGGTGAAACCCTTCAGCTTTTGCATTCGACTTATTCCCACCATATCTCAATATCGTCATTCATCTCGTCATCATCTATCACATTCCGTCATCATATACAGAAAAATAATACAGCTGTACAACCCTCGGTCTGGTCTGCGTCCCCATAAAACTGGGAACCCCCAAAACCACCGAGCCTATCGGTCCCCCTCAGGGCTCAGCTCCTGATCCAAATTCATCGAGCCTCAGCAGGCTCCTTGCTCGTCGACAGTCAAAGCGAGGCCGTGGCAGTGAAGTTCTGCCTTCTTCGGAGTACCCGCGACTTGTACAAGTCCGACTTGTGGCACACGACCACAGTGCCCCCTTGCGTCGTATTCTGGGAACTCTTGTTGTGATTAGCTGTCCCTATCAGAGTACCGAACATCTTTGAAACCGAAAACTTTCTCGTTTTTTGGGTGGATTGGGCGGACCGACATTCGGCCAGCAGAGCATCAATGGAGGCGTAAATGGCGGAAGAGTTGTCTGCTACTGAGACCTCGTGGAAGTGGCAGTTGTTCTGGATCGCTACGGTATGGCCTTCTAGTTCCTCGATCTGCAACAAGGAGAAAAACGTCCTAAGAAATCTTGAAAATCATCCCAACAAACATATTAGCTGGAGAGCTCGTGAAACTTTTATATAACGGTTTGTCTGTAAGACTAGAAATTTGTATAGTGATGAATCAAAGGGTGTTAAGTAAGAAAACCATGACCTGACAGGCCTCACCCTTGCACGTCACCATCTCCCATATATTTTAAAGTGTGAAAATTATTGAAAAAATAAACTTGGCGCTGTAAAATTGAAACTTCATTATGATGTTATTTAGATAGATGAATGTGAATGTCGAATGAAGAAAAAAATTGACATGCGATTTTGATGAGCAGAAATATGGGTGCCAGGCGAGTCCAAAAGTGGGGAAAATATAATTTGCTGACCAAAATTAAAGTTTGCTGACCGGACATTGGTGGACGATGCTCCAGGTGTCTATTCAGTCGTATTTTTGCAACGGCTATATCGTTGGAACGTTAATTTCTATGAGAGCTACTCCTATAAGTATCTAAATATTCTGAGATAAATATTTCAAAACATAATTCCATTTGGATGATCTTGGATCATTCTAAGAAGGTATACAATATGTCTGAAAAAGTTGGTAACCAATGGTGAACATTATTTTCATTATCAGTTTTAGGAAAGAAGTCATTCTTTAACACCCTGTATATCTGACATTCTAACGTCAGTAGACTCCAAGAAGTTATAAGAACGCCTGTCTAGTTTATCAATCTTCCTATAGCCACCCATCTAGCCATCATGTCTTGTGAAAATTTTAAAAATAATTGAACAATTCACGGATAAATGTCATCAATGTGTTCGGTTTTCTTGATTAAATGTAAAAAATGAGTGATTTAAGTGAACACTGACTATATTTATATGTAAGTAGATATTTAATTATTTCCCAATTTCTCAAACCATCGCTTTTTAATAGGAAAAAGTTGCTCTTATCTATCAAAAGCAAAGCTCACCTTGCTAATTTGGCTGATATGATAACATTCAACCAGCCATATGGTTTTAAATAAAATATACCTAGTAGCCTTGCATGATTATATACACCTGTATACACTGAATACTCAAAGCTAGTAGGCAGGTACTAATAGAGCTCTTGAAGCCAGTCTCAGTGCTTACATAATGGTAGGCTCAACGTATATCAATCATTATAAATAGTATGAATGGGTACAGGTAAGTAAGTATCTTGGGTATCTTCAGGTATCTTTCTACTTTAATTTATTACGCCTTATTCATTACGTGAGCAGTCACAGATGTTATTTTGTCTGTTTTTAACTAAATTTATTACCTAAATACCGCATTCCGAATTTGCCAAATTGTATATCAGATGGTTGGTAATAAATATCGCTGAAAATATTCGTTTAGTAGGTACACGTAACACACACCCAACCATTTGTTGTCTGTGGATGAGGCATCAGAGGTGTTAAGAAAATAAACGATTCCGAATCGGAATGCTATCCGGCATGAATAGTTATCTAACGGCCGTTTTGGAATTCAACTCTTCGATTTTGAATACCGGGACATAATCACGTTTAAAATTAGAGAAGTGCATTGGCCTATGGAAAACGCGAGTATACAGCATGCATACACATCATAGAGACAGGATAAAATGTTCAATAGGCCTTTGTGTTTATGTTTAGGACGCATGTGCTTGTTTTTAGATCCGAAATTTGATTGGGTAATGCGGAGGTATAGTTCCGACTCAAAATTCTGATTGGTCATTTCGAATATGGCGGTTTTTATTGGCGTTATTGACGTTCTGTCAAATGTCAACAGTGTCAACCACCATGGACCATGGGCATTCGTCATTGAGAAACAACAATAACAACACCTCGTATTTTCGTTCCTATATTCCGGGTGTGTATCAATTGTTTTATAATAATTGAATTCGAAAAAACGTTACTTATTCGTTACTGAGGAGTGTGGTGCAAGTGTTTCGGTGAAAATGGCGCTACTGTCGTTGGATGCGAGATGTAAACAGAAATAGTCATTTGTCATCTCAATGAAAAGGCCTATTAATGATGGTTAGCTTTATGGAATGTAGGAAAAATTGAATTCTAGTCAGTATTGATTGAATCAGTCAACAATAAATGGCAAGTCTTGTGATTTTGGAGCAGTTCAAGTATTGTATTATTGTATTCCTCTTAATACCATTTCACTTCATTATACCTTTATCTCTTAGTCTGAGTTTCATGATCTCATTTTATCTCAATCTTCATCATCATCATAATCAACGATATGATAGGAGGCGGGAATCTTCACAACCACACAGAACAGTCCAGGGAGAATATCTATACCACGTTTTCTGTGATTTGACATATATTTGAATGAGCTCACCTCACCAACTGGAGATTAATCAATTGTTTTTCTCTAATCTTCAATTCCAGAACTGAACACCAAATTCTGGAGATATCAATATGAAATATTATATGGATACCATATGTATATGTTGTATTTATAGAACTCCTGAGTATCAACAAAATATCAACAACTCGTATTCATTCATATGAATGTTATGAAAAATGAAGCCATCACTGTCACGCCTGTTTCGATATACTTAAACTGAAACAGAACAGGCATATATCACTCTTCTCGGCTTTTGCAAAATGATGTCTTGATGTCCAAGAGATTGACGAACTAAATCGAGAATCGCGAGACTCATTTGCGGAGTATTCGAGTCAGTATAAATATTTAACAATCGGTAATCGGTTGAGTAAGTGGGTTAACATATCAGATATTTCAATAATAATCATGTTTACGTTCATTAAAGTTATACGGATTCCCTCTGAATTTATTTGAAAGCAAACATGAAATCTGGAACTGGGACTGGCATATATTTTGGAATAGGTAGGTAATATTAATATTTGTGCACTGGAATGTCACTTTTGATCCTGATGATATTCATCAGTGTGGTTTTGTTTTCGATTAAATTCTGGTTTTTACTTTTTTTTTAAATAGTTTTCGACCACTTGAGTCTGCGGTAAAAGTCCATGCTGTAACTGGTGTTGGCAATATGGCCATTCACATCTATTTTTACAAATTGGATCATTACAAACCAATTTTTCATGTCAAATATTTTGTTTGCAACTTTATCATGAAGTGATTGCGGTAAATTTTTATTCAAAATTATTTTGATAACAACAAAAATCACTCAAGGTGGGCAGAACTACAAAATTATTTACAAAAACATGGAGGTGAAATTGTTGAAGCCATTGCCGATCGTCATAATCTCATAAAATGAAGGGCCCCGTGCCCTGAGAGCACATATATTTGTTGAGTGAAAATATTAAAACCCCGATGAAAAATTTGAAGGACTATTGCTGGACAATGTCCAACAAAGACCATTACGAATGTCATCAAAACGGGAAAATATGAGACCCATACCGAGGAAAGCGCCCTTAAATTACAAATAGCAATTAATAAATCTTGAATTGATGTGTCTGAAACACGTGTTAGATCTAACCAAACTGATTAGAAACACATAATTAAACAGAAATTGATACTGAGGTCAATAGCTTCTAGTTTTTGAACTCGTTCTTGGCGAGTTTTATAAACCGCAAATTTCACTATACAATGACGGTATTCCAAGAATTCAGACATTCTGGAAAATATGTCGTAATAGTGCGCGATTACAACCACATCAAAAGAAACATAGGAAAGTTTTTCATATGAATTCAATAACAAATCAAACTCATACTTTTCTGCATATCTCACATTTGGCTCGGTGTATTTTTATCCGTGAAAAAATCGAAATGGAATTTGAGGCACAGTATATATAGCTCTTTATTGAGGGTCCAGATTTTCTACGACCGAACATGAATTCTTAGAAATTTCCCAGTTTTCTTTGTAAGAAATAGTTGTTGGTTGGTACACCGTTGCCAGATTGTCTATAAAATCTCAAGTTTTCGAGCATCCTTTCGACATCGATTCTTACCTGTCTGAGGTGTTCGAGATCAGCTTTGTTTCCCAGCAATACCGTAGGGATCTGGTTTCTGAGCTGCAAAACTCTTTGAAGCATATCTGCGGCTTGGGTGAAGGAATTTCTGCACGTTATGTCGTACACCACTACGCATGCGTCAGCCCAATAGATGGCCTCTTCTGGAAACGCTTGAATTTCGCCGCTGCATACGTCCACTATTTCCACGTCCAAAGAGGAATTGTTCACGTTCAGGGTTTGTTTGTATAAAAGATCTGTAACAATATAAACAATGATATATAAGTTTCTGGAAACAAAAAGACGATAGACATTTTTCGTTTCTATCAGATATCGATATCTTCTTTATGTATAGTTACTGAAATACACATCATATACGTACATCGAAATGTATCCACCCTGTATACATTGTTTTGTAGCAGGACTTTAACAAAAAAATATGAAGTTCAACTTCAGCTCCTAGGAACTGAAAGAGTTGCCTAGCAACATACCTATGTTTGTGTCAGTGATAGAAACGTCAATTCAAGAGTTGATTTTATGTAGGTTGCAGAGAATTTTTCGTACATATGATGTCATGAAACTCAGTGGCAATGCTTGAGAAAACACAAAAAAACTGACACCCTGTACATATTGAAAGCATAACAATTGATCATATGGAACAGTGAACCTCTGAACAGTAATAACAAAGGATGAGTATAATCATTTGATGTATGATTACTCATCATTTGTTATTACTGTTCCGAGGTTCACTGTTCGTTGAATAGAAACATTACCATATTTTTGATGAAAATTTGTAGATCAGAATCCCGAATATTTTCTGATTGTGAAACCTGTCTTCGCTGGTGACAGCTCTCATACGATTGCCAGATTTCGAATTTATCCTCAAAATACGGAAGTGGCAGATACTTTTGTAACCGTTTTCAAAATCAAGATTTCACAATGCTATACTTTCCATGAAATAAATAACAATATTCGAGCCATTCGTTAGAAGATATATATATTTTTAGGCTATATAAATAGAGCTGGAGTGTTTTACATGCTGTAGAAGTTACTCAAAAATGCCATCAGAATTTGATATTCAGATATTTTACTTCAACGTGTTATTGTTATATGTATAGGTAGGCATATTGAAAAAAGCATAATCTTGTTTCAATCGATGGAATTCACAAATAATTTTCTCATGTGAAGTTGAGTCACTTATCATGAATGTACTGGTGGTACCTATCCTAATCAATTAAATAAACTGGGTCGTAATTTAATGTTGCACTCATTTGATGAATAAATTAGCAAATTAGCAGGTGATTCAAGACAAACCCAATAACATAATATATGTAGGAGGTTATTTTTGATACATAGGTACTTTGAAACTAGGTGACTTCAATGTCTATTCTCAACAAGTTTTGTTTCACTTACGCGATATATACCAGACCAAATAATGAATGGAGAGCAGATCGAATATTTGTTTCTCATAACATATTTAGACGATTTCCATAATCAAGTGAGTCAGACAAATAAACCTATAATCGATGTCAATGAATATTTCTACGATTATCCTACATTTATTATTTATTCTTCTTTCTATTTTACTGAAAAATACCTACTGACATTATGCAAATATAAAAATTTTGTGAACAAAAGCCGTTTGAAACAATCAAACCTCTGCTTGTTGCTGATAGTGATAGTTCGTTTCTCCGTTTTTTGTGTTATTGCTTACCATATTTGTAAAATCAACGACGAAATGTTCTAAGTTCAAAGGTGAACAACTTTTACAACAGACAAGAAAACTTTCATCTCCAATTTTCAACTATCGAAATTCATTGAAAATTCTGAAATCCTGGACCTGAACATTTTGTGATTTTGAAGTTATGTGGTGTTATGATGACGATGATGATGTCTCATACTGATTATAGTTTCACGACTTTATCAAGCAAAATGTACCAATATTCTAGGTTTGTTGTTGCAACTCGTGCATTTCTGACTCAGAGTCGAAATTAATGATCTCCTAACCGCCTCATTTGCATCCAGGAATTCAGGAAATTTCGAAATAGGCCGACCTCCCTGGATTCTAGCTGAAGGTTGTACGGGCCTACTTGATTCCAGCTCAATCGCGGTTGACTCAGTGTCAGTGACTCAGTTAATCAGTTTCAGTTTGGCTGATATTTTGTTAGGAAGTCGGAAAATACAGGGTGTCCCTCAAATGTCCCTACAAAATGATACAATAGACTCCTGAGACCAAAGTGAGATGATTGAACCGAAGTTACCTCTATAACAAAACGCTCCGTTTATACATAGATCTAAATACACATCACGTTTATACAACCGCTACAGGGCGTTGGAAATGATTTTTGTTTCTTCGTATATTTCAATATTGTCTATAAATACCGTTCTGAAATTTTGTAGACCATCGCTGTATCTTTTTTAATTTTTTTCAGGTTATTCAATTACCTACGTAACGTTTTGCATTTATTGATTCGATGAAAGTGACATGAATTTTTCCAGAGTTTAAAATCAGGGAGAATATATTTTGCATAGTATTGCCATTGTTAGGTATATTATAAAAAGTATAGATACTAGTCCGATTCTGAAACGGTTTTGTTTCATATTATGTATAAGTAATAATTGTTCGAGAATAATGAGACAGTTTATCTGCTCTGTCCATAAAGTTTGTGTTTTCAGTTCTACAGGGAGAAACATAGAACCATTACTAAAATGAATATTTTGGAAGTTATCCCAATATAATGAAACACTTTTCGAATTATTTTCTTAGAGAATATTATTATTGCTAGGTGCATGATGTGTTTCGTCGAAACGGTTTCGAGTTTTTTCGCTAGCAGACTTCATTAACCGCTACATTTTTTATAGAGAGTTGATGTTTGTAAGGTCAGCTGATCTGTTTATGAAATCGATAGGAAGACATCACTTCAATTTCTTTGATATTTATGAACGAATTTCGATTCGAGATACCAAAGAATCGTGAAATTCATAGTCATGCATATTATGATTTGAACTTTGAAAACTCTATTCTAATCAGATTCGTAAAAACAAAGTTATATTTAAAATATCATTAACAATCAAAATGGTTGTGAAATAGTATAATTAGAATTAATTTCATGAAGAGGAATTGAAACAGAACTACTCTTTGACAGTCTCAACTAGCTAAGAACATTTTTAATAAATTAAATTTCAATTTCACACTTTTCAATCCTGACCAGAATAGACTGTCTTGATGAATTGAAAAACGATATATGAATCGTATCATCATTGGAAGTGGAATCAATCAATGAAAAACAATATTCGTTGAAAGACACACCCAATCTTATACTATTAATACCTACTATTATTATCTATTTGCATCAAATCATAAGCCAAGTTTTGCAAATTGCATCTGTTATTCAAGATTTTGGCAACATTCATCTGCCTTTTCATGTGTATCCTATCAAGCCACTTTTGTTTTTTCCACGTTTATTATTTTTGTTGTCCCTGCTTACATTAGACATAGTTGAGGTGAATCAATATTGTATGTCACTTGAGGAAGCTATATACTGTGTTTTTATGACTTATACGTAAATTTTATTGTTTGTGAACTCTTGCATTTTTTCAAAATAGAGAAATTGGCTAAGATAAAGGATGTGCTGAACTCCAGCAAATATTATTTGCTTAATGTTATTTTTATGAGGTCAGTGTTTTTCGATTGTCTTTCAATTTCTGGCTGCATGATGGTACACATATTTTTCTATTTTTCAATTGCTGCAATAAGGATATTTGAAAATAGACCAATTCAAAATCTTTTATTTGTATATTTACTTCTTTTATGGTACACGCATCTTCCTTTCATTTTGACGTTAGTATACGTGTTCTTTGTGACTCTCAATTTATGGTAAACATTCAAAACACACACATGCAAGGTGCATATAGTATATACCAAGAGTAATCATTACAAAAAATGTCATATTTCCGGTCCAAAAATATTAATTATTCCTGAATACGTCATTCCCAAACCGCATCTTTTGCCAAATATATCTATTCGAGATTCTTTTTATTTTTTCTAAACAAGCAAACTGCGCACTGGCAAGACATAGCTAGAGTTATGAGCATCTAAAAATACATAAATTTTTTCGTGTGGATAAAATCCATGTGTGCAGAAAAAACAAAATGAATTCTAATGGATTCCGCACATCTTTTTCTATTTCTTGAGCATAATTTTATTATTTCTCATGGAGGACAACACTGTTGTATTTCTGGTATAAGTTTATTCAAACTTCCTTGCTTGATATATGCGCCTAGAAATTCTGGATCAAATATTATTAGTCCAATTGATGTCAACTAACTGTTCATATAAACGGTGAAAATTTCAATTGAAATCATCTAGTTTTCGAGCTATCAATGAAAAATTCACTCTTTAAAAAGCTCATCCCCCTGTATATCCAGTCTTGACGATAATAAAAATTGCAGAAATATCGATATACTCTTGGAAAGGTTTATCTGTCTTATGTACAAAAAATTAATTATTTACCAAACAATCGACGTTCGTAATGATGCAATCACAAAAAAATGTTTGCTATCTGATAGTCGAGAAGAGAATCACAAATATCAAAAAAATATCGACAGTTCTGTTGTTCTGCATGTAAACAACATATTTCCTCACAAACAACAATTCGAAGAGAGCTCATCAGTGTTTGGAAGAGGTCGTGTGAAATTCTAGCTCAGCCTAAATAATTGCTTGTTATGTATTGAAGTTTTTTTTTCTAGTGTCTCAAGGTTGTATACAGGGTGCCCGGTTTTCGAGATCCACCATGGGGATCTCAGTTATTATAAGAGATACGAGGTCGGTTAAATTAGGTCAAAGTTGTGCATTTTCATGCCGAACATTTATCTGCAAAAAAATTAAATGTGTTTTTTCCACTTTTCGAATTATTTGAAGGAAACGAAAATTCGTAATTGAACGTTTGAGTTATGACGTCCGCGTCTTTTCAAATGTCGAACACCCTATATTATTGAATTGTCGGAATCCTCATGGAAGACTGAATCCAAAACTATATCACACTCAGGGTTTGTATACAGTGCGACTGTTAAAGTCGGTGCTATCGTGAAATGGCGTTGCCAATAAAAAATACCGATGAAATGATATGAAATATTGAGTTCAAATTTTGTTTTCAGGTATTTCAGCTACGTTTGAATAGGAAAAAAAATCCTCATAGTTGTTTTTTGAAAATTCGTTCCCTTTAAGAAGGAAACAATAGTAAGTCATGAACATATGAGTATTTCAAAAGAGCTCGTTGAGAGTACTATGTTATAGAATTTTACTTTTAAATCCCACACACTCTGTATATGAAAACGCCGCTAACTCTTCCATTTCTCATCCATGCAATGTCAGAAAGTAAAAATCCTATTTTTGTTTTTGTTTTAAGAAACAATCATATTTTCTGATTCGTTGAATTTAGCTGGGGCGTTTTTATAATCCAAAATATCTTGATATTTCCTGCTGCTTATATTGAGTACGACAGAAAAACATTTGAGGCTATGTTGAGAGTTTGAGAACGGAATACAATATGACGAATAGAACAGTTGTTTTCAACGGCAAAACCGAGAAAATGAGTGATTGAAATAATCATCCCAAAAATTTGGCTAACGCTTTCACTGGCCTAGCCAAATTCATTCAGGTTTATTTCTGTTCGGATATCAAGTTCTCAGAAAAAGTGAGGCACTTTTCCGTTTTTGAATGAGCTAACAAACATCCGATGAGTCGATGAAAATGCGTGTATAAAAATTTGCAAGACATACATAATTAATTGAGAATGTCTCACCTGTGTTACTTCTGTATTCTCCGATGAAACGTCTAGTCAAATATCGTACGGTGAGAGCTGAAAAAAAAACAAAAATCCTTATGATATTTTTATAGAAAAAATGGAAATGGCATCAGTTAGTTATTTTCCAGTGAATTCTAAGAAATCTTTCCTGGATTATGGAAATGAGTATCGGAGCTTATACGCGTAAAAATGTGTTCTAGAATAAGAGTCGAAGACTCCTATCATGAACGAATAAATGTGGAAACATACAATGTAAACATCCAGAAAATAATAGGATTTCGACATCAGATATGAGCATGAAGAATCCAGAAGCACTGAATTTGATTTGACAAAATCAGAACTATGCCAGTGAGTCATCAGTATCAGTAATTAACACCGATTCTCTGCAAGCTGTTTACCGTCTCGTACAGGTCGGGTATTTTTCCATCATGCTGGAAGACAGCTAGAGTCCAACCAATCCCCGAAAAAGGGAACAAGAACCTGCCCAACAACTAAAGGCCCATTGCCCTGTTATCAGTAATCTCCAAAGTGATGGAGAAAGCCATCAATATTGAGCTTATCAAATATCTGGAGGAATCATCAATGATAGACAATACGGCTTTCGCCACCGAAGGTCTACTGGAGATCTACTTGCCTACGTCACCCATTTATGGCAAGCTTCATTAGAAAAACACGGGGAATCTCTAGCTGTCGCGTTGGACATATCGAAAGCATTTGACCGTGTTTGGCACGAAGGACTCCTCCACAAACTACCATCATACGGCTTACCACCTCAGCTATGCCATCTCTTATCGAGTTTTCTTTCAGGCAGATCGCTTCATGTGGTGGTGGACGGTGTATCGTCTGATACCATTGGCATCAATTCCGGCGTTCCACAAGGATCAATTTTGGCACCAACATTATTCCTTCTTCATATCAACGATCTGTTGGGAGTAACAACTTGCCCCATCCACAGCTTTGCAGATGATAGTACCCTCCATACTGCGTTCTCTTCCAGAATTCCCATTTCTTCCCAGAAAACTATAAGAACTCACTCGGAAATCTCTGCTATCATCCCTTCACTAGCAATACCAGTCAGACGAACTAGGCAAGCCTAGTCAGCACATATTTTCGTTGTCAACCTCGAGAGATGTCGAACAGCACTTTATCAAAACTCCTTCATCCATAGAACGGCTAGGCTCTGGAATTCATTGCCTGAGGAAGTATTCCCAACAACATATAATCTCCAGAAGTTTAAAAAAAACAATACCTACCTCCTATCCCTATCCTCCCTAGGAACGCACGATGTTCTTTGAACATTATAGGGATTCCCTTTCGTGCGCTCCAAGCGATAAAAAAAATCCTGCTTCAAAATTCTGATTTGTAATCAGACTGATCGAAACTTATAAAGGGTGTCTTCTGACCTGCTAGATACCTTATCAACAGTGAAGACAAGATCTGAGTGAGATTGATGAATGTTAGTGGATAGTTGAAATGGAACCCAAGCAATAGGAACCTCTGCAGTTTTTTTTTCACTCATGAGCTAGAATCTAGCCTCAAATTCAAAGAACTCACGAATACATATTCAGATTGTCAAAAACTCTGATATGATTGCATTCAATGCAGATTGAAGGAGGTCCAATGAATGCACTTGGTATGTCCGAAGATTATCGTCAATTTCATACTTTCTGATTAATTACCCCGGTTCTGAACGTTCATTTTATCTTCCATAGCTTATATTCCAATGGCAAGTAATGAAACTCAAGTTTACGGTATCTTATACAAACACCTACAAACCTACAGACATTCCGATCTACTGATCCAGCTCTGAGAATAGCATGATACCCTGCCATTCGTAATTATTGAGACCTGATCGCTTCGGCTTCGGCAATAAAAAATAACTTTTACTTCGTCAAACACGCGATTGAGGCTCGTCGACCTAAATAAATCAAACAATGAGGTTAAGGACACTGGATCACATTTTACCGTAAACAGTGAGTTTATTGCTTCCCCCACATTTCAGGAAGTTATTCCATCTTCCACTAACCACATCTTTCAATTGAAACTAGGATCAGTCATAGATTCATCATGAGGTTGTTCCATTTCATAGTTTCAGGCATCAGAATTCAGAGCCTTTATATACTCTGTCCTGAATGATAAGAGAAGAAACGATCATGTGGATGTTCCTACTTTCACTATCAAATCCAGAACTTGCATCACTCAGGAGTAAATGAAGAAGAAACTACGGAAACGTTTGGGGGGAATAAGGAAGCCTCTCCCCCCAAAAACGTATCATCCTGTAGATTTTAAAAATCTTTAAATGGCTTGAAATGATGATCTTCTAGAAAGTATTGACCACACCAAATTTCTGAGCGATATCTTGAAAGATAAGCGAGATATTTCAATTAATAGAAAAAAATAATTTAACTTTGACCCCCTGTAGCTCCGCTACTAAACGAGATAGGACTAATGTTTATATCAACTTTCTTGATTGAAATGATGAGATCTATCTCCCATTTCAGTTTGTGCCTTAAAACCTGAATCACCCTGTATAAGAAGCAGTATTATATTAGAAAAAATTAGCAAAGAAGTTGAGCAGATATCAGACGGCCAGTATAGAATCTTCAAACTACGAAACAAGCTGAGTTACTACTGCAATACTTCAACCACATTTTTTTTCACTTCAGATTTTCCTTAGAGTAGTACTTTCTTCAACGATTATTCTTTCTCAACGGCCATTCAACTGGAATTTAAATATTCGCCAATTTATTTTTTCTGTCACTGGAGTAACCCTATGTGAACTTGATTGATAGCAACCGAGTAACCGTTCAAATTATTTTCATAACTGCGTCAGTCTTTCACTGTTTCATTTAACTTTTTGCAGTTGTTTACTTCTCGCTTGAATGAATGGAAGCCATATAAACTTTTCGAGACAAACGTCTCAATGTGTGAAAGATTGATTCTTGTAAAAAAACATTTCCTGCAGACAAAGTATTGTTGTGGTAGCAAAGTTTCTTTATTCAATTTACTTTTTGCGTATTTTTCTCGTTCTCACCTGATTTTCCAACGTTAGATTTTCCAATGACTGCAATTCGGACCTTTGGCATGTTATTCTTATCTTCAGTTTTCATCTTCTGTAACAAAATTCTCAATAAATATATCGCCCAAAACATATTTTCATAATAAGTCATCAGCTACTGCTGATAACAGTCTAATGAAAATCTAGTTAAATTGATGAGAACATCTGTTCCAAATTGATTGGTTTTAGGGGAACATCAGTTTTATCACTCATTGATATCGTGCAGTTATTTTTGAGTACAGGTATCGATATGGGTCAACAACATAAAATGTTTTGATTTGAAGGGAAAAATATAACTTATCACTAGGAGTAAAATATACTAAATTTAGTTCCTCTCCAAAACAGCTACTTTATACTCTTTATACCAGGAATGATCAATGATCACCGATATAATGAAACCATTTTTGTTTCAAGTAAGTAATCAATGCAATTACTCACTGTATATTCTGATTGGTAGTTACGTGGGTGATCCAGTCGATTTTTTATGATTCATAGATAACTAGATGAAAGCGTTACTAATCTCATTGTCAAAAAAGCTTCTGAACCCACGTTTTGACAACATCAATGCTTATCTGTGGCTGATAAAAATGAATGAAAATCTCATGTGAAGGAAATAATATCCCTTCACATTGATGAGAGCAAAGCAAAACCCGATAATAGATCATTGTACCAATATTTAAACATTTCAAAATTTCACATTGGATTTACATTTACTTGAAAAAGAAAACTCATTTGGAAACATTTATATATACTCATATAGGTAATTATACTCATTTTGAAAAGTAGGTTGCCCCATCAGCAACACCAATAAAAGTACAAGATGTTCAATAAGTTGAAACCACAAGAGTATCCTTGTGGATTTATATTTTAGTCCAGCAAGGACCTATAAACAATTTATGGCGGAAGATGCTCATTTTTCGCCGATTTCAAGAAAAATATGCAACTTTAACGACTGGTGAGTCGAGTTCAAGGTGTGATGAATTGGATAATAAAATCCAGAAATATCTTAAAATCAATAAATCCCATTTTAGCTGTCAACGACACATTTATTTCTTTCATTCGTGTTTTCAGAATGAGTCTCATTGTCGAGTTTATTTTAAATGAATGGGCAGGACCGGAATAACACACGTCCCGAAAAAATACAGTCTCATTTCTTTTTTGTTTTCACCAGAGATGCTAGCTTGTGTTTTGCATATTTTGGCGATCCCAGTCGTCATAAATACAAAAATGGAGCCAGGAATGCTCTCCCGTGGGTGTTGTTCCTTTTTCTGTGTAAAATACTTCGTGGATTCTCTACTTTTTCACAAAAGAGTTTTGTTAAGTGTTCGTTTTCAAGACCAGTCACGTCTGGTAAGATATCATTATTAGGTCATGATGCGGATTTCAATAATTCTAATAGATTCCAATACCTACCTCCTCTCCCTTTCTTTACTAGGTACGAACGATGTTCTTCGAACATTATAGAGATTCCCTCTCGTGTGCTCCGAGAGATTAAAAAAGCAAAGCAAAGCTTTTCTGGGTATTATAACTGCCTTGATGAAATAAATCAAAATGTATTTAATCCCTTTCACAAATCAATAAATAAATGTGTTTTTTTTTATTTCTCGTTCCCACGAGAAGGGTTATCCTGTAATGTTCAGAGAACATCGTGAGAACCAAGGGAAATAAGGTAGGAATTGGTGTTCTTCTCAAATTTCTGGAGGTTATATGCCTCGGGGAACACCTCTCTTGGCAATGTGTTCCAGAGCCTTGCTGTTCGTTGGATGAACGAGTCTTTGGAAACAGATGTTCTGCAGGTCTCCAAAGTGACCACGAAGGGGTGCGAAGCCTCAACTCGACGGGTTAATCTCGTGGGGACTGCCAAGGGAGAAACAATTGTTGATATTTCAGAAGAGCATCGTCCATGAAAATATCTATAAAATAGAGCCAGATCGCCAACTTTTCTACGGTGTCCCAGAGAAGTGAGTAAGTTTGTGAGCGAGGCATCACCCACGAGACCAATTGCCCTTTTTTGGACAGAATCCAATAGTTTCAGGGTATGTTTGGGTGCTGCACTCCAAATATGGGAACAGTATTCCAGGACAGGTCGGATCTGTGCCTTATAGATCATAAGCAGCTGACTGGAAATGAAATAGCTCCTGGCCCGAAACAGAAAACCAAGTTTCTGGGATGCACTTTTAGCAACTGATCTCACGTGATTTTCAAATAAAGGTTATTGCTGATAGTAATCCCAAGCATCGTAATGGATGTCTTCAAAGGTATGGTTACTCCTGACAAGCTTATGTTGGGCACAGTGAGATCGGCTTTTCTGGACAAAAAGGCATGCTTGTGTTTTGTTTGCATTGAAATCTACCAAGTTATTGGATCCCCATTCGAGAATTTTTGCCAAGTACATATTTATATTGTCAACATTTCTCCCTCGTTCGTTTCTGATTTGCCTGGCTGGAATTGGAGCCTTGGAAGAGAATGCGGTATGGAGGGTACTATCATCCGCGAAGCTGTGTACTGGACATGAAGTTGCTTCCAACAAATCGTTGATATGGAGTAGAAATAGTGTTGGTGCTAGAATTGATCCTTGCGGAACACCAGCATTTAGGATAAGAGAGTCAGATGAAACTCCGTCGACCACTAGATGGAGAGACCTGATGATGTTCATTATCTAATGTTTGAATTTGAAATCTCATACCACGATCCTTTCGTGCACTCTTCAACCCCAAATTATTGGCATATAGAAAAGTTATCTATCCAGAAAAATGTCTGGCAAAACTCGAGACACTATCAAAAGATAAATTGTCCCTTCAGATTCCAGGCAATCTCTGCGGGTGTCCCACATAATGATAGTCGTTTGATTGTACACGTGCTCATCGATTCTTCTTGTCGTGTTCGTAACCACAATACCACAAAACCACATAACCATAAACGTTGTCATTACTGCCTACGAATTCTACGATACGTAAACAACACTGTTTTGTCTAACATTTCCTTTCCCAGACTACATTGTTCTATCGGGCACATGTAGATATATGTGAAGGAGACATGTGTATCCAATCCAGGACCGGCTCTACTCGATTTTCCTCTCTGTTTTGCTAATCAAGGAAAGAGAGGTGTCCTCATTCATATAGACCAAGCGCCTCATGAGTTACCACTAGAATGATATTCCAGGTGCGTTATTCAATCCGATTTACGCCTACCGTCCTTTTAAAAGGCCTTCAAAACGAAAGCTGTATTTTTCTGATCATCTGACGGTTTGAAGATATGTCACATTATATTTAGTTGACATCTTAAACAAGGTCAATCGCGATCGATAAGTTTTGGATCGATAGTGAAGGTTAAAGAACGCTGTGTTCCTAGTGATTTTGATGAGTGACTTAATGTAAGACATGTTGAAAATCATTTATTTTTTCGTTGTTGTGTTCATTATTTTCAACAAATAACATAATATAATTACGTTTTTTTTATATTTGTGGTTATGTTTCACACTTCTCGATCAATCTAGGGGCGTTCAATTGAACGGTCCTTTAAGAAGGACGGTAGGATTATATTCTACTATGCGTTTTTTTGCAGGTATTGGAAAAAGCCACTAACCATGGCAGAGCTCTTAGAGGAATTGAAGAATAACTCAACTACGAACACTCCTACAGGCATTATAATTTTTTGAAGAGAATCACAGCTTTGATGAGGCTATTTGATACTGTATTTTGGGAGACATAGCGGTAAGCAATTTATTAGAGGCAAGAGGTATAGATTTTGAGTAGGTATCCTACGCCTTGGATACATTGTTTATTTGGATCCCTACCAAGGTGCGTCGACAATAATTCCGGACAAATATAAACACATGGGTATGGGAGCGTCAGTTGTTATCCAATATGCAGATGTTTTACAGAAAATGCCTTACAAGCCCTTTCACTTATTTTTGACTATTTTTTCTTTGTCATTCTAAGGGAGCTAAAATTTTGCTAAGCATTTTGTAATATAATATAAACATATTTTTAAATCTTTATTCATTTTTCTAATAGAGGCCCTTCATCCTACCGTCCTTTTGAAAGGACTGTTGTTTTTTCCAAAACTGTGAATCGAAGAAATTTTTTATGATTATTTCCCGACTTATTGGATCTTCTATTGATCGTTTTGAGAAAAAATTTACATAATCGAAAAAAAAATTATTCAGAGTCAAATGGGTTAGTAACGATACGAATTTCGAACAAGTGCCAAAATCTACCTAGAAGCGCCATATTATTACTAGGTTGAAAATACCGCCAAACTGAATGGAATTATGTAGTGAATCTAGAACTTTTGCGTCTGCTGATGGATGCGGATATGAACCATAGGCAGACGGTCGATTTCATAGGGCAGACGATCAAAAAAATGGTATGCAGGTCTCAAGAACTTATACTTATAAGAGTTTCTAGAAAATGTCAATACCTACCTCCTCTCCCTATCCTTTCTAGTGCATGCTAGTACGCACGATGTTCTCCGAATATTATAGGGATTCCCTTTCGTGCACCCAAAGAGATAAAAAAATATTCTCAAATGGGTAAGAGTGCAATGCTTGAACCTACCGTGTTCGTAGCACAAAACTCGAGTTGCCCATCTGAGGAGGTCCCCTCGGCGTGTGTTCATTTCGTGTTTACATTCCTCTGTCGAAAAAAAAAATTGTTACGCAAAAAGTGCCAACAGGCAACAGGAAACCACGATAAATCTCTACAGAGCGTCTCTCTCGTAATCCACTCTAAAGAATATGCGACACAGTGTCGCACTGTATCGCCCACTGGACCCCGTATCGGCGCCTTCAGCTGTTTTGCTGGTACGCAAAAATAGACTCCACGGAATGTCAGCCGTTTGAAGCAAATTTAAGGTTTTGAACGAGATAATGACAGAAAATATCAACAAAATTCACTTCCTCCCAATTCGGCAGGTTGATTCTGATCATGTTTGTCGTGGGAAAAAGAACACACATTCGTCATAACGTTAGAAAAACGTGGAAAAGTGATGCACGTAAACGAATGTTTAGCTAGAGATATCAACAAATATAGTTACGTAGACGACTGAATCATATCTCCTTTTTGCCAATGCCAATCCATGTGAGTTTTCATGATCTCTGGGATTTGTCTCATTGATATAATATAGCTGACCACAGTAGAGGAAGAAAACAGTTTGCGCATGTTCCCGGTAGTCAAAATAAAAGATATGAACCCAGAGATCCTAACATTATATACTTCTTTTCAAGGCGTGAAATGTGTTTTTACTACCAATAAGGTAGTTTTTGTCATTTTATGTATTTTATACCTTTTCAACTTCAATTTCGGAATCGGTAAGTTATATTTCGGAAAATGTAACTCGATTTGAGAATTGGTTAGTTCGATTTCAGAAATGGTAGCACCCAAAAGAATCTTTGTAATTTCTGAACTTGAGGGTGAGGTGATCATTTCATACTGCTCAAGATAAGAGAGATAGGTCACCGAGATATGTCTACATGTAGTGGCATAACTGGGATATTTTGTACTTTTTTTGTTTGAGCTTCGATGCGTGCCTATTTTGGGATACAGAATACAGACAGTGAATGGGAAGAATCTACGGAATGCGTCTCTGCTCACCTCAGCGCGTGTCGTTCAGCTTGCCAGGAAAGCAAATTAGTATCTTAGTTATTAGACGTTCCAGATATATACCTAGGGTATTTGAAAAAATGCGATAAATATACCTACGTAGCATCGCTGTCCTCCTTGCTGAATCATTTTTATGAATATCATCGGCTATTGGCATTGGAAATATAGTATCCACCGTTTTCCACTCAATCTCACTGTTCATTGTCTACATTCGTCATGGATATTATTTGTTTGAATTTCAAAAAAATTCACTGAGAAAAATTTTACATAAATATATGGCACAGGAAGGAAGGAATGCTCTAAGTCATCACAAATTTTAATGATATTGTTACATAATCATAAGGGACATGTTTCAGTCTTATAAGAGACCATCTTCAGCCTAATTGAAAGGTCTACGATACAAAAACTAATGATATTTGTGTGAAAGAATTACCTATTTTGTGCTAGACTTACTTGGAGTTGAACAAATTGTAGATGCTACTATTTCTCGAATTGTCAATGCTCATAGCCAAGAATTCCAAAGGTACTGAAAAAACGGGTTCTCAATAAATGAAGGGCCCCGTGTCCTCAGAGCGCATACTATTGGTTTTCATTGAACATTTCATATACCAGAGTGGTACATGAAGGGTATTGCCAAAAAGTTTTGTATTTGGTCCAGTTTAAAACTAACGACATTGAGGTAAAATACATTACAAACAAATTAAAATGTGTTTCCCAAAAGGGGTAAAATATGGATTATATTTTGTTGAGCAGCCATTGTCGCTGCGACATGTCGTGTTGAAGTGAACTTGATGACTCAACAGTCGAAAGCGCTCCTGCTACGAATATTGAATAAATTATCTTGCACGAAATACAAATCTTTCCTTCTTTGGTATATATTCACGTGCACACAGCCCAGCAACCCCTCACTTATTTCATATTTGTCCACATTTTCGAAGAGTATTATATTATGAAATTTTCATTTTGGAAAATCGGTCAATGGATTCCAAATTAGAAGAGTGTTGAGAGTTGAGATCACACACACTATATGTGTTTCAGAATTTTATAAACATGCTGAAGCTATTCGTTTTTCCCTAAAAATGCCTGACCTAACTAACTGATTTTTGACATTTGTAATCGATCATAATAATAATTTATTAGTGGCAGGTACAAACTATAGACTTCTGAGATAATTCTTATGATATATAATATGTTATAATTAAAGTCATGAAGTTGGAGTTTCAAATTATCACAGTGAACTAAGGCTGAACGGCTTTGGAATTCCTTGCCAATGGAAGTATTCTCAATTTGATGACACCTCCAAAAGTTGAAAAAAAATTCCAAGACCCACCTCCTCTCTCTATTATCCCTGGGTAGGCACGATGTTTCACGAACGTTATAGGAATTACCTTTCGTGCGCTCCAAGAGATAAACAAGTTATAATAGGCTAAACATTACAATACTGTTAATATTTTTAGATACACGCTTGGTATTTGTAATACTGCTGGCAATTAGAAAAATTCAAACTTATGACTACGTGTTGAGAGAGCAAAAGTTGACACTCTGTAGTAGAAAGAATTGGACTTCGATCGATCAATTTTCTCAGAGTGCCTCATCACATGGATTATTTTTCGCAGAATATCGAATAATGTGCGTGAAATTTATCGCTTGTTACTGAAATTAATTGAAGTAGAATTCGAAGAACTTGATGTGGACGCATGATGACGAACAAAGAACTATGCCCACTTCTGCAAATTAAAAAAGTATCGAAGATCGTTTACTGGATATCAAAATGAGGAAACTAGTTCAGTATTCGAGGAAATTTAATTTCATCAAATTATTATCTATATGGGTAATTCTGTGGTATGGATATGAAAACTTTTTTGTATGTTCTGGTTCCCACGAAAAGGGATATCCTGTAATGTTCAGAGAACATCGTGAGAACCAAGCGGAATAAGGTAGGAATTGGTGTTCTTCTTAACTTTCTGGAGGTTATATGTCTCGGGGAACACCTCCCTTGGCAATATGTTCCAGAGCCTCGCTGTTCTTTGGATGAACGAGTCTTTTGAAATAGATGTTCTGCAGGTCTCCAAAGTGACCACGAAGGGGTGCTATAAGCCTCAACTCGACGGGTTAATCTCGCGGGGACTGCCAAGGGAGGAACAATTGTTGATATTTCAGAAGAGCATCGTCCATGAAAATATCTATAAAATAGGGCCAGATCACCAACTTTTCTAAGGTGTTTCAGAGAAGTGGGTGAGTTTGTGAGCGAGGCATCACCCACGAGACGAATTGCCCTTTTTTGGACAGAATCCAACAGTTTCAGGGTATGTTTGGGTGCTGCACTCCAAATATGGGAGCAGTATTCCAGGACAGGTCGGATCTGTACCGTATAAGCAGCTGACTGAAAGTGAAATAGCCCCTGGCCCGAAACAGAATACCAAGTTTTTGGGATGCACTTCTAGCAATTTCTCACGTGATTTTCCCAAGGAAGGTTATCGTTGATAGTAATACCAAGCATCGAAATGGATGTCTTCGAAGGTATGGTTTCTCCTGACAAGCTCATGTTGGGCACAGTGAGATCGGCTTTTCTAGAGAAAAGGCATGCTTGTGTTTTGTTTGCATTGAAATCTACCAAGTTATTGGATCCCCATTCGAGAATTGTTGCCAAGTCCATATTTATGTAAACTAGGACAAACATTTTTGAGTGACAGGTCTCGTTGGTATGATCTAGTATAAGGTTAGAGATCGGAATTCTCTAGACTGACATCCATTCTTTTATATTATATCTTTTTCATCCATTATCCATCCGCAATATCAATTTCATGGCGACGCAGCTCTTACTTGATATTTTCCTTTCTGATACGTGGGAGGACATTCCTCATAAAATAGTTCGGCGAAATCCTGATATATTTATTATCTTTGGTGTTATTCCGCATCGATTTTTGTAATAAACTTCTCTAATTTGATCCATGACTTTCTCATAATATTTGGTTGGAAATGTACGCAGTACATAAAAACGAAATTTGCCACCTATTCCACTCTGAACAAATATGCTGTTAGTGTCATGTATATGCTGTACTGTAAATGTCATCAAGGACAATCAATATATTACTGGTGAATTCATATATTTTCTAGTGAATTACTCACTACCCAACAGCATGCATACCAAATTTGGGAAAAATACTTAATCTGGAAGAGCTAAAACTAAAAGCCCTAAAATCATTCGTTTTCACATCAAAGATCACATGGGACTGCTTGGAAACACTCATGCAACTGGGAAAGGACAACAAAGTCACACTTATGTGGGTTCCAGGGCATGAAGGAATCAAAGGAAATGAGGCAGCTGATCGCCTTGCAAAAAAAGGTGCAGCATCTGCACTTTTTGGTCCTGAGCCTTTTTGTGGGATAAGCAAATGTCACCTGAAGGAAGAACTCAGAAAATGGGAAGAAATCGAAAAGTCCTCCTACTGGAGAGCAACTCCAGGTCAACGACAAGCGAAAAGGTTCATCAACCATTCGCAGAACCGAGCCAAAGAGCTACTCAGCCTCAGCAAACTAGAGCTAAAGCTTATCACAGGCTTTCTCACAGGATACGGCCCTTTGAGGTACCACCTCAAAAAGATGGGCCTGGCGGAGACTGACACTTGCCGCTTTTGTAACAATGCGACCGAAACCGCGGAACACATACTTTGCTCATGTGAAGTATTAGTCCGCCAAAGGCTGAATCACCTAGAACTGGTCTATCTCACCCCTGCTGATGTGAAAAATTCAACCGCCAGGAAAATTGTAGGCTTCATCAGAAGTCTAGGGTTAGAGGACCAAAACTAGATAAGGGTAATCACAATAGATCTTCTAGGTCGCAGTGATCGAGAGGTCTCCCAGCCTATACGACCCATCTACAATCTACAATCTACAAATCTAATCTGGAACAAAGTTCAAATATGAGAAATTAACCTTAACTAAAAAGATTAATAATGATAATTGATGGCAACACTGTTATTTTTAGTTCTGAATCCGTTGTGGAATATCTTATGAAATAGCAGTTGATAATAAATAGCATCATTAAACTTCAAAGAGATAATTTCAGTTCATTAGGTAATAAAAATTTCGAAGATGAGTTATTCGAAAATTTAACAAAATTGAGGCATCTGAAGCATTATCAATGAATCTGATGAACTTGAAATAGCTGTGTATAATATTATAAACCTTCTATTCCACTATATCTATCCTTTCCAAAATGATTCATTGTTTTTCAGACAAAAATACGATGGGATAGTGCTGGCCTCAACCGTCAAATATATATTCATATGTCTCATTTGTTTTTAAAAATCCAATGTCATCGCTTTGTTTCGCGTAAGAATTTTCCACTGGAAAACCATGAAAAATTCATATCAGGATCATATTCGTAAGGACATAGATATTTTATATTTGAAGATTGAATAAGTATGATTCATCCCACAGAAGATGTGAAAGCTACTCTGCAATAGGAATTCTTTGGCAAAGGAAATATTATCAAGAACACTAATAAACTTCAAATGTTCTTACAAAAATCGAATACCTACCTTTTCTCCCTTTTCTCCCTAGGTAGGCACGACGTCCCTTTAACATAATGAGGATTTCCTTTCGTGCTCACCAAGAGATGAAAAAATGGAAAATCACGAGGTGAAGCATGATGAAGTATGATACTCCTAATTTCATCGTATATTATGAAACTTCTTCATCGCAATTCAATTTTTATTGATTAATAATACCTAGAATGATATCAACAGACTACGCCGCTGGCCTCGAATCCTCAGAATTGAATATTATTGTAATTGTTGAAGAAAATTAATCTTCATTCTTATTCTATGTCTATGGACATGGATCACACATTTATTTTCACCCCTGTTTTTGAAGGATTATTCTGCACAAATTTATACAATAAATTGGGTTTTTTTTTCACGGAAACAAAGCAAAATATCAAAACAATTCGAGATACCAAAATGTTGGATGTAGGATATGAAGATATATAGAATTCAAAAAAATCAGTCTTACTGTCTACTGACATTTAATTGGAACATTTACAGGGTGGTTCAAGATTCAGAATTCTGATCACCCTGTATCTGTTCCAATTATTAAATGTCAGTTGATAGTGAATCAAAAGTTGAGATACACACATGAAAGCCGTTTCGACCGATAAGGAATAGTTTTGTCTCAAAAAAAATCCTGAAGTTGAAAAATCTCGATTTTGAGCACCCTATATCTCTGTAATCATTCCCGCTGGACCCCAAGTGTGATGCATTTATCAAATCAGCTCTTCAGGGAGAATCTAAACATACAATGAAAAATAGGGTGTTTCATATAAAAAAAATCAAATAGTTCCGAGCACCGTGTATTTTCTGATGTAGCGGAAAAAAACTTTATCGAAAATCATTTAAAATTTTGAAATCGGTTCAAAAATAACTGAGCTAGAGGAGGGGGGACATTTATGGTGAATCACCCTGTACTTATTTCGACATGGTTTTACCTCAAAGCGCGCGTCCCCATATATATAACTAGGATTATCGCTCAACTAAGGACATGTAGTAAGTCGTCCCTCAGAATTACCTTCAATCGAATAGTATATAAAATAAATACTGAAGAATGAAGAAAACTTTGAATCTTTAGTTGATATAATATAGCTTCTAAATTATGGTGCCCTAGCTGACTTGAAACTTCTAGTACAAGTTCTGATCAATTTGTTAAAGCTCAGATATTTTGTTGTGAATGAGTAATTTGCATATGAATTATTATTACGATGTCTTCATTGGTAGATTCAATCAAGGTCACGCAGATAGAATTTTCGTTTTCGTTTCAGCTATTAGTTCTGATGTATTCATTCATTACAGATTACCCTACCCTTGTAATAAGAATTATTGTAATTCTTTTTATACAATAAATCTATCTATCTATCTATTTCGACATGGTTGCATTATTATTTATTATTATTCATTTATTGTTCACACAAAACATAAAGTTTTATAAACAAGAAATTTGGTAGAATTACAGGAATTACTAATTGAATATAAATATTAATATGAAATCAAATTTAGATCTAAACCTGAATATAAGGGGATATACCATACATAGTACAAATACATTTTAGTGAACAAGTTGACACAAATGTTCCATATTATGTACCAAAATAATGAAAGTTACATGTAAGTGATGCTAAAAAAAGAAAAAAAAGGGAGCATGGTATGAAACGAATGAAAAAGAATAAAAAATAGTTGATATAAAGTAAGTCCTAACCCCGAAATTTAGAGAATATACATTACATAGCTACACACAGATTTTTGTTACTGACCAAGTTGACACAAATGTTCCATATTATATGTACAAAAAAATAATGAAACATTACATGAAAGTATTGTTACAATACGAAGCATGGGATAAAAAAACTATACAGCAGATATAAAATAATACAGACCACGATACAGGGGAAGTATATACAGACTATACGTTTATTATGAAAGATCTCAGTTTCAAAATATTGCAGATATGTGAAGAGATTGATTTTGCTGCAGAGGGAGTAATATTATTGAGCATGTCGATCAATTTTCCAAGCAAGGAGTATTTCGAGGTCGCATTGAAGTATAAATAGGACAGTCAAATAAGAGGTTGCATGTAAACAAATAATTGTACTCACATTCACGATTTCTGAGAAGAATCTACCGGGCACTGAACAAAACAGAATTTTCGGGTAGTTTCCCGACAACGTCGGCACCTGCTAACAGAGTTCTAATATTCAAAAAGCGCGCCCGACTCTGCTAACCTGTAGCTGCTATCACCTGTGGTCGAACTGCGGGCGAATTTTCAGCTGGATCAACGGCGCAATACTGAATGAACTGAGCGTCGCGACGCCACCGTATATATCACCTCTCATCGCTATAGCGACGCCGACGGGAGATGCCGGAGACACGATGAGAAACGTGTGAGGATCCCGAAGTGAGATGTGAAACGTGTAAAGAAGGCGAAAGGCCAAGGCAATTTTTAGTCCAAGGATTCACCCTTTCAATAACAGTTTTTATCCTTACTAGATAGATAGATAGATACTTTATTAATATCTATATACAGGTCATTTTCACAACATAAGACTAGTCAAAAAAAAAAAAATACGAATAATGGTGGATCAGAAATTCTTTCAAGTGTACCTTGAATGTCTTTGGACATCGAAGAGATTTCATGCTCTCGGGTAGCAGATTGAACAAATAGCCTCCAGTATAAATTGGGGATTTTCTGTGCTGCATTCTGAGCGGAAGATGCAAACGAAGATCATTTCTTTTCCTAGTATTGTATCCGTAGTAGTTTTTATCTTTGTTCAGCTTTTCCATATTATTGAAGGTGAATATTAATAATTTATATAGATATATAGAGGTGAATGTGAGGATTCCGTTATTGATGAATGTGCTTCAACAGGACTCTCTATAGTCCAGTTCAAACACGAGACTTATGAATCCCTTTTGGATGATGAAGACTCTAGGGGTTTCCGTGACCCTGCCCCATACAATTAGGTTGCAACTGACCGAATATACAAACGCATAATACTTGCTGATCAGGTAGTTATTATGGAAATTCAATTTCAAAGTTGAAAAAGCAAAATATATACTATTGAGCCTTCTGCATACGGAATAATCAACTTGAAAAACTTAGTTTATGATCTAATTCAAGACCTAGGTATTTTGTCGATGCAAGCATGTTTGTATCAGAAATGGTTGACGATTTAAGAGGAGTAGTGAATTCTATCATAACTGTTTTTTTGTGTTATCAATAAGATGATTAATCTCACACCATTGTCACACCAATTCGTAAAGTTTTCTACAACTAACTTAATTTTATCTTGTAATTTGTCTACCCTTTCAGCTGTGACAATAATTGTGGTGTCGTCTGCATATATAAACGTCCGATCGTAATAATTGATATGATCAGGTAGATCGTTTATATAGAATGGAAAGAGTAGTGGACCTAGAACCCCACCCTGTCGGGTACCCATCATAATGTCGTAACAATCAGACTGCTCTCCCTCTACCTGCACCCTGAGTGATCTACCAGTCATATAAGACTTACTATACCTAGAAACTTCTATCTATCTTCTGAAAACTGTTGATCTGTTGATTTTGATACAAGCCGTAGATCATTGGAAGCTGTTGAGGTGTTAAGTAGTTTTTAGCAAGCATCTTTCGCAATGGATCTGACATGATTCTCCTATGCAGAATGGAGATTGTATTGTATTTTATGCATAAGGGGTAAATACAATGCGACCTAAGAATATAAGATATTGTGCCCCTTATTTAGCTATACCAGATGAGCTTGCTCTTTGTAGCTATAGCAATTTCTCTAGTCCTATATCCCTCGGGAACTTGGAAGCGGTTCCAGGTAGGATATGTTCTTTCTTGTCCTTGATGAGTTCTGAAGGACGACACATTCCGTTAGATTTTTTATAATTGACTCGGGATACTTGATGGAAATCCATGGCGAATGTAAAAACTTCACAAACGAAAAGATTTCCACAAAATTCATGAACACACAACATGTTTCGCTAACAAAGTAGATTCGTCAGGTGATGTACTGGTATAAGTTCGCTTACGTCTCACATAAATGGCAGCAATCTATTGAAAAATATGGTGAAACCTTAGCCGTGGCACTTGATATCTCCAAGGCATTCGATCGAGTCTCGCACGACGAACTCCGGACTCCTCACCAAGCTTCCATCTCATGGCTTGCCTCCCCAGCTATGTTCTCTGTTAGCTAGTTTTCTCTCAAACAGGTCTCTTCATGTAGTGCTCGACGGAGTTCATCTGACTCTCTTATCATAAATGCTGGTGTTCCGCAAGGATCAATTCTAGCACCAACACTATTCCTACTCCATATCAACGATTTGTTGGAAGCAACTTCATGTCCAGTACACAGCTTCGCGTATGATAGTACCCTCCATACCGCCTTATCTTCCAGGGCTCCAATACCAGCCAGGCAAATCAGAAACGAACGAGGGAGAAATGTTGACAACATAAATATGGACTTGGCAACAATTCTCGACTGGGGATCCAATAACTTGGTAGATTTCAATGCAAACAAAACACAAGCATGCCTTTTCTCTAGAAAAGCCGATCTCACTGTGCCCAACATAATTATGCTTGTCAGGAGTAACCATACCTTTGAAAAATCACGTGAGATCAATTGCTAAAAGTGCATCCCAAAAACTTGGTTTTCTGTTTCGGGCCAGGAGCTATTTTCCTTCCGCATATAATCTATAAGGCACAGATCCGACCTGTCCTGGAAAACTGTTACCAAATTTGGAGTGCAGCACCCAAACATACCCTGAAATTGTTGGATTCTGTTCAAGAAAGGGAAATTCGTCTCGTGGGTGATGCCTCGCTCACAAACTCACTCACTTCTCTGGAACACCGTAGAAAAGTTGGCGATCTGGCTCTATTTTATAGATATTTTCATGGACGATGCTCTTCTGAAATATCAACAATTGTTCCTCCCTTGGCAGTCCCCGCGAGATTAACCCGTCGAGTTGAGGCTTCGCACCCCTTCGTGGTCACTTTGTAAACTTGCAGAACATCTCTTTCCGAAGACTCGTTCATCCAACGAACAGCGAGGCCAAGGAAGGTGTTACCCGAGGCCAGAAATTCAAGAAGAACACCAATTCCTACTTCATTTCCCTTGGTTCTCACGATGTTTTCTGAACATAACAGGATGTCCCTTTCCGTGGAAAGCAGAACATGAAAAAAAATAATGAAGAGCAAGTAAATCTCCAGTTGATCTGGCGAAAGTCATATGGCGGTCATTCAGAATTCCTGAGCTCTCTAGATGTTTGATAAGCTGAACATAACTGTTGGCTTTCTTCATATCACTTTGGAAATAACAAATTTTCCTTGTTCCGGCGATTGGTTGAACTCAACCTATTTTCCAGCAGGATGGAAAAGCACACGACTTGTACGAGATGGTAACCGAAGGAATCGTCAACTCTTTTGTGAACCAATCCAGCTATTTCCATGTTCCTATTATAACAATTTTCTCCGATTAGAAATCATCTGCAACACTATAGAATCAATGAAGGAATCAATGAAGAAAATGAGCAAGGATAGCAAGGACTTGCTGGGAACTGACTCATTCAATGAAACCTTCATGAGTTCAAGTGGTGGACTGACTATATATTATTCTTATCTGGGAAATAAGCCAACATCATATCAATCGAATAAATTCATTCAGCTTTTTCTCGGTTCTATTTTTATTATATAAAATTCTCCGTCACAATTTGAATTTATGTGTAGCTATAGTACATCGAATACTCATTTCTGAATTGACTTTACTGGATTTTAGAATGTGTTGAACTCAAACAAACATCCGTACCCACTAAAAATGTGTTTATGTGATATATTTAGAAATTATTTGGGAATGAATCCTCTTTTTCCAGGCATTGAAACAATAGCGAGTGTTATGTTATACAGCGGAGAGTGCGAAATTTTCTGAAATTCTGATGAATTCATATGAAAGCTTGTCACTTGACGTCAGTACTTAGCAAATGGAGTTTTCATTCAGGATTTTTTATGATGTAACCATCTATGGACCTGTACGTTGACTTTTGACGTTCAAATAACATAATCTACAGTCATTTTTCAATTTCATCGATAATATATGGTCATTTCCGACCTATTGCAAATTAAAGAACGTGGGATCAAAATCAATAGTTCTATCGTGTAATTATAGCGAACAAACAACAATCGATTAGAGACCAACTCCAAAGTTTCATCATGTAATGAAACCCTTCAAATAATTCCTATTCTAATTGAACGTCATGCATATGCTCGTACATTCATCGAAATCACTTTGTCAATTATATTTATTTCAACGTCATCCAAGTTTTTTTATATACCTATACATTTTTTTCACACGGAAAGATTGACCTTCTAATTCTGAGTTCAGAAAATCTGATTTATGTCAACTGATCTATCACACTTTTTGTTATAAAGGTTGTTTTTCTAAATCAATGTCACTTCATGATTGTCACTTTTTCTCCTCTGCAAAATGGAATTGTCAAATTGGAAATCCGACGTTTCTTCTTCGAGCGGTCATCATCAAGTTTATTTATTTATTTATTGAACAAATAACTTCCAGACAGAATAGGCTCTGGTATAAGGAAGTACATAATTATATACCTATAGGTAAACATATCGTCATTCAAAATATATCAACAACTGTAAATTGACAAACAAAGAATAATATTTGTAAAAAAATGGCATGATTAATTTTACCCAGTTCGCTCAGAAATAATTAGTTTTTTTACTTCATTTTTGAATGTACCTATATTTCTGCAATTTTTTATATTGTCAGGTAGTTTATTGAATTCAGTTAGCGGCGTCAAGATGAAACAAGTTATATTGTTTCATGATTATGAATTTCAGAATTCCGTATCAAAATAATATTCGACTTCAATTTTTTATTTATGATATTATAAGATATTTTGAGAGTATCAATTCATCTAAAGAATACGTATTTGTTATTTCATACAATTGATTGGTTGGTGTATCAAATGGGAGACGATACAATACTTTCAACGATTTTCTATGTAATGTTGATACTTTATATTGAACAATAAGATCCCCAAACATTTATCAAATAGTTGATACGACTCAGTATATGAGAGTAGAGGATCATGTTTGCAATTTCAATATCAAGTTTGGGACATCTTCTCAATGCACCAATAATTGGAGATATTTTTTATGTCAGAACATCAATATGTTTGTCCCACTTCAACCTGTCATCAAACCAAATACCAAGATATTTTATCTGGTCTGGTATTTTTTTGGTGAAAAATCATATATTCTGTTTTATTAGTATTTATCGATAAAAGGTTAGAGTGGAGCCATTTTTCAAATATTTTCAAGTCTTCATTTATCATATTTTCTAAATTTGAAGGATTCTTGCCTTCATATAAAAGTACTGAATCATCTGCATACATGGTATATTTTCTCGCTAGACCAATTTCACTGATATTTTGAACATAAAGTAAATATAGTATAGGTCCTAAAACAGAGCCTTGTGGGACACCCTTATTGATTAATAGTTTATTTGACACAGAGTTGGTTGATTTTGTATTGATGGTCCTATTTTCAAGATATGAATTCAAAATATTTCTCACATTGCCTGGATTTTTTATTTCATTTTTCGATAGTTTTCGATCTCCTTGATATGATGGTATTCCAAAACAATTCATAAAATGTTTACTTCAGTGAGAAAAATGTTATACACAACCAAAAATGAAAATTAAACAAATATTTATTATTTAAAGAAATAATATTTATGAATGATGAAAACACAATTAAATCAAACAAATAATATCCAATATGAAAAAAAAATCCGAACATAAGTTTTTTTCCATAGTAAATGTTACCCAATAAAAATCACGAAATCACCGATACATTTTTCTCCAAAACTTCCCTATGACTACTCAAATATTTAATTTCAATGTTCTATAATGATATTGAAAAAGAATGTTCTCAGATAAATTATTATGAACATAAAAAATTGATATATATATAAGAAAAATACATTGAGAATTCGCATTCTCTATGTGATGAGAATATCAATTCTTCCTCGGTTTATTCAACAGAAAACAACTACTTTCCTGGCTATACTTGGGATGATTTTGTGTTCAGTTTGTGATGCCACACTCACTAATCCTTTGACCTCATTAGAACACCGTAGAAAAGTCGGCGATATTCCACTTTTCTGTATATAATCTCCAAGATTAAAAAAAATCCAACACCCATCTCCTCTTACTATCCTTACGCTTTTCTTTCGTGTGCTCCATGACATGAAAACAATATCACTCGTGTTCTTTTTGATTATGTAATATGTTATGTAATATATATAAACGGACAACGACAAATCTATTGATTGAAGACTAACGTATCCATTCGGTCCAGAGATAAGCTGTAGTGTGTGGGTTTTGAATTCACCACCATCCACAATCTCTGAAAATATGTCTAAAACATCAGTTTCGGCAAGAATGATTCACATAATACAAAGCGATAATATCCAAATAGAGTAAACAACCTGCCATCTCGATTCAAATGAACCCCACATATTCGTGCTATAAGTTTGCCATAACGCAATTAGGCAATCCAACGACCTGTCAAATAATTTCAAAATGGCGTCTGGTTGGCAAATAAACCAAAGACAAGTTTGTTTACTTGAGAGCTTTGTGAGTTTTGGAAGCCTCTTACAGTATTATTTTATCGAGTTTCGGCTAGATTTATTGTGAATAATGAAAACTCAGTATGATTTCAAAGAAAAAATTGCCAGTAACGTGAATTGTGGTGGATTGTGGAAGCAGTGCAGATCGGGACCATTTGCTGTTTTGTCACATTCCTACTATAATACTGTGAAAAACTCTGAGCATTACCCACAGATGAAGGATCTATCAAGAAAAATAAGGGGAATGTGGATAGCAGCCATCAAGAGAAAGAATCAGCAACAGAATCAATCATAATAAACCAGAGGATATGTGGCAGACACTATTTTCATAACAGGTACCTAAGAAAAAGGATTTTAATATTATTTATATGTACCTACCTACTCTGGAAACTGATGAGTTTAGTGTTTCATCCTTTGGAAAACTTTTTTTTTAATTTTGATAAAATAAACCAATACTCATTACTTTTGATGGTCCTACATAGTTTGGAAACATCATGTTTTTAATGCATAAATAAATCATCTACCTTGTAGGAGAACGTAGTGCCTGGAAGATGAGAATATCCAGCTTGGGTCCCATTGCAATATAATATGGGTCATCAATCTCTTGTCCATTCGAAATGCAAGACTGATGTGGATCAAAAACTGAGAGCAAACAAAAGGTTCAAATCATGAATCAAGCATCAGAACCCATAGACCTGGTATGTTCTCAAGAAAACACCTTATTACCTAATACTACTACTACATCAATTTTCATTCATTTTAGTGTAATGAAGAAAGTGTCCTGGAAGATAAAGAAATAAAAGAGAAAATTGGTGAAAACAATGTGAAAATCTACAAGATTATAAGTACTTTTACGAATAACAGTTTGTTGTGATTTATTTTAATCAATTATAAATGTAAGACATATAAAGTAAGTATATCAAAATAATTGTAATATTCATTAAATGAAAAATACATTGTAGTATTATTCCACTATATTACAAAAGATCTACATGAGTCATGAAAAAATCTTCATAGAACATTATAGTTATTCAGTGATCTGATTGAAACAATAATAAACAATGATTGAATGATATATTTATTATGAATAGGTACATATTGTTGAATCAGAATTCACAAAACCATGCTGATTCTGATGGTGTACCTAAAATATCTACACATTTAAAATAGAACCATACAATTTCCCTTTATCACTGTCACAACTAGTCATAGGAGTTGCATCATCAGCACTTGAACACCTACACCAATAGTTCACTTCTGGTGAAATTAATATCCACCCAAAAGTCTAGGTGAAACTTCAAAGCAGTTTGTGAATGTTGTTCCCCAAAAACACGTTTCTTTGACATTGAAGATATAGTAGGGATTTTGTATTAGTCAGAGCAACTGATGTACCTATGTTCATTTCTGCTATTGGTATGATGGGCAGAATCATGGTGAGAGTGGTGGCATGGGCCACAAAGCACATACATCAGTACATGAAACTGTTCCTTATTTACTTGGATTAGCACAGAATCTGATTGTGAATATTTCACCTATAAAAAAATTGCATAAGATATACATGAATATGAGGTAGGAAATATATTCAAAAATATATGAATAACATAATTTCATCATTCAAAATGTTCCTATCATGAAAGTTATTAAGGTATAAAAGTGAAAAGTTACCTTTCCAACTATGACATGAAAATCATTCATCTTCCTGTCTACTTCCTGGACAAAAGTTGCTGAAAAATACTTGTGAACAACAAGGGTTTTGAATACTTCCATTTGCTCATGAGGGTAGAAACTGTGGGTCACTATAAATTGACGGAGAGTATAATTATGAGGTAGTCTAATCAGTCAGTAGTTTCAGATGTTAAGGGCTTCAAATTCTTGATCAACATCAGATATCTACAAACAAATTATGGTTGTATGATAGTTTCAGGAATGAAAATTTACTGGTTAGTTGAGAAAAATAGCCGAAAAAACAATAAATACTCATGTTTACCTCTGACCGACCTCTGGGTTTTCCTGCAATAACTTCTGGAAATATGAACTCAGCATATTGAAGCACTGTTCAATTCAGCTCCGAGACTCCCTCAAACACCTGACACATAAAACTACCAGAATAATAGGGTGATTTGGGCAAAATACAATTCAATTACAATTGATGTATAATCTGTGTTTGCCAACCAGACGCCATCTTGGCAGCTAAAATGTCACGTGGTTTGGATTGCCTAATAGCTGTTCGGGAAGTATGTCAATAACATTGTCACTGTCTTCCCCAGAAAATAGAATGTACCTACTGTGTGATGGGCCGTTCATCTACCCACCTTTTCCAAACATTGCCGTTGCAAACTTAGGATGAAAGAGTAATTTTGGGTCAGGTATGATATTAGTACTTTGTTGTGTCTTCAAATTGTCTTTTCTGACAAGCAGATATCCTCCACAACATTGCACGTTCCACAAATTGTTGCCTTCATGTCTTTAATTTTTCTGCTATAGAACGGCGAAGCTTTGGAATTGTTTGCGAATAAGAGTATTCCCAAGAACTTAAAACCTCCACAACTGCAACAGGAGGAAGCCAACATTTTTGCGTATTTATTTGCTGGAAATTTCACTCTGGATGCATCGGGAAAACAACCTCCAAACATAACGCCAATTGACAGTCATATGCCCGAGATCACTTTTCGCCAACGTACTATGAGTAAGATTTTATTGGGTCCCAACACCAACGAAGCTTATGGCTCCGACGGAATCCCACTGATTGTTCTCAAAAAATGTGCTTCCGAACTAACACCTGTTCTCTGCAAGTTGTTCAACTACTCTTACAAATTGGGGATATTCCCGTCCAACTGGAAAATTGCAAGAGTACAACCAGTTCCTAAAAAAGGCAAAAAACCCTACCTAGCAACTACAGACCGATCGCACTGCTATCTATCTTTTCAAAGATCATGGAGAAAGTTATCAACATCGAGCTCATGAAATACCTGGAACATTCAGGTATTATCAACGATAGGCAATATGGCTTCCGACATCAGAGATCAACTGGTGACCTGCTCGCTTACGTCTCACATATATGGCAGCAATCTATTGAAAAATATGGTGAAACCTTAGCCGTGGCACTTGATATCTCCTAGGCATTCGATCGAGTCTGCCACCACGGACTCCTCGCGAAGCTTCCATCTTATGGCTTGCCTCCCCAGCTATGTTCTCTGCTAGCTAGTTTTCTCTCAAACAGGTCTCTCCATGTAGTGGTTGACGGAGTTTCATCTGACTCTCTTATCATAAATGCTGGTGTTCCGCAAGGATCAAGCACCAACACTATTTCTACTTCATATCAACGATTTGTTGGAAGCAACATCATGTCCAGTACACAGCTTCGCGGATGATAGTACCCTCCATGCCGCCTTCTCTTTCAAGGCTCCAATACCAGCCAGGCAAATCAGAAATGAACGAGGGAGAAATGTTGTCAATATAAATATGGACTTGCAACAATTCTCAAATGGGGATCCGATAACTTGGTAGATTTCAATGCAAACAAAACACAAACATGCCTCTTCTCTAGGAAAGCTGATCTCACTGTGCCCAACATAAGCTTGTCAGGAGTAACCATACCTTTGAAGACATCCATCTCGATGCTTGGTATTACTATCAGCAATAATCTTTCTTGGGAAAATCACGTGATATCAATTGCTAGAAGTGCATCCCAAACACTTAATTTTCTGTTCCGGGCCAGGAGCTATTTCACTTCCAGTCAGCTGCTTATGATCTATAAGGCACAGATCTGACCTGTCCTAGAATACTGTTCCCATATTTGGAGTGCAGAAGCCAAACATACCCTGAAACTGTTGGATTCTGTCCAAAAAAGGGCAATTCGTCTCGTGGGTGATGCCTCGCTCACAAACTCACTCACTTCTCTGGAACACCGAAGAAAAGTTGTCGATCTGGCTCTATTTTATAGATATTTCCATGGACGATGCTCTTCTGAAATATCAACAATTGTTCCTTCCTTGGCAGTCCCCGCGAGATCAACTCGTCGAGTTGAGGCTTCGCACCCCTTCGTGGTCACTTTGGAGACCTGCAGAACACCTCTTTCCAAAGACTCGTTCATCCAACGAACAGCGAGGCTCTGGAACACATTGTCAAGGGAGGTGTTCCCCGAGGCATATAACCTCCAGAAATTTAAGAAAAACACCAATTCCTATCTTATTTACCTTGATTCTCACGATGTTCTCTGAACATTACAGGATATCCCTTTTCGTGGGAACCAGAACATAAAAAAAATGTCAACACATACCTCCTCTCCCTATCCTCCCCAGGTACACACCATGTTCCACGAACATTGAAGGAATTTCATTCCTTGCGCCCCAAGGGCCAAGAGATAATACTAAAATGATTCATTCAATGCCTTAGAAGTAAACCACATGCTACCAATGCGTAGTTATAAGTTCAAACAATACCTTTGATCATATTTTTTTACAGTTCGATAAAGTTTTTTGCTTATATTAATTATATGCATTGATAATTGCATATACTGCAGTCAAAATGATTGACAGTAATGAGCATATTTTCATTAAAAAACAGTTCACTGTTTTCAACAGCGAATCTGGATTTTTTTGTCCTTGTCATCTGCAAATGATCATCTCGGCCCTTGTTATAATTTGACATTTCACGAAGGTAAAACTGTGTCACAAGGTGAGTGAACAATTCAAGGTTTGCTTCTTAATATCGATGAGTGCCTTGAAATTAATCTTGCTGGTAATTTTCCATTTTCTTTCGTCTCTACTCTTATTCAGGTCACATGCTAGGGGATTTTCCGTTATATCCTGGAAAGCAATATTATTTTCACTGAAAATATCCGAAATATGTATCGATTTATTTTTGGGATTTTATGCTAAATTGGACGGCGTTTGATGTAATCTTAGATCAATGAGCAATATGGGAGACTAAATTAAGATATTTTTATACGGGGTCATTTATTGAAGAGGTTCAGTTCTATACTGCACCAAGAAATGGAAAATTACATGGAAGTTGAATGCTTCAATGAGGATTTTCCACAGCCCTCATCAGAAGTTTTACAAGGTATGTTCTTTTTAGATTCCACTGAAATTTTCTCATGTACTTAACACCATATATGAGGTATTATTTTACTTCGAATACCCATTGCATATTTTATTCAATCATGTTCCAAATGAAATGGCTAAAACGATTTTTTAGCAGAAATTCTTTGGCATTTGCCATCATGTAAACTTTCCCGAAGCATTGGCTGTGTCGTTGAAATTGATTCTCAAGCAATGAAATCAGTCTTTGAATATCTAGTTTGAAATATTTCTTGAAACGAAAGAGTGTATGTATTGTATGAAGACAACTCTAATTCTAATCACACAAGGAATGATTTTTAGAGCGATACATAAAGTGAATTATATAGAATACGAGAGAATAGATGCATTTTTGTTGATAAAAACTATTTTGCAAGATATTGGACCTCAAAATTTGCCTGAAACTCATGCATTGATCAAACGTAATAGCCAAACTCAAGCTTTTGTTTTTGGAATGATTGAAAGCACCGGAAGAATTATTCACTTTTGCAATGTTGCCCGACGTTCAATAACAGTTGAAAGATGTGGTATGGCAATTTACCACAATTGAAGTTTCAGTTTTCACTTGGAAGAATTATATTTGTGTCAAGTACCTATCTAGACGATTCAATGTTTTTCTCAAATATTCAAACAAGTCATATCATCAGACAACTTACTGTGAACCAATTTATAGTCTACGGCCTTCTTATGAAGTTATATGTAATGCTTTGTATGATCGTTTTGGGAACTCATCAAAAGTTTTGCAAATCTCGTTGCTTACATGTTCAACTTTGTTAATCGTGTCTGGAAAAGATATTATATAAACTTGGACGAGTTTCCATACCTAAGAAAATTAGCAACACCCTTTTTCAGATACATTTTGTCAATGTAAAATGATTTTTGAACTCTGAGACCCAGTTGTCTAGAACTTACAGTATACAGCGCCTCTTTGGAAATTCGTTCGTATGTGGTATGTATACATATACAGTGCGGAGATTTCAACTGCAATAAATTCGCTAGCGAGGAGGTGAATATTTCTTTTAAATTGCTCGACATACGTCAATGATTCAATCTATTTATTTACCTACATTTAGCGGAAACCCCCCTCCACATGTTTTTTTTTAATGCAACCCAACAAAACACAAGCATGCCTTTTCTCTAGAAAAGCCGATCTCACTGTGCTCAACATAAGCTTGTCAGGAGTAACTATACCTTTGAAGACATCCATTTTGATGCTTGGTATTACTATCAGCAATTACCTTTCTTGGGAAAATCACGTGAGATCAATTGCTAGAAGTGCATCCCAAAAACTTGGTTTTCTGTTTCGGGCCCAGAGCTATTTCACTCCCAGTCAGCTGCTTATGATCTATAAGGCACAGATCCGACCTGTCCTGGAATACCTACTATTCCCATATTTGGAGTGCATCACCCGAACATACCCTGAAACTGTTGGATTCTGTCCAGAAAAGGCAATTCTTCGTCTCGTGGGTGATGCCTCGCTCACAAAATCACTCACTCCTCTGGAACACCGTAAAAAAGTTGCCGATCTGGCTCTATTTTATAGATATTTCCCTGGACGATGCTCTTCTGAAATATCAACAACTGTTCCTCCCTTGGCAGTCCCCGCGAGATTAACTCGTCGAGTTGAGGCTTCGCACCCCTTAGTGATCACTTTGGAGACCTGCAGAACATCTCTTTCCAAAGACTCGTTCATCCAACGAACAGCGAGGCTCTGGAACACATTGCCAAGGGAGGTGTTCCCCGAGGCATATAACCTCCAGAAATTTAAGAAAAACACCAATTCCTACCTTATTTCCCTTGGTTCTCACGATGTTCTCTGAACATTACAGGATATCCCTTCTCGTGGGAACCAGAACATGAAAAAATGGTATAGTGTGGGAATCCCTACATGTAGGTATACCCACTGAACACTCCACCTCCTTTCAAGGCTCTACTGACCGAAGTCTCCGATGACACTTTTGTCTGTTGGCCCATTGTACTATTGTACCTCGAATATATTGAACTTCAAAATTATACTTTGATTTTTGACGACCCCCAAACGTACTGCAAACTGAAATTTGATCAGAACGCCGGATACCTGTTTAAACCAGCTTTACTATGAGGGGGCACAACTCACAGAAGTCATAGGGTTGTATTTGAAAATGTTGAGGCTGATTTCAGTTATTTCAGCTACCCCTGTAGGGTTATATTCTTCATATTGCTCGCAAAAGTATCCATATATACATATGATCTCCCTAATATTGAATAAATTCTTTCGACATTAATTGAGTGAGATGATCATGAGACCTCTCTTTGAGCCGAATATCATTTGCTTCATAAATAGAGTAGTTGGAAAATACAGATTCTTGTTCTCATGAAAAAATGAATGAAAGTCAATTTCAGATTGACTTATTTCACCTTTTCTTCTTATGATATTAATATCGAACCATATTAGAGATACAGATATAATCGTCGTGGTTTCATTGTATTAATCACTCGTTTTTGAAACATCCCTTTCCTTTTATGATATTTTGTCGGTTCTCATCAAATTTCTTTCCTCGGTATAGTATAGTAGTCACCAATAATACAATGAATGAATGAGTAGGTATCTCATGGAACTATATACCCTGATTTTGACAAGATGGTATCAAGATCAAGTATCCACGACGTGTGACGATATTAAAACGGGTTATATTATTTTGTAAGTAAGATTTGAACACACATTGACATGAAGTTCATGTTATCTTTGTAGTAGTTTGCAGTAGAATTATTGTACAAGGTTCCTCCTCTTCTCTGAATTGGTGAGAAATGGGAACATTTTCGTCTTTCCGACTGAGTAGGTTTAACTTTGTCAGCTTCAGATAATATTATTCTTGTTCCTTTTACAATTCAGGCATATACCTCCTATATTCTGGTCTGTGTAGGATATTGATACATCCCCTTAAAAGTTTATTTCTCTTTACAAAACAGAATTTTAGGACTAGGCTTTTCTTCTTTTATAAATAATTAAGAAGCTTTATATACATGAGGATGCAGCTAGCAGTTGTTGTGTTCAATGTAGGGGGAAGGTGTACAAAATGACATAGTGGGGTAAAATGACACAGTAGGTTCATTCGGGTTCGACCTATTACGGTTATAGAACTGTCAGGAGTTTGCGCAGTACAATCGGTCGCGTTCGGGTTTTGTGGAACTGTTCTAGGACTGACTCTTTACGCGTTTGGGTTCTTCCAGAATCGTCCTGGGACGGTCCTAGACCTATCCGAAACCAGTACCTGCTCTCGAGCATGAACCGTTCTAGGATTATTTTTGCTCATTTCATTTAGTTTTAAATTCTGTCTGTTGTAGCGTAACGTCATAATGATGATGATGATATATTTTTGTTTACTCTACTGTTTATTGCCCTTTTCAATATTTTCTGAATATGATGGATTTAGTACATTCATTTGATAGTAGTAGATCTCCATCTTCAGGAAGCAGTGGTGAAGGAGTCGAACTTTTGTTAGATGAACCGAAAAATGGAGGATTATGTTGGGGAGACTTTGCCATAATATTCAGATACACAATTCATTGAACATTTCAGTTGGGTGTCGAAATCCATGTAGGTACAAGGAACAAAACATATTGAAAATGTAGCAATTAACAAATGCTATGATGGAATAAATTCACTTTTCCTACACAGAGTGTTTCCAGAGATATTGATATTGTGAATAGACTCAAACGAGAGTTTGAAGATTCAGAATGCTATTCGAATAAAGATACAGCTTCCAACCTATTGCTTTTTTTTCATGTTCTTAATAGAGGTTATGTTCTCAGAGGTTCTCTTCTGCCGCGTTCGGGTTTTCATCAATTGTGAACCGTTCTGAAGCAGTCCTAGTATTCGGAACGACTGCGCACTAGTTCTACGCAGTTCGTGAACGATTCTTGAACAGTTTTGAAATCGGAACCCGAATGGACCTACTAGGTCCATTCAGAGTGCCTGTATACACAGTACTCGTCGTTCGGGAATGCTCGGAAACGAATATGGTATAGTGGTGGTGGTTCCAGTCATGATATTTAACATTTAGTTCCGCTTCATCGTTCAGGGAGGGAGCAACTCCGTGTTTTCTTTCTTCAGCCTCGAAAAGTTTTTGGTGCGATATATTAAAAATTGCTATAAATTGTTGGTGTGATGAACCAGTGAGTTGAGATATTTATGATAAGTAATGAGGATAATTGCTTTTATGATTGCATATTTCAAGTTCAGTAAATGAGTTATTGTTTTGTCAAAAATTGAATTTATTTAAATTAGTTTCATGTGGGGTAAAATGACATAGGTGTGAAGAGGGCAAAATGACATACTATGTGAGGAGGAAGAGGCCAAAGAAAAGAGCAAACCAAAACTAGAGATCCCAGAAAAGAGAAAAAGAGCAGTCAGAAAAAAAGTCCTTGAAGAATCCGAGTCGGAAACAGAAAAAGAAATTTTTTCTGCTGATGAAGAAGATGATGCTGCTTGCATTTATTGTACAGAGCTGTACACATTTTCGAAAAGAGGTGAGCTGTGGCTATGCTGTAGTTCGTGTCAAAAGTGGGCACATGCAGAGTGTGCTGGGCTGGACAAGAAAACAAAAAATTTTGTTTGTGAGCTTTGTACCGACTGAATGTTGTTAAACAGTATGATGTGTCATTTTGCCCGCCAGGTGGGGTAAAATGAACTTTTCTTGTTTTTTTTTAATATGTTTGGCCAAAAGTCCATATTTTGTCTTACTTCGTGAAAACCTTCTCTGAAGTGTTGCATATACTTTAGTTCATTTATTGTTCGAGATTTCATTGAGAAAATGTTTTTTTTTATATAAAAATATTCAACGTTTTTAAAATGTATGTCATTTTGTACACCCTTCCCCTAGTTGAATCATACATCACATAATCTGAAAGAAATCAATGTTTTCCTCCGAACGGTGGTGCAGTTGTGACTAATGTCATAATGATCATTATTAGAAAACGAGGCTGGCATGCAAATTCTTCTGGCACGTGTTCCAACATGAACCCCGAGGCTTTAGTCCACCAGAAATCCATATATTTTAATGAAACAGCAACCATTTGTGAAGGTAATTAGTTTGAATCCACATGTTCACGGTTCACAGTGAAAACAGGATTGGACCAACCCAGACAACACATAAACATCCATTGGATGTACATTCTGTGTCCATCAGGTGACGGTGTGTAAATGTATAACGTATATGGACATCAACTTTGTAGATCTACATCACTGGACATCTGAATTTATACACATCTATATTGGATATCCATTACTAATCCATCAAAAATTGTCTTCAGAGAAGTGTGACAGCTTCATGTGTCCTTTTTGTAGGATGTACATTTTGTGTCCATCAGGTGTCGGTGTGTCAATGGACAACCAATGGACATCAACTTCGTAGATGTACATTGGACATCTGAAAGTATACATCTATATTGGATATCCATTACTAATCCAGCCTAAATTTGCTTCAGGGAAGTGTGACAGCTTCATGTGTCCTTTTTGTAGGATGTACATTTTGTGTCCATCAGGTGACGGTGTGTCAATGGACAACCAATGGACATCAACATGGTAGATGTACATTGGACATCTGAATGCATACATCTATATTGAATATCCATTACTAATCCAGCAAAAAAGTTCTTCAGAGAAGTGTGACAGCTTCATGTGTCCTTTTTGTAGAATGTACATTTTGTGTCCATCAGGTGACGGTGTGTCAATGGACAACCAATGGAAATCAACTTTGTAGATGTACATTGGACATCTGAATGTATACATCTATATTGGATATCCATTACTAATCCAGCAAAAATCGTCTTCAGAGAAGTGTGACAGCTTCATGTGTCCTTTTTGTAGGATGTACATTTTGTGTCCATCAGGTGACGGTGTGTCAATGGATAACCAATGGACATCAACTTTGTAGATGTACATTGGACATCTGAATGTATACATCTATATTGGATATCCATTACTAATCCAGCAAAAATGGTCTTCAGAGAAGTGTGACAGTTTCATGTTTCCTTTTTGTAGAATGTACATTATGTGTCCATCAGGTGACGGTGTGTCAATGGACAACCAATGGACATCAACTTTGTAGATGTACATTGGACATCTGAAAGTATACGTCTATATTGGATATCCATTACTAATCCAGCAAAAATCGCCTTCAGAGAAGTGTGACAGCTTCATGTGTTCTTTTTGTAGAATGTACATTATGTGTCCATCAGGTGACGGTGTGTCATTGGACAGCCAATGGACATCAACTTCGTAGATGTACATTTGACATCTGAATGTATACATCTATATTGGATATCCATTACTAATCCAGCAAAAAAGGTCTTCAGAGAAGTGTGACAGCTTCATGTGTCCTTTTTGTAGGATGTACATTTGTGTTCATCAGGTGACGGTGTGTCAATGGACAACCAATGGACATCAACTTTCTAGATGTACATAGGACATCTGAAAGTATACATCTATATTGCATATCCATTACTAATCCAGCAAAAATCGTCTTCAGAGAAGTGTGACAGCTTCATGTATCCTCTTGGTAGGTTGTACATTTTGTGTCCATCAGGTGTCGGTGTGTCAATGGACAACCAATGGACATCATTTTCGTTGATGTACATTGGACATCTGAAAGTATACATCTATATTGGATATCCATTACTAATCCAGCAAAAATCGGCTTCAGGGAAGTGTGACAGCTTCATGTGTCCTTTTTGTAGGATTTACATTTTGTGTCCATCAGGTGACGGTGTGTCAATAGACAACCAATGGACATCAACTTTGTAGATGTACATTGGATATCTGAATGTATACATCTATATTGGATATCCATTACTAATCCAGCAAAAATCGTCTTCAGAGAAGTGTTACAGCTTCATGTGTCCTTTTTGTAGAATGTACATTTTGTGTCCATCCGGGGACGGTGTGTCAATGGACATCAACTTTGTAGATGTACATTGGACATCTGAATGAATACATCTATATTGGATATCCATTACTAATCCAGCAAAAATCGTCTTCAGATAAATGTGACAGCTTCATGTGTCCTTTTTGTACAATGTACATTTTGTGTCCATCAGGTGACGGTGTGTCAATGAACATCAACTTTGTAAATGTACATTGGACATCTGAATGAATACATCTATATTGGATATCCATTACTTATCCAGCAAAAATCGTCTTCAGAGAAGTGTGACAGCTTCATGTGTCTTTTTTGTAGGATGTACATTTTGTGTCCATCAGGTGACGGTGTGTAAATGGACAATCAATAGACATCAACTTTGTAGATGTACATTGGAAATCTGAATGTATACATCTATATTAGATATCCATTACTAATCCAGCAAAAATCGTCTTCAGAAAATATGATAAAATTTCACAAATTTTCATTTGTGCATGGTAGCCTCTGTTGGTAGGTACTTTGATGGGAAGGAAAGCTCAGATTCCACGTGGTTCTTTCAAGAACGTGTTTCTCTTGTGCTGAACTGTTTGTCGAAAGCCTTCTGCTCAATAGTTCGTGTGCAGCTTGCCTTCGGAATATATGTGGGTGTCATATCTTTCATTATTCTCTTATTTATCAAGACCTATGCAAAAAACGTTTATAAATCCTTCATGAGACCATAGATGAGACAAAAAATGAAACGGTTTTGGAAATGTTCTGCGTTATCTTGGGTTCATTAAAAGATACTAGAAGAAGTGGACTGACAGGACCGACTGAGTATTTCCATTTCGGTTACAATGTAAATGGCAATATGAAGGTATACGAATTCCTGCATAGTGCTGTCCTGCTCCTTCACGACAAAGGGGAATGAACCATTGAAAGCTCTTGTAAACATTTGGATTCATCAACAGCTCGATATCCACGAGTGCAACAAAAGCTTGTAAGGCCTCTATAGAATCAATTTCGTGAATTCCTCTTGCTTCCTTTTCACTTGCAATCGAAGTATTTTTGTGAAGCGAATCCACCCAAACAAACCAGTACAATTTGTGTTTGTTATTAATGCCTTGTATTTCTTGATTTGGAAAACTCAGTCTGAAATAAACAGTCGTGACACTGTGTCAATGTTATAGGTATAAATCTTGAAATTTTGGATTTATTCATGGATTTTTGATACTATCCGGGAAACTGAACCATTTTGATTATCCCGACGCGACTGGAAGTGATTTTGATTTTTGGATCAGTGTCAGTATCTAGATTATTTTTACAATCTCCACGATCTAGTGAATCTGAAGATTACAGGAGAGGAAAAGTTACCTAATTCAAATTGAATATTCCAAAAATTCAATATTGTTTGCATGTAGACATTGGTCTGGTTGGTTTATCGGGACAATCATAATGTGAAATATTCTGGATTGTTTATTGAATCACTCGCATACATGAATGTATAGCTATTGAATTTTTTCATAAGTTGTTTTTTTTTCAGCCATAACTGCTCTATTAATTCCAGAATTGTTATCCTGGGAAATTTTCTTCAATATGTCATCACCTTCCTAGAATTTCACTCCAAAACCGTCTTTGTGTACTTTCATGCAGTTGCAGTAAATACACATCAATAAATAATATTCGTATTTACGATTTCCTTTTGTTGGATAGATTTATCAGAATTCGGTTGAATCAAACTACCCAACAATTCCCAGTATATACTGTCATCTCAAACAACATGCTGAAACTGTATATATTGTGATAGCTTAGTGTGAAACAATGACAAGCCTCAGAAAGGTGGAAATGAGATATTGTCGCAACTCAGATGGACCTTCACCACGTACCACGTGTCGCAACTCAAATATCGCCATTTTGTTATCAGAATTTTTGATTCAATTACCTTTTTCACTTTTTACCATCAATTGCTGATCAATAATCATTGTTATACTTATAAAAATGACCATTGCTCTTTTATCCTACTGAAATTTGTTAATCAATTCAATTTTGAATTTACAACTTTTGTTTTTCCATTTCAATTTCTTCTTGATATAAAATCTGGTTTGGTTTTTCTATTGTAGATACACTTTGTTGCTAATTTGACTGAAGATGGCCATTTGAATGGCCGAAACATGTATCAAACCTTATTGAAGCAGGATTGACTGCCTCCTTTGACATTAATCTTGATCAAACATCGCTTTTACTTCGATGTATCAACTTAGAGTTTTCGCTTGGATATTTCGCAAGAGATTTTTCAGTATTTCATCACCCAACCACATTCATTCCGAAATAAAGAGAATTGTTTTTCAAAAGTACAACAAACAATTCATTCAATCACTTAAACACAAAAATGTGCCAAAAAGGCGGAACAGCAAAGAACAAACATGAAACGAGCGAACAACACAAACAAGATGATGGTTCTTGCAACAAAGTCGAGGAGATGTGCCACTTTGGGAGTCGGCAATCGATGAATGAGTGTTATGTACAGATTTAAATATAATAGTGATGAATCGAATAACGATTGAACTAATAATGACCCTGCCTTATCGATTCGGGTACTATTCATATTTGAAATCGATGCTAGATTCGCAATTTTCTGCAATGGGAATGGCCGTTACCTTACGGTATTGCTTACCTAGGTATTATCGCACGGTAAGCGGTTTTTGCAAATTCTAGAGGAACTGAGGTCTTTGAACTCCACTGACCTGATCGAAACTACAATGTACTGGATGTTTCAATTTGGAAAAGTTAATTTATGATAAAAGATCTTGAAATGAACGAGAGTATGACTCAATTCAACCATGACTAACATTAACTTGGCGTTTATTGTCTTTCACGGTTGGGTGGACACCTTATAACTAGCACAATAGGATCGAAAATTTTGTTTTATCTTCTCCTGAATAGTTAGCAAAACACGTGTCGAGGTGTAAAAATCGGTTTGGTTAGTGTTAAAACACCATGTAGTGTATTATCGTGCCAAAGGTTATAGTCTTCGACATAGGAATATAGTATTTCTCAATTATATATAGATTCGATGATTTTGATTTTTTTTTTAGTAATAAATTAGGTATATTTCATTCCATACAGAATGTTCTGTACTAACAACAAATTTCATCAGTGTGTAAGTGATATTTTGAAAGATATTGAAAGTACTTTTAGTTATAAATGTCCCATCAATATATCTGAGTATTCCAATTATTGTAATTAACAAATTCGTTTAAGTAGGATAAAAATTGAAATAATTGTGATAAGCGATTGAATTGATTGATTGCTTGATTAATTAATTCGCTTCATAACCCCAAGAAAATATTTTTTTGATAAATATATATATTATAAAATATATACGGGGTGACCTTGAAATAAATACAAATATTTCGAATCCTAAGAAAGTTTGATGTATTTACTATCGAAATTACAAAATTTGGGGTGAGACCGTTTCTTCCACCCAAAATTCTACACTGTAGCAATTCTGACGACTCTGTATAAATTTCGCGGAAGACAGATTGACACGGGTTTAATTCATTTAAATCGGTATTCAGATCATGAATGTATGGAATTTTCTGCTTCTGTGAATGATCATTCGCACTTACTGAATGAAATAAATCAGGATCAGGATATCACTGTCGTTGAACTGTCTGCCCTTAAGGGCATTATATATCTCAATCGAAGAGATACAGGAAAATTTGCCCTCCTCGATGCCGTGTTGGAAAAACACGGGGATGTGAAAAATTCCATCGGAAAATATCGGGGTCAATGCGCAACAGAGCACTGAACTTGATATTACATTACTGTCATAATATATTTACTGATATTAGGGATATAATGTCGTTTGGCCTCAAAATGAGACTACTGATGGAATAATAATAATAAAAATGATAAATAATAATAATAATAATAATAATAATAATAATAATAATAATGATTTCGTTAATTCATTTTGGCATCTTCAGGTCATTGTAAGATGATTGGGTTTATAAATAGAATAGAAAGCTGGAAAATACATACATGTAAATCAATTTCTTCTCTTCTTGATGGTTCTCATTATTACATAGAAAGAAAAATTGGTTTCTTTCTATGTTACCCTATATAGTGTTAGTCATCTCAACCGTGTTCAGAAGTTGTTTCTGAAAAAAAAAAGTTATGATAAGTACAAAAAGGAGAAGAAATTCTCCATCTTCCTATTTATAAATTGTAACAACCCTTCTATCAAGAAATATATAGTTTTCTTCAATCTAAGACTTCCAAATCCCCAAAAACACAAAATCATTTTTCACAAATTATTGTATTACTTAGTATTTGTTAATATTGGCATAAAGTACTCTTTGAATATATCTGAAGTATTTAAATATTTCCGGAGTAGGTATTTATGTATATACCTCAATGGTATATACCTACTTCTGAAGCTAATAATAGGTATTTAAATACCTACTTATTAAGATTCTTTACATTACTCCAAGAATATTGATCGCATGCTTTTGTAATGAAAAACCATGTATTTAAAAACTTCTAAAACATTTAAAGGGATACTCGTTTTGGAAACATTTTAATACCTCGGAAAGTTTCATATAGGTACTTACCTACCACGTAAAGGTATTTATCTTCTCAGAATATTGAAATTCAATGTGTTATTCATATGCATGGTATTTCAAGAATTTTACTATTAATTATCTACCTTTGCGAATTCTAGTTTTATGGAGAACATAACATTTCATTAAGTGTTGTTTTCAACTCATCACTGAAAAAATTCCCGATGGGAATATCAATGCGGTAGGAATTTTTTCTGGATAAAAATACTGAACATGTTTTCGATTACTTGAATATAACGAAAATGGAAGACCGTTTCGAAGTATATAATTCTCGAGCAACATGACGAAATAGTTGGGATCAATACCTATCAAATTTGAAACTTGAAACATCATATTGCTGATAGATTTTATTTTAACCGGACTCCGAACTTTATGATTAATTATTCGTATTCTACGAATTATCTATCCAACTAAATTACTTTTCACAAAGGTTACCATAACGCATAGAGTTCCCCGAATATTCCTGTTTACATGATCGATGACCGCACATAATCGGTCAGTATTCACATGTTACAACATCAGTTTAGTAAGTATAATGTTTGTTAGCATCACGTTCCTTACTTTTATCACGTTTTAAAAGTGCCAATTAGGTAAGGTAGGAGACGAAGAGCCATTTATATAAGCGCCAATCCAATGTTTTTCAATCAATACAAGATACAAGAGCTTCATACTACCTACTATAATAGGTAGATATAGGTTTCAGTGCCAAAATTGACTTTGACGCTGAGGGGGAAACATGTTGCAATTCACACAGTGTGAATAATTTTTTGAATGGTGATTTTTTTGTCTTGATTATTCATTATTGGGCCAAATGCTAGAGCAGTTAAATCCTCATGAAACATGGCTTAAAATAATATACCAGGTGATTCATGCACAGGAGATCAATTGCTAAAAGTGCATCCCGAAAACTTGGTTTTCTGTTTCGGGCCAGGAGCTATTTCACTTCCAGTCAGCTGCTTATGATCTATAAGGCACAAATCCGACCTGTCCTGGAATACTGTTTCCATATTTGGAGTGCAGCACCCAAACATACCCTGAAACTGTTGGATTCTGTCCAAAAAAGGGCAATTCGTCTCGTGGGTGATGCCTCGCTCACAAACTCACTCACTTCTCTGGAACACCGTAGAAAAGTTGATGATCTGGCTCTATTTTATAGATATTTTCATAGACGATGCTCTTCTGAAATATCAACAATTGCTCCTCCCTTGGCAGTCCCCGTGAGATTTACCCGTCGAGTTGAGGCTTCGAACCCCTTCGTGGTCACTTTGGAGACCTGCAGAACATCTCTTTCCAAAGACTCGTTCATCCAACGAACAGCGATAGGCTCTGGAACACATTGCCTCAACTCGACGGGTTAATCTCTAATTTAATACAGGTTTTCCATGATTCCAAACTGCATGCCATTAAAATGAAGAAAAATAGCTCATTATTTCCTTTTGTATGCTTCAAAATATAAAAAATATAATCAGTTTATTATTTTATTCATCTGCATCTCATGTTCTCGAACTGCTATTCAAGAAATTGGTATTAGGTAGGTATTTATACCGTATACTCAGAGATAATACATATATGCTACTATCAACTACACAAAACATTGGAAATTATTATAGTTTCCCAAAATAATAGGTTAAGGTTAGTATAGTCATTACTTCTACTTTTTTTTCACACTCTAATGCGAATTTATGATGGCTTATTTTACGGATTGTTTGAAAACAGTATAATAAATGATGAATATGTTCACGCAAACAGTTTTAACTAGTTATTGGCGTAGTATTGAAACCGAAATGCACAACAAAGTTATTTTTTGCACCAGAAAACCCTCATTATTTCTACCAGACCAGATAATCTACCTATTTATAATGAAATCATCAATTACATCCGTTCCACTTAGTGATCTCGAGAGAGGCGAAATCTCAATGCAAAATACCTACTAAAAATGTGTTTCGATCGTTTCAAGATATAGTATCAACCCACATTTTCGATATTCTTCAGGAAAGAATAAAGAATGGATGATAAGAAAGTGAGTAACACAATATCAGAGTTACTCATGTTTCGAAGAATTTTGAGCTTACGTTTTGTTGAAACACCTTAATTGTATTTGTTTCAATTACATTCACGGATTAATTGGAGAGAAAAAATTTAATCGATGTTTTTGTTATTCACCATTGTTGAGGTGTCACATTTAAAAGGGATAATAGAAAATCGGGTACGTTTTCATAACGGTCGTTCGGTATTCCGCATGTCAATGGATGATTAATAAAACACGTGTTGGAACGATGAAAGACTCCATGAAAGGATCGAAATGAAAGAGGACACGCAGGCAAAACACGATGAACACGTGTCCCATAAAATGGTTTTTGTTCGCGTTAGTAATATCACCTAGAAAAATTATATTACGGGGTAGTTTCAAGGTTCCAACCACTACTGACATAACTACAAAACTACCTATAGTATCTGGATCTCTATATGTATCATATCTCAGCAAACAGAAAATATAGGGTGAATTGCTAGCCTGAAAACACTCCTGCTCAATGCGCAGGAAGCCTCAAACTGTCGTTGTCGGAAATATTTGTTTCCGACAACGACAGTTTGAGTAAGAGTGAGTAAGATATAGTTTCCCAGATAACACCGATCTGCTTGAGAACTGACGGCCGACTATATAAAATGTAATGCCAAAGAGGAACCTACTGTTCTTTGGTAATGCCTTCCCGCCTTCGAGGTGTCCAGACGGCCGCCAGCCGGCCGTAATACACATTACCGGCGAATAATTTATTGACTCAGAAGTGCTACAGCGGCAACAACGTATGCGCTTGTGGCTCCGACGAAATCCCACCGATTGTCCTCAAGAAATGTGCTCCCGAACTAACACCTGTTCTCTGCAAGTTGTTCAACTACTCTTACAAATTGGGGATATTCCCGTCCAACTAGAAAATTGCAAGAGAACAACCAGTTCCTAAAAAAGGCAAAATGACCCTACCTAGCAACTATACAGACCGATCGCACTGCTTTCTATTATTTCAAAGATCATGGATAAAGCTAGCAACATCGAGCTCATGAAATACCTGGAACATTCAGGATAGGCAATATGACTTCCTTCATCAGAGATCAACTGGTGACCTTGCTCGCTTACGTCTCACATATATGGCAGCAATCTTTTGAAAAATATGGTGAAACCTTAGCCGTGGCACTTGATATCTCCAAGACATTCGATCGAGTCTGGCACCACGGACTCCTCGCCAAGCTTCCATCTTATGGCTTGCCTTCCCATTTATGTTCTCTGCTAGCTAGTTTTCTCTCAAACAGGTCTCTCCATGTAGTGGTCGACGGAGTTTCATCTGACTCTCTTATCATAAATTCTGGTGTTCCGCAAGGATCCATTCTAGCACCACACTATTTCTACTCCATATCAACGATTTGTTGGTAGCAACTTCATGTCCAGCACACAGCTTCGCTGATGATAGTACCCTCCATACCGCCTTCTCTTCCAGGGCTCCAATACCAGCCAGGCAAATCAGAAACGAACGAGGGAAAAATGTTGACAACATAAATATGGACTTGGCAACAATTCTCGAATGGGGATCCAATAACTTGGTAGATTTCAATGCAAACAAAACATAAGCATGCCTTTTCTCTAGAAAAGCCGATCTCACTGTGCCCAACATAAGCTTGTCAGGAGTAACCATACCTTTGCCTTTGAAGACATCCATTTCGATACTTGGTATTACTATCAGCAATAACCTTTCTTGGGAAAATCACGTGAGATCAATTGCTAAAAGTGCATCCCAAAAACTTGGTTTTCTGTTTCAGGCCAGGAGCTATTTCACTTCCAGTCAGCTGCTTATGATCTATAAGGCACAGATCCGACCTGTCCTGGAAAACTGTTCCCGTATTTGGAGTGCAGCACCCAAACATGCCCTGAAACTGTTGGATTCTGTCCAAAAAAGGGCGATTCGTCTCGTGGGTGATGCCTCGCTCACAAACTCTCTCACTTCTCTGGAACACCGTAGAAAAGTTGGCGATCTGGCTCTATTTTATAGATATTTCCATGGACGATGCTCTTCTGAAATATCAACAATCGTTCCTCCCTTGGCAGTCCCCCCGAGATTAACCCGTCGAGTTGAGGTTTCGCACCCCTTCGTGGTCACTTTGGAGACCTGTAGAACATCTCTTTCCAAAGACTCGTTCATCCAACGAACAGCGAGGCTCTGGAATACATTGCCAAGGGAGGTGTTCCCCGAGGCAAATAACCTCCAGAAATTCAATTCTTTCCTTATTTTACTTGGTTCTCACGATGTTCCCTGAACATTACAGGATATCCCTTTTCGTGGGAACCAGAAAATAAAAAAAAACCGTATCAAGGAAGATGAGTTTTTCGAGCACTTTCCAAGTATCTGACCGCGAACTACAAACTGTGCGCATTTAAAGTTTGTCTAAGTCAATAATTATTTGTTATATTTTTTTCCAGGTCGTCGGCAAAATCATTTATCGTTTTTATTTATAATAGCTGCATTTTTCTGAACAATTAACTATACTTTTTTCTACTAAAGACAAAACTAGTATCACTAAGAGCTATAACTAATATTCAGGAAAATATGGGGAAAATATGGTACCTGGATTGATCCATTCATAATAAATCATTGATATATTCTATCTAACCTCATTTTCAGCTGAATTTTTGTTGATGGGTCCATTTTGTATTTTTGGAAAAATTAATAACTTCATAACTTTCTCTGCTATAAAACTGTCAGCATAAGCAATAAAATTGTTCGAAAATTTGTCAAGTGCATTTTTATACCACATATAAAATTTGGTTTTTATTTTCTTGTGTGATGGTGTTTCAGCCAATCTACCGTCAACAAAAATTATGAAATATCTTCTAATGCTGATTTATGTTACGGTTGATGGTTTGAAATTATGCGTGGACTGATGATAATTATTTGATTTTTCTACGATAAAGGTGTGAAAAATCATTTGTAAATGTTTGAAAACATTGTATATGGAAACAAAAAATATTTAGTATATCGTTATAGTGAATCTGGTTGGGTTGAACTTGAAAATATACATATAAATACTTATACTTTAGCTTCCATTGCTTTTGTGAGAGCTATTTATAGTAACTGCAGATAGTCAAAGTGATTGAGTTCTGATCAAAAGTTGAATGAATTTTCATTTTTTTTTTCAATAATCGTAAATACCTAACTGAATTAAAATATCGGTATCGTTGTATTTATATCGAGAAGATATCGGTATAGGTATACGCTATAGGCATAAGATTATTTGAAGATACTTCATATATATTCAAGCATTGTCTATAAATAAAGATATCCTAAACCATTCTTGCGCGTTCCTACCTATATACCTATACCCGTGTGACACACTTATATTTTCATTATCTTATTTCGCTAATTTGAAAAAGTGGAACAAACCAATAACTCACAAGTGTAGACAAGATATTAGTCATATATGAATTTGAAAAATTCTTTAGGTTATAATAACAGATCTGAAAAGTCGCTATAAATTATTTTAATAAATGTTGAAAGTAATGAAAATCTAGACATCTCTACCTCTAAATTGCTCCCATTTCACAAATAAGTATACCTATACATACCACAGTTTAATACCTAGTTATTTCGTAAGGTATATAAATATCACGAACGGTCGATTGCAAAAAAAACACATCTTGTTAAAAAAATACTTGTGTCATGCATGTTCATTGCCTTCAAATCGTACAACTATAGTTTTCAAAATAGGTCAAAATACGTATTAATAAAAAAAAATTACTGGTTCTTCAGGGACACCAATGTTTCATTATCCATGCCAAAACAAAAACGTTGATAAATTGTTACTAAAATATTGCTCCGGAATATTTCCTCAGTCCCTTTATTGACAATATGACGAAACAAGGATCTTCCAGAATATAGAATTGATATGTGCTTCTGGATTGTTCCAAATATTATTCAAATATTCCTCTTAGAATATATCCGAGATGTTTTTTAAATAAGTGCACATGTTCAGCAGATCATAATATGAAACAGTTTAAGGAATATTCCCATTATTCTAATTAACGATAAATTTCATCCCAAAAATTGAACAAAATACGAGAAAAAAATAAAGTACACCACTTTAAAACAATTTAAATGATTGAACTCCCCGTTATTGTGCCTACCACATGGAATTCTGAAGAGAGGTGACGTCAGATTAGCTACAGAGTGTAGAACTTTGGCTGGAAAAAGGGGTCTAAACTCAAATTTTATTCTGATCCCTAATTTTTTTGTATTAGTGCCATTCGATAGTATACGTCGAGCTTTCTCAGTGTTTGAAATATTTGCACATCATTTCAATGCCACCCTGTATATTCATAATTACAAAACCCTAACAACACAAGTACATTCCATGGACATCCCAGGGACGTCCCTCAGTCACTAGGAGGATGTCCCTGATGGGACAGCTCCTGTCGGGACACGGGACATATACTAGGGACGATCTATGGACATCCCTTGGCATCCAAAAAGGTCTTAGCCGAGACGTCCATTCAGTACGTCTTCGGGATATACCTACATTATCCCAGAAATATCCCATGGCCCATATAACACACGTACATACAATGGATGTCCGAAGGATGTCCACAATGGACATTACGAATATCCATTGGACGTCCGATTATGTCCAGAGGGACATCCACTGGATATCCATCGGATGTCCATTTGCAACTAAATTGGACATCCAATGCATGTCCATTTCGATCCAGGTGATGGACATATCTTAAAAATGAAAAAAAAATTGTTGGCTTTCGGGATTCGAACACGCGATCTTTGACTTATCAAGCAGGTACACTACTCCTTTGGCTTTTAGACTTCTTACGTTCTTATGTTCAGAATATATTATATATTATATATATATATTTATATATCAGTCTATATAATAATTTCAGAAACTTATTTATTTTTATGAAACCACTGAATGCGAGTGTACCTATACCGCTGCAAAACTTCTGTTGCCTTCAAATATGTTTTTTTATATCACATGAAATTAGGAACATGATAAACTCACTATTCCGATAAAAAGAATTGATCGATTGACAAATGGTATATATAGTGGTATAAAGGAAATTCAATTAAATCTTCACGTCCAGTGAATGTCCCTAAACGGATGTCCATTCTACTAGTGGTTAATGGATAGCCATTGGATGTCCATTCAGTGTCCAATTAAGGACATCCTTTATTGTAAGTTCCAGGGACTTTTTGCATTGATATAAGGACGTTCCTGGGACGGGAATAAAAAAAATTCTTAAGTTATATACAGGGTGTCCCGAAATTAGCCTGCCAAACTTAACTAGCGGCTTTAACGAACAAAAATAGAAAGAAAACTTTCATGAAAATGAGCCAAGAAATGTCTCCTAAGGAAGCTATACGTAAGGGGTCTCCTGAAGATGATTTTTCTTGAGTATTTCCGAAACTCCATGTGATAAAAAGATGCAAATTTGTACAAGAACTGAACTTTTCATGCCCAATGCAGTGTAAATCAATAAATAAATTGACCTCTCTAGGGCAAGTTAAGCCACTGTGTGAAAAGTATTAAAATTCAGTATCACAACAGCATAGGTAGGTACTTAAATATTGGTTTATTCATCAATGATTATAAACTATTACAATAGCAACAACTAACAATTATTCAACCTGTTTTTGGGACTCTGTTGGAAGAGCTCCAACCTCTTGCAGCAATTGTTTCTTATCTTCAAAGTAGTTCTTGAACCAATCAATGTGGTCCTTTTTTGCCTGCACAGTCAGGTAGGAGTTCTTTGAAAGCCCCACACAAACTAACTCCATGAAATGTCTGATAGGGCCTCTGGGAGGACACCATGGCTCCAAGTGTTCCTCCAGAAATACATGCTCAGCAAAAGACACTGTCCTTTCTTCTTCTAAATCTTGTTCATTATCTATGGGAAATTTCCAGAGCTTTCCTTGTTCAGTCCACAAAATCATCTGCTGAAAATGATTTGAAGGAGGATGGGTAACAGCTAGTTTCAAATCTCTTTCCCAGAGCTTCTTCCACATTGTATTTCCTGGAACCTCTTTCAAATTGGATTTATTGGTGAATATTCCCAGAGGATCACTACCAAACAAATCTATTCTTTGAACTGCAACATCTTGCTTTTGTCTATGTTGAGGAGCTTTTCTAAGTCTTCTGTCTGTGTTTGTACCCTCACCCTTGTGTTTACTGTGCACTTCTTGCAGAATATTTCTTATTTGATCAGCCCTAGTTTGTTGAGCATTCTTGGTTGTCCTGTCAATCTTCATACCCTTTACAATGTCAGTTAAACTTGGTGTGGCAGGTTGTGGTTCCATGGTATTGAGAAGTTTCATCAGTAGCTCTGATTCAGTCTCATTCACATTACCACCTAACTCTTTAGCAACATGTTTTGCAGCTTCTACCATTTGTTTCTCTTTGGTTTCATGTTTAGGATCTTCCCTCTGTGCATTTTTTGTCATACGTTTATTGGTGGGCTTTGCAAGTTGGAGCTCAGAGGCTTTTGCAACTACATCTTGTTCTACCAGCTGCATCAATAAATTATTCAGCTTATTCAAAGTATCCTGACTTTTTATTTGTGGAACTGTTTTTTTCCTTGTTGCTTCATTATCAGAATCACTACTGCTGCAGCTGTCGCTACTGGAACTAGACCCTCCGCTTTTGGTGCTCTTTTCCCTATTGTTCCCGAAGAAAATCTGTTTACTAGAGATGGAATACCGAAACCTCTCGATTAAGGTACCATTCTCGGTTTTTTTATAGCACCTGAGCGCACTGAGTGACTTCATAATCCTCGTTTTATAATATCTCTCTTTAGTTTATTCAACTATTCAACCTTTTTGGAAACAATATTTGGGTTGGGGCAGTATAACCTCAATGTTGATTAAAGAAATAAGAGAAAGGGAAGTAGAAGTGAAGAGCAGAAAAGAACGTAGGAAGAGAAGATGGGGCACAATACTATCAATTATTAAGAAGAAGAAAAAAGCCGGATAGTCTAGTCTGAATAGCTACGGTTCTTCAGCTCCACGGTCCGGTCCGCTCGCTGAAGAGAGAAGAGAAGAATTCAAATTTATCAGTTTTCCTAGTTTAACCTAGTGTATATTTTTCCCAAAACATCCACAAAAACAGTGAAACTCTTGAAAATATTAATAATTATCAATATCTTGACAGATCATGATATTGATAATTTTAGTCTGTAGGGCTGTGAGTGTATGAGTATGGTATAAAAGTTCTGCTTTCTAATCTCAAATTTCTATGTAGTGTAATGGAAAGTTTTCATGACTCATGTACTCATTGTGTAACTTTATTGTTGATTATTTTTCTGTAATTCACCCAATATATTTTCGTATCATTTCATTCTGTACGTCGTTTACCTACACCTAGTAGATCAACAGAGAAGAAATGGAAGTGAATGGAGAGACACTAGAAATAGCTCATTTAAGAGAAAATGAACACACAGGCCAATGTGACCTCACATTTTTTCTAAGAACTGAAGTACCAGACGTAAACTTGGAGTTATGTGAAGAAATTAAAGCTGTGCGAGGAAGTTCAGATACTGTAATTTCCATGATTGACCACATAAAAAACAAGTTGCAGAAAATTATACAAGATAAGCTGAATGCTTCCTCTGAAGAGGAGAAAGAAAATCAACAAAAAATCAATATTCCAGTCAGGATGAAAAGATCTGGAAAAGATCTTAAAGAAAATACATGTGTGAAAAATTTACTGAAGTCTCCTGAATCCAATGATCCTATCATATTTGAGGTGTTCAGCCAGAAATATGTTCTGTTGTGTAATACACCATTGGTGAAGACCATGAAATTACTTCGGGTCTTCTATGTTGGATATGTAATTCAACCTATAAAGTTTTTTTCAATTTATACTGACCGTAATAAGTGCATTTTCACATGGTCAAAATCACTGGACAAGATTGAATGGGAAAAATGTGGTTCTGGCTACACCTATCTCACCACCAAAGAAGATGTGAATCATTTCCTGAAATTGACTTGTAAACCTGTAAACACTGCAAATATTGAAGGGCCTATTTTTGAAGTTATTTCTGATACTACAGTTGAAGAAATGGAAGAAATACCAAATTGTCCATTTGAAACAAGACATTTATTTACTAAAAAAGAATTAGCTGGTTCAGAGCAGTAAGTCCATGCAAAATTTTAATACATGAATTAGGTATGCCATATAATCTCAAAATTTTCTCCCAGACACATTGTTTATCTATCTTGAAACAATCTTTTGTCATTGAATGGTACTCTATAATTTTTATTGTTGATGTTCTTTACAATTCTTACTTCACTGGCTAAACTTGACACATTTTTTTTGTCTGATTGAGGGTTGGATGGTCCAGCTTTGTCCATAGCCTTCAATGGAATTCTGTCACAGTCTCTGTTCTTTGAACCAGATGGTTTTCCTGAATGTTCTTCTAGAAATTTTAAATGAGCCAATTTGCTCAGTAAATGCAGGTCTTTACATTCCTCATGGAAATTTGATATGCAAATTGTGTATGCAAAAAGCATAATAGAACTAACTGACACTAATGCAATATTGAGAATGTAGTATGTGAATGGTTTCAACATCACTATCAGTATCAGAATTATTTGAAATAACAAAAATAAAAAAATTTCCAGGGCTGTAAATCCATCAAATTTCTTGTTGGAAAATACACTACATGTTAGTTTCACCATAATCAGACATAAGACCACAGTACAGCATATAAATATGATTCTTTCCATGGATTTGGCTAGTGGTCCATTAAAATCAAATTCCATTGCCACAATGGAAGAATTTATCAGATTCAATAGTATTATTGATGTCCCTAAAATGAACCCAAAAATTCTTGAATAATGAACCATGATAGATCTATCATTTTATGACAGTTTGAAAGTTACATCACTTTATTTCCACAGTTGATGTGATTTCAGAAGTAATATTCTTTCAATCTAAACTAACTGGAACATTTCACTAGAGCTGAACTGAATCAGATGCTTCACTTCTAGAAAAATATCTCAGTTAGTTCAGAATAAAAGAATATCCCTAGAGTTGTTTAATTATTTTTTCAGGTTCAGAGTTGTTTCATACAACATACTAGCTGAAAGGTACACCTCAATTGATGATAATTATTCTTATTGCAGTCCCAAATATATTGTGTTTGACTATAGGAAACAGCTTCTATGGAGGGAATTATCTGGTAAGTACAGGCAAAAGCAAGGAATATTTCAGAGGGTATATAACTTTTATTGAATCAACATCTTATGCAGAATACAGTTCAAGTTGAAGTCAAGTCTTTATAAGTAGAATTAGTTTAGCTGTTATCCAATGAATTTGATTGTGAGTTGATGAATAACAATATGTAACATTTTTATTTTATTTTGATGATTTATTCACCCTTCTGTATTAATTGAATATGAGATTTATTTTAATGGGACAAATTAAATGGGATATTTTCAATCAACAGGTTTCAATGCTGACATAATATGCCTACAAGAAGTGGATAGCATTCACTACCATAACTATTTGAAACCCAAGTTCAAAGAACAACAGTTCAGTAGTACCTACAACAAGAAAGGAAACTCTATTCCTGAAGGACTGGCTTGCTTCTTTAGGAAAAGTCGTTTCAGGTTGAGAAATTTAAAATTCAATATCATCTTATTTGTTTTTTTTTTACCCACTTCTGAGTCTTCAGATTGGAATTCTTATTATTCCAAATATACTTTTTTCATAAATCTTCAATATTTCAATGTATATTTTCACTCTGTATTATTAGAGCATGATTATATTGATGACTGTAAACATTGGCAAGACAATCACACTACAACCATATCTTGGAGAAGCTGTGAGGAATTATCATTTCATATTTTTTGCAGATTCATTGAAGCCAATCACATTGTTTATGGCCAGGAGATTTCCAAACTGAGAATTTTCAAACCCATTTGGGAACTGGTGAAGAAAAATGAAGATGTAAAAACTGAGTTCATGAGAGTGTTGACTTCCTTGCAAGTGTTAATTTTGCAAGTGAAAGGGCATCGTAACAAACATTTGCTAGTGGCTAACACTCATCTTTACTACCATCCTGAAGCAAATCACATAAGGCTGTTGCAAGCCACAATGGCCACGGCCTACATCAATATGCTGAAGAAAAGATATGTCAGTATATTCTATTAATAGAGATAAGTTCGGCTTCCCGGTCTTCCCTTTCTGTCCCAACTTCAATATCTTCTCCATGTCTTCCCATTTTTTAAGTTACCAACATGAAATTCTAATTATTTCACAAAGCAACCCTGAAGACAAATACAGAAAAGAACTTCTTCTTTGAATTCATAATATCAGAGTGTTGAAAATGTTGAAAGTTTCCTGACTACATTGAAATAGTTGAATCTAAAATTCAATTGTATTCAATGAAAAAAAAAAATGATTTCTCAACATTTTCAATAGGTAACCTAGCTGTTACCCCAAAAATGTTCATTATGACTTTTTGAATTATTTTTGAGACGTCTTTATCATCTTTCCAAGGTCATCACACATATTATGAATTAACCTGTATAAGGAATAGGAACTTACACACAAGCAGTTGAATTAGGATTTTAAAAACTTGGGGAAATAAGTCAGGCAAAGCAATACAATTTGATCACTAACAAACGATATATGTATTGTCTATATAAAATATAGAAATGAAATACAAAATATACTCGATCAGGGACACAATGATAAAACATTTCTAGTTGAAACATATATTCCTTGCAGTTGATTCTACCAATTCAAAAACTCTAAATGTGCAAGATGTTCTTGAACTCTGTATTAAATGAATCTACCAGTTGGACCTACATATGTTCTGCGGCAATCATTTAATTTCTCAAATTTCTGATATGCCAGTGGTTCAACTATACCGATAGGATGGATGAGATATGTTCACGATATATTTGTGATATTATACAAAAGATACTGGTACATTTAAGCATACCTACTTTGTGAAATTCCATGACTATTTGAATGAATAAGTCAACAAGAGAAATTCATTGAATTTTCAGAGACTTGAGCATCAAAAGATATGAATTCAGGTGTAAATTAGGAAATTCATCATACACAATCAGGAACAAACGAAGCAAGTAGTAACTAACGATTGCAGCAAAATATGTAGGTCAAACTAGGAGACACATTAAAACAAGGTTGAAGGAACATCTTGCAAACTCGACGTATAGTGGATAGGATAAACCAATTGTAGCGGAAAATGTATCTCATAATTATCGCAAATAATAAGCGTAATTTTTCCAGGCTAAATCCAACATTTCTGTGATTTTTTGTGGAGATTTCAACAGCAATCCATCAAAGTCATTGTTTCCATTCATGATCCAGGGAAAAATACATCCATCTCATGAGGACTGTTTAAAGAGTATGTATTTATTCATATTATTTTATTTCTTTTCTTAGTTATACTGTAACAAAAAAGTGTTCATTTCTGAAACGGATTTTACGTTAGTAGCACTAAATTAGAAGAAATGGGAAGACTATCCCAACCTTCTTTAAATTCAATTTATAATGGTCTTTCCCTTTCTTCTCATTTTTATGATAACCAACATAAAATTTTACATTGGAACTCCTGAAGACAACTTGACTGAAAAGTTATAAATGTTTTATTTTGCACCTGTTGTTGTTTCCCAGGCAACCAGATGACGTTCCAGTGACGTCTTTTTTGCGTCACTTGAATGACCAAGGTGACGTCAGTAGTTGACGTCGCATTGACGTGATAATGACGTGAATAAGTCACAGCCCAATGACGTCATATTACTCTCGTCGTATTGACGTCATTCACTCACCAAACTGTGACTTCCGACTGACGTCATAATGACGTCAAAATAACGATTGAATTTGGCGATGATACGTAAAAAAGATTCCTTTAACATGATGTGATTAACACCACTAGCCTTTGATGACATTATATAATATTGATTATGCATTGTTGAGAGTCTGCTTGGTGGGTCCCTCCTATGTCATGTTCATTCAATCGCCTATTCAGCAGCGCCATCCTACAGTATGCATCTCCATCAGAATGCAATCAGTTACTCGTATTTGTATAAAAAATTATGTAGTTTGTGTCGGCGAGATGTAAGCAAACAAAGAATAGTTTGATAGCAATGGAAAGGATGTTGGCGAATTTGGCTTCACTTTCTTGAAAAATGTATATTGATGCATTCTTTGTCACCCAACAAAAATCTAAATAGTAAATTATTGAAAAATTTCCTAAATGACGAAGCTCACCAAATCGGTACGTCACACCGACGTGATTTTTAGACGTCACAGATTCGTCACTGCAACGTCATAAGAGTAACTGTTTCAATATAGGTATACCTAAACGATCATTTTCATTTATACATAGCTTGTTGGTTTCCGCGAGATATACAGTGTGCCAAAGTTTTTTAGAAAAAAGTGTTTCCACTACTTTTCGGGTATATTAATAATTAGAACGAAACTTGCATGTTGATTCGCTTTCATGGGTTATACTTCTGTTTCACATGATAATATATAAGTATCCATGGTTTAGAGAAGGTCTGGGAAAAATGGACGTCAACAAGACGTTCCTGCAACGTCATGAAACTGACGTATTCTTTTACCCATCTAAGTGACGTTCACTCGACGTCGAAACGATGACGTCATAGTGACGTCATAAATTGGTGTGTGACGTCTCTTACGAAAAATCACCAATTAGGGTGACGTGATCATTCGTCATCTGGTTTCCTGGGTTACTAACTAAAAAATGTGACTCCCTATAATTCCTTAATGTTTCTGATGTTTCAGTATCTCCAAATGGAAGGGCTCTTCTCCATCATGATTTCTATTTTGATAGTGCTTGTGAAACCTCAAAGTACACAAATTACACACCGGATTATAAAGGCTGTCTGGATTATATTTTTATCGAAAACGGAAAGCTATCCATAGAAAACGTGGTTCCTCTCCCAGATGAAGAAGAACTCTCAAAACATGAAGGCCTGCCAAACAAATATTATCCGTCTGATCATCTACCATTGGTTGTTGATTTGAAATTCAAATTGAGATAGTTGATTATAATATGTGATATGTCGATGCCATTGTTTGTTATATTATATTTTTTGTATATTGTAATGAGGAATTGTATGTAATAAGTACCTAATATTTCAAAAAACTGATGTGATAATTATTTTTTCAAACATATTTTCAATAAAGTTTGTGATTCAGTGATCTGTAAGATTATTTTTCCCACCTTTGAATGAGAGATTGGACATCGAGAACACCCTGTATGATGATTTTCACAGAGTTGATTCACGTATTTTGACTACTAGAATGAATTTTGTCGTCATTTCTGCGATTTTTTCATTCTTGAATGCGATTATCTAGAAAACTAAGTAAGATTGATAAAAACCAAGTTCAGATTCTTGATCAGCTTATATAGAACACCCTGTGTGCCAATTTTCAGCTCATTCTGAGGCTTCGAAATATGTGAAAAAAGTCAAAGGGGTTAACCTTGTTTCATTTTCAGACCCAAAAATCAACTTCGTCGAATGGCCTTCAAATTTGGTATACAGGGTCCTCAATAAGTGATGCTCTAGTGCGGAGCAGAAGCACAGCTGCTCTCTATCTAATAATAAAAAACTAGCAATTTTTGACCGCATTTTGCTCTGATTTTTTTTTCGATTGTCGATATCATAGGAATTGCGTTGAAGTTCTGGCAAAAATGATATGAGTTGCATGATTTACGTATTCTGACCACGATAATAGATTCTCTGTCATATCATTTCAGCGATCTTTCGGACCAATTTTTCCATTTTTGAATAGGCGATTATCTAGGAAACTAAGAGAGATAAGAAAAAACAAACTACAGATTCTTGATCAGCATATCTAGAACACCCTGTGTGCCAATTTTCAGCTCATTCTAACGCCTCAAAATTTGTGAAAAAAGTTCAAAGGGGTTAACCTTCTTTCATTTTCAGACCCAAAAATCAACTTTGTCGTATGGCCTTCAAATTTGGTATACAGGGTCCTCAAGTGATGCCCTAGTGCGGAGCAGAAGCACAGCTCTCTATCTTTAATAATAAAAAACTAGCAATTTTTGACCGCATTTTGCTCTGATTTTTTTTCGATTGTCGATATCATATAGGAACTGCGTTGAAGTTCTGGCGAAAATGATATGAGTCGATTTACGTATTCTGACCACGATAATAGATTCTCTGTCATATCATTTCAGCGATTTTTCAGACCAATTTTTCCATTTTTGAATGGGCGATTATCTAGGAAACTAAAAGAGATAGGAAAAAACAAACTTCAAATTCTTGATCAGCATATCTAGAACACCCTGTGTGCCAATTTTCAGCTCATTTTGATGCCTCGAAATTTGTGAAAAAAAGTTCAAAGGGGTAACCTTCTTTCATTTTCAGACCCAAAAATCAACTTTGTCGTATGGCCTTCAAGTTTGGTATACAGGGTCCTCAAGTGATGCCTCAATGCGGAGCAGAAGCACAGCTCTCTATCTTTAATAATAAAAAACTAGCAATTTTTGACCGCATTTTGCTCTGATTTTTTTTCGATTGTCGATATCATAGGAATTTCGTTGAAGTTCTGGCGATTTACGTATTCTGACCACGATAATAGATTCTCTGTCATATCATTTCAGCGATTTTTCAGACCAATTTTTCCATTTTTGAATGGACGATTTTCTAGGAAACTAAGAGAGATAAGAAAAAACAAACAACAGATTCTTGATCAGCATATCTAGAACACCCTGTGTGCCAATTTTCAGCTCATTCTGAGGCCTCAAAATTTGTGAAAAAAGTTCAAAGGGGTTAACCTTCTTTCATTTTCAGGCCCTAAAATCAACTTCGTCGTATGGCCTTCCTATTTGATATACAGGGTCCTCAAGTGATGCCCTAGTGCGGGGCAGAAGCACAGCTCTCTATCTTTAATAATAAAAAACTAGCAATTTTTGACCGCATTTTGCTCTGATTTTTTTTCGATTGTCGATATCATAGGAATTGCGTTGAAGTTCTGGCGAGAATGACATATATGAGTCGATTTACGTATTCTGACAACGATAATAGATTCTCCGTCATATCATTTCAGCGAGTTTTCAGACCAATTTTTCCATTTTTGAATGGGCGATTATCTAGGAAACTAAGAGAGATGAGAAAAACAAACTACAGATTCTTGATCAGCATATCTAGAACACCCTGTGTGCCAATTTTTAGCTCATTCTAACGCCTCGAAATTTGTGAAAAAAGTTCAAAGGGGTTAACCTTCTTTCATTTTCAGACCCAAAAATCAACTTCGTCGTATGGCCTTCAAATTTGGTATACAGGGTCCTCAAGTGATGCCCTAGTGCGGGGCAGAAGCACAGCTCTCTATCTTTAATAATAAAAAACTAGCAAAATTGGACCGCACTTTGCTCTGATTTTTTTTCCGACTGTTGAATGTATTGAATTCCTTGTGAAACTGTGTTGATTCACGTATTTTGACCACGAAATTAGATTTTCTGTCATCATTTCATCAGCGAATTTTTCCATTTTTTATGGAATTATCTAGAAGACTATAAGGTATAAAAAAAATGAGGTGAATAAATTGGATTTTGTGTTAAATTAAACAGAAACACTAAGAAAACAAGTTTATTTCTCTTTTCCCGAATCGGTTTTGTGAACAAATAACAATATAACACATTGAACTTGAATGCAGAGAACAATAATTAATCTTCCCTGAGGCGCATCCAAACTATCACAAGACCAGGCAAAAAATAAATTTATAAAATATTTTATACAATCAATATAAAAAAGTAGGACTCCCCCCCACTGGAGTACAATTTGAGAGTGATCCAAACAATAACAATAAATGCAACTCTCTGGAGACTAATTTTAATTTATTAAAAATTTCAAATTCCTAGTTGTTGGTATGAAGTAAACTGTCAAATAACCTTTCAATTCACCCCTTCATATCTGTAATGAATTGATCTACACTTCTAGCTGCTACTTTTATCATCTTTCTTCAAGGACTGGCTGGACTTATCAGCTTCATTTGGTTGAATCTTCACTTCTTCACCTTCCAATGATTTTGAGAGGATTGGAATATAGGAATCTTCTTTTTCAGAGTGATATATACTCTTGGATTCTTTTTTCTCCTGCTCTGATTGCCACTCAACCTAAAAATGTGATCAATGATTATTCATGTGACAATTTCACCACTGCAATATACACTATTCATTTCCATGTTAATTTTTTTCCCTAGAAAACAAATGTGTACGCCCCTGGAGTAAGTTTTCTCTTGTCAGAACTGACTCACCTTCTGTCTATGCTGCCTTACATGGTCTTCGACTTTATCTAGTACCATTTTTTCCGTAAGGACACCATCTGCTGACGCATAAGCGGCTGCTTGCCATGAGACTCCCAATTTCGCAATTTCTCTACCGGACATACCCTCCGTCATTCCGGCCATTTTGCTACACAGGGCACTATAGTCGAAATTATCCACCTTCAAACGCCTGGAAAACAAAGGAAAAGAAGGATTCAGCTGATATTTATGCATTTGGGGATGTGAAAACCGGAATACCACAAGGGTCTGTTCTTGGGCCTCTTTTCCTCACTATTTATGGCGTATCACAGAAATACACCAAAGTCAGCTCATGTAGAGGGTTCAAATGTCAAATTAAGAAGATTTCATGTTAGTGACATAAAAAAATAGAAGAAATGGATAAGAAAACCATTCTAACCTCGATATAAAAAAGGTTAGGTAGGTGTTCTTCAACATTTCTTTCAGGAATTTGAATTTTCCATTATTTCACGTTGGAATTCTGAAGACGAAAACAAAAGGGGATACAATAATGATCTAATATAATATAACCACATTAAACTAAATTGTGCCTATTAGAGGAAGAGAGGAATTCATGACAACATAAGAGTGAGACGGCGCCACAAAATCATATTATGATTGTTGGGTACACCTCCATCATGCTAATTGCATTGAAAATGTGACATTGCAAGATATTTTCATTGGATTTGACCACGAACGACATCGACGTTTTAGTCTTCTATACAACCAAAATGTACGAATTCAACACTACCTGAAATGGCCTATCTAGAGACAGGGCGCAACAAATAATCCATGCGGAAGCATGTTTTCATTTTTTGAAACTTCATTGTATGATTTGTATGTAGTAATTTTCATATACTGGATCACTTTGATTCAGTGCTGTTGAAATGTAATTGAATGAAGTTGAAACACTCCCAAAATAGGTGCAGGAAACCGGTATCAATGACTTTTATCATATGTAATACCACAAGTGATACTATTTGGCAAGAAATATTCAGCGATTGTTACGACAGCTTGTTGCCTAATAATTTGGCCGAATGACATTGTTTATCAAAACTTTCGAACTGTAGGCGGGAAGTCTTGGAACAATGTTCATGAGTAAAATTAAAGCAGCAAGCTGTAGTATGTCAATCGACTAATATTTTCAGGAAAAATAGTATCAAAAGTTGTATTCCTATAAGTATTTTTCATAATTGATATAATAAACGATCGGCTCGCGAGAGTTGCGCACACTTCATCCATCATTCTGGCTTCCAACATAATTGATGTTATAAACGTCACAAATTTTATCAATGAAAAACGAAGTTTGTTGGTCACGTGTAGGTCAATGAGGGCGAACATCCAGGCTAACATTATTTATTGTCCACCAAAGCGCGCCACTGAAACATGAGGTTAGGTTTGGTAGAACAGATCTTAGATCATACAGGAACAGATAAATGTACTTCTTATTTTCGTGTCCTTTGACCTTCTGTTGATAGAGAGTTGAAGTAATCACTGTACGTAGACCTCCACGTAGACGTTAAGGTACGAAAAATAACGTTTACGTATTGTCGTTAAATTGAGTTGAAGTCGCCACTTTGGTCGTCACTGTCATCATAACGTAATAATACATTTTGCTTTCGGTTTGTATTGGTCATTTTTGGTTGTGTGTTTAGATTCGAAAATTCATTCCTGTCAAAATTAGAGGACTCCTTGATGCAGAAGTCGTTGGTGATCTCGAATTTGATAATTTTGACTCATCGGCATATTTCGAGTATAGTTTTGTTAACGTACGTTGATATTTAAGGTATACGTGAAGGAACGTGAAATAACGTATACCCGTAAGCCCACTAACAACGCAAACGTGAAGAATTGGAAAATGCGCATGCGTAGCTGTCAATCTCTACGTTTACGTTAACGTTCATGACAACACTTCAACTCTCTGATATCTTCTTCTCCGTTAATGTAAGATTTGGTAATTGTTGGTAAAATGCTTTTAGCTTTTAGGGCTATCCGGCGAAATTTTGGGATTTTTTTACTTTGCTATTGACCTCATGTTTTAGCAGCACCAACTGGTGAAAGTGAAAATGTAAGCCCTCATTCAGTAAACAAAAAAATATCCCTGTTAATATAGAAGAAACCGTAAAAATGACCGTTTCTGATACAAGCATCTACTCAGACCAGTGAATCTTTCTAACCTCAAGGTTATCAGAAGGTCAATCGTGTTTATAAGACTTAAGCGGGGTTTACAACCAAACTTTTTACGTTTTGCTTTTTACGTTTCGTATTCTGATTGGTGAAGCAGAATCTGAAATAAAACGTGAGCAAATGTCATTCACAACAACAAAAAATCGTGAGTTTTTATGGCTCAGTTGCCTTGGTTTTGTTATTTGTTTTCCATACTGAAATGAAGTAAATAATCATAACAATAATATTGATCAGATAATTAATAATAACGAATTGATAGAACTGGCGGTGATAAAAATTGATCCTTATTCAATACTTGAAGAGAAAATTCAATCTTCAACAAGAAAATAATGAATTGAACAGTATACCTATCTACCATTCTGTGGATTCACGAAAAAATCATGAAAACATCATAACTTCCATATTATTACAGAATGTTTCATATTATTCGTCTATTTTTACTATTTTCACAGACGATGGCTTCTTGCAACGCAAAAAGCTGAATATTTTCAGCTTTTTGCGTCATTTCAATTACACATTTTGCTTCACCAATCAGAATACGAAACGTAAAAAGCAAAACGTAAAAAGTTTGGTTGTGAACGCCGCTTTACGAGGTAATATGAGGAAGGAATGAAGGAAAATCTCTCTTCGGTATGAAAAAGGAAAGTACTTTCAACCTAAGTCGTCCTAAATGAACCTTTTTCCTGAAAAGTATATTCTTGAAAAATCAATTGTGATAAAAAAAATGACGCCTCACAGGAATTGAACCCCCGTCACCACCTTGGAAGTCAAACCACTAAGCTATTGCTTGTTCCTAGTGTCTCAAGATAAAGAAATATCATGTGTTGTGGGTGACGTCACTTGACCTCGATGTTTGAAGATTCACTGGTCCCTAGACGCTTGTGATTCTGATTGGTTCTCGAGAACAAGAATAGAATAGTCAGTACAGTCAATGGTTTTCTTTCCCTTACCGTTTCCCTTCCGCCGCTGGTTCCAGCACGAATTTCTGGAAATACTGCCGGATAAGCCGCTCTCGCTCCTCCAATCCAGGCAGAGAAAATTCGACCATCTCGTCAAGTCTGTCATTGACGGCCCAATCGAACTGCTCCGGCGTGTTTGACGCCAACACCATCATGAACTTTTGGCTCTGTTCGCCGGTGCGGTACAAGAAGGCGTTCAGAGTGGCTCTCAGATCTTCAGATATGTTCTCTGATGACCTTTTCCTCAGAAAGGCATCTGCTTCATCAACAAATAATAGGAGACCTACAAACAATGCATAGATAGTTCAATCTTTGCTATAAACATTACATTGCATCTCATATAAATATAATCATTAACATTTACAATGGAATAACATGAATAATCAGACAGATTCATATCTGGTATGAGATTATTCATGTGTCATCAAATTAAATTATAGTTATTGAAATAAGCAACAGAATATGAAAAAAATAAATAAAACAAAAAGCTCATGAAAAGTACATTATGACATGATGAAATAGATTAGTCAATGAGAAATCATTCACTCAGGTTTGATTTTATCTTTGCAAGAGGATATGTGTTTTGACTTTGATTTTGAATTGGGTGATATTTGTGCAACTTTTCATATCATCAGGTAATTTATTGAATTTTGAGTGAACTTTTTTTGACCAAGTGTAGATGAGCAGCATCAAGATGAAACAAGTCATATTGTCTAGTATGATGTTCATGAATTTGAGAATTCCTTACCAATATGAAGTTAGATTTGAGGTGTTTGTTGATAATATCAAAATAAATTTTGAGAGTATTTATCAGATAGTGCTCTTCCAAAGAAAATGTATTTGTTTCTTCATAAAGTTGTTTTGATATGTCATATGGAAGACAATACAGTACTTTTAATGCTTTTTTATATAGTACAGATATTTTGTTGAAATTATTCTTGGAACATGAACCCCAAATATTCATGAGATAGTTCATTTTACTAAGGATGTGAGAGTATAGAACGGTATTTGCTATATTTGGGATAAGTCTTGGACATCTTCTTGAGGCACCAACTATGAGGAAAATTTTTTCTTTGAGCATGCCAATATGCTTGTTCCATGTTAACTTTTCATCAATCCAAATACCAAGGTATTTGGTATAGGCAGTTTGTTTCAATCTTTCATTTTTTATTCTAATATTCAAAACAATATTTTGTTTATTTCTTTGATGGAAAATTATATATTGGGTCTTATTAGAATTGAGGGAAAGAAGATTGGAGTATAGCCATTCTTCCATTTTTTTCAAATCCTCATTTATGTTGTTTTCTAAAATTACAGGGTTTTTGTTTTCAAATAAAAGTACTGTGTCATCTGCATATATGGCATAGTTTCCTATTAAATTTATTTTTGAAATATTCTGAATGTATAAAAGATACAGAATTGGGCCCAACACTGATCCTTGGGGAACTCCTTTGTTTATATATAGGATTTTAGATTCACAATTATTGATTTTAGTACTGATAGTTCTTTTTTCTAGATATGTTTTCAAGATTTTTCAGGAGAATATTGTGGTCAACTGTATCAAATGCTTTTTTTAGGTCCATAAAAATAGCTAGTTCATTTCTGTCCCAAGTTTTTCATGTCATTTTTTGTCTGTTTAGCATTTTCATAAGGGAAAAACTAATTTTTGAAGATTAGATGTTACCTTTTCTTGAGCTGTTGGCCCAATCAAAAACTTTATGAACAGCTGTCACACCATCTCTACCCATAGGAGCAATGTCTCCTCCTGTCAAAATGGCATAGTCCATACCAGAATGTTTTGCCAATTTCTGAAACAAGAATTATTGAACTTTACCACAACATTTGGAATAAATAATTTCCATTGACAGATTTTGTAGAAATTACCTTAGCAAACATAGTTTTTCCAGTTCCAGGTGGCCCATGCATAAGAATGTTCCTGTACATTCCCTTGTTCTGTTTGGTATTCTTGGTGGCTATAGCAACATCTCTCAATCTTTCCTCCAGTTTTGGTGCTAATATGACACCTGATAGAGCATCCTGCTCAGTTTGTTTCAGACTTTTCAAAGTTTCTATTGGATGCTTGGCAGCTTCTAATAGTGAGAATCTAGATGTTTCCCTCACCAAAGAAGGTTTACCTGAAAACAAAAGATCAGAAGATTTAGAGTTATTTGGTTGCTTGTTTTCTAAACAATAATCATTGCGCCATATAGAATAAATAGAACAAGTATACCATTCTAAAATACCTAATCTTGATTCAATATATCTTGCAGTCACACTAGTTGCCCCCTTAGCAGAATACACTCCAAGTGCCAATAAAGATAAACCTCCAGCAGCTGTGAGAACTTTATTCCAGTCAGTGAGTAAAGCTTGTGCTCCTGAACCTATGACAGTGCCAGCAGTCCTAAAGTTGAAAAAATAGTTTACATCAGATTACTGAAAAACATGAATCTATTAATTTTACTTTATACTCTCCAGAACAGTGACTCTGTTTTCTTCTGCTTTCAATCTGATTTGTTCAAGTGTCAAATCACGGTTTTCCCTATCAATTTTTGCTTTAGCTTTCAACTCTGCTTCCACCCTTTTCATTTCATTCTTGTGTCTCAGATCCATCTCATGTTCTATGGTGGCTTTCCTCATGGCTTCTTGCTTTGCTACAGATTCTTCCTGCCTCTTCAGACTTTCTTCATTCATTCTTTGCTGTTGTCCCAATTGATCATCATACCTTTTACGTGATAGCTGGTCTTGATATTGTGCTCTAGCTTGGTGCTGCTTGGTTTCTTCTTGTAACAGTTTTCTTTTTTCTTCAGCCTCTGCCCTTTTACCTTCAATTTGCATTTGGGCAATGTGGGCTTCATATTCTTTGATTTTGGCTTGTTGTTCAAATTGTCTTGTGGCTTCTTGTTGTTTTGATAGTTCTAGAGCATCTTTGGCATGTTCTGAAAAGCAAAAATTCCAGTATAGGTTCCAAAGCTTTCATAGATAAAACATTTGGTTATATAATCAGTTAATTAGTTTGGGAACTTATGAAGCCACCTACTTGATTTTTCTAGTTCCCTAGCTGCTTGAGCAGCTCTTTCCAAAGCTGTAGAATCGAATCTGTATGCTTCCATGGCCTTTCGCTCGGCGTTTGTCAAACTGGGCGCTTTGGGTGTACCATCATCGGAGCCTCCTGCTCCGGCGGGAACTCCCAAACCCATTTGAGACAAATCCGGACCTTGATCTTTATTTCGTCCATATCCAAATATCCACGACATTATTTAGTGAAATATAAAAACAGAGGCAGGAAAAAAAGTCACCTAATTTTTGAGGTTAGAAAAAGGAAGATTTAATTGAGGTTAGGAAAACGGGGCAGGTGCAATTCTTCTTTTTCGAAAGACACTGCCTTCTAAGGACACTGCTATTACTTTCGTTTGATAAAATTTAAAAGAAGTTTTTATCATAAAATTGAACTTGTTCCGTGTCAAAATAAGTAGATTTTGGTTCCGTGTCAAATCAAATATTTTAGGTTATATCTTATATCTGAAATTTCATTTCATTTTCAGATTTTCGAATTTTCCTCAAATTTTGTTGTATCAAAACATGGGCGACAATACCGGTCCACCTCTTTCTAATGAAGAAGCTTTGAAATTGTGTTCCTCTCCTCCCGAGGAAACGAAGGTAGTCCACAACATGTATTCTACAATAATTTCTGGTACTTACCTTTTTTTCTTAGGATTATATTTTTCAACAAACAATGTATAGAATCAAGGATCCGAGGAAATCTATACCATTTTATACAGGAGTATTAGGCATGCGTCTCCTTACTAAGCTAGATTTTCCTGCCATGAAATTTTCCCTTTATTTCATGGGATACGAGAACTCTGAAGATTTTCAAGGAGAACTCAGCTCCAAAGAACAAATTGGATGGACATTTGGCAGAAAAGCAACTGTTGAACTTACACAGTGAGTCACCAAACAAATAATTCTTGATTACTCATAATTTTCTCTACTACAGTGAACTCTCATTTGCACTGTATTTACTACCAGCTTTTAATTCAGTGTTCTGAACTAAACTTTGAAAATGTGGTTCTGTATTAGAAACTAGATGTCAGGAATGACAGAAGACATGTATGGCCCTAGAATCTTATTTTTTTTATAACTGAATCCACTTAAGACTTAAGTCTTGAATGTTTATATGCTTAAATCTTCAATGCTAAGTTTTTATAAAGTCACCAATTATCTTTTTTTTCAGCAATTGGGGAACTGAAAATGATGATGATTACAAACCTCATAATGGAAATCAAGATCCAAAAGGCTTTGGTAAATAAAATGAATGATATATTATTCAACTACTACTCTTATATTATTATTACAATTCTTATGGAGAAACTGGTGAGAAATCATATAAATTTCATCATTTTCCAGGACACATAGGTGTAATGGTACCTGATGTATACAAAGCATGTGAACGTTTTGAAAAACTGGGTGTGAATTTTGTGAAAAAACCAGATGATGGAAAAATGAAAGGACTTGCCTTTATAACAGACCCAGATGGTTATTGGATTGAAATTTTCAATAATGCTAGGGTAGCTGAAGTTGTACCAAATTTCAGCCAATGATTCAATTTTTTATTTTACACTTATTGTGTTTGTAAATAATTTTTATTGAAGTTTAAAATAAATCTATAATAAGTTTACTGTTTTTTTAGACACCACTCACAATAATGTATAAAGAAATATCACCATGAAGGGGAAATACAGATACCCAAAAGTAGCAAAAAGTACATTTTATATGCTTACTGGAGATTCAGTTAGAGAAAAACTCAGAAAAAAAAAACAACCAATACATGAATTATCTTTTTGCATAGGTACTTTTGACTTACATTGTATTTGCCCTTTTCATTAACCTATACAAATGGAAATACATCAAATATATATGTATATTATATAAATCAACAACTTATTCTCACATCCACTAATGACTACTGACTAGGATAAACTTTCAAATAAATAACAAATGCACCAATAGAATTTTTTAACTGTACAGGAACGAACTCCTTATAAGGTGATGTGTTCAAATGAAAAGTAAAATGTTTTCCTTGGTGATCCTTACTGCATCTTGAATTGTAAAAATAAAAGGACAAATACCTCTTTGGCAAAGTATATTGGAGGTCTAAAATGTTTGCAACAACGAATTTATTGCCGAAAATAATGGTGTTGTAAGTGAGTGTGTTAGAACAACCTGAAATGTTGATTCCTTAGTAGCATTTGGCGCATTCATGCGCATTACAATGCGTTGAACTGTGGTTAATAGGAATGTGAATTCGCTAAAATAAGTATACACGCGTTCTATAAGACAAAATACGAGGACATGTTTGTTTGATATCTGTTTTTGTGAAGTCATAGATGTGGTTGTATTCAGATTAATTTTTCTATAAAAAATTATTTCCATCCATTTTTGATAATTTTAAAATTGTGTAAGTAGTCATTTTCAATAGTTCTTGCAGGTATTTTTTGTTTTTTTGGCAATTTAAAATGTTATTATCTAAAATTATATCGCCCTGTATCTCCTAAACAAAACGGGTTTGAAAAAAAACAAAGGACAAAATATTTCTCAACAAGAACTCCTAGGAATTTATATGGAGTAAATGATCAAAGCTGGATGTTTGTCTGATTGACTCATTGAATCTAGACATGGAGAATTAAACTTATATGTTTTGCTCATGAGAGTGTTTTTAGACTTCTTCTAATACTGAATTCAATAACAAAATTGGAAAAAAAACTCATGAAAAACAGGATATAAGACACTACTGAAGAATTCCAACTTGAAAAAAATCACAATGACCACTCAACTTCCTATAAAATGCATGAAATCCCAAACGTAAACAAACGTTAAAAGTAGCTTTTATTAGTTACTTGAATGTCCACAAGAGAGCGTCTCCCTTATTTTGAATCTATTCATGGTAGTCTAGGAAATCATCTGACGTTGCGATGACATACGTCAGATGATGACCTTGACTACCGAAAATTGCAAAATGCATTTTTCAACGAAAACAGAGAGACCAATATGTATATTGATTACCATAGAGCATTATCTTCCGTAAATCTCATCCAATGAATGACCCACTACCATTGTAAATAAAGGATCCAAGGAAAACAAAGGACCCCGCACCATTTACATTGAAATCTTGTCTACTGTGAAATTTTGTGAAAATCTAGGATTGGATAGATCAAATCATGCTGAACAAGAAATGTCTTTTGGTCCAAGGTCCGTTATGCCCGTTAAAAGAAGTTATAAGCTCTTGAAGCCAAACGAGATAACCTCTACCAGAACAGCACAACCTGTGTGGTTTTGGCTAATATATTTTTGCGTTGTCAGATGATGGTCATTCATGTTATATCAGTAAAAGTCATTGAGCAAAAGCGTATTACTTTGTTCAAATACATATTAGATGGGTTATCAGAATAGGTTTCGTTGCTTTATATGTGGTAGCGAAGGCAATCTTGATGCTATGGTACGCATCGATCGAGATAAAAAATACATCGTCGGTGGGTTCTAGAGGAAGAAAGGATGTACCCCTAACCGATCGTACTCGTTTATTTCTGTACTGTAATTGATCCATTATAGAGGAACTTGGGATTCGGGATAATGTTCATTCTATGAACCTGAATGTTGTCTTTCCCATCCATGCAAGAGTGTGCATACTTTGTGGCGCAAATAATAATTAGTTGCTAGAGTCAATGTATATATTGTGAACGATATTTTTATCCCTGAAAATGCCCAATCTTGTCTGGAACATGTCAACGCTGATGGTGTAATATTGCCACCATTGATTGGTGGTTTACGGTTCTACGGACAGGCCACTAATAGTCCCCGGTCTAGACTCGCAACGTATTTGAACAAAGTAATACGCTTTTGCTCAATGACTTTTAGTGACATAACATGAATGACCATCATCTGACAACTCAAAAATATTCGCGGGAATCAATGTTACCAGGTAGCGCTCGGTTTTCATCGTTCCATGTCAAAGCCACGTCAAAACTGGGGGAAAACAAACTCAATCCTCATTCAATCCCATTAGTGCCATTAGCTTGTGTACTGTGTACTGATAAAAGTGATAAGTTTTTGAATTTCTTGACATTAATTGTCAATATTCGATAGAAAACGCTAATAATGCCTGTTGTAGATATTCTTTTGGCAGATATTTTGCTCTATTTAGATGGAAAAAGCCGACCAGTAGTGGAAGGAGAAGCAGTTCTCCGTGCTAATCATGTGATTTTGTGTGAGGCAGAAGACTTCAACAAAAGGCACATTTTTGCACTTTGTCTACAAACTTCCCCACATGAAGTAAAATTGAAGTTGGGGTCCTGTAGAACAATGAATTTGTATTTGTTCTTGCAAAGCAGGACAATCTGGGTATTGTAAACATGTTGTAGCTGTTCTTTTATATGTCAATTGATTTGCTCGTCATAATTAGTTTGAATTGTTTGAACTATCTCCAATTCTTCACTCGTTCACTGTTCACTAAACTAATAAAAATGTAATGATGTAAAAAAATTAACCACCTCAACCATCATCACTACCAACAGTGCCAACACTTTATGTCATTGACAAGTCTGACTATAGCCACAGCAAGCTGAATGCAATATGCAGTATATGCACTTTATCCATAGACAACAGTTTGTTTTCCCCCAGTTTGAAGTTCGTATTATGTAACCTAAATGTCGCCCACTTCGTGAATCTCGCGAATTATATCAGCCAAAACCATATTATACACAGGATGTGGTGTTCTGGTAGAGGTTTGGCTTCAAGAGCTTATAACTTTTTTTAACGGGCATAACGGACCTTGGACCAAAAGACATTTCTTTTTCAGCATGATTGGATCAATCCAATCCTAGATTTTCACAAAATTCCACCGTAGACAAGATTTCAATGTAAATGGTGCGGGGTCCTTTCATCAACAAACCAACCGTTTTTTGATTTTTTTTGTCGTCTAATAGGGAATTTGGTTCTGATAATACTGGATCATGTCATAAGTGCGCGTTCTGAAATTGAGGAAACTGTTTCGTATAATTTGCAGCATGTAGGTGGCCGCTTCTTTGTCGGTGGTGCCGGGACTGAACCTGCCTCGCAGCAGCTTGATGGTCTGACCCCGGAAGCATGGCAACCCTGTGTCAAGCATGAGGGAAACCAGGGATATGATGGCTTCGTGGTGGGGTCTAAAAAATGTACCGAGTCACGAGCGTACTTACCAAACAATTCTTTTTCTTTTCTTTTTTGATAAATAAGAAAATCATTGTTGAAATATGCAACAGAAAATAGCTACCACAGAATATACCGGGTGACTACGGAAGTATTGCCTACGGAATATCTCAGTTATTGTATGAAGTAGGTTTGTGAAATTTGAAGCGTCGATATAATGACATAAGAGCTAGAATTTGAGCATATTGACATGTCGAAGTTAACTTCCGGTCTGACCGGAAGTAACATCAACTTTCTTATTTTAAATGGAAACCCTATTCTTTTTCTTTTCGCTTTATTCGGCATTCAATTCCCTTTCTAATGGCATATCACAAGTTGGTATCTAATCAGAAACTAGATCAGAAAAAAATTATTCTTGAAATTCACCGAGTAGGCCGTGGGAGCAAAATGAGAGCCAAAAATTGAAAAGTTGGCTATGGAAACCATACGTCACTTGATAACAGTTGCTACTACTGTGATATTTTATTTTCATTCGTCGGCGTTATAAAAAGCCGCCAAAAAAATATTGGAAAAATTGGGATAAGGACATCTTGAGCTCCCCAAAAAAGTGGCACAGGATCGCAAAAAAAGGCAAGGTTCTATCTCCGAAGATAACTGAGTCATCACGCAAAAACATTGAAAACTTGACACACTGGTAGAGTTTTTTTGTTGTCGACCGGCTTGACCGACTAGTCGTTAGTGTCACGTGACTAATCACAATGCCAATACGAATGGTTTTGATCGGTCGCTTGTATACGAAACCGTGAACTTCACTGATGAATTGATAATACACCGAAAATAACACATTACCTGTCTTCTTAGAAACCAGATATATTAGGAATCATCGATATGAATCATTGGATTCCACGAGACAGATTTTGTTGAATGAAATAATAATTTTGAACTGTATTTATCAGAAACAAGTGAATCATCGAGTGATGTAATGCTATTTTTGTTGAAATATAAGCAGTTTTTGTCATTCAATTCTGAAGACTGTAGATACCCTTTCCCATTTTTTGAGTAATTTAAGTGTTTTGAGGTTATATCCTTGAACCGCATCGACATTCAAAGAGCCCGGGCGAAGTGGTCTTGCATCGGTCGGCGTTGGTCGTCAATAAACAACATTACCGTTGTACCAGGTGATGATTCAATAAGGGTAACCGAGAAGCTGTATCTCAGGAACTAATAATTTGGTAACAAAAGGTATGGTTCGAGAAAGGAAGGTTTGGTGAATAAAATAAAGATCCATACATACCATTCTGGTTCTTACTGCCCTCGCTAGGAGGCGTGTTTGATAAACTATTAGTTCCTGAGATACTGTACCTCGTCACCGTTATTGAATCACCTGGTACATTATGGAAATTCAAGGGAGTTGAGAGAAGTACAACAGATGCTCACCTGACAGCCAAGTAAGCTTGTACACACAGCTCAGAAAACCATCTGAAAGGGGGCGCCTCCATTTTGCCGCCCATTATCATGACCATTTCGTCAGTCAGTTTGATGTCCGGTTCGAATCCCAGGTTACCGCCAGGTGACGATTCAAACATAAAACCAAAATCTAAAAAAGAAATTTCAAATGGCCGAGTGAACTCATAATAAATTATTGGTAAAGAATAACATAACAACTGTTCTTTGTAGAAATTGTCATTCAAAATATGCTTTTGCTGATGATGGACAATTGATAGCCTAAAACATGTTCAGACACTGATTATTCAGTTAATAAATTTGTGGAGATGACTTAGTGTGTCTTGTTTATGGAAATAAAGGTGAATTAAAAAAAATGAAAGAGAGAGAAAAAGCGGGTTACCGATATGTATGATGTGCCCGTCAGTGTCCAACATGATGTTGCCGTTGTGTCTGTCCTTGATCTGCAACAGGAAGCCGACGACGCTGTACGCCGCCATTGAAACGATGAAATTCCTCCTGGCATTTTGGAACTCTTTCGTACTCTCGTCGCCGTACTTCTTCAGGAAGTACTCGTACATCCCGATGTCCGTCTGGCGGCCGAGCTGGTCACGTGATTTCGCGTTCGGGACGCACTCGATCACCCCGCACTGGAGACAATTTTTATTTTAGGCGATTTCGTGGGATTCTAAGAGAATTATAGACCATTTGAGAAATAAAATAATTCCGTTCATAGGCATTTTATTCAAAATCCGAAATATAATTCCCATAAAATACTTGAAATGTATCTACTTTCGTCTCATTCATTCAAATTTGCAATATTTAATTTCTATTTGGGGGAGTACAAATATATCACGCCTAAAACCACTAATTAAATTACAAAACAAATCAATTTAATGCATTCTTCATCAATATTTTCTAGAACCAACGGTAAATATATGCAAACCTAGACATTTTCTGAACCTGATTTAATATATATAAGCTTAAAATATTATGTTGTTTTATTCATTTTACTAGGAATAAATTGAAAATATCAAATTTAGCTTTTAATGAAGTCAATACAGTCCATAGTTATGGGACTAGACAATTGAATTACTTGATAGCAAATACATTCAAGTCGAACATTGGCAAACAATCTGTATTTCATAATGGAATAATTTTATACAATTCATTACCAAATGAGTTAAAAAATATACATGATACAAGAAGGTTTGAAATCAATCTTAAAAAATACTTGCTCAGGACAATTTGACTGTCTTAAGAAACAATATTAATCACTGATTGGAATTCATTAATTAACCCTTTATTATATGTTTTTTATGTATTCATGTATTCCTAATAAACAGTAATGTTTCTTGGGGGTAATCAAGACAATCAATCAATCGATCAATAATTGTGTTTTATTCATTGTAGTTCCGAATGATAACCTAGTTAGTAGGCGAGAAAAATCATATGGTATTTGTCTGTTCATATGAAAAAAAAAATGCGAATATCACCCTTATTGACATTTTCAGTAAGCTAGTGACCTCTACTTCGAACTAAGTTATCCACTTGTTATCCTAACCCTGAAAATTTTCAAAATCACTGTCATAATCTACGTTTATGTCATCGAAACAATGAAATTCCTCCTGGCATTCTGGAACTTTTTCGCACTTTCATCTCCGTACTTCTTCAGAAAGTACTCGTACGTCCCGATGCCCGTCTAGCGGCCGAGCTGGTCACATTCGGTCACTCCGCACTAAATAAATTTTCTTGTTTTAGGCGAATTTGTGGGTTTCAAAGAGAATTATTGTGTTTTTCATTGTAGTTTCAAAAGACAACCTAGTTAGTAAGCGAGAGGACCTCCTAACCCTGAACATTTTCAAAATCGCTGTCAAATCCACGTTTATGTCATCGAAACAATGAAACTCCTCCTGACAAAGTGTTCATTTGATATTCCATCTACATAGTTAATTACATATAAGCTAGGAAATCCAAAATTACTACTATATTTTTATGCAAATATTCTGTATTCTAATGAATTTATTATAATTTCTTTCCGATCTAGATGTCATTTAGTATAGATTTAGTTTAAGGGAGGTGTTCCCCGAGGCATATAACCTCCAGAAATTTAAGAAGAACCCCAATTCCTACCTTATTTCCCTTGGTTCTCACGATGTTCTCTGAACATTACTGGATATCCATTTTCGTGGGAACCAGAACTTAAAAAAAAAACATTGTGGCACTCAATCATTGTTGAAGACCCGGTTTTATTCTTCGCCGCTGTTGACGGCAGATTCTCAAAGGATTTTCATGTTTAAAAATCATTCCTAACTCCTGGCACAAATTGAGGGTTAGATATGTATAGGTCGCGTGCACGATGACCGACCCTGGAGTTAAAATATTGAAACATAACCTCACTTTTCTGTGAAACATTGAAACACAACCTCACTTTTTTCATTTGTTTACAGAGGAATCAAAGGACTGAAATAGTTTTTCATAATATTTCGGCATACGAATCGTGTTTGTTGCTCTATTCATTAATTCAAGCATGCCACATCTCATTGTGCTGTTGTACAATACACAAAAAATGCAGCGAGAGACGAAGGAATATGATTTCTCAGGTAAATAGTAAACTCACATAGTTTCCATTATGAAATTTTGTCACTACCAACCGGATTCCTTCGTCTCTCGCTGCATTTTTTGTGCATTGAATTAATGAATAGCCGAAAATGTCATCGCAACGTCATATGATGGCCTTGAAATCCGCCAATAGTTATCATGTTCTTATGTAAACTCAAATTATCTTCAGAGTAAGCTCGTAATCAACACAGAATTGAAGTATTTTTTGCACTACTATAAACAGTGATTTACATTTTGCACATTGCAAAAAGTAGTAAAACGATGGCCGAAAAACGTATTATCAAACAAGAAGAGGTTTTTGCTCTTCAACAGTCACTAAAAAAATCCGAATGTTTCTTGAAAATATTGATTGAAAACATTTTGCAGATGTGATAATGAAAATTTCTCACCCCTGGAGCAGTAGCCACAACCCTGTAGGGAAAAAGATACAAATCCAATCCGACAGTTTGGAAAACGTTTTTGAAAATTCCAATCACTTGCAGAGCGAGCATGTCTTGCCTGACATCGTCTCCGACTTTGAAAATGGCCGCTTGCCACATTTCTGGACCGAAACTTTGCAATTCTTTAGTCTAGAAACAAACAAAACAAAAATATTTAGACCGGTGCGTACTCTCTTATGCAATCGATATTTCACAACCGATTTCAAAAATTTTCAGTATTTAGAAAATCGAACTGTCTGAGCAAAATGGTGCTCAACTCAATCAGAATTTTCATGATACACTATGATTTTTTTCATGAGAAAAACGAATGAATGTCAAGTCTTTCATCAACAAAGAGATTTTGGGAACACACTGATATTTTTATGAAGATTTCAGATTAATGGAAACATTTTTTCTTCAAGTCATTATAATGAGAAAATAGTAACTTTAAAGTAAAAAATGAGAATAGTCATTATGATTAATTTTCAGATTGAGAAAAACGGTGCTTTTAAATATCGCAGTACAAGCTTTGAACATTTTTTTAAATTTTCACCTGATTTGTTGAGACGTCCATAGCTATATTTTCTAATTCATTAATACCACACTTGGCAACCTTGAATCTAGCCAGATATGGTGCTTTAGCAGCGCTTTGCATAGGAGTACCACTTTTATAGTCGATGTCCAGAACCATAGCTTCCGGATTACTTGGTAAATAACACCCAGACTGAACCTGAAATATAAAGAATAATCTACAGAGTGTACGATATCTGATGACAGAATTTCAATGGTAAAGAGGAAAAATTGGTTCAGTACTCGAAAAAAATACAAGCCACTGAATCTTTGACAATTTTCGAAACGAATGTTGAATCTTACCTTTATTTTGCTCAAAGCTTCCAAACATGCTTTCTTCCTTTCGATACCCTTGGGATAGGGTCGAATTTCTCCAGAAATGTTTGTGATCTTATCGAAAAAGTCGAACTCTCTTTCATAAAACAATTTCGCTGGGCCAGACAGCTCCCCAACTATGCTGTTTGTGAGAGATTCTAGAGCCTCATATAAAACCGCTAAAAATTGAAGCCCGAGTCATTATAAAAACCACAAGAGTAACTTGTAGACTTTTTACTATTTACACTAACAAGATGAACCATCTTTATGTGAGCAATGAAGCCAGAAATTCCATTCATAGAGGTCGGTATCTATGAGCGATAACGTGAACTACTTTTTGTTGAGTACCTAAAAGTAGAGATCGGTAATGCAGAATATATTCCAAGTTTATTTTCAGACGTTCTTGCAAGAAGAAATGTCGTATCAAGGCCGGATTGAAATATTTTCATTTCAAAGCCTTCAGAATATCATAGTTAGTAATTTTCCTGTCTCAGAAAGATAGTTCAGCATTTTGTAAATTCCAAAAATATGGACAAATCGGCCATATTTTGCTGAATTTCACTAGCGCCGCTTACGAGCCAGCAAAGAACTAATCTAGTCATTTTACATAGTGTGGATCATCTTGTTAGTGTAAATAATAAGTATTTTACTCTAAAATGGTACGAAAACATATTTTGTTCACGAAAAGATACTCACCATCTTTTTGGAGCATCTCTTCGTCCATATACATATTGGTTTTCATATTCCAAATGAGCTGATGAGCGACAATTTGAGATTTCTTCGCAATATACTTGATAAATTCAGTTACATAGCCCATCTGAACAAAAACGGAACATCAATCGAAATACTTATCAAAAAGTTTGTCAAATTATTACCTTATCATGCCTTAGGGCCTGCACTAGCTGAGGAATGTAAAATAATACTGCGTCTGCAGGATAAGAACTCAAAACTCTGACTGCATATTGAGCAGATATGGGATGAGATGGAAACTGTCTACTAAAGAATGCAAGTGCCTAAGAAAGAAATCGAGATATAATGATCATTGGGATCAACGTTTTTAATATCATCTAGTAGCTATATTAAAAACTGTCTGCAAGAAATATTATGATTAAAGATTTTCAAAATGTGTCCTGATTTTTTGTTTATCTAGATCAGGATGAACAAAAGATGGTGTAGAAACTCCTATCAAACCCCATCTACTGTTTTTCGGTCAAAGTTCTTGACCTACGGCCTACTTGACAGAAGAATTCTTCTCAATATCGCGGAATATATGTCGCATTTTACCCGTTAGATGGCGAAATCTCAACCAAAATTCAAGGTTGGTAGAACAGATGATTCAAAATCCTCCAAAATTACAGCATCGTACTTTCAAATTTAATCTCATTTAAGTTGAGGTTATGTTATGAATGTTATGATATTATTTCTGGTGCAAGCAGCTTGCGGACAACTGAGAACTAATATGCCATTATTGCGGAATCTGCGGTCAAGCGTTTTGTGAGAAACAAAACACTGTCTGTGATTACACCATGATCTATCCACCTTGATCTAGATCAACGTAGATCAGGCAGGGCAGAGTTCTGAATTATGAAAATGAGAAAAATCTCGACAAAAATACTTCTTGCAGCATCAAGTTCAAGTTCAGTTAGCACTATGAGAAAAATGTGTCCATCCCCTGTCGTTGTCTTCCTAATACCAAAAATTATAGATACATGGAAGGGAAGATCATTCTAACCTTCTTCTCATTGAGGTTAGAAAATTCATCTTCTAATTTTGTTCCTAACCAATATGGAATTTAATGTATTTTCATTTTACTCACGAATGGAAGACATGCGTCTTTTCTCTCTCTCTCTCATCGATAACTTAAAACCTTTATAAAAAAAATGTGAGGATCAGGTGATAAAGGTATTTTACCTGGATCGGTGAGATTCTTGCCCAAGTCAGCATATGTACCAGTTTCGTACTGTCATTCAAGATAGTGTCAGTGGTAGCCAAATATTGCAAAGCCTCCGGTATATGGGCCGTACAAGTTGGATTCATATTGACTAGGCTCTTTATTTCGTTAACGATAGCATCGTTCGTTCGGAATCTAAGGAAAAAAATATATACAGGGCGATTCAATTTTTTTCCGACACACTAATGAAACGAAAAAAAAATCCTGGTAAATCGTACACAAACCTTGTCGGTAAATATACGGCCAGATTGGGCGATATATCCCACGCCAAACGCGTATAGTCATGCCACTGCTTGTCGGTGATCGTTTTCGCCCTCCAAGAAGCCAAAGTTTCTTCACCCGGTATCAACAGTTCTGGTCGGGAAGTTGGGTTATGCCACACGATCAAAAATTCAATTTCGACAGCCTAAAACGAACAATATCACGAGACTTTTGTGCGATAGCAACTCCTAAACAAAAATTACAAACATGGCGAGTCCGTTTTTTTTTAGCAACAAAAATATCTACACGAACAAATCTTTTACTTTCGAATTCTTACCAACAGTTCGAGGATTAAGTTCCTCTTTTTCAAATAGCACTTGACGAAATTATCGGCCACCGGTACTTTTCTAGATTTCGCCGATCTTCTACTGAGCGTTGCAGTGCTAGTAGAAAGGGGCATCGTATTTATCCAACCTGAGGTCGCTTTGTTGTAATCACTGGGCTTGGCTAGCTCATTATTATGTACTGACGGACCAGTCGGACCCAAGTCTAAATCTAAACAAACATATGAACTTTTGAATATAGGAATACATAGTTTCAAAATTCGACCGACAACGTTACACAGGTGATGATAGGATAGGTACTTTTAGTCCTAAAATTAGTCAAAGAATCATGTCTTTCAATATGTATATATGTATATGTATAATAACCCAAAATTAATGTTTGTTTTTTGTAAGACTCTGACATTATGCCAGCATTAGTGACTTAATTGCCCTATAAATCATAATAAAACATTACAAAAATCATATTCTTTCTACGTATTATTTTGCTTGAAGAATGCATATGATTACCGAATTGGTCTCCATTTACGGATAGCATGTTCAAGTAGATTTATAAAATGATAGAGAATGATATCATTTCAAGGATTTCTTCAACATAATATTGTTATTTTTGTTCTATATTAATAAAAAAAACTTATTGACGAGTTATATCAATAAGACAATAATTAAAATAAAATCATTCCAAGTATTCAAATGAGAATAAATTGCTCCGTTTATAGTGTCATGAGTATATATTTTTTCATATTGACTTTGAATCTTGTTTCATCATCAATATGTTTTGAAATCATAAGGTAATGAATTATATAAAATGATTCCGTTGTAGAATACTGATTGTTTGCAATGGAGTTATATGGGTTTGCTATTAATGAATTCAACTGTCTCGTTTCATGAGTATGAATTGTATTTACTTCAGTAAAGTTCTAGTTGGATATTTTTATATTTTTTCTCACATAATCAATGAAAGAACAAATTTTAATTTTATATAAAGAAGATAAATTCAACAGATCTTTTGGTTTGTAAAGATTAATAGTAGGTCCCAGGTAATGTGAATTGTAAATGCACTCAATTGTTTTATTTTGTAATTTAATTAATGGTTTTAAATGTGATATACTTGTGCTTCCCCAAATTGATATTAATTATTGTAAATTTGAGTAAATCAGGACAATACTTTTACCTATATAATAAGAATCCGTGAATAACAAGCTTTGTAGTGTACTAAGTGAACGTTTCAATGCTACTATCCTTCCTCAACTCTCAACATGAAAGATTAGAATTGACTGCCGTAATTAAAATGGTTCTGAATGGTCTAAAAATGCTTGCAAACCAAATTGTTATTTCTAATAAACTATTTCTATTTTTCAACTTCAACATTCTCTTGAACTAAGCTTTGCGAAGATGTAAACTTGATAAAAAAGTCATAAACATAGTACTTCATTCTCATATACTCAGTCGTATTACCTATATGATAAACGTTTGGCGATCTTGTTCAAAAAATTATTTCAGTAAAATATCTGCACTTTCTAAGAAATCACTGAAGGTATCGTATCGCCTCTCATCTGATATCCCAACAAATGATCTGTATGCGATAACAGAAAAATTTTCATTTGATGAAATGTACAAAATAGATTCTCCAAGGTTCATATAATATCATAAACAATAATCTGAAAACCAATTTTGTTTTGATAAGAAACTCAGAAATTCATGTTTATCATATGAGACAATGGGCGTGTACACCTTAGTAGAACTTTTAACTCAAACCATGTTTATAATGATCATTTTATACATAAATAATGATTGACGACATAAATCGATCGAAAAATTAACTGGAATGTTTTATTTTTGGACATAAATAATAGTACCTTCTGAAAACGGACCCTCTTATGACGTAGAAACCTCATCTCGCCATAGTTAAAAGAAAATACCAAACGCCGGACGGAGACTGAGGCAACTGATATTAATTCTTTCAACTGTGATCTCGTGCTAATTCACTTTGTCAGAAATCATGTATCATTCACCTCTGTCTGAAATAGTCTTGTTTCAGTATAAGGGGTTTTGACGTCACATCATCGCCTCGTTTTCAGAGGTCCGAAAAATCGGGGATTTCAATAATTTTTTATAAAACGTAGGGAGCTCACAGCAAGAAACGGATTGCGGTGGTGAGCTAGTTTGGGTGAGTTCTATCGAATTATGAAATACAAATTTTTTGTGATATAAGCCTATTAAACTTTTTTCATCTTGATTCTGTTACTTCTTATACTTATAAAAAGATTTACTCACGTTGCTCTAGCTGAATTCGATAAAGTACCACATAATTTAAAAAATTGTAGACATATTTCAAAATTAAAAAAACACATGATTTCCTTATGACATGGATAAAATTGATACTTTGCCATCTACTGATTAGGCCCTGATGCTATTTTATTGACTTGATCGATTAAGTATTTTTAGGTTTTTTAGATTTTTTGTTGTTTTGTCACCTTATGTTATTTTATTATTGTTGTTTGTAATCAACTCATTTTATTTCTGACTGGAAGCTAGTTTCTCATTAATCAGTAAAAAAAATCTTCTTACTCAATTCTTCTTCAAATCCGGAGAGCTATCACCTGTAAAAATGTGTTGTCGGTCGAATTAATTTCGACTTTGACTTACCTCCAACGTCACTAGCCTTCAGGTATTTCTTATCGGAATGTAAGTTCTGCCAGAATTTCACTAGCGTCGTAATATCATCACGCAATTCCGATTGTGTCGGACACGTGACCGGTTTGCAAAAATAATCCAAACAGCTGCAGTAGATCCTCTCCCTGAGAACATTCTTGGCGAGACTTTTCGGAAGAATGTCCCCTTGCAGTAAGGATAAACCGCACGATAACAGTCTAGAAATATTCAACAAATGATGAAATTCAATCAATCAACTTTATTATTCCCAAGAAACAACATTTGTTTATAGCAGGAAACATGGTGAATATATAAATAATATATTTTTTTATCGCTTGGGGCGCACGAAAGGGAATCCCTATAATGTTCAAAGAACATCGTGCGTTCCTAGGGAGGATAGGGACAGGAGGTAGGTATTGGAATTTTTTTGAACTTTTGGAGATTATATGTTGTTGGGAATACAAAATAAAATAAAGAAGACAGTAAAATAAGACTCACACTCAAGAAGACTTGTTTTTTCTTCAAGTTCAACTGAAAATTATTCTTAATTGACTCAGCTGTTTGGTACCCAATAGAAAACTATAGTAGTTGTACAAGAAAACTATAAAAATGATCAATAATACAGGAGTAGATGTTTCTTGAATTCCTTTTGAAATTTTTCAATCCTTTTAATCAGCTTCAAGTTATTTGGTAGTGAATTGTATTGTATCATTCCATTGTGATATATGGATTTTTTACCAATATCTGATTTGATTTTCTTGACAGAAAAATAATCTGCTTGTCTAGTTGTATCGTATTGATTTGGAAAACCAAAATTGAATGCTTTTGACAATGTTTGACTGAAAGAATGAACGACATTAATTTGAATTTATATAGTGAATCTATATCTAATAACTCTCTTCTTCTGTTGTGTGCGCACCGTTAACTGACAAGAATGAATTGATTCTAATTGGTTTCGCGCAGGTGTACTGCTGAGAATGCGCAGTGGAGAACAACGATACTGGGGATCTATTGAATTCTTTGTATTTTTGAAGAATAGGACCCAATAATATGATAATCCATATTCTTTGATTAATTCGAGTGGATTGGTATTAGTAATGGTAAGTGTGGATGGTGACAGATGCGCTGCGGCTTGATTAGATCTATTGTGCCCCATTTTCTTCTGCTATCTCAAGGTTTTCTTGTTCACAGCAGCCCCTCAAGCTTCAATTCTTTTAGGAATTTGAGGTTTTTGAGGGGATCTGTTTGTGGTATTTCTTTCACGGTCAGATGATATGCTTCCAGTATGTTCGATCTTTTGTGGTGTACAACAGAATCCGAGTGGATGGTATAACAGTTTCAACCTAACTTGTGCACGAGTGGAAAATAGTATCTATACTATATTCCAAATAAGGAGATAGTAGGTGGCGCTGCCTCTGAAGGAATGTTTACACTGACGAAACGAATATATGGCGCCTAATTCGAAATCATGGTTATAAGTTATAATATTAGGCAGGTCTCCAATATTAACCAATCAAAAAGAAGGTCCAATCCAATGCTTCCTTCTAAGTTGGAACACGAGAACCTATGGTTTTGAAAATATTTTTGTAAAAAGCAACAAAGACAGAAGAATATTGTAGCTTAGAAATAGTAACTCAGTCAACCTTGGAAATGTTGAAAACGGCACACTATGAATGTTCATAGTTGTTACACTTTATGAACTTTGCGATATAACAATGAGCGGTATTTTTGTAACCAGTGGAAGCATTCTGTTCTCTAAAATGAAGTTATTGTTTTCAGGTGGGGGGCTACGTATTATTTTGAATCGCGCCTAATAATCAAGAGTCATTTCTACTTAGCATCTTCACACTCAATAGACCAGGACAACCATGTAGTCCCTGGACAACCATGTAGTCCCTGTTCCACCTTGACTTCACATCTCAACAGCATATAGAAATTTCAATATTGAATGATTCATCTGTTTCTTATTGCCAGAGGGTAACATTTCACGATACTGCAAAGGTCTATTTTTTCCCGAATTATACCAATACTGTGAATTTTCAATGTGAACTTTACTGCACTAAAATGGTGAAATGAATATTCCAAATAACACAAAAACTCTGAAAAGGTTGTGTCGAAGTATGTGGTTAAAGTGCAATTTAAGGCAACTGATATTGAAAAATGCCTATGAATTTGGCAAAAATGCTATTTTTTCTTACTTGAAATGGACTCCGATTGCAGACACACATCTAGTTTGTGATGGTGGTTCTGAACCGACACTCATCGCCAGAGAATTGTGTATGAGGCTCGCTATCATTTCCACTTTCTCATAGCTGCTGTATTTCAGGGTCTCAACAAGTTCGCATATAAATTGCACCCATATACCGTGTGGCTTCACAAACGGGTTGTCAGGTTCCAAAGTGCAACCTCAAAGAGAATAATAAATTACTCGAACTTCATTCCTTTTTACTTGGGCACCACTGTACCCGAAACATTTTTTTGCTAACTAAACTAACCTTCATAAGCAGCTAGTGGACTAGTCTGGTTTTTGGACACAGAAAATAAACCAAGACGCTTCTGAACGGTATATTTCCAAGCAGATACCATTTCCTGAAGGAACCTAACCTCTAATTCTGGTTTCGAAGTTATCAACCACTGCCAACAGTCCACTGCGGTTCTCATAGCTTCCACGGTAAACAATTCAACCTGTAAATATCCTCGTAAAACTCAACTATTTTATAATCTAAATGATGGGAAATTACTTGGGACCAAGCTATGCAGTGTAGGAGATTTCTGTTCAGTTCTGTTGTCGATATCAATAAAGCAGTGGCTTGCCATAACGCGTCTCTGTGTAGGGGGTCTGATCTGTCTTTGCAGGCACTCCACACTCGCTTCAGAATGAGGTCAGCAAGAGAAGGTCTGTCGTCATAAACGCTCAGCATACCTGTAACCTAAACCATTATCCTTCTAAATGAAAACCTGATAGGCGAGTTTTAATATGGTCTGCTCAGAGACGATATTTTCAGTGTTTCTGTCATAATTCATCGTTTTGTCAAGGTTGTAAACAAATATTTCTCCTGTTGGAACACTTCAAGAATGAACATTGTTGGCTGCTCATTTTATATAGTTGATAACTTATTCACCTCTCTGAATATCCCACCTACATGGGTAGTTTCTTAAATGAGAAACAAAAACTCAATTGTAATTTGTCTGAGGTAACGTTTTGAAAACTTCATACAAATATCTTATTGATACAAATGAGCTCTCGATGTTTTCAGTAAACTAGCGCCATCTACAGACAATCAATCAATCAATCAGTATGTTGCCGGGGTAGCAACCGGGTGGGACCAAATCCCACCCCCCTCTCACAAGATTCCCATAGGGGATGACTACCGGTCACTATCTTTCTACCTATACCGACAGCACCCCTGGGAGAAATGGAGGATTTGGATACGCCAAATTAGCGCGCTAGAGCCATCTCCGTTATGTAACGGCATGTTCTCCTGCTACCATTTTATTATACCAATGGTGAGGCGGTCTGATAAGACAGACTACTGGCTCTGCAGTGTCAGTGCCCGAGCAGAAACGCTGCTCACCCGTGGAGGCAGGCAAGATATCCTTCCACTTGAGCCATATTGGGATTCTTCTGGTGGTGTTTTTCGGAAACCGCTGCCCCCTGGGGTCCAACCCAATTGGTGAGGCATCAGGCCGTATTTACGACCTGACAGGTACCAATGTCAACAAGATTCCTCTTGTTACGTTTGATGGGTCGCCCTTGCAAGAGGCTTTGGCCTGATTGCTACTCATGTTGACAAGAATCCTCTCGTCCCGTTTACAGGAGAGGACCCGGCTTTGCCTTCGATGACTGGCGGTAAGATCGCTTGGGGCTGTCCATTTCTTGACGAAGTAAGGCACAAGGTACACCGAAGTTCGATTTTTTGCTGAGCAAGCCCAGCTAACCATGTCGACCGGATTGAATTTCACTTTGAGTTCGTGTTTATGCTCAGAATTTATTGTAACATTGAAAATACGACCAGTAAATGGAATGTGATGATGTGATCATTTTCCCATGAAGAAAACTTCGTCGTGAGTCATAATTTCAGGCAAGTGTAATACTGCCTCCAAAATTAACCATTCCAAACGAAGGTAACCACTTCCCTATAGTTTCCATTTTCAATGCTGTCTTCTAAATTGGAGAGGACTGTAACTAGTGAAGCGGAATACACTGTCCTTCGCCTTGTATCATATTGTTCAGCTCGTATCGTATCTATATAGGTGGCAGTTTGTTTGGTCTTCAAGTCCAGTTTTCGTTCTATTAGGAAACGCCGGTTGGATATAGCTTTTATTTTCGAATTAGTTTGCAGCATTGCCATTTTTTGAAGTCATCTCTTTTCTAACTTATTCAACACTTTGGAAGTATGTACGATTGTAAACAAATAGTGTTTTATGAATGAAATGTAATGTCTCCCCTTTTTTAATGTGTCTAAGGTTCTAGCGATATACTGACTGATTTTCTTTATTACCCCAAGAAACATTATTGTTTATAATAGGGATATATACAAAGAAACATACATAATAATATAACATAATAAATCGAAACAATAATGATTGCACAATTATTGTTCTTCATAAAAAAAATTATAATAAGATATAAAATGAGAATATTATAATCCATTACAAGTAATCAAATTGTGAATGATTAGTAGATATGGAGTAAGAGTTTACTGAGCAGATATTTCTTTAATTTGATTTTAAATTTTTCTGCTTCTTCTATATTTCGATATTTTCAATTCCTTCCTGACAAAATGAATAAAACAACAAATTTTGAGTTTATATAACGAAACTAGATTCAGCAAGTCTTTAGGTTTGTATAGATTCACAGTTGATTCTGAAAAAGGTAAATTGAAAATGCACTTTATTGTTCTATTTTGTGATTTCATGAATGGCTTCAAGCGTGAAATATTTGTTTACCTCTCCAGTATACTTCGACCGCATCGCTGACGTCGACATCAACTTGGACGAGTCGCTCTTCACGCACTTCGGGCGCTTCTCCAGCGTGTTCGTGCTCAGGGGGGCACTGTACGGGTTGGGCGGGCCCCACTGCAGGACCGACTCCAGCGCCATCGACAGGCCGGTGTGGGGCCACGCGCCCGCCGTCGGGATCTGGTTGGTGTACTCCTGGATGTGCGATCGCGTCCATTGCGGCGCCCATTTCATCGCCTCCTTGATGATACGTTCCGAATTGGCGGCGAAGTCCTTGACTATGCTCTGCGAAGAAGTACGAACGATATTTTTGTGGCAACACCGCTATGTAATGAATTTGCGCCTTCGAAGTTCGCATGTTAGGTTAGATGGTCGTTATTTTCATTCCATCACCTTAATAATCAGAGACTTGAGAGTCCCAGAAGAAGGATTCCAATAATTTATATTCTAGGTACCGACGTATAGATTCATGTCTGATTGATGTGTTGAAATCATGATAAAGTACCCTGGTGCGCGTGATATGAAATTATGGTTGCGCACAAAACAAAACGGGGTTAAAAACATCAAAGATGCCGACGATGAGTAAAAGCACCGGACCTTTAAGCATTCTATTGTACTACGAGAAGAGTTCCTCATGTCTTCAACACTTCTGTTATGACGTTTTTGTATATCTCTAGAGTAAGGACGCTCCGACAAGCACTGACAGTCAGACAACCATAAAGAATAGTTGAAAGAAGCTGGAACTGACAGTACACGACTGTACATGACATCAATTTCAAAAGTTGTCAAACCAAAAATAAATTGGGAAAATAATAAAATGCAAGTTTATGCTATACCTGAAATTTAAAAATTAATTGGAATAAATAAAACAGGTCAATATTGAGAAAACAAATAACATTAAAGAAATTTTGCTAGTCATAAACATACACTTTTTGTTCAGAATTAGATATTTGATTCTCTCAATTTCAGTATAGGAAATTGTATAATTTATTTACCTACCTCTCTCGCTTCCAGAGTGTCCATGAGTTGTATTGCATACGGGGTTTGTGGTATTCTCAAAGTTGGCGTCTCTTGATTTGGGTCTATTTGCAAAGAATATGACAGAACTTGCAAAATATCCAGCATCGTCCAAAGAACTCTGAAACAGAGATGAATGCTTCAAGAAGCAACTCTTACGAATCGATCATATCACAGATCACTCAACATTTTCAAGGCTAGAGCGTTCTCAGGATGAAAAATTGGCAATCATCAAATTTAACTGTCATTACTGTCGATGATAGTAGGAAAAATGACGCTGATGGCAAATTATTGCAAATCTAGGAAAGCTTAAAAAAATTGAACTGATAGCTTCGAAAAGACGAACAATCATAAGTATGCAAAGGCAAGGTTGGTAGAACTGATTATAATTTGTATAGGAAGGTTGCCTCGATCGATAGTGCGGCAAGGGGGGAAACGGTCACTCGTGACGTCACAGGCAGTAAGACGACAAGTTGTCAACCTTAAAGCGACATGTCATGAAATGTTTACCAAATAGAGTATACAAACATGATACAAACTTTTTGGTCTGCTCAGCATATTTATATTAATTTATTGTATATAATTATAAGTAAGTACCATTATAAAATATGGATATTTACATATACTTCTGTATAATACCTTCAATCTTCGAAATGAGAAGGCAATTTTGGATGGATCAGTAGTACAGAGAGGAATACCTATCTGAAATTTTGTTCCAGGGGCTATTTACCAGGTCGTGGTACCAGGTATGTGTGTTTTGAGGTATGGAGCTAGTGATTACTTATGCATTGATTATGAACCTACTCATCCTATAAATATCCTGCAAATCAGATAATATGTGAACAAGAAACTACAGAAAATATAAGAATAATCAAATGATGATCCAGAAGTAGCAGTGGACCAATATTCGTACACAACAGATCAATTTTATAAATATAACTCTGTATTCTGAAAAGTTGACAAACTTTCCTAGATACCTATAGAAAATACAAGAGGAAATAGTATTTCATTGTTTGATCATATTGTAGTCAAAAACAGAGCAATTGATCGAAGTATTTGAGCATAAAAAAATATCAAAATATGATTCTGAACAAAATTAATGAAAAATAACACTACTATTATAAGTGAACCTATAATGAAGGATAGTTCAAGGAATCTCTCATATAAACATAGCTCCTCTTCGTTGGGTAACGTACTCTTGCTCAATTATCTCAACGTGAATATGCATGTGCTATCCTCTGATGTCCATTTTACCTGTTCAGCAAGAATCTCAACATTCACAACTGGTCTGGTTCTGATCATTTTTCCAAACTTGAATACTTATGGTGTTTCTCTTGTTGTATTTGGTATGAGTGATGGGATTCCTACCTTGAGTTTTCATCTCTTTGGTGTGTGATTTAGCAATTCTGCTTGTGCCGTTCAAAATCCTCGGCATCGAAATGGGCAGAACATATTCGCCAAAATTGAATCCATATTTCTCACGAATAGACTCATCTTATGGAAATTAATGGAAACACAAACTAAATTCACTAGTCTCATTACACTTGTACGAATTTTAACAAGAAGTGACCGAACAAATTATCATTTTTACATTTTTAAGTTCAAAATGGTTCAAATATTCGAAAATACTGACAACTGTCAACTCAATACATGCGCCGGCCCAATGACGGCTAAATGGACTGTCTGACGAGTACTACATGACTGTCCAATCACTCAGTTCAGTGTATTCTCCACCAGAGGGGTTTACTTGCCGTCCTTTGCGGAGAAGTCATTTGTTTAGCTCTCATTCGGTTGTTTTCCAATAACATAGGTTATATTGAATTATTATTATTTTATCAAGTGTCAAAACTGTGTCACTGTCAGGTCCCTGATGTGTTCTGTTGAATATGGATAAATTCCTTCACTTTTTCGGATTTTCATTCAATCAAGCATTCTTCTTTGTGTTTAGTTCTGGTAGTTTATTTATTCAGTTTATTGTTCATACCCAGTGATAAACTCCACAGCAAGAATGGTCGAATTATATTTTGGAAGGCATTGGTAAGAATATGATTTTTCATGAACACTTTTCTGATGATTTTCAATTTCAGCCTCGATTCCACCATTAGAACACTGGTGTTAATTCTGGTGTTTGTGTCAATGCTTTTGGAAGACACTATAGAGTGATGATCAATAGCACTACATATGGCGACTTATCAGGATCGGGATTACATTCAGAAAGGATCGCTTATCATAATTTTCAAGGTATGTTTAGTCTGCATTGTTGTTGCGTAGCTAGGTAGGGTAGGAGTAGTATTGTTGAAAACTGTTTCATGTGAGCCTGATGGTTCAAGCCATCAATGCAACGTATTCAAACTTAAATTACTATATGCCTACAGGATGGGCATCCCAAAAAGCAACACCAAGAATGAAAGAGGAATGGAATTTAAGGTATGCTCTTTGAATCCCAGAGAATCATCAGTCTAGGCCAACATCTGGAGTTTTTTCTAGTGCCACAACTACAATTTGAGGTATTTTGTGTTCTTGCTTCCTGGCAAATATCACAGAATAATGATACTATCAGAGATTTTCAAAAATGTTTTTCACTGCTGTGATGATTTTGTCACAAAAAAATTTAAATTAATTATTTGGCCTAAGTTTATGTATTATGCATGCCGATCTATCAATGAGATCCTGTATAGCTTTCTTGTTTTCTTGATAGAAGTATGAGATGGTATGTGAAATAAGGTATCTGTGGTTGACTAATCTCTGGTTGTCACTGATAATAGCCCACTAACTATAGCTTCCCCAAGTAGATCTAAAAAGATGAAAAGAGTGCAAACTCAACTTTTGAAATGCATATAACTTTCTGTCTCCACAAAGTTTTGAAAATGGTTGAAAAATATGGATTGATGGATAGATAGATGATATGTATAGAAAGCATTTATTCAAGTAATATAATAATTTTATTCCATAGACAGTCACCATAACAAACAATTTCTTTTTCCATTAAATTAGCTGATGATGAGCTTATATTTGAACTCAAAACATGATTCTTCTCAGCTGATTTCTGAGCAGATAATAGAAATTGTGGGATATACAATAATATATCATCTTCCTCTTTTATTTCCAGTGTCCAAAGGATCACCAGGTAACCTAGCTTCATCCTCCAAAGTCAAGATTCCATATCCAAGCCGTTTTATATTCATTGTGTTGCCATCCCCAGAACCTATAAAGAAATGTTGCTATAGAACATTTAATGATTTTGATGCTGGCATAGTTCTATCAATTTTGCAATACAATCTATCTGTATATCTGATATGAAATATATAAGTATGAAATGATAAATTGATATTTAATTTGCTATTCATAGAGATATCTGATATTGTAGTTAAAATGCCTGATTATTTTTCTGAACCCTCACCTAATCAAACAACTGTTCACAAAGCTCACCATATAGTAAATATTCTGGTTATGCATAGATTGCATCATCAGAATTGAATGTCTCCAGTCATCATTCAATCAAACCTCATAAAGAGCTGCTTCAACATTGTGTTGAGAAAATTCAGTATCTTCCTGAAAATACAAATTAAGAAATATCACTTGAGATCACAGATTTTGTGAAACAATATGAAATGTTGAAGTACATTTCACTTTGAGAATACAGCAGTATCTGGTTATTAGGGCTACCATGGCTCTTATTAGGCAGTTAAAAATTCAATCAATGAAATAATTGAACATGTCCTTACCTATTCACGGATTGACGAAGATGATTTCCACTTGAATGGCATTATTATTTATGCATAGCGTTATTTGGCATGAACACTCCTAACCACTTCATTTTGTTGGCCTTTTCAAAGTTTTACTTGGTATCTCGAACAAAGCTCTCCAATCTCGAGTGACAATGAGTGACAGGCTGAGAAAATTTGTCAACAAATAATGCAGGTTATGTTGAATAGCTCATTTGACACAGGAAATAGATGACGCCACTTGCCGTCCCTTCAAAATTTCATTACAGGGCGATTTGGAGATTTTCGCTGAATGAACAGTCATGTATAACCCGTCAGACAGTCCATTTAGCCGTCATTGGCCGGCCAATCGCCGGCGTACATATCATACACGAAGTGTACGAGAGTGCTACACTTTTCGTGCAAAAGAAAGGGCCTATTACGTCATGAGTTACTCAAGGTCACTCGCGGGGTGCGATCGAGGCAACCTTCCTCTACAAAATAGTCATCAGTTCTACCAACCTTGTGCAAAGGTCTTTTTGTGAGATATACATATGTTGGGCAAACAGGTAAATAATTCAACCACCATATACAGGAACATCAGATGAGTTTTTTTTTTCGAATACAGATTCAGACTGGGTAACAAAATAAAATCATTCAACGAACATGAAGGCAGACGATTTTCATTACCTTCTGCTCCACAACAGATGCGGAAATCTGTCCACCAAACTGGCCAAGAACTTGTCGGCCACCCGGCGGATCTGCTTGTGCTGGTGATTGAAGTTCACCAGCAGGAACTGCGCGTGCTGCTCCAGATCAGCCTCTCGGGCCTCGTTCTTCGGCCTGTCTTTCATCACCTCGAGGAACCTTGTTGAAACAATAGCGAATTCCATTGGCACGAACTGGTGGAGTGTTTCTGCACTAAATGTATATGTCTCCTTCTTACTCGCATGTGTTAAACAAAGAAGAACATACACTCAGTGGAGAAACACTCCACTAGTTCCTGCCAATGGAAGACGTGTAAACGATCGTGCGCTTTTCTTCTCGACCTCTCGAGAGTCCCTAGAACAATGTTTTCAGCGGTTTTCGGATAGATGGCGACATTGCACAATTATGACATCTGTCAATTTTTAAATTGCCGCAGATTTTTCGAATTCAGAGTCAAATAATCCCACTGTTACATATGTTCCGCGTACCTAAAATGCCATTTTCCATTTTAATTCCACTCGTCACAGCAGCAATAGCAGCATCACCATCTAGCGGAAAAATGTAGAATCAACGTCTCGCTCGAAGTGACGTCGAGAAATCATAGTAGGCGGTCGAGTGATTTTTCTCAAGTTTTCAATACGTAAAAATGGCCGAGTACGCGCACCATCTACTTATTTCCATCATTATTGACTGTATAGAAATTGTGAAAATGTATCAACATATGTCCGAAAATGTCCTAAAGGGTGGTACTGCACTTTGAAGGTTGATCCCTGAAAGCAATTATCTTTATTTCCATTGATCCTCTAGAATCACGAAATTTGGTACCTACCGGTAATTTGATCTTTCAAATCGTTTCGAGGTATGGAAAACAAGATTTCTAAAAGAGATAGGTGCGAAACTCATGACCGAATTTTTTTGATTTCGAAATGAAAAATCAGCAGATTCAGTACTGTCAGTTGAATTCGGGATATTCGCGGGAATCAATGTTACCAGGTGGCGCTCGGTTTTCATCGTTCCATGTCAAAGCCACGTCAAAACTGGGGGAAAACAAACTCAATCCTCACTCAATCCAATTAGTGCCATTAGCTTGTGTACTGTATACTGATGAGAGTGATAAGTTTTTACATTTCTTGACATTAATTGTCAATATTCGATCGAAAACGCCTATTGTAGATGTTCTTTTGGCAGATATTTTGCTCTATTCAGATGGAAAAAGCCGACCAGTAGTGGAAGGAGAAGCAGTTCTCCATGCTAATCATGTAATTTTGTGTGGGGCAGAAGACTTCAACAAAGGGCACATTTTTGCACTTTGTCTACAAACTTCGGCGATGAAATCTTCCCCACATGAAGTAAAATTGAAGTTGGGGTCCAGAGGAACTCCTGTAGAACAATGGATTTGTATTTGTTCCTGCAAAGCAGGACAATCTGGGTATTGTTAGCTGTTCATTTATATGTCAAATTATTTGCTCGTCATAATTAGTTTGAATTGTTTGAACTATCTCCAATTCTACACCCGTTCACTGTTCACTAAACTGATAAAAATGTAATAGTGTAAAAAATATAACCAACTCAACCATCATCACTACCAACAGTGCTAATACTTTATGTCATTGACAAGTTTGACTACAGCTACAACAAGCTGAATGCAATGTAGTCTATGCACTTCATCCATAGACAACAGTTTGTTTTCCCCCAGTTTGAAGTTCGTATTATGTAACCTAGATGTCGCCCACTTCGTGAATCTCGCGAATAGCCATAGTATTCGCGATAGAAAATAAGCGGAGTTCTTGAAACCTGGCAAAGCGGCCTATTTACTTTGTTTTCATTGGTTCACATTTGTTATTTGTTTGTGCTCATTGGTCGCATCATCGAAACAAACCGCTCAGAAGTGTTCAAGCTGTTTCCTTCAGGTGGGGCGACGTGCTATTCTCTATCGCGAATAGAAAGTCAACTGACGACTGTAATTTTACAGAGAGAGAACCACGAGCTGAGTCAAGGGTTTATAGAAGGATAAGTAAAACAAACCTTTCGAACACCCTCTCGCCGACCGAGGACACGCAGTTCCACATGCCCGCCTTGTCCTTTTGCAGAGCCGAGTCGCAGAGGTAGTCCGATATTATCGGGACTAGGCTAGGTTCTCCCGAATGTTGGATCCTGAAATGATCGTGATGATGACGCAATCGTTCAACTTTTGGTCTTTTTTAGGTTCATGGTTATTGCTCCGCTCAGATCAACTGCTTTTAGTGAATACAGAAGCACGAAAATCTTATAGCACGGAATATCTTGTGTTGTCTGGGATAACCTCTGAATAATGGTTTTCAACGAACCTCAAGCAACCTAACCTCAAAGAGATCGCAACACTTCTGTATTTTTCAATAAACCCTGAATATTTTGTCATTTTGTTGACCTACCTCAACGTTTCGACCCAATACACGCTCAACAGGAACGTGCACTGCGCGAACGACAGCTTGTTGACGTACGCCGTCACTTCCGGCGGATGCTTCAGCAGGTCCAGGATCTGCGTCCGCAACCCCTGCAGATCGTTGACGGACACGCTGTCATTTCTGACGGCGCTCGTGTACTGCAGCTCCCTCATCTCGGACCTGCTGGAAGTAGGAGATACCAGAGAGGGAGACTTCACAGCTATTTCTTTCACGCCTTCGTACCATTCTTGCGGCCACAAACCTGTGTGATTTTTATATAAAGAAGAAACTGAATTCGACATCTGAAGGCCTTCTGCATACATTTTTATCATACTATCACCGGCAAAAAGACCGGCCACGAAAAAATTCGACCAAATTGATCGGTCTGTAACTGTCATGACTGGCATTGCGCCAGAATCGGTCTGTATAATGGCTACCCAAGCTGCAGACTATGCGGAAAGGAACCAGAAACCGTGGCGGCAGTATTCTGTGATATGACTAAAGCTTTCGATTGTGTCAATCACACATTATTACTGCATAAACTCTCTCACTATGATATCAGAGACATGGCATTGAAGTGGATGAAATCATATTTGTCAGGAAGAAACCAACGTGTTAAAACTGACCCATCCAGACTACTAAAAGTTACTTGGGGAGTACCTCAAGGTGCAGTTTCAGCTCCATATATTTTTCTCCTGTATATTAACGATCTCTCCCTCTTAGATATATCTGGTTCCTTCACATTATTTGCCAACGACATTACCATTCTATGGCACTCTGAAGATGTGAATTTGCTTCGTGAAAATGTTTCAAGAGACCTACAAAAAATCTAATTGTGGGGCGATGCAAACTTTCTATGTTTACATTTCAAGAAACAAAATTAATCACATTCAAATGTCTTCTTCCTGATATAGAAATAGGGACTGACTCCATACCATCTGATAGCAATATAAAATTCTTGGGACTCAACATCGATACCAATTTGAAATTCACAAGTCGCATTAACATCTTGAACAAAAATTAGCATCAGGATATTTTGCCCTCAGATCTACAGCGAATTACTTAGGTTATGCTGCGGCAAAAAATGTTTACTTTGCTCTCATAGTCAAACTTGAGGTACGCAATTCAGTTCTGGGATTCTTTGAGAGTGTATTTTTGCTGCAAAAACGGACGGTGCAGTATTTGTGCCAAGTGAATAGGCTGAGTTCCTGCAAACCTGTTTTTCTGAGACACGGAATATTGTCACTAACCTCAAACTACGTTTTAGAAGCTACATGTCTCATTTACAAAAATAAATCTTCATACAAAAATAAACAATCGCACTACACGAAATGCATCGAATCATTAGGCAGTCCTAAATCCACTCTGATTAAAGACTCAATAATTTACAATGGTGTCAAAATGTGTAGTAGACTACTTGTAGAATTGAAGAACTTGGATTATCTTAAAACATTTAGAAAAAAACTTCATGAAAGGCTGGCATCTAAAACCTATTATAATTTGATAGAATATTTTAATGACGTAACGTTCTGATATTGACGGAGCTTATATGATTGATATATAATGTGTATTTTAACCTGCATGTATATGTATTGTAAAGGATTTCAACCACCTCGACAAATAAAACTTATTTGAATCTTAAATAATGTCTGTAGGTATAGTCATATTTTTATTTTATTGAAAGGAGAGAAAATCCCAAATAATCTGGAATAATGAATCTTGGCCGATTTCGGTGGAATTTCGACCAAAACTTTGAGGGTTACATTCCGAAACATAAATTTACAATTTTGTCGGAATTCCCCATCAAAACCGAACAAGGATTTAAAAAATTATAGGGCGATCAATCTAGCATAACTTTTTTCTGGTCGGTATTTTTTGCCGGTGATTGTATTATCTTTCCATTTTCGAATTTATTTTTACCTGAATCTGAAGCAGTGAATCCCATGATTACACAATACAACCAAAAATCCCTGAACAATTTATGGATTCGAGGTTTTGGATTCCTGATAGGAGGCAACCGACGAAGTAAAACAGCTATCACAGGTATCAGTACGCCTAAATTTCCTGCCGAACTTGAAGCTTTTAAAGCCCCTTGAATGAAACAAGAACATATTACATTTCATTCTTGCACTCTTAAAATAGTTATTTATTATACAAGGGAAAAAAGTAGTAGATTTCATCTCCAGGTTGTGTTGTCAAAAAACCGTGAGCTAAAATCTAATATTTTTCCCGTCTATAATACACTATTTTTTTCTAAGTCCAGGAAAAATCAGGGATTAATATTGAGAAGATATTACATTATATTAAATTCAGAAAATTATCAACGTGAAATTTGAAGATTTTAACAGTAATGACGCCTGCGTTGCAGTCATCTTTATCATTCATTTGAAGTAATCAAATATCTGTCAGTTTAATTCTGTTTTGATTTAAAAAAATTGCGAACTTTGTGTTAAGTAACTTACGTAAGCGTGAAGTGGAAGATAAATAGACTCTCAGTTTTTTCTTGGAGACGTTGTTATTGGCTTATTTTTCGGAACTGCAGCACAACAAAAGCCATTCACAGTGTATATACATATAAGTGATATATATCCGAAAAAAAAAGGACTTCCTTTTTTCCCGTGGGAAAAAAGTAGTTTATCAGAAGTGACGTTTTATAACCTGTCTATAGAAAAAAAAATTCAATACAGGTATCATTAAGATGAGTTCCCAATGCAGCCCATTCAATCACCCGTTGAACCATCGGAAACAGATAAAATTTTGAGTTGAACAATTTTTTTAGAAGCAGTGTATCTCTTTTTTCACAAAAGTACAATATTCACCTGGAGTTTTGTCGCTAGCCCTTTTCCCTTCTAAACCCAACTGTACAAACAGTTCTAGCAAACGGCCTAGTAGTTCAATCATTTGGGCTTCTCCCTGTAGATTGTCAGCGATATTTGCCAAAGCATTCATGACCGGTCGAGATACGTGCCTTAAAAATAAACCTCATTTGAATCAAAAAGAACTTAGATGATGGTAGGCAGCGCCAACACGCTCCCGATAATATACATTGGGCAAACGAGACGATTTCGACGTTCTAGATTCAAAGAACATACTATCGAAAAAGTCTGTAGAAACTGCATTTTTTACCTATACTGAGCCTTATCGTTGACATTACTTCCGTAGGCGGTGCTGCCGCTCTCGACAGTTATCATCGTGAACATCTTCATGATCACCTCGTAGACGTGGGGCTCGCACTGGGCGATTATCATGCAGCCCAGCTGGTCGACTATGAGGGTGTCGAGGGCGGAGGGTACCCGGCAGAACCTCTGCTGGAAAAAGTGCAGGATCGTATCGGTGGTTTTCGGGGTGCCTTTCATCGATATGGCCACGTGGCCCAGCATTATTACGATGTTGGTGGAAATCAGGGTCGATTCGCTGGAAGAGGGAAGAAAACTTTGGGATGCTATAAACTATTGTTTGAGAGGTTCCACAAAATCAAACAGAAATAGTGATATTGAATCGATAAAAATTAATGGTAACTTTGTCAATAATGATCTAGAAATAGCCAAAATTATGAATTATCATTTTTCGAGTATTGGTGAGAATATAGCAAAGGAAATAATATCGTATTATAATAATCTTCCACGTCAAAATGTCTGTCCACAATATAATGATTCCACAATGCTTTTGTTTCCCACTGATGAAAGCGAAATCATTTCTATACTTAATGATTTAAAAAAGACATGTCCTGATCCAGTAGGTTTGATTACTAAAGACATATTTGAATTGAGAAACATTTTAGCTACACCAATATCAAAATTGATCAATGAATCTTTCATAAAAGAAAGTTTCCTACACGAATTGAAACATGCATCAGTAAGATCTATTTACAAAAATGGAGATGCTCAGGATCCAACTAACTATAGACCAATAGCTTTAATAAGCATATTTTCTGAAATTTTTGGAAAAATTCTCAAGAAACGCATTGTAGAATTCATCAACAAAAAATATAGCTTTGATTCTAATCAATTTCGTTCTCAAGGAAACAGGAAGGACTTGATTCAGGAAATTATGTGGTAGCTATTTTCATTGATCTCAAAAAGGCTTTTGACAAAGTTGATCATACAACACTTTTAGAAAACTTAGAAACAATGGGACTCAGAAGCACTGTGAGAAATATTCTGAATTCATATCTTGAAAATAGGACAATCAATACGAAATCAACCAACTCTGTGTCAAATCAACTATTAATTGATAAGGGTGTTCTACAAGGCTCTGTTTTAGGACCTATGCTATATTTACTTTATGTTCAAAATATCAGTGAAATTGGTCTAGCGAGTAAATATACCATGTATGCACATGATACAGTACTTTTATATGAAAGCAAGAATCCTTCAAATTTAGAGAATATGATAAATGAAGACTTGAAAATATTTGAAAAATGGTTTTGATTTTTTTCTGAAGTTATTTGAAAAGTTTCAAAAGATCAAAGGCACTCTTTCCCTACAACTTTTCGTTTCGAACATTCCCATGCTGTTCATCCTTATCTTGTGCACACTATTCAGAATTCAGAAGATATATACAGGGTGTCCGATTAACCATGGATCATATTCTAGCTGGTGATAAACAAGTTCATAACCTATCAGAAAATCACAACTTGTCCTCAGTAAAAACCTGACGGTTTCCGAAATATTGGTTTTTATAAAAAAAATTGAATTCCTATCTTAGGTTATTCTTATACAGGGCTTACACTATCTTTATATCTAGGATTGGTAGGGAGAAATCCATGAAAATGGGCATGCTTATATTTTAGAATACGCTCTCTGCATTTGAAATGTTTTCGACAATGCAGTGTTGCCGCTTCTACTAGAAATTATTAGCAACATTGATATTTCAAATAGAACACCCTGCATCTTGTCGCATTTTTTTTTAGATTTTTCCTGAAGAGGATTTTATCGATGTATCACACTTGGGGTCTATCGAAAAAGATTACAGAGATATAGGGTGTTCAAAATCGAGATTTCGAACTTTAGGTTTATTTTTGAGTCGAAATTATTCATTATCAGCCAGAATGGCTCACATGTCCCAATCTCAACTTTCAATTCACTATTTACTGATATTTAATCAGAACAGATACAGGGTGGTTCAAGATTCAAAATTCTGATCACCCCGTATCTGTTCCGATTTGGCCGTTTTGGCCGATGATAAATAGTTTCGACACCAACAAATCCTAAAGTTGAAAAATCTCGATTTTGAACACTCCATATCTCTGTTATCATTTCCGGTAGACCCCAAATGTGATATATGGATGAAATCAGCTCTTCAGGGAGAATCTAAAAATGCAATAAAATACAGGGTATTCTATTTGGAATAACAAAGTTGTTGCTACTTTTTGATAGAAGCGGCAGCACTGCATTGCTGAAAATATTTCTCCCGACTGATTCTCGATATAGAGATAGTGTAAGGTCGTCGTGGCATACCCTGTATACAAGCAAATTTTTGAACCTGATACGTTTTGGGAACAAATCTGCTACCTTTTTCAACATAAAAAAGTTTTATTATATTCAGAGATAAGTCCAGATCTGTAAAACAATATTGAACCCAAAAAAGCTTCAAACTTTGAGAAGAGCACAAACAATTAAATAAAACAGTGTTCTATTCATTTTTCCGTGAACAGGTCTATTATCCATTTCGAAATGGAATCAATACTTCAAGTCCAATAAAAATCACCAAAACTTAATGTCACTTAAAAAATACATGAAATTGTTGTTAGGTAGACCAGAAAATCTTACCTATCACTTTTTTCTGCAGTGAATAATCGGTTGGACACTGATGCAACTAGAGCCCTAACACAATCAGGATCAAGAGTATGAGCAGCACTCAGTGCATAACACAAATTTTCTATTGCAGCATCCCTCAATTTTTCAAAAGCAGACTGTACTGGTGTTATTGTTTTTGATGTTTCAGCTTTCAATTCGTTGCCTTGAGCTAAGAAGAAATATACTCAAAAATAAATTTGTAGACACAAGAAAACCATGATGTGAAATTACGTTTTTCAATCCAGAGAACCAAAAGGGTCTCAGAACTGAAAAATATAATTTCCCCAATGATTTGAGATCTTCTATGAAAGGACCAAACCTGTTATCTTCAAGTTTTCTTTATTTCCTTTGTCATTCGCCTGCCTATGCAATTTCGATAAAATCGGAGAAGGAGTGATCAGAAAATCTCTCAAACAATATATGGATGTGGAGGCAATATTCGGAAATTTCTGTGCTAGTTTGCCCAAACCTTCAAGACAAACCATCAGTAAGGGCATATGTGCCAGTACAAGTCTGTAGCCGTGATTTGAGTTTATTTTTTCCGTTAGTCGTCCACACAAACTATCAGCTCCTGAAATGTATTCATAGATTATTGAAATGTGGAATTTTTGAAATCGGTCACTCAAGCAAAAAAAACACTCAAATTGTCAAAGTGCATTTGAGTTGTGAAAAAATGAAAACAGGGTTATTGAATATGCACTCAGTACGCCACTATAATGAGTATGAAAAACAAATAAATAAATGGGCTGAATAAGGATTCTTGGAAAGTCATAATGACCAAAAATAGTCTCAAAATTCAAACACATGAAAATTTATATTGTCAACAGTATTGAAAGTGGTCAGGTTAATAATAATAGGTGTTTTATTATTGAGAAAGCTGCTATTACAATGTAGTTAATCGATGTTTATCAGAAAGTTTTAATTAATTCACAGTATTTCGGCTACCATTCAGCAAAAAAAAACTTGCTTTTTCATCAGTTCCCTGAAACGCAGAGATAAATCTGAAATTTTCAAAACCTTTTTTATTAAATATTCATATCTTGCAATTTGATTGATTTTTCACAGTTATATCCAATATCCATTCACTAATTTTAGATGAAAAAAAGTTCAAAGTATTTTGAAAACAGTGCTCAACAAAATTATAAAATTTCCAAAAGTGACAAAGCATTTCAACTGCAGTGTATGTCATTTGACTTCCAAAAATCTAAGAACTAAAACATCACATCTACTTCCTTCTCACATGAAAATAAAAAAAACTTTTTTTGTCTATTTGAACCTAATGTATCCCCTTCATATGTCAAAATAATCATAATTTGAAGAAGGTGCAAGTTGTTTTTTTCCACCACTAGCTCTAAAAACTACCATTATTTACCTATGATTTTTCTACCAAGGTAGTTTTCGTCATTTTTTGAACCACTACACCTTTTTCAATTGTAATTCAGAAAGTATAAGATGTAATTCAGAAAGTATAAGTTGTAATTCAGAATAGTCAATTGTAATTCAGAAAGTATAACTTGAAATTCAGATTAGTAAATTGTAATTCAGAAAGTGTAACTTGTAATTCAGAAACCGTCAATTGTAATTCAGAAAGCATAACTTGTAATTCAGAAAGTATCACTTATGATTCCATAGTATTTATGAATTACAAGTGATGCTTTCTGAATTACAAATTACGCTTTATGAATTACAATTGACTATTCTGAATTACAAGTTACACTTTCTGAATTACATTTCACTAATCTGAATTACATGTTATGCAATCTGAATTACATGTTATGCATTCTGAATTACAATTGAAAAAGGTGTAGTCAATAAAGACATCGCCACCTCTGATATAGTTAACCCGAATTCCCTGTACTTATGCGAGGAATGGCACTCGAATCTAGTATGTATTCATTAAATAGCCTTTTCATAATATGCTGTCATGGTCATAGCCATGGCAACTAGATTTTTATAAGAATAGAAAAGAAGTGCTTTCATAGTGACAATATAGGTCCATATTTCAGTTTCACAGAACTATAGTGATTGAAATATATTGCTTGTGGTGGAAAAAAAATGCAATATAGGTACACCTTGGTAGTAAAGAATAATATTAGCATGTCCTTATACCCCTCCGGCTAAATATCTAGACTGTCTGACGGGTTACAGTCAAAAATACCTGTCCATTCCTTTTCATTAATGTTATGTAAACTACCAACAGAAATTTCTTAAGTATATTGATATTATAACCAAGTTTTTCCCTTTTTCTTTCCACAATAATTTCTTTGGGATGATGATGGACACCTTTTGGGTCCCAAACATGTTTCCCCCCTTCATGAATTTGAAGTTAAACATTGTGGAGTCAATTTGAAGGGTTTTATTATATGAGAATGAAACAAGGTAAAAAGAATATTGCTATTACAACTACTTCACACCACTTTGAGATAATATGGACTTCTACAGTAGATTCTTTACTACCTTGGTATATAGATAACTATTTTTCTGGGACAGGAAAAAAGTTTGACATTTCATCTCTGTTGACAGGTTATAAAATGTAAATTTTCATAAATTACTTTTTTTCCACGGGAGGAAAGTGAGTAATTTCTTACCGGATATATATACACTGTTGGTAGCTTTTGTTGTACTAGTTCAGAAAAATATTATATTTTTATATTTATTGAACAACTCATTGAATTATATTTATTGAACAAATAACTTCCCAACAGAATTGGCTCTGTTAGGAAGTACATAATTATATACCTATAGGTAAATATATCATCATTCAAAATATATCAACAACTGTAAAATGGCAAACAAAGAATTTCATATCAGAAAATAACAAAACATATCTAACTCAAATAAAAACCAATCAAAATGAAACAGAGAAATACTTTCAAAATTCAATTCCTAACCAAATATTATCTGAATAATGAAAAAATAACTTTGTTAATAAGCCTATAAGACCTTCTCAGAGAAAGAAAAGAACTGTAAGTCCATTATCATTTGTCCTTTCTCCTGTCACAGACAAAAATAGTGTATTATACATGGAAGAATATTCAATTTTAGCTCATGATTTCTTGTCTCCCTCCACTATGCATCTGGAGACAATACAACCTGGAGCTAAAATCTACTAGTTTTTCCCTTGTATAATAAATAACTATATCTTTATATTTTGCACTAAGAAACAGAATGAAAAAAAAAACAAATACTGATGGGACTCTCAAAAATGAATTCAAAAACCACTCTCAGGACAATCTCACAGTGATCAAAAAGTATAAGTTGAAAACTTCACCTAGGCCACCTAAGACTATCATTATGAACTGAAGTAAAGTTGAAAAATTATACTCTGAGTCAACTGAAATAAAATGAAAAAATCATTAGGATATAACATGAAAAATAAAATCAGCATATGTAAACTTAAGATAACCAGGACTCAGATATAGATATAGAAAAATTTGCAACATACATTTCCCTAGTAATCAGTATTTTTTATCAAGAAGTTGGGGTTTATTGAGAGTTTTGTGAGTTGAATAAGTATGTCATTGAGTATGATATGACAATATTAAAGATGAACCCACCTGTTTCATCTCCTATTGCCCATACCAGTAAATCAACACAGGCAGCATTTGCCATAACATTAACTTTGAACTTATTGACAAGAGCATAATTGCTCTCCCTATCTTCCTTTTCACTAGCATCATGGTTTCTACTTTGAAGTTCAGTTTGTCCACTCAAATACAAACCTAAAAAATATCAATAAAAATCTATGAGCATTGATTGAAATATTATGCTTATAAATCAATGGAATAAGGTAGGTAAAAATGAACTTTGGGGGAAATAATTATTATACACATATTATATCATATACCTTTGACAAATTCCTGTACATCTTTTGTGAATGGCACTGGTAAATCTTTTTGTGGTTGCAATAACTCTCTCATGAGTGTAACCATTACCAAATTGATAGTTTCTGAAAAAGTTTTATAGGGGAATATAAGAATTTTTCCAATTGCATTAACTTCCACTGACTGTTCATCAATGAGCATAAGCATATCTTTAGTAAGAAGTTTTTTGCTAAGTGCTAAAATAGTGTACAAATGTTCTTGAGGAAAAATTATATTGGCTCTTTTATCATTAGTCTCATTGATTCTCAAATGTGGAAATTGGTTGAAACTTGACCCAAATTTGGAGAAAAAATAAATTTGTGGGTCATAATATCCCATAGTGTGATGGACATATCCACCTCGTTTCAGAGAATTAGAGATGAATGCTATGTCTGTTGTATCATATCCACCCTGAAATAAACAGCAGCATGAAACAATTCCTCCTAAGCTTCAAATGGAAACATTACCGCAGTAACAGCTAGAATATCAACAGCTGCATGTAAATTACCAGACAAACTCCTTGGAATAATATTGCGAAAGCTGCTGAAACTTCTCTTGTAAGCATTTTGATCTTTAGCTTGTGCCTGACTCAAAGGGGGCTCTGGTTTTGGAAAGAGTCTGCAATGAAGAGGTGGATCACTGGCACAAAATCTTCCCATAGCCCTTGCTAGACCTAGAAGAACTGGCAAGATGGTTTTGCATAGAAACAATTTGGTAGAACTGTTTCTGTTGTTTGGATCTTGGATTTTCAAGACATGGTTTGTCAGGGATACCATGCATTCTACTTGAGTGTCTATAATTTCCTTTCTCAAGTCTTCACACCTTACAGCAATATCAGAGAGAAGAGTATGCAGACAGAAGCTGAATTTTTCAGCAATTGGAATACCTAATAACACTTTAATTTTATAAAATTGAATGGATAATATTGAAGCACTTAACGATCTGTTGAGTTTAACTTGACTTCATCCTGCCAATGTGCCTTCTCCAGAGATTTGGCAAGATTGAGTAAGTAGGGTACAATTTCTGCCTTGTGTTGAAGGCCGGATTCTAAAAAATATACTCCCAAGGCAATGACTGCATCTTGTTGTCTACAGTTTATAAGGAACATTCCATTTTGTAAATCTGAAGGACATAATGAGAACAACGTTTGAACCTGAAATCGAAATAATTTCATGGGACAAAGTCGACAAATAATGATTTTCAATGTTAGAAATGTTAATATAATTGAGATAATTGAATACATATACCCACTTTCGCCCAAGGAACAGATTTAATATTCGCTAGTGCTCTTGCCAAATGCAATACTGTTTTATGGAAGAACAGTTTGTCGTCCCTTGTCATCTTGAATAAATGCTGAAAATTAATACCAAAAGCTATCAACCATTCTTTTAGAAGTCAGCAAAAACCTGCAAACAACAAACATCCACTAATAATAATAAAATAATGTCACTCTGACGTCTGACACTGACCGTCCCGTCACTTCTGCAGCAGTACCACCAACTGCAGAACAAAAACTAATATGTGACAGAAATAATCATCAGTTCTACCAATCTTCATAAGTGACAAACATTTGCGCCATCTATAAGACAATAGAGACAGCCAGTTTCCCATTCCATCCTCATTCCTTGCAGTTCCATCATCAATACGCAAGATGGTAGCATGGTCAAAGATTTCCATCATTCTTTGGAGTAAAACCAGTTCTCGAAATCGTTTTGAAATTATTATGAGTGGAGTGAAGGTGAGCTGTTCAAAATATCCGAAAATTATAGTTGGTGTTATTTCAATTCAAACATCAGAAAATGGTGGCCGTGTCGACACTCTCTCTTTGCATCTGTAGACAGACTTTTGGACAGAGTCCGACGACCAACCAGCGAAGAGACATGGACCAACCAACAGACATCACAATACGTGCAGATTTGCGGAAGCGCCGCTTGTCGGCCAGACCACAGCCGTCTTCAACTATCCACAGCCGTCTTCAATTGAAAGCCATGAAGAATGAACTTTGGCAACATTGTCCGAACGACCGAACGTGAACCTGTCGGCCATTCAAAGTGTATTGTGTAGGAAGTAAACAAAGAGTTTATGGAAGGTTTTGTTAAAGTTTTCAATTATTAATTGGTGTATTATTGAGATCAAATAATTTTAAAAGTATTAGCAACAATCTAGGAGTCGACTCGAGACTGAAAATGTGTGGCAAGTGCATTCAAAATTGTGTTAAATGCTCGGTTAAATTGGAGGTTATAGTGAAGTGTACTAGTGCTGGTGTATTTGCAAGGGAATTTGTGTTGTTTTTTTCAATTTACTCCTGGAAATAAGTAAGTAATTCATTATTCCTTATGAAATATGCCTTCTAATTGTTGTGTGCCAGGATGTAAGTCAAATTACAGATCTGAAAAAAGCTGGGAAAGGATCATGTCTCAGTTTTTTTATTCCCGAAAGGGGAAAAATTGCGAAGTAAGTGGATAACAGCAATACCTCGAAAAAACTGGACACCATCTCAACGTTCTGCAGTATGTGCAATTCATTTTACTGAAAAATATATCATCAGGTATGATACATTCCCTCTGCCAGATGGATCAATTGGAAAAATTCGTTATGAGCACCAAAGTTAGTCGAAACAGCAGTTCATTCAATTTTTCCAAATTTTCCAAAATATTTTTCAAAACCAGCCAAACCCTAAAGAACTGATCCAAATGAAAGACGTCAGAAATATTTAGATATCCAAAGTAATATAATAGAACAGTTTGAAAAATCAGACCTCATCCACAACTATGAACAGTTAGTTAGGGAATATGTTTATTGTATTTTTATGAATCAGATTTGAAAGCAAATGTTTTTTATCCCAATAATGTGAATACTTTACAAATTGTTTCTCAAGTTATAATATTCAATGAGATGGAGGCCCAAGTTTCTCTTGGTGATAATAAACTTGGATTCAATGAATTGAATGGATTCTCACTCATGATATGAACTTGAAAATATTCTATCTAGATTCAAAAATATCTCAGATCAAACTGACAAACACTCAGATATGAATGAAAAATTCGATATATCTCCATAAGTTTTATTTTCATGTTCAAAATTACGGCTTCAGTTCATGACCAAGGGAATTATTCAACCACATTATTCCTCGTTCTTCACTCTGTAAGTTCACTTTCGTGTATTTTTACCTATTCCACAAAATAATCCGAGAAAATTACGTTAAACCAAACATTCAAAGCTCGCGCTCATATAAAAACCATTGTATTGCTAGGCGCGAATGGGACCGACGGTTTCCGTTCGTGCGACGTTGCCATTATCTCAGCACGGCTTGATAGTTGAAGACGGCTGTGCTGTGGCCAGACACGACACACGACACGACCTGAAATAGGCAACCCACGCAGCCTCGGTGCGGCGATGGCCCGATTTATAAATAAAGGAGTGTGAAAGTGTGAAAAAAATAAACATGTCGGTAGCGTAGTATGGCGTCGGACGGCGGCAGTGGTAAGAACCCCTCGGCAGAGGATTCTTCGGATAGTGATGGAGAAACAGAGCCAGCCAAATCCTTTCATAGGAGGCTGTCGACGAGTCGCGAAATAAACAGTTCGGTACGTGCAAGAAGGGCAGCCTGACAGCCCCTTTTATTGGATTCAATTTTGTGTGGAACTAATTTTTGCATGCCCTTTTTATTTTGTCAACAGTTTGATGCAAGTAGGCTTCTTAGCACTCGCATTTTTTCCGCCAACATTGCTTCGCTTCTTGGCACGATTTCAACCATTTCAACGCTTGTTTTGACCCATTTGCGTCTCCGTTTATTTTTATTGAAATGTACACTTAACATCACTGTATCTTTATTGTTTCAATAAACAGTTTGGTTAACTTCGAATTTGTTTTCTTTATGTCAGAAAGCTTGGAGTGTTTTTTATTTCTAATCATTCTGTTGAGATAACCTAACCTAACCTAACTCTACAAAGCGTTTGCCGTTTTCTCGTTTCTCGATTGTTTTGCACGTTTTATATGGTATTTATGGGATGCAGACATGCAAAAAGAATGTTGTAAATTGCTTCCTAAAATAGTGAATTGTTGCGTGGAGTAGGTATCGCCCTATCAACCCTATGAGCAATATGAAGCAACAGATGTGCACCATGTGGAGAGCGAAATAGGGCGCACATGTAGCGTAAATCCTGGTAAATCGATATTCCCAGTCATGGAACCTCGTTTTCCAGTGCTTGCTGGACTGGGATCGCTATTCTGCTGAAAACGGGTTATTGTTCTCGCTCGAAGTGCGCGTAAGTGAAATGAAAAACGAGAGCGAGAGCAAAACCCAGATTACACGTATGGTTGGTTGTATGGGCGAATTGGTTAAGAAAGAGCAAAAATTTATTCAAGACGAATTTCCCAATTCATAGATTTTTTCATGATCACCTTATTGTACCTATAGAAGCTTTCATGAAAGCAAAAAAAGACGTTGAATATTCAGCCCGAGGGAAAATATAATATGAGTTCACGACCTACATCAGAAGTCACCAAGATTGACTCTATTTTTTTCTTTTTTTTTTTTCGGAAAAATGATGGGTCTGATCAAGTTTTCTCAAAATATATAATAACTGAATTATGTGTATCAGGATTTCTTATAAAATTAGGAATATTTCCATAGTCACCAGTTTTTAGCTTTCAATACCGACATCGCGTACCTATTGGAATAAGTGCGTTATGTGAGCATATATATTCGATCACATTGAATAGAAGTTAGCCGAATTAGGTAACTGTATGAATCCTTTCAGATCGATTGTGTCTGAGTGTCTGCCTTTGAATTCTTGATGCATCGGAAAGTGGAAGCTATTCTCCCAACGTTATAGGAGATCCTTCTCCATATATACTCTCGCATAGTCATCGCCTTCCAGGAGAATACAATATATATATACTGATCGAGATATACATATATATACTACTATTTTCCCCTCTTTCTGATAGGATATAATATGCATATGAGTTTTGAATTATTGGATCTGCCAGTCCAATCGCGGTGTTACTTGTGGTAGTTATATATTTTTGTGGAGCCTGTGTGTCATTCAATATCATTGTTGAGATTAAGTTTGTATACAGGGTTTTTGTATAGGTAATAATGTTTTTGCGTTACCACAAAATGGTGGAATCTGGTGAATCAGCATCGTCCACCGATTCACCCTATATGCATTGTAACAAATTTTGACCGGTATGGATAACCATCAATATGATCAGTTTTTCCATGACTTTTGAATAGTGCTGTGAGTTTCGATTGAAGTAAAAATGCAAAAATCACCTCATTCCGAGTTAACGGAATTGGTTTCATATTTTCATTTCCGGCCTCGCAAAAATAAAGAATGCAAATAAACTGCAAATTTTAGAACGTTCAATAGCTCCAGCAGTTAAAAAAATGTGGTTTAAAAGAAAAAAGCAAGATGGACTTTTTTTTTGTTAAACTCGCCGTTTCCGAGTAAATAATTAGTCATGTTCGCAAAATTGCTATTTAGATGTGCCGGTTTCTTGAAACCTTTGTTAGAAATCATATTAAAATTCACTAAGGGGTTTGAAACCATGAAATACAATATTATGCGATCAGTTTTTCTGTAAAAAATCCTAATGTGTATGGTTTCATATGATAAATTCACCCCTATTTATTTTGAATGAACAATAAAAACGCACGGCACTGTCCAAAATGATGTTTGTGCCTGAAAAACTGATCATATTGATGGTTATTCATATACCGTTCCAAAGATAAGAATCGCAAGACCATTATTATAACTTCAATTATTTTTGAGCCTTTCTCCCTTCATCGAAAACTCGCTTAGATGCCGTGTTTTTGATCTGCTTAACTTTTAGGTCCTCCAACGCGGAAGCATTTTTTGGCATATTGATTGGAATTAAGTTCATTTGTTTTCGTTCAGTTATGGAATCTTCATTTCTTTGAAGGTCCTCTCTTATTGTTCTAATTTACTCTAATTTAATCTTTTATTCGTTAACCAAGTTACATCATTGTAGAAATACTGGAAATATACAAACCAATCAATAACTGGATGCCGAATGGTTAAAACACGCAATTTTTTAGGGGAAGTGATTTGACTATCACATTATACCCTTTATATTCAAGAATTTTTCATGATAGATCAGAGCAATGATATTCAATTATACACCATTTTAGTGGAGAATATCATTATCTTCCAGGGACCAAACAAATTATATCCTGACTCTACAATACAACACATACTCTTATTTTCTTGTCCACTATGTTAAAACCACGTTTCTTGTGACAGTTTTCATTAAATCGTCCTAGCCCGAGTAACATAAGAACGTTGAAATGCGAACTAATTTCGCTAAGACTGATGTTAATTATTATCCTTTGAGACATGATGAAAAAATAAATGAAAGAGGAAATGGAACCTTCTCATTTTTGTAAAGGAGCAGGATGCTTTAATCACAACATTTTTATGAAGCGAGGATCTAACAGCAATGGTCATATGGAACTTAATTTCTGAATGAGAGAGCTGATTTCCAATGGACTCATTCTCTTATAACTTCTGCTCCATGGAATGTACCGGTAGTTAATATATACCATTCACTTACTAGTTTGATCGACATAGAATACCGAACACCTGAAGCGATTCATAAATCTTTGACGTGATAAACCACCACACACTAGCACTAGTATCTATAGAATCTATAGATAATGACTATCACCTCAAACAAACAAGGATGTATGTATGCCTTGGAATAAGCCAATCCTGGTAGATTCTGCCAGAAGTGTGGAACTCTTCTTGCAGTCCAGGTGTACAGTCTATGTTTAGCGAAACTTGCTGAGATGCCAATAGTAGATTCTGCCGTTTCGTTACTTTCCATTACAGAGTGACCGGAAATCCAGACCAGAAACAATTTATTGGGTCTTCCAATCGCGGAGAGTATTTATTGGCAGTACAATATCCTGTATATCCTAGGATAAGATCCATACACTTACACTTACACTTCTCATCTCTCAAATTTATAAGTTTGATCATTATTTTATATAAACCTACCCAACGTGTTATTTGTTGTATAAACCACTCTCGAGACTTGTTTATTCAGAAATGAAGCCAATTTTCTCTTGATGATACGAAATGGGCGAAACTGTTGAAAGTTGTTGTTTCGGATAGTAGGATAAACTTCTTGAATTGCTTTTTCACGAAGTTTCATGGTCCCTCTCTAAGAGGAAGATTTCAATAAACAACTCGATATCATAAAAGAGATCGCAGAGTCAACAACCAATATAACGTTAATTTGATAGTCAATATTTTGTCTTCCCAATAAATCTCGTAAAAAAGCAAACATGCCCTCTTATTAGGAATTTTGTTTGAATCTTACCGTTTTTGAAGATTTTTACATTGAACGACGATGTTCGATAACGAAAGAAAAACAATTACTTCCTATAGCTATGTTACCAAGCAGAAAAATCGGTGTGAGGATGATAATTCTGCTCATGAAAAGTTCGAGGCCCCTTTCCAACAGTTTGGTAGTTTAGAACAAATATAGAAATTCCCTGGTGCATCAGACATCGTCAGCCATGCGACGAACCATTCATCAATTTCAGACCTATATGATCGTTTAGGATGATTAATATTTGCACAGACATTCATCGTTCATCATTATTAATATTTCCATACGCAGTGATGTTACGTTATGGACTCCCAACAAAACAGGAATCGTAAAAGCGAGAATTTATCACGTTCGAGGGATGAAAATCAGGCCTGTAGCCAGGGGGATGGCAAAGGGACAAATATGAGCACCCACTGGAAAAATCACAACAAGTAGAGTGAGAACAGCAGATGAGTTATCATAGTACCTTATACTCGTTTGTACGTACAACTTTGCGAAATAATTCATCAAAAGGCTGAGCTGCAAAAAAGAATCGAACAGTGAATGCCCATGGGTAATGGGCTCAAAGAAGAAAGAAATAGTGACACTCATACTTATTATAAAAGGAAAAAAGATAACTTCCACTTTGCTTCAAGCATCTGGAATTATCCAAAAGAGCACCACATGTCTTTGGTTTGTACTTGTACAACTTCCTTCCTCACAATCTGAGAAGACATGTCAAATCACCAGTTCGATGACTTCGCTGCACAATGTACAGGGTGAGCGGAATTAAAAGCTTTCAAAGGGGGAAGACCTACTTTCATATAGATATATACTATACAAGCTCTCCCTGAAAGGTCTTTACAGAAACTCACCACATATTCCTCACACCAAAACAATAATTCGATGCAAATTACCTCAGTATACAAAGTTGCTTCCATGGGCATTAGACTTGATTTTTTCAGTTAATAAACATCTGAAACTTCTATGCTAATGGAAAGAAGTGAGTCAGTTTCTGTAAGGACCTTCTAAGGGCACCCTGTAGATTTTGTTTATGTTCTGGTTCCCACGAAAAGGAATATCCTGTAATGTTCAGAGAACATCGTGAGAACCAAAGGAAATAAGGTAGGAATTTCGCAATTTTCAGGCATTTTTGCGATTTTTGCAATTTTCAGAAATTTTTGCAATTTTTGCAATTTTCAGGCATTTTTGCGATTTTCAGGCATTTTCGCGATTTTTGCAATTTTCGGGCATTTTTGCAATTTTTGCTATTTCGCAATTTTCAGGCATTTTTGCGATTTTTGCAATTTTCCTAGTTTTAAGGAATTTTTACAATTTTTGCAATTTTCAGGAATTTTATCAATTTTTGCAATTTTCAGGCATTTTTGCGATTTTTGCAATTTTCAGCAATTTTTGCAATTTTCAAGAATTTTTGCGTTTTTTGCAATTTTCAGGAATTTTCAGGATTTTTTGCAATTTTCAGGAATTTTTGCAATTTTCAGGAATTTTCAGGAATTTTTGCAATTTTTGCAATTTTCAGTAATTTTTGCAATTTTCAGGATTTTTTTAAATTTTCAGGAATTTTTGCAATTTTTGCTATTTCGCAATTTCCAGGCATTTTCGCGATTTTTGCAAATATCAGGAATTTTTGCAATTTTCAGGAATTTTAGCAATTTTTGCAATTTTCAGGCATTTTTGCGATTTTTGCAATCTTCAGAAATTTTTGCAATTTTCAAGAATTTTTGCGTTTTTTGCAATTTTCAGGAATTTTCAGGATTTTTTGCAATTTTGCAATTTTTGCGTTTTTGCAATTTTCAGGAATTTTTGCAATTTTCAGGAATTTTTACAATTTTCAGGAATTTTTGCAATTTTCAGGAATTTCTTCAATTTTCAGGAATTTTTGCTATTTTGCAATTTTCAGGCATTTTTGCGATTTTTGCAATTTTCAGGAATTTTCGCAATTTTCGCAATTTTCAGGCATTTTTGCGATTTTGGCAATATTCAGGCATTTTTGCGATTTTTGCAATTTTCAGGAATTTTTAGGAATTTTTACAATTTTCCGGAATTTTTGCAAATTTTGCAATTTCTGCAATTTTCAGAAATTTTTGCAATTTTTAGGAATTTTTGCAAATTTTGCGATTTTTGCAATTTTTAGGAATTTCTGCGGTTTCTGCAATTTTCAGGAATTTTTGCAATTTTTGCAATTTTCAGGAATTTTTGCGATTTTTGCAATTTTCAGGAATTTTTGTGATTTTTGCAATTTTCAGGAATTTTTGCAATTTTTGCAATTTTCAGGCATTTTTGTGATTTTCGCAATTATCAGGAATTCTTGCAATTTTCAGGAATTTTTGCAATTTTCAGGCATTTTTGTGATTTTGGCAATTTTCAGGAATTTTTGCGATATTTGCAATTTTCAGGCATTTTTGCGATTTTTGCAATTTTCAGGAATTTTTGTGATTTTTGCAATTTTCAGGCATTTTTGCGATTTTTGCAATTTTCAGGCATTTTTGTGATTTTTGCAATTTTCAGGCATTTTTGCAATTTTTGCAATTTTCAGGCATTTTTGCGATTTTTGCAATTTTCAAGAATTGTTGCGATTTTTGCAATTTTCAGGAATTTTTGCGATTTTTGCAATTTTCAGGAATTTTTGCGATTTTTGCAATTTTCAGGAATTTTAGCGATTTTTGCAATTTTCAGGCATTTTTGCGATTTTTGCAATTTTCAGGAATTTTTGCGATTTTTGCAATTTTCAGGAATTTTTGCGATTTTTGCAATTTTCAGGAATTTTTGCGATTTTTGCAATTTTCAGGAATTTTTGCGATTTTTGCAATTTTCAGGCATGTTTGTGATTTTCGCAATTATCAGGAATTCTTGCAATTTCCAGGAATTTTTGCAATTTTCAGTCATTTTTGTGATTTTTGCAATTTTCAGGAGTTTTCGCAATTTTCAGGTGTTTTCGCGATTTTTGCAATTTTCAGGAATTTTCAGGAATTTTTGCAATTTTCAGGAATTTTTGCAATTTTCAGGCATTTTTGCGATTTTTGCAATTTTCAGGAATTTTTGCGATTTTTGCAATTTTCAGGAATTTTTGCGATTTTTGCAATTTTCAGGAATTTTTGCGATATTTGCAATTTTCAGGAGTTTTTGTGATTTTTGCAATTTTCAGGAATTTTTGCAATTTTTAGGAATTTTTGCGATTTTTGCAATTTTCAGGAATTTTTGCAATTTTTGCAATTTTTGCAATTTTCAGGAATTTTTGCGATTTTTGCAATTTTCAGGAATTTTTGCGATTTTTGCAATTTTCAGGAATTTTTGTGATTTTTGCAATTTTCAGGAATTTTTGCAATTTTTGCAATTTTCAGGCATTTTTGTGATTTTCGCAATTATCAGGCATTTTTGTGATTTTTGCAATTTCCAGGAATTTTTGCAATTTTCAGGCATTTTTGCGATTTTTGCAATTTTCAGGAATTTTTGCGATTTTTGCAATTTTCAGGAATTTTTGCGATTTTTGCAATTTTCAGGAATTTTTGCGATATTTGCAATTTTCAGGAATTTTTGTGATTTTTGCAATTTTCAGGAATTTTTGCAATTTTTGCAATTTTCAGGCATTTTTGCGATTTCTGCAATTTTCAGGAATTTTTGTGATTTTTGCAATTTTCAGGAATTTTTGCAATTTTCAGGCATTTTTGTGATTTTCGCAATTATCAGGAATTCTTGCAATTTTCAGGAATTTTTGCAATTTTTGCAATTTTCAGGCATTTTTGTGATTTTTGCAATTTTCAGGAATTTTTGCAATTTTCAGGCATTTTTGCGATTTTTGCAATTTTCAGGAATTTTTGCGATTTTTGCAATTTTCAGGAATTCTTGCGATTTTTGCAATTTTCATGAATTTTTGCGATATTTGCCATTTTCAGGAATTTTTGTGATTTTTGCAATTTTCAGGAATTTTTGCAATTTTTGCAATTTTCAGGCATTTTTGCGTTTTTTGCAATTTTCAGGCATTTTTGTGATTTTTGCAATTTTCAGGCATTTTTGCAATTTTTGCAATTTTCAGGCATTTTTGTGATTTTTGCAATTTTCAAGAATTTTTGCGATTTTTGCAATTTTCAGGAATTTTTGCGATTTTTGCAATTTTCAGGAATTTTTGCGATTTTTGCAATTTTCAGGAATTTCAGAGATTTTTGCAATTTTCAGGCATTTTTGCGATTTTTGCAATTTTCAGGAATTTTTGCGATTTTTGCAATTTTCAGGAATTTTTGCGATTTTTGCAATTTTCAGGAATTTTTGCGATTTTTGCAATTTTCAGGAATTTTTGCGATTTTTGCAATTTTCAGGCATTTTTGTGATTTTCGCAATTATCAGGAATTCTTGCAATTTCCAGGAATTTTTGCAATTTTTGCAATTTTCAGGAATTTTTGTGATTTTTGCAATTTTCAGGAATTTTTGCAATTTTTGCAATTTCCAGGCATTTTTGTGATTTTCGCAATTATCAGGAATTCTGGCAATTTTCAGGAATTTTTGCAATTTTTGCAATTTTCAGGCAAAATATACTTTTCAACTTCAACTAAAAAAACTTCTAATAGATAGATAGTATAGTAAAAGAAACGGGCACAATAAAAGATCTTTTAGGTCGGTGTGTATTCAACGTTGTACTAATTTGGTTTGGAAGTTTTTGTGCATGAGGAATTTTTTATATGTTTAGCTTATCTCAAAAGTAATGAACAGATGGTTCTAATTATCTCAACAATTTTTTTTGCTCGAATTTGTCTAATAAACTGGACACTCTCCTACCCCGAAAAATAATTCTGAAAACGACACTGCCTTCTAACAATCCTCAGGATTCTGATGAACCAAATCATTTTACCAACTGGGATCTCACGAGCACTCCCCAAAATTAATTTCTGGCTAGAGGCCTCTCTGAAATCAGCCTGCGCTCTTACAGATTTATAAGTATTTCCTATCTCATCGAGAGAACTATATAGGTGGATAACGGAATAGTTCAGATCACTAATACTGGATTCAGACCATAAACAAATTGAAACTATGTGGAATTAAAAAAAAAATACGGGATTACATAGTGTTCTAGAGTTGCATTCACAACTTGTCCCAACAAACTTGAGGATTATGGGTTGATGGGTTGAAGTATGGAACCAAGTGAATATCTTTGGAACGAGAAGGACGAAACTCATGAAACTTTGCATCATGAATCAAGATACATCTGATGTGATTGTTTTTTGTCCGGTTCAACCAGAAATACACTCAACTTTTTCAATTTGAATAGGACACCCTGGTTTTTTTTCCAAATTTTGATAGATCCTAATATTTAGAAATCGTACATACTGGGTTTTGTCGTTAAACACTTACAGTTGGATTAAAAAATTGGTTCGCTGTTATAATTGGTCATTGGTCAATCTACCTGAGATATTTTCAGTTCTTCAGATATACAGGGTGTGCCTAAAGTCGACACCAACTTTTTATTTCAAATGGAGACCTACAATGTTTTTCACATGGTCAAAATCAAAATCTAATGGGAGTTGGGACAATTGATGGGACATCTATTATATAGTTAGCCTGAACTTTCAGCAGTTCCACAAATTAAGTGCTCTAATTTTGAACGGTCAAATGTTTCCTCAAACTACTACGGCGGTAATTATTTTTAGAAAAATCTACATATTATTATCATCTCGAATATTGTGATTGATAAGTTGACGTGAATTAGGTAGTCTCAACTCAGAATGAGAAGACCATGTGAAAAACTTTGTAAGTATTTAGGTATTTACTAAAAAGTTGGTTTCGACTTTTGGCGCACCCTGTGTCATCGTAATTGACTACAAAGTTTCAGAAATGTCATCCTTTCCGTTTCAAAGATATTAACTTGGTTCCTTACTTTATCCCAACCCTGTATAGAAATATGTAAGAAATGGTGGAAGCACGAATTTGAAGAAATGATGAAAGCACATATTTGAAGAAACGGTGAATGCGCATATAATTTTTGTGTTTGAATAAATGGTGAAGGCGCATATTATCATGCACATAATATTTGAAGAAATGGTGAAAGCGTATATTGTCACTGAGAAGTGTCAAGAGGAATACCTACCTGACGAATTTGCGAGACAAATATTTTCCATTTTTATGTTCAAAACGGAAGCAGATTCGTTCCCGAAACTTCCATCAATGATAAGTGAAAATCTGATATACACTGTGTCCATAAAGTCACCCCCCCACCTGGTTAACTATTGAACGGATGTGATTTTTTTTTCAATTTTTTTTTGCTTCAATGGTAGTTCCAGTGCTATATATTGTTCCAAAAAAAAATATGTATCCTCCAAAATGGCGCCGGGACATTTTTGGAAGTTAGGTCAATTGGATTTTTTCATCAGTTCAATCCTATCTTCAACATGCCAGAAATTCAACCATTTTCAGATATTTCTATTTTCTAAAAAATGACATTTGGAGGTCCATATCGGGAAAACTGTCCATTTCTTGAGGTTAGTTCAATGGAACATCTGATCAGTATATCAAAGTCTGCAACATACCAAAAATTCAGCGATTTTCATCGAATGTCATTTCCCCTATAGTTTAGTGCGGGGTCCTTTAGGAATTTCCCCGAAACGGCTTTTAGAAACTGAAACGTGAAACCCTCACTTTTATCCTGTTCCTATACAATATACCTGAAGCTATCGAAGCTCGCATTTCAGACTAGCGTAATAATTCTCCCGGAGTTATATTATGACATTTACCATCGCTGTATAACCGCAGAATGCCGGCTAATTACGCCCAACTTTGCACATAGATCGTTCTTGTTGGGCAATCAGTGTCGCGGAATTGGAACTTAATACCTATAAATCTTCTCTCGAGATTTGGGACAAAAGATTCAATAGTTTATTATCGTCATCAAGAAATATTTGAGGGCAGTTTGCTATGCATGCTATCCAGCTTAAGTGAAACCACATTCATACAGTGTCTGTGAAAGTATAAGATAATTCCACAGGTTGTTGCGAAACTCGCAAAAGACTGAATTCTTCTCAATCGATTTGAAATAGGTATCATCAGTATCGAGTGGTCACAAAAAAACCGGAAATTGTATTTTCTTCGTGGTTTCATCATTTCTCAACCGAATTTTAATTTATTGACGCCATTTTGTAGCTTATAGTATACAGTGCAATATCTGGAAATTCCATAATTGAAGAATGTTCGAGTACTCATCCTCTTAAGAAATGTATGGTCCAAAATAACATCGGTACAGGCTGGGAAAAATCCTATTATTCTCTTTCGCCAGCGGTTTCTGTAAATCACAAATGTTTGAGATTCTCCACCATTTCGTTTTTTTCAATTATGGAATTGTCAAATATTGCACTGCATACTATAGCCCTTCAGCTACAAAATTACGTCAAGAAATTCGAATTCGGTAGAAAAATAATGGAACCCCGAGATGAATAAAAACTTCCGGTTTTTTTCTGACCACCCGATATACCGGGTGAGTCATTGAAATGGGAAAGTGAGATGACGCCTTTGCTGTTTGAGATAGATGAACAAAAATTGTTGTGATGATCTAGGCTCATGAGCAGCACATTTCCAAAATATTTCGCTTCATACAGGGTGACTTAAAAATGCGTGACGTATCAGAGTTATACTTTTTCTTATGGGACACCCTGTATTTCATTGCATTTTCGGATTCTCCTTTGTAAGCTGATTTCATCAATGCATCACACTTGGGTCTAGCAAGAATGATTACAGAGATATAGGGTGTGCAAAATCGAGATATTTCAACTTTAGGATTTTTTTAGGTCGAAACTAATCATTATTGGTCAAAACGGCATACATGTCCCTATCTTAACTTCTGATTTACTTTCTACTAATATTTAATTCGAACGAATACAGGGTAGTTCAAAATTCAGAATTATGAACCACGAACTTTCATACGCCACGCATATTTGAGTCACCCTGTATACGAAAAGTAATTCAGAAATATGCTTCTCATGAGCCTAGACCATCACAAAAATTTTTATTCATCTATGTCAAACAGCGAAGTCGCTATCTCACTTTCCCATTTCAATGACTCACCCTGTATATGTTCTTTCCTTCATGATCGTTATTTTTGACGCAGATCTCGAGAGCTGACGTTTAATGAGAAATTCATGTGGAACGGCAGAATGAGCATCACACAAGTGAGAGTCAAAGCCCAAGGGACGATATACCTCACTTTCGGTCACTATGTTAACATCTTCAGGGAAAGATTAAAAATGTTTTAAATTTCTCCTGAAGATGCTAACATATTCAGCAAGATACGAGTAAAGACGTATGAAAAATCGGTTTATTTAGTGGTAGAACATTGTTTTGTGATTATCCTGCCAAAGGTTCAAGTCTTCAATACATAATATTTCATAATGTGTATAAAGAAGCAGGAAAATGAGTGATTAGCATAAAAGACTCGTGACCAAAGATTCTAGAAAATTCTGTATCAGTTTCATGTGATGTGACAGAGTGTCGGTATTCTAATTCGCATTCGCTTGCCGGTCATGGGTTCGATTCCCATCGACTGCAGACATTTTTCTGATGGCCCAAGAAAGTGGTTGGGATCACACGTTAAAAGGAAAGGCTCCCGTCATTCCTTGCTCGCACAAGACTTTCGAAGACTTCCGAGGGTTGCTCGTGAGGAGGCAACCGAATGACGGATAGAACAATTTTAGAACAATTTAGAACAATTCACAAGGGAATATTAATGAAAGGTGAAAGCGCTACCGAATTCAAAGAGTTTCCTTCAATATTTTGAATTCAAGAAAATTACAATTTTCGAAATAACTAACATGCCGAAATGATTATTCCAACATCTCGATTGAGCGAAAAGTTATATTGAACAACAGGATTGAAACAGATATACAAATCTGGCCAGTCGCGTGCTGGAAAAAAGTCATTTTCTTCTGTGACTGGAAAAAAGTGTAGTGAAATTTCATCTCTGTTGACAGGTTATAAAATGTCACTTTTCATAAATTACAATTTTTCCATGGGAAAATAGTGAGTTCATTCTGCTCGGATATATATCGCATATACCTATATACACTGTTGATGGCTTTTGTTGTGCTTGTTCCGAAAAATAGACCAATGACATCGTCTCCGAATCGTTATGAAAGGGATCAGTTGTTTTATAAGGAAGCTCATTGTAATAATTTGGTGGCTGAATATTTGCGCCTCCACCATTTCTTAGAATCATAATATTCCACTTGATTGCATTGTATGTCTACTGTACTTTTTGGGGTAATTCAATACTCCTAATGGTGATATTCATAATCATGTCAAGTTCTCATAGCAGTTGATAGGAAATCTAAACAATATCGATTTGTTTTGCGCCTTCGCCATATATTAGACTGCTTTGAATGTTCATTGGAAATATCCTCGGAAAATTTCACACCTCACATTTTCGAACAATTGAAAGCGTGTATTGTGGTATTGTTACCATAACAAACTTTACTAAAAAACTTCCTGAAATCACACTGGAAAGTTTTTGACGTTTATAGGTAAAATGACATTACACAGGTCCAAATGATATATTATGTGAGCAGTTTTCATTGACTCTAAATAGTACTTCCAGTTTCTTGTAAGGAAATATATTTCTACCAACTTGAGCTACTATCAACTTATTGTTTATTATATTGTGTAACTGAAGTGAATAAATTGTGTTTCATTTAATATAACAATGTTTTATGGATATGAATTATATTGATACCACATACTTTCTTGTAACAGAATATATATTTCTACCAACTTTAGTAGTTTAAAGTTAGTCAAGAATAATAGTTTGAACTATCACCAGCTAGCTGCTTTATTGATATTTTATATATTTGTGCGTAACTGAAGTCGGTATTTTGTATTTTATTCAGCATAATCTCATCCTAGTATTCTTTTGAATATTAGCTTCAATCAAAAACGGAAAATTCAGTATCGGACACAAATATTTGGAAAAAATTTCCGGTAATGATTGAAAATATCCCCAGTTTTTGTAGCATATCTTCTTTCCCAAACTTAAGTAGGGTATACACAGGGTGGCCCAAAATTGTCTTCCGATTATCATGAGGCTGTTAGTATATTCAAACCCAACGTTTTTTCTTTTCAATAAAATTATTTCCTAAAATGAATATGAAGGAAAATATACAGTGAAGAGATATGATAGATCCATTTCATCCAACTTCGAGATATGACGAACAGCTATTTATCAAAGCTCGTTTGTTTGGAGAATGACAAAGCTTTGGATTCCTGTACCAAAGGAAGTATTTCCAAACTTACCGAATTCCCATTTACATGTAGACAAAATCATCCAGACCTCTATGTCTTGGGATTTGTCAGTACACAAGAAAATCTTGCCATATGTGCCCCTCTAATTATTCTCCTTATCATGTCTGTTGCAGGTTTCCATCAAAGACGGGTATTTGTTGAAGCAGACGTGGTCGTTTCAAAGATGGAGACGAAGATATTTCAAACTGAAAGGACGCAAATTATATTATGCCAAAGATACAAAGGTGAGTATTGAGTGTGCTTTGATCGGTAGTTCTGTTGTTGGGACTGTTGTGAGTTCTGATTCGTGTTTCACCATGAAAGGATTATTTTTCAGTACGTATTTTGATGATGTGACTGAGAAATTCAATACAATACAATTTTATTTTTTCCATAGAGCTGTGAAGCTATTGGACAAGTCAGGTACAAACAAGGTTTACATAAAGTGTATAAATAATAGACAAACAAAACATTTTGTCCAAGACTATTAGCAAATTCATTTACGTTATAGGAGCAAAGGTCGAGGAGAAGTTTTTTATCTCTTATTTGAATGTGTGCACTCTTTCTATCAATTTCAGTTATTCAGGAAGAATGTTATATAATTTCAATCCAAGTACACCTGCAGATTTCTGAGAAGTTAATGTTAATCGAACATTGGGCAGATGGAAATTATTTTTTGATCGTGTATGATGATCATGTAGTGAGTAACTATCAACCAATATGTTGCGTTGCTTGGGTATATATGTCAAGAATTCAAATATACATATGTAGGCCATAGAGAGGAAGAATTTTAAATTGTTTGAATAGATTCCTACATAATGTACCATTGGGAACACTAGCAAGACATCACACAATCCCATCCTGCACTAGGAAAACCTCATTAACTGCAACTGAACGGGATTGGATATCCCCGAAATAAAAGAGCAGGAGGCCTTGAATGTCAATTTGCTAAAGTTATACAGTGCGTATTGAAGGATACGTTCTGATCAAGTTCAATACCTGAAGAAGCAGAGCATTCATCCTTGTGGTGTGCAATCACCATGATACCTATAACCTCGCGAAGTGCGTCCCACATAGTACAAAACACCCTCTATATATTTCAGATACCGGATTTTCAATATCTACTAGCGATATTCATCAGTATCCTTTATACATACTGGATACAGGCTGGGTACAAACATACTTCCATATCAAAATCACTGTCACTGGAATTCTCACTTTCAAATCTTGTCCGCCATCTTGGAACAGCCATTTTTTTAAATTTCAACAAAAATTCCATTACGCCGATTAACTTGAAATTTGGCAGGTGTTCATAATTTCGGTAACAATACATTATGGAATTTTTGTTGAAATTAAAAAAATGGCTGCTCCAAGATGGCGGACAAGATTTGGTCCGATTCCATTCAAAATTGGTGAGTGGGGGTTTTTGAGGTCGGAGATTATGATTTTTTTGTTAAAATTTATAAATTCGAGATGGCGGCTTCCAAATAATTATTTGTTCTTGTATAAATGACGATAACTCCGTTGTAATCAACACAAAACTATTACTGCGACATATCATCTGTAAGAGAAAAAAAGTTATTTGTAACTAAGTCATAGTGAGCTATGACCTACATTTGAAAAACTAAAGTTGGTGCTGATATCTCAAATTCTAGAAGAGTTGGTATAAATTTCATATCTTTTTCGAAATCACTCTGAAAAACTGCCATGAGAATATGAAATTCCTATTTGAATATTTTCATAAATAAAGAAGTTACGGAAGAGACATGAAAATGATCAAAATCTGTTTTTTGCGTATGAAACAAAAACGATTAGATTTTATGAAAATATGTTTTCACATTATAATTGGCCTTGACAAACTCCACATTTGGTGTCATTTAACCGACCTCGTATCTCTCACCGTTAAAAAGATACCCATGGTGAGCATGGTAAGTGGGACACACTGTATACCCATTCTGGCATTCTGAGCATCAGGTACTCTTTATTTCGATGGTGAATAGAGAATGGCACTGAACTGAATCACTATATGAAACGTGGAACGAATTCCTTCGAATCTCAAAAGTATAATAAGATCCGATTGCGAGGAAAGAATTTTTGTATTGCCATTTATACCTGATCCTTTACGTGAGCATGCTTGTAGTGAGATTTTTCGGAATATTAGATATTCGATTCCATGCTAGGTGTAATTGCATGCGACATCTGTGATGGTATTTCATTAAATTCGAGTTCTTATCTTGGATACCCATTGATTTTTCATCATCAGGAACTCATGAAAGAGGATCATATTTACGATATTCACAATAAAAATGTGAAAATTTGCATGACATTTCAATATTACCAACATTAACTCTGCTATACAGGGTGTTATTTGAATATGTGGCCAAACTTCAAGGGACGAATATTTGGGTGATTCTAAGGCGGAAAGTTCATACAAACATAGGTCCAGAAATGCATAGTTTTCGAATAACTTCATAAACAAAAACAGTTTTTTGTAAATATCGTGAAAATCCTCATCTCAATTTTGTTGACATTTTTCTGTGTTGATTTAATTATTGAGGAGCTGTTTGAGCCATAATCAGATTTACGATAAACCGATTCTTTTTTCTGAAAGTTTGACACCATAACACCCTATATCTTGAAAACTACATGTATTTCTGGACCTATGTTCGTATGCACTCTTCGTCTTATATAGAATCACCCAGAAAATCACCCCCCAATGTTTAGCCACATACTTGATTAGGACTAAGTATGTTGTTAATTTTCAATAAGGATATGACCAACTGATTTTAATTTTTTTGAGAACTGATTGCTTCAAAAATTTGATTTCTTGACGTATTTTCAATCGTTTCTTCCTAATTGCCCCTCTCCCAAGATATGTAATTCAATGTTCATACAGCCATCACGTGTCAAATTCGCTTGAATTTATCGAAAAAGTTAAAGATTTGAATCTGACCGAAGGTGAAATCCTTATATCATTTGATGTTTCATCACTTTCTCCAAGAGTACCCATACCAACAACTTTGGAATACTCGAATATAACAACCTTGATCCAGATAATATTAAAGAATTGGTTGATCTCACTAACCTCTACATGAGCCAAAATATTTTTCAATATAAACAAGAATTTTTGAACAACATGAAGGTACTATGGGAAATTGTTTATCACCTTTCCTGGCTGAACTGTTCATGAATCGATTTGAAGCGAATGCAAAAGAAAAATTCGAGTATTTCCCTAGGGTTTGGATTAAATATGTCCATGATATTTTTGCTATTTTTGATACAAAAATCACAGATTCAGATAACTTCATTTCAAAATTAAATAACTGCTTCCGCTCTATCAAATTCACTTATGAATGCGAAAATAATGGCAAATTACTTTTCTTAGATGAACTTGTCATCAAAAATAGTGAAAACAACTTAGACTTTGATGTTTTTAGGAAAGAAACTAACACATTTAGAAACATACCTAATGACGCCAATCACTGTTTTCAACACAAAATAGCAGGTTTAAATTAAATTAGGCAATCCGAAAGATGAAGTGGACGCACTTGGGAAGTCGGGAATATACGAAATAAGTTGTAATGATTGTGATAAAACATATATAGACCACACCAGGCGACCCATAAAAGCAAGGTTCAAAGAACACATAGCACATTTAAAATATGGTAGGTTAGATAAATCGTGTGTAGCACACTGAAATAGGATATTTAGTTTCAATCTTCTCCGGAAGATGCTGACATAATTAGCGAAACACGTGTGAAAAAAATCAAGGTGAAGAATTTCGATCGTTTTTTCCGAATTGCTTTCCTTTCAAGGTATCTAAGTCGATGTGTTTACAGTCATTCTTCTTCTATAATCTTGACCTATTCTTTGTGAAAAAATCAAGGAGAAGAATTAATGGGTTTATATCACAAAAAATTTCATTTCATAATTCGATAGAACTCACCCAAACTAGCTCACCACCGCAAACCGTTTCTTCCTGAGAGCTCCTTACGTTGTATAAAAAATTATTGAAATCCCCGATTTTTCGAACCTCTGAAAACGAGGCGATGATATGACTTCAAAATCCTAATACTGAAACAAGACTATTCCAGACAGAGATGAATGATACATGATTTCTGACAGAGTGAATTAGCGCGAGATCACAGTTGAAAGAATTAATATATCAGTTGCCTCAGTCTCCGTCGGGCGTTTGGTATTTTCTCTTAACTATGGCGAGATGAGGTTTCTACGTCATAAGAGGGTCCGTTTTCAGAAGGTACTATTATTTATGTCCAAAAATGAAACATTCCAGTTAATTTTTCGATCGAATTATGTCGTCAATCATTATTTATGTATAAAAGGATCATTATAAACATGGTTTGAGTTGAAAGTTCTACTGAGGTGTACACGCCCATTGGTGATTGGTTGGATAATTTGATTTTTGAAGTATTTTCAATTGTTTTTTTCAAATTGCTCCTCTCCCGAGGTATGTGAGCCAAACCTTCATGCAACCATTCTCTTTCTATCATCTCAACCTATTCTTCTGTGAGAAACGTGAAGAATTGATTGTGTGTATAATCTCTGGTATTCATATAGTAGGGACAAATCGGATAATATTGTTCTTCTGAAGAGCTCAAGGTAGGAACTCGATACACATCACACATCAGGGTGATCTATGATGAGCAAACCCAAAATTCAACAACTAATCTTCTGAAATAGTTAGTGAATTTCATTTGGTTTTTCATTCGAGTTTGGGTTGGTAGGTTGAGATTTCACTGTTCACTTTTATTACGTCCCAACTTACAATAGGATCATTGATATTCATATTCGATTCAGAGCTAGTCTCACTCCATCAACTTTCCTTGCAGCTACTTTTACGCCTTTTTCTCTTTATAAAGTTAGAGGTCAATCCTTGGTCGAACAGCAGATATAAGCGTAGGTTTACTTAACACAGTTGTGAACTTTTCTCGAATTTGGTCTATATTCATATTTATGGCACTTCGGCAAGTAGCTCTCGTGGAGTCTACAACTTTCCAACTTTTTATGGAAAACTTTATCTTAAATCCTTGCGAAGGATATACGGGGGCCGTCTTTCCACAGTTCTGGGATTTACGAAGTTAGTGGATAATAAATGGCTACATATACAGGGTGTATCTAAATAACACCGAAAAAATTCAAGATCATTGAATTACATCCTCCCGAAATCTATGCAATAATTCGTATAGACACTATTTTTTTTAATTGCATTACCTCGTTGGTTGCGGGGTTGGGTAAGCATACAAACACAAACATCCATGGCCTAACTAGGATTCGAACCTACGTCTCGGTGGGAGTCCCCATACGAACTCAGCGCCTTCACGCTCTCGACCACCGAGCCGCCTATTGATACTATTGAAGGTATTACCATTTCAGTATTGACGTAACGCAGATGCACCAAGATGATTTTCAATCAGTCAGATGTGAAGTTCACAAAAACTAATTTTTCTTCTGAATAACTTTCATTAGGTAGCTGAGTAGACTCCTACAGTCAGATTTCACCAAAATATAGTTATTCATTATACAAGGGAAAAAAGTAGTAGATTTTAGCTCCAAGTTGTGTTGTCCGCTACGCCATCGTCCACCAATATTGGTGGACGATGGCTACGCGTCGGGAGACAAAAAACCTTGAGCTAAAATCTAATATTTTTCCCGTGTATAACACTCTATTTTTTTCTGTGACAGAAGAAAGGACGAATCAATATTGAGAAGATATTACATTATTTCGAAATCTGAAAATTATCGACGTGGAATTTTAAATTTTCAACAGTAGGGACACCTGCGTTGTAGGCATCTTTATCATTCTTTTCATTCTGTGATTTGATTTCAAAAAATTGCGAATTTAGAGGTTGTTTAGTAATATACGTAACCGCGAAGTCGAATGGAAGCTAAAAGGACTTGCAGTTCTTTCTCGGAGACGGTATTATTGACTCATTTTTCGGAACTATAGCACAACAAAAGCCATCAACAGTGTATATGTAATATATATCCGGGAAAAAAGTACTCACTCTTTCCCCACGGGAAAAAAGTAATTAATGAAAAGTGACATTTTATAAACTGCCAACAGAGAAGAAATGCCAAACTTTTTTCCCGTCACAGAAAAAAAGCTATTTGAGTAATCAAACTTCCATAATATTGCATGTAGCAGCGATGATATCATGGAAAGACATAATTAAAAATTCCTTGAATTTGACAAACGTTCGAAATTTTCGGCAATTTCACACATCCATGATAAGCTTCCCTAATTAAAATTTCCAAACATTTCTTCAGTTTTTTTTCGTTCAACCCTACACAGCACGTGCCCATTTTCAATCGCGACCTAGATCTATCTATCTATGCTATTCATTGTCGGTGTCCTGGTTCTATACATCCTAGACATAGGCGTGTCAAGGGGGCCGGAGGCTCAGAAATTCATCTATGGAAATGCTAAACGATATAAGAATTTCAATATCAGAGTTTAGATTCGACTTTCAAAGTTTCAATTTTTAACCGAAAATGTCAAATGTTATATAATTCAATTTTTAAATTTCAGATTTGTACTAAGTGCAAATCGTTTTTCGAACTTAATACTGAGGTAGAGGTTCATGGTTATTCCAGAATATTTGACTTTAGTCACCACATTTCAGATTAAATATTGAAATTCCAAGATCTCGGAAATTTAACTACTATAATTTTGAACCCCAAAAATTCGATTTTTCTTTTTTAGATAATCCAAGTCAACCAGGTCTTCCACGGAATATCAATGAATATTCTGCTGATGACAGCTCTACTGGGTGTAATTTAATTGATGGCTAAAAATATAGGATATGGTTCCTTAACTCAATTGAAGAAGAAAAGTTGTCTTTACTCTCGAGCTATAGAAAGGGGGTTTTATTTTCTATATATTATTGATTAAAGAAACTTTCACACTGTAGGAAACTGCATCATGTTTATGAAGACTTCTGAAAATAAGACCACAACTTCATCGATCATATGTTATTATTTTACATACAGAATAGTTCACCAGCCTACTAAAATCGTTTATATATTTATACGCAAACACGGTGCATTGGACGGAAAAAATTCAATGAGTTAAATTGATGCAAAATGAATGAGGATTTCCAAAATGGTTTTCATTTTTAGAAAAAGCAAGGGTGTGCAATATTTTTTCAGAAAAACCTCGAGTATACATCCCATACGGACGCCACTTGTAGAAATATTGAAAAACCTTCCTAATAAAAAAAATGCCTATTGGTGCTTAGTAAGTTCATGTAAAATTTCATGAAAATATCTAGAACAGTTTTTGAGTTATTATAAGAAAACGAATTTATTCATAAAATGTTAACACCCTATAGCTCGAAAGTCAAGAGGTTTGGGGCATATGTTCATCTGAAATTTTTTTCTTTAAATGTGCTGAGGAACGATATCCTATATTTTTTCAATAAAATTTCACCCTATATATTTGTATGACGTTAAATTTGAATTTCATGTTATTTTTGTTTTGAAATCATTTCGCTAGATATAATTAATTATGTTGTAGCCACACGTGTTCCTCAAACAATATACTAATAATTTTGATAGACAGGAGAAAAAAAATTAGAGAGACGAATACCTATTCCACCTCCTCCATTAACCTACAGACCGTATTCAATCACGAAATTTCGGATCTATTCTCCTCCTGATACTTCCTTTCCCCGAACCGTAATAAGGTATACCATTGTCCTCCGTCACTGAAGATGAATGGATCACTTCGAAACGCGACCCATGACCTTTGCCCCGCTTCGGGAAGGGGTGGGGGTGGCGCGAAACTCGGTTACGTTTACTAAAGATCGCTATATATAAGGGTGTCTGTGGATGCGGTCGGCCATATACAGGGCAAGTCAAAAGTGTGGGAACAGTCATTTATCTCGATCACACGAAAAAAGTCGCGAGACGTTAGAAAACATAACTTTCTAATGCGAAAATTTCACTCTCAATATATCGACAGGGTGATGCTAATTTTATCGATATTCCGAAATTGGGGCAATTAATAAAATTAAGTGTTCTAGGCACAATTTCTCGAAAAATTTGCGCTACCACCATACCACATCTTTCAACTATTTTTGAACGTCTGGCAATTTCGCAAAAGTCATTGTTACTTCTGGTGCTTGTGATCTCGCCGGAAGCAAACGCTTGGGTTGGACTATCAACCTCTATGATGTACAAATGTTTCAGGCAAACTTTGGAGCTCTATATCTTCCAAAATATGTTTGTTCGAAAAAAATGTATTCTTTCATTTCTTTTTGTTCTTTCTCCGTCTATCATCCGTTCCATTTGTTGCCTCAGTTTCGGACACACCCTGTATAGTACTCGCAAAAATAAACAGTTGAGTTCATAAGAAGTTGTATGTTGTAGAGCTTAGTTGTTGACTTTCATATTCATTCCTGATACTCTGAATTTAATTGATATGGTTATGTGAATTACTTTTAATACAGTCGTTTGTTAATTGATATCCTTTTATACAAGGTGTATCTAAAAAGCACCGAAGATATCAAGGGGTGATTCTGTGATGAAATTCAAGATGGGCGTTTGCTATAACTTTTTTTGAAAAACCACTCTCTGGAAAAGTTTCACCCTCCGAAGATTAAAAAAAAGTATTTCTATTTTATATTCTTGTAAATGCTTAAGTTTTCGAAAAAACAGAGACGAAAAAGTTGGTTAATGGATTGGGCTTTTCAGCTGTTTTTTTGAGAGGAAAATTTTTACAAAAATAGTTTCAACACAAAATACCTTAGGTGTTGACTATTTCAGCCGCTTCTAAGTATACTTCTGGGTTGAAAATATTTCAAAATGTGTAGTTTTATTGACAAATAATATAGACCAAGTTTAGTGTACTTAGCTAAATATGATTAGTCTCAATTTGGTGTTGAGAAGGTATAGTTACCTCAAAGAAAATTTTCATATCATAAACAATCCCGCCAAGTTTAACGACATTCAGCTGAGGAGTCTTTAAGCTGGTGAATAAAAACCAATTTTTTTCATGAAACTTCAAATCTTGTATCTCGATAACGAGGCTTCAAGACATACTTTACAGAAAAATATTCTTTGTTTGTTGATGATTTGATGATTTTCTATTTTTCTTCTTCATTCTTTCTGTTCCGATGGCCTTTATGAATAGGTTAGGTTAGCTTCTTAGTATTTTATAGTTTTCTATTCTAATTCTCACTCTCATCGGCTGTTTAGAATTATATATCACCATTATCCAACTTATCGGTGGGAAATGTCATCAAGATTGGTATGATTTCAAATGACGAATGATTACATCCAACATGGAAAGATCAATATACATAATATATATTCTATTCAATATATTCCAACGTGTTTTTATCGCATCTGGATATCTCACATGGTCCAACTTTATAGACAACTTGTATACTTTTTAAGCGTGCGAGAGCTTCTGATGCTGCCGTCGTGACGTCGGAGCGACGCGACGCTAAATGAAACGTCTTTTGATCCCGCCTAACCAATTTCACCCACGTTGAAAATGTTAGCACGAAAATGGTTATGAATAGGCAATTTTGTTATTGCATTGGAAGTATCACGAGGCAACCTTTAAATTGCAAATTTGTAGTGGAATTCAATTTTCAATTAAGTACTTTGCCGTAGAAGAACTTGCACATTGGCGGGATTCTCGTATTTGGACAAACGAATCTTTTCGTATTATTATTACCTATTCCTCCTCGCACTAGATCGCCTACTAGGTTTTCATTCAGATCGACAATGGTATAATCAGTATAATCAGTAAAAATCAACGATGTAAACTATACTATCTAAACTACAATATTTCATATCCTAACAACCAGAAATTCTTATCTAAATTGCTCGTCTGAAAACGCCTGAAGGATCCAAACTGCCATTCACAAGGGCGGTCCGACGGGGTAGGGGGAGAATGGGTAATTTTTTCGCTTCCTGAAATACAACTGGAGAAGGTGTAGTATATATATATATTGTTGATGACATTCTCAGCATTATACTTTATTTGTCATCATGAAAAACACATTTTTTACTTATTAATAGGTAATACAATTATATTTATTAAGAGGAGAGAAAATCCCAATTCAAGTGGAAAGAACCTACAAATGGTATTTAGTTTTTAATTATCTTGATATTGCGTTTTTTTGGCAATTTGTTTGAGCCACCATGTGTACTGAAAAAAATACTTCTCATATCAAATTCGATATGGATACTCAGGTACTCGATATGCAATAGAATAATTTATAGTACCTGAAAATTTGAGGGGGCAATATACATATATCACTTTTTTAACTGTACCTGAATATTAATTGAAAGGAAAAAATCCATGCAGGGCCATTTTCTTCACGTTTATTTCATTTCCTGAATTCTCTAAAAAACAGCATCAGGAAGTTTCAGAATCCCTATACTCCCTATAGGTTTCCCTAGAATCAATCTCAAAATGTATGGAGAATTTCATCTGATATGGGTCATTTGAAGAAGATAAAAAGGTTAATATATCAAAGTTTTCGATATTATTATTGAATATTGGCGAAAATAGTTACTTATGTTTCATGGAAATAGAATAGGATCATAGTGACCGTAGCGCCAAAATGGCAATTGTTAGTTCAAATAAACAATTGTTACTTCAGATTGGCAATTGTCAGTTCGAAGTGAAAATTGTACCTCCAAAATGGCAATTCCAAATTGAAAAACAAATTCTGTCACTTCTCGTTATTGATACCAGCCAGGCAAATCAGAAACGAATGGGGAAGAAATGTTGACAACATAAATATGGACTTGGCAACAATTCTCGAATGAGAATCAAATAACTCGGTAGATTTCAATGCAAACAAAACAAAAGCATGCCTTTTTTCTAGAAAAGCCGATCTCACTGTGCCCAGCATAAGCTTGTCAGGAGTAACCATACCTCTGAGGACATCCATTTCCCATGCTTGGTATTACTATAACCTTTCTTGGAAAAATCACGTGGGGTCAATTGCTAAAAGTGCATCCCAAAAACTTGGTTTTCTGTTTCGGGCCAGGAGCTATTTCATTTTCAGTCAGCTGCTTATGATATATAAGGCACAGATCCGACCTGTTCTGAAATACTGTTCCCATATATGGAGTGCAGCACCCAAACATACCCTGGAACTGTTGGATTCTGTCCAAAAAAAGGGCAATTCGCCTCGTGGGTGATGCCTCGCTCACAAACTCACTCACTTCTCTGGAACACCGTAGAAAAGTTGGCGATCTGGCTCTATTTCATAGATATTTTCATGGACGATGCTCTTCTGAAATATCAACAATTGTTCTTCCCTTGGCAGTCCCCGCGAGATTAACCCGTCGAGTTGAGGCTTCGCACCCCTTCGTGGTCACTTTGGAGACCTGCAGAACATCTCTTTCCAAAGACTCGTTCATCCACCGAACAGCGAGGCTCTGGAACACATTGCCAACGGAGGTTTTTTTCGAGGCATATAACCTCCAGAAATTTAAGGAGAACTTCAATTCCTACCTTATTTCCCTTGCTTCTCACGATGTTCTCTGAACATTACAGGATATCCCTTTCCGTGGAAACCAAAACATTAAAAAAAAGTCAGGTCTTCGATTTTGCGTTCTATACATTTTTAAGAACAGAAACCCTTCCAGAAACTTATTCCGGGTGTGCCACTGATGCGAAACATAAAGGTGGTTAATGGCCACAGAAGAAGCTTTTTTGTGAGCGTTTGATCAGTGCGGTTGCTTGTGGCTTATTTGATGCGCAGCAGACTGTGGGGGTGATTCGAAAATAAACTTCTCGGGTTCAATAATGGGGAGGGTTTGACGAACTAGCGGATCCAGACGAGAAAAAAAATCATAAATTTATGCTTGGGAAACATTTTTTTATATATTCTGATACAACTCCGCTGAAGGGTTGGTTTTTCATACAGTGAACACGTAAACTGTGAAGACTGGAATAAATTTGTTGAAAGCTTGATGTGGCCATTAGGGAAAAAGCTCAGACACGTTGTTTGTTATTTTCAATTGCTATCATTTCCCCAAAATATGGATAACAAATAGGATATTGCCAATAAAAGAAAAACTATTGGCGTCATAACTCGAACAGCGATGAACACATCTGAAAAAGAAAATCGATGTGTCTGAGCTTCTTCCTCACAGGTCATAATCAAATTTTATCAAATTTGTTCAAACCTAGTAGGTAATTGAAATGTTCATAACCTTTAGGAAAATGTATAGTGAATGAAATTCAATGATCTAATGACTTGAACTCCTATGGATAATGGTGCTTAGAATGTTTGTAAAATGTGATATTGCAAGTTATTTTCATCAGACCAAAGTTCGCCAATCCATAGGTGAGTGTGTTAGACAAAGAATGTTCCATAATGAATTATTATTGGGAGAAAAATAACTGAGAAGACACTGGCATAGATATCTCATTGAATACTCGATTAATTAAGAAAAACTGTGTTGAATTTTGTATTTTATCCTCTGACGTAGGGGCCATGGGCCCAAAATATATCATAATAAATGTTTGTTCAAGGAATTATATTGTGGCTGACGCCTTGACTTCATTTTCACGAGAATATTTATTATATTCAGTATTCAGTTGTAAATGTAATCTTCCATGTTTCCAAGCAGACATGCCAGCCACATGAAATTTCATTTTAGAGAAAGTAAATTTTCTGGGCGTACTTGACAGCTGTGAATTATTGAGAAAATACGATAGTGTATTACTCGTATGAAATTCCTTCGTCCGTAAAAATATATGATTTACGTATATACTTGGAAAAATTGCTCTCTCTGAAAACAAAATGGCATGGAAAATTCACCCCCTCATTTGAGTTGTTGGCTTCCTCATTCGACTAATTTTGATTTTGATGATGATTGAAGAAGATCTTCCCAGCAACAGTTACCACTTCATCATTTTCAAATCGGAATGGAACACAGTATCGAGTTTTACGAGTACCTTTTTGGTGTGAAATTGAATGATGTTCAAGTTCACATAAAATTTGGATTGAAAAATCTAACCTCAAAAAAGTTATGTTCAAAACTACTCGGTACGAATCGTGTAACTAGCGCCCTCTATGAGAGTCAGATATAAAAACAAATGCATGCGATGTGTCAGATTCCAAGAAACATCCATACAAAATTTCATCACAATGTTGCCAGTAGTTTCAACATAATCGTAAAAAATGTTTAAAAAAAATATTGTTTCAACACCTTGTATCTTGAAAACGGATGGCGTTATGACATTTTTTTACTAAACAAACCCAACTTATTTTGCAATGTTCTACCTACCCTAGCAAGGGGGTTAGGTTTTTTTGAAACTCCCTCTATATGAGGGAAATATTCGTCATAATTCACTTTGGAAAAAATTATGGATTCCTATATCCGTTCGACGGAGAGGGTAGACATACATCAAGTGACGTGACGCCATCGGAGCTGTCCAGAAGATATTACTTTCCTCGGAAAGCAATAAAGGTAGACCTTTCTCAGATCTTCTCTATATGTGCTCATACTATATGTAGTAGGAGTGAAACTGGGTCAAGTTGTTTGTTATCGTCATATAAGATATCGGGACAAGGTTCCCCTGGTTTTCATTATAGTAGGAGAGCTGCAGATTTCTGCCGTCATCTGATAACGACATGATATACAGTGTGACCCACTTCTAATGGATCGAAACACCCCTGTATCTCACGTAATCGTTGGTAGGGATCCTGAAATTTGCTGGAGCGAGAGATATTTATTTCCCATGAAGAATTTAACTTTCCTCTTGGAGGATTGGGCTTTTTGACTTCCTCCCAATTCCTCCTACTTCACTTTATTCACAATAAACAAAACAAATAATAAATGATTTTCTAATAATAATTTTCGCCTTCACGATGTTTTGAAGTAATTTCCACGTGAGTACAACCTTCTTATCTATGGTTCTCCATTTTGTTTTCAGAATTTTTAATTTGATACATTTTTTTTTCAAAATTCAGAATTATGAACCACCCTGTATTCTTCAAATAAAATATCAGTAGATAGTAAATCAAAAGTTAAGATAGGGACATGTATGCCGTTTTGACCAATAATGAATAGTTTCGACCCAAAAAAATCCTAAAGTTGAAATATCTCGATTTTGCACACCCTATATCTCTGTAATCATTCTTGCTAGACCCAAGTGCGATGCATTGATGAAATCAGCTCATAAAGGAGAATCCGAAAATGCAATCAAATACAGGGTGTCCCATAAGGAAAGTATAACTCTGATACGTCACGCATTTTTAAGTCACCCTGTATAAAACGAAATATTTTGGAAATGTGCTGCTCATGAGCCTAGATCATCACAACAATTTTTGTTCATCTATCTCAAACAACAAAGGCGTTATCTCACTTTCCCATTTCAATGACTCACCCGGTATAGGCCAAACCAGGCGACCCATAATTACAAGGTTCAAAGAACACATAGCCCATTTAAGATATGGCAGGTTAGATAAATCTTGTGTAGCCGAACATATGTTCAATCACAATCATAACACACATATTACTAACCTCAAATTAGTTTAGCAAGTTCATAACAATAGAAAACTAGACGCATATGAAAGCTTAGACATATTTAAGAATAGTAATGGAGTAATGAATAAGGATAATGGACCTATTCCATATAGCCCTCTATATAGTCTAGTAATATAAAAATTTGGATTAACATGTGAACTCAACCATGACAAACATTAACTTGGCGGTTAGTATTTTTCACAGTTGGGTGAACATATACCTAGTATATTAGCAGCACACTAGAATAGGATACTTAGTTTTAATCTTCTCCTGAAGATGCTAACATAGTTAGCGAAACTCGTGTCGAGGCGTTAAAAAATCGGTTTGGTTAGTGGTAAAACAGTGTAGTGAAATACAAAAAGCTCAAAGTCATTTGGCTATTCCGTAGTTGAAATTATACCAGTCGGGCAACCAGCCTCTCCCGTATGGGAATTTCAGTTTTGAAGTGTTTCTTTCCTTATTTTATACTCAGATGGCGTTGCTTTCATATTGTCCATGGAAGACGCCTCTGGGGGAATATAATGCCGACTTGATTTTTGTTTGGCTAGGCTACGCTTAGTCGGCGGTCTCAGGACTGCTGGCTGGCGACTGCCCTTGAATGATGAGAGTCAAACAGCTCGAAACCGGTCTGTAGGTGTCTAGCGTGGCCTGGCTAAATCGAAATCAATAGGCATCCAGGAAAGAATCACTTGTATCAGTATTCGTTTATACGAGTCGATGCATAGTTTTCGGGAGGATGTAATTCAATGTTCTGCGTGGCATCAGCCAGGAAAGTAGTTGTTTTTCTCCCGAAATCTACCATTGTTGTTCATTTTATGAACATTGTGTGGAATTGTCTTTGAGCGAAATTTGCAGCAGGCTCTCAGACCATAACACAAATCTATCGAAATTGTTTTCGACAGATTCAACAACTTAGTAATACACAATTCTCGAAAACACGAATGGATTGTGTGGATCGGATGTTGATACCGTTATATATTATGTATACTACCTAGAACTACGTTATGAGATTTCTTTGCTGCTATATAGAGTTCAGACACAACAAGAAAGAATGAAGCACTCTTTCGTACAGGATGGCGAATTGATTTCGATGCTTGTATAGGACTAATCGGTAACTATAGGAGATACAAAAAATGGAATCGACATTCTCAAAATCAATATTAGAAAATTCACTGGCGGAAAAAGCAATTTACCATCGACTTTTGTCACAAGTTATAAACAAAAGTTGGATTTTTCAACTTCTAAACACATGTGAATAACTCATATAGTAAAAACACTCCAAGTCGTCTCCATAACGTTCAATATCATCAAATCATAAATAGAAAGGGCCCTGTTTTGGAGTCCCCATCATCAGCCAATTATTATACAAAGAACAAAGCAACAATAACAGGGAATCAATGGTAAAACATGGTAGTACTCACGTGAAGCAGAAAATTTTAGGAATCACATATGAAGTTACAAAATTATTTTTTCTACAAACGTCAAAAAATGACGAGGTTCGCGCATTTATAACAAACTGCGAAGTGACACTTTTTTCCAGTTTCCTACGTTACCATGATACCTTGCACATAACAATGCGCGAAGTAAAACAGTGCGCGAAGTACCTACTTCGCGCATTGTAATGTAAAATTAATGAGATATTTATATTTCAACTATATGGTCCTCAATCGAGCGAAAATCCATGAAATCATTTATTTCTGAATGTTCAACAATAACTTTTGTATTATCTCTTGAGCGCACGAAAGGAAATTCGTATTATGTTCGTGGAACATCGTGCGTACCTAGGAAGGATAGGGGGAGGCCTTCGAAGCCAGTTCAACACAATTTTTTATATCTAGCTAATCATATTTTTACTTTAGAACTATATTTTTTGACGTTTGTAGAAAAAATGTTGTTTGCAACTCGAGCGGGAAATACTTTGGTCATCTCGACTATTTTTTTTACTCGGCTACGCCTCATTAAAAAAATCAGATCTCGATCACCAAAGTCGCATTTCGCGCTCTAGATACAAAAATAACTATTATGAAAATTCAAAAACATAGAAAATACTTTTTTTTTGTTTGTTTCTGAACAGCAGATGAAGCAGTGGAATCGCCACATTAGGAGGCCGAAAGACATCCAAAAATGAAAAAACGTTTTTATCTTGATATCGCTGGATTAACCTGATAACATGTGACCAAATGTCAATGTCAAACCCATCTCTGACAGACAAATGTAACTTCAGCTGTCAACGGTGATGTAGGACAAGAGACATATGGGATTCAGCACCAAAACATACGCTGATGCTCTTAGATTCCATCCAGAGAAGAGCCATTCGCCTGGTGGGTGACGCCACACTCACTCACTCTTTGGCATCATTGGAACACCGTAGAAAGGTCGGCGACCTTTCACTTTTCTATCGATACTTCCACGGGGAATGTTCTTCGGAAATCTCTGCTATCATCCCTTCACTAGCAATACCAGTCAGACAAACTAGACAATCCCAGTCAGCTCATCCTTTCGTTGTCAACCTCTAAAGATGTCGAACAGCACTTTATCAAAACTCCTTTATCCAAAGAACGGCTAGGCTCTGGATTTCATTGCCTGAGGAAGTATTCCCAACTACATATAATCTCCAGAAGTTGAAAAAAAATTCCAATACCTACCTCTTGTCCCTATCCTCCCTAGGAACGCACGATGTTCTTTGAATATTATAGGGATTTCCTTTCATGCGCTCCATGCTATGAGCATTTTGAAAAGGAAAACTTAGGCTGGAGACCAAAGCAAGAAGGAACAATAACACAAACATTAGAAACTCAAGAAACATGTGAATAACTGTTTTCTTGCTGTGTATCAATGTGGCTAGTCTCGATTTGACTGGTGGGAATGACTTTATTAGCAGACGATACCACTACATTTTGGCACAATGAAGATCGAGCTAAACTCTTGTGTGATACGAATAAGCTAACTCTGAATTCAAGTCATATTTTGAATTGACTCGGCCGTTACTTGATGGAAATCCATGGCAAATGTAAAAACTTCACAAACGATAAGATTTCCACAAAATTCTCAAACACACGACATGTTTCGCTAACACAGTTCCTTCGTCAGGTGATATACTGGTACAATGAACCAAACTAACCTTGGCTTGCTCAACTTTTATACAGGGTGTTTCATAATTGAATGCTGATCCTAAAGGGCGATAATCCTTGGATGATTTCAAGAAAAATTCTTCATGTGAACATAGGTCCGTAACAGCTTCGTTTCTGAGATACAGGATGTTGAAATTTAACAAAAAAATCAGTTATTCCGCAATATCTCTGAAATCGCTCTGGCTTTTCTCTTCAATTTTGGTACATGCCAAGTATGGATAGAAATACATTTTTTCCATACTAAAGGATTTCTTCATTCCCATCAGTGGCGTCCCTGTTAACATACCCTGTCATATTTTTCATCAGAATAATGATACGCCACTGTCTTTTTCCCAAATAAATATTATTTTTGTAATTATCCTCTATCTTCTCATAAAAATGGTCTTTTGTCTTTTTTTCGTCCGGCGAACGGTTTTTGAGTTATAAAATAAAATGCATTAATTTGCTTGTCCCTATTCGATTTTTACTCTTAGTCATAATTTCACAATTGTGGTAACCAAAAGATCTAAGCAATATTTTTATAATTTTATGGTAACTATTTTCAAGTTTTTGTAATGAAGAAAAAAGCCCGAGCGGTTTCAGAGATATTGGGGAATAACTGATTTTTTTGTTAAATTTCAACATCCTGTATCTCAGAAACGAAGCCGTTACGGACCTATGCTTACATGAAGAATTTTTCTTAAAATCATCCAAGGATTATCGCCCTTTAGGATCAGCATTCAATTATGAAACACCCTGTATATCCTATTTTCCCAACCTGAAGGGTTAGTTACCTGTGGACACACCTTCATTTTCGGAAATTTGGCACAATATCTACATTAAAATACGGTGTATCAGACTAGCTTGAAAGGGTTGACATCAAATAAATATTATTACTTACTAAGAAAACAAATTCAACAGTGGTGAACTATTGGGGTCTAATTGATCGTTAAGTAAAATATCAGAATTTTTTAGTTTGTTGATTTGTAATGATTCAAAATTATTGAGTTTCATTCCTTTATTTTCTACGTGTAGTATTTCGAAATTATCATCAAAACTATGGTTTCTTCTAATATATGGTTGGCGTATGTTGAATTTGTTTTCTTTTTAAAAAAATTCATCTCATGTTCATTAATACGCTCATTAAACGTACGACCTGTCTGACCGATATATACCTTAGGACGAGATACACAGTTGAGTTTGTATATGTATGTATGTAAATTCTACTTTTCAGTCCTGTTTATGTAGAAATGAAGCTAATTTTTCAGTTGATGATCCGAAATAAATAAAGTTCTATAATTTTATTATTCTTGATGGTAGGATAAACTTCTTGAATAGCTTCATTATGAAGTTTGTTAGAAAGAGTACTGTCTATCAAATTAACGTTGTATCCGTTGTTGACTGCAATCTGTTTTATGATATTGAGTTCTATTTATTTTCTTAGGAGGCTCACCCGGTTGTCATCTTTCCCGGTTGGTCCTGGCTCATTCCCGAATCTGGCAATCAATGCGAGACTGCGCACTGTCTGTCCCATCAAATAATACACCTGCGGTCCTTCATTTCGGGTCTTTTGTACGGTACGCAGACTATACCTGCCAACGGCCTATTTACATACCACACAGTATATCGACTTGGCCCCAATCCTGGAATCGATATATAGAATAATTATAGGGACGGGATTTTTTCTGCTACCGTAACTTTATTAAAACGCAAATTGAATATCTGCGCTACCGGTTTACTGATATTGTTCATTTCATCACGGATATTCATTATGTAACAGATTTTGGCCATTGAAAACACGTATTTTCAGCCTATGTAGACCGAGAGGAGAGCGGCAAAAAAGCAACAGTTTTCTAAATGCAGAAATTTCGATATTATGTAGTATTCAGGGTGTTGGACACCTCTTCCAAAAATGACTGAATTTTCAACAATTCAAATTCAACCGAAGCACTGTATAACAGTATAACAGTGCCCTAGATACAGGATACAACACCCCAAAAATGGGTCAATTTTTCCAAAAAATTGATGTTCTAGATCAAACTTTGACCTATATATTGGGAAAAAGGTACTCACTTGTGTTTTATAAGTAAGATTGTATGGTTATAGTGAGAAGATAGCAATGATTATTGATAACTATCATTACATGATCGTTGCAAAATAGATTGAGTAGTGAGCAATTATAAAGCGATCTCACCCAAAGTACATATATATAATATTTCTTCCACTACTAACACTGAAATATGAACATATTTTCCTAATTCAGATTTTCATTTCCATTGAAGGTGCATTGTTCATCATATTATTAAAATTGATGTGATATTGAAAACTAACCCCGTATCAAAATTCCTGACGACATTGTAAAACAAAGAAACGAGTGAAGTTTGGAAGTATACTGATAAATATCGCAAGTAGATATTGAAAATACACAATTTATTACATTGTTTGGAGATATTTAAACCTCATGAATATCGCAGATGATACCATTGAACAATCATTGAGCTGATCTTCATAATGAAAGAAATCATATCGTGACCCAAGATCATTAAAATAGAGTTGATCGCCATATAGCTGAAATATTTGCGACTGGTCAAAAAATGTGTCCATACCGAGAGTCATGGTTATTTGAATTGCTCTAATTAACACATGATAGTGACAGATCACATATGGTTAGTGTTGTGTCATTTTCAGGAATAATATATAATAATTACCCTAAGATCTGAATAATCTGAGTAATCACCTCATTCCAAACATTCTTTATAACTTAAAAAATTGCTTTCAGTTGTGATAAATTTCGTACTAGTAACTAATATTTTGTTCAGAGCATGTTTCATTTTCATTCGTTGCATACGCATCGGTATCTATGTGTTTATATTGCATATTATGTATCATTGACACTGATGACAGTTTTATCCATCTGAGTAAAAGTCCTTTATCAATCTATTATTATTCATCTAGGTTAAAAAAGTTTCACTTCTCATCTCAGCAACAATTTGGGAGATTGTATGTATAGGTTATCGTATGTTCAGCTTAAATCATTTTTGATTCAGTTATTCAATTTGAAAGTGATTGAGGTCTAAGCGGTTTTTGATGAGGATGTTTCCGTTTAGATGGAATCAATTCGTTATGGAAAATCAATCAAAAACACAGTCGGAGAACAAACATAATATACAGAATGCTGAAACAAAAATATTACCAACTCCCCCTGAAGTGCCGGAAGTAAACATTTCAGGCATAAACTTCCCGTGTATTTTTGTCTCAATTAGCTAAGAAACTCCAAAGTTTGTGAGTACCTACCAATCATATTAAAGCGAGAGTGTTCAGAACTTCGCTGATTCATAATAAATTTGTTTCAGAGGAACCATAATTGTTCTTGAATTTATGGCCAACTTCGTCGGTGTTGTATAGTGTTGTTTGCTTTGGGAATCGTATAATAATATTACCGTCTGAGGAAGTCAAATAATATTTCACTGAGAATATGAAATTGAAAATAATGTGGCCGGTGAAATCAGGGGTATTTGATATGTCGAGATGATATAATGCTCTAGGAATATGAAGCCTAACTGAGAACGCTGTTAATGGTTTGTTGAATAGGACGTTTTACTACTTCTAGAATCAAATTAATCAAGGATTTAGATGCCAGCGGAAACCTTTCCAGGAATTATAGACAACGTTAGAGGATGCTTTTACCACATCCTCAATTTTGTATAAGCACCCAACAGCAAAGGCTGTTTAATTAATCATCATGCCACCACTTTTGTAGTGGAGAGACATTTTAACGACAAGGATCTAAAAGATTCAACTGATGATGGTGGCATTAAGAAATTGACACCTGAATATACTTCCGAATATAATAAATAATTAATCTCATTCTTGTAGCCAGTTACCTTAGTATTTTGTTGAAGATATTAAGTGTGCTGTATGAGAATAATTTAATTATATAATTATTTTATAGAAGTATACATACAATGAAAAGTTATTGATAATTTCAGTTACTTTTCAATATATCTACTTGATTCTGAAGACCAACAATAGCGAAGGATCAAGCCTATGGAGGCATTCCTTATTCAAAAATCCATCGACCAAAAATATTTTGAAATTTCATTATTTTTCTCCGCAAATACTGACATTCATTTTTGTAGATAGATACCTACCTATATTTCATTTATAAGTATGAATCAAGGGATAACTGAAACACATGAACTCCAAGTATTTGGGTGTCTGACTACGACAATATCTTGGAGAAAAAAACAACTGGCTTTTTTTTGTCGAGGTGGTTCAAATCCTTTATGGACACCATATGGGTCCAGTCCCCCATATCATGTGTGGGACTACCCTGACTCTAGCCAGGGTTTACCCACTAAAAACTCCACCCCGTTTGTAGGCTCGTCTGACCATGTCTCCGACGACACTTAGGCCTATGGTGGCCCATTGTATCTTACCTAGTAATTCTTTATTGTACCCACTCCATTATCTCTGTACCTTGAACAAGTCTGTACAAATCCTTCACTGGATGTGAGTTGAATACTTCTGGTTCGCCAACTGGTTGCCCAAAGATCTTCTGTCTTCTGCGGTCCAATGCCTCACATCGGCACAGTATATGTGCAACTGTTTCTGGTTCCTTGCCACATAGTCTGCAGCTTGGGTCGCCATTGTACAGTCCCATTCTGGCGAGATGCTCCTTTACTGGCGCATTGCCAGTCATAAGTCCCGTAACAGTTTTTATCTGTGCTCTGTTCAAGTTGAGCAGGTCTACAGTTCGTTTATGACTTGGTTCCTTAATGTATTGTTTCCCTTGTCTGTTTCTTGGGATGTTTTCTCAGTAGCTCTCATGTTTTGCCTGAATCCAGTCTTTAACTGACACTCGTGCTGTACGTTTTGGTACTCCAAGAGTCTGTCCTGGATCTGGCTTGTTGTCCGACCCTCTTCTTGCAAGTTCGTCAGCCTTCTCATTGCCAGCGATCCCCTGATGACCTGGCACCCAGATTAGCTTGACGCAAATCCGGTTTGCCAGAGTTCTCAGTTCCCTCTTGCAATCCCATACCAGTCGAGATGTCACTTCCTGGCTTATTATTGCCTTAATTGTCGCTTGACTGTCTGACATAATAAGGATCTGCTCGTTTTCCACAGCCCTTCTGTTATTTTCTTCCGCACATTGGAGAATTGCGTACACCTCTGCTTGGAAAACTGAGGCATACTTTCCCAATGAGGGGAGGTTCGAGTCTCTCAGGCTGATGACCTGAATAAAACAACTGGCTGAGATGTAATGAATTTGATATTCAATTGCAGATGAAATTTTCGACAAAGATTGCCGCTGCAGCTTTGTGTATGAAAATATCTTCTCGTTCTAGAGATTGCTTGATGATCGATCATTTCTAAAGCAGATTGAGGTGTTCTGTCTGAATAATGACTTATTTCACGCCAAAAATATCGAGTCTGTTCACAATGTGAGCAGTTAAAATTTTGAATACATTAATGAGAATAATTTTTGTTAAAGAAAAACTCAACATCTTTTATACCTACCGGAAACAATAGTTACACTATGATACAGATGAAAGGACGAATCAATATTGAGAAGATATTACATTATTTTGAAATCTGAAAATTATCGACGTGAAATTTCAAGTTTTTAACAGAAGGGACACCTGCGTTGTAGGCATCTTTATCATTCTTTTGAAGTAATCAAATATCTGATGTCACTTCTGTCAGTCTAATTCTGTGATTTGATTTCAAAAAATTGCGAATTTAGTGGTTTTTTAGTAATATACGTAACCGCGAAGTCGAATGGAAGATAAAAGGACTTGCAGTTCTTTCTCGGAGACTGTATTATTGACTCATTTTTCGGATCTATTGCACAAGTACTCACTTTCTTTCCACGGGGAAAAAGTAATTTATGAAAAGTGACATTTCATAACCTGCCAACAGAGATGAAATGCCAAACTTCTTTCCCGTCACAGAAAAAAGCATTTTTGTACCGATAATGGTACGTTTAGGCAACTTTTTTTGTTGTGCCTTTGTTGTGCTATTCGAGGAACTATTTCAAAACACTTCCCGTGTCACAGGGTGATTAAACGAAAAGGTTACATCAGTTTGTCCTCGCGTGTATGAAAATTCACCTTTGACCTTTTTTAGAACGATATTCTTTATCGATCACATCATATTTCGGTGGAGAACTTCTACTTGAAAGCTCTTCAGACGAAGCAGTTTAGGAAAATCGCATTTGGGATTTTTTCAGGAATTTGGACAGATTGAACGTAGCACGTAGGGTAGAGAAAGAGCGATCAAATTTCATTAAGTATTCACTTGTTTGACTTTAATCGGAGTCAGCGGCTCGAGTAATAGGAGTTTTTTTTTTCTTTCAGTTTCCGACTCATATTCAAACAGAGTGCAAATGGTGATAGTGGAAGCTCGAATATCTGAAGTTTTCAAAACGACTTGGAATTATGGACACCAAGTTTCACTGACATGCTAATAATAGTGATATTTTTTCGTTCGAACTATGATTGACATATTTCATTGAACATGCATTCAATCTAATCAGAGTGTTTTGAAATAGCGCATATTAAATAATTTAGTTCAGTTCTAGTGAAATATTTCAGTTAGTTCAGATAGACAAATATCACTTACATTATCAGTTAGTCTCTAAATTGCACAATATTAAAGATGTTACAAAATTGATACCATATCTTTTCTTTATGGCTTTGTGGAGATACCATACCTATACTGGGTTATAATTTCAATTTGGGTTTATTGAGTTACCGTATATTTCTCACATAGGATACTATCTTTTCATATAATTATCTAGAGTTGGGAAATTTGAAAAGAATATTGGTCACATATTGTACAAACTCTACAAACGATCTGATGTCCAAATTAATAAATTGGTGAATGATTCATATTGATTTAAAATTGTAGTGAGAATTCTCAGATAATGAAATACATTGGAAAGGGATATTCCCAGAAAAATTATGAACATGAAAAAATGGATATATATACAGTGTGTCCCACTTACCATGCTCACCATGGGTATCTTTTTAACGGTGAGAGATACGAGGTCGGTTAAATGACACCAAATGTGGAGTTTATCAAGGCCAACTATAATGTGAAGAAATATTTTGATAAAATCTATTCATTATTGTTTTATACGCAAAAAACAGATTTTGATCATTTTCTTGTCTCCTCCGTAATTTCTTTATTTATGAAAATATTCAAATAGGAATTTCACACTCTCATGGAAGTTTTTGTGATTTCGGAAAAAATATGAAATTTATACCAACTCTTCTAGAATTTGAGATATCACCATCAACTTTAGTTTTTCAAATGTAGGTCATAGCTCACTATGACTTAGTTACAAATAACTTTTTTTTCTCTTACAGATGATATGTCACAGTAATAGTTTTGTGTTGATAACAACGGAGATATCAACATTTATACAAAAACAAACAATTATTTGGAAGCCGCCATCTTGAATTTATAAATTTTAACAAAAAAATCATGATCTCCGACCTCAAAAACCAAACCCCCACTTATCAATTTTGAATGGAATCGGACCAAATCTTGTCCGCCATCTTGGAGCAGCCATTGTTTTTTCATTTCAACAAAAATTCCATAATGTATTGTGGACAAGAATTGGTCCGATTCCATTCAAAATTCATAAGTGGGGTTTTTTGAGGTCGGATATCATGATTTTTTTGTTAAAATTTATAAATTCAAGATGGCGGCTTCCAAATAATTCTTTGTTTCTGTATAAATGACGATAACTCCGTTGTCATCAACACCAAACTATTACTGCGACATATCATCTGTAAGAGAAAAAAAAAGTTATTTGTTACTAAGTCATAGTGAGCTATGACCTACATTTGAAAAACTAAAGTTGGTGCTGATATCTCAAATTCTAGAAGAGTTGGTATAAATTTCATATTTTTTCCGAGATCACTTTGAAAAACTGCCATGAGAATGTGAAATTCCTATTCGAATATATTTATAATTAAAGAAGTTACGGAGGACACATGAAAATGATCAAAATCTGTTTTTTGCGTATAAAACGAAAACGAATAGATTTTATCAAAATATTTTTTCACATTATAGTTGGCCTTGACAAACTCCACATTTGGTGTCATTTAACCGACCTCGTATCTGTCACCGTTAAAAAGATACTCATGGTGAGCATGGTAAGTGGGACACACTGTATATCTTCTTGGAATGAGGAATACCTACTTATTTTGTACTCCGAGCAGAAACAGTGACAGCTCTTCAACTGGTTTATCACATTTATTTTTCACATAGAGCCACGTGAACCTCAAACATCGAGAAATTGAAAATGCAGCGGAGTAATATTCCCCTTGACATTTCCAAAGATTAATGAATTAGTATTAATTTCATTGATCAGTGATTTTGTGTATGTACTTTGTTTCCCATGCAATTTCTGATTTCAACTACGTAGAAGTAGGTCGGTTCATGAACTGAAAACTTCTTCGAGTTGTAGCAGATATCTGACATAAATTAAAGTCCTTGGTTTGGGATCGAAACTGCGAAAGTTTCTGATACTAACTACTAACGATCAGTGAGATGTAGGTAGATACTAATAGTATAACAGTAGGGATACAATACAATTACTGGCAAGTTGTTAGTTGGGTTGTGCTGTTTCGAGGAAATAATTCCAAGTTGGTTCGAATAGTTTGAACAGTTGAATGTGCAGTTAAAAATTATCGACTAGTATAGAGTGGTGTTTAGAAATTTTAGCCCTAGTAGTTTAGTTTTCGGGATACAAGGTGTTGAAGTTGAGAAATAAAAAGAATTCATCCACAGAATAATTGAATATTTTCAATTCAAATTCGGTATATGGTTTCATATTTGGATGAGTTATTTTTGGGCCAGAAAGTCATTCAGGACGTTGTATCCAGTGGTGCGCTACAAGGGGTTGTGGTAACTTTTCTTCTGATAAACTGATAAAATTGCGATTATTTTCAATTCCTCGAAAAAATCATCTTCAACTGATCTGAAATAAAGAGTTTTCCAGATATTCGACCCAAAATAGACGCTTGCATAGGCATTTTTCATCATTTTCTATAGAAGATTAAACATTAATTTTTTTTTCTGGTGGTCAGTTGATTGTATACTTTCTAGAGGTCATTTTGTAGCTAAACAAAAAATTGATATTGAATGCAGAAAAAGAAAACAAGCATTTTTGTGATTTTCTACTACTGAAAATGATGAAAACTTACTATGCAAATTTTTATTTTGGGTAAAAAATCTCGAGAACTATACATTTTAGCTCAGTTGAAGATGATGCATGTTTTGCAAAAGATTGGATGACGAATTTATAAAATTGAAAATGATTGAAATCACATCAGTGGCGTAGAAAATATGGAAGGAAAAGTAACCACAACCCCCTGTAGCGCACCACTGGATAACATTTTTGGAAACACTTTTTGGTCAAGAAAAAACATTCAAAGATACCCTATATTTCGAAAACGACGCGTTCAAAATTGATATAAACATTTTTTATTATTCCTATGGGTACATCACACTATGTTTCGTTTGGAAAAAGAGGTAATAATCTATGAAGTTACAGATGGAATATAAAATTGATTATGATCAAAGCCTACTCATTGTATCTGATGAGTAATTTCATTTGCTTCTTCGTTTTCCTTAGTCGGACAATAATTATCAATAGCGGCAGTATGGCTTGAGGTCCTTTTTGTCAGTTAGCTTGTACTTGCCTATTATAGTAACCCTACCTTTGTTCTGGGAAGCCCAATTAGGACTTATTGTCCAGGTTAACCGATCTTTACCTTCTGCTTCTATCAGTAGTTTCACTTTGACAATCGGGCCACGGTGTAAAAGCCAATTAACCTCTATCTCAATAGGTCGCGTGCACGATGACCGACCCTGGAGGCAAAATATTGAAACAGAACCTCACTCTTCTGTGAATTATTGAAACACAACCTCACTTTTTCATTTGTTTACAGAGGAATCGAAAGGTTGAAATAGTTTTTCACAATATTTTGGCATACGAATCGTATTTCTTGCGTTATTAATTAATTCAAGCATGCCTTCGCATTGTGCTGTTGTACAATGCACAAAAAATGCAGCAAGAGACTAGGGAATATGATTTTTCAGGGAAATAGTAATCTCACATAGTTATCAATATGAAATGTTGTCATTCCTTATTAAAATTCCTTCTGCCTTCTGCCACGTCTGCAATACAAGCTAATACTGCTAATAGATTGAAAATGTCTACAACACACACGATCGTCAGCATGTCAGACCAGTCCTCCCGATTGATTGCATGAATCCAATCTTCTTGCATTATTCTTGAAATTTCAGGTATATTTCTATTAGCTCCTATTGCAGAAGGAATTCCGATGAGAAATTAGAGAAATAGCCAAATTTCAAAAATGAAAACTATATGTGAGTGACTATAGTAGGTACTTACTTTTAAAACATAATGTACCATCCGGATTCCTTCATCTTACGCTGCAGTTTTTGTGCATTTTACAACAGCACAATGTGATGGCATGAGCGAATTGATGAATAGCGGAAAAATACGATTCATATGCCAAAATAATTGTGGAAAACTATTTCGATCACTTGTAAACAAATGAGAAAAGTGACGTTGTGTTTCAATGTTTTGCCTCCAGCGTCGGTCATCTGACATAATTCGGACGTTTCGAAGGTCGTTTCACCGTCTCCTCAGAAAACCGCTCTAGCTTCCTCTCTATCCTGCTATCCTGCGGCTTTGTCCTGCGAGAGCACGATGACGTCATGTACGTGTACGAGACCGTTGCGGTGTTTGCACGTTAAAATTTTACGTCGATCATCAGGGAATTTCAATCTCGAGCTGTTCGTGACGAGATATCAGATTGCTTGGGGAAGATGTATGTACAGGGTGAACAATCAAGAACCGCCGTCGGCCATATCTCAGCAACGATTGATGGTACAGCTTTGAAAAAAATATATCTCAAGAAAAGTGCCCCAGAAAAATAGCTGAAAATGAATAGAGATTTCTAAAATGGGGGTTTTGGAGGTCGGAGAATATGATTTCTTCATCAAAATTCAAGATGGCGGATCCAATATGGTGAAAAAGCTTTGTAATAAATAGTAGTTTGGAAAACTATAATGAAACACGCTTTTATAGATAGCCAAACTGAATAGTAGTAAGAAATTGATAGTATAGTTTTAAAAACGAGATAGATTGTCGAACTAAAAAGAAGTAGAAAATTAAAATAGTAGTTTGACATACTAATGAAACACGATTTTATGAATATCCAAACTGAAAGGAAGTTCAAAACAAAATGATAAGAGTGTGTTGATGAATATTCAACTAAAAACATATTTTATAGAGAAAAATGTATATAGCAAAACAACGTGTGCCAGGTATCAGCATCAGCTATTGTAAAAAATAGTAGTTTGAAAAACTAATGAAACACGTTAGCCAAACTGAAAAGAAGTGAGTAGTAAATAAATGAAAAAATGAAGAGATATAGAGTGCCGAACTAAAAAGAAGTAGAGAATAAGTAGAGTAGTTTGAAAAACTATAAAGAATCCAGTTTTCATGGATAGCCGAACTAAAAAGAAGTATAAATAAAATAATGAAGTTCTTTGATAAATATTAATGTAAAAAATTTTTTTCTAGAAATAATGTTATGGCAAAACAACGTTTGCCGGGTCAGCTAGTAGTATTCTAAAATCGGGTGTGCTGTATCTGCGCTTTGTGGTTGTTCTTGTGTTGAAACAAAACATTGTATAATATAACACCATGTTTATTCAACGAAGTAGCTATTTATATATCGACGCCATTATGTAGAATCCACTTACAAACGTGAAACACCCAATTGAATAATACATATCCTGTTATATGAGGATGATTGCCTTGTGAACTAAATTGGAAAACAAACAATGTTTTGTCTCTGAATTTGATATTCATTATAAGCCCCAACGTGAACTTTGGGGTGTTTGAATTGTTTTTCACAAATGTACAGTTGTGTGCATACACAGTCATACAGCAGTTATAGGCTATTGTAAGTCAGCCTTGTTAATCTTGAATAATCTCCTTGCCGACTTTGACAAGTAGTGACAGAATTCAAACTATTTTTGTCAGTAACGCGCAAATGTTATGCATAAATTGGTTTAATATTAGGACCGTATATACAGGGTGATCCACGGTGGACGGCCTTCTGGAGAACGAGAAGACAGAACATTCTGAAAATTGGGATGCTTTGATGATTGAACATTCTCTATCCGTCTAATATATTTTGATCGATACAGTGTTGCCACTTCTATCGGAATCAACTACCAACTTCGTTATTTTAAATGGAGCACACTGTATTTTATTGCATTTTTAGATTCTTCCTGAAGAGCAGATTTCATCAATGTATCACACTTGAAGTCTAGCAGGAATGATTACAGAGATATAGGGTGTTCAAAATAGAGATTTTTCAATTTTAGGATTTTTCTGTATCGAAACTATTCATCATCGATCAAAACGGCTTATATGTCCCTGTCTTAACTTTCGATTCAATATCTACTGACATTTAATTGGAACAGATACAGGGTGATCAGAATTCTGAATCTTGAAGCACCCTGTATTTTTTCCAATTGAATTCCAGTCGTAGATAGTGAATCAAAAGTTGAGATAGGGACATGTAAGCCGTTTTGATCGATGATGAATAGTTTCGACAAAAAAAAAATAGTAAAATTGAAAAATCTCGATTTTGACCCCAAGTGTGATGCATTGATGAAATCAGCTCTTCAGCAAGAATCTAAAAATTCAATTAAATACAGAGTGTTTCATTTGAAATAACAAAGTTGCTAGTTGTTTTTGATAGAAGTAACAACACTGTATCAATGAAAATATTTTAGACGGATAGAGAATGTTCAATTATAAAAGCATCCCAACTTTCAGAATGTTCTGTCTTTTCGTTCTCCAGATACTTCTAATAGGTCATCCACCGTGGCTCACGCTGTATAGTTTACTGCGTATATTATTATCCATAATGTGAAATCTTTCTCGTTGATGTGATTCAATGTAATTTTACCCATTCACCAACAACTCTCATTTTCCATTTACTATTCTTATTTACTTTCCGTTATTTAATTTTTGGATGTGCGCATCCAAAATTCATACAGCTTAAGATATCCATGATAAAAATCCTATACTCAAATCACGAATTCGTGATTTTAGCTTCATTTCTCATCTTCAATGTTAGTTTCAATCAAGTTGCTGAAAAATCATTGATTCACAGTGAAAAATTGCAAATGGTGGCTAACATAATAACTGAAAACTAACAATTTTTCGAAATTTTGAAAACTCAGGACTCAAAGATTTATGCTCATAAAACCAATTTGTATGTTAAATATTGGACAATTCAGTTTTTTCAAAAGAGGACTGAATGTTTTTTAGTGAAACCAATCCTTCGTCTTGAAACTTCGAAAAAAACTAGACCAAGGTCAAAAGATTTGCCGTTTTTCAGAGCTGGCGTATTGAAGAGGTCGAAAACTTTGATTTTTACCTCTACACAAAAAAAATCAGACCTTCTGCATCTATAGATGTACAGTAGTGATTCACACGAGACCAACGAGACGAGACTTTCATAAAGTCTCGTCTCGCCGATGAAATATGAAGTCTTGTCTCGAGTCTCGTCTCGCAGCCTGGAGTCTCGTCTCGTCTTGCGTCCCGTACGTAGTACGGGCGAGTAGAGAGTAGTAGTAGACTCTCGAAAACGAGACTCTCGCGGGCACCACTAATGTACAGTGTGATTGAACTAATATTGTATAACATGTGGCCCTTTTCGGTTGTATTGACAGATTGGTAAAGGCGCTGAATAATCGTTAGTCTACGGCCCGTTTCGGCCCGGCCCTGATTAGCATCAATTAAGAAAACTCCACAAGGGAAATGGGCCGTGCAACCCCTCATTCCAAACGTACTTTTTCGCCCTTTTCAAATCCGCGTCGTATCGTATCTCGCTTGCGCTCCGGAGCGTTGGCAACGTCGCGTAAAGGGCTCTTAGCCCCGGAGTTTACCAACGCTTTTCAGTTTTCAGTTTTCAGTGTCGCTGTCGCTGAAGCAACGAACGGTCGGCTTCGGCGGAAATGCTCTGAAACTGAAAACAGCGGTTCGCGATCACCTAACAAAATGTGCTCCTAGAAAACGACCCTTTGCCGCTTTGCTGCTTTGAAATTCTCACGCTAACCATCAGGTAATGCAAGAGGAGTAATATCAGTCGAATGAAAATATAATTTACTAGCAGACCTCGCAAACGTTGTTTTGCTATATACATTATTTCTATAATATATTTTTTCAGTTCAATATTCATCAAGACACTATTATTATTTTATTTTACACTTCTTTTTAGTTTCGCTATCAATAAAAGCGTGTTTCTTTAGTTTTTCAAACTACCATTCATTTCAATGTCTTCTTAGTTCACTAGAATTTCCTAATTTTGACGAAAGAATCATAATATCCGACTCCTGAAACCCCAGATGAAAATTTGAACAGAATCGGAACATCATTACAAAACTTGTTCGCAATATTGGATCTACCATCTTGAATTCCCTAATTTTGACGAAGGAATCATAATGTTTGATCCCGAAAACGCCAACTTACAAATTTTGAATAGAATCGGTATATAATTACAAAACTCGTACGGTATATTGGTTCCACCGTCTTGAATTTCGAAATCTCCACTTTCCAAATTTTGACGAAAGGATCATAATCTCCGACCCCGAAAACACCCAGGTAACAATTTTGGAGAGAGTCGGATAATAATTACAATACTAGTACGCCATATTGGATCCGCCATCTTGAATTTCCTAATTTTGACGAAGAATCATAATCTCCGACCCCCAGAACCACCTTTGAATGAAACCGGATCCTAATTACAAAATCGGCCATTTTGGATCCGCCATCTTGAATTTCTTAATTTTGACGAAGGAATCAAAATCCCCGATATAATATTAGTATAGATTGGTTCATTATGTATTTGGGAAATCTATAATGCTCTTGTTGAATTTCATGGATGATACTGTCATCAGATATTCCGTAATAAACTACCTTCCCCTTCCCCAAGAAATTAACGCAGCATCAAAAAGTAGCCAAAAGTTCAAGATACATTTTTGTTGTACATACCGGGTGTAACCATTATAGCCTGTTTTATTCATGAAATTAGTAATCTTTCCGTTTATTCAAGAGACACCATTTAATTTTATGACGTAACATGACTCTCCAGAAAACTTATATCTAATTTTAACAACAAGAAAACGACACATGACATGACAAGTCACAAGTTAAACAAAAGGGTCAGAGCGACTATTTCCGCCTCTAGCACGAATTAACTTAAAATAAGAGACTTTATGTCATTTTGGTCCAGGTCTTCCAAAATTTGAATCAGTCTCTGCGGAACGTCTTCCAAAGTATTCAAGTTACGTCCCTCCTGTAATCTCCACCCAAGAAAGATACTAAATGGGATTTAAATCCGGGCTCCGAGCTGGCCATGCTATGGTAGCGATACCAACTACCTCTAGATAATTTCTCACAACTCGGGCGATGTGAGGCCTGTCATTATCTTGCATCAACAAAATCCTCAGACTATTCATGTGGTTCTATAATCTCCAATATGTACCTATCTGCTTTAAGGCTTTCAAATTTCCATTTATGATCACAGGTTCATTGCGATCAGTCAAAGAAATGCCTCCCCAGATCATAGTCAGCTACTTACGTGTTTATAAGGCTAATCGAATTCAATAAAATCATTTTATACCATAAAATTCTGGAGTAATAGGAAAGGTAATGGAGTAGATCAAAATAACAATATAAGAATGAGATAAGGCTATACGGAGTTGATTTCAATTCTAACTTGATAATTTAACTGTTACACTCTACAGGGCAGAAATTTCAAGAAGAGAAACGCTATAATTGCTTCACCCGGTATTCTTAAAAGATAGATCTTTATGCGAATATAGTTCTTACCCCAATATTCAGGGGGAGATAACCTGCCATTCATAACAAAAAACGTCTAAATCGGACGAGTAGTTTTGACGAAAATGTATCTCAAACTTTTGGGTACTTTTTGGTGGTGCGTTGAATATTTTGGAAAGTGTAGTTCTTTGATGAAAAGATCATGCACTTGTCTTCTCCGTAAGGTTCGAGATACTATACCGAGAAAAGTATTTTCAAAGGCTTCCTTATTACAAGAAAAATGTAAGGATTTTGTTTGGGGTATATAATGATAACTGATTGTAGGTTAATCGAGGAGGTGGTAAATTCAATTTTCTAGATTTTTTTTCATCAGTTTAATAAACGTGTTCTGAGCACAAACCAGATGATCTGCCTCAAAATGTCACCGCGTTTGAAAATCTTAATAACAGAGAGCCTAAAATAAAATTCTATCGATTGTCAACAACACCTGGTTTTGAAAAATATTTGAAGAAGAGAAATATAGATATATCTGTTTATTTATCCGTCATTAGACAATATTTATTTCAGTCCTTCGCTATATTCATGTTACATTCTCCGGAAGTTTTGTCGTTAGGAAAACTGATCCGTTATGTATATTAAAATTAGGAAGAGTATATTTTCGTAATCATTTTGTTGCAATGAACATTCACGTACTAAGTACAAGTATATTTACAGAGAGAAATTAACGTACTTCCTATTTGCGTAAATCGGGCTATCGGGAGTGATTGTTTACCATATTTTGACAGAAAGCATTGGCTGAGCCAGTTTAACACAACTGGAACTAGGATGCCCTAAACCTCTCTTTTTATTATTTGTACGCTTTTTTATCGAATGCCAATGTATATTATACAAAATTCATCCTGTACAGATCTTTTAGCGAGCCTATTACAGTATCTCATTGAAGACCAGTAATAGCTGTCTAATAGTTAAATATCCATGAAGTTTATGACCTCTAACCTATGAAATATCACAGGAACAGAACGAGCATTAACCTACTTAGAAAATTCTGTTTATATTTCCTTCTATTAGTAGCTTTAGGGAAAAATCGTTACAGAGTGTACTGTGCAAATATTTCTACCCAATGAAAAATGACGAAAGAACTACGAAATAATCTCTAAAAGTCAGCTATAAAATATTTAATATCATGAATTCATATGTTAACCAACATTTACCAAAAAAAGAAAGACAAAGCCTGAAGTCGGAGCATCTTGGGAATAATGTTGACTGATATATCATAAAAATCTGTATTGCCCAGATGCACTTCAACGCCCTGTAGCTCCTTGCTACAATACTTGAGGTATACATGATATTGTTAGATTTAAGTGGTACCTCATTGTTCAATGGCTCTTCTGTTGGATTTGACCTTCTTCGGAACACCAGCTGACAAATTCTTCATATTCCATAGACGTAAGGTGAAGATGGGTAATCGCACTTCTGCTGTTAGATTTAAGTGGTACATATCACTATCACACACATAAACACAATGTACTACTGTGTTTAAACACACTTCAGCAAGTCTGTGATGAAGACACTATTCATTTATCTATTTAACAAATTTCATATTTCATGGAAACGAAATTTTTATATAGAAAGTATGTTGAATACCTACACTCTCACAGTAACCTGTTTACTAAATCTTCAAGCACATAACTTCTAATTCAGATAATTGGATACCTGAGACTCCCTGTATATTCCTCTTCCCTAGTTTATATTAGAGAGTAAAAACAAGTGAATCAATCTCTTCTAAATCAGTGATTATTTGTTATTTGTGCTCTCTCTGAACTATACAAAGACCTTTTAATCGAGTTCTGACAGCTGTGTTTATATCTTAATTTTCGCAGTGTTTAATATTTTCCAATAATAAAGTCAACGTTATTCCATCGATCTGGAAACATGAAACATTGAGTTTGAGAATAGATTTGTTTTTCTAATATGTTTTGTGACTAATAATGTTCACATGCCACATTCATTCAATCCGAATCTTACAAAGTGAAAAGTAAACACTGTCTGTAGGTTAATCGAGAAAGAGAAATATTCATCTCTTTCTATAGGTCGATATATCGGAAACAATAGTATTCACCAAACTGTTCTCTTCCATCAAAATTCCCATCTCTTCTAAGGAAACTAAGAACTCAAGACGAAGGCTTTCAATGAAGATCTTGCTAAAATTACAGCCTGATGAGGAGCCAACAACCTTTTTGTAATCAACGCCACCGTTGAATTCAACGTCACCAAAATTCAAGCCTGTATATTCTCTAGAAAGATGGAACTCAGCATACCTTCTGTGTTCTCTCCCAGAATTTCCATTTCTTCTCAGGAAACTAAGAACTCACGACAAAGGCAGTTCAACGCTGTCAATGAAGATCTTGCTAAAGTTACAGCCTGATGAGGAGGATGGGAAAAGAATGGAGATTTTATATGTATTTCTTGCTCCTTTCATTAGCAATAAGTCATATTGAACATAAAAGTTAAAATATTCTCGTTAACTTTTGTAGTACTATATAGCCTTGCCATGTTCAGCAATTATTCAGTGTTTGTTAGTCATTAAAACAAAATTATGATATTCCTTCACAATTATAATGAGCGGGAAGTATTTTTCAATCAGTTTGTAGGAATATTTCATCATTATTGAATGTTATGAAAAATACTGCATTTTTTCGGCCCCCAACGTATAGCAGAATTAGGAACAATATAATCTTTGTTTATAATAATTATCTCAAAATTTCAAATTTTTTTTAATTTAATTGCTTGATATATCGATATAATATTATGTCTGTTGTTGACGTCAGAATATGAAGGTAAGGTGTCCCAATCATGTTCCTGTTCATATTATTCCTCACTCTATGACTAAAATGGCACCTACTTTTAGATATAAAATTTAACAATATACAGGGTGAGTCATGAGGAACTGTACATGCTCCTACTACGAGTAGAGGCAGCTGAGGGGAATACCAAATGACCATCAGAAAGTGTCTCCGCCTCTTCTAAAATGATCTATAGGGTGATTTATGGGATATGGCCAAAACTTCTGTCAATCATAACTTTCCAACAGTTCTCTCGATTCCTTTCATTTTTTCTTGGATTATTATGCTGTCACTCAGCAATCAACTGACGTATTCAGAATCGTGAAAATCCAAGACCGGTCTTGAGAAATTCTGCCAATTTGGTTCATATAAAAAATTTCACTCTGTATGAGGTTTTAGTAAACTGTGATATGGAATTTCTAAAGTTGATGAACAGGCAACCAAAATGAAGTATTTCAAATTGTCCTCACAAGTTCATTGAATTTCTTAGAAAATGATTAATTTAAACTACTCACGAAACTTGGGCAACAAATGTATTAATTTCAAAATTAATACTTCGCAATGCATGAATTTCACGAATAAAAGTAAGGGTAAAATTATTCCTGATTCTTGTTTGTCAACTCCGAACATTTCATGTCACAGTTTATTAAAATCATATACAGGGTGCAATTTTTGGTGACTATTACCATGTACCAAAAATTTACTGAATCCAACCCTGGATATAGATGAATGTTGATTTTCAATGAACTGAAGAATAGGAAATGATGTTATTCTTGCTTCTATTCGTGAAATTCTAGCGGTGCGAAGTATTCATTTTCAAATTAATACATTTGTTGCGAAAGTTTCACGTGTAGTTAAAATTGATCGTACTCTAAGAAATTCTGTGAAACTCTGAGGAAAATTTGAAATACTTAATTTTGGTTGCCAGTTCATCAACTTTGACAATTCCATATCACAGGTTACTAAAACCATATACAGGGTGTAATTTTTGGTGATTATTACTCTCTACTAAAAAATTACTGAATCCAACCCTGGAAATAGAAGAATGTTGATTATTGTTGAGCTGAAGAATTGAGAATGATATTATCCCTACTTTCATTCGTGAAATTCATGCGTTGCGAAGTATTAATTTTGAAATTAATACATTTGTTGCCCAAGTTTCGTGTGTAGTTTAAATTAATCATTTTTTAAGAAATTCAATGAAATTGTGAGGAAAATTTGAAATACTTCATTTTAGTTGCCTGTTCATCAACTTCAGAAATTCCATATCACAGTTTACTAAAACCTCATACAGGGTGAAATTTTTTATATGGACCAAATTGGCAGAATTTCTCAAGACCGGTCCTGGATTTTCACGATTCTGAATACGTCAGTTGATTGCTGAGTGACAGCATGATAATCCATGAAAAAATGAAAGAAATCCAAAGAACTGTTGGAAAGTTATGATTGAAAGAAGTTTTTGCCATATCTCATTAATCACCCTATAGATTATTTTAGAGGAGGCGGAGACACTTTCTGATGGTCATTTGGTATTCCCCTCAGATGCCTCTATTCGTAGTAGGAGCATGTACAGTTCCTCATGACTCACCCTATACGATATTGTGACAAATGATTCAAAAAATATATATGTCATCTGTGAAAGATTTAAATGTCTTCATCATATCTGTCAATTTCTATTCTGTGAACAAATCAAATGGTTTCCTAGGTACCTAACCTTTGATTGTTCAGGTAATAATTAGCAGCTGTAGCAGCTGCTGCAAATTGTTAACTGTTTTTCCAATCCCAAATTAGTTAAAACCACGATTAAAACTTCATGTCGTTGCTACATAGTTATGATTTACTGCATTTCTAGATTTCCATGGTATTCCCAGCGAGCACAAACATCCCTGGGATGTTTTGGGATGTTTTGAAAATGTTGGCATGAAGATGTTATTTTGAGACGTAATATGCACTGACCAAAGAGGTCTTTGAAGGATATTGAAGTATTGTTCTTGTTCTTCTGTGGCATTTCTTTGTTTGCCTACTGAAAGGTATCCCTGGGATTTTTTGGGATGTTTTAGAAAAGTAGACATGAGAATGTTTTTTTGAGGCGTAATATGCACTTCCCAAAGAGGTCTTAGAAGGATATTGAAAGTATTGTTTTTGTTCTTTTGTGCCCTTTCTTTGTTTGCCCCACCACAACGTGTCATGCTCACGTCACAATACGATGAATTCTGATTTGTTTTCGATTTTGTTCTTCTTGTTCGCAATTGGCATTCGCGTTTGCAGCGTGTCACGCTTACATCACGCTGCTAACGAACAGAAAGGAATTTGGTGAAGTTTATTGTGTTAGAAGACTTATTTAATTTGTAATGATGACCATCAGATGCAAGATGTGTTGTTCGGTGCCTCAGTGTAATCAATATATAAAAGTACGAATTCATCAATACACAGCTTCTCCGCAGTTGCAAAATTATGCATTGTGGAGAACATTTCAAAAATTGGGAAACCTATTTCCAATTATATGTCTGTGTGTAGTAAGCACTACTCAGAAACCGATTATGAAGGTAATTTCATATCAAGAAAATATTTTTATGTTCAATCTATTTTTAATGCATTTTTTCATTCAAGGGAAATGGAATCCCAATGCAAAATTTCATTTTGACAAAAGGCTTCAGAAGAGTACCTCGAAAATGTTTTTTTACAGCGATTTAATGTGCGCAAGACGCGTTGAAAATGTTCAGTTGTGTCCATGAAACGGCTTTAAAAAGAACTAGGGAGAAGGTAGTTTTCTGACATATCAAGGACATCTCGATAATTGCCGCCTGCGGCGGACATTGGCTGTTCTATAATAGTTCTATTCATGTGTGAACAGAACATCGCAGTGGAGGTTCAATGTCTCGAAATCTCGTACTTTTAACATCTCTGAGATGTTTTTGTGCTCGCTGGGTTATTACTCAATTATGACGGTATAACAATGAGAACGATATAGTTCTTTCCGGCCTAGTCCGGGACATGTATGTACCTACTTTCTGGACATGTCCAGAGAAGTGCTATTTTCAACATGATGAATAGCCATCTGCAAAACTCCCTCGTAACATATTGTTCCACCCCCACGAACAAACAGACCCAATCTAGTTTGCATGTCTGCATTTGACGTTTTTGTATTCAACTTTCTGGAGGCTGACAACTCATTGGTGGGTGGCAACATTGCGAATGTATCGAATTCAGCATACCCACGTTGACACCTTAATTATTCCATTTTGTTTCCGTATTGCACAACATATGAGGCACATTTTCAATTCAAATCGAATCAAATCAGTGGCGTAATTAAGATTCATCCCTGGAAAAAGAAAAGCAATACGTAACTTACGTTGGTTTCAATAAATGTGTGCATCATTTGGCACCAATTACAAAATGAAGAAAACATTATTGAAAAATTATCAAATAAGATCACATATCAACAGATACAAACATTGAAATAGGAACGAAAAAAAAAAAACAAAATAACGAAAAAAAATTCGAATAATTCAGTTACTGAAGAATAAAAAAATTTAAACTGATGCATTTTCTTGTTGGCATCAAGCGACTACTTTTGGGGAGATGAAGAAAATGAGAAAAAAACTACCTATTCAATATACAAGGTGATGTAAATATCTTATACAGTGTGACCCACTTCTAATGGAACCACCCCTGTATCTTACGTAATCGTTGGGTAAGGATCCTGAAATTTGCTGGAGCGAGAGATATACCAAAAATGCACTCTATGACCAAGTGGGGTCATCTTCAGTGATATACACTGCTCGCCAACAGCCATGAAACCACCCCAATTTCCGGAAAATGATATTAGGAGTCAAAATAGGTTGGAAATCACTTCAGATTCGGAAAGTTTCTTTGTCGAGCGGCAATCTATCACTTTGCGCTCTAAATACACAAATAGCTATTTCCTATCAGAGAGCCTAAAAGAAAAATTTACTAGCTTGTCAGTGACAATGTGTATTGAAAAAAGTTTGGAGAAGAGAAATAAAGGCATATAGAAAAAATATCAATTTTTTTCTTAGCTTTGGACGTGTCGGGAACGAATCTGCTCCCGTTTTCAACATAAAAAATGGATTTTTTCTACCGCAAATTCGTATTTGTCCTGGTACTTTTCAGTTCTCAGTGACAATTGGTGACGTTGGCAATCAAATGAGTTACAGGATGTTTTCAGTGATTAATCTTGAATTTACCAATTTCATTTTCAGATTTCAATAGTGAATACCATGTTTTATCTAACAATCTATCTAACTATATATCTTTAGTTCTCTTCTCCAAACTTTTTTCAATACAAATTGTCACTGAAAAGCTAGCGAATTTTTCTTTTAGGTTCTCTGATAGGAAAATTCTTTGAACGCAGTGACACTTTGGGGCAAATCATCTGCTTTGTCCTTACTACATGTATATTGAAATAATATTCATATTTTCATTTTATAGAAACAAGGAGAAAATCACAAACAATCTGGAATAATGAATCACTAATGACCATCATACTGAGAAACTGATATTTGAATATATGAAATCTAGTAACCATTATGAAAAATTTCAATTAAATAGAAGGCAGCAGCATAGCTTCTCATTACTCTTATTCAATTCACTTTGTGATGAATCTTTTTTGTTATCTTCTGAAGCGTACGAAAAGGAATGTATTGTATTTTCGAGGAATTTCGTACGTATCCAGGGAGGATAACAGACAGAAGCATTATAAATGGGATATTTTTTTGAAATCGAGTTCTTAGGAATACTTCCTCTGGCAAAGAATTCCAAAACTTCACGTTCTATAGACACACCAGCTTTTCGAGTAATCTCAGGATATTCGAGTTCAAATGGTTCATTTAAGAATTGTAAGTAGATGAATTCACGATATGGATTATCAAATATACTCGAAATATCTTACATTAACTCCCAGAGAGTGTGTGAAGTAATTTTTATAAAATATTCCTACACCTTTCCAAATTATTTTCTAGTCAATCGTAATGTTCCTTTTCAATGATTCATCAGGCTAGAAGGTTGAGTTTTATGAACAACATAATCAGTAGTAATACTATAAGTACTTCAAAATATTCGGGTTATACATCGATTATTTCATTCACACCCGGCTGGACCTATGAAATGCCATGATTGAAGTCACATGATATGCGATATCAGCGGCTATTTAGGTAAACAAACAATATGAGCGGCTATTCTGTTCGCCAGCAACAATAGCCAGCATAACAGTGCTATATGGTTGTCAAACTTTGACATACCTATCAGTCACTCAAAAATTGAAATGTCTCGTTTTTTGTCAACTTCCACTACGGAAATCTGTAATTATGTAAGCGAATCGATATCAGAGAATAACAAGGAGAGTAAAGGGTTTGTCTGGAACAATTATTCATATTTTTTTGCCAGCAGAAAAACTATGGATTTTGTGCGATTACCCCATCTCTGGTGATTGCCCAAATCCTAAAAGATTGGGTGAGGAGAATGGTGAGGAATATTAGGAATACACTGTTGAAATTGATATGGAAAACTATATACACAGGAAGGTTACTTCAATGAACATAAACGTAAGACAAATCCATTTGAATATATCGAATTCAAAGGTGCCAGGGTTGCGCATAATGCAAAAAGGTGGAGCCTACAATATTTTCCTTAAACAAGAAAGAAAAGTACATAAGCTCTAATCAAAGAATATTAACACTATCAATAGCGTTAATATTCTGTCTTTGCTCTAACTTTGAATGAATTGATTACAATTTGTTTGTCTAAAATTTGTTCTATCCGTCATTCGGTTGCCCCCTTACGAGCAACCCTCAAAAGTATTCGAAAGTCTTGTGCGAGCAAGGAATGACGGGGGCCTTACCTTTTAACGTGTGATCCCAAACACTTTCTTGGGCCATCAGAAAAATTTCTGCAGTCGACGGGGATCGAACCCACGACCGGCAAGCGAATTCGAATTAGAATATAGACACTCTGTCCGCACGGCTACCTGGCCAATTGTACGTAGACATGATGAGAATACTCCAGACGGCCACAAGAAGAATTTTTATTCGAATAGTATATCTGCAGAATTGTAACTTGAATAAAATGTTGAAACTTCAAACCAGTATTTTTGTACTGTTCATGAAATAATCTTCCTGAATATCACTCGACCATGACAAATGGAGACTATTATCTTCGTTAATTCATCTCGAGTAAATTGTATTTTGAGACAATTCAATTCGACCATATGAACATAAATAATCATAGGATAACTCCCTCGAGCTAAAACTCTCGGGAGTTATTCAGATTATTAATGTTTATATGGTCTCATCAAATTGTCAAAATACAAGGAACCCTCGATAGAATTATGACGACAATAATAGTCGGCTATTTGTCATGGTCTCCGGATTTTCCCTGCGATAATTTGTTGCATAATTACAAGGAGTATCAGATTGACAGTTTAAATAATCCGACCGCGCAGCGAGAGGAGTATTCTGTTAAACTGGCTATTGATGGTTTGAAGTGCTGGACATTTCGATGTTACTACTGAATCCAGGTCTCTGTTTGGTTCTCATCTGATTTATTATATTTTCGTGATGCTCTTGATCCAATTGCAGATACGGTTTTATAGGATTACTACTACCATGACCTTTAATTTCAATCAGTTCTTGTTCGGATACTCCTGCTTTTGCCAATTGTGAAACGGCAGTAGCCCGATGAGAATGATCTGAAATTTTTTTATTTGTGATGTCTAAACCGGCTAATTCTGCTGATTTTTTGGTCTATTTGCTAAGTTAGTGTACTCCAATTGGCACATTTTTGCAGCAGCCAAAGGGATCTTTGATTTTTCCAGTTTGGATTCACTGTCAAAAATAACCTGTCTGTTTTGATATTCTTGTTTTCCATCCTTTTCAACATCAACTCATTCAGAAGTCCCACTGGGCAACGATTCACATTAGTTTGATTGGGTACAAGTCACTTATTATTAGCACAAGTTTTTGATCCACCCTGTGTTGATTTTGTAGAAATAGGGTTATATATTGTATAGTGGCTCAAGCATGACGCTCCTCCATTTCCTTTACATGCAAGTTCTACAGACGCAATCAAGAAAAACTTCATCTGTAACCCTTCTGGTTCATTTTCATCCCAAGCTTCTATTATTGCTTCATAATCATTTTCTCTGAATGCTGATGCACTGACCTTCCTCTCATCTGGTAAGGATTGGAGCTTCCTTCTTTTTGAATTTCTCGCTTTTCGTGCCTCCACAAATATTGGACTGGAAAAAGGGTCAATTGCTCTATTGATATCCTTCATATATTTTTCTTGGATTTGTTTTGCCGTAACGTTACATATGGTTTTCACAACAGTTTCTCTATAATTCTTTCCATTACATTTTCGCATATTGAAAGAACAATCTTTCAAAATAGTTGCTATCATTTCAGTAGGAATCGATTCATTCAGTACGTAGTTTCTCTCACTACAAAACGTAAGGAACTGTTTCCATACGTACTTTTTTGTTTTCACTGTATTATGAGGCTCATTGTTTTGAACACACTCGTCTATCACTTCCAATGGTAAAGCTCCGAATCGACTCATTTTTTGACAAGGATTAATAAATCAATAATAACGTCAAAATTCACGGCGCGCTTTGTTTGTATCTAAATTGGTATCTATAACAATATGAATTGGTTACTATGGAAATGGAAATAATTAGTTACTCTATGTATATTCATTATTCCAAATTTTTGGGATTTTCTCTCCTCGTTTCTATAAAATAAAAATATGAATATTATTTCATTATACGTGTAGTAAAGACAAATCAGATGATTTTCCCCAAAATGTCACTGCGTTTGAAGAATTCTCCTATCAGAGAGCCTAAAAGAAAAATTCACTAGCTTATCAGTGACAATCTGTATTGAAAAAATTTTGGAGAAGAGAAATAAAGGTATATAGAAAAAATATCAAATTTTCACTTATCTTTGAACGTTTCGGGACCGATTCTGCTCCCGTTTTCAACATAAGAAATTATTTCAATAGAACATGGTATTCACTACTAAAATCTGAACATGAAAATGGTAAATTCAAGATCAATTAATGAAAACATCCTGTAACTCATTTGATTGCCAGTCATTGAAAACTGAAAAGCTTCAAGACATATTATACGACTTCGCTATTGAAATAATCTCTTCTCATGTTGAAAACGGGAGTAGAATTGGTCCCGAAACGTTCAAAGATAAGTGAAAATTTGATATTTTTTCTATATACCTTTATTTCTCTTCTCCAAAAATTTTTTCAATACAAATTGTCACTGACAAGCTAGTGCATTTTTCTTTTAGGCTCTCTGATAGGAAAATTCTTTAAACGCAGTGACATTTTGGGGCAAATCATCTGATTTGTCCTTACTAAACGTATATTGAAATTATATTCAAATTTTTATTTTATAGAAACGAGGAGAGAAAATCTCAAAAAATTTGGAATAATGTAGTTACTCTATGTATAATCACTCGATCGAACGTTCTGATTGGTTTAAAATCATACGAAGAAAATAATCAAATGAATACAACGAACAAAATCATTGGCATTATTAGGGGTCCTTCACGACCTACCATATTTTAATGAAAAATGTTGAGGCTGATGGAATTGAATTGATAGTACTTCAAAATATTGGGGTTATGTTATACTGTTGAACTTACACGCTTTGTAATTATCTCGATCATTAATCACCCTCATGAATACACTAGTTGGTTGAATAACTATTACCCATTCACAGAAGAAAAATGTTTCCTTTGAACTTGAATATCCCAAGAACGCTATGTTCAAACTCAAAACATTATTCAGAATGAAAAAAAATCCGAAAAATAATCCCGTAGGCCAGATGTTAGAGCAGACTCCTCATGCTTTTTGCTTTTATACCTATACCCACTTGTTATATATATTCCAGCGTCTGGAGACTTTGTTAGAATACAAAGTAAAGGCAATTATCTTGTCCCCTAAAGCTAAACATATTATGAGGATCAACCTGAGCCGAGAGTTCGGTAGAAGTTTCAGTTTGATGGTGTTTCAGTGACCCTTGTCTGCTATATTCAATTATCTAGGCTCTAAACTGTATAATGAGACAGTCGACACCTAGGTCGGTGGTATTTTAGACAATATTGAAGGGGTATTTTCAAGAATACTTGAATGGTCAGTTGTTAATCACGAAGAAAAAAACCATGAACAATAATAATCGATGAGCTGAATTGACAAGGCTCCAATTGAAAAATTTAGATATCGAAGTTTTCCTTGAACAAATTGGATGTACGATAAATCGACATTCATCATACAGGAGTATGTCAACTAATCATAAGAATTCTCAGATGTCAGTTCGTTATAGTTTTAGTTATATTATATGGAGATGAAGATTGTGTATATTACGAGGTACATTATCATGAAGAATGGCTGAAAAAATAACTGGACTTCAGGTTACTGATGAGGATATGAGTTTTACTCGAGTTAAGTCATGTAACCTGTTTGTGAGAGATATAATTCCCATATCACTTTTTTTTTGGAAGTTCCAAGCTCATCAAGATCAGAGTTCATAAAAGTGTACTTCTCTTATACATTTCAATTTTCATTTCAATACTGAACATATTGGTAAGTTATATTTATACATCATAATACATTCTATTTGATTTGAGAGATAATGACAATTCTCAATTTCAGAGGATTTTGTTTTTTCATGCTTTTTTTTTGGATATTCAACAGATATAATTCAATTTTCGACGTGGCAAATAGCCAGGAAAGTAGTTGTTTTCTGTTGAATATTCAGAATGATATTATATGTGTGTTCAATAGATGTAATTCAATATTCGTCGTGGCATATAGCCAGAAAAGTAGTTGTTTTCTGTTGAATAAACCGAGAAAGAATTAATATTTTCTTCAAATGGAGAATGCAAAATCTCAATGTATTTCTTTATTCATATATCTATTTTTTTGAGAATATTTCGTTTCAAAATAGTTTTTTTTTCTTGAATTGATCCGGCCGTTCCTTGATGAATATCCATGACAAATGTAAAAGCTTCAGAAACGATAAGATTTCCAGAAAATTCTGAATAATACGAAATGTTTCGCCAACAGAGTAGCTTCACCAGTTCATTGTACCAATATTCCACCTGAAGAAGTGAAGATTTTACATTCAACAAAATAGAGATACATAGTTTTACAGGGTGATGATTCCTTAAGAATTTGAAATCTCTGAACTACGAATAGTGAACACTAAAATACAGGGTGTTCTAGGGGGCCTTTGTATTTCAACATTTCTCAATTAATTTCAAAGTTTCAACAGCATGAACATGAAATTTTGTGGTTTCAGGTTCTCTGACATGAGGCATAGTGTTACTTCTGTAAATCGCATCATATCTTCTTATGATGATCAAAATAAGTGAAAAATCTGAAAGCCCGTTTGAATCTACACAAAAAATGTTGTCTTTCTGAAATTGTCTTGCTTTAACGGTTCCTGTGTTATTCTTGAAGAGATTTATGTTCCACTCATAACATTCTAATAATTTCATTTACCAAATTTGAAATGGGAAATCTGTGAACACCAAAATATGAAAATTTAACCCAACTCCTCGAATCATTAATCTATGGAAAAACTGATCATATTGATCGTTATATATACTTATAGCTGATACATAGAGGGGGGCCGTTTGGAATGAGACAAGCTGTGTTTAATATTTTCACATAAAACTTGGTTCAGATCTATTTCAGAGGACGCCGATTCCAGTGGTGTACGCGGATTTCCTCTAAAAAAATCGCTAATATAGATTCTGGATTTTTCAGCTTCTGAATATGATCTAGTAGGCCTTGGTTTTTCAAAAAGATGGACGCTGCTTGGCTTCAGAATACATCTTTCCCCCTTCACTTCTCAGAAAAAAATTCGTGAAAATCATTTCATAAATAAAATATGTATGAGTGTGTTCCGCTTTCAAATTGGTCACTTTTATGTATATCTGGATAAAAACTATAAACTTTTTTAATCAAAAGTGAAATTTACGTAGAGGTAATAGTGAAAATTACCAAAATATCACCAGAACTCCACTCTTATCATATCATTGACTATATTTCACTCATCCTAAAATTCTCCCATAAACTGACCAATCGCAAGCCAGCTAGTAAATAATAAAATTGCCTGTGATTCAATGTCAATTGAGATTAAATGTGAAAAACACTCAATCCAGCGTGATAGAAACATAAACTTACTTGATTATACCCAAGTCCAAGTACATGTTTCTATAGACGAAATATCCGTATCATAATAAAAAGTACGTATTTCACTGGCCAAAATATGTATCACAATGAAAATCCGTATTAAAATGAGAAATCGGTAGCAAATATTTAATTCGGGTATTGTAATACGGGAGTAGAAAAATATAAGCCATTTCATTTAGTGCATCATTCTGAATAATTTGAATAATCACTATAGTCGTCATCAATTTGTGGAGTATTCTTCTTCTTCAGCGTTTTCCATCCACTCGAATTACGAGTATTACGACCATTCTGAAAAGGCCAGAGGATCTAATCCATTCCGTAATTCTAATTCACGCTCGACACATTGGAGTGACAGAATGAAAATTGATGCTCTCAGCTCTGACAGAGTACAATCAGGCTCAGATTGGGTTGATTATGGAAGATGATCCATTTAAGATTATATTCCAGAAATATTTTCAACAGTAGGTAATATATTCGAGATAATTCTACGCATGAAAGACAGAATTATGCGAGAAGTTATTCAGAACAGAGTGGTATTTTGAAAGATTATTTGATTCATTCTGACATCTACTGCTTGAATTATTTCATGTCAAACTGACAGACTTTTTTTCTGCTATCCATGGTTACATCGTTGAAAACACCATTGCTGATAGACCAAACAGAATTGAAAGAAAGGTATAGTATAGTATTCTCGCGATAAGACAAGTTGTCTTTGGTTTGCGATTCGCGATTGGTCAGGTTGATGAGTGAAATATAGTCAGCAAAATTCTGTGAAATTCTCAATTTGGGTCAATGAATGCTGCTTATGGTGACTTTCAGCAATAAAAATATGAATTTCATTTCAATATACGTGTAGTAAGGACAAATGAGATGATTTGCCCCAAAAAGTCACTGCGTTCAAAGAATTTTCCTATCAGAGAGAGAAAAAGTTTGGAGAAGAGAAATAAAGGTATACAGAAAAAATATCAAATTTTCACTTAGCTTTGGACGTTTCGGGACCGAATCTGCTCCCATTTTCAACATAAAACATAGTTATTTGAATAGCAAATTCGTATCTGTCTTGAAACTTTTCAGTTCTCAGTTACAAGGGGCTTATATCACAAAAAAATTGTATTTCAAAATTCGATAGAACTCACCCAAACTAGCTCACCACCGCAAACCGTTTCTTGCTGTGAGCTCCCTACGTTTTATAAAAAATTATTGAAATCCCCGATTTTTCGGACCTCTGAAAACGAGGCGATGATGTGACGTCAAAACCTTAATACTGAAACAAGACTATTCCTGACAGAGATGAATGATACATGATTTCTGACAGAGTGAATTAGCGCGAGATCACAGTCGGAAGAATTAATATCAGTTGCCTCAGTCTCCGACGGGCGTTTGGTATTTTCATTTAACTATGGCAAGATGAGGTTTCTACGTCATAAGAGGGTCCGTTTCCAGAAGGTACTATTATTTATGTCCAAAAATAAAACATTCCAGTTAATTTTTCGATCGAATTATGTCGTCAATCATTATTTATGTATGAAAGGATCATTATAAACATGGTTTGAGTTTAAAGTTCTACTAAGGTGTACACGCCCATTCGTGACATTGGCAATCAAATGAGTTACAGGATGTTTTCATTAATTAATCTCGAATTTCCCATTTATGTTTTCAGATTTCAGTAGTGAATACCATGTTCTGTCTATATCTATCTAATCATCTGATTTGTTCTTACTACACGTATATTGAAATACTATTCATATTTCCATTTTATAGAAACGAGGAGAGAAAATCCCAAAAAATCTGGAATAATCGGGTATACATATTGTACTGACGTGTATAAGAATGAAAAGAAGATCAATTGAATATTCAAGTATAACTGCATATAATTGATCAATTTCATTTTTTGAAAATATATTTCTATATTGTAAAAAACATGTTGGGGTTGATTCCAGCTACCCCTGAAGGGTTAGGTCGCCAAATATAGGTAAATACATTCAAACGTTGACGAGTCTCGCGAATTTTCAGAAAAATCAGTCACTCCCCCAGTAGCGAATTTATTCTAGTTAGAGTCTCCACTATGTATATCTGCAAATATTCCTTTTCAATACTTTCATACCCAGTCAAGGAGTTCAAACTTCAAATGATTGGGTTTTCTCCATTCAGATTTTTTGTCGACGCCCTGTAATCTGTACCATACCTATTCACTCTTTCATAAAAATTGACAATCAAGAGCAACCTTATGTTTTGAAGCGATAAAAAAAATCACAATACCCTGCATCAGTTTCTTATAGGACAGAGAATGGAATGTTCAAGCGGCTCAAAGAAGTATCCGTTCTGTGGTTGGAAATCCATTGTGTTCGAATCGGTATAGCAACGACAATAGAGGCCAAGTAAGCCCCTGGGATTACGGTCTTCCCGATTTTGGGGTTTCTATCAAATTTCGCGTCTACAATTCACTGAGGTTGTCCTCTGATATTATACCGAGTTCTCCGGTCTGCCGGATCATACGTGCTACAGGGTGTGTTTCGTTTTGGAACCAGCACATTTCCTGTGATAATATTGCGAGGATTTCAGTTGATATGTTACAGTGAAACGAGGCTATTTGGTCACCTTTTGAACATATACTGCGTGACAAATGAAGTGATCAAATGAATATTTCACTTAATTTCGAAATCAAATATTACAAAAAATACTAGTCCAATTCTGGAACGGTATGTTCCATGTTGTGTAATAATCGTCCAAGAATGAGATGGTCTTCCTGCTCTGTCCATTTAGTTTGTGTTTTCAGATATACAGGGAGAAACATTGCCCCATTATAAAAATGAATATTTTCAGAGTTATCTCAATCATATGGAAACATTTTCAGATTTTTTTCTAGGGCATATTATGAATGCTTGATGTGTTTTGCCGAAACGGTTTGGAGATTTTTACGCTAGCATACTTCATTAACATGCAACATCTTTTTTTATGGAAAATGACGTTTTTTGAAATGTCTCCAGTTTCAGCTGATCTGTTCATGAAATAAAAGAGTTTGTTCATGAAATCGGTACAGGGAGGGATTCATCACTTGAATTTCTTTGATATTGAGCGAATACTCATCTACAGGGAGATTCCAAAAAACTTGAAATTCAGTTATGCATATTGTGATTTCAACTTTGAATGCTCTATATATAGTCGTAGAATGATTTATATCATTCCTGTTATCATTTTTGTTCTACTGATGACATGTTAACAGAATATTTTGTCCGATATTCAAATCATGTCGTTTAATTCCTTTCTGAATGTCAAATCAGTGATCTGGTGTTATAACCTCAATCCTCATGTATCGGAATTTTCTTCATGAGCTATTATGCATTGATATAAGTGTTCGCTACATCATTCAATTGTTGTTTGTAATACACAAGATATTTTGAGAATCATTGCTTTCGCATGATTTAATTACAATAACATTAACTTCCATGCAAACATTTGTTTTTCATCCGATGTACTGACACCAGTGACACCTACATGCAGGAGAGAACGAAATCCTGATGGCATGCTCTTAACTAACCTTTGTATAAATTGGCGTGGCATTCTCTATCCCACTCTTCCTGAATCATTCTGGAATGGTATAATGATTTCAATATCCGAGAAAACATTCTGTTAACATGCCATCAGGAAATCAAGAATGATAACAGGAATACGGAGCCTTCAAAATTCAAATCACAATATTCATATGACTGAATTTCACGTTTCTTTGGTATCTCGAATTACCCTGTAGATCGATATACGCTCAATTCAAAGAAATTGAAGTGATAAATTCCTCCCTGGATTGATTTCATGAAAAAACTCTCTTATTTCATAGACAGATCAGCTGAAATTAAGGACATTTCAAAAAACGTCAATTCTCCATAAAAAAAGATGTTGTATGTTAATGATGAAAGCTAGCGAAAAAATCTCGAAACTTTTTCGGATAACTTTGAAAATATTCATTTTTGTAATGGGTCAATGTTTCCCCCTGTAGATCTGAAAACAGGAACTTCATGGGCAGAGTAGGTAGACCATCTCATTTTTGAACGAATATTACACAACATGGAACAAACCGTTCCAGAATCGGACGAGTATTTTACTGATCAGTCTTGGTCTTGATCTTGGTCTCGCGAAGCCCTAAAAAATCCATACCTTCTTGAAAGACTTGTACTTCCATTCAACAAAAATAGTATATTGTGCAACAAGTGGAGAATGTTCAACTTTTCTCACTTCAATCCAAATTATAATGAAGGTAGGTTTAATATCCACCTTTGCCACAGGGCGTTAAGAAGTTGAGGGTTTCTCTGAGAATTGAAGTGAGTAGATAACAACATGATAACATCACGATTTTCCTATAATTTCATTCTACTACCACCCTTGAGTCTTCTCAGAAGCGGTCCTCATCTCGTTCTACGTCGCTCGTAGCAAATACACCGGCAAATGTCAAATAATATCAAATTATATTAATTGCGTTCAGTGTGCCATCTAAAATACAGGCTCTCATGCAGTCTATTTCGTCAACGTTTGAAGTTACTTTTGCCTTATGCATCAATTTCGATTCATTAAACAGTGATTTTATGTTGGCGTTCGTTCATGTTTGCACGCGCCACGTGCTCGTTTGTTCACATAAAGATTCTATTCGAAGGGCGAAGGAAACTGTTTTCAGTGTGCTTTGAAGTTGAAAACTTCGGATCGGTGTTATACCGTTTACATTCGTGAACGGATTTTTTTTACACTTTTGAGTGACTGCAAAATTCGGTAGTGAGTTAATCTACTGAGTGGATTTTCAATGAAAAATGGGTATTTTCGTAATTTCTCCCAATAATACAAGAGGAAAGATGAATATAAGATTACTGAAACCAATAATCTCAAAAACCAAATCTTCATTCAAATATCTCGCCATGAAATTTTTCAATGTTCTTCTAGACGAACTCAGAGGTCGATCCATGAAAAGGAACATCCTCAGATATATTTATGAACACAAAAAAATGGATATATAAATATAAAGAAATACATTGAGAATTCGCATTCTCCGTGTGATGAGAATATCAATTCTTTCACGGTTTATTCAACAGAAAACAACTACTTTCCTGGCTATATGCCACGACGAATATTGAATCACATCTATTGAACACACACGATGAGAATTTGAAAACAAAATCTTCTGAAGTAGAGAATTTGCATGCTCCTTTATATAAAGATAAATGCATATAATATAATTCTGAATATTCAACAGAAAACAACTACTTTCCTGGCTAAAATCCAGGTCCGGCTTCACTTAAAATTCACAAATTCTTTCTGCCAGAAAACAACACCCTATACATTCGAATTTCTCATTTTTTTTACCATATCTGAAAAGGACATCAAAATTCCTATTCAACGATGTACTTTCTATTTGTGCACAGACGATTTTAACTATTCATATTATGTGCTCAAAATATTATTTTTGCTCATTTTGGGGTACAAAATTGGAATCAGACGAGATTTATTAATTTTATTACTTCCTATTCAGTATACGTGAGTATTACATTCATTTAGTAGGAGTATTTCATATCGTTCTCTGTTCCAGACTTAGTTGCAGGTCCGTCATCAAAACTATACAGGGCTTTTCACGATAAGCGTTAACTAGATGTTTCTGGCAAATCAGGCAACGGATAAATCTGAAAATTCGAAGGTATGTATAAATTAACATGATCTACACGTCTGAAATATTTGAAACAATCTGGCGTTGCCGCTTCTACTCGAAAGTAGCAGTAACTTCGATTTTTCAAATGGGGCACCCTGGATGCTTCCTGAAGAGCTGATTTAATCGATTCACACAGTTCGGGGTCTAGTGGGACTAATATTTAGAATGAGAAAAATCGAGATGTTTCAACTTCAGAATTATTTTGCGAAAATATTTATTATTGATCAAAACGGATTTTATGTTCCTATCTTAACTTTGTATCTATTGACATTTAATCGAAACAAATACAGGATGGTTCATAATTCAGATTTCTGCACCACCCTGTATCTGTTTCAATTGAATATTGAATGGAAAGATGAGATGGGGACATTGAAGCCGTTTTGACCATGCAATAATAAGAAGTTTCAAAGTTGAAACATCTCGATTTTCCACATCCTATATCTCAGTTATCAGTCCCGCTAGACCTCGAATGTTTTGAATCGATGAATTCTGCTGTTCAGCAAGAATCCAAGAATGTAATGAAATACAGGGTGTCCCATTTGAAAAATCGAAGTTGCTGCTACTTTCTAGTAGAAGCGACAAGGCTGGATCATTTAAAATATTTCAGTAGTGTAGATTATGTTAATTTATACATACCATCGAAATTTCAGATTTATCCGTTGCCTGGTTTGCCAGAAACATCTAATTAACGCTTATCGTGAAAAGCCCTGTATAGTTTTGATGACGGACCTGCAACTAAGTCTGGAACAAAGAACGATATGAAATACTCCTACTAAATTAATGTAATACTCACGTATACTGAATAGGAAGTAATAAAATTAATAAATCTCGTCTGATTCCAATTTTTTATCCCAAAATGAGCAAAAATAATATTTTGAGCACATAATATGAATAGTCAAAATCGTCGCACGAATAACAAGCTCCTCCTTCGGACTTGGGCGCTTTCGCCAAAATATGAAAATAAACTTCTGCAATTTTTGGATAACACGCTTTCTTGCAAAATTATCGTGAAATATTTATAGCCGATAATTCCTGCTAGAATGGAATAGGAATATAAAACAATAAAATAGCGAAAAATACCCTGGAAATTGGAACTATATCCTTTTGCAAAGATGTTCTTTCTTCTATCTGCAGAAAAACGGTTGAATACAAGATGCTGAGTAAGGGTTGCTCTGGTAACACTGTATATATAAATTGTTCCGGGTTTCTAGGTCAACCGGAGAAACTTTGTATATAGGTTACGATGGGCTACAAAATCAGCCATTTTCGATATGGAGTTTCTCCCAAACTGTGACAGGGACAAAACTGAAACTTAGGCTTGGTCACAAGGGAGTGAGCGAATCATCCGGGGGAGCTTCGTGTAGAAGGGTGCAGTTTCCGGATTTTCTTCTTACGACCCCCAATATTGATGTTCACACGTAATAGGCAAGGACACAAACACTTATTGTCAACCGAAATTTAGTGTAAAATATTGAATTCCTTCAACACAAGATGTTGTGATACCTGATGGTGAAATATCGTTTAAGAACCCGAACATTCGTGCGACATTCAAATTTTCTGATGTCCATTCATGTAGTAAATCTCACCAATATATTCTCACCATTGGCACCAATCAAGTTTCCTACTAGTAGGTTCAATCAACGGTTATTATTGCTTTATACAGGGTGTTCCTCAAAGACATGCTAATATTCAAGGGGGTGATTCTTCGACTCATTTCAAGAAAAAAACTTACCACTAACGTATGCCCTGAAAGACCTAACTTCTGAGATACAGGGTGATGAAGTTTAGAAAAAAAACAGTTTTTTGATAATAACTGGGATAATATTGTAGACATCTTTATGAAATTTAGTGCATATCTTCTATGCATCAAGGTGCATTTTTTGATGTATACAAATTTTCCTTTTCTCTACCAGTGGCACCGTCAGGGGGATATGATTGATTATATTATACTTCAAAGGGAGCAACGAAGGAATATTTCCAAATTCAATGAAATGCTATAAGAAGTCATTCAATTTCGTACAAAAAAGATCCACCTGTTGATACCCGATAGGACGCTACGTATTGGAGAAAAAACGAAAAAACGAAATCAAACTCCAAATTTTGATGTGAATGCTAAGCTTGAGTACTCCATTCAGGACAGCTATTACTAGCTAACCACAGTATGTAACATTTTGAAATTTTTGCAGCGTTTCAGTCACAAGGCAGAATAAATTTTGTCATCAGGAAAAGCTATACAGGGTGGACAAATAATAATCTGTGTTCATGTTTAACCTTGATACCCTGTATTTCGAAAGTTAGGAATTTTACGACATATGTTCATATGAAGTTTTATTCTTGAGATAGGTCCGAGAATCGCCCCTTTGAATATCAGCATGTCATTAAGGAACACTCTGTATATCTGAAGGTACCAACTGTCCAAACAGTTTGTTTTAATGCTCAGCTCATCCATCGGATTGTTAAATTATAATCGAAATCTGTAGATTCGAGAGCTGATGAATTTTCGAAGATTTCTATTACCTGTGGATGAATTGAGTTGGCAACGTTGTTTATAACTAAACATCCGCTCCTATAGTTGATAACTTTAGATAATGAACAACGTTTTATACCTTTGTTATGTTTACTGGAGAATTATTTGGTGCAATCGCTGAAACATTGATTGCCCAATTACACTGTAGTAGTTATCATCAAGAGATTAGATTTGACATTTCTATTCCAATTCCTAGAATTCTTGCAAAGTTCATATCGGAACATTCCTTTGGGAATTTATCAAAATAAATATCTACTATTTGTAATGTAAATGAACAATAATGAATGTAAAGACCTAATAATATATTAAGAGTCTCTCAGTGTTTTTTAGGGTTCTTCATAAACATTTAGATAAGCCCACTAAAAATTCAACATTTCTGTATCCTGCTATGTTTTCGTATCTTGCTTCGTTTTCGAGAAAAAAAAGCAATTCAATAACATACCTCGACATATTTCTGAACTCCATAAGGGGAAATAAAAATGCTCAGATATAAGTATTATCCAAGGATTTATTGCACATAATTATTCATGAAATACAAAAAGACATAAAATTCTATACGATGTATACGATTTCAGATTCTGTGAGAAATATTATTCCAAGACTGACCAACTCATTTTTTTTAAACTTTGACCATTATCATATGAACCTTTTTTATATTTTGTTGAGAGGAATTTCTCCTAGGCATTCGTCGTTACAACTCTAAAACACCCTGTTTATTTTATCTGAAAGATAATGCAAATTCTTAACTTCAGAAGATTTCATTTTCAAATTTTTATCGTGTGTGTTCTATAGATATAATTCAATGTTCGTCGTGGCATATAGCCAGAAGAGTTGTTGTTTTCTAATTTTTATGTTCTGGTTCCCACGAAAAAGGATATCCTGTAATGTTCAGAGAACATCGTGAGAACCAAGGGAAATAAGGTAGGAATTGGTGTTCGTCTTAAATTTCTGGAGGTTATATGCCTCGGGGAATACCTCCCTTGGAAATGTGTTCCAGAGCCTCGCTGTTTGTTGGATAAACGAGTCTCGGTAAAGACATGTTCTGCAGGTCTCCAAAGTGACCACGAAAGGGTGCGAAGCCTCAACTCGACGGGTTAATCTCGCGGGGACTGCCAATGGAAGAACAATTGTTGATATTTCAGAAGAGCATCGTCCATGAAAATATCTATAAAATAGGGCCAGATCGCCAACTTGTCTACGGTGATCCAGAGAAGTGAGTGAGTTTGTGAGCGAGGCATCACCCACGAGACGAATTGCCCTTTTTTGGACAGAATCCAACAGTTACAGGGTATGTTTGGGTGCTGCACTCCAAATATGGGAACAGTATTCCAGGACAGGTCCGATCTGTGCCTTATAGATCATAAGCAGCTGACTGGAAGTGAAATAGCTCCTGACCCGAAACAGAATATTTATTTAAATGTTTCAATTTTTTTCATTTTCATAATATAACTGAGAATATTCCTTTTCAATAGAATTCATATGTCAACGGATGATTTGATTAACTTGATAATATACCAGATTATCTAATTGTGACAGTATTTGTACGAAATTGGTATATTTTTGCCTATACAGGCTCATAATACTCATTGGAATCGATCATCCTAATCCTAATCGAATCTAGCGATACAGCTCGATTGAACGTAATTACAGCGGTGCCAGATAAACAATTGATCAAGTCTCCAATTCGTATGTATCTCGATCTAATTACGTATCAGTCAATGATCCATCAGCTGCCTCAGTATACTGGTAGCTGTTCGGCCCTAATTGCATTCCCAGGACATACCAGAAATTCCACGACAAAAATGAAATATCATTGGGGAGTTGAACAACTTCTGAAGACGTCAGAGATGAATGAAATATTATCACTCATAAACGAAGTGAACTGTTCATTCCTGACGAACAAATTAGTGCTTTATTCCGAATAAAATCTATTACCTATAGGTACCTACTTATCGTTCTAGTGTATCTATACAGGGTGAGTCATAACTATTGGGACATAGGCTAAGAGCGAATTGTTTGGACCAAAATATGGCGATGAGACCAAATATGCCTCAATAAAATATTGCTTTTTTTTTCGTTTTTTGCTAATAAGTCCACTGTAATTCATCAATTGTTATCATCATTTTATACAGGGAATATTATTTTATGTATTATTCTACAGTTTGTTACAGGCCATGTGAATGATTCCTGATGATGAAATTGACTGATAACTTTTATTTATTTTATTTTGATTAGGAAATATGAAATAATAGTTATTTGTTTAACTAGGCAGCAAAGTAGTAGATTGACTGCCGTGGCTGAATTCATAGTCGAGCGTAGCGAGGCTAGGAATCCAGCTAAGGCAGTCAATCTACTTTGCTGCCGAGATGAACATATAATTTTTTCTCCGATTGTTCATAATAATATGAGAGAATATTGTATTTGCGAATTAATACAATTCCCACAATCTCTCTATTCTTCCTGTATAGTTTTCAATTAAAATAAAATTTGATAGAAATCGCAGTTGTTGGTTTGACAATTCATGAAATTTCTGACAGTTGTGCGAAAAAATATCGGTATATTTGAATTATTATATAATGTACATTGATAACGACCTGGAAGTATACTTACACCTCCATTAATAAGGGAGGTGGCAAAAAATATAGAGTTGAATTTGTTGCCGGGGAAGTCTCGAATGAAATATGAAGGAAATTATAAACGATTTATGGATTTTCAATTTTGCTGATAGTAACCACTTTGCTGCCTAGGCAGGAAAAGTAATACTTTGCTGATTGATATGTGTCAGCAAAATTAATATTTGCTGCCAATCGGAGGAAAACATCATTTTTACGTGATATTGGTACTATTGTATGAAAACGACATATTTCCATCCGTTTCAGAGCACAACGCTATGCTTTGGACTGTCAGATAATTGTTGCTGGTGAATTAACATTTCTTATCATCGAATAAATTTTAGTGCGAGTTTATAGTCAATACTTTTTCGATTGAAACGCCCTGTATCTTTTCCACAGCAATATTTTATTAAAGCATATTTGGTCTAATCGCTATATTTTGGTCCATTCAATATTTGTCCCATAAACATACATGTGAAATTTTCATTTCTTCGTTTGAAAGATCCTGAACTAAGAGTAAATTGAGTCGCTCGGTTTCATCATATAGCTAACCAATAAAAAGATCAAGAAATAAAATTTTTTTCAATGCCTACTACTACTGCTGAGAGGAGAGAAATATTGTACAAGTATTTCGAGAAATATGCTTGAGCATTATGAAAATGCGATCTCTAAAAATGTCCATCAAATTGGGGGCAATATTTTGCAACGGTTTGTTTGTCACCATGTAAAGCCAGATATCACCATGTATCTTCATCAGCGGTGAAGCTGTCATATACCCAATGAATTTTACTTCAGAATAAAAAAAACACATCCTAATATACAGTGTGTGCGATTTCAATCCGCTACACCCTTCTAATTTGGAACCCGTCGTTATTCAATGGCAAATTTTGATATCTCTGATTTTTCGATTCACCCTGTATAAAAATCTAAGATGTTGATATAACCGGTTAGGTGGTGATTTAATGGGAGAACACATTGGATACTTAGATACGAAGTTTCATCGTTGTAACTTCTATGGGAAGAACTCTCTATGTCAATCAAACATTAATGAAATTGAAGTTGTAAATTTCATTCCAGTCATTTTCAACCTATCAGATGTTTTATTTCGACATTGCTACTATGGTAATCAGCAATTTTCCTGTGAAATATTCATCCATATGAGCATGTAGACGTGAAATTGAAATTTTTTTGGCACTTGACAGCTATCATATAATTTGACAAAATTGAAATAATTTTAGAGCCAACCATCACTCATCATTTGATGTTGGCTCGATGACAAAATCTTCGTCATTTTAGCTCTTCCTCAATCTATTCAAAAGAATGGACTTTTAACAAAGATGGCGGTGGCTTAATGCACTCGTGGATACGAAAAATCGATATTCGCCCTATCAGTTTTCAATTACTATAGTGCATACGACAGATTCGATGACCAATTGATGATGTCCATTGTGTATTCCAACAATTCTATTTGTATAGATATGTGCATCATCAACTCAATCACACAAACTTCCATACTGCGGTCGCTCACCATAATCGTTTTACCTTTGTTTCGAAAAATTCATTTCACGTATCATTTCAATCCATTGAGCAATTTCACAATGGTTTCATCTCGTTCCGAGACACAGCTCCATAGCTGTGAGTGGAAAAATATTCTACCACTGCGAATTATTCATTGCTCAATACTTTTCTTGCTTCCTACCACGAGAATAATAATACAATAATACACATTGAGACTTCAAGATAACGTTCCATTACTGGAGCTCTCAGGAATACGACAGCCTCCTTCACAGGGATTATAGCACAGTTATTATAGTCAACAAGTGTCGGTACGCTCCCCTCGTAAGGGTACCTATCGTGTTCCCGATATGTAGGTAGGTATAGGTGATTGGATTTTTATTTATTTTTTATTGTTTTATTCACGAGACACCCCATTACAAAAATCTACATAAATATACACATATTCATTGTATAACATTGCACAAAGGTCATTCCAGGGAAGACAGCGGAGGACAATTATTGCGTTTCTTTTGCCAATTATGAACCGTTGCTTTTTCTGGAATTGCTGAAAATTACAGCCTGATTCAAACAGAACTTTCAACCTGCCTTCCATGAGGTCGGTTGTTACAAAACACTTTGTGCCATCGTCTTATCTAATTGATGATATGTTCAATATTTTTTTATATAGAATTTCTACTGTTTGATTGAATTGAGTAACTTTTTTCTTGAAAATTGTACATGAGTCATCTCCGAGTTGTCACTATTCGACTATTTGAAAAATGTTGAATGCCCATAATATCACCATATATTATAGCCTAAGGAAGAATGGCATATTATTTATCTCTGAATTTTAATATCAAATTGGTTGAAATTAATGCTAATATATTATACATTATCATTGATCACAAGTATGAAGAAAACATCCGAGTAATAATGTGCCAAATATTTTCTGGAAAATTCGATACCTAGTTGATAAATTCACCATCTATTACTGTTTCATCGCTCTGACTTCGTAAATCAGTCATCGAACTTTCCGATTTCCTATCTATCAGGAACCAAGTATCCCATCCGGTTTCATCGGAAACCCACTTATGATTGATTATAAGTCCTAACCTATTTCCGAATATCGACTTAACTGCGTTGTCAATAATACAGGGAGATCTATATAACATATAACATACAACGCATCATTGTATAGTGATAGGAATTTTCAAAATCAACTGAACTTTAACCCCCATTATCTCTGACGATCAAGTCAGGCTGTTATGTTTCTTACCCCTTCATGTGACAAATCATTATTGACAACTTACAGTTGGTCACAGAAATGCTGAGAAATAATCATAATCCAGTGAATAGAGGAGGTTCACCTTACAAACGGTCCAGTAGTTCTGAATTTTTGATATGTTATCTAGGATGTTTATGGAGTGTTTAAAATGCAAAATGCAGAATTCCCCCTTCTCCGCGCCCACTGCCATATTGAAAAAACCGAAAAAAATTGGAACTTTCTCCAGATTTTCGCTTTTATTATCGTTATGGTGCATTTTAGCTACAAAAGAGTCCCATTAAGTATTGTAGAGGATCGAATTTCTTATAATTCACGTTTTGAATTCTGATCCTAGGAGTGATAGTTACGAAGATATGCACCTTTAAAACAAATGTAAAAAATCGCATTTTCCGGAAATTTGTCAAACTTCTCACTTTAGAACGCAGTAGTTCACTATTCTAGGGAAACAAGTATCGGAAGAAGATTTGTAGGGAATTTTATTACTTACAGGAATGCATGTACAATTTTTGAAATGAAAGTTAAAACAACGGCATATTGTTTTTTTTGGCTATTGTGACTCCAAATTGTATCTAAAAATATTCACTAACCATTTTACAGTTTAAGCTTGAATTTGGAGTTTATACTAATCCTACTTCGAATTTTTACATGACACAGCGCGATGCTTAAGATGCAGGTACTATTTCAATTGATTACCTACCTACCTATTCACTCAATGACCTGGTGGTATGTCCTCAGTAAGTGGAAATGTGCGTAGTCAGTGGTCGGAGGTAGTTTAGCCAGATTGAGTTTGAGGGTACTTGTTTTCAATCTGCTATAGCGAAGGGAGCTCAACGATTGATCTTTACTGCCACCATATAGGGATACCAAGATTCTCTCCCCTGCTACTGAAATTTCTTGGGGACTGGCAGCAGGGTCCTCGAACCTCTCCGCTTGATAGGTCTCTCCTAAAAAGTTGGCAGAATTTATTCTTTCCGAACCCAAACATGTTAGATGTGGTGTCGCAGCCCGATATTGCGTGCAGGAGCAAGATACAGCCTTTGAAGTTGTACTTGTAGGAGAAGGCGGAGTAGATTGCGTCTGGATGTTTCCCTCTCGCTGGTTTTTCGAGGTAGACATTGTTCACCGCAGGTGTTGTGCCAGTCAGTAGGACGAGTAGGTCAATATCTTCTCCGACAATGATGACGGCGTCCTACGTGGGGGACAGACATTTAGCTGTGGCAACTATCTGAACTATCAACCTGTCAGCACCTGTGACTGTATTTGACGCTTGCATTTCATTGCAGAGCAGCTTCACAAATCGGTCCTTGTTCCCCTCATTGGCCAGGAATTTATCCTGAGGTACGGTGTTGACAGTGGTTTTGTCAAACACCACGTTTGATGATGCGTTTGCCTTGTACCTTCTTGCTCGTTCAGCAATCTTGGTCCCTTGCTGAGAAGGATCTGTAGTGTAGCCATCAAAAATCACCATCACATTGGCCATAGTGTCGCTGAACGTACTTGACATAAAAAATATTTCATAAAAAAAATCATATCTCCGTAACTATCAGTCCTAGAAACGAAATTCGAAACGAGAATTATAGGAGATTTAATCCTCTACAACATTGAATGGAGCTCATTTGTAGCTTAAATGCACCAAAACGAAGATATACGCGAAAATCTGGAGGAAGTGCCGATTTCTTTGGGTTTTTTTCAATATGGCGGAGGGCGCGGAGGGGGGGAAATTGTGCATTGTGCATTTTGAACACTCAATAACCATCCTAGATAAGATATCAAAAATTTAGAACTACCGGACCGTTTGCCTCTATGTGTCTCTATTCACTGGATTATCAGTCAAGAAAAACGTCGTTGTCAACAAACGCCAAGTAATTCCAGAGAATTGTTGTTGTGTTCGAATCTGAGGACTATCGTATTGAACCCTCCCCGCACTCTTCTAGCAAGCTTCCTATAAAGCACAAAGTTGTGGTTGCCATCAACATCCTACTGGGATACGGATTATTCCCTGGGGATACAAATGCTTGCTTGGCTTGTTTGCGGAAAGAGATTTATTTCATTTACCGCATTTGATTCACTTCGAGATAACGGATATTGAGGCAGGTAAGTTTGTAAATAAACCAAAATAGATTTGTGGGATTTTCATCGACTGCATGAATATATGATATTATTCATTCGTGTTCGAGCCTCTTGGTGAAATATGAAACATAACAAGGTTATATGTGTGTACAGCTGAAATATAAATTCGAAAAAAAATCCAGACAGACATTGATTTCGACCCGTGAAAAAATAATCAGTTTTGATGTGGGACGTTGTTGTCAAAATTAGCAGTTCGGGAGTGATATTCATTAGATCAAAGTTAGGTGAGTTTCTACAGGTCAGAAATAGTTATTTTTCTCCAAGCGCCATAGAAAGTGTCTCTTCACTGACAATTAACAGGCAGGAAAAATTCGTTCCAAGTAATTTAATGAATTTCTTTCCACGTCCTGTATGATGAATATCAATTTATCATACATCCAAAAACAACCCAGACAGCACCAGATATTCCATGAATCTCCCTATCATATTCCTTTTGGAATATTGGAATATTCTAGAAATAATCTGGAATATTCCGGAATATCTGTGGAATATTCTCTAAATATGCGAATGGGAATTCCTCAGATAATCATAGAATATACCCAAAAGAATATTCTATGTTGAATGTTCCTGGAATATTCCAATAAACATATTCTAAAATAAAAAAAGTGACCCAAGTAGGGATCGAACTCGTGACCTCAAGACTATCAGAGCAACGCCTTGACCACTAGGCCAGTAATCGAATTGAATAATGTTATACATATCGAGTTCTTGTGAGAGCATTGTTCGAAATCGGATCATAAACACTTTTTGTTTCAAAATCCCCTTATATCTAATTGATGTTCGATACTCACATCTCTGGAATAATAAATGGTATTTATGTGTTGGGAAACATAGGAATATTCATGGAATATTTCATGAATATACATCACAGAATATTCAGTTGAGAATAGGTATTTCATGAATATACTGCACAGAATATTCAGTTGGGTATATTTCATGAATATACCGCACAGAATATTCAGTTGGGTATATTTCATGAATATACAACAGAGAATATTCAGTTGGGAATATTCCTGGAAGATTCATACCTGAATATTCCCTGAACATGTCCGACTATTCACTTTGGAATATTCCATTTAGATGTTCCAGAGGCATGTATACAGGGTGTCCTTAAAAGGTCTTTACAAAAAGCTACCACATATTCTTCAGACCAAAACAATTCGATACAAGCAAACTTACCTCAGTAAAAAGTTGCTTAGTTTGGGCGCTAGACGGCTCTGAAGTTGAAATTTTCAAATCGATTTTGCTTCATAACTTTTGAACGGCTCATGAGATTTTTTTCAAATTTGGTACGTTGGCATAGACTCATCGGGCAATGAAACTCATATCATAATCATAATAAATATCATTCCATGAACGTAGAACTTGATTTTTTCAGGAAATAAACATCTAAAACTCCTACACCAATGGAAAAAAATTAGTTTCAATATGAAATCTAAATTATTCAACTCATTCACTACAAAAAAGGTACTCTTGACAAAAGTCGATTCCTCTCATGGTTTCGACAAAATTTTAATTTTAGTGACTTAGAGCATAATTAATAATAAAACGATTAACAGATATTTCATAAAAATTGTTCAAAATGTTCACCATTTTCACGTATACAAAGATTTATACGACGCAAAAAGTTGAAATGTACTCTTTGCATAACTTCTTCATCGCCTGTAAGATTATTCGTGAAACAGGCTTCATCAGTGAACAAAATATTCTTTCCAAAGTTCAGATTCATTTCTCTTTGCAAATTAATGAACCTACAAAACATCAGACGACGATCATGGATTAATAAATCTTGAACTGGCGTCTTGTGGTATGGGTATAATAATTGTTCTCTTAGTACTTCATGAACGGCATTCCTAGAAACTTCTAGTTCATTACTTATCCGTCTAGTACTCAATTCTGGATTTTCTTCAATACGGTCTAAAATTTCTACTTCGACTTCGGGAATCCTTACATAACGCTGTCATCCATAATCACCAGTTCTAGGAGCAAAATGACCGGTCTCCCGAAGAAGTCTCTCAACTGCAGCAAAGGTTGGGTGGCTTGGTACGCGACGATTTAGAAACCTTGCCGAATACACCCTCACACTCTCTCGACCATTTCCTTGACAATATCCGAATACCAATAACATATCGGTGTATTCTTCATTGGTGTATTGTACGGCCATGATTAATCAGAAAAGTCCGATATCAACAATCAACGTCAATAAAACTCGACAAATCAACACAGATGAAACTATGGAAACCAAGAATGTGAATATCACTGTTTTCGAGCAGATAATAATAGTCTTCAGAAAAAAAAACCAGTGCTACTTATTTTCAATAGAAATAACCTATGCAAAAAGTACATCTCAACTTTTTGCGTTGTATAAATCTTTGTATACGTGAAAATGGTGAACATTTTGAACAATTTTTATGAAATATCTGTTAATCGTTTTATTATTGATTATGCTCTCAATCACTGAAATTAAAATTTTGTCGAAACCATTCGACCATTTGTCAAGAGTACCTTTTTTGTAGTGAATGAGTTGAACAATCTAGATTTCATATTGAAACTAACTTTTTCCATTGGCGTAGGAGTTTTAGATGTTTATTTACTGAAAAAAGCAAGTTCTACGCCCATGGAATGATATTCATTATGATTGGGATTTCAACTTTTTGCGTCGTATGAATCTTTGTTCACGCGAAAATAGTGAACATTTTGGAAAACTTTCATGCAATATCTATCAATCGTTTGATTATTTAAATATGCGCGAAATCACTAAAACTTAAATATTGTCGAAACCATCAGAGTAATCGAATTTTATCAAGAGTACCTTTTTTGTAGTGAATGATTTGGGCTATCTAGATGTCATACTGAAACTGATTTTTTTTCATTGGCGTAGAAGTTTTAGATGTTTATTTCCTGAAAAAATCAAGTTCTACGCCCATGGAATGATATTCATTATGATTATGATATGAGTTTCATTGCCCGATGAGTCTATGCCAACGTACCAAATTTGAAAAAAATCTCATGAGCCGTTCCAAAGTTATGAAGCAAAATCGATTTGAAAATTTCAACTTCAGAGCCGTCTAGCGCCCAAACTAAGCAACTTTTTACTGAGGTAAGTTTGCTTGTATCGAATTGTTTTGGTCTGAAGAATATGTGGTAGCTTTTTGTAAAGACCTTTTAAGGACACCCTGTATATTCTAGGAATAATCGATGAATATTCGGAATGTACTCCTCCTTTTTAGCATATTTAGAGAATATTCTATGAATATCCAGTGCTGTCTGGGAAATGCCCAGATGACAGGAGTATGTCAACAAATCATAATTTTCAGATGTCAGTTCATTATAGTTTTAGTTATATGGGAGATGAAAATTGTGTCTATCATGAAGAATGGCTGAAGGAATAACTGGACTTCAGGTTACTGATGAGGAATTGATATCCGAAATGAGTTTATTCGAGTGAAGTCATATAACCTGTTTGTGAGAGATATAATTCCCATATCACTGATACGAATGATTTTTTTGGAAGTTGCCAGGTCATCAAGTTCAGTTCATCAGAAACGTGGAGAGAAAATCCCAGAAAAACCAAGTAAAGTCCTCGATTAACCTACAGAAAGTAGAAATTAAGGTATATAGAACAAATATCAAATTTTTACTGATCTTTGGACTTTTCTGGAACGAATCTGCTCCTGTTTTCAACATAGAAAATGGATTTTTTGTATGGCAAATTCATATTTGTCTTGACACTTCTCAGTTCTCGGTGACAATTGGTGACGTTGGTAATCAAATGAGTTACAGGATGTTTTCATTAATTGATCTTGAATTTACCATTTTCATTTTGAAATGGTGCTTTTAAATGTAACCCTTTTGGTATCACTTCATTATTATGACATTTGCAAAGAATGGTTAAACCATTTTCTGTGTGAGATAGTTTTATATATAAATCTTCAAGTTTTCTGAACCCCATACCTATTTGTTAAATACCTGTCTGTACAATTTTAGAAAAATTTTAGGTTAATCGAGGGAGTGGTACATTCATTATTCCAGAATTTTTTGGGATTTTCTCTCCTCGTATATTGAAATAGTATTCATATTTTTCTTTCATAGAGATTTTCTCTCCTCGTATATTGAAATTGTATTCATATTTTTCTCTCTGTTGGCAGGTTATAAAATGTCACTTTACATGAATCACTTTTTTCCCGTGGGAAAAAAGTGAGTACTTCTTTCCCGGATATATATCACATATATATACACTGCTGATGGCTTTTGCTGTGCTATAGTTCCGAAAAATGAGTCAATAATACCGTCTCCGAGAAAGAACTGCAAGTCCTTTTATCTTCCATTCGACTTCGCGGTTACGTATATTACTAAACAACCACTAAATTCGCAATTTTTTGAAATCAAATCAGAGAATTAGAATGACAGAAGTGACATCAGATATTTGATCAATTCAAAAGAATGATAAAGATGCCTACACACAGGTGTCCCTACTGTTGAAAACCTAAAATTTCACGTCGATAATTTTTCAGATTTCAAAATAATGTAATCAATGTTGATTCGCCCTTTCTTCTGTCACAGAAAAATATTAGATTTTTGCTCACGGTTTTTTGTCGGGAGACAACACAACCTGGAGCTAAAATCTACTACTTTTTCCATTGTATAATAAATAACTATCATTTTATAGGGACGAGGAGAGAAAATCACAAAAAAAACTGGAATAATGAATGTACCACTTCCTCGATTAACCTACAGACAGTATTTAGCTATTACTTTGCTGCTCAATTTTTGAGATAAGTCGTAATTCAAAGTTGTCAACATGCAGCATATTGAAACAAGTAAATTAACTTGAATATAGTCATCTGGGGACAGAAATGTCTGGAAACCCATACTGAAGTAATGAATTTCAAATTACTTTCGTTGAATGGGAAGCCCACGCAAAGTTGGGAAAAGTTTCGATAACTTAGATATCTGAATCTCTTCAATAGAACACTCAGTCATTTAAAATCGGAATTTAATCAGATGGAATATTGTCTTCAAATTCACTTACTCGATTTAATTCAGGTTAGTAGTGAGAAGATTCTATAGGTATACCTTCTAAATATTTTCGGCATTTTGCTGGAGATCTAGTAAACTACAAAATGAATCCTTTGAATAAGTGATCCTTTAAGATTTCTTTCATCTTTTTGAGGAAAGTCCCTTTCACCTCTTCTGACATAGGTGCGGAATTTTTTCCTATGTTGAGTTATTGTGAGAATAACTCACCCTGTATGATGATTATCAAAAATCTGAGGTCATATTATGAATTTACAAGAAAAATACTATTGAAACTTGTTATTGAGGAAGTTTTTGGCACAATTTCAGTTATTCCGTAATAAATTATTATTTTAATTTTTTTCATTAATTGTCGGATAAAATTTAATAATATAATCAGAAATGGAAATATGATGAATATTCACGAAACCAAAACATAATTGTTGGTATTCTCTTTGATTACTTTGTAAAAATATTTTATAAATTACTCTCGTAACCTAAAAAAAAACTGAATAATACATTCGTATCAGGACCGGAATGATTCTTTTGCATGTTCTTGTAAGCACAGGGTATCCGTAAAAGGTCTCTACAAAATCTCAGCACATATATCTGAGGTCTGAATAGGCCAATTTGAAACAACTTATCGCAGTCCGAATTTGTTCCATTTCTGAGATACAGGGTGGTGAATTCAAAAAATAAAAATCGAATTTTTCCAAAGTTTATGAATATTTTCGAACGTAGCACAAAATTGGAAGTCAGCAGATCGTTGGGATGCGGAACCCGAATACGGACACATTTTCACTGTATTCAATATGGCAGATTGAATTTTTGTCATCACTCGGTATATCAGAAACGAAGCGGATTTGGACATTTGTATATGACATTTTGCAATCATATATTGACACTCCCCATAACCCCATAGGTTTTGTCGGTTTTATCTCTGGACACCCTGTATAAAGAACAGAGAAAATCCCTGATCAAAGATCAAAATATGAAGTTCTTCGTAGCTGTTGAAGGACCCATTTCAAGGAAAACGTCAATTTTGTCTTGAGATGCAACCGAGGATTCAACAGCGTTAAAGACAACTTTAATATCTATTGTAGAATAATGAATTTATACGGGGTGAAATAAGTACATATACATTCAACACATCGATATAATATAGTCTAACGACATTGCCCGAAATATCAGTTTTTTTTTCTAATTCTCCTAATTAATGAGAAATTTCATCCCGAAAATTTAACAAAAAACGGCCGCTTTAAATCAATTTAAATGATTGAACCGTGTGATTGCGCCTTCCGTACGGAAATTTGAACAGAGGTGACTTCAGAATCTCTACAGTATCGAACTTTGCGTGGATAAAAGGGTCTCCCACAGATCTCATTTTCTCAGGAAGGAAGGAATGCTCGCAGTCCCTATATTTTTTTATTGGAGCCATTCGATAGCATCGAGGTTTCTCAGGGTTCGAAATATTTGTCATTATTTCAATGTCACCATGAATATACATATAATAATAAAATGCAGGTGGCACATCATAAATGATACCTACGAATAAAATAATTTGTATGCATGGATATGACCATTTCATTAATCCCATCAGGGTTTGGTATATGAGGTGGGCAGTTAATCTAGTAATTATGGCATTACGATTGAACATACAAATGAAAAATAAAGCGTGGGCGGTGAATTTCAGAATATCATCCCCAATTTACTCCATTTATATGCATTCAGGTCATTCCATCAATGTTTAAATCAAAATGTAAATCATCAACTAGGTATTTCAATATCTACTCCATACATAAACTACCTATATAGACAAAGACAAATGCACATAGCACTTCAACATCTCCAATATACTTATTATGAAGTTGTCAACATCAATGGCATCATGGAGAATCGAAAAATATGATTCAAGAATTGTTTCCTTTGATAGTTCGATTTTGTTGTTTGATCACCTATACATAACATGAGCATATAAACCTATAGTCTTGAAAAAAAAATTTTGTGAAATTTTTTCAAAAAATGTACGCTCCCACCATACTACATCTTTAAACTATTATTCTAACGTCCGGCAACATTGCAAAAGTCATTGATACTTCCGGTGCTTCTGATCTTGCCGAAAGCAAACGCTTGGGTTGGGCTATTTATCTCTGATCAATGATTCAGAAAAGTTTCAGGCAATCCTTTGAAGGTCAATATCTTTCGAAATATTTTTTCTCTCGACAAAAATGTACTATTTTATTTAGTTTTGTTTTTTCGTCTTCTATCATCCATCTCATTTATTGTACCAATTTCGGAAGAACCATGTATAGTACTCAACTAAGATACATACTATGATTTATGTAATTAAGTAATCGTGTTGGACCACTTGGAGAGGTGAAATTAATATCCAAATTTAACAAAGAAGAAACGAAACTAGTAATCTCAAATTACAAAAAAGTTATGTTATTCACTTTTTGTACTATAGTACAACTCACTTTTCACAATATAGCTATGTAATATACTATTTTTGTCTCTATTACATATATTTTGATAGTTTGCCTAATATAGTTTTCTTTCCCTTTTTTTCAGGCTGTGATTTTCGATGAAATCGAACTCACCGACCTGTGCCTAGCCGAGTGTTCAACAAAAAACGTCAATCACAGTTTCCAGGTATGTATATTGGATTGCCAGGAATTTAACCCATCAGAACAGGTACAGAGGGAATCTTGTACTGCAGGCCCGAAAAAAAGGCCGGAAAATTGGCCCTGTTAATAATAGTAGGGAAGGAATAGGCATAGGAATAGGGATAGGAATAGGGATAGTAGGAAAGGGATTAGGAAAGTATGAGGTAGAAAACTGGGATATGATTATGGAAGCATTCATTGAGAAGTCAAGGTTGAAAGAGTAACTTTTGTATTTCCATGTATAATCATCAAGCCCTTAGCTTTCCTTAATTGAAAACTAAAATTCAGGCTAACATATTCGAACATAAACCTACAATTCCTCCGCAATTTGGCCAAAATCGAAGAAGAATTAAAAAGTTACATGATTACAATTAGTCAAAAAAAGTTTCTGACCGTTTTTTTGCCAGTGAGTGTACCGGTCATTTCATGTTGTTAGTGTCAATCTACGACGGCGTATTAGCGCCACAATAACCTATTGATTTTTTAATCAGAATCTCAAAATTTTTAGATTTTTTCTCAAAATTTTGAGATTTTTCCTCAAAATTTTGAGGTTTTTTCTCAAAATTTCGAGATTTTTTCTCAAAATTTTGAGATTTTTTCTCAAAATTTCGAGATTTTTTCTCAAAATTTTGAGGTTTTTTCTCAAAATTTTGAGATTTTTTCTCAAAATTTTGAGATTTTTTCTCAAAATTTTGAAATTTTTTTCTCGAATTTGTTACCTACATGATAACAACATTGTGTATGTTTGCATTCAGTTATAAAGTGGTTGTGCTTTGCGAAAGTTGTCACAGACCTCACCTAGTAGACCTATTTATGTGTTAAATGGAGAACACTAATGTATACCATTGAACTAATAAAGAGATATTTATTCCTTGGTTTGAATTACCATGAAATATTACAATGTTTGCAGTTAGTACATAACAACGACATCAGCAGAAGAACATTACAAAGACGATTGAAATCCTTGGGATAGAAGGAAATTTTATATACGAATGATCATGAGCTTCTTTCTTTTCTCAATGAAGAAATTGACATTTCTGGACAATTACATCCATCACTTTCATCAGCTTTTGCTGTGAATATCTTATGGATATCCATAAGATATCTACTGAAGGATATCCATTTCAAATCCTTCAATGGATATCTCATGGATGTCCATTTCAAATCCAGTAGGAAAACGAAGAATCAGTTCTATTTCCGAAAGGTTCAATCCATGTTCGGATACAAAAAAGAGAAATTGACACTATGAAAAACAATCTTGCGGATTGAACTCATTCGTGATTGCTGTGAATATCTCATGGATACCCATAATAAGATATCCATTTCAAATCCTTCAATGGATAGTTCTATTTCCGAAAGGTTCAATCCATGTTCGGATACAAAAAAGAGAAATTGACACTATGAAAAACAATCTTGCGGATTGAACTCATTCGTGATTGCTGTGAATATCTCATGGATACCCAAAATAAGATGTCCATTTCAAATCCAGTAGGAAAACGAAGAATCAGTTCTATTTCCGAAAGGTTCAATCCATGTTCGGATACAAAAAAGAGAAATTGACACTATGAAAAACAATCTTGCGGATTGAACTCATTCGTGATTGCTGTGAATATCTCATGGATACCCATAAGATATCCATTTCAAATCCTTCGATGGATATCTCATGGATGTCCATTTCAAATCCAGTAGGAAAACGAAGAATCAGATCTAGGACCGCTCTCGTTTTCTTTGTTGCACTTCACACTTCTGATATCTACCTACTTTCAACTCTATAATTGACAATGCAGTATTGTAACTGAATACACGCATCCATGAATAAATAAAAAATCTCAAAATTTTGAGAAAAAATCTCGAAATTTTGAGAAAAAATCTCAAAATTTTGAGAAAAAATCTCAAAATTTTGAGAAAAAATCTAAATCTCAAAATTTTGAGAAAAAACCTCAAAATTTTGAGAAAAAATCTAAAAATTTTGATTTTGATTAAAAAATTGATAGGTTATTGTGGCGCTAATACGCCGTCGTACAATCCGAGAAACACCCTGTCTGGTTTTTTTTTCAGGTGATAACCCCCTTCCGATCATTGGTGCTCTGTTGCGAATCGAGAAGAGAGATGGAAGAGTGGCTCGGCGCTCTCACTGCCGCTTCACAGCGCCGATTCCACGAACTCGACCAACCGGATTGCCTGTCCGGACAGCATCATTGGTAAGTTACGCCCCTTAGTAGATACAGGGCCATTTTGGTCGCTACTCGCGATCAAGCCCAATAGCACTGAGCTGTTCAAATTTGAAACCGCGGGCATCCATTGAGTGTCTTTGAGGTGCACAATAATAGGACCAAGACCACTGAGGAATGAGATCCATTCAAATCTGTTTCAATCGATGGATCTTGATTTCCACATCAATATTAGAAGTTGAAATTGTAGGGGATTGAACCTATAGTGTTTTTAAATCAGTATGTGCCATTCGATAATCCAAAAAGCCATCAGATATGAAGGTAGAGCAAAGAGCCGTGACGTATTGAATCCGAACTATAGCTATCTACCTCTGATGCTTTGCCATTCTGCAGTGTCGCAGTGTGATTGGTCAGCTGAAGGACAATAGGCGTGTTGGGACTAATACGTCACACCAGTCACACCAATGAATTGACACCATTTCAGAAGGCGCAGAAAGTGTGTGTTATGAAATGAAAATATTTCAGATTAATTTTTTTTATCGTCCTAGTATGAATGAAAAAAAGCAAAATTGAATTCACTGGTAGTTCTTTGGTATAAATGCTGGTGTTCCGCAAGGATCAATTATAGCACCAACACTATTTCTACTCCATATCAAAGATTTGTTGGAAGCAACTTCATGTCCAGTACACAGCTTCGCAGATGATAGTACTCTCCATACCGCCTTCTCTTCCAGGGCTCCAATACCAGCCAGGCAAATCAGAAACAAACGAGGGAGAAATGTTGACAACATAAATATGGACTTGGCAACAATTCTAGATTTCAATGCAAACAAAACACAAGCATAAGCTTGTCAGGAGTAACCATACCTTTGAAGACATCCATTTCGATGCTTGGTATTACTATCAGCAATAAACTTTCTTGGGAAAATCAAGTGAGATCAATTGCTGAAAGTGCATCCCAAACACTTGGTTTTCTGTTTCGGGCCAGGAGCTATTTCACTTCCAGTCCGCTGCTTATGATCTATAAGTCACAGATCCGACCTGCCCTGGAATATTTCGGGGTCACTTTGGAGACCTGCAGAACATCTCCCGTTTATCCAACGAACAGCGAGGCTCTGGAACACATTGCCAAGGGAGGTGTTCCCCGAGGCATATAACCTCCAGAAATTTAAGAAGAACACAAATTTGTACCTTATTTATCTTGGTTCTCACGATGTCTCCTCTCCATTGTCCCATTTTAGGACCAACTATGGACGTCCTTAAGGGTTAACCAATGACATTGAAGGATACCACCAAATGTACAGGGTGGCCAACTAAGACTCCAGAGTTCGATTTCTCTGTTGTCTTGAGAGATAAAAAAAAATATGTATCAAAATTGAAGTAATAATTGAGCTTCCGTAAGGTCACAGTACATCAAAGCTATGTTTTTTTAATTGGAACACCCTATATTTTATTTCATTTTTGAATTCTCCCTGAAGATCTGATTTCAACGACCCATCATACTTAGGTTCTAGCAGTGAAAGTTACTGACATATAGGGTGTGCAAAATCGGGATTTTCCAAGTTCAGAATTTTTTTCTGTCGAAACTGTTCATTATCCGTCAAAACGGTTTACATGTCCCTATTTGAACTTTTCACTCACTATCAATTGGTGTTCAATTGAAATTGATACAAGGTGGTCAAAAAATCTTAATTTATAATTTGTTTCAATTTAATGTCAATTGAACACCAATATTGATAGCAAGTGAAAAGTTGAGATAGGGACATGTAAACCGTTTTGACGAATAATGAACAGTTTCGACAAAAAAAATCCTGAACTTGGGAAATCTCTATTTTGCACACTCTATATGTCAGTAACTTTCACTGCTAGACCCTAAGTATGATACGTCGTTGAAATCAGATCTTCAGGGAGAATTCAGAAATGAAATAAAATATAGGGCGTTCCAATGAAAAAAACATAGCTTTGATGTGCTGTGACCTTACGGAACAACCTGTGTATTTCAAAGAAATTTTGAAATGTGAAGCTTGGTTATCACTTTAATTTGAATGCGAAACTTTTTTTTGTATCTCTCAAGACAACAGAGGTATCGAACTCTGGATTCTTAGTTGGCCACCCTGTACTCTATATATCGAGATATATCCATCAAATTATGTTATATCAGAAGAATAATGAATATTTTTAATTGAGTTACGTAATTATCTAAGTCAATCAACTAAAGAAAATAACGCAGATACACTTTAATTATCGGAATGGATTACTCTATGAGGCTATACATATTGATATTTCATACATTTTTATGATGTCGAACCTCTAATTCCAATTGGAGTCCAGGCACGAGGAAAATATAAATGAATTCCAGGAGCCTCCTGGAGAGCTCATATTCATTGCATTTGGAATAGAGCCAGAACGAATCCGAATTTGAATAGTATAAACGAAAATAATTATTTGCAATTCTCGCCCTTTGAAGAACTAGGAAATGGGAAAGCGATGCTGCACGAATATGTAAAATTCCTGCTCTGGATTTCGAATTACTTCAGCTGTTCAGCATCTGAATGATCTCGAAATGAACATACATACGTACTACCGTGTTTTTTCATTTCCCAATTATTTTTCCACTCTCTTGGATTCTCCAATGCATGATGCATATCCTTATATTTTAGGAACTACATCAGTATCGGTAACAAGTAACTTCACAAAGTGAATACAGGGTGTCCGGAATGGTCATATCGTGAATGATATAGGTTTGATAGAAAGAGGCAAAATATAATGTCATTACTTCATATTGAAAAAATGTCTATCGCACACTTCGTTACAGAATTATTGAACTTGAGAGTATGTGTATAAAAACATATATTTCATGCATAACATTTAAACGGTTAGCCCAGTTACTTTAGCAATAAAGTTCAGCAATATTTTTTATTTTTTCCGTTACGCATTCTGCGATAACAATTTTCCAATATGTTGATTTAGGATAATCAAGTAATACTAATCGAAACAATTTTTCTGGATGTCCAGGGCCGGACAGGGGCCAGCAATATTTTACAACTTTCTTATTAAGGATCCTGCCACTTACATATTTCAGTATGTCATTCAGAAAGACAAAACAAAGGAATGGACAGTATCAAAATATTTAATCATCTCGTATTATATACATATGTACAGTGTGTCCACCTTAAGGACTTACCAAATCTGTAAAATCGTTATTATCTGACCGATTTCGAAAAACATTTTTTTGTTGGATAGGTATTCGAAATGTCCATCCAACAAGAGAGTTATTTTATTCTTAGACTGTTATCACGGCCAACTGTGACTAATTTTAATGACCCATATTTCAGTAAGTTCTATTAGGGATTTTTTTCGAAAAAAAAATAATGATAGAATCTGAATCAAGATCAATTGAAACATACCTTTGCCGATTTTCATCATCAAAAAACACAGGGTGTCCGAAAAAACAAATTATTATTTTTCTTGAATAGGTGATCGGAAAATGTACTACTGTCGTATTTTTGGAAAGAACCAATGACAAATTATCATTGAGGATTACTTTCAAATATATCCGTACCAATTTTCTTCATTCGAATATACAATGTGTCTGAGAAAAAAATTGAAAAGTATATGTAGCAATATTTTTTATCATGATAATTCTTCACTCGAAACATAATAATGAATCCGGATCACTTGAAATATATCTGTACCGATTCTCATTATCATCAAACACAGGGTGTCCAAAGAAAGAAATTTTTATTTTTTTGAATTGATTGAAAATATTACCTACTTATTCTTTTTTATTTTTTTCTCATTCATATCGTATATTTGAATGATGAAATTCGGTACAGATATGTTTGAATTAGTCCTCAATGATGATGTGTCATGAATTTCTACCAAAAATATCACAGTACTACACTTTCTGATGACGTATTCAAAAAATAAATAATAATTCGTTCATTTGGACACCCTTTGTTTTATAATGATGAAAATCGGTAAAGGTATGTTTTCGAAAAAAAAATCCCTAATAGTACTTTCTGAAATATGGGTCAATAAGAGGCTGGTCGCAGTTGGCCACGATAACAGTCCAAAAATAAAATCATTCTCTTGTTGAATGGACATTTCGAATACCTATCCAACAAAAAAAAGTTTTTCGAAATCGGCCAGATAATAACGATTTTACAGGGGTGGTAAGTCCTTAAGGTGGACACACTGTATAAGAGAATGCAAATTCTCAACTTCGTTAGATTTTTTATTCAAATCCTTATTGTGTGTGTCCCAAAGATATAATTCATTGTTCGTTGTGGCATATAGCCAAGAAAGCAGTTAGATTCTACACCGATAAAGAATTAGTATTTTCATCAGATAGACAATGCGAATTATCAATGTATATCTTTATTTTATGTAGATAACTGAGATTATTCCTTATTTCTACGGCTATAATACAAAACTGCTCTTGTTTTACTATGTTCAATTAATACTCGCCTATTCTGAAAACCAATGGAATTTCTTCAATTTCCTAAAACCGTTCAATCACCAGACATTTGTAGCGACAATTTAATTTATGCTGATTCATGTATAAAAAATTATATAGGTCGCGTGCACGATGATCGACCCTTCAGGTATAGTCGATCCAAATTCAATTGGAGCCAATTTCATCTGAGGTTTCAACTCCAGGGTCGGTCATCTGAAAGATTTTGCACGCAACCCATGAGCCACTGTGATTTTGTCATTATGAGAGCGAAAAATCTTTGTCATTAGTTTTCCAGTGAAATAACGAAAACTAACATTCGAAACCATGGCAACCAAAGTAGTGAACGACCTCTGATAATATTATTGAAAAAAAAAATAGAACGGTGAAGTAAGACGAAGGGGCATTCTTTGTCATATACCTTCAAATTTGTTAGTTCTCAATTCGGAGACCCATTTATTTAGTGCCAATTGCGATAATTTTAGTTGCCTCATTTTCGCACTAGATTAGATCATATTAAAACTTGCCAAAGTGAATTTGGAAAACGCGCCTCACTAGGGGCCTTATCTCGCTTCGTTCCCTTTTGTTATCGTTTGTATGCCAAACTCAGCATCGCTTCCATTTTGTTTCTGAAACATTTTGATGGCTTGATAATCGAGGAACAATGATTGGATTTCGACGTGAATAAAGAGGTGCTGTGGTAGATGAAAATTAAACGAAATTCCGACGATTCAGCCAATCTAAACTTGCGAAACATGTTCTCATTGAATATTATATCAACCTATATCAGATGAATACCTGATGAGAATAACATTGAGAAGAACTAATTATATACCGCAAACAAGAGATCATCATCATGATGACAAGCATATGTGATCAGCTCTAAGATAGTCTGGGACTGCCTGTGCCTAGGAAATTTTAATCATCTATAGGTAGAGCAAACATGATCACCCTTTTCTGGGTTCCGGAGCATACCGGACTGGAAGGAAATGGAATAGCAGATAGACTCGCAAAGCAAGGGACTGAAACACCACTCATGGGATCCGAACCCTTCTGTGGGATCAATAAAACAACAATAGTTGTGAAATGGAATGAAGGAATGCATCTTGAGACAGCCAAATACTGGCAGGATGTACAAGGTATGAGACAAGCGAAGACACTCCTGAAAAGACCTACCGAATGCACCAACCTAAGTGATAACAAGATCCGAATACTAACTGGAGTCCTATCAGGAAACTGTCGATTGAGAGGACATCTGAAGAAACTCCGGGTAGTTGAGGAAGCAAAATGAAGATTTTGTGGGGAAGAGGTCGAAATCTCCATCCACATCCTCTCAAACCATGTAGCTATTTGCAACGCAAAAGCGCTCTGTCCAGGATCATATGGAATCGAAGATCCCATATCCTCAGATTTCTGAGTAGAATAGGTTTAAAAGAACAACTATAATTCAAAATTCCGATACGACGCATAGCAAGAAGAGGGGACCCAATAGATTACATGAGGTCGCAGTGTACACATCACCATTATCTACACATAAATACATATAGTTTGTCCAAAAAAAATTGCTCGCACGTGCAGTCACTTCAGACGGGACTTCAAACATGCCGACGCCGCACAGTGCGGGATGTCCAAAACCCATTTAAGGATTCCAGATATACAGAGTGTATTAAAAATATTTTCAAAGTGTCTGCTTCAACGCAGCTCATTAGATTTTATTCAAATTTGGTGAGATGGCATAGCTAATGGAGTTGAGAATTAACTCTGGGACGTACGGACTCGAATCGGACGTAATATGTACGTCCTCGGGACGTCGTGTGTTGTCTGGGTAGAAAGTCTTCTCGCCTTTGAGCAACTCAACTACAAATGGTAACCGGCATTCTCAGAAATTTTGCTATTTGTTACTGAGCATATTCGAAAACATTTTCGCGGGAACGTTCAATTTTTAGAACTGACATTTTAAATCTGAGAATGATGACAATGGGGAAGTTTTCTATGTTGAGGTTTTCATCTCACAGTAAAGTTTGTAAAAAATTAATTTATACGTATTTCTTCTTCCTTTCGAAAGACAAATTTAATTTCAGAAAAAAATAAATAAAAGAGGAAGTTGGCTCCTCCACCATTCCTATTACGTACTTTCTGAAAATCCACATTCACACAGAGTTAAAATACGATTCCCTGTGCCAGTACGCCGTTGCCGACTTCATCGATATGTCTAGATTTCCGGAAATTGTTCTTTGATTGCATAATAACTATATCATATTAGCAATGGGATATAGTAAGTTCTTCAATCCTACTTTTTCAGGTATTATGAATAATTCTCATAAATCTTTCATTGGCTGAATGAAGTTGATTACTTATAAAGATAAATTATGATATTTTGCGATAGTATCTATAATTTTTCACTATCGTTATATTACAAGATGTTATTCATAACTTGTCATTCATTTTTTTGCTGATGAATTCGTTTCTAAATAAAACGGATCTATTCTCTAGGAAAGTAACAGATTATATCTTGCAACAGCGCCTGATACTTCGAGTCCGTCCACACCACTCAAAATACTGACAGGCACAACAAGAGGAAGGAGCCATGGGTTTCGGCTTCATTCTGCTCTGACCGATGGCAGTCAATTAGGAAGGATAGTATCAATGAATATAGCCGATAGTGATTCATTGATTCAATGATATTTTCGTTCAGGATCGAGCTTTATTCGAGATATTTCAATGCATAAATAACATGACCATAACCTGTCAGAATGAAGCCAACTACCTTCTGCATTCCTGCTCCGAGTGCATTTGTGGTTATGTATGTTTTTGTTTACCAGTTTTACTTCTACTTCTATTTTTTTCAATCGCTTTTCATTCGTTTGCAATTCGCTAGCTATGTTCTTCACCATCAACTGTTTTCAGGCTAGATTTAGAATGTATTCCACAGTTTACCGCCCCTGAAATTAGAAATTTCCCATTCGGGAATGTCAGTGGTGACAAGCGTGTCCACACTCTTCAGTGCGTGTAATGAGATGTTTGAGTCTAGTGTAGATATACCCGATTCAGAAGAGGGGCAGGTCCGGACTCAAAAAATTGAGCCCCAAACAATGTTTCTATTTTTTTTTGTTTTTTCTTCAGGTATGCCACCTCGCACGCTCGCCCCACCTACTGCAACGTGTGTCGCGACGCTCTCGGTGGCGTCACCTCACACGGGCTGTCTTGTGAGGTGTGCAAAAGCAAAGTGCACAAGAGGTGCGCCGCCAAGGCCATCAACAACTGCAAATGGACCACGTTGGCCTCGGTCGGTAAGGACATCGTCGAACAACCGGATGGGGTAAGAAACCGAAGATAATCCCGAAAAAAATATTTAGTTTCTCATCTGTCTTTTGAGTCTTTTGAAAAGTCATCACTTTTTTATGCGTACCTGTATCATGTTTAATAGTAAAAAAATAGATGTCTGAAACACTTTTGTGTAAAATAGTAGTTTGTTTTATTAGGATCAAAAGTGGCACTTTGTTTGACAGGCGAATTTTGCATTTGCGAGGCGGAGCGTTTAGCGGAGCCGAGCGAAAGCAAAATTTGCGAGTCGAACAAAGTCACTTTTGATCCGAATGAAACATGCTATTTTTTCTGCAACCGAAACAATTAACTCAAATAAACATGAGAAGTAACCACCAATGCCGTGCCATATGTATGCAATGCAACAAATATTGAGAAATAATCCATGTGGTGAGAATGATCTACCTGCATTAACAGCAGAGGTTTTCTAGTATAGGATGTTCGAATTGTAGTTTCAATATAATTACAACCACAGAGTGACATTTGTGTATGGACCAGGTGCTCTAATGGCAAATACCGCGCCAGTGCCTGCTATAGGAACAAGACGTGGAAAATGTTAGGTTAGTGAGCGTATCAACAATGATGATAGTAATTATTTATTCCTCTCCATATAACACTGTGTTTGACTTGATAATCAAATGGAGCTAAACAATATCGTTGTTTGAGACAAAAAAACTATTGCTTGCCGTGATTATTCAAAAACAAGTTATCAATCCCGAGAATAACGAATGAAATACAGATCAAGCGAGTATTTGAATCTTGAAGGCTTCTCTGATCAAAACAAAAATACTCAACTGAGATGTTTATAATTCCAATACTAAACTATAATAAGGTGTATTTATATCTCCAGCATGGGTATGAAATGCCAAATCTGCTGAAATCGGAAACAAATTATGTATGCGTCTCAACCCAGATAACCAACTGTCACAATGTTGTTTATTTTTGATGACGTCCAGTAGATCCTTTTTAGTTCCTAGGAGCTAAACTTCAACTTTAGCTCCTATAGGAACTGAAATTCAACTTTAGCTCCTAGGAACTAAATATGTTGCCTAGCAACATACCTATTTTGTGTCAGTAATAGAAACGTCAATTTAAGAGCTAATTTTGGTATCAAAATGGACGACTTTTGTGTCGGTTGCAGAAAAAATATATTCTTGGTAGAGGATGCTAGAAGCAGCTGTTTTTGATTTATTGGGATTTGAAATAGTTGATGCATTTGAATTATTTCCATGGGGCTCGTACGATTTAGCGCAATTTTTCTAGTGCTTGTCTATGGACCGAAAAGTCTTGGACCAAATCTTATTCCTGATTCGTTTTTAACATGTCAGAATTAGTGTCTTTGGAGTTTTCCAGATGTGTAGGACGCTCGGGGAGAAAAAACATTTTTCGACCTGGACTAACCTATATCATCATGAATTGCTATTTTTGAAAATTTTAACGAAAAGTCTTGGACCAGATCTTATTCCTGATTCGTTTTTAACACGTCAAAATTAGTGTCTTTGGAGTTTTTCAGATGCGTAGGACGCTAGGGAAGGAAAAATATTTTTCGACCTGAACTAACCTACCTATATCATCATGAATTGCTATTTTTGGAAATGTTAACGAAGAGTCTTGGACCAAATCTAATTCCTGATTCGTTTTTAACATGTCAAAATTAGTGTTTTTGGAGTTTTCCAGATGTGTAGGACGCTCGGGGAGAAAAAATATTTTTCGACCTGAACTAACCTATATCATCATGAATTGCTATTTTTGAAAATTTTAACGAGGAGTCTTGGACCAAATCTGATTCCAGGTTCGTTTTCGACATGTCAAAATTAGTGTCTTTGAAGTTTTCCAGATGTGTAGGACGCTCGGGGAGGAAAAATATTTTTCGACCTGAACTAACCTATATCATCATGAATTGCTATTTTTGAAAATTTTAACGAAAAGTCTTGGACCAAATCTTATTCCTGATTCGTTTTTAACACGTCAAAATTAGTGTCTTTGGAGTTTTTCAGATGCGTAGGACGCTCGGGGAGAAAAAATATGTTTCGACCTGAACTAACCTATATCATATCATGTATTGTTACATTTGAAAATTTTAACGAAAAGTCTTGGACCAAATCTTATTCCTGATTCGTTTTTAACACGTCAAAGTTAGTGTCTCTGGAGTTTTTCAGATGCGTAGGACGCTAGGGAAGGAAAAATATTTTTCGACCTGAACTAACCTACCTATATCATCATGAATTGCTATTTTTGGAAATGTTAACGAAGAGTCTTGGACCAAATCTAATTCCTGATTCGTTTTTAACATGTCAAGATTAGTGTTTTTGGAGTTTTCCAGATGTGTAGGACGCTCGGGGAGAAAAAATATTTTTCGACCTGAACTAACCTATATATCATCATGAATTGCTATTTTTGAAAATTTTAACGAGGAGTCTTGGACCAAATCTGATTCCAGGTTCGTTTTCGACATGTCAAAATTAGTGTCTTTGAAGTTTTCCAGATGTGTAGGACGCTCGGGGAGGAAAAATATTTTTCGACCTGAACTAACCTATATCATCATGAATTGCTATTTTTGAAAATTTTAACGGAAAGTCTTGGACCAAATCTAATTCCTGATTCGTTTTTAACACGTCAAAATTAGTGTCTCTGGAGTTTTTCAGATGTGTAGGACGCTCGGGGAGAAAAAATATTTTTCGACCTGAACTAACCTATATATCATCATGAATTGCTATTTTTGAAAATTTTAACGAGGAGTCTTGGACCAAATCTAATTCCTGATTCGTTTTTAACATGTCAAAATTAGTGTCTTTCGAGTTTTTCAGATGCGTAGGACGCTCGGGGAGAAAAAATATTTTTCGACCTGAACTAACCTATATCATCATGAATTGCTATTTTTGAAAATTTTAACGGAAAGTCTTGGACCAAATCTAATTCCTGATTCGTTTTTAACATGTCAAAATTAGTGTCTCTGGAGTTTTCCAGATGTGTAGGACGCTCGGGGGGAAAACATATTTTTCGACCTGAACTAACCTATATCATCATGAATTGCTATTTTTGAAAATTTTAACGAAGAGTTGTACCAAATCTGATTCCAGATTCGTTTTTAACATGTCAAAATTAGTGTCATTGGAGTTTTCCAGATGTGTAGGACGCTCGGGGGGAAGAAATATTTTTCGACCTGAACTAACCTATATCATCATGAATTGCTATTTTTGAAAATTTTAACGAAGAGTCTTGGACCAAATCTAATTCCTGATTCGTTTTTAACATGTCAAAATTAGTGTCTTTGGAGTTTTTCAGATGTGTAGGACGCTCGGGGAGAAAAAATATTGTTCGACCTGAACTAACCTATATCATCATGAATTGCTATTTTTGAAAATTTTAACGAAAAGTCTTGGACCAAATCTCATTCCTGATTCGTTTTTAACACGTCAAAATTAGTATCTTTGGAGTTTTTCAGATGCGTAGGACGCTCGGGGAGAAAAAATATTTTTCGACCTGAACTAACCTATATCATCATGAATTGCAATTTTTGAAAATTTTAACGAAGAGTCTTGGACCAAATCTAATTCCTGATTCGTTTTTAACATGTCAAAATTAATGTCTTTGGAGTTTTCCAGATGTGTAGGACGCTCGGGGAGAAAAAATATTGTTCGACCTGAACTAACCTATATCATCATGAATTGCAATTTTTGAAAATTTTAACGAAGAGTCTTGGACCAAATCTAATTCCTGATTCGTTTTTAACATGTCAAAATTAGTGTCTTTGGAGTTTTTCAGATGTGTAGGACGCTCGGGGAGAAAAAATATTTTTCGACCTGGACTAACCTATATCATCATGAATTGCTATTTTTGAAAATTTTAACGAAAAGTCTTGGACCAAATCTTATTCCTGATTCGTTTTTAACACGTCAAAATTAGTGTCTTTGGAGTTTTTCAGATGCGTAGGACGCTCGGGGAGAAAAAATATTTTTCGACCTGAACTAACCTATATCATCATGAATTGCAATTTTTGAAAATTTCAACGAAGAGTCTTGGACCAAATCTAATTCCTGATTCGTTTTTACCATGTCAAAATTAGTGTCTTTGGAGTTTTTCAGATGTGTAGGACGTTCGGGGAGAAAAAATATTTTTCGACCTGGACTAACCTATATCATCATGAATTGCTATTTTTGAAAATTTTGACGAAAAGTCTTGGACCAAATCTCATTCCTGATTCGTTTTTAACACGTCAAAATTAGTGTCTTTGGAGTTTTTCAGATGCGTAGGACGCTCGGGGAGTAAAAATATTTTTCGACCTGAACTAACCTAATCATCATGAATTGCAATTTTTGAAAATTTTAACGAAGAGTCTTGGACCAAATCTAATTCCTGATTCGTTTTTAACATGTCAAAATTAGTGTCTTTGTAGTTTTTCAGATGTGTAGGACGCTCGGGGAGAAAAAATATTTTTCGACCTGAACTAACCTATATCATCATGAATTGCAATTTTTGAAAATTTTAACGAAGAGTCTTGGACCAAATCTAATTCCTGATTCGTTTTTAACATGTCAAAATTAATGTCTTTGGAGTTTTCCAGATGCGTAGGACGCTCGGGGAGAAAAAATATTTTTCGACTTGGACTAACCAATATCATCATGAATTGCTATTTTTGAAAATTTTAACGAAACGTCTTGGACCAAATCTCATTCCTGATTCGTTTTTAACACGTCAAAATTAGTGTCTTTGGAGTTTTTCAGATGCGTAGGACGCTCGGGGTGAAAAAATATTTTTCGACCTGAACTAACCTATATCATCATGAATTGCAATTTTTGAAAATTTTAACGAAGAGTCTTGGACCAAATCTAATTCCTGATTAGTTTTTAAAATGTCACAATTAATGTCTTTGGAGTTTTCCAGATGTGTAGAACGCTCGGGGAGAAAAAATATTGTTCGACCTGAACTAACCTATATCATCATGAATTGCTATTTTTGAAAATTTTAACGAAGAGTCTTGGACCAAATCTAATTCCTGATTCGTTTTTAACATGTCAAAATTAGTGTCTTTGGAGTTTTTCAGATGTGTAGGACGCTCGGGGAGAAAAAATATTTTTCGACTTGGGCTAACCTATATCATCATGAATTGCTATTTTTGAAAATTTTAACGAAAAGTCTTGGACCAAATCTCATTCCTGATTCGTTTTTAACACGTCAAAATTAGTGTCTTTGGAGTTTTTCAGATGCGTAGGACGCTCGGGGAGAAAAAATATTTTTCGACCTGAACTAACCTATGTCATCATGAATTGCTATTTTTGAAAATTTTAACGAAGAGTCTTGGACCAAATCTAATTCCTGATTCGTTTTTAACATGTCAAAATTAGTGTCTTTGGAGTTTTCCAGATGTGTAGGACGCTCGGGGAGAAAACATATTTTTCGACTTGGACTGAATGAATGAATGAATGTTTATTTACAGAAGGTTACATCAGTACATTATTTTTACAGATAGTGTTCATGCAATAAACAGTGAAAACTAAATAGTTCGTTACAGAAAGAAATATAGCAGTAAATAAACAGGAGAGAGTACCCGACTAAGTTCATTTAAGAACTTGTCTTCGGGTATTAACAATCTGTTGAAGTTTACTATTGAGAATATGTCTTGTGTTCAGTTGAATCATTCGACTATAGTAGAGACATAAATGGAAGATATAATCAATACTAAAACTATAAATATGATCTCATTATGTAACTGTTACCTAACTATTTATTAGAAAATAAGATAATTGATATAAGATGATTCCGAAACGTACAAAAGAGGTAAATAATGAAACAATGAGAAGAAAGAACATAAAAATTATAACATTTTTCTGAAGTAGATATTTTCTAGATTGGATCAATGACATAGGTGAAGAATGTTCTATCATTAGACAATATCCAATTTTTCAGTTTGGCTTTGAATAGACGAGCCGAGTTAAGTTGTTTCAAGTCATTGGGTAATTTATTGAACAATTTTGAACCCGTATAGCGGAAATTTCTTTGACCAAGCGATTTCTGAGTAGCAGGGACATAAATGGCAGATGCTATATTTTGCCTGGTACCGTAGGTATGTGGTATATTATTTGAAATATGCCTATTGGAGTGAAGGAAACAGAGCGCTCTGAAACAGAAGAGTTGTCGTATATCCATCACCTTGGCATCCATGAATAACTGGTCTGAGGGATACTTGCGAGGTTTCTTGAGTATGATTTTAATTATCCATTTTTGAATAACATCGATAGGTTGCAAATAATTTCTCCTAATACCACCCCACCCTATAATACCATATTGAAGAATGGATTCTACGAATGCGTAGTAGATAGTTTTGAGATGGTGTGGTGTTAGGAATCCAACTAATTGTTTGAATCTATATCATCATGAATTGCTATTTTTGAAAATTTTAACGAAAAGTCTTGGACCAAATCTCATTCCTGATTCGTTTTTAACACGTCAAAATTAGTGTCTTTGGAGTTTTTCAGATGCGTAGGACGCTCGGGGAGAAAAAATATTTTTCGACCTGAACTAACCTATATCATCATGAATTGCAATTTTTGAAAATTTTAACGAAGAGTCTTGGACCAAATCTAATTCCTGATTCGTTTTTAACATGTCAAAATTAATGTCTTTGGAGTTTTCCAGATGTGTAGGACGCTCGGGGAGAAAAAATATTGTTCGACCGGAACTAACCTATATCATCATGAATTGCTATTTTTGAAAATTTTAACGAAGAGTCTTGGACCAAATCTAATTCCTGATTCGTTTTTAACATGTCAAAATTAGTGTCTTTGGAGTTTTCCAGATGTGTAGGACGCTCGGGGAGAAAACATATTTTTCGACTTGGACTAACCTATATCATCATGAATTGCTATTTTTGAAAATTTTAACGAAAAGTCTTGGACCAAATCTCATTCCTGATTCGTTTTTAACACGTCAAAATTAGTGTCTTTGGAGTTTTTCAGATGCGTAGGACGCTCGGGGAGAAAAAATATTTTTCGACCTGAACTAACCTATATCATCATGAATTGCAATTTTTGAAAATTTTAACGTAGAGTCTTGGACCAAAACTAATTCCTGATTCGTTTTAAACATGTCAAAATTAGTGTCTTTGGAGTTTTTCAGATGTGTAGGACGCTCGGGGAGAAAAAATATTGTTCGACCTGAACTAACCTATATCATCATGAATTGCAATTTTTGAAAATTTTAACGAAAAGTCTTGGACCAAATCTTATTCCTGATTCGTTTTTAACACGTCAAAATTAGTGTCTTTCGAGTTTTTCAGATGCGTAGGACGCTCGGGGAGAAAAAATATTTTTCGACCTGAACTGACCTATATCATCATGAATTGCAATTTTTGAAAATTTTAACGAAGAGTCTTGGACCAAATCTAATTCCTGATTCGTTTTTAACATGTCAAAATTAGTGTCTTTGGAGTTTTCCAGATGCGTAGGACGCTCGGGGAGAAAAAATATTTTTCGACCTGAAATAACCTATATCATCATGAATTGCAATTTTTGAAAATTTTAACGAAGAGTCTTGGACCAAATCTAATTCCTGATTCGTTTTTAACATGTCAAAATTAATGTCTTTGGAGTTTTCCAGATGTGTAGGACGCTCGGGGAGAAAAAATATTGTTCGACCGGAACTAACCTATATCATCATGAATTGCTATTTTTGAAAATTTTAACGAAGAGTCTTGGACCAAATCTAATTCCTGATTCGTTTTTAACATGTCAAAATTAGTGTCTTTGGAGTTTTTCAGATGCGTAGGACGCTCGGGGAGAAAAAATATTTTTCGACCTGAACAGACCTATATCATCATGAATTGCAATTTTTGAAAATTTTAACGAAGAGTCTTGGACCAAATCTTATTCCTGATTCGTTTTTAACATGTCAAAATTAGTGTCTTTGGAGTTTTTCAGATGCGTAGGACGCTCGGGGAGAAAAAATATTTTTCGACCTGAACTAACCTATATCATCATGAATTGCAATTTTTGAAAATTTTAACGAAGAGTCTTGGACCAAATCTAATTCCTGATTCGTTTTTAACATGTCAAAATTAATGTCTTTGGAGTTTTCCAGATGTGTAGGACGCTCGGGGAGAAAAAATATTGTTCGACCGGAACTAACCTATATCATCATGAATTGCTATTTTTGAAAATTTTAACGAAGAGTCTTGGACCAAATCTAATTCCTGATTCGTTTTTAACATGTCAAAATTAGTGTCTTTGGAGTTTTCCAGATGTGTAGGACGCTCGGGGAGAAAACATATTTTTCGACTTGGACTAACCTATATCATCATGAATTGCTATTTTTGAAAATTTTAACGAAAAGTCTTGGACCAAATCTCATTCCTGATTCGTTTTTAACACGTCAAAATTAGTGTCTTTGGAGTTTTTCAGATGCGTAGGACGCTCGGGGAGAAAAAATATTTTTCGACCTGAACTAACCTATATCATCATGAATTGCAATTTTTGAAAATTTTAACGAAGAGTCTTGGACCAAATCTAATTCCTGATTCGTTTTTAACATGTCAAAATTAATGTCTTTGGAGTTTTCCAGATGTGTAGGACGCTCGGGGAGAAAAAATATTGTTCGACCGGAACTAACCTATATCATCATGAATTGCTATTTTTGAAAATTTTAACGAAGAGTCTTGGACCAAATCTAATTCCTGATTCGTTTTTAACATGTCAAAATTAGTGTCTTTGGAGTTTTCCAGATGTGTAGGACGCTCGGGGAGAAAACATATTTTTCGACTTGGACTAACCTATATCATCATGAATTGCTATTTTTGAAAATTTTAACGAAAAGTCTTGGACCAAATCTCATTCCTGATTCGTTTTTAACACGTCAAAATTAGTGTCTTTGGAGTTTTTCAGATGCGTAGGACGCTCGGGGAGAAAAAATATTTTTCGACCTGAACTAACCTATATCATCATGAATTGCAATTTTTGAAAATTTTAACGAAGAGTCTTGGACCAAAACTAATTCCTGATTCGTTTTTAACATGTCAAAATTAGTGTCTTTGGAGTTTTTCAGATGTGTAGGACGCTCGGGGAGAAAAAATATTGTTCGACCTGAACTAACCTATATCATCATGAATTGCAATTTTTGAAAATTTTAACGAAAAGTCTTGGACCAAATCTTATTCCTGATTCGTTTTTAACACGTCAAAATTAGTGTCTTTCGAGTTTTTCAGATGCGTAGGACGCTCGGGGAGAAAAAATATTTTTCGACCTGAACTGACCTATATCATCATGAATTGCAATTTTTGAAAATTTTAACGAAGAGTCTTGGACCAAATCTAATTCCTGATTCGTTTTTAACATGTCAAAATTAGTGTCTTTGGAGTTTTTCAGATGTGTAGGACGCTCGGGGAGAAAAAATATTTTTCGACCTGGACTTACCTATATCATCATGAATTGCTATTTTTGAAAATTTTAACGAAAAGTCTTGGACCAAATCTTATTCCTGATTCGTTTTTAACACGTCAAAATTAGTGTCTTTGGAGTTTTTCAGATGCGTAGGACGCTCGGGGAGAAAAAATATTTTTCGACCTGAACTAACCTATATCATCATGAATTGCAATTTTTGAAAATTTTAACGAAGAGTCTTGGACCAAATCTGATTCCTGATTCGTTTTTAACATGTCAAAATTAGTGTCTTTGGAGTTTTTCAGATGTGTAGGACGCTCGGGGAGAAAAAATATTTTTCGACCTGGACTAACCTATATCATCATGAATTGCAATTTTTGAAAATTTTAACGAAGAGTCTTGGACCAAATCTAATTCCTGATTCGTTTTTAACATGTCAAAATTAGTGTCTTTGGAGTTTTTCAGATGTGTAGGACGCTCGGGGAGAAAAAATATTTTTCGACCTGGACTAACCTATATCATCATAAATTGCTATTTTTGAAAATTTTAACGAAAAGTCTTGGACCAAATCTTATTCCTGATTCGTTTTTAACACGTCAAAATTAGTGTCTTTCGAGTTTTTCAGATGCGTAGGACGCTCGGGGAGAAAAAATATTTTTCGACCTGAACTGACCTATATCATCATGAATTGCATATTTTGAGAATTTTAACGAAAAGTCTTGGACCAAATCTTATTCCTGATTCGTTTGTAACACGTCAAAATTAGTGTCTTTCGAGTTTTTCAGATGCGTAGGACGCTCGGGGAGAAAAAATATTTTTCGACCTGAACTGACCTATATCATCATGAATTGCATATTTTGAAAATTTTAACGAAGAGTCTTGGACCAAATCTAATTCCTGATTCGTGTTTAACATGTCAAAATTAGTGTCTTTCGAGTTTTTCAGATGCGTAGGACGCTCGGGGAGAAAAAATATTTTTCGACCTGAACTGACCTATATCATCATGAATTGCATATTTTGAAAATTTTAACGAAAAGTCTTGGACCAAATCTTATTCCTGATTCGTTTTTAACACGTCAAAATTAGTGTCTTTCGAGTTTTTCAGATGCGTAGGACGCTCGGGGAGAAAAAATATTTTTCGACCTGGACTAACCTATATCATCATGAATTGCAATTTTTGAAAATTTTAACGAAAAGTCTTGGACCAAATCTTATTCCTGATTCGTTTTTAACACGTCAAAATTAGTGTCTTTCGAGTTTTTCAGATGCGTAGGACGCTCGGGGAGAAAAAATATTTTTCGACCTGAACTGACCTATATCATCATGAATTGCATATTTTGAAAATTTCAACGAAGAGTCTTGGACCAAATCTAATTCCTGATTCGTGTTTAACATGTCAAAATTAGTGTCTTTGGAGTTTTTCAGATGTGTAGGACGCTCGGGGAGAAAAAATATTTTTCGACCTGGACTAACCTATATCATCATGAATTGCTATTTTTGAAAATTTTAACGAAAAGTCTTGGACCAAATCTTATTCCTGATTCGTTTTTAACACGTCAAAATTAGTGTCTTTGGAGTTTTTCAGATGTGTAGGACGCTCGGGGAGAAAAAATATTTTTCGACCTGAACTAACCTATATCATCATGAATTGCAATTTTTGAAAATTTTAACGAAGAGTCTTGGACCAAATCTAATTCCTGATTCGTTTTTAACATGTCAAAATTAGTGTCTTTGGTGTTTTTCAGATGTGTAGGACGCTCGGGGAGAAAAAATATTTTTCGACCTGGACTAACCTATATCATCATGAATTGCTATTTTTGAAAATTTTAACGAAGAGTCTTGGACCAAATCTAATTCCTGATTCGTTTTTAACATGTCAAAATTAGTGTCTTTGGAGTTTTTCAGATGTGTAGGACGCTCGGGGAGAAAAAATATTTTTCGACCTGAACTAACCTATATCATCATGAATTGCAATTTTTGAAAATTTTAACGAAGAGTCTTGGACCGAATCTAATTCCTGATTCGTTTTTAACATGTCAAAATTAGTGTCTTTGGAGTTTTTCAGATGTGTAGGACGCTCGGGGAGAAAAAATATTTTTCGACCTGGACTAACCTATATCATCATGAATTGCTATTTTTGAAAATTTTAACGAAAAGTCTTGGACCAAATCTTATTCCTGATTCGTTTTTAATACGTCAAAATTAGTGTCTTTGGAGTTTTTCAGATGCGTAGGACGCTCGGGGAGAAAAAATATTTTTTCTGTGACGGGAAAAAAGTTTGGCATTTCATCTCTGTTGGCAGGTTATAAAATGCCACTTTTCATAAATTACTTTTTTCCCGTGGGAAAAAAGTGAGTACTTTTTTCCCGGATATATATCACATATATATACTCTGTTAATGGCTTTTGTTGTGCTATAGTTCCGAAAAATGAGTCAATTATACCGTCTCCGAGAAAGAACTGCAAGTCCTTTTATCTTCCATTCGACTTCGCGGTTTCGTATATTACTAAACAACTACTGAATTCGCAATTTTTCAAAATCAAATCACATAATTGAACTGACAGAAGTGACATCAGATATTTGATTACTTCAAAAAAATGATGAAGATGCCTATAAAACGCAGGTGTCCCTACTGTTAAAAACTTGAAATTTCACGTCGATAATTTTCAGATTTCGAAATAATGTAATATCTTCTCAATATTGATTCGTCCTTCCTTCTGTCACAGAAAAAAATAGTGTATTATACACGGGAAAAATATTAGATTTTAGCTCACGGTTTTTTGTCTCCCTCCGCTACGCGTCGGGAGACAACACAACCTGGAGCTAAAATCTACTACTTTTTTCCCTTGTATAATAAATAACTATTTTCGACCTGAATTAACCTATATCATCATGAATTGCAATTTTTGAAAATTTTAACGAAGAGTCTTGGACCAAATCTAATTCCTGATTCGTTTTTAACATGTCAAAATTAGTGTCTTTGGAGTTTTTCAGATGTGTAGGACGCTCGGGGAGAAAAAATATTTTTCGACCTGGACTAACCTATATCATCATGAATTGCTATTTTTGAAAATTTTAACGAAAAGTCTTCGACCAAATCTTATTCCTGATTCGTTTTTAACACGTCAAAATTAGTGTCTTTGGAGTTTTTCAGATGCGTAGGACGCTCGGGGAGAAAAAATATTTTTCGACCTGAACTAACCTATATTGTGTTGATCCACCCCTGTATAAGGGAGATGTTGTCAGATTATATACCGAGCGGCTGGTATGTTTATACAGGGTGTAGAATCTACAGCAGATATTAAATTGTGTGGGTTCGGACTATGATGGTGGCAGAATGCAGGAGAAAAAACAAATAGATATTCAATATACTATAATCAATGAAATAGACTACATTCATGATCAGAATCCTAACAATTTCAAATATCCAGAAAACTCAAACTTCTGATGTCTATTCACTTATATCTCAAAGTTAAGAAAATATCTAAAAACTCAAATGATCACTCTATATAAATTCATAAAATCAAAGATAATCAATATACAATCAATAATCGTGAACCAGTATTGATTCACCATAGATTTTCCTACAATGAAAACTCTCAACTCAACGTTAATATTCTCCAAAACAACAAATAAACTGCCCTTTATGAACCTCTTGAAAGAATACACTCAGTTAAAATATCTATATCAAAACTCAACCCTACTTCTACTCTAAGCCCATATACTAATATCTAAGACTTCTCTGATCATCCCTTATTTCAAAACCTCTCATCAAGTTAGAAACTCATACCACTTATTAACAAGCAATCAAAAATATACATAATCATCAGTGTTTGCAAAAACCCTTATACATCTAATTATAAAACAGAATCCTAACCCTTGACACTAATAGGTTGACTGACTAGTTTCTTCAAACTGTCCATTATATGATCGTTAGAAAGTTATGTTGAATGTCAAAAGCACTTTCAGTTCTATAGTCTGTTAAATGTAACCACAAAGACATACCAACTTGCTTGGGAGTTGAAAGAATTGCCATTATCTCTTTCTCACTTGCACTGATTCTAATAACCACTATAGATAGGTACTTCTATGCACTTCGCGATCTATTCTGATTCTATTGGAGCTACATCTTTACTAGTTGACGTCTCGAGAGGTAATGATCAATTGAATTTCCATTTTTTACAATGAAGTGTTTTATAGTCAAAAACAACAAAGCAAGTTACGTCATTCTTGTTATTTGGTTTTAGTTTACTCATGGAAGGGATTTCATAGATTCATATGGCAATAACAATAAATCAAATCATATTCGTTTGTCGGTCCTAATAATTAGCGCATTCTTGGAGATACCAATTTCAAGGTTGATCTAGAGTCATTAAAATAAATATTGAATATCTGAAATTTGCCGACAAAAGATGTTTACTTAACGGGTATGAATTCCATTTACAATATTTCAATATTTTCCTTAGATAGTATTTCGCGGGGCATAACAATATCATCATGAATTGCAATTTTTGAAAATTTCGTTTATTCGTGATTCGTTCACTTACTTACAGTTACTTAAATTTCTGGAGTCCTAGTAGTCAACGGTCTGCCTATCAATGGAGCTTTTTCAAAGGATCTATAGAGTCCCATAAGACGCTGAAAAAGGTTTCTGAATGTTTGGTGATTCGGCAGTCGATGATTTTTCGTTTGTTTGTTAATTTTTTAAATTGGAAGAGTCCAAAAAAGTAGGTATACGAAGAAGTAAGAATGCTGAAAGTAACGATATACCTGTAAGTTTGAGACGAAGTACTCGTGTTTCTAATCCTCCTCAGCGTTTAGGTTTCTAGGTATTTTTCTTATATTATGTAAGGGGGGAAATATTGTGTTGGTACTTATTATCACCCTATATGTAATGTATTGGAATTATTATTATACATAGTAGTCACCTATCTAAAAGATGACATGTTTAGTTTAGTCGGTCTTGTATTGTTTCACCGCTTAAGTTGGTTATTAAACATCTCTGAAGAACCTACAAGTTTTAGTTATTACTCCAGCTACACTGTAGAGAGTTATACACAACAATAAGATACAGGATGTCCAATTAAAAAAATATATAAATGTTGCACAAAAATATTTTTTGAGATGTTCAACTGTTTTTCTGTTGACATATATGAAATCATCTGAAAAAAATATGAAAGAACGTTCCTTGAAAAAAAAAATTGAACAATACATAAAAAAGTTAAGAGAGGTTCAAAATATACGTGAAGACCCTACCGAAGGCATTTTTCATTGATCCAGTTTTTACATTAACATGTGTTACGTTTACTTCTGTACACACTGTATTTCAATATAGTGCGACAGCAAAGCTTCTTATATAAAGAAAACTTTTATTATGAGTATACCTATTCATCATGCTTTCCATATATTACCAAAATTAATTAGAATATTAATCTGTTCGCTCATATCCTTGAAGCTTCTATACTGCAAATCTACGCCAGATATAGCCTCGCTGTTTTCTAAGTATAATCCGACTTATATGACAGTTTTTCTCATAGCACGCTTCTGGTTCAGCACAAAACAGAACTTTTCCATACTGTAGGCACAGGTTTATAGTCGCATTCTCTCATTTTTGCATCTCCTACAGGATTATAGTTGGAAGTAATGAAAAATAAACACAAAGAAGATTAAAGCTTTTCAGATTATCCTGCCGGAGTAACTTCAAATGGAAGATAATTCATGATACCTACCCCAAAACTCGAGGAGAACTTGGGAAATGTTTAAAAAGTTGTTATTCCTTGTTGTTTGCTCGTTATCTATACTATTGTCATTCAATTCATCATACTTTCATCAGTTCTTCTTTTCGAACAATATATATTTTTTGCGAACATAGCTCAACAGGGCTATTTTCAAATGAGCTTCATAATAAATTATTGTAGTCAAATATCATTTTGAGAAATTATAATACATTTTCAGAAAGTAGAGTGGAGTTTGGAGTGATGGAATTTTACTGGAACCGATGATTAAATTCGAAATTTGATTTATTTCATTTCATTTCAGAGCATAATGATGCCACACCAATGGATGGAAGGAAACCTGCCTGTCTCAGCCAAATGTGCTGTTTGTGATAAAAATTGTGGTTCAGTTCTTAGGTATGTATATAATCTTCTACCTATATTTTTCGTCATCTATTTGAAAAGCTAGAGCTTTATTCACTATGACACTTTTGATGAATCCGATATACAGGGTGATTCGCATAAGAACCGACATAGAGCAGGGGCATGTATAGGAGGTCTCAAAATATGGCAATTCAACGCAACTTACCTCTGTACCAAGTTGCTTCCCTAAGGAGTTGTAGGCTTTGAAAGTCAAGTTATAAACTTTGAAAAAAAATCAATATCTCCGTTATTCTTGAACTTGAAGCAACCAAATTTGGTACACTTTGTGGATGTATTTAGGGCGTTACTTGACAGTAACTAGAGCTTAATTGAGATTTGTAAAGGAGGTATACCGGGTGGCGCACCATTATTATTCAACAGAATTTTGTTAACCCTCGATGGATTTCAAAAATCTTTGCTTTGTTGTGTGGGCAATTCAATTCTAACACTTTTCTTACTCTAGTAATTTTTCGAAAAACCTCATCATTTTCATCAAAAACTCGAATAACTGAAAAAGCGCGCTCTAGGTGTGTTATTTTAAATCATCGAAAATTCAAAAGTTGGCTATGAAAATAAACGTATGTACAACAAGAAAGTAGGTCATTATTTGTGATCAGTAGAAATTGGCTGGCAAATTATTATTTAGATACGTAACAAAATACGTAAAGTAAATACAGATACTGCAATGTGAAAAACTCGGATTAACAACTAACCAAAATAAAAACAAAAAAACTCAAACAACAACCAGAACAAACAATTGTTTATCGATAAATTACTTAATTGAACAACTTACTTGCTTCATTCTCAAGTTTGACGTTTATTTTCATAGCCAACTTTTGAATTTTCGATGATTTTAAATAACACACCTAGAGCACGCGTTTTCAGTTATTCGAGTTTTTTATGAAAATGATGAGGTTTTTCGAGAAATAACTAGACTAAGAAAAGTTTTAGAATTGAATTGCCCACAAAACAAAGCAAAGATTTTTGAAATCCATCGAGGGTTAACAAAATTCTGTTGAATATTAATGGTGCGCCACCCGGTATACCCCCTTTACAAATTTCAATTAAACTTTAGTTACTGTCAAGTAACGCCCTAAATACATCCATAAAGGGTACCAAATTTGGTTGCTTTGAGTTCAAGAATAACGGAGATATTGATTTTTTTCAAAATTTAACTTCACTTTCAAAGCCTACAACTCCTTAGGGAAGCAACTTGGTATAGAGGTAAGTTGCATTAAATTGCCATATTTTGGGACCCCCTACATGCCCCTGATCTATGTCGGTTCTTATGTGAATCACCCTGTATATTTACTTTGCCAACACTTTTCCACCTAACACAATAAACACATGAGTTTATGAATACAAAAATGAATGTTTGTGTTCATGTACGACAAATTATGTATTCATTACGTATCTACAATATACCCCATAATTTTAACAAACTCTAAACTAAATCCGATACCGAAATCCCGGAATCGAGTGAATTTGATCCCGGGCGCCCGGGATTGTATTAATACTCCGGGATTGCAAACAAACCCTACTCTGATCGTATTTCGAGACAAGAAATCATAAATGTGCACTATGCAGCGTGATGAAGCTTATTAATTTCATTCCTTGGTGCACCTGAACTTCGGATATACGAGAGTGCTTTTCACAAACTTAGTGTTCAGTTGGCTCAAATTACTTGTCTACCTGTACTAATTACTTACTATACAGGGTGAGGCGCTGGAGACGCATGGTTTTTGAAAATTATTGCTTTCTTGCTTACGGTCCTAGGTAGATTTATCTCAGTCTAACTCATTGTGATATTTAAGGAAAAAAAGTTCGCATAAATATGTGTTCTAACTTGCTTCGCTCTCGTTATACAGGGTATTAATATTTCCATGAAAAATCGTTTTTTTTTATTCATTACTCAGTTGTCTTTTCATCAATTTCAATAAAACGTTGTGGTTTTGTGAAAAGTGATCCTTTCTCTTCATGGCTGCTATCCACATTTCTCTTCTTATTCTTGATAGATTTCTTATCTGTGGATAATGCACAGAGTTTTTCACAGAATCACAGTAGGAATGTGAAGAAACTAAGCAAATTCTCCCGATCTGTACGACTTCCACTATCCACCACAATACACGTTACCCGCATCTTTCATTTAAAATCATATTGAGTTTTCATTATTCACAATGAATCTAACCAAAACTGAATAAAATAATACTCTTGTGGGCAAAAGACGTCGACGATTCATCACCATCCCCTGATATGCCATCCCAATACGTCGATCCAGATCCAGACCTCAACCGGGACTTTCCAAGAGGGCTAAATTAATCTAATTTTTTGATCTTCAATATTACTCTATTTCCTAACAAATAAACTCATTAACATTTGTTGTGCTCATCTTTTTTATTTTATTATTCGTAGCTCAGCTTAAACTTCCTCGTTCACACTCCTCTTTTTTTTTCGTATCATCGCTCATCATGAAAGTACAGCGCTTCGATTGTATAATCAGGGTCAAAATTAAATCAGAACGACAGGATTGCAAAAAATTGCGAAGTTCGAAAACAATTATAAACTTTGAAAGGCTCAATCTCGGAAACTAATGAGTCTACAGAGACAGTTTTCATATCATATTAGGCGTTTTCGGAAACTTACTCGGGTTGATCAGATCCCTAACCTGAACGTTCGGTTACCTACACCGAGTCACCTACCTCTGTTCGGAAACTTGAGTCATGATAACTCGATCACTGAATCGGGTTGATTTTTCGTGACCCTACTCAAAAGCAGGGTCGCTAGAGTCGCAATGGACACCGCATACGCAAAATGTCAATCGAAAAACGCGGGAGTTTACCACTCCACGACAACTACAGTAGTTTGCATGTTGGGAAAAGTTTCGATCGGTGATATAAATTTTCTTGATTTGGTAATGCATAAGTTAGAAAATCTGTGTGGATCTGAAGTTTGTGGTTTTTAAGTTCACCAATCACCAGGTGAATACAAATATTAGTAACCATATCAAATAAGTACTTGAATATAATGTGAACATTTTCGTTAATCAAATTCACGAAACCACAGAAATAATATTTAATTTTGTGTTCCTAACCTGACACGTTCGAAAACGTAGAACACGAGCAGGGGCGCGCCTAGACACTTCGCCGCCCGTGTGCAATATGTTCTGGGCCGCCCTCGAAAAAATTGAAAATGAAACGGATTCTGAAAACTGATATATTTTGAAAACTGAAATGTAACAAATAATATATCTAACTCGTTTTATGATGTCTCAAGAGATGATTTCATTCACGGAACATAACATAAATAAACATAAGTAACATAAAAAATAATTCACAAATAGTAAAATTCATACAAAATTGACATTGATTCATTGACATATCAGGTTCAGGTAATTCTTTGAAAAAACACATAGAGGGGCGATAATATCACAGTGAAAATCATTAAGAAAATATTATTTTTCTCGCTTTCTGCTGAGCAAATTCTTTGATGAGCACGTCAACATCAATTGTTTCTAATAATCCAGATTCGATGGATATTGAAGCAAGGTCAATCAATCTTTCCTGGCTCATTTTAGACCTCAAATAGTTTTTTATTATCTTCAACATAGAAAATGACCTTTCTCCACTAGCAACTGACACCGGTAAAGTTAATAAAATTCGGAGCGCGACTGAAATATTTGGAAAGCTGCTCATTAAGTTGTTTTCATGTATATACTGTAAAATTTGTTGTGGATCATTTTCTATATTTTCATGATAAATCACTTTCAATGATTTTAACTCATTAAATAAATCTGTCCCGTCTATATCTGCTTCCTGGCGAATTTCATTTGTTAACTTTTTTTGCAAATTTTCACAACTTTCGAGTAAATTTGTTTCATCAAAGTCCCTACCAAAAGCTAAGTGAAGAAATCCAAAACATTCATTATAATTTTTGAGAGACTCGAATCCATCAGATGACCGTTAAGGCTGGTGGTCCACAGGATGATAACGGCACGATTTGCCGCGCGCGTTAAATCGTACGCGATATCGCAAAGACAAAATTTTCATACAATCGAATGTAGTCCAAATGGCTAAAAAATCTCGCGACGACATTCAATACTCAGCTACTGCGAAGCGATGGTAGTATATCGCGGAAAATCGTGTCGTTATCGTCCTGACTCCTGGGGGCCATCAGCCTAAGAGAGGTCGTTTGTTCTTATTTGTTCTTCTATTAAGTGTTAAGTCGTTTGTTGATTTTCGATTTACTGAATGGGATTGACATAAGATCTCGTGATTGGCCGCCCCTGAGGGTGGCCGCCCGTGTGCGGTGCACGCAGTTGCCACTGTATAGGCGCGCCCCTGAACACGAGTAGGTGATCCGAGTTTTTTTGTTACGTGACCTCTCTGGATCGAGTTAACAACCCAGAGTGAGTTTCCGAAAACACCTTTTGTAGCAAATTTGGTCTACTTCAAAAACGTTCTTAGAGGGTTTTTTTCCCAAACTACACCTTTTCCAATAGTAATTCAGAAAGCGTCATATGCAATTCAGACAATATCATTTGTAATTCAGATTAGTTAATTGAAATTCAGAAAATATCAAATGTAATTCAGAATTGTCAATTGATATTCAGAATGTGTCATTTGTAATTCAGATTAATCAACTGAAATTCAGAAAGCGTCAGTTAGAATTCAGAAAGCGTCAATTGAAATTCAGAAAGCGTTATTAATAATTCAGAATGTATCATTTGTATTTCAGAATGGGTCAATTGTAATTCAGACTATGTCATTTGTAATTCAGAATAGTTGATTAAAATTCAGAAAGCATCATTTGTAATTCAGATTTAGTCAATTGAATTTTCGAAAATATCAATTGAAATTCAGATTAGTCAATTGAAATTCATATTTTCTGAATTTCAATTGACAAATCTGAATTACAATTGATGTTTTCTGAATTTCACTTGACTAATCTGAATTTCAATTGATTTTTTCTGAAATTCAAGTAACTTATCTGAATTACAAATTACGTAGTCTAAATTACAATTGACGCATTCTGAATTACAAATGACGATATCGGAATTTCAATTGATGCATTCTGAATTTCAATTGGAAAATCTGAATAGCAACTGATATTTTCTAAATTTCAGTTGACGAATCTGTATTACATTTGATATTTTCTGAATTTCAATTGAGTAATCCGAATTACAACTGACGTTTCCTGAATTCCATTTGAGAAATCTGAATTACAATTGACGCTTTCTGAAATACATCTGGAAAAGGTGTAGTCCTTTAGGGTTATAATCGCCAAAAACTGAAGAAAAAACGATTTTTTCGCAGTTTTTTCGATTTTTGACAAAGTTGCGTTCGGGGCTCAAGGTCACAAACTTAGATTATTCATTAGGTCAACATCATGAACAAGTCTGCAAAAAATCAGAACTACCGGATTTGACGCATACTGTGATGTATGAAGTAACTGGATTATGATTGTTCTATTCAGAATTTTTTAATTTTTGTTTCAGATTACAAGACTGGAGATGCCTGTGGTGCAGGGCGACCGTGCACACGCAGTGCAGGCCCGCGCTGGCCTCCTGGTGCCCCCTCGGCCACTCGAGGGTCAGCGTGGTGCCCCCCACGGCGCTGCACTCCATACAGGACGACGCTTGGGAGGCGGTCAGACCGCAGGCCTCCTCCCCCCTTTTAGTATTCGTTAATTCTAAGTCAGGTGGGTGGCATCTTGTTTTTTTCGTGGTTTTGGCAGTGATTTGGTAAACCTGCATTTATCATGCGATGGTTTTTTTTTCGAAAAGTTTTTTTGTCTGAAAAACACGAATTTGATGATGAAAATGTGAACAAACCAGCATTTATCAAGATATTTCACTATGAAGTTACAAATTTCACCTTCTTTTCCGCCTGGCTTCTGTATAACATTTAGAACAATTTATATACATATCATAATGTACGGCCCCTCTTTTTCTATTATTTAGTCAACTAGAAATATGATTTTTTCTGCAACCGACACAAAAGTCGTCCATTTTGATACCAAAATTAGCTCTTAAATTGATGTTTCTATTACTGACACAAAAATAGGTATGTTGCTGGGCAACATATTTAGTTCCTAGGAGCTAAAGTTGAATTTTAGTTCCTAGGAGCTAAAGTTGAACTTTAGTTCCTAGGAACTAAAAAGGATCTACTGGACGTCATCAAGAATAAACAACATTGTGACGGTTGGTTATTTGGGTTTAGACGCATACCTGATTTGTTTCCGGTTTCAGCAGATTTGGCATATCATACCCATGCTGGAGATATAAATACACCTTATTATAGTTTAGTATTGGGATTATAAACATCTCAGTTACGTATTTTTGTTTTGATCAGGAAAGCCTTCAAGATTCAAATACTTGCTTGATGTGTATTTCATTCGTTATTCTCGGGATGGATAACTTGTTTTTGAATAATCAAGGCAAGCAATAGTTTTTCTGTCTCGAACAACGATATTGTTTAGCTTCATTTGATTATCAAGTCGAACACAGTGTAGTATGGAGAGGAATAAATAAACACTATTATCATTGTTGATATTCTCACTAACCTAACATTTTCCACGTCTTGTTCATATAGCTGGCACTGGCGCGGTATTTGCCATTAGAGCACCTAGTCAACACACAAATATGTCACTCTGTGGTTGTATTTATATTGAAACTACAATTCGAACATCCTAGAAAACCTAACCTGCTGTTAATGCAGGTAGAATATTTTCACCACATGGATTATTTGTCAATATTTGTTGCATTGCATACATATGGCACGGCATTGGTGGTTACTTCACATGTTTATTTGAGTTAATTGTTTCGGTTGCAGTGACTTTGTTCGACTCGCAAATTTTGCTTTCGCTCGGCTTTCGCTAAGCGCTCCGCCTCGCGAATGCAAAATTCGCTTGTCAAACAAAGTGTCACTTTTGATCCAAATAAAACAATCTACTATTCTTGTGATTTATCCATATTTAGTGAAATAATGGCGTGTGTAATGTCATTCAAGCAATCTGTTGACATATGACATATCGTATTTGGATTGACTATTGATTAAAAATAATGATGAAGACGGAAAGCCCTAATTTCGAGTGACAATGGAAAATGAAAAAACTCCACCGCCCCGTGTGAGAGTCGAACTCACAACCTCTGACTTACATGCCCAACGCTCTGCCAATTGAGCTAACGGGACATCCGTCGATCAATCGACCGATTGATAAGTTGACATTTGGATTTTTGAAAGTTTGTTTGCAATTATCGCAATAAACTATCGAAAGCAGCAGCGATATCGAGATTGAAAATGTCCAATGTAGCAGATAGTAGGTAATAGTATATTATGTATCAAGTGTTATAAACGTCCTTTTAGTAACGAGTAATTTAAGCACGAGCGGAGCAGAGCGGAGCGAGTGTTTAATGAACGAGTGTCTAGAAGAGTTTATAAACACGTTACATACTATACTTTTTCTACGAACTCCGAAAATTACATGAACATACCCGCTATTCCTGCTAACCTACAAAATAATTCGAAAGGAATGGGAATTGAGAACATAATACATGCAACTACATGCAACCAGCGAGACATATAAAAGTGATATTGGTTGTAGATGTGTCCAGTCCATTGTTTACTAACCTTTGTTTCACGTTTATTCTTATGCTTAGCGCAGAATAAATAAATTGTTCTCAAATATGGATGCCTAATTTTTACACTTCTTGGAGATATGCAAGTACCAGAACATTCTCTTCCATTTCACTTTCGTCTACATTTCGCATATATTTTTAATGAAGAATTCTGATACAAACGAATATTGTTTGAATAATTCTGATACAAAATTTGAAAATAACAGTTGTCAGTTAATACAATTGACAGGCCAGACATGTCTCAAATTACTGAAGCTGTGTTTAATGAACTGTTGTTGCCATGGTAATGTGTTTAAGAAATCGTGTTGCCATGGTAACGTGTTTAATATTTTGAATAAATCACAGATCGTCAATTCGTGATTAATAGATCATTTAGCGTGGTACATATCCGTATGCTAAATGCCATTTTAGTTATGTGAGTAGAAAAAGATATTCTGTTGGAATTTTAGCATTTAATACAAATAAGAATTAATAAAGAAGAAATTGTATTCCACAAAGAAATATAATATGGAAATGTGTCTCATCGGATTGTCATTCTACACATGGTTGCCGAAAAAATGTGTACGCAACACGTCTAAAAACAGTTTTTTTGGACTCGCAGACTTCCAGGACTCGCCTACGGCTCGGACTTGAATTTTGTCTACTCGTTCAAAAAACCGGACTTGTTACGTAAATTACTATTCTGAAGCTATACTTTTCTGTTTGGATGAACGACTAACATTTTTTCGTTGTTGCAGGTGATAACCAGGGTGTGAAGTTCTTGCGAAAGTTCAAGCAACTCCTCAACCCCGCACAAGTTTTTGATCTCATCTCGACCGGTCCACGGGTCGGCTTAAGACTGTTTAGACACTTCGACCCATTCCGAATTTTAGTTTGTAGCGGAGACGGTTCCGTAGGGTGGGTCCTATCCGAAATAGATAAGTTAGACATGCATGTAAGTATAAATTTCAAAAAAATCTCGGCATCCAACTGAAAATAATGTTGGTAACATAAATAAATAGTAGGTTAAAAAACTATGGAACACGATATTATAGACAGCCAAACTGAAGAGAAGTAGAAATTAAAATGATAAAAGTGTGTTGATGATTACACATCATGAAATATACTGATTACGGGGAGGTTAGGTTAGGTTACAAGTAAGTCTATTCAGCCCTCCACTGCTACCCGTAAGGGTCTTTATTGTGGCCCCCACCAATTCATACTTCACCAAGTAGATCCAGCTTCTTAAAGAAGCTGATAAGTTTACTTGGTGAGTGATCTATCAGATCCGTCTCTTCACCTTCCATACCGGAGTGGCTAGGAATCCAGACCAGGAACAATTTGATGAGTCTTCCAATCGCGGAGTCTTTTCTAAACGAACAATTTGAAATTTTGGTCAAGGGACATATTTGAACTTTTGGTGGCAATTTCAATCGGAAAAAAAATTCGCTAATCCGGAATATTGTGATCAGGATGATGAAACTAATAGTTATTTATTATACAAGTGAAAAAAGTAGTAGATTCTAGCTCCAGGTTGTGTTGTCTTCCGACGCGTAGCGTCGTAGGCATCTTTATCATTCTTTTGAAGTAATCAAATATCTGATGTCACTTCTGTCAGTCTAATTCTGTGATTTGATTTCAAAAAATTGCGAATCAAGTGGTTGTTTAGTAATATACGTAACCGCGAAGTCGAATGTAAATTTAGATAAAAAACTTGCAGTTCTTCCTCGGAGGCGGTATTATTGACTCATTTTTCGGAACTATAGCACAACAAAAGCCATCAACAGTGTATATACAGGGTGTAAATTTTAAAACTTTCAATGCGAATATCTCGCGAAATAAAAAAGTTAGAAAAACGCCGCTTGGCAAAAATGCTAAAGAGTTAAGGGGAACTAGAACCACCATATTTCAGTGAAGGGATGAGTCACCCTGTCAGCGCAACACACCCCAACTTTGAAATGTCAAATGGCACTACCTCTTTTGTGATACCTCAAATGAACGGTCTCAGTCAGTAGTATTCACCTGTACAAGACTTTTTTTCCAGCCACTACAGGGTGTACGAAAAACATTAATTCGAGGGTCTGAATTTGAAAACTTTCAATGCGAATATCTCGCTAAGTAAAACAGTTAGGAAAACGCCGTTTGGCACAAATGCTACAGAGTTAGGGGGAACTAGAACCACCATACTTCAGTAAAAAGGGATGAGTCACCCCGTCGGCGCGACACACTCCATCTTTGAAATGTCAAATTGCACTACCTCTTTTCTGATACCTGAGATACCTCAAATGAACGGTCTCGGTCAGTAGTATTCACCTGTTCAAGACTTATTTTCCACCCACTACAGGGTGAACGGAAAACATAAAGTCGAATAAAATAAAATGCAGAATGCCGATATATTCCAAGAGATGTGTTCCAAAATGTTAGAATGGCATTTGAACATCGATTATACTATTGCTTACCTTACAACAGAATGGAATGCATATTGAACATCTGATCAAATAAAATATCCTTTTAACACAATTCATTTTATGAACTTTATATTTTTCGTACACCCTGTAGTGGGTGGAAAAAAAGTCTTGTACAGGTGAATACTACTGACTGAGACTGTTCATTTGAGGCATCACAAAAAAGGTAGTGCCATTTGACATTTCAAAGTTGGGGTGTGTCGCGCCGACGGGGTGACTCATCCCTTGACCGGAATATGGTGGTTCTAGTTCCCCTTAACTCTTTAGCATTTTTGCCAAACGGCGTTTTTCTAACTTTTTTCTTTCGCGAGATATTCGCATTGGAAGTTTTCAAATTTACACCCTGTATATGTGATATATATCCGGGAAAAAAGTACTCATTTTTTCCCACGGGAAAAAAGTAATTTATTAAAAGTGACATTTTATAACCTGCCAACAGAGATGGAATGCCAAACTTCTTCCCCGTCACAAAAAAAAATTATTATTAAACACGGCCGTGTCTCTGGATATAAAAAAACATTGTAAAGTTATTCGAAGGAATGAGAACGAACATTTGAAATTTTGGTGAAGGAACATATTTGAAGTTTCGGCGGTTACCATTTTATTCGAGAAAAAAATCGCTCATCCGGCAGATTCTGATCAGGATAATGGTACAGAACTGTTAAATTATGCTATTGTCATCGATTCTTGATAAGTATGCGAAGTTTCAATTCAATTCGACATCAAAATCACGTTCGAAGATTCCGCATTACCTACAAACATACAAACCAAGCTAATATAAGCGTGTTAATCAAAAAAAATGAGAAGAAATGGATATAGAGGTTATAAAAGTCTTCCTTTTCATTTTTTGTGTTACCGACATAAAATATTCATTATTTTACGTTAGAACCCTGAAAACAAAGACAGAACAACTACTTGAGTGACTAGATTGAATAGGGTGACGACAATAGACCTCCAAATGGCTGCCGTTTTCGGTATGTCATTCGTGGTCAAGTCATTGAATAGCTAAGAATCTGAAGGATATCCCCCATGCAGTAATGACTTTGCGCTTTCGAAGTGCTCACCTGAGGTGGTAGGTGTAGATATTTTAATTTCATCATCTAGATAATCTGAAACTCACGAGACCCAAAAGACGGATTCTAATAGTTAATATCCAAGGTATTGACACTGACGTATAGAGTTTCATGTCTGATTGTTGAATGTCTTGAGTCGAAAGAGCAAAAAACAGAGATAAAGCATGGACAAAGTGAAATAGAATCCGTAGAATGGAGAAATCAAGACAGATGGATGCACATCCAAAAAATGTGCCACTATTATTGTCCTCACTCTATTCATAAAATCACTCTAGAAGATACATTTTCTATTTCCTCCCGAAATCTATGCATCGACTCGTATAAAAGAATACTGATACAAGTGCGAATGCCTATTGATTTCGATTTAGCCACGCTAGACACCTACAGACCTGTTTCGAGCTCTTTGACTCTCATCAGTGCAGGACAGTCTCCAGCCAGCAGTCCTGAGACCACCGACTAAGCGTAGCCTAGCCAAACAAAACTAAAGTAGACATTATATTCACCCAGAGGCGTATTCCATAGACAATGTGAAAGCAACGCCATCTGAGTAAAAGAGAAGGAAAGAAACACTCCAAAACCATCCAAAACTGAAGTTGTTGTTCATTTTATGATCATTGTGTGGATATGACTTTGAACATTTTGTATTTATTCAACATATCATTCCACTTTGTGTATGGAGCTATTTCATAGTTGAAATTACGCCAGTCAGGCAACCAGCCACTCCCGTATGGGAATTTTAGTTTTGGAGTGTTACTCTCTTTCTTCTTTACTCAGATGGCGTTGCTTCCATATTGTCTATAAAAGACGCATCTGAGGAAATATAATGCCTACTTTTTGTTTGGCTAAGCTACGAGTAGTCGGAGGTCTTAGGACTGCTGGCCGGAGACTGCCCTGCACTGATGAGAGTCAAAGAGCTCGAAATCGGTCTGTAGGTGTCTAGCGTGGCCTGGCTAAATCGAAATCAATGGGCATTCAGGAAAGAATCACTTGTATCAGTATTCGTTTATATGAGTCGATGCATAGATTTCGGGAGGATGTGTTCTGCGTGGAATTAGCCAGGAAAGTAGTTGTTTTTCTCCCGAAATCTACCGTTGTTGTTCATTTCATGAACGTTGTGTGGATATGACTTTGAGCTTTTCACCCAATCTATTTTTTTGTTCTTGTAGAAGCAGTGCCAAGTAGCAGTATTACCCTTAGGGACGGGAAACGACCTAGCCAGAGTGTTAGGATGGGGCTCTTCCTGTGACGACGATACCCATCTGCCTCAGCTTCTAGAAAAGTACGAAAAAGCCAGCACCAAAATGCTGGACAGGTGGAGCATAATGGCCTTCGAACGTACCATAGCCATGCCGAAATTATCGCTTACTCCCGGCCTGCCAGAAGGTGAGAGTCATTTTTTTTTAAACCACTTCAGTCACTAAAACTGGATTTGAGATATAACCATTCAAGATTATTTGAAGTCCTTTATTTTTACAATAAAGAAAAACTTCACAAACGATTCTCACAAAATATTCAACAACTTCTTCAAACGATACACTATTTTACCACTAACCAAACCCATTTGTTTCCCTGACTATATATATTGGATCTTTCTTTTATTTCATTCAGACCAGGGAAGAGTCCTTCTCATCCTGATATCTATTATGGAACAAATAAAAACGGTATTGAAGTTTGATGCGAACAGCCCTTCTGCCCCAAATAAGTTTCAGAAATACATTCTGAGAATTGAAAGAGATCGAACGGAATAAATAAATTTCAAAACCCGAGAATAGTAAATTTTGTCATAATGTCGATATTTTCTCTAGTTCATGGACAATCTCGGTCTCTTGAACTTTGATTGATCACCTGGGTCATAATCAACTGCATTTCAAAGAAGCTGATTCTCATGAACCTCAGCCTTTTCGAAAGTCTTGATGTTTCGTTCTCTGATGACTGACACGATTGAAGGGAGTTTCAGATCCCTGGCGATCTAGATATTCCGAACATACCAAGGAGATCCTGTCACCATTCTCGCGATTTTGTTTTGTAATGTTTGTAATCTGGTGATATGAGATTTAGCTGTGTGGCCCCAGACTACTGAGGCATACAGTAAAATTGACCTGATAACCATGATATAAATATTCAATTTTTGTCTCAAACCCAATTTACTTCGCCTGTTTAGAAATGGATACAGGGCTCCAATGGCTCGTTTAGCTTTTGAAACTTGCTGTTCAATGAGCTGGGCCCAGGTGAGCTTTTTGTCAATGCACACACCTAAGTATTTAACTTGTGAAGACCACTCTAACTCATGACCATCCAGGACTATTCTGGTTCTGGGAGGCCTCCGCTCCCTTCCAAGTGCGACCAATTGTGTTTTTGTAGGATTCAATTTGATCTTCCATCTCAGGGAGTACTCCTGAAAAGAATTCAGTGCGCTTTGGAGGTTCATAGCTGCTTGCTCGAAATTTGTCGAATATGCAAGAACTGCCGTATCATCAGCCAAACGCGACATCTTGCACATCACTGGTCTCGGCAAATCGCTAGTATATAAACTGTACAATAGCGGCGATAAAACTGCACCCTGAGGCTTGATACCAGATCGTTGATCATCAAGTTTCACATGAAAAGTTCGATTTTTCAGAAATGAACACATCAACTGAATCAGATCGTCAGGAAAGCCCATATCGATCATTTTGTATAAGATACCGTCATGCCACACCTTGTCAAATGCTTTCGCTATGTCAAGGAGAGCAAGATGGGTCTTTTGTCTATCATTTCTCAGCGATATTGTGTTCTCAATGAGTCTCAAGACTTGTAGTTCAGTTGAGTGGCCAGTTCTGAAACCGAACTGCACATCTGGTATTAGCTCGTTGTCGTCGATAAATTCCTGTAACCTCTGTTTAATCACTCGCTCAGTTATCTTAGATGGAGAGCACAGGAGACTGATAGGACTATGCTAGCATCTTCAGTAGAAAATTAAAACTGTTTTCGAAGTTTGTAGCGAAACTTAGTCCCAATTCGAATATCAAAATGAATTGTTTTATTACAAGTTGTTCCCATATGATGCCAATTTTCTAAATGACACTGTATAATGTGGTTTTTATTTTCGCAGGGCAACTACACACGCAGATCGTTCAGTACGAAGACTCATTAGTCACCAATCTCCAGAATATCCTTCAATCAGATGAAACATCGGTCATCTTGAATTCGGCCAAGAGGCTGTGCGAAACTGTCAAAGACTTCGCCACTCAGCTAATGGAAAGTTCCATAACACAAGGTAAACAAACTCGAAACTTCCGAAACACGATCAATATACCTGTCAATATCGAGTCTCAAATCGTCTGTCCGTATTTCCACCGTCACTTCAACTTCTACTCCACTTATAGACCACTGCTGAAACCTTTAGAAACGGTTAAAAGGGAAAAAATAGTAGGATGAAACCCATCTGAAGAGAAAGAGAATATAACAAAGATGAGAGGAAATAGTAATTTTCCTAGAAAGTGCGGAAAGAGATACTTTCCCGCACTGCCGCAATGCCGTTGACCCGAACGATGCGAAGCAGTCTAATGCGGAAAAGACACTTTCGCATGAATTAGGAACATTATTCTTTCTACAAGCGTAAGAAATGGATTGATTTGTTCAATCAATTATTCCTACAAATAGGAACAACTATCAATACTGATATATTCTCTATCTTCTAATAACTAGTGATATATCTATTGTGTGTACCGTTTGAAGCATTATGTAGGTAAACTTATTGCGGAAGCTAGCATGCCCATGGTATTTGGCCTCTAGGTTTCAGACATTTTTAGGAAATGAGCCAAAAATACTTCTTCTTTATTAGGTGTTTTCACTTTTCAAGCTAGAAGCCCTATGGAAAAAAAAAATAATGACAAAGTTGTAGATAATGAGAAGATCTCTGATTCATTTGAAAAATTCAAATAACCAAGTTTTTGGTTTTTTATTTTTATCTTTTACAACAAACATTTTTTCACTAAATTCGGTGAAAATTCACCTCTTCATGTCCCAAATGTACTGTAATGTTTTTGATTTGAAATATTATATTTTTTACTTATTTTGACTTGATATCAAAAAAGCACCCTAATATTCAATAGAAATTTTAGCGTCGAAACCTGCTTTTCCAAAAAAGTCGATGTGATATTTGTTCGTTGAAATCTGTACTTCCTGGTGGTGTGAAAAAAAATTATACTTCGTATTACTGTGGCGAATGTTTTCAGAAAATGCAAAGACACGAAAATGCAGCAGTCAATTTTTTTAGATGAAATCCCCTTCATTATTCAGAACAACTATTTTCGCATGGATTCGGAATTTTCTGTATATCCATGTTACATGAAATCTTACGATTTTCGAGTAATTAGTGTAAATTTTATTGAATAGCTCATGATTTGTACATAATGATTGAAACAAAAATCGGATTCGAGTTTCGTTTCTTTGTATTTTCTGAGAACATTTACCATAGTAATGTAAATATTTTTTGCGCCATCAGAAAGTGGAGATTTCAATGAACCAAAAGCCCAGCAACTTTTTTGAAAAAGCAGATATTTTGACGCGAGAATTTTCCATTGCTTTTTTATATAAGGTAGAAAAAAGAATATTTCGAATAAAAAAAAGGACATAAAGCGGGAATTTTTCATTAGATTTCGATAAAAATACAAGACCAAAAACTTGGTTATATGAATTTTTCAGATAAATTTTGAGGTTAACTGAAAAAATTGTATTTACAAGAGTTATAGATCTACAGTGTCATTCATAAAGTCGGCATCATATGGGAAAAACTTTTATTAATGACTTATTTCGGAATTTGAGTTGGACGTTGAGTATTGCTTCAAAAAAGATGAAAAATGGCCTACTCAATTGGGGTCACGTGACTTTCGCTACATGTCAAAAGTGACATTTTTTTCAAATTAATCGCTGAAAGTAGGCTTATTTGTTCGAATATCGAAAAAGTTTACTTGAAGAAGTTGTTTCTATTTCAATTTTACATATGTGACTCGGATTTTAACTTTCTATTACATTTTTTAGATTTCGATATTTTTTAAAAAATTTCGAAATTTCTGTAATGATAAAAAAAATTGTAAATTCGATAAAACTACTTCATATCAGTAGTTTCATCATGCTTCTAACTTTCAATTACTAATTATCACTAATTATCGACGAAAATATGATTTTCTTCAGAAAATGATAATCTCCGCTTCAAAATATTGTTATGTTTGATGCAAACATAACATCGAAATACTGTTATGTTTGAGTCAAGCATTTAGATACGAAATTCATTCAAATTTATTTTTCCAGTACTGAAAAGATCAGTTTAAATGAATTTCGTTTCTGAAAGCTTGACGATGTATCAACTTTGCATCAAACATAAGAGAATTTGGAAGCGGGTATTATCATTTTCTGAAGAAAATCATATGTCTGTCCATAATCAGTGATGATGAGTAATTGAAAGTAAGTAGCATGAAAAAGCTACTGGTATGAAGTAGTTTCGTGGGATTAACAATTCTTCAAATATTACAGAAATTTCGAAGAATAAAAAAAAATCAAAATCAAAAAGTTGCAATAGAAAGATCAAATTCGAGAAGCATGTGTAAAATTGAATTAGAAACAACTTTTTCAAGTAAACTTTTTCGATATTCGAACAAATAAGCCTACTTTCACCGATTAATTTAAAAAAATGTCACTTTTGACATGTAGCGAAAGTCACGTGACCCCGATTGAGTAGGCCATTTTTCATCTTTTTGGAAGCAAAACTTGACGCCCAACTCGAATTCCAAAATGAGTCATTAATAAAAGTTTTTCCCATATGATGTCGACTTTATGAATGACACTGTATATATTACCTACAACTTTCTTATTCAACTTTCTCCATAGAAAGTAGTTTTGCCAGCTCCCTTCCACTTTCCGACCTCAGATCGACCGTAATTAATTTTTTCTGACATTTCTGTTATATTCTCTTCCTTCTCTAATGGATTTCTGTCTAAGATAATTATTTTCGGTTTCAAAAATTATCGATCCTGGTTTATAAAGTACTTGAGAGCGCTCCTTCGCGACTTTTGAAGATTGTAATTTAAAAAAATAAAATTCTAGGCGATGACCAGTTGGCCAGAAAGTGTGAGGTCCTCCAACAAAAACTGGAGCAGCTCCTGAAAACCCTGACCAGCGAACAGCTAGACGCACAAAACCTGGTGCACCCTGAAGATAGACCAGCCGAAGACACAGACAGTGAAGTGTCTTTTGACAAAATGAAAACAGAAAAAGTCGAGAAAGACCTCAGCAATTTCAATTTCAGAAAACACAGACGGACCTCGAGGTAAGTGACACAAGGCACAAGCTCTGTTTATAACTAGAACTTCCCTGATTCAGAGAAGTGTCCAGTACCGAATTTCTTTGAGCCAAATATCACAGACATGAACATTCAAAGCCTGCCATCTTGAACAGATGTTGAACAGAAATTTTAACCAATTGTAGCCACATTTTGTGATCCTCAGTATTGAGATTTCATTTGACAGTTTAACATTCTCAAAAGATGAATTTGAAATTTCGTCCCAAATCAAAGTATCAGAATCTCTTACTTTTTTCTTCCTATTCGTTAGCATATTGTAAAGTGGTTCTATTATCTTTGCACAGTTAGGTATGAATCGGTGATAAAAAGTAACAAGGCCTAAAAATTCTCTGAGCTTACGAACCGAATTAGGTTTAGGAAAATTTTTAACAGCATCAACTTTCTCTGAAAGAGGTTGTATACCGGTGGAATTGATTTTATGACCAAGAAAAATCAACTCCTCACGTCCAAATTCGCATTTATCAACATTCAAAACAATTCCATATTTTTCGAAACGTTGAAAAATTTCTTTCAAATGTTGTTCATGTTCTTCTTCAGAAGAACTTGCAATGAGAACATCGTCTAAATAAGCGTAACAAAAATTTAATCCACGGATGACATTATCGATAAATCTTTGAAAAGTTTGTGCGGCATTATTGAGAGGTTCCATCGGACTCTCAAATCTTCTTTGAGATGTTATGTTGACGCTTCTCAAAATTGGATTGATTATCTACCTATAGTTCTACTAGGACTACGTTCGGTAATTAAGGAAGATTTAGGGTGTTCGTCTGCAGAAATAGTTTACGGCACAACACTTCGTTTACCAAATGAATTCTTTGAATCATCCGACAAACCCGAGCTAGATAGTAGAAGATTGAGAGTATTTATTAACAATCTCAAACCAGCTCGTACCAGAGTAAAGACTTGTTGAATTCAACACATGTATTCCTGAGAACGGATTCTATGCTCAGTACCTTACAGCCGAGGTACACTGGCCCTTTTAAGGTCATCAACGTAATCAAAAATTTTTCACTTTAGATATTAATGGTAATACTAAAACAGTATCTATCGATCGTTTGAAACCAGCGTATCTCGAAAACTCATGCATAGAAATTCAGTCTAATTGTGCAGGTACACCAGTAATGAATGTTAAGAAACCCAAAAAAGTTTCATTCAATACAAAAGTGATTGTCAGATTTTAATAATGGTATAGGTGTATACTGTACAGAATATATATTTTTTTTTTTTTAGGGAGAGCTATGTAGCCACATTTTGTGATCCTCAGTATTGAGATTTCATTTTTATAATGTCATCATGGAAACTATAGAAAATAAACAATTTTCGACTGTTCATTAACTGAACATACATCTTTTCATTTTCTTTATTAGAGAATTCTAAATTATGGGAGTGAAGTTAGTCACATCCACAAAATACACCGAGAAAAATTCATCGCCGGAACAATTTCACCCGATTTCAGATGGAACTCAAACGCATTTCATAGAACGACTGAAGAGGGGTGAGAGCCTGAGTCAAATTTGACAGGAAGGTGGTGAATCGATAGTTTGTCAAGTCGTCTAAGGAGGATGAAAAGGGGTTGAAAAACAAAAAAAAATCATTATCTCAGTTAATACTCGTTGTACATGGATTTTGAAGGCGGTAAACGAATCTACTGATCGAATTTGATAAGAAGGTTGTTTTTCAACCCCTTTTCTACCCCCTCAGACGGCCAGACAAACTATAAGTTGACCACCTTCCTATCAAATTCGACAAGTAGATTCATTTACCGCCTTTAAAGTCCATATACAACTAGTATTAACGGAGATAATGATTTTTTTGTTCTTCAACCCCTTTTCTTTTCCCTTAGACGACATGACAAACTATCGATTCACCAACTTCCTATCAAATTTGACTCAGGGTCTCACCCCCCTACAGTCGTTCTATGAAATTAGTCTAAGTTCCATCTGAAATTGTTGAACACATTTTTGGCGATAAATTTTTCTCGGTGTATTTTGTGGATGTGGCTAACTTCACTCCCATCCAAGCATTCGGTATTATACTGACAATTCCTTCCAATTCCTCTCCTCTTCCAATTTTAGACAGTTTATTCAATAAAATGCCGTGATCTAGTCTGTCGGAAGCTCTAGAGAAATCTGTATAAATTACGCCTGTTTGAAATTGATTAACCAGATTCTCTGCTATATATGCGTAGTGACATGTAGTAAGTTGGATGTTGTAGAGCGAATTTTCATAAAACCTTGTTGCTAAATAGGCACACTTTTCTCAACTTGAAAGTAGATATTCCTTTGTGCGAAAAATTCAAATACCTTGCAGAAATTAGAGATAATATAGTGATAGGTCTGAAAATTGTGTTCACTTATGACCACAAATAACGAAGCAACATTCTGCTTTCTTCCAGGTTCATGGAGCGAGAAAAGGACGCGCTGATAAACCGCGCCAACAGCCTGAAGCGGGCCATTCGAAACTTAGTCGAGCACACCGAGCAGGTGGTCGACGAGCAGACGAGACAATCCACCGCCGCCATTCCCGCCGTCAAGATATCCCTGAGCACCGACCTGGACAAGGATCTGGACAAGGGCGACCCAGGGAAGAGGGACTCCCTGAGAGTGATGCCGACCATAGAGTCCGGCGGGAGTACCGACGTGAGCTCGTGTCCTTCGCCTACCAGTTCCATACTGACAGCGAGGTGAGTGAGAAAATGACAGTGATATGACAACAACGCCTGAAAACGCTTCTGCTCAATGCACAGCAACAACATCGCAAGGGAGAGCAAACATTTTTGCACAGATGTTCGCAGCAAACTCCACCATACATTCTCAGGGAAGAATGTACTTAATGTAATGAGAAGGTGTGTGTATGGGCGGTCTGGGACCTGACCCACTTAGGCCACCCTTTCGGCCACATTGTGCACCCACAATTACTGGAATCGCAAGTGATCTCTGGAAGAGGCCGATTTCTGGAGCCAAAGATATTATCCTACTAGGCCAAATCCTTTTCACATCCTCTAGGTTCAGGACACTGTCCCCAAAATGCATATCCCTTGCTGTCACTACTGCAGGGCATTTAGTGAGGATGTGAGTAGAAGTATCTTCATTCTCTGAGCACTATCTCCATGCAGGATCTTCCACAATTTCGATCGTGTTGAGATGTTTGTTTGAGTATCAGTGCCCTTGGTTCGCAAGTTATCTATAGAGGAGGTCGGTTTCGCGAGCGAAAAATACAATCCTCCTAGGTCAAATCTTCTTCACATCCTCTAGGTTAAGGACACTGCCCCCAAAATGCATATCCCTTGCTGCCACTACTGCAGGGCATTCAGTGAGAATGTGAGTAGAGGTCTCTTCATCCTCTGAGCACTATCTCCATTCAGGGTCTTCCACAATTCCGATCTTGTTGAGATGCTTGTTGAGTGTCAGTGCCGTTGGTTCGTAAGTTATCCAAAGAGGAGGTCGGTTTCGCGAGCGAAAAATACAATATCCTCCTAGGCCAAATCCTTTTCACATTCTGTGAGTTCAGGACACTGCCCCCAAAATACATATCCCTGGCTGCCACTACTACAGGGCATTCAGTGAGGATGTAAGTAGAGGTATCTTGATCCTCTAAGCACTTTCTGCATTCAGGATCTTCCAGAATTCCGATCGTGTTGAGATGCTCGTTTGAGTGTCAGTGTCCTTGGTTCGCAAGTTATCCATAGAGGAGGTCGGTTTCGCGAGCGAAATATATGATTCTCCTATTTCAAATCCATTTCACATCCTCTAGGTTCAGGACACTGTCCCCAAAAATGCATATCCCTCGCTGCCACAACTACAGGGCATTCAGTGAGGATGTGAGTAGAAGTATCTTCATCCTCTGAGCACCATCTCCATTCAGGATCTTCCACAATTCCGATCGTGTTAAGATGCTTGTTTGAGTGTAAGTGCTGTCAGAAGACCCACCACCAGATTCAATTCCTTCCTGTTCGATGATAAGAGGGCATTGGTCTGTCTTCGTGACGGATTTCATACATGAAGTCTGGATTGCCTCATTCCTGGAGCCTCCTTACAGATGTCCCGAATCGTATTCATCAGGATATCCTTCATAATGAAGTTGTTTCAGGATCCAGTGACCCCCAAGATTAGCTCTGGATCAATCACTGAGCCATTCGTCCCATCGCTGATCAGACCATCGGCCATTTCATTCCTCAAGTCCTCAGCTAATCTTGTGGAATTGTCACCCCAAGCAATCATGATCCGGAAGTGTTTTGGCGATGTTTGACACTATTCCACAGATGCACTTCTTCAGAATATGAAGCTCTGCCATGTCATCTATCTCAAACAGATGATCCAATAAAAATTAGATTGTTTTTATTTTTGTAGGTTAGCCAATATTTCTCCAATGCCCGACATAAGGAGAGACTCTACCTTCGGTAACGAAGATACAGATATCGTTACACTCCCAGCTCCGGCAGGTTTTGCTGACAGTCGGAGGGCCAGCCAAATCCAACAACAAAACAGGTAACATCCAGTCCGAAACTTCAACTCATTCTTCAAAGAATTTTTCTCACAAGAACACACAAACTCAAATATTTTGATAAGTTATACAGGTATTGGTACAAAATAAGTTCAACAGGATGTAAAATTCATCAAAATAAACGAAATCACCGAAAATTGACAAAGTGAAAAAGTTCAAAAACTCACCAATAGAATTATTGGTCTTATAAATTGACACCATTTCAAATGGCGCGGGAAATATGTGATTTGAAATGAACATGATTATTTCAATTCATTTCTTTATCGTCCTAGTATGAATGAAAACATTCATAATTATGAGTGGATATTTCGTGGATCTGTTTATTTCTACATCCTCTAAAAATAATGCCTCATATATTTGAGAACAGCCTGTACACAGGGTTTCCCTAAAAGATCTGTACAAAATCTTAGCACATGTCCTGAGGTCGAAATGAACCGATTTAAACCAACTTACCTCAGTTCGAAGTTGACGTCGTTTCCAAGATACAGGGTGGTGAATTCAAAAAATGAAAATCGATAAGTACACTCCAAAAAAGTATTTTGAAAAATCCATTTCTGAACTGATCATTCACTGACAAACATTCTTTATTCAAAATGATTTAAATATTGCGGTGCGGCAACGAAGACTAGAAACCGAAATATCTCAAAAACGGCTTTCTAAAGCGAATTTTCACAAATGTGCCTTCTTCACTTGAAAATATTCAGAAAATTATTTCCCCAACAGAAGAAGTAGGAAGCTACGGCGAGAAACAAGTTATGACTAAACCATAAGAAGTGCATTGGTAAGCGCTCTCTAATGGCCATAGTGCAAAAGTATCCGTAATCGGGTTTCGCATCTCAAAAAGCCCCCAAATACCAATTTTTGAAGTGATACTCGTTTCGAAAAATTCGATTTTCACTTTTCAAATTTGCCACCTTGTATCTTGGAAATGGATCAATTTCGGACTGGGGTAAAGTTGCTTTGAATCGGCTTGATTTGACCTCCAGAATATGTAGTGACCTTTTAGGGACACCCTGTATACTTGTGTGGAAAAACGACTGTTTTGTGTCCAGCCTGGAAGCAAAAACAGATAAAATCCTGCAAGAAGCATCGACCACCCTGATGCGAATCGAAGCGCAACGACACCCGACCGAAAAAGAAATAAACAAAGACAGAGACAAGGAAAAACAGAACCAACCCGACATCGATACAAGACCAGAAAAACCGAAACAACCGAACATCGATGCCGCGGACAAGCCGCCGCAGCACGAGGACGAAAAAGAGTGCTGCAGCAGCATCCTTTCGGCAATTTCCAACGAAGAGATCAGCATCACCTCCGAAATCCTCGACCAAAAATCCTTCGTGCCACGCAAAGACAGCAACGGCGAAGATATGAACGGTCACATTTGCCACATCGACTCGCCAGAGACCGACACCTATCCCAATTCGGACGTCATCCATGGTGAGTCTTTGATGGACGATGTGGGTTCCATGTTAGGTGAGCTGTACGGATACGGTCTGGACAGCGTCGAAAATACTTACACTGATGACACGACCTTGTTCCATAGCGACTTAGGTAAGGATGACGCAACGTAAACAGGCCCATTTCGGAAGTTTCTGGCTCACCCAGTACACTACTCTTGGTCGTATTCAAATATTGTTGACTGAACACAAAAAGAGATGAGTGATTGAAACAGCGGGCGGTTGGAATAGATATTAATGTGGGTGCATAAACCGAATTTTTAAAGGGATTCTCATAGAAGTCGTTACGATTTTTTTGGGCAGCACTGTACATCAATTTTCAAAATTGCTCGTGACACTCAATAATAATATCATAACAGCCAATTGTGGTGACACCCAATCACCGTGACATTCCATTGTCATGGTGACCATCCATGAACTGAAGTGACACTATATAATAATGACGTCCAATTGTGGTGACAACCAAATTGTCATGACATCCAATCATAGTGACACTTAATCACTGTTACACTCATTTATCATGACGGCCCATTAGAACATCAAATAATTCTTCACAAATCCAACTAATTGCAGTATGACTGCCAAATCATTTTTATTTTGACGCCCAATCATCATGAAAAACAATTATAAAGACAGTTCAATGATAACTTCAACCTTCAACCAATTACCGTGATAATCAATTATCATGACGTCCAATATCATGTTAATACCAGATGCAATGACAGCTTAAATTCACAATATCACCTGTCAATGATACCTATGAAATTTTCTGATGGATACTAATCAGCGTTTGACTACCAATGCCTCAAGCTGATAACACCCAATCAATGTGACACTCAATCTGCATGACATCCAAATATAGTGACAACTAGTCACCCTGTCACTTTACTCCAATTTTTGTTCGATTACAATGATTTATCATTAGGAACGATACATATATGCCTAATTTCTGCCGAGTTCAAATCGCAGTTTTTCTGGGTATTCCCAATGACAACTACGACCAATCATCGTGATACTCAATTCCTGATTCCAATAAAGACAGCTCAAATTACCAAAATTATGATAATGGCTAACAAATTATGAAATTACCTTGACACCCAATTGATCAGTTATCATGATGCCCAATAATAATTATTGAAATCGAAAAATGTAACTGTCATCAACATCACACCAATATCACTCAGATAGATACATCCAAATTTCGGGATATCCAATTTTCGCCATTTCCCATTTTGATATCGGAATAAATAGTATATATTTCAAACGGAACCAGAAACTTCTGAATTGGACCTGCTTTGAAGATAACCCCTGACAAATCATGAATATTTTTGTGTCCAAATTATTTTAATAATTCTGTAGGTATTTTATCTCCCATTTCCCTCAGTTCTCTAAATGAAAAACTATATTTCAGTTAACCCTTGTTGAGCAAGAAAGAGGAAAACTCATTCTGAGATGATTTATAGAATGTATTAAAGACTTATATATTGATTATTGATGCATACCTACATGAGTATGCCCTTAACCAATTACAAGTCTTGCAGGAATATTCAATAACTTGGAATCACATGAAGTAAAATCCATCTCAGAGACAAACAAGTGAATATCCACTCGTTTGGAATTTTTGTTCCATCTGAGAAAATACCTATGTTATGTTGATGAGTGACACTCAACAAGGATACAGAACATTGAAGAATTAAATTTAGAATGCAACCACAATAATAATGAACTCACCCAAACAAGGGATCTAATTATTCATTCTAGTAGAGATGAGCAAAAGCGCTAGAAATTACTGGGGTAAAAATCGTATATCTTTGAAATACGTGTTCTGACTTCTGCCTTTGCCTTTTCGGTCCAAGTACTTACAACTTCAATTAACATGCTACACATTCAAAGGTGATTTCTAACTAGCAAAGCCGACGGATCTCGTCAAACGAAACTGTATTTGAGTTCATCGCGGGATGAAATACTTGGAAATACATGGAAATACGAACCAATCGAGACGAAATTGGAATCACACATCAGAGGCGCGTACACACGACCTTTGTATTTGACGAGCAGTAAATTGGAAAATTCGCACACACAACAGCAAAGTATATACAGGGTGGCTGAAATTTATTTATTGAAAATGTGACTTCCAGTCAGAATCAAGTTCTGGTATAAGGAAGTATAGTTAACAAAAATACCTGAAACTATACAATTATAATAAACATCAAATAATATAATATTTGAATACATTAAGTATTAAATTTTGACAAATCATTTCATATTGGTGAGCAACAATCAATTTGAATATGAATCAAAAGTTGAAAAAAAAATCATATATTTCGTTCAGAAATGATAAATTTTTCAAGTTTGTATTTGAATTTTATTGTATTTCTGCAATTTTTCATATTATCTGGTAATTTGTTATATTTAAAAAAAACAGCGTTTGGGTGAATCTTTTTTAGCCTATAGAAAGCGATATCAAGATGAATTAAACCATGTTGTCTATTTTGGTAATCAAGGATTTCATTGTTTCGTGCTAAAATAAAATTGGATCTCAATCTTTTATTCATGATACTGTATGTAATTTTCATATTTTCAATTTTGAACATTTCTTCTGATGAGAATGATTCAGTTATTTTATATAATTGTTTTGTTGGTGTATCATATGGTAAACGATACAGTACTTTCAATGTCTCTTCATATAATGCAGATATTTTATTGAAATTGTTTTTTGAACAGTATCCCCAAACATTTATCAAATAGTTAATACAATTGAGTATATGAGAATATAGAATTATATTCGCAACTTTTTTTTCCAGTTTGGGACATCTTCTCACGGCTCCAATGATGATTGTTTCACTTCAATTTATCATCAAACCAAATCCCAAGATACTTTCTCTCATTAGATTGTTTCAAAGATTCATTTTTAATTTTGAGATTTAAATTTTTATTTTGTTTATCTTCTTGTTGAAAAATCATATATTCAGTTTTATCAGTATTTATTGGTAAAAGGTTTGAATGCAGTAATTTTTCAAATTTCATCAAATCTCTGATTATTATATTTTCTAAAATGATAGGATTTTCATTTTCATATAAAAGTACCGTATCGTCTGCATAAATAGTGTAATTACTTTCTGTTTCAATTTTCGTGATATTTCGAATATATAATAAATTCTAAACTTGGGCAAAAAAAGTTTACACATGAGGCGATTTCAAAATTCGATAAATTATCAGATGACATCAAAAACAGCCCAAATATTATGCAATTCAAAAATGAAGTTAAGAAATATATTTATATGCAAAGGAATGATCAAAGCTGAAAGACTATATGAATTTCCTTTTTTCTTTTTTTTTCACTGTTTTTATTTTTCCCCTTCTTGTTCACTATAATATGACTGTATCTTAATATGTAAGTTTTGTTCACTATTTGTAATTTCAATTATACAACAGTCGATAATACTTCATGAATGATCTTATACCAGGAATTACTGTCTGATCATTCATGTCATTCCTACTAGAAAATTAATTATACTTTATATATATTATTTGTATGAAATGTATCAATGAAGAAGAGAATGTAATGCAATAACTGGAATAAATAAATAAATAAATAAATAAATAAATAAATAAATAAATAAATAAATAAATAAATAAATAAATAAATAAATAAATAAATAAATAAATAAATAAATAAATAAATAAATAAATAAATAAATAAATAAATAAATAAATAAATAAATAAATAAATAAATAAATAAATAAATGAATAAATAAATAAATAAATAAATAAATAAATAAATAAATAAATAAATAAATAAATAAATAAATAAATAAATAAATAAATAAATAAATAAATAAATAAATAAATAAATAAATAAATAAATAAATAAATAAATAAATAAATAAATAAATAAATAAATAAATAAATAAATAAATAAATGAATAAATAAATAAATAAATAAATAAATAAATAAATAAATAAATAAGATTGGTCCTAAAACAGATCCTTGAGGGACACCTTCAGTCATCGGTAGTATGAGAATCTGAGTTAGTAGATTTGGTACTGATTTTCCAATTTTGAAGATACGAATCTGAAAGGTTCCTTATCATGCCTCTGAGTCCCAGTGATTCTAAATTTTCCAAAAGTGTTATGTGGTCTACTCTATCGAAAGCTTTTTTGGGATCTCGCAAACCGTAACAAATACAGATCGATAATGGTAAAATAATCGCAAGGTAGCGCCATTTTATGTCTAACAAAATGCAGTTTAGAAATTTCAAGAATTTAAAATGATTTTTGGAAAAAAACGTGTGGTTCTTCAGATATGTCTAACGTTTCATCCACCGTGAAACACCTCGTATAGAATTTACGCCGTTAGAAACCGCGATTGATAAAATTATTCTGTGTGAATCAAAGTGATTTTGAATTTTTTCTCGATCGTTCGAATGATTTGCTGCAGAGAGAAAGATGAGTCTGAAGAGGGATTCTCTGGAAAGGGTCCGTCGCTGTTCCCGACCCAAAGTGGAGGCCCAATTGGGAGAAGATGACACCCATTTTGGATTCGAGAATCCCGCCTTCATACCCCAACAGATGTATTTGGACAACAAATTCGAAGTGGAACCGCCGCCCCCTAGGTTCTGCAGTCTGGCAAAATTCGTGGAAGGTGAGTTTTCGATCTTAGATGTTGATGAACTGATCAAATGTTCCAATTGACTCAACTTACAAAAATGGACAGTTTTCGCGTTATTGAAAATATAAATTTTTCAAAAGTCGAAAGAAGTCTTCACTGAAGGAACTTTCAAGCACTTCTTGAATAGTGGGTGTCACCGATGCCATTATTATGTCGTAATAATGTTCTTATCCATTATTCGGTTGCCCCCTTACGAGTAACCCTCAGAAGTCCTCGAGAGTCTTGTGCGAGCAAGGAATGACGGGGGACTCACCTTTTAACGTGTGATCCCAAACACTTTTTTAGGCCATCAGAAAAATGTCTGTGGTCAATATGGGAATCGAACCGTTACCACCGATAAAACAAGGCCAGCAGACTCTGACGTAAATAGCTCGTGACGTCGCATACTCAGGCCATCTTCCAAGGCATTCGCGTCGATCGATCGTCAGTTTGTTTTTGTTCAAGAACGGTGGCGTACGGAGAAATTACTGTTTTGTGAAATATTTTCGTGTTGTGATAGGCGAAATAACAATGAAAACGGTCATTTGCCTCGTGGCAATGAATGCAGAATTCATTCCAATGATCAAATTTCAACTATTATATTAACATGTACTACAAACACTCTACTTAAAAATTACTGTTTCAAGTCTAACGACCAATTGGGTAAAAAATCAAACAACAGGAAATTGAAAACACTCACTGGCTAATTTTTTAGGTAATAGGAATTCTCCAAGATAAATATAGGTAATTAGGTATAACAAACGGCATGTCTATCAAACTAAAATACATTTTCCCCAATTTTCTTTCGATCAATCTCATGATAAGTTTATGTTCTGCGGGCCCTGTATAAGTAGGTGTGAAGTTTACCTCTAATGAGATTGAATCACTACAATTTTTGCCAATATATTTAATTCGAATGGGTTGCTGTAGGTGGGTATTTGTGTTTTATTCTGGTTTTTGGTTTGAAACTTCGTTTTTCCATAATAAAATCGAATGGGATGCGAAGAAGGGCTCAGTTGACGGCTGGCATCCTCTTTCAACCGGAAGCCCTTCAAAAAAAAGCAAAATCGGCTCAATAATGATCTAAAACTAAAATCGAAATACGCGGTCGCCTTATAGCGCTATAAGCGCTTGTCGTTTCGAGCCGCTGGTTAGGCCTGACTACGTGACGTCACACACGGAGCATGCATGCCTTGTTTTATCGGTGGTAACGATCGAACCCACCTACCGGCAATCCAACGTGGATAGAATATACTGATGCTTCAACCACGAGGCTACGCTGGTCACCGCTCTGATAGGGTGTCACTATTTAATTATCTCAGCTATGGAACTATCATTCACTCCATGAACTGAGTGTCGCTGGTGCCAATATCATCCATATAGTTGAACGTCAGTTTAATTGGATGTGCCAGAGAGAATGGGAGTCATAATATTGGCCTAATTTTTAATTTATTAATTAGAATCATCACTCAATAACCTTTCAATTCCATATTTTTTCAGATTTTCTCCTGTCGATTTTAAAGTGCCAAAATCTAAACATCAATAAAATTTTCATTATAATAAATATAAACAAATGCTCGATTATGTATTGGTAATATTCCTAATTAGCTATAAAAAATCCATTGTCTCGTAATTTCCCCTCTATAATTTGTGTCTTATTGCATATGAATTTGTGTTAATAATAATTATATTTAGTCACACTAGAGGAGATATGGTCCGGTAAACGTGACAACACAGGATTGTAGGCGTTGTCTTGTCAGTTCTTAGCTTTTAGCACAGCATTGCCAATTATCTAGCCTAGCCAACATCTACATGAGGTTTTGTTATGGAGTATAAGGAATATTTCAACAAGCTGGTTGCTCGGAAAAGACTCAAATTAATTAACTATAATATCATGGTTTCCTCTTGTTAGGTCAAATGGAATATTTAATTTGGATATAATGTCGTTATTCAACGACAGGGTTTTAACAACTTTTAGATAATTTAATTAAGTATAATAATTATAATAATTGGTGACGGCACGTTTAAAATTCAACAACTTCAGTTTAAATGGATATCATGGAGATTGAGTGTCATTATGATTGGATTGGATGTCATTATAATTGGATGTCACTTTGATTGGATGTCACTATGATTGGATGTCACTATGTTTGTATGTCATATTCAGTGTCACGATGATTGGGTATCCCAATAATTGGATGTCATGATAATTGAGTGTGACAATACAATAAAGTCTCTGAAAATTGCAATCGCGGCAACAATGTAACTATCAGTCACATCATGAACATGTGCAACTTTCACAGAAATTATTCCGATAATAAATAATTTTGAAGGTCGATAGCGGAAAATTTGACCATTTTTGACAGCAAACCGAATATCAATGAAAATCCCTCGATTTATTCGGACCTTATCATTTAGGCAATGATATAGCGAGAAAATCGTTCAAGAGGCAACGTCCGACGAGCAAACTGTCAAAAACTGAGGCTAACGTCAACAGGCAGAGCATTCTGATGGAAGAATCTGAAGATAAAATGCCTAGCAGCAAAGGAAGCCAGAATAGCCTCAACAAAATGGAGAAAGAATTGTCCAATGAATCTGTCAGCAAGGATGCTGAGGACGAGAAGATCAAAGAAGATGGCGTGAGTATAATGTTGACTGTCAGAATGGCTATAGACAACCATATATGAGCAAGAAAAAAATCATTTCGATTATCTCATTTGAATGAATCGAAATGGGAAAAAATTGAGACACTCCGTATTTATTTGATTCTTTTCATTCTGGGATTCAAGTTCGTGCAGCTCACGTCTAAGAAATGCACAGAATTATCTTGGAATTGTAATATTTTCGTTTTTCTTGCTCGTTAGTTTCACCTGTACCTGGTATTTAGTTTGGTGTGAATAAAGGTTTTCGAGCGAATGCAAGTTTTCTAACAGAATAAAACTTTGTTGGCATAGCTTCAAAAACAAGGCAGTTTCTCGAATCCTTTGAGATACGAGTATCAGATGAACTTTGCCAGGATATGGCATCTCCGAAACTCAACGAAGTATTAAGAGTTCGCAAAGTTCTTGGCAAACAAAAGGTATGTGATGAGTCGAAAGTTTGAATTAATTACCACGAGTATCTCATAGTGAAGTTTTATTCCGCTAGAAAGCCGACATTCCTTGGAATGTTCCTCGTAATTTTCTAAAAACACAAACATAACAATAGGAAAACAGACCTCATCCTGTCATCATTTGGATCACAACTTGATAACATTGCATGAATCATATTCACATATTTAGTTGAAACAATCTCACAGCTCTCTCGCCTCACAAAATAATAGTAACAAAATGAACACGGATTCCGAATAGAATATCAGATTACCTTTCAGATGAGTGGTTACACATTTTCGAAATAAAAAAGTTGAAAAATATGGTTTGGACAGTGTCGAATCTAAAGTTAGTTAGAAATGCACATACACACTGTTGAATATATCCAGAAACTATCTAAAGGATCCTATTCAACGGTATATATGAATCTTTTGTGATTCCAAAGACACAAACGACTGTTCAAACTTTCTTATTTATTTGACAACTCCAATCATAATCATTTTTCTTAAAATAAATCCTGACACTTATTATTCATTATATGTTATACAGAGCATCCAAAATATAAAATATAAATATTTACCATTCTCCAGCCTTCGAGAAAAGTAATTTGTTGACTTAGCGAACAAACTTTCCATTTTTGGTATTTATACTTCCACCGTTCTAACTTGTCCATCAAAACCTGGAAACAATGTGATTCTTCTAAGTGTCCAATGGTTTCTGTTGGATTAATCTTGAATGGCGATTATAATTCCGATGGTTATATTCGAGCTTCTATCAAACCATTTCGTCCTCATCTGTAGATTAGGTAAGTACTCTTTTATCCACCTCTGCCAGAATCGATCTGCTAGACATTGGGAGACACGCCATTGTTTTCTTCCGTAAATGTCACCAGCTTTGAAAACTCCAGGTATGTTCTCAGTGTTTTTCACTTCCTATAAGATAATGCAGCGGGGTTGATGATCCTATTTCGCCACAATTTGCATCACAAGGAACGTGACATTGGTCTGGTATTGACTGTTCTCTCAGCCTCTAATAACAATGTCATCAGCAGTTCTTCGGAAGGATTTTGTTCTTTCAATGTATTGTATAGTACATTTTTTTCTGAGCTACCATATTAGTCTGATTCATTTCCTTGAGACTATTCTTCATCTCATTTTTTGCACCAACAAAATTAGTACATTGTCAGAATGTAGTTCTAGCGGTTGACCTCTACTGCACGAGTAATGAAACAAGTGTAAATAGTACACCATATCGTTTCTCTCGACTTCTCCAAGCTTGATCAATAATGGACCGAAGTAGTCGACACCACAGTATGTGAACGGTCTTGTAAAGGGCTTCAAACGGCATTGCAGAAGAGGTGCCATTTCTGGTTGTATTGGTCGGGATTTTCTAATTCGGCATCTGACAATTTATCAAAGAGAGTTTTCACACTTTGTCTACTCTTCAATATACAATACTTCTCTTTCAAATTATTTATTATATACCGTTGAATAGAATCCTTTAGATAGTTCCTGGATATATTCAACAGTTATTGGTCCTTCGAGCCGGTTCTTTTGTGACTCTAAAGACAAAAATGACTGTTCCTGAGACTTATAACTATATACAGAGCATCCATAATATGATATGTAGATTATTAACACACACATTTATCGATATCTCGGAAAATATCGATTCTGTGCCAATTATTCCACACACCATTCGTGATTTCATTAATTTCTTCGTGAATGGCGATTAGAGACTGAGGTAGCATCTCGTTCCTGAATATTGTGAGGCTGGGAGACTCTTGTATCTCACACACCGTTCATTCCAGTGTAAATTCCCCCGAGTGAGCGTGATAGTAGAACCTCCCTCCCCCGTTCTAACCGAGCAGATCCGGTCAGAGCGCTTAGAGCGAATCCGCATAGAAATCGAGGGTGATACCGACCCCGACCTAGATCTACTATGTTCGAAGGCCGATCGGCTCTCCTCCAGCGACAGGACAGTCAGCAACAACAGTTCCAGCTCGAACCTGCTGGGCATCGGCAGCGAGGCCTTCTTGACCCGATCGCCGGCCGCCACGCGCAGAATCTCTTGCTGCAGCATGCTGAACCCGGTGGAGGCGGCGGCTCTGGCGGCAGCAGCGGCTACCAGCAAGTTCTACAGCGAGGCAGCGGCGGAGAAACGGGAGGAGAGGAAGGAGGAGAACAACAGGAAGATGCCTATCATCAATCCGTTGGTCAGGCTGCCTTCGTGGCCCAGTAAGTTACAAACTATATATAACTAGAAGACCTCGCAAACGCTGTTTTGCTATATACATTATTGCTATGATATATTTTTCTAGTTCAATATTCATCAAGACACTATTACTATTTTATTTTCTACTTCTTTTTAGTTTTGCTATCTATAAAAGCGTGTTTCTTTAGTTTTTCAAACTACCATTTAATTCAACTTCAAACTACCGAGGCATACAGTAAAATTGGCCTGATAGCCATGATGTGAATATTCAATATTTGTCTGAAACCCAGTTTACTTCGTCTGTTTAGAAATGGATACAGGGCTCCAATGGCTCGTTTAGCTTTTGAAACTTGTTGTTCAATGTGCTGGGCCCAGGTGAGCTTTTTGTCAATGCACACACCCAAGTATTTAACTTGTGAAGACCACTGTAACTCATGACCATCCAGGACTATTCTGGTTCTGGGAGGCCTCCGCTCCCTTCCGAATGCGACCAATTGTGTTTTTGCTGGATTCAATTTGATCTTCCATCTTAGGAAGTACTCCTGAAGAGAATTCAGCGGGCTTTAGAGGTTTATAGCTGCTTGCTCGAAATTTATCGAATATGCAAGAACTGCCGTATCATCAGCCAAAAGCGACATCTTGCACATCACTGGTCTCGGCAAATCGCTAGTATATAAAACTGTACAACAGCGAAGACATCAACTGAATCAAATCGCCAGGAAAGCCCATATCGATCATTTTGTACAAGATACCATCATGCCACACCTTGTCAAATGCTTTCGCTATGTCAAGGAGAGCAAGATGGGTCTTTTGTCTATCATTTCTCAACGATATTGTGTTCTCAATGAGTCTCAAGACTTGTAGTTCAGTTGAGTGGCCAGTTCTGAAACCGAACTGCTCATCTGGTATCAGCTCGTTGTCGTCTATAAATTCCTGTAACCTCTGTTTAATCACTCTCTCAGTTATCTTAGATGTCATGTGATTCAACCGGTCATATAGATGTTGATTGATACAACTATTAAGTCTGCTCGCCAGCGGTGGTTTGATTACAATGTAATTTGATCACGTCTCTATCAATGGGAATCCGATATATACACATACTGGGTCTAACAGTAACATATGGTACACCCACAATTCCTTCGATTAATTTCGAAATGAAAATGAAATTTCGCATTCCAGATGTGACCACTGGCGGAGGCTTCATCAGCAAATGCCTTCTAGCTAACGCAGATACTCTTTGTGCAGCCGTGAGTCCCTTGATAGACCCAGATGAAACCCTCTCGGAAGGATTCTATGAACGATGTGTTATGAACAACTATTTCGGCATAGGTAAGGTACTGAACTATACATAAGTGTAAAAACAAAAAGTCTTCGATTGTGATTTTACTCATGAATCGATTCAGAAAAAATCAGCCGTTAATTTCAATTTTTCAACGAATAGCGTGACACCCTGTATATTGCATTCTTCGTGTTGATCTCCTGAACAGGGATCGACGCCAAAATATCCCTGGACTTCCACCACAAGAGGGAAGAACACCCGGAAAAGTGCAGATCGCGAGCAAAAAACTACATGTGGTACGGGGTATTGGGAAGCAAGCAGTGGCTCCAGAAGACCTACAAGAACCTGGAGCAGCGAGTGCAGCTCGAATGTGATGGACAGAGGATTCCACTACCAAGTCTCCAAGGAATAGTGATACTAAACATTCCCAGGTAAACAGTTGAATGTTTAGTTCAATAGCAAATGAAATGAATAATTATTTCTCTGAAATAGGCCCGAAACTGGCATCTAAAATTAACAAAAGTGATCTGAAAGAGCAGCATGCCATATCTCTGAACTCCATATATCTTAGACCCACGTCCATTACCGAAATAAAAAATGAAATCTTATCCTTAAAAAATAATAAATCACCGGGCCCAGATGGGATTAAAAATGAGACGGTCAAATTGATGGCAGAATATATATCTGCACCTTTGTGTCACATCTTCAACTTATGCATCTCTACCGGAATAGTGCCAAACGATTTCAAAACAGCAATCATAATACCAATTTTCAAAGGTGGAGTCAAATCAAATGTGGCAAATTACCGACCGATTTCACTCACATCCGTCTTTTCAAAATTATTTGAGAAAATAATCAAAAAGCGACTCATGGAATACCTTAACCTTCATAATATAATTTCAAACAGACAATACGGATTCAGGGAAAACCGAAGTACTCAGGATGCTATAGCATACCTCACCTCACAAATATACGCGGCTGTGGACAATAAACAGCCATGTCTGGGTGTTTTCGTTGATTTAGCAAAGGCGTTTGACACGGTCAGTCATGAACTTTTGCTAGAAAAGCTTGAACACCTAGGCATAAGAGGAACTCCATTGGAACTATTCAAAAACTTCCTCAATAACCGTGAACAAATGGTCAAAGTTAATGATAAAATAAGTAATTCTAGATCGGTTTCCTGTGGTGTACCACAGGGTACAGTCCTTGGTCCTGTACTGTTTGTAATATATCTAAACTCCTTGCTCACCTTAGAAACTTGTGGGGAAATTGTCTCGTTCGCTGACGACACGGCCATTATTTATGTAGCTGATTCGTGGGCTGATTTGAAGGAAAAGGCAGAAGAGGACTTGGTAAAAATAAAAAATTGGTTCGAACTAAACTTGTTAACCGTAAACGTTACAAAAACAAAGATAATACCCTTTTCTTCATATGATACCAACTTACCAACTTACACTATCGATTTTGATGGGCAAAATGTTGCGACGACCCGCAGCGTACGTTATCTTGGAATATTCATTGATTCTTGCCTAAAATGGGATGTCCACATAGAAAATCTTAAGAAAAAAATCCGTTCACTATTGTACAAGTTCTACCAATGTCGATATATACTCCCACTAGAAAAACTGAAAGAGATATATTTTGCAATCGCAGAGTCGTTATTGAGTTATGGTATAATAGGATGGGGCGGAGCCCGCAAGACTCTGATGGAGCCTCTGCAGGTCTTACAAAAGAGAATTCTGAAAATAATAACTTTTAAACCCTACAGATACCCATCTGATGAACTCTATAACAATCTTGATATATTAGATATCAGACAAATTTATGTGAAGTCAGTGCTGATGTTCATCTTCTCAAATAAGTCATCCTACCTAAATAAACCTGATCACTCTTATGACACTCGAAGCATGAGAATAAGGAACGCTTATGTACCGAGAGTCAACAAAGCGCTAGGACAACGATCTCTAATGTATAATGCGCCAAAACTATACAATAACGTTCCGGAAAATATAAGATGTATCGAATCAAAGCTTTTTTTCAAGAAAACTATAAAAAAATGGATCCTACAACGTGGAAGAGCATACTTTCACTCGATTATAGATTGAACAAACCCCTTATTTCTTTCATTCCAGTTCCATTTCATGTTATTCATATACACATATCAAGTAGACTTTGTTTATTTTTCAATTTTTCAAATCTTAAATTTTTCAATAATCAATTTTCATATAGCAAATAAATAAATTCTTGAAAGCAAATAAACATAAACCTCTCCATAGACAGTCCCCTCCAGGACTACATGGCGTTTCTGTTTATTTACTTGGTATTTATACATATAATATGTTCTGTAAACATTTTCTTTTTTGTTTGTTACCTACCTAGTAAATAAACATATTCTATTCTATTCTATTCTATTCTATTCTATTCTATTCTATTCTATATCAGACTCTGATTGTTCTTTATGAAACACAAATGCGCGTATCTATAACGATACGTATTTTTTATTTTTAAAACGTTGGCGGCATCAAACCGTTAGGCATAAGTCAGACATAAAATGTTCTATATCGGAATAATAACGTTCACAGAACGATGAAATCTGAAAGCATTAAATTACTCATGACTCATTTTTCACTCGAAAGGGCTCTTCAGACAGAATTTCTATCGTATCTGATTGTTCACCAGTTACAACAACCATAAAATAGCGGACAGTTGAACAACCATCTACATCCTCAATGAAATCATAAATCCTATTCCAGAAACCCGATAACTTGGGGTCCTGTTTGATAACAAATTGAACCTCAAAAAACACCTTCAATCAACAAAGAAGAAATTAATTTTCAGAAACAAACATTCTCGAGGATTGACATTTAAGAATGAAGGTATCAATACCATGAAAGCTACCTCGACCTATACAAGACCATATGCCGACCCCTCATTATTGAATACATGTGTACATTCCATTTGAGATTTGAGTGCTAAAAATCGATCCGGACATGACCTCGTAAGAATAAAATAATGAAAAGTTTCAACCCTTTCCTGAAATGAAAAATAACCAAACGAAGTGTCTTCAAGTGGATGAAACCATAACTGTGTGGAAACGAAGAAATCACAGTCGATATCATGAATTAGCATTTTCTAGTTCAAAAATAACAATATTCATCATAGCATTGGATATTAAGGGTAGTGAGGAAATATGAATGAACAACAATCAGTATTGAGACCTTATAACAATGTTAGGTTGATTAGGGTCCTTTGATGTAAATTGACGTATTTGTCATCTTATCAGGGTACAGACAGATCCTCGTCTCCTCTCACTCTAAAGTGTTTGTGAAACAGTTTTATAGTTCCATCTTCATTCATTTCTGGGGATAAATACTAGATTTCTGACATTTGTTGTTTTTTAGGTTATGTTGAGGACATTGGCGTATCATACGTAATTTCCACATGTAATTTCTCATTCAACTCTACATATTATATCCAGATGATAATGATAATTTTCGAGTTTTTGATTTTTCAACTCCAGCATAATCTTTGTGAGGCAGTGAGCAAATTTTTCTGAAAGTTTAATTCGTTTTTCCAAATGGGGCTGTTCTTAGGCAGTACCTATCAATAAATGAATTCTGATTTCCGACAAAGCCTTATGGTTGAGGGATGGTGGAAAATTGTATGTATTTGAAATACTGTGCTCATATGTCATGTGTGCTGTATATATTTATGTTGGGAATCATTTTTGCAGTTTTTCACGAACACTTAATATTTCCTGAATGTAGGAATAATTTTTTTAATGGTAGGTCATACGCCTCTTCTTTTAATCCTCCGTTTTAATCTAAACTGCATTAAAAAACTTGTGGAGTGAATAATTATAGGCACAATGAGAAAGTCCAATGATTTCGTATTTGTTTTACCTCGAATATTTTGCTGATGTATTTACCAATTTTCCTCATTCGGTCACTTCACTTTCCATGTTCTAAGTTCATTTGCATTCGATGGAAAGCTGACAAATTCAAATTTGCCATCCAACAGAATTGAATAATGTCGTATTAAGATAAAGTATGAAATTGAAATTTTGTAAGATCTCTTTCAACGCATATGAATGTGACGTGACAGCAATGTCATGTCAGGGGCGCCAATACACGAAACCAAAGTCACTAGATGATTAAAAGAGAAAGGAGCTATGATCTGTCCGTACCCTGTTAGATAACAAAAACGTCAGTTTGCATCAAAGGACCCTAACGTTGATCACCATCACGACGAGTCGAGTTGGCACCAGGAAGGAGTCATGTATGTCGGCTTCATTCTGTTCTGACCTGACGCCAATAAATAAAACGAAAGATAACTAGATGTGTCCGATAATGAGATGATTCTCGTTTAGGGTCGAGCTCTATTTGAGAAATTTCAATGCATAAATAATCAGACTTCCACATCCCCTTTTCAGTTTCATGGGGGGCATAAACTTCTGGGGTGGCACCAAAGAAGGCGATATCTTCCTGGCCCCCTCCTTCGACGACAAGATCCTCGAGGTCGTCGCGGTCTTCGGCTCCGTCCAGATGGCCGCTTCCAGGCTGATCAACCTGCAGCACCATCGCATAGCGCAGTGCCAGAGCATCCAGATCAACATCCTCGGCGATGAGGGGGTGCCCATCCAGGTGGACGGCGAGGCCTGGATACAGCCTCCAGGCATCATCAGGATACTGCACAAGAACCGCATGCAGATGCTGTGCCGCAACAGGTCTGATAACTATTTAAACAAGCTCACTAGAAAATTGCACTTTCCTGTGCGGAAATTTGCACTCGATTTCGAGAATTATGCCATCCGATACCAATTGAATGGTAGATTTCAAAAACCTAGCTGTGCCACCCCTCAGTCTGAGCCAAATCCACGCCACAGCGATGTATTTGCTATTATTCCGAACATACTTCCGTCACGTGTTAACGAGTTGAACGAATGACAAGAAACCTATTCACAGTAGCTTCCTTACAGGTCCCTGGAGAACTCCCTGAAGTCCTGGGAGGAGAAGCAGCGCCAGAGCCTGTCGGCCCAAGGCGCCAAGCCGAGATCCTCCGTCTCCATTACGCACGACAAGGAGAGAAGCAGCCTCACGAGACAGAGCATGCCCTCCCAGGAGAAATCCTTCCTAGGTGTCAACATCGAGAAGATACGGCAGCACAGCTTCAGCGGAGCAGTACCCATTCAACCCCACGAGCCTAAAGAGAAACATACTGTCCACTTCGCTCCGCCTCCTGAGCCCACACTCCCCGACGTCCTCTTCTCGGAGGAGGAGCACTACCTCCTCATCAACTTCATAGAGTGTGCCACCACTCTCACCAAGTGGATCAAGATCCTCGCCATCAGCCACAGCCTGGAGGCTGATCTCTACTCCCTAGCCAACAAGGTGGACGCTTCCTTGGAGAGCATCCATCCCAACGGGAAGATACTGGAGGGGCCGCAGCTGCGGGAGAAGTTCACCAAGCTGGTGGCGGACGTGAAGCAGCTGTACGAGGAGAGCTGCTGTTTGCTGCACGACAGGGGGGATAAGTTGAAGCTGCGGGAGGACTTGGAGAATAAGCTGAGCGCCAGCTTGGCCAACGCCGAGATGGAGTTGAGGAAGTGCGTGATGTATGATACGGCGATGGGGAGTTTGGTGTATCTGCAAGCTTTGCCAGGCGATCAGGTAAGTCCCGGAAAATTTGTGCTTCGGGTAATTGGAAAATGCAGGATATCTATGGATAGGCCTCAGTCTTGTGTAATTTATTAGAAAGTAATCTATAGGCAGTAAATTGAAGACCGAAAATAAGATAGACAGATCGAATGAATCGGAAAATTGCTTCAAAGATGCTCACTTAAAGATGTTTTGACCCTAATGACCGACTAGATCTCGACAATTCACCGCATTCTGATTTGTTTTCCTAGTAGGTAATATTTGCAACGTTCCTTTCAAGTCTGTCAAACCAAATTTGTGCAAAAGACGAATACATTGCAACCGGAAAGATCTATTGTGCCCCCTCCTATTGCTATATCTAATGAGGTTGTTCTCTGTAGCTAGAGCAAATTCTCTAGTCCTATATACCTAAGAAATTTCGGAGTATACTGTGGTTCCAGGTAGAGTAGCTCCTTTTCCGCTATTATGTGTGCTCCTATGCTTGGGTTCTGAATGGCCACACATTCCGAAAGTAAGTGGAAAAAGGTTTCCTCCTATTCCCTACAAAACCTGCATTCGTCTTCGTCTGCCAAACCAAGCTTCCTAAGATGTCCTTTCAATCGGCAGTGCCCTGTTAGGATACCCGTTAGTATACGAAGTTCATTTTTGCTTCGGCTGATATTTGTCATTTGCGTTCGACTGTTTGGATTTATTTCTACGCAGCAATACTTTAACCTGTGTGAGGATTTTCCCAGATGTTTAATATCTGTGAAGTTTCTTCTGATTTTTTCTGATATACAATACTGCTGCTGATCCCGCAGAAGAGTTCTGGCCCCACGTTGGGTTTGTCCGCTACTTCACTTCCTTCTACTCCGGAATGTCCTGGAACCCTTAGAAGGGTGACTGTATTTCTGTTGGCTAGCTCTTTCAGTTTTTCCCAGATTTCCCAAAGCATTTCAGGACTGATAGCCACAGATCTAAGCGCCCAATTACTGCCTGACTATCGGACACGATAATAATATCTCGTATTTCAGGTTTTTTATGGATTGAACTATTCACATGTCCCTACAGCGTCAACTTCCGCCTGGCTGGAATTCGCCAAGGCTTTCGAAGTTCTAAGTACGAGGCCTGTAGAGTCCTATCCCAGTTCCATCTTCGGTTTTGGAGCCATCTGTGTACCACTTTATGGCTCCATCTTTAAGCTTAATACCATGGATTCACTGTTCCATTTTTTGCAAATCATCCTTATCAGTCAAACCAAATTTCATAGGTCGCAGGTAATCTTTACCCTTCAGGTTCGTAAGTGTATAAAAGTCAGGCAAATCAATGTTAGGTTGATTTATTGTACGAGTTTTGAAGAATTTCGTGGAAAACTTATAGTATGGCCAACAATTTTTTTTCTCAGATGGAACACAAACGGAAAGGCCTTTTCTGGCTGAAATTCAGAGCAAAGGGCGCCAGCTCATCGCAACAGTCCAGCCAGAAGCGCGAAGTAGCCTCTTGGGGCACCCAGGAGGTGATCACGTGGCTGGAGACGCTCCAGCTCTCCGAATACATCGACAGCTTCGAGAGGAACGACATCAGAGGCAGGGAGTTGCTGACTTTGGCGAGGAGAGACCTCAAAGAGCTCGGGGTCACCAAGGTCGGTCACGTGAAGAGAATACTGCAAGCCATCAAGGATTTGACACAAGGTTTATAAGATATTTAGCTTGTAGTTTTCGGATAACTGTATACCCAGATCTCAGCGTGGTGGGGCAATTTCAAAGAAAATAAGATACTGAACTGAGGGCAAATAATCAAATGGTATTAAGGATCTAGGATCTAGGGTTGACTAGAGTCACTGGATGGTATTGGTTATAATCTTAGATCATACAGGATGATCTAACGTTATAATACCATCCAATGACTCTACTGTAGGATTGACAAGGTACTGAGAGGGGTTCATTGATCACAAATGACTATAATTTGTGATGGATCGAATTCCCCAGTGATTTTTATAACTTTTGGAAAATGTTCTTACCTTTTCCTAATTCCTCATTTATTTTCTGGGTGTTTTACAAGTTTACACATTTTCAAATATCTGATGGATGGCTATGATCTGTGATAGAATTCCCCAGAAATTTTTATAATTTTAGTAAATTTTCGCATATTCTTCCAATCATCCATTTCTTGGTGTTTACTTTCATAGTAAGTACATACCTACTTAGATATCCATATCTAAATAAGAAAGGGGAAAAATGTCTGTCGAAATGTTTTGTTACATTGGGACTCACAGGATAACTTCATCACGATAGTAATGAATATTAGATAATGCAATATGTATATTTTACTAGATTGAATAAATAAATACAAAGTGACCCATTTGGGGGCCACACTGATAATTTTTTTCATTTATGGAGCGATTTTCACGATTTTTTTTCTAAAATGTAGAGGAAAAAAAGTTTTATTTTGGAGCCAAAGCGACGTCCATTTTTTTATTCAAACCAATGTGTTCTAATGAGATCACATTCAGAGGCTGAAAAATCCAGAATCCTCATTAGCGATTTTTTTAGAAAATCTCCGCGTACACCACTGGAATTGTTATCTAAGCTTCGTGAAAAATATTCAACAGTTACGAATCTACAGTGTATCTGATTTCAATCGCCCCCCCCCCTCCTCTATATCTCTGCTATTAGTCGTGCGATCTTTACCATATTGTGTTTCATAGACATAACATCCTTTTGGACAGTGCCATGTGTTTTGAAAAAGGGGATCATATTAAAAATTTTTTTACAGGAAAATTGACCCTCTATATTGATCTTCATGGTTTCAAACCCCCATATGTACATTTTCATATTCTTATGAAGGGTCTAAAGAAAACAGGCACATCTAAACAGAATTTCAACATAAAATAGTTTTTCTTATTTCTTTTTTTTTAAATCATGATTTTTTACCTACCGGAGCTATTGAGCGTTCCAAAATTTGAATTTAATGTGAATTCACTATTTTTCCGATGCTGAAAATGAAAAAAATTAAGCCAATTGTGTTAATTTGGAATGAGGTGATTTTTTGCATATGGAGGATCAAAAGCACGAGGAATAATAATATGAAGTTGTTTTCTAGCAAAAAATTCCAAAAAATCGACCCTTTTTTATTTCAATGAAAAAGCACGGCACTGTCTAACAGGATGTTCGTCTCTGAAGAACTGATCATATTGATGGCTTTTCATGTAGAGAGACGTTTGAAATGAGACACACTGTAGATTCGTTGATTTCGAATATTTTTTCATGAAACTGAATATTTCAGAGGACGACGATTTCAGTGGTGTACGCAGATTTTTTTCTAATCGCTAAATATGGATTCTGGATTTTTCTGCATCTAAATGTGATCTAGTAGGCCTTGGATTTTCAGAAAAATGGACGCCGTCTAGCTCCAAAATACATCTTTCTTTCCTATACATTTAAAAAACAAATAAAGATAAAGAAAATAAATAAAATAAATAAATAAAAAGAAGGATGATTCCCTAGGTTTTTGTGACTCGAATTCAGAAACATTCTATATATCAAGTAATGATACTCATTTTATGTTACCACGGCTCATTATCGAAGGCGCATAATGATGCTATTATAATTCCTTATTTTCGATAAAGAAATTGTTCTACCACCAAAAAAAAACATTATTTTCTAAGTATACCTGTATGAATGTACTGCTGTACGTTCATGTCAACCTGTACGACTCACTGTGATTCTCCAAGTAGTTTTAAGTACCTAGATGTATAATCTCGTATATTATTATGAATATTGAAAATATTGTTCAAATACTTATCATTAACATTGTATAGTGATCCCGAAATATAAGAAATTCGTTAATGGACCTGATGACCTGATATAGCATCACACAATTTCATGATGAAAACGTTCACCAATAATGATATTTGCTTTGGTTTTGAAAGGGGCATATAAAACTTTTCAAACCAATTGTTCCGATATTATGAATCGAATTATGTTTGTCTAGGTAAGTCCTGAAAATATTCAGATATTGAAAAATAAAGGTGAATTTTATTATGGATTTGTTAGAAAATGAAAATTCATTGGAAATTATTCCATACCTACTCAGTTTATAGTATCAAAATAAACAAATATATATTTTTTTAATATTCCACTGCCATGACAAATTAAGAAAGTAGCCTTATAATTTTTTTGTGAAATGCTTCATCAGGTTCTTACTTTCATCAAAATTTTAAAAATATATGTCTATGTTGATTGTTTCTTGAGATTTTATGGCATATTTTCGGGTCACTTGATATTTGTCATATAGGGACGCACTATCTATTGAAATTCCTTTCTCTATATCCTTCTGAATCGAAAAGTGTATAGTTGATAACTAATATTCTAAATTTTGAAAGCAATTATTCTATCCCTTTAGCAATATACTGAATTATATCTTTTTCACTATTTCTTGACAACTTGACAATTTTCATCACTCAAGTACCAGAACATTTCTAAATTGGCACTATACATACAGGGTGTTTCAAAAAAACCTAACCCCCTTGCTAGGGTAGGTAGAACATTGCAAAATAAGTTGGGTTTGTTCTGAGAAAAAATGTAACGGCATCCGTTTTCATGATACAAGGTGTTGAAAAAATTATTTTTTTACACATTTTTCACGATTATTCCGTAACTACTGGCAACATTGTGATGAAATTTTGTATGGATGTTTCTTGAAATTTGACACATCGCATGAATTTGTTTTTATATCTGACTCTCATAGAGGGCGCTAGTTACACGGCTCGTACCGAGTAGTTTTGAACATAACTTTTTTGAGGTTAGATATTTCAATCCAAATATGATATGAACTTGACCATAATTCAATTTGACACCAAAAAGGTACTCCTGGTAAAACTCGATACTATGTTCCGTTTTCGGAATATTTCGATTTGAAAATAATGGAGTAGTAGTGATGCTGGTATAAAATGAATTTTATCGAGTTCAATTACCTATTTATTCAGGTTCAAAAACGATAAAAATATTCTTGTGCTGGAGTTATCGATGGAACAAAGAATCATAAGTAGAAAATTAAGAGAAATTTGACTAGAAACATGAAATATTGAATCACTTAGAGTAAGTGTTCAAAATGTCCTACGTTTCGAGGAATACACGATCCTATATTCATTTTTAAGAATGTATTATTCTTCTGAACAGTTGAGGATCAGCTGTTAGGTCATTTAAGTGATGTTCAATTATGTCTCAGAACTCTTGACGTGAATTTACCTATGTAGCATAGACTTCCTGCTCAAGATACAACAAAACTGTGTAATCCATGTTCTTAGTCAAATCTGTTTCGATGTTATTTTTGTGATTCATTGTTAAATCAATGAGTTTTGCATCAGAAATGTATTGTTGTTTTCGGTTTTCAATAAATAGGTGATAATTTTTCATAATACTCGCTCTAATACATAGCTTTATACCAGCAACAGTTACCACTTCATCATTTTCAAATCGAAATATTCCGAAAACGGAACACAGTATCGAGTTTTACCAAGAGTATCTTTTTGGTGTGAAATTGAATGATGTTCAAGTTCACATCAAATTTGGATTGGGAAGAATCTAACCCCAAAAAAGTTATGTTCAAAACTACTCGGTACGAACCTTGTAACTAGCGCCTTCTATGAGAGTCAGATATAAAAACAAATGCATGCGATGTGTCAGATTCCAACAAACAATGTTGCCAGTAGTTTCAACATAATCGTAAAAAATGTGTAAAAAAAATATTGTTTCAACACCTTGTATCTTGAAAACAGATGGCGTTACGACATTTCTTTACTGAGCAAACCCAACTCATTTTGCAATGTTCTACCTACCCTAGCAAGGGGGTTAGGTTTTTTTGAAACACCGTGTATATTACATTTTTCATTTCACATTGCTGATGCTATATTCAAATAAATTATAATTACCTACAGAAATGTTCTGAGAACTGAAGTAAAAATTGATACAAAATACAGGGTCAAATCAAAACGATAAATGACAATTTTCTTTCATCTCCTAACCCTATATAGTCATCTTAACCAGTCCTATTCAAATATTTCATCCTATATTCGCCTTGATATTTGCAATTTATATAATTGTATAGCGTGGACAATCACATTGATTATTTTTTCAAATGTAAATACTTCCATTGGTTTGACTCTGTATTTTCGTATATCAAGTCACAGGTTTGGGAAAACCCTATCTAACATCTGCTACATGCCAAATAGTTTTTGACAAACTCAGGTACTCATCAAATTCAGATACGTTACTAATAGAATATTCAAATAATTAAATTCTGACTCGATTATCAACCGGTGTGGAAGGGATGATGCGAGAGTATTTTGAGTTTGTGAAAGGAAAAACTTTGTCAAAAACTACATATTCCATTAAACTAGGAACATAGTGGTAGAGGATCGTAGAGACTTCAAAAGCTATAATAGTAAACCGTACCTCTTAGATCTCACTGTGAATTTCAAAAGTGACAAGTCTAGATACCTATCAATTATTTGAGAGCTTGTTTGAATGTTGATGATTTAGAAATTCATATTCCTACATAACTGTAGCTGGTACTTAGTGAGTAGATTAGAAATTGAAAACATTTATTCAGTTGGGTTTCTGTTTTCAACACATTTTAACTACGAAATATTGAAATGATAATCATTACCCACATTGCCTTTGACTTTATGGCTGTTCAGACAGTCGTGATTCCCATCATAATATTTGAAACTCGTATATTTTCTCATATGATCCACTTCAAGTCATATCAAACATTCAGTACGCATTTATCAAAAATGGAATATGTACATCATAATTATCTACCAGAGATATATTTCAAAAGGTCACACATAATAATGCAACTCAGGTCAGAATCAATATGGCAGCTGGTTGGCACCCAATACACAGGGAATGTCACACGAGCTTAAACTATCTCTAATCAGTCGGGAGAAAACCATGAAAAATATGCATACTTATATTTTAGAATACGCTCTCTCCATTTAAAATATTTTCAGTAATGCAGTGTTGCCGCTTCTATCAAAAAGTAGCTACAACTTACTTATTTCAAATGGAATACCCTGTATTTTATTGCATTTTAAGATTCTCCCTGAAGAGCTGATTTTATCGATGTATCACACTTGGGGTCTATCGGAAATGATACCAGAGATATGGGGTGTTCAAAATCGAGAGTTTTTAACTTTTGGATTTGTTTGTGTCGAATCTATTTATTGGTGATCAGAATTATGAATCTTGAACCACCCTATATCTGTTCCGATTGAATATCAGGAAATAGTGAATCAAAAGTTGAGATTGGGACATGTGAGCCGTTTTGACCGATAATGAATAGTTTCCACACAAAAGGAATCCTAAAGTTGAAAAATCTCGATTTTGAACACCCTATATCTCTGTAATCTTTTTCGATAGACCCCATCAAGTGTGATACATCGATAAAATCAGCTCATCAGGGAGAATATAAAAATGCGATGGAATACAGGGTGTTTCATTTTAAATATCAATGTTAATTGCTACTACTTTCTAGTAGAAGCGGCAACACTGCATTGTCGAACATATTTTAAATGAAGAGAACGTATTTTCATGGATTTCACAGACAGAGTAAGCTAGTCGTGACATACTCTCTGATTGTTCTGATACCAACAGGTGTTTACGTATAAAAACGATTTATCACACTGATGACACATACATAATTTCGTGTCAACCAATGCATAAGTTTGACAGGTCCTTGGATTATTGTCTGATTGCTATTGGCCGATTTCAAAGTCATGATTTGACGTTGCGATGACGTTTATCGATAGGGAAAACTAGAGTCCCTCGAACATATCATTTACGCTCTTTAAAGATTGTGGAAACATAAGTAATCTTGTGAAAACTTCACAAACAATAAGATTTCCACATAATTCTCAAACACACGACATGTTCTGCTCACAGAGTAGCTTCATCAGGTGATATACACAATGAACTGTTCATTGTATCAGTATATATCACCTGATGAAGCTACTGTGTTAGCGAAACATGTCGTGTGTTTAAGAATTTTGTGTAAATCTCATCGTTTAAGGTCGAGTCAATTCAAAATTAGTCATCTTGTTAAACAGCTGAACAAAAAACATGAGACACAATATGTTTTATCAGAGATGGAATGTCATTTTTCCGTACCCCTTCATTGAAGGAGTACAGACACATAATTAACATTTGAAACCCTAACATTGGCGTAGCACCAAAGGCACATAATGCTCATTTTGTTATAGTTATATCAATATTAGTTGAATGAGAGCATTCCCATGAAATTAAAATTGGAATTTCAAGCTTCAACAACCATTTGAAATGTCGCCTCGTCTTTGGGCAATTGATATAAATGTTAACCCTCATATTCTTAGAATTCATGCAATATGTTACTGAAGAAGATATAATCGAAAACATCTTCGCCGGGACGCTTATTCATTTTCAGGACTGACGTTTCAAATCTGAAAATGATCGGAAATGTCAGCAGTGGCAACCTGGCAACCGTGTTCACACTCTTTAAAAGGCAAAAAATGAGATATTCCAGGCACTCTAGGGAAGACACTCCTAACTCCTGGCATAGATTGAAAGTTATACATGTTTTCCATATATTTCTGAATGTCTTCCCAACATTATCTGAAAACCTTGAAATCCGCCAATATCATAGTGTAGGTATAATATATAGTTATTTATGTAATAAAAAAACACTCACCCACGTTTTTTATCCAGTAGAACAAGACTGGCAAGTCTGGTAGTAGAAGCAGATACCATATCCATACATACATTTTTCTTGCTGGGCTGCAATCAACTTTTACACACACGAAAGATAACTAATTGTTTCAATAAATATTCAGGTGAGAATAGGTACCCGAGTAGGTACGGTATTTTCAGAAAAATCCACTTAAAAACTTGTTGAATTATGCCATTTTTCATGATAATACATTTAGTCTGTCTGGTTGGCACCATAGGTTGGCATCAAATTTTCACAGCACACTGATATCAATATAATTACTCCAAACTCTATATAAGTATACATTGTCTGCTAAATATGGAGAAAAAATCTAGTGAGCTGGAACTAGCTCACTAGATTTTTTCTCCATATTTAGCAGACAATGTAAGTATACATATTTTTATACCTATATGTACTGGCTCATATTCTGTTTTTTTTTTTTTCAAAAACATTACTTTGCTATTTTGATCGAATGGTATGATATTACTTGAAGTAGGTAGGTACCTAATTCGCAAAGCTTAAACAGGCTTGAATATAAAAAATGCTTATATATAGGTATACCTAATCGAAAGATGATGTGTTGTTTTTTGATATTCAATTGCGCAGGGCCAAAAGTTTGTTTTTATTGAAGCATATTCAGATCTATAATTGAAGCTTAACGATATAATCTTTCAAGTGCATTCACGACCGTGTGACCGTACCAACAATATTTCCATTTGAATTATTCATAGAATAAAAATGACCAATAATTATTGCTTCGACCACAAACTTCATATTTACTATCGCTATACTTACTGACATTTTGTAAAAATGATTCTTGTATTTTTATGGACTGAAAATAAATGTAGGTACCTATATCAAAATATTTAAACAAATAGGCTAAGAACCTGAAAGGCATTCTGAATATTGATATACTAACTATAACTTTGCTTGCACAAAAATGAATTCCTGATTCATATTAATAATTGCGCCTACTGCCCATTACTTCTCAAATTAAATCTATGAAATATTATAACCTATATAGCAGGTATACATGGTTCATAGCCTGTTTCATTAAGAATGAAAATAATTTCTGCTGATTTGATTATAACGAAAACTGAAATACGAATTGTTGATTTTTTTGACTTTTTTCTGTAGTGATTTTATATTGATTCATGTCTCACGCGATATATATTATATTTCAAGATAGTTCTTCAACATAGAAATTCCTCTAGGTTTACATACACAAGCGGTGTTTTAAAAATATACGGCAAATAAAAAGCATTATTCCTCATAGAAATCAGCTTTCCATGCTCTCTTCCTGTTTAGATGTAAAAGGAATATGCCAGAATTTTGCCCTACATTTTGAAAAAACCTCTAGAGATAAACTCATGTATAGTTTCTTTATAAGTTATATAGTACCTATTTATCAATATTTTGTATGATTCTTAGCTCAATTATGTTCAAATATGAGTTATTCAGTTATTTTAATGATTGAGGGAATATCTGGATTAATTATTGCAGTCAGCATGAGGACCAATATTATCTGATTGAAAAATATTGAATCATTTTCTTAGATTCATTGAAGGAATGCTGAATATTGCTGCTGATGTTCATTCCAAACAAAAATAGGTATGAGGAATTGTTTTTCTTCATTTTTTGGTGGCAAAGACACTGAATCAACCATCTGATATCACAATTTCAAAACTAGGTTACTCAAGAATAGGTAGGAAATATTGTGATATTCAATTTCTATGTTAAAATTTCTTCGCCACCCTTCCATTGATCAATAATTGCAAATCATCACCAATCATGTGCTTTTTAACAATGGCTGAATTACTTCTGCCTGTAATTTCATTGAAACAAATGACAAAATGTTGTTCTTTTCTCCCATTTTAATATTTCATCCATATTTCAAAAAAATGTCATACTGAAATGACAGAATGCTGAATTTGACAGATGTCTATAGAACTTATTTTATGTTCCATGACTCCATAGGACAGTGAAAATTAAGACTGTGAATTTGTTTCCATAGGATAGATCAGGGTAAGGTGACCTGATTATCTATGGAGTCAAAATTTCTTCATAACAGAAAATGCTGAACAACTGCAATAATATATAAAAACTTTAATTTATTAAACCTATCAACTTTTCTTCAAATTGTAAACCATCACTTCCAATAAATATCTCCTTCAGGTTTTAGTTTTATTTAGAAACAAGTCCAACCTCTCAATAGTGTTTTTCTTTCCCAGAATTACTACCATTTCAGCTACACTTGGACCTTCCTAAAATGCAATAACAAAAAACATGTATATGGATAACAGTAACAATGAAATTGTACCTTCAGTCCACTCAGAACATATCTCAGAGTTCTCATGAAACTGCCATACTTGATAGCATGGTCTTTACAGAAAGTTTTCAACATTGCATTCAAATGCTCAGTGTCCAGCTCAGTTTCCTCTTTTTCCAATTCATTTTTCAACAAGTCTATAGAACTCTCAGAGCTTTTATCAATATTGTATTCTGTAGGTATTACCCAAATGAATTCCAAATTCTTAGAAATCAAATCAGACAACTTTGAAATTCTGTTACAAGACCACTGCAATATATTTTGAATGTAGGCATCATCAAGTTTCAATGAATTATTTTCTACCCTACAATATAATTCCAGTCATTATATCAGTAGAAATAAAGATACAGTATGTACCTACCTTTCTGAAAAATTTGATTTCAACAAATCTTTGACTTCTTTTATCAGTTTGGAAATTTGCTTTGCATCTTCTATTTTGTTTCTCAGTTCCAACCTGTTGAATTCCAACAATCTATCTGCCATTAATTTCCCTGAATGTGAATTAATTTTTGATATATCAAACTGAAAATAAGCCATAATCTAGATACCTACCTTTGAAAATAAGTGCTTACCAATAATTTACCTGATTGGCTAATTCTACAATGCTGTAACATTTTGGCTTCAGATGTTTCTCCAAATCCTTTGTAAACCCACCACCTGACTGTACAATGAAATTCAGAAGTGCTAATGGGAAAATATGGCTATCCCTATAATGTCCAATTCTGATATCACCCTGTCTTTTACTCAATTTTGTACCATCACTGTTCATCAGCAATGGAAGATGGCCAAACATAGGTGGTTCCCACTTAAATGCTCTAAGAATGTTCACAATAAAATAAAGTATATTCACTTCCATTCCTTTAATTTCAAACCTGTATAGTTGGATATGCTTGGTTGTAGAAATTTGCCATTCTGCTCCTCTTAAAACATGGGAAATCTTCATTAAATGATCATCAACTACATTGGCAAAATGGTAAGTAGGATACCCATCAGATTTAAGGATCACAGGATCACCTTCATTCAGAGAAATATTATAAGAGATCCTTCCATATATCAAATCTTCAAAGCTTTCTTCATTGTCACTTATCTGGAAAACAATTTCTAGGTAATCTTGAAGAATTGAGGATTTGGATTGAGATACTACCAACTTTAAAACGAATACAGGATGGTTCCCCTTTGTCTAACCTATTTTGTACAGCATGAGCTGTTAAATGACGGCATTTATTATCATATTTTGGTATCTCTTGTTTGCGCAATGCTTCCCTACGTAAAAGTTGCAATCTGTTATCAGTACAGAAGCAATGGTAAGCTGACCCATTGTCAAGAAGTGTCTGAACTTCCTCTCTAAAGAAATTCAACAGAATCAATGTGTTCAGAACTCAAATAACAATTGTACCTGTAAATTTTCAGTCTTTGTGATTGAAGATAAGGCCCAAATGTTCCACCTTGCATAGGACCCTCATCTATTTCAATACCAGACCATTCCAAATCATTTTGCAACTGCTCAGTTGCTCCTGCTACTATCCTAGTTTGATCTGTATCTTCAATACGTAGAATAAACTTTCCATTATGCTTTTTTGCATACAAGAAGTTGTATAAAGCTGTTCGTAAGCCCCCTAGATGGAGATAACCTGAAAAGGTTGTTTCAGTGGTATAAACGAGGGAATAAGTCACAATATAAATAGTGATTCACTCACCTGTTGGGCTTGGAGCAAATCTCACTCTGATTTGATCAGTCTTGTAAGTTCGAAAAAAAAATCTGCCTATGTAAATTCTCGAGCTAAACATTTTTTGGCACACTCTTCTATCTTCTATTCACACTTCACAAATATCCAATAACAAACTCACATTTCCTTTCAAACCTTTAGTAGTTGAAACACTTGAGGAGATTGCTAATAGTACATTCTAAAGTAGCTGGAAATGAAAAAATAGAAAATTTGTGAAAACCAGAAACCAGATGAAAACATGGTATATTTTTTGACATTGCGGGACATTTGAGATTTATGTCGATGTCTCTGAAAAGTAAAAATACCAATGAACGACGGCAGGCGGTGCAATAGTCACTTCCAAAGCAAACAAACATTTCATTTTCGAAAGTGGTAGAAAGTTGAAAAATTGTAGAAGTTCTTGGACTTCTTGGTACTGCAAACTGCAAACCAGATCTAGAAAAAAGGGCTGAGGATCACCCTTGGAGTATTTTGGGTTATCTGAGGGATGAACGTGAAAGTATGTTTTTAACTTTATTATATTTGCTAGAGATAAAATAGGTGAAAATTCTGAATTTTCGATAACGCTTTTTTGTATATGAGGTTATTGATAAGTAGGTAGTATTTAGAAATGATCCATTTTTTAGTTCACGTTCCACTTTCACTTTTACTTTGTCCCAAATTCCCATATTTTGCTTTGTGTGGTACCCTTGTTTATGCATAGTTTTGAGGTTATATTTGATTATTCAGTTGAAATAAATGAAATAGTAATCAAATGCTTTCCTTTTGTAAATAAATTATCAGTGGGTCACTTACTCCTTACTATGGTATGTAGAAATATGCGAAATTCATCTGCAGTTTTCGAGAAATTGCAAGAAAAATTCAGTTAGATAATCTGTCAAAATGATGAACCTGATTTTGGCAAGTAACCTAAACTCCATTTCCAAAAATAAAATGTTCTTTTCGATTTCAGCATAAACTCAAATCGTCGCAAAGAGAGAAAGTGAAAAAATTCATATCTTTCACCCAAACAGGGGAAAACACAGCCATATATTGCCTTACGCAAAACGACTGGAAACTAGACCTGGCCAGTGACAATTACTTCCAAAACCCTGATGCATATTACAAAGAACCAAGAAGCGTGGATAAAAAGAAACTGGAGTCCCTATACAATAGGTACAAAGATCCCAGTGAACCTGAAAAAATAACAGTAGATGGCATAATGAAATTCCTAGATGACTTAGGTCTTCCACCTGAATCTAAGCTTGTACTCATCATTGCATGGAAGTTCAAAGCTGCAACTCAGTGTGAGTTCACAAGGGAGGAATTCATAAATGGAATGACAGATTTAGGTTGTGATAATGTTGATAAATTGAAAGCTAGGTTACCAGCTTTAGAAAATGAGTTGAGGGATAGTTATAAGTTCAAAGATTTCTACCAATTCACTTTCAATTATGCCAAGAATCCTGGACAGAAGGGTTTGGATTTAGATATGGCAATAGCTTATTGGAATATTGTACTCAAGGGCAAATTCAAATTTCTGGATCTGTGGGTCACATTTTTACAGGTAAGAAATCATGTTTACATTGTTTTTCTAAGTATATTTTGTTTGGTCTGTAAGATACAAGCAGTTAACAACACCAAGGTTAGTAATGGTCAGAGCTGGAGCATATTTTTTTTCACTATAACCTGACCAATGACCATCATAATGACCTTTATTATGTATTTATAAGTTCTCATATTTTCTATCAATGGGTAGTGACTGCTGGTCTGTCAAAGCAACATTAGAGATAGTGGGCCTCCAGTACTGTTAAATTTTACCCTTTTTCTCTATAATGTTATGAAGGGAAGTTGAACATATTTATGGAGAAAAACGAATGACAAATGAATTATTTAATAGTGATAATGCTATTTCAATACCTTTGAATTCAAACAATACTGAGCTGTGATGTCAGTGTCTTCTTGCAATGTGATTGGTTGGAGTTCTGATGGCTGGCAATCACTCTGCTGTTGCCAGTTCTCTATGTAATCCTTAAGATGATCCTATGTGCAAGATGATGCAAGAAATGCAATGGTTTGAAATCACTATGTAGTAGGTGATTAGTTGATTGGTAATACATTGCTGATCATATTCAATTCATTCTGAACTCCAAAGTATTCATTCCATTAGTTTCAAGATAAGCTAGGTTAAAATGTGAAGCAGGCATCTAGTAAGATGCATTTCATTTACTTGGTTTGGTTTTAGCTATGTTGAAATTTTGTTGACTAATTGTTATAATTAACAAATTGAACAGTGTTGCTATCTCACAAGCACTCATTCCCGGAAAATGCAATTGCTTATTAACAATTATGTCTACAAGAGAAGGAGATGAAGCAACTAGTGCTAACACAATTTAGTACTGATTGATTCAGAATTTTTTCATTTTACCATGGTAGATAGGTATAGGTAGGTATGTATGTATACAGGGTAACTCACGGTCGATGGTACGTTAGACGTTTATGGAGAACGGGACATAGGATCATTCTGAAATTCTGGTTACTCACGTAGTTGCTCTTGGTCTATCGATCTAAAATATTTTCAGCTCTGAGGCGTTGCCGCTTCTATCGAAAAGTAGCAACAACTTTTTTAAATGGAACACCCTGTATTCTGTTGCATTTTCAGATTCTCTCTGAAGAGCTGATTTCATCGATGTATCACACTTGGGGTCTAGTGGAAATGATTACAGAGATATAGGGTGTGAAAAATCGACATTTTTCAACTTTAGGAATTTTTTTTGTCGAAACTATCTATTATTGGTCAAAACGGCTTACATGTCCCCATCTCAACTTTTGATAACTATCTACTGATATTTAATTGGGACATATACCGGGTGATCAAGATTCTGAATTCTGCACGACCCTGTATTTGTTTCAATTAAATGTCAGTAGATAGTTGATCAAAAGTTGAGATAGGGACATGTGAGCCGTTTTGACCAATAATGAATAGTTTCGGCAAAAAAAATTCCTAAAGTTAAAAAATGTCGATTTTTCACACCCTATATCTCTGTAATCATTTCCGCTAGACCCCAAGTGTGATGCATCGATGAAATCAGCTTTTCAGAGAGAATCTGAAAATGCAATAAAATACAGGGTGTTCCATTTAAAACAACAAAGTTGTTGCTACTTTTCGATAGAAGCGGCAACGCTGCAGATCTGAAAATATTTTAGATCGATAGACCAAGAGCAATTACGTGAGTAACCAAAATTTCAAAATGATCCTATGTCCCGTTCTCCATAAACGTTTAACGTACCATCGACCGTGAGTTACCCTGTATATAGTAGATACATAATGGAAATCATAATTGCAAGACTCTTAAGATCAGTATCTAGGTACCTAAACCATCTAGGATTCCTCCGATGGTGACAAGGTTCCTATACGTACAGCAGTATTCATAACAATAATTAGTGTATTTCATTGTATTTTATTGTATTGTATATTGTACCCTATCACTTTGGCTGCCGAAGCAACAGTCATAAGCCTTCGAAGGGCTTGTGAAAGTTAAAGTGAAAGAGGACTTACAGTTTATAGTGGATTTAGAACCACATGTAGGGAGCTGAAATGCTACCACGAACCAATTTCTCATTGAAAAATTATCTGATGGCCATCGGCCTAAAGTTCGTTCCCCCCATACTAATTTTTGAACCACCTGGTATATCGCAACGAAATTTGAAGGGCTTCATTGGGACCTAAAAACCTACTTTGTTTCTGAAAAATCTTGAAGCTAAAAGTTTCAAAATGGCGGCTGAGCAACATCTTCAATATTTTTTTTAAATAGAACACCCCGTATATTATTCAATTTTCGAAATTTGCACATAATTCTCAACAGTTTTTCCTAATACACTGATGACATAGCACATTGCAATTTCTCTAAATCTTCTAGTTTTGATTTCAAACTTTCAATTTCTTTCCGCATCATCTCATTCTCATTTTCTTTCTCTGCGATCGTATCATTCAGTAATTCCCAATACGATGACGACGGAACTGTTTTTTTTTAACCACTCTATTTTATAAATTGACGGCACAGCAGACTCTTTCAATTTGAAATCCATCAGCTTGAAACAATCTATCTAAATGGGCCTAAAATTCATCTTGTTTTTACAAGTAAATTTGAATATTTACCTCATATATTGCGGATTTCTTGGAATTAATTTTCAATTCTGGACGTTTTATTGCATTCTTCCATGACATTATCTTTAAAGGATCATTCGGAAAATTGAATAACTTGAATCCCTCTTCTAATGAATTATCGCAATAATGTACGCAGAATGACATTGAAATAATTCAAAATGCTAAATTTTGGCGGCCATAAAATTTCAAAGTGACAGTGACAGAAATTCGAAATAATTAAAAAAGCGGTTGGGACGACTATGGTGTTTCGTCACATTGTCAGGTGGCAAACCAAATGAAACAAAATATCAAAAACCCCAACGACTGTCAGTTTGGTGTCCGGAGTCTTGTCTAAGGAATATACAGGGACTCTAGGTCAAACGAGACGTTCCCGAAATTTGCAGGCAGCTCTCCTACTATTAATAAAATATGATAGATTCCATATCGGTTATCATAGTCTCGATTCTCTAGGAAAACCACAAGAGGTCCATACCGAAAGATACGTGGAACCTGCTGCTGGACTTCGCACAGCAAATAGCAGAAGATATGAGCAACTACGACGAAGAGGGAGCTTGGCCCGTGCTGATCGACGATTTCGTCGAATGGGCCTCCAACAGGGCGAAGGAGAACCAGCCTCACAGCACCAGCCAGCTTGATTAACAGATCATTAGACATTGTATCGAATCGTATTAAATTTATTCACAGATGCGTGATAAGAGGTTGCTGGCATTTGAAATATTCGTAGAGGTTGCCTGGATCGGAAAATTTTCGCGGGAAAAGTGGTGAATCGTGATGTACGGGTGGCTGGAATTCGAGGCTCATCATTGGGATCTCGTGAACCGTAAGAGATACAGGGTCGGTTGAATTATGGCAAAGTTGCGCAATTTGATGCTGATCAAAATGCCGCCTCAAAAGTTTGGAAATTCCTAATATTCCCGAAGATATTTGAGAAAACCCGAATATCCATGATTTCGTTTTTATTTTTTTGTGACTTTATTTGGAGTAATATGTCTAAATGAATATCATATTAGCATTGCCACTTTTTCTGCTCTATCCAATGGCATCAATAGATTCATGATCCGACGTTTCGTCTTCGAGAAGCCATCATCAACTGTGTTTTTTTAAATGGTCGAAAAGTATTTTTCGTTACTAAAAATAAGGCTAATTATCCTACGTTTCAAACAAAAAAATCATTATCATTGTTATTTGATGATGGTTACGAGGAAATCTGATGACGGCGTTTTGTAGAGAAGGAAAAATGACTGCGAAAATGTCAAATTCATTTTGCTCCATTTCTCTGTCTATCTCTATTTTATTTTTCAATAAAAAGTAATTCTCCAAGTTTCTCTAAAAAATGATATTTTTCTGATTTTACTATAAGAGATAGACCAAAATGGATTTGACATTTTCATAGCTATTTTTCCTTCTCTACAAGTTGCCATCATCAGATTTTCGATCCGACGTTTCGTTTCCTCGTAACCATCATCAAATAACACAGATAATGATTTTACTGGTCCGAAACGTGAGATAATTGCAAGGCGTTATATTTCGTTGGATTCAGAATTGGACACAGAGTTTTTTAGGAACAAAAAAATTATTTTCGATCATTTCAAAAAACAAAGTTGATGATGGCTCCTCGAAGTCGAAACGTCGGAGCACAAATCTATGATTGCTATTGGATAGAGCAGAAAAAGTGACAATGCTAATATGAAACTCATTTCGATATATAACTTCAAATGAAGGCACAAAAAAATATAAACGAAATTGCGGATATTTGTTTTTTTTTCAAATATCTTCGGAAGTATTAGGAATTTCCAAACTTTTGAGGCATTTTGATAAGCATAAAATTGCGCAACTTTGCCCTGTATCTCTTACGGTTTAAGATACCCCATTGATGAGCCTCGAATTCTAGCCACCCTGTACACTGTACAGGCTGTCCCATTGTTGTCTCATTATCTTTACGGGATATCTCACTTATTTTCAGAGATAGAGATTTGTGGTTTTTGCGAACGTTGGAAGGTTGGCTAATTTTTTTGTGAAACTCAAGATATAGGGTGAAATCGAAAATGTTGCATTGTTGGATCCCCCTGTATCTCAGCTTGAAAGATAGCTGAGATACAGGGAGATAGGAGAAGTAAAAACTGTAACAGTTTTTCACTTCGATCATACAACAGGGGGTTTGTTGTTCGGAGTTTTTTCACGTGATATCAGCCAAAGTTATGTTTTTTTCAAATAGAACACGGTATATTTTTTCATATTTGAAACATTGATGCTTTGCGCTTTCCTTAAAATATACAGGGTGTCTGTAAAAGGTCTTTACAAAAACATACCACATATTCCCTAGACAAAATAAGTCAATTTAAGTAAAATTACCTTAGTACAAAGTTGCATCGTTTGGGCTCCAGAGGGCCTTGAAGTTACAATTTTCAAATCGTTTTTCCCATATAAATTTGAAACGGCATGTGCGATTTTGCTGAAATTTGGAATATTGATAGAATTTTATGTGGCAAAAAAAATGGTGTTTAAATTCGCGCCAAACTCGGTATCGTTGAATTCGTCGTGATAATCCCTAACCGATTATGGAATACAATACAGGGTGTCACATTTAAAAATCGAAAGTTGGGGTCGTTTCCGGTGAAACTGAAAGTGATAGAAGAAAAATTGTTTCACCAATCTGTTGCTGACAGAGTGTTTCACTATTCATCACTCTTAATTGACTAAAAGCTGTGTACCTAATTAGTAGGTGGCAATGAGAAAAAGCGAATGCAGAATGTTGTATAGTTGTTTCCAAAATGCAACATTTTCAATTTCGCCCTGTATCTCAAAAACGAAGCGGGCTATGAAAATGTTGTTTGTGGTATCGTGAGTTCCACAAAAAAGTAGCCAACGTTCGCGAAAACTGCGAATCTCTATCTTCAAAAATAATAGAGATATCCCGTAAGGACATCTAAAATAGGACATCCTGTACAATTGTATTAAAGAAAAAAGCGTATAAAAATATGGGCCACCCCATTATCTGGTAAACTAAAAAAGGTACAAAAACAATTGAGAATCGAGGTTGTTTCAACTATACAGAATGATTCATATGCCTGTGACATACGATTTTTCAAATGGAATATACTGAATTTCATTTCGTCCTTGGATAGAGCTCAGGAAAAAAAGTTCAATGATGCATGATAACACGGGTCTGAGATCACCCGTTTCGGACTTATCCATGATCTTCTTCAATAAATAGCCAAATTTCAAAGCCCTATAGGAACGTTGAGTATCAAGTTTTTCATGCGCAGTTTTTTCGTCAAGAATTATCAAACATGTTATCCTGATATTTTAGGAATTTTGAATTTGCCAAAAGTGATGATGTATTTTGCAAACCCATCATTGTCTCCCAAATGTTCAAATGGTGTGATTGATTGGTTGCTGAGAAATACAAAGAGGTGTGGAGAGTGAGTATAATTTTGCTTCATTTTCGTGTTGTATCAGATGTTTTCAATATCAACTGATCGTCAATTGGATCTTTACAACTCAACATTGGCGAAATTTGTTTCGGTGTATTTTATATTGTGTACAAAATAATATTGGCATGTTTCATTCGATGACCAAAAGTTACTATGAACAAAAGGGCTTCTTTAGTGAAGAATTGGTTGAAACTTGAAACCAAGTTATTAGTTCCCTGTCTTAAATTATCACTATTTGATTGTTATTCTGGCCAATGAAAATGGATTTCGGTCAATATCATTATTTTGATCGACTACAATCAGGAGGTTTTTAATTATTACATTGAAATTGGACACACCATAATATAATTATTATTATGTCTTGTTCAAAAAACTTTGAGGGATAAAATATTTGTCATACTCAAATGAAATTACCGTTGAAAGGACATCAAGTCATTATAACCTATTGTGAGAACAAGGAATGTGATGATAATAATATTGGTGACAATCGTAAATTGCGTAATAGGGTGGATAGAACTCAAAAATCGTTCATCACTCTCAAATTAGTTATGATAAATACTGCTCAGATAAAAATATACGTAAATGATGAGCTCCAAAGCTTCAATTGGTCATACGTTTAGGTAGCAAAATTCCAGGTTTGTATTTATAGTAGATACTTATCAATCGTGTAATTTTTTTTAAACTATGGATTGTCTAATTTATATTAATTAATGAAATAATTTTTATATCCTTGTAAAATCCTGGATTTTTGCCCACTATTTTGGAGACATTCTGTATGCCTGAAAATTATAGCAGGTATTTCAATTTTCCACTGAAGTGTAGGGAAATCGTCCCAGCTTAAATTTCTGAGTTTCTGACTATCTCGTTACTGACCCCTCAATCATCAAGGCCAAGTTTTACAAGATCCAATATTTTCTCATATCAGAAGAATCGTTATTTCTTCGAAATGTGACAGTTAGGCAACATTTTCGCATACTGGGAATTAAGGAATGGAATAAATTTAATATTGTTCGATCATTTTCGAAATAACCCATTTGAAACATTGTAAATAGTGCTATTTTCCAATTTTAATCTAAAAATTGTTTACAAAGACATAAAATATAATTTTCTGGTAATTGATCATCTGTGTTCATTTTCCTTTCTATATGATTATTACCTTATAGGTATGTTTTTTTTATACAATATTAGGAAGTCCAATAATAACGTATTTGTTTTAAGTTATACCATAATTTTTTTTAACCCAAATGGGTAGTCCTCGCCATTAAATATTCATCCAAAATAGTACCTTTGATATGTGTCATACTCTTTTACATCAGAAAATGCTATAGTATAGTCTACAAACTTTGGAAACAAAGTAATTTTCCAAGTTGTATATTTCCAAGCTACACAAAGTAGATGAAATTAACATATTCTCTTCACATCGTAAATACAAAGAAAGTAAGAAAAATATCTCAAAGAGCTGATACAGCTGCACGCAAGATGGCGAACTTGTTGTGTCCACAAATTCCACGGAAATCGTCCAGTGTCAAATCGTCAATGGCAATACCACCAAGTCCTTTATTTTTGACGTACTGAGCTTTGTTAGCTGCAGTCTCAGTGTCTTCATAGCCCACCCACAGTCCTCCTTTTTCGTCTTTGTCAGGGAGTCGATAAGCGTAAACACCTAAAAACAAATTATATCAATTTCTGATCTTTCCAACCCAGGCAACCAGATGACATTTCAGTGACGTCTTTTTACGTCAGTTGAATGACCAAAGTGACGTCAGGAGTTGACGTAGTACGACGTAACATATGACGTGAATAAGTCACAGCCCAATGACGTCATATTACCCACGTTTATTGACGTCATTCACTCACCAAACTGTGACGCCGGGCTGACGTAGAAATGACGTTCAAATTTGGTGATTTAGCAGCGCTACGCCTCAGTACGCATCTTCATCAGAATGAAATCATTTACTCGTATTTGTATAAAAAATTTTGTAGTTCGTGTCGGCGAGATGTAGGCAAACCAAAAATAGTTTGATAGCAATGAAAAGGACTTTGGCGAATTTAGCTTCACTTAGTTGAGTAACGTATATTCATCAATTATTTGTCACCCAACAAAAATCTGAATAGCAAATACCTGAAAAATTTTCTGAATGACGAAGCTCACCAAATTGGGACGTCACACCGACGTGATTTTTAGACGTCATAGATACGTCACTGCAACGTCATTAAAGTGACTGTTTCAATATAGGTACACCTATATTATCATTTGTATATATACATATATAGCTTGATTGGTTTCCAAGATATACAGGGTGTCAAAGTTTGAAAAAAGTTTTCTCTTACTTTTTGGGTAAGTATATATAATTCCAATAAAACTTGCATGTTGATTTTTTTTAACGAGTTATACTTCTATCGACGTTAGACACATATATGTAAAATCACCAAGACGTACAAGTTTCTATATATGTTTCTAAAATTAATGAAAAAACGATTTTTTCTAAAAACTTTTCGACACTGAAAATGCCTATCTTGTATATATACGTACGTCACAAAACTAACGGTTTCACAATGTAAGTATACATGGTTTAGATATGGTCTGGGGAACATGGACGTCGACAGGACGTCCCTGCAACGTCACGAGACTGACGTCTTATTTTACCCTTCTAAGTGGCGTTCACTCGACGTCGAGATGATGACGTTATTCTCACGTCATAGAAAGAACGTCATAGTGACGTCTCTGACGAAAAATCACCAATTCGTCATATGATTGCCTGGGAAGTCGTCGTCTTTAATTGAAAAATTACCAACCTCTCCTTTTGGTCGCATCTGGAACCTTCTTGAATTGCCCATCAATGGGCCTATTGCCCTGTGGGCCGGTCACTTTGGTGCATATCTCGGGGTAGCTCAGCAAACCGGCCTCTTTGGTCATCGGGCCAGCTTCTCCGGGTCCGCTTAGATCGGTGATGGGGAACTCGTCGACTTTGGATTCGCCTGCTAGGTGCCACGTACGTCCGTAGGTCGGGATGCCCAGGACCAGTTTGTTGGCGGGAGCACCGTTGCTCAGCCTGAAAATGTCGCAAGAAGGATCAGTATCAACTTTGGTATTTTCCAAGCAAATATAGTCATGTGACAGCTTATTTGAATGGTTTTTTGATTTCCTATTCAACTATGTGGAAACGTTTGAGTACTTGGAATGTTTTTGGATCAGTATCAATTATATGCTGTGTATCAACTTTGGTTATCACCAAGTGAAGATGGTCATGTGACAACTCATGTGAAAGGTCTTTCAATTTTCTATCGAACTACGTGAAGAAGTTCGAGTACTTTTTGGATCAGTATCAACTTTGGTATTTAAAAGCAAATATGGTCATGTGACAGCTCATTCGAAAGGTGTTTTGATTTCCTATTCAACTATGTGGCAACGTTTGAATGTTTTGGATCAGTATCAATTATATGTTGTGTATCAACTTTGGTTTTCACCAAGTCAAGATGGTCATGTGGCAACTCATGTGAAAGGTCTCCCAATTTTCTATTCAACTATGTGAAGAGTACTTTTTGGATCAGTATCAACTTTGGTATTTACCAAGCAAATACGGTCGTGTGACAACTCATGTGGAAGGTCTTTTGAATTTCTATTCAGCTCTGTGTGAAGAAGTTCTTGGAATGTTTTTGGATCAGTATCAACTGTATCTTGGATGGTCACGTGACAACTCACATAAATATGTTTTGATTTCCTGTTCAACTACGTGAGGATGTCGAGTACTTGAAGTATTTTTTAGATCAGTATCAACTATGTTATCTACCAAGCGAATGTGGTCATGTGACAACTCATATGGAAGGTCTTCCGGTTTTCTGTTCAACTATGTGAATATATTTGAGTACTTGAAATGTTTTTGGATCAGTATCAACTATGTTATGTACCAAGCGACGGTAGTCATGTGACAGCTCATATGATAGATCTCTTGATTCCGTAGTTGATTATGCAGAGTTTTTATTTCTGCCTATGTTATTAAAAATTTCGTTGCTGTAAATTATTTCTTACCAGTATTTGACCCATGCGTCGATATTTTCATCTCCTCTTCTGTCAATCAGCTCGTACAAGGGTGATGGGAAGTCAGCAAGTTCGTTATTACGTTGGGGTGTGTAAAAATCAAAAGCATGTAGTGCAATGAAATCCAAATGAGGGGCCAAAGATCTAGGATCATAGTAAACTGAAAATTATAATAACTCTGCATTAATTGTCGATATTTGAATTGAAACGATCAACTTACCTGTACTGTTGATGTTTGGTAACACAGTAAGAGAAAGTAGCAAATTGTCTGGTCTCAAAACAGATTTCAATTCTTTCACGAGCGCTGTGAATTGTTCTCTATGCTGTTGTGCGTTTTCATCAACTACATGGTCTCCAGTGAATGTGTGTTTCACTGAGCTCCAGAACTTCTCTAAAATGCATAGAAAGTAATTAGAAACACAGTTTCATTCATAGTCATGGTGGTTTTTACTCAATCCACTCTTGATTTTCTTCGGTTTAGTTTCTGGGAATTCCCATGCTAAATCTAATCCATCAAACCCATAACCTTTGAGTATTGTATGTGCCGAGTTGGCGAACGCCAATCTATGAGTTGAAGTTTCCACCTAAAAAACATCAGAAATTGGTTGTGATCAAGAAATGTTCAAACCATTGAATTGTTGAAAGAACGGCAATTCGAATGAGGGGTCACACGATAACATTCTCATTTCCACTGCCAGAGTTGATAGTTTCTCGCGAATATCAACTCGAAAGTTATGTACGACAAATAGGTCATGTGGCACCTCATTCGAATCGCTATTCAATTGTCTATCAGACTGTGGGTTTCAACTCACGATTTTCCTGTATTTCTCGTTTTTCTCGTCTCCCTCTCCAACTACATCTTCGTTTCCTCCAACAGAAAGCAGTACCTTCAACTTGGGGAATCTTCTCTTGAGATCGGTGACGTGTCTGTAGTTGTCCTTGATAACGTCGAATTGTTCATTAAGTGGTACTAGTTTCAGAGTGTTCTCGTCAATGGCAGCATAGCCATAGAGTAGATGGGTGCAGTATTGAAGAGCAGGGTCTAAGTTAGAGATTTCAAATTTTCCTTGACCTGCGAATTGAAAAAAAAAATATACTGTTACTTATCGGACCATGAAAGTATCTAATTTTCGAACTAGGCCAAAAAAGTGCAACTTTTTCAATGAAAAAAGACGTTCGGTGAATAAACAGCGTTGCCATCAACCGATTCATTAGCTTGTTTGCATAATATTTCAACATATTCATCGCTCTCAAGATTTATAACTGATTACTTATAACAATGTCATGGACATTTAATTTGTGGGATAAGCGTAAGGTATCAGCAAAAAAGCTGTAATTCGGAGAATTTTAGAGATAAATCAATGAATAAAAAACAAAATGCTCGCAAAAGAAGCCTCTTTCGTATAGGGTGTAAGCACTTTGTATACCATTACTCAATTAACACACAGGGTGAGTCAAAAATTAAGAATAAATCATGGTTCGAGTTATTCCACCACCATCAAGGAGGCTTCGAAAAAATTGACAAATGCATTACCTACCAACAAATGAAAAGAAAATAAAAATCGGGCTTTTTTTTAAGAAGATGGGTCAAATATCAAGTGCGTCACTTTTTTTGTAACTGAGTGTATTACTGCATATTCTAGCAAAAAATGGTTGCACCCAGGTAGCACATCATATTGGCTGGAACCCGATTTCATATTGGGCCGATATAGATATATCGTACATGTGAAAAATAATATAGGTCCAATATGAGAGTATATTGGACAAACAATATTGGAATGATAATATTGGTGGAATATTGGTTCAACCTGAGCTGAATATGGATTGTCAGCTACAATATTGGAGCAATATAGGTTGTAAAATTCGTTAACTATGTGTTGAAAAACATATCTATGAATGTTATATAATATTGTTTTACGAATGTCGATACAACAACATCGTATACATATTGTTCCCGACATTTACAACCAATATTGCAATTTGAACATTCTCCCCATGTCGATTCTGAAGCGGTTATGCAATATTGTATATTCAAGTTGAACGGCATATCGGTTGGATATTGTTTCAACAATATTTGAAACATTATATTCACCCATCTTGATTGATATCATTTTATCTATATCATGCGGAAGATATCGTATACAATTTGCTTCTTACATTTATAACCAATATCGCGATTTGAATATTGTCCCCATGTTGATTCTGAAGCGGTTGCGCAATATTGTATATTTGAGTTCGACGGCATATTGTTTGAATATTGTTTCAACAATATTCGAAATATCATATTCACCTATCTTGATCAATATCATTTTATCTATATCATGCGGAAGATATCGTATACATATTGTTTCCAACAATTATAACCAATATAGCAATTTGACCATCCTCCCCATGTCAATTCTGAAGCGGTTATGAAATATTGTATGTTCGAGTTCGACGGCATATTGGTAGAATATTGTTTCAACAATATTTGGAACATGGAATTTACCAATATTGACTGATATCATTCCAACTATATCGTGCGGAAGATATCGCACACATATTGTTTTCAACAACTATAACCAATATCGCAATTCAAACATTCTCCCCATGTCGATTCTGAAGCGGATATACAATATTGTGTAATCGGATTCGACGGCGAATTGGATGAATATTGTTTCAATTGATATCATGCGGAAAATATCGTATACATATTGTTTCCAACAATCATAACCAATATCGCAATTTGAACATTCTCCCCATGTCGATTCTGAGGGGTTTTCAATGATTCAAATATGAATATCAATAACGGCAATTCAATATATATCTTATATTGGACATAGAAGAGAAAAACAATATTGTAATTTCAAGTTCAATTGCATATCGGGTGAATAGTTTTCTAGCAATATTGAGAAAATAATATCATCTTATATTGGCTGATATGTGATTCACTATATCATGTGAGCAATATTGTTCACATATTGTTTTGAGAATACATATCGATATCGAAATTTCGATATTTATTCCATATTACGCACTCCCAAATCGATGTCGATAGATGGCGCTATAAATGATTGGTAACGTACTCCCATTGCCGATCAGACGAGAGAATATAAATATCAGCTCTAGACGATTGTAAAGTATTGTAACCTGGAGTAGGGGTTAACCGTGATCAACAAGGCGGCTTCCCCAGGGCAAGGCCCTCCCATTGCACTCCGGCTGGGCTGACCTTTGTGATTATTCCTGATGCGAATAACTCGCAAATATTGGTATGAAAATATTCCACCAATATTTTGAAGACAACATAGCTACATAATGATTTTCAATAATGTACCAATATTTCCAACCAATATTGCACCAGTATTGTCAAATGTTCACTGTCCATTTATCAGCAATATTGATATCACATTTTGTGACCAATATAACTTCACGAATATTCCAGCAATATTGGTATGAGAATATTCTACCAATATTTCTAAGACAACATACCTTCATGATGATTTTCAATGATTCACCGATATTTCCATATATTACACCAATATTGCCGAATGTTCACCATTAATTTCTCGCCAATATTGATATTACATTTTGTGTCCGATATAACTACGAATATTCAACCAATATTAAAATGGGAATATTCAACCCACATTTGGAAACTGATATTGTACCAATATCGCCGAATGTTCACATTTTTTTTCTCGCCAATATTACTTTCACAATATTTTGCCGATATTTTCGTAATATTGCACCGATATTGTCCCAATATATGTGTGCTACTTGGGCATTCATGTTATGTTTACTAATAAATTCCAGTTATATGCAGTATTATTCACGCATTTGTATTCTTTCCTATTTTTTAAAGATCATGCTGATAATTTTTTCAATAGCCTTTGCAACTGAACATGACAAATTAAGCTAAGTCAACGGTGATTTTGTCAGCAATTTTTTAATAAAGCAATTCGTTGTTCTAGATGAGAACATTGGTAATTGCCAATTTTCACTTGAGTTAACCTCTATGACATCATTGTCAACTTTAAATAACTCTAGGTAAACAAAAGAATCAACAAATTCTGCTTTGACCTCTAAAAAGAAAAGGTCTTCGAATTAAGTGATAATGTATTCCGAAAATTATATTGTTTTTGTGTCGATTAATAACAACATTAAGGATTAGATATCCATTATCTAAACGAAAACAGAATTTGGGAAGCAATAAACTCATGAAATATTATTGGAGCTATATTATTATGTATAGAAAAACAAAATATTGAGATTGAGATCATGGACTTCAATTATATAATGAAACCGCAGAAAAAATCGCTTGCGTTAAAATTCAAGGTATCAACAAGATTAAATCGCTCTGCCATGCAAATCAGGTTACTGGTTTCGCATATCAAGGTGTGATCGAATCACTGAGTCAACTTTTTAACAATGGAATATCGAAGAAACAAACAACAAAATGGTTCAAAAATATACCGCAGGGTTGTTACACGAGAATCCCTTATAAAAATTTCGCAAAAATTCATATGAATTCATCATTTTTTAAACTTTTATTTCCATGTCTTATTAACAGACCTTATATCTTATAGCAGGCCCATTTTATGTTCAATCGTATTTTTTTCCATTACTGTTCAGTTTAGAATAGGTACATGAAATACAAACAAAAATCAAAAATGTAATACAAAATAGGGAAAAAATGAAGGTCCGAGCATTTTTCAAAAAACTAACCGCATTCAGTTTCAATTGAATTTAGACCTTACCTACTTATTCTGGGTAGCATTGTAAATGTTTGATTTATTATCATGACATCGTTTTATTTTTGCAAATAGGGCATCGAGAATAAATTATTTTCTGCGATACAAACCGACTTGATTATAGAGGTGAGAATTAAAAACAAAAAACTTAAAATGCTTCGAGATAAATACCTTATCACATGGAATAACTCATCTGATTATCATTTTTATTCGAATTTATTCAAATTTACCTTCTCTTAGATGAGATTTAGCCTCATAATTGCAGACAACAAGCTTTTCTCCGGCTGCAAAAGCCGCCAGGGCCAGTAAAAGCGCAGTAAACAACACAGTACACATCGTCATGCTGGTTTGTCTAATACTGATCTGCTATTTCCAGTCACTTGGGTTTTGTTGAAATTGTTGATCTTCCCACCAACGATAATCAAGAAATAAAACAGTTGATTATGTATATAATTGTCGATGTACTCACTAGTATGGAAAATTATAAGAGTGGCTCATTTGTTTTGTTAAGTTGACATAAAATATTAACTATATTACAATTATAATTACCGATAATTTGAGACTGAAAATATCAGAAGCTGTGAGTTGTAACCATCACCAGAGATTATAAACTCCCCCATCTCTGCCATCGCAATACTTGCTATCTCTCTAATACTGTTCCCATATTTGGAGTGCAGCACCCAAACATACCCTGAAACTGTTGGATTCTGTCCAAAAAAGGTCGATTCGTCTCGTGGGTGATGCCTCGCTCACAAACTCACTCACTTCTCTGGAACACCGAAGAAAAGTTGGCGATCTGGCTCTATTTTATAGATATTTTCATGGACGATGCTCTTCTGAAATATCAACAATTGTTCCTCCCTTGGCAGTCCCCGCGAGATTAACCCGTCGATTTGAGGCTTCGGACCCCTTCGTGGTCACTGTGGAGACCTGCAGACCATCTCTTTCCAAAGACTCGTTCTTCCAACGAACAGTGAGGCTCTGGAACACATTGCCAAGGGAGGTGTTCCCCGAAGCATATAACCTCCAGAAATTTAAGAGGAACATCAATTCCTACTTTATTTCCCTTGGTTCTCACGATGTTCTCTGAACATTACGACAGGATATCCCTTTTCGCAACTTTTCCTAATGTTGTGATAATCTGAAATTATTAGTTGCAACGTGCATTTAACTTGAATTAAAACTACCCCTTAGTCCAATATCTTTATTCTAGCGATCCAGAGAGTTTCAAAAATAAATCCACAATTTTCATGCTGGATAAGCAACATACAACCTCAATTTGTCGTTCCTAAGTTGAATAGGTACCCTAAAATTGCCAGTTGTAAAGTGCCATTAAAAATTTGCAAACATCCCTAAAATGAACATCAGTTGCATCTTTCCAGATAGCACAAAGTCCATAGAACGTTCATATGATATTCTTCGAGAATAATCGAATATTCTCAGGATATCCTCACAATATTATACAAATTTTCTAGGGTCGTTCTATGAACATTCAGAATGGACTGTTTCAAATATTCTGAAAATATCCCTAGTATATTGAAGGAGAAGGAAGGAAATTTAAAAAAAGCTTGCTCCGGTGGAGAAGCGAAACTTTACGAACCTGAAACCTTACCACTTCGCCACGAACCTTATTGATAAATTAAATGAATAGCAAGATGACTACACTGAATTAGTGAGATAATCAGCAGTGAGGCTATAGAATAATAGGTTGTGTCAGGGTAAACATTATAAATATTGATACATGAATAGGGTTTTGCTACGATTCTAAATATTCTCAGAATATTCAAAATGGATATTCTTAGGATATTCAAAGAGAATATCCTGAGAATATGTCAATAATTGAATGCTCATAGAGTATTTTTTGCAGAATGAGAATATTCTATGATCATTCTGAGAGCATTCTATAGGAATATTTTAAAATAATTATATTTGGACAATTCATATAATATTCTGTGCTGTCTGGGTTATAATAATCGTCCTCCTCTTGTCAGTTTAATCTTAAAAATATTATTATTTATAGTGTTCTCAGTGGTAGTCATCTTGAATCACGAGAAACCTCCGTTTGTAAACACCAAATAGTAAGTACCACAGAGGGAAATAAAACGAACCAGTTTATAAAATACGATGATTTATTCAAATTTTCAAATTATAAAAACATGAATTGCCATACATCTCAACATTTAAAATCATTCACAGTCAACAAAATCTATTCATATCACAACCTATATCGCACGGATCTCAAAATCGGGTATTTATCTCCCGTGCACAATCCCCGGAAATCGTCCAACGTGACGTCGACAATGGCAACACCGCCTAGCCCTTTGGCCATAGCGTAGCTGGCTTTCTGTCCTGCCGTTTCGGCATCTTCGAAAGAAACCCACAGTCCTGGGGTATCACCCTTAGGCAGGCGGAAGGCGTAAGTTCCTGAAAAACAAAAAAAAAATCTGTTGAACACGTTGTCATGTGTGAGAATGCGCCATGATGGTCGCCAAATAAGCCGAAACAGTGGCGTAACTACATGGTGGCAAGTCGGCAAAATGCCACGGGCCACCAGCCCATATGTTCCCCGGTAAGAGGAGAATTCCAACTTCCAACTCCCAATATTTATTATTAAAACAAGCATTAAAATTTCAATGCACTTGTGAAACAGTTTCAGAACGAATGGTCAAAATCAAATTATAGTCCAATAAATGAAGGAGGAAAAAAAGGCAAAGTTAACGTTAATTACGCACTATTTTCATCTTCCGGTTGGAAGTAGCTTTTGGTGCCTCATCAAACATGAGACAAAGTTTGACTGGGAAACGCGTGCGATGGCGGAGAAAATGGCCCCAAAAGACCAGGAAAATAGGTTTTCAGCCAATATCTCCTAAAATATGGCAGTTAGAGATTTTCGGTTCAGATAAAAATTGAAGTTCAGTTGATTTTCTACAAAAAAGGTCCTTATCATTTTTCTCGAAAATCTGCCCGGTTTCGAGAAAAACGGCACGAAGCGCACCTCGAATAATGAGCTTCTGTGTTGTATGCCGGAGAGCACAGTCCGTGTATTTACACATCGGCGGGGGGACAAATTATTCAATAACTTTGTTAAAAATGCATATTTTCCCATGATTCAAAGTTCATGTGAAAGAGGAATTCTGCTGCTATCATACCCTGCGTGGCCGCATGGTTTGTAGCAGACGACCCGAGCGCCACGTAGAGCACACACGCGGCGAACGACGGAGGAACGAAACTAATAAATTATAGCGTGTGCATTCAGATATACTGGTTTTTTCCCGGGGTATCAAAGGTATGACTTATATACATCGATGGAAAGGTGGGAATTCCCCCGTTACACTAGTTAAGGTGTTGAAATGTTAGAAATGAAGAGCACGGAGAAAAAAAAAACGAAAATAAAGTGCGTTTTTTCCTTGACCCCGCTTTTTCTAATTTTATTGAAAAATGGACGACTTCGTCTAACAAAGTAATTGCACAATCGAAAAGTAGACCTTCTTAGCTTTCAAATGATGTATCATAGAAACCAATCGGATCATGTATAAATTTTTAATTGATGGTTGTTCACAAAATTTCCCCGCGCTCCAAAAACAGCAAAAAATTGGGATTCAATAAACAAAGATTAAATGAAAATTAAAAAAAAATAGGGTATATAAATTTCAGGGATGACGAAGGACCTTATGAGGACCCATAATCAAGAGAATTTTGAGTAAATTAGTGCAATACAAAAAAAATAGGAACAAATTCATGGCGAGGTCAAAATTGACCGGGAGCAGAAAGTTTTCCCGTTTTACAGTCAAACTTTGTCTCAAGTTTAATGAGGTACCAAAAGCTATACTTCCAACCGGAAGATGAAAATAGTGCGTAATTAATGTTAACTTTTTCCCTTTATTTATTGGACTATTAATAATTTCGGAGATATGCGTAGACAAACATTGATACTGATTTCCGATGAATTCCCGATGAATTTGCCACGAGCCTCGAACGGTATAGTTACGCCACTGAACCGAAACGTCGAGTCCAAAATCTGATGACGACATTTTGGGAAAATAGCAAAATAGCTCCACCTTTTCTCTCTAGTACTATGATTATCAGATATAACAATGAAGTTGGCAATGCATAAAATTTGAATAACCGATATAAGACATGTAACTTTTAAAAGAAAGAGGAAATTTCATTGAAAAACTCGATACCCTAAAACGAATATATAACGTTGATTTGATGGACAATATTATTTTTGAAGAACTCCGTAAAAAAGTATTCCAAGAAGCGTATCATACTATCATAAACAATATTAAATCAAATTATAGAACTTCAACTCGGAGAGTTGCTTGAAGAACAAACAAAACGTTGAGAAGGTTTATCAAAAATAAGGAATAAATATAAATAAAATATAAATTCGAAAAATCAAGAATGTGTGAACCGAATCTGAATCACTTGAAAAAGAATAATGAAATTTTGAGAGTGCAAATAACATCTCATTTGGCACTCTCCGATACAATTAAACATTCTGAATTACTTCCGGTTTCAACAGAAATGACCTCATTTTCGATTTTCACATGTGACACCCTGTATATTTTCACATTTTTTGATTTGGGAGATAATTTTACAGAAAGGCATCATCTCTCTTTCAGAATTTATTTTAATTGTATCCATTTTGTGTTTAGATTATCAATCGGATATTGACAAATGTGGTATCAATTAATTAGTTGAAGATTAGGTACTCTTCCAAAAAAAATACCTGGCCCACCATCATTCCATTTAAAAAAGCAAAGTTATTCTAGAAAAATCATTTATGATAACTCGGAGAGCCGCTTAGAACAAGATAGTTGTGGAATTGTATGATTAGAAATTTTCCCTTGAAATAGAACTGAAAAAATAACAATCTATGGCAGTGACAGCCTCCTGAATCCGAAAAATATGTAAATATACATTTGAAAATCAAAAGTTGAGGTAATTTCCGGCGACACCGGAAGTAACTTGAAAAGCATAATCATATCAGTGAATGCAAAATATGATGATATTCAAAATTTAATCTCGAACGATTCAAAAGTTAGAGAGCCGGTTCGGTATATTGGTCAGATAAAACGTGTGATTTCCGCATTCATGAACATTATATGAGTTCTTGAAAAAAGTATACGAATTCAACATATAATGCTAAACAAATATTAGAAGAAAATCATAATTTTCATGGTAATATCTAAATTTCACATGTAGAAAATTTACATAACCATCAACTAGACCGCAACAATTCACTGTTTGTCGTAATTTTCCAGTTAATAACTTCAAATTTCGTGAAAGTAATCACTGCAAGTTATTGTTTGCAAAATTGACAGATCGGAAATTCTGTTACCATCATTTGCAGTAGGTTATTCGAAATTTCTCGACTTCTATAACTTGCAGTAATTCAAAAATAACTTGTCATACTAGGTTATTCGAAGTTTTGCCACTTCGAATTTGAGGGATTTCTGGCAAATCGCTCCAAATTATAGATTGCAAAATTACCTATAACATGCAATTACCTACCTAATTTAAGCTATAAATTATAAAAATCTGCTAGTTGTGGATTGAAGAATAGATACCTATCAAATCTATTTCAGAGTTTTATGCATTACCAAAAATTTTTTTCATCATTTCAAACTGAAACCCTGAGACAAGGCAGCACAAGGATATAGAAGATGAATATGTTTCGATCACTTATCTTTCAAAGCTAGATGATTTGCATGGTCTACTCAAACATATATTCATATTCAAAAGAGTTTACACTAAATAGTCTGTTTAGAAGGTTCAAGACAATACCTACCAAAACGTTTAGTAACATCGCTATCGGTGTTCCAATATTCTTCTGCGGAAATTTTCCAAAAAGAAAAAATAATGTTACTCGCAAACACACAAAACCGTTCAAAACTCCTTACCGAATCTCTTCGTGGGGTCATTGACCTTCCTGAGTTTCCCCAAATACCCGGCTTTGACTTCCGTCGGAGTGGCGATTTTCGTGCACACTTCGTTGTAGCTAAGAAGTCCGGGTTGTCCGGTGTAGGGACCCGCTTCTCCGGGACCGTCTATGGGTAGGGGCGGGACACCTGTCAGGCCAGAATCGTCGGTCATCTTCCAAGTACGGGCGAAGGTCGGGATACCGTAGATGATTTTGTTGTTGGGCATGCCGTTTTGCAACCTATGAAACATATTGTGCTAGATATATTTGGAAGTGGGTAAGAGGGTAATTCTGCGCAGTGTCAGGGTAATTCCGCGCAGCGTGTGGGTAATTCAGCGCACCAAGTAATTCCAGGCAGCGAGTAATTGCGCTCATAAAATTCTCACTACCTCATATTATCGAAGAAATCGGATATTTCCAAATTTGAAATGGATTATCCAAGTTTCAATTTTTTGCTTTCGACTACAAGGTTGGTTGCTAAAGAGTGAAGTTAGCGAGAATATGCGGTGATTCCGCGTACCGTAAAGGTAATTCTGCGCAGTGAATGATTCCACGCAGCAAGTAATTCGGCGCATATCATTTTCGTTACTTTATGAATGAAAAAATCGAATCGCATATCCCCTAATTAAAAGGTTTTACATTATTATAAAACATTGTTTGTAGATTTCCAAAAATAATGAAAAAAGTCATGGAATACTGTTATGATAAAGTTTTAGGTATTTTGTAGAATACCTTTCCAAAAAAGAAAGGTTTTTCTCAAGAACTAGTAGACAATTTGTTTTCATAGGTTTGTATTAACCTTGTTGACTAATCAGATCAACTCGCATTTGTATGATGAATTATTATTGCATTATTATCTGAATTGAAAAATTGATTAGAAAAATTCCTTAGCGTGATATTAGCTGAATAATCAACCAATAATAACAAAACCGGCTTCAATCTTCAATTTATCTTGTTTATGCAGTCAAATCATGTCATAAGGTGATAAGGTTAACGAACATGTGGAATATTATCGAAAATTCCTGATATAATTTATATTCGGAAAATAAATTTATCTCACAACAGTATTTTTTCGAAACCTGTTGAAAGTAAACAAACCATAAAGTAATGTTCCTATACTCACCAATATCTGACTTGGAAGTCCCCATTTTCATAGTTTTTTCTGTCAATGAGTTCATAGAGAGGCGCGGTATAATCAGCCTCTTTAGGATTACGTTCGGGAGTATAAACATCAAAGTTTTCCAGTACGACATAATCGAGATGAGGAGCCAGCTGATGAGGATCATAATACACTAAAAACCACAGCCATATCAACAATTCAACTCGAATAATTCAAATAGCAAAGTAGGTGTTGCGACCCCTCGTTTCAAAGCTATTCGAATGTTCTATCAAACTGATATATTTACCTGAACTGTTGACATTCGGTAAAACAGTGAGAGTGAGCAGAAGACCGTCATGTCTGAAACTGTTCCTGAATTCTCTGACGAATGCCGTGAATTGTTCTTTATGCGCCTCCGTTTTATCGTCCAGCACGTATTCACCAGCTACGGTAGTTGTCACCGAATGCCACCAACCGGCTGAAAAAATAAGTTTCAACTCTATATCAACTCTGCCATTTTATTTGCGAAGTGGGTCATGTGACACCTCAAATGAAATGTTTTTTCATGCACTTCATGGTGATCTGGGTTTTGATTTGTTTCCTTGAAACGTTTGGAGAAAAATATAATATTGTTTGTGTATGAGGGATTTTTATTTGCTTGACCTTGAGGGTTAGTGAAGCACACCAACTCAACTAATTTCTGTTAGAGATGGGGTCATGTGACACCTTATTTGAAACGTCTTTTCATGTACTTTACGTTAGTCGTGGTATTTTTGAGATTTCTTCTAGTGTATTGTGAGAAAAATTGAAAAATGTGTTACATACATATTTTACTTCGGATTTTCTTTGGTTTATTTTCTGGAAATTCCCACGCCAAGTCCAATCCATCGAATGCGTAGTTTTTCACGAGATCTTTTGCAGAATTAATGAATGTCAAACGGCTGTCTACTGTCTCAATCTAAAAGTATGTATTTCTATAGACTATACAGTTGTGATGAACCAAATATATTTACTTACTACAGTCCTGTAGGGCATATTTCTATCTTTAACTTCTGTCCCACTAGTATCCCTTCCACCTCCTACTGAAAGGAGAACTCTTAGTCCTGGAAATCTCCTTTTCAAATCGGAAATTTGCCTGTAGTTATTCTGGTTGACGTCCAGTTTCTCGTCTAGGGGTTGGATTTTATTATTTGCGGGGTTGATACCCGCATATCCGTAGACTAAGTGGGAGCAAAATTGCAGGGCCGGTTCCAGAAAATTGATATCGAATTTTCCCTGACCTAGAAAAAATGTCATATTTTTCACATAATTGATGTGGTTCGTCATAAATCAGGAATGTTCTTTAACTTCTCCAGAGTTCTCCCAACTTTTCGAATCACAATCAGAAAGACAGAGTTACATATAAACATTTTTTCACTAGGCTTTTCAGAGTTCACCTCATTTTTCAAAATAATTAGGTGAAGGGGAATTACTGTTATATAAATATTGTTAATGCTTGCCTGGTAGTTTTGCCATTCAAATCATTATAATGTGTGACAAATGTGTATTCTTATTCTCAACTGGTTTTCCTTGAAGAGTTTATTTTAAGGTTTCATGACCGTTCATAGCCTTACAAATAAATTATAATGGACAATGGAAATTTAACAATAAAAGAGGTAATGATTTATGTGCAGGGTAATTCACTATAGCTTTCCATGGCCCGAAATATATTTGTAGAGTTTTAGAATTCCATTTATTTTTTGGTCACGTGACATAAGAAAGGAGGTGATTTTCTTTCAAATGGATATACGTACCCAGAAAATGCAAAATTGATAGTTTTTAGAAAAAAATGATTGTGCTTATTTGAAAAAAACTTAGAGAAAACCAGATTCCTATTTCCATATTGAAACTTTTCGTATTTTTCGTTTTCCGAACAAATCAATTTTCGACGATGAAAACGGTGAACGAGATGAACATGAATTTTAAAACTATATACAGGGTGATACCTTTGGAAGAATCTCCCTCATTATGCATTTGCAACTTTTTTATTCAACTATTTTTTGTAGCTCTTTCTTGAAAATAGTCAAGGAGCAGGGGCAAAAATATTTCATTTGACCATAGCAAATGTAAAATCTTGAGATTTACACAAAATTCATAGTCACACGACATATTTTTCATTGTACCAGTATTCCACCTGACGAAGCTACTGTTTTGTTTTGTGGAAATCTCATCGTTTGTGGTATTTTTACAAGGGCAAAAATATGTTAAAAATACAGTTGGTACTCTATTCGAATCAAAATAATATTTAATAAATTCAGAATGAATAATGAAAATGAATTATATACGTATTCGCAAGATCATAGGCGGCCGATTATTTGAATTTTTGGCGAACACGCATTTTTACTTTCACCAAATATTATTACTAGGTAGTAAAACAGTTTCAGAAGTAGTGAAGCGAGTTTTTTCCTCAATGCCCCTAAATATTTCAGTTGCCTCATCTCCCAATGTTTTTACAACAAAATATGGAAACAACGCTTCTCAATATATTCCGTACCAAATTTCAAAATATATTGAATGTATTCTCTTAAACTAAAATTGATCTGAATATACTGAGCGTAGACTGCCGAAAATCAAAAATCCTTGTGTCAATTTAATAAGGGTAAGGTTAAATGAATATTTTATTTAAAAAAAATTGAATCTCTCAACTTACCATTTCTGTGATTGGCTCTGCTGTCATAGTAACAAACGACTTTGCTGTCTGCTTTCGCATAGTAGGCATAGGCGAGGATAAAAAACAAAACCACTCTCATAGTGGTCATAGTTACTACGATAATCAGACTCGAACTGGCAGAGAAATCTGTGCACTGGGTGTCTCGGATTTCTTAGCCTTCGTCGCGCATGACATCCAGAGCACTGTGGAGAGGCGACTCTGTTTTTGTTCGTGGTTTCAATTCGTAGAAAAAATTGGTTTAAGAGCTACCTATTGTTATTCATTGTTTTCTAAGGTGTTGTCTCCTGCTGTTACGAAAGAAATAATGGCCAATGTAAAGATATATTCCTGAAATTTAAATTGAATTACCATATATTATCACTTCACACCAGACTCTGCGAATTCAAATATCTCATTAATCTTCAATAATAGAAATGGTAATAATAAAAAACAGAAAAAATATTGAATCATTCAATTGTCAATAGATATACACCACTCCTTATTTTATTTGAATAAATTGCGATATCTGAAATATTATTTTGGACAGACTATACCTATATAGGTGTGATTTGTGGCCATCAGTTTAGAAATCGAATCTGCATATCAAATATCACTTTAAATAGCTCAACCTGGATCATAAATCTTTTTGAATCAAATTCTGACAAAAAGGCAAGATAAAAACATCTAATATTATATATTTTTTTTGTATGAGAAGTGTATGGGTATTATTTATTGCTTTTCATAGTAAATGAACCTCGTTTACCGATTTTTTTACGTAGAGGTCATCTAAAAGATATGTGTGTTATGAATCATTTGAGACAAGCAATTTGCATATTAGAATAGCGAATAACCATAATTTTTTATGATTCGTCATTTTGTTATTATTCAATTGTGATACTTTTCCTTATTATCAACTTTGCAATAAAAGTATACCAAGAAATTTCATGACGTATAGGTACTACTAATAGTTGCTTATTAGTTCATGAAATTTGATACACATTTTAAAAATGCTAAACCATCAGATTTTTGCAATGTATGATAAAACAATTGATACTTAACCTATATACCGGGTGACTACCAGATTACTTGTCATTCTCTCATAAAATAAAGTGAGTATTTTTATCCCGGATATATATCACATATACAGGATGTCCCGTAAAGACCACGTCAAGCCTAGGGAGAATGTAGATAAAAATATAACTCACCTGCATATGACAAAATTCCCATTATAAAAGTCTTACCGTTTTACGTTAATAAAATCATTCTTCAGCAATATTTACTGAAAAAATGAACCAAAAAGGTGTTAAATTGTACCAACCGTACAGACAAAACTATTGAAAGGGACAAAAATTCAATATTTTCAAAAAAAATAACTCGAAAACGGTATTTGAATAATAAATAACTATTTTTCTGTGACGGGAAAAAAATTTGGCATTTCATCTCTGTTGGCAGGTGTATCAGATTTTAGCCCACGATTTTTTGTCTCCCTTCGCTACACGTCGGGCGAACAACACAACCTGGAGCTAAAATCTACAACTCTTTTCCTTGTATAATAAATGACTATTTTTGTTGACGGGAATACAGAAAGCACTATCAAACCTTTATATTAGAGACAGAGATAGTTGCTTGAAAACTCAAAAACTGTATCTGAAAAAACAATTTAGAAAACGACAGGCTGGCTTGAGGGTTTTCCGGTATAGAGCTTCAGTATGAGAACAAAATCACAAAAAGTTCTAAATATCTTCACTTCAACTGCACTCTTTCGCAGTCTAGATACACCCAGGTGATCAATAGATCCATCAAAGTTCAAAAGACCGAGATTGCCAATAAACCAGAGAAAATTTTAACATAATGACCAAATTTACTCTTCTCAAGTTTTTGATATTATTCACTATGTTCCTGCTATAAACAAATGTTGTTTCTTGGGAATAATAAAGTTGACTGATTGATTGATTGATTTGTTCCGTTCGATCTTATTTGGGGCAGAAGGGCAGTTCGCATCAAACTTCAATACCGTTTTTCATTTTGTTTTTGATTTTTTTTTTTTTTTGTTTCATGATAGATATCAGGATAAGAGGGACTCTTCCCTGGTCTGAATCAAATAAAAGAAAGATCCAATAATACGATTTCATTAAAATCTCTCGTTTAATTGTTACCTATTGAATTTTATATTACCATCATATATCTATTTACAGGGTGACCATGCAACGAGGTTTTTGCAGTTTAGCAAAATATCAAATTTGACAGGATGTCGCATATGATCTGCTCGAAAATTGTATTTATCAACGGCTTGAATTATTTTTGAAGCAGAAACAGGGTAAAAAAAAGAGGTTTTGATGCGACTTTTTGAAAAATGTGATATAACGTCGTACGGGAATGCATCACAAAAGTGCCTTTTCGTAATCCCTTGGTCCTAGGTGCCTTGCTGTACGTTTTTTTAATGTTTTACCTGACAAATTTACAGAATTTACTTTCTTCTTGTAAATTGTATAATTGGCTTGTCCGTTAATAAATAAATAAATAAATAAAATTCATTGGAAATCTCAAGAAATTTTTACTGAAAAAAGCATTTTTCTACAAACGTCAAAAAATGACAAGGTTCGCGCATTGATAACAAATTGCGAAGTGACACTTTTTTTCAGTTTCCTACGTTACCATGATACCTTGCACAAAACAATGCGCGAAGTAAAACAGTGCGCGAAAAACCTACTTCGCGCATTGTTATGTAGAATATATGAGATATTTATATTTCAACTTTATGGTCCTCAATCGAGCAAACATCCACGAAATCATTCATTTCTGAATGTTCAACAATAACTTTGTTTTATATCTTGGAGCGCACGAAAGGAAATTCTTATTATATGTTCGTGGAACATCGTGTGTACCTAGGGAGGGTAGGGGGAGGCCTTCTAAGCCAGTTCAACACTATTTTTTATATCAAACTGAACATATTGTTTCTTTAGAACTATATTTTTTGACGTTCGTAGAAAAAATGTTGTTTGCAACTCGAGCGCGAAATACTTTGGTCATCTCGACTATTTTTTCAACTCGGCTACGCCTCGTTAAAAAAATCAGATCTCGATCACCAAAGTTGCATTTCGCACTCTAGATACAAAAATAACTATTTATTCGTTTGATGAGTTTTTGAACTATCATTTTGTGTCCTTAAAATTCACTTGTTTGATGTTAAATCTGTAGTTTTCAAGACATTTTATACGAAATTATTTTTTTAATGGAGAAGTCACTCTCCCTCTATGTATATGACATTTGAACCTGTGTAAATACATTCGTTGTATAATAACACTGATAAACGATTGAGTATTAATTGAGGTACGTGGTTTGTTCTTTCCTCGGAATCAAAATGTAATCTTTCAACGGGATTACGAAAAGTCCTGTATAAAAGAGGAAACATCTCTACTCAAATCAGTCATTCCATATAAATGACACGTTTTGGGTTAAGTCCCAATATGTCTTCCTGACAGTTCCGAATATCGCAAAATTCCATATCGAAAATGAGCTATGGTCTCGGATCACACGAATCTACCATTTTTTCCGAAATACGAGACCGACCGTTTGTTCGATGACAAATTATCTGTAACATGGTTTGAGACGAATTTTTCACAATCCCACTACAACGTCCACAACATCAGCAGGGGAAGCAATGCTTGCACACTAATCGCCATCCTTGTGGCAGCAAAATGTAATAAGTACAAAATATTGGTAAGTGATTCTTTCATTTTAAACAAGAGGCGATCTTAATATAGGTATTGGTAATCAACACGTAGTTATATAAAAATACGTGACTGCTGTGCCGTTAGAAATTGTAGTAGGAGATAGACTGAATATCAAGAAAATTCTCACATAGACACGCCCATTGGAACTCATAAACACCTACAAACATACAAGTACCTACTGGTAAACACACATAAACACCCGGAAAGACAAGGTGACTGGGAAAGGAACCCAGCAAGCACAAAAACATCTCAGAGATGTTAAAAGTACGAGATTTCGAGACATTGAACCTAATAGAACTATTATAGAACAGCCAATGTCCGTCGCAGGCGGCAATTATCGAGATGTCCTTGATATGTCACAAAACTACCTTCTCCCTAGTTCTTTTTAAAGCCTTTTCATGGACACAACAGAACATTTTCAACGCGTCTTGCGCACATAAAATCGCTGTAAAAAAACCATTTTGGAGGTACTTTTCTGAAGCCTTTTTTCAAAATGAACTTTTGCATTAGGATTCCATTTCCCTTGAATGAAAAAATGCATTAAAAATAGATTGAACATAAAAATATTTTCTTGATATGAAATTACCTTCTTGATCGGTTTCTGAGTAGTGCTTACTACACACAGACATATAATTGGAAATAGGTTTCCCAATTTTTGAAATGTTCTCCACAATGCATAATTTTGCAACTGCGGAGAAGCTGTGTATTGATAAATTCGTACGTTTATTTATTGATTACTCTGAGGCACCGAACAACACATCTTGCATCTGATGGTCATTATTACAAACTAAATAAGTCTTCTAACACAATAAACTTCACCAAATTCCTTTCTTTTCGTTAGCAGCGTGATGTAAGCGTGACACGCTGCAAACGTGAATGCCAATTGCGAACAAGAAGAACAAAATCGAAAACAAATCAGAATTCATCGTATTGTCGTAAGCATGAGACCTATCATCATCCAGTGTTCTTAAGATGGAAGCAATTTTATTCGTATGTGCATGAATTCCTCAGTCAACACCTTTAGACACATGAATACCCACAAACAACCCGTGAACACATAGATACTCGTAAACACTCGTGAACAGTTTCTCACACAATAAAGTGCCAGATAGACACATACTGGTAGTGACTTCTTTTTATGAATGAATGGCAGATCTGTAAATCATTATATATATATAGTGTGTCGCAATAATTGATAAGATTTCTAGGGGTTTGGAGGGAAGAACGTCTGTTGAAAAATATTTGCTCACGTTTTTTAGATAAACAAACCAGAAAATTGTTTGACCGTTAAATTGGTCCAGGTGCTAGCCTTGAGCATGCTCGAGGGAAATCAGATTCACGAAAATCTGAAGCTCAATAATAAACTGAAGCATATCAACTTGAATGTCCCAGAGGCAATATCGTTTGCTGACAAAGATACCAAAGGAATAGTAGAATGGGTAAGGATCAAATAAAAGTGGTCAGTTGAATGAGAATGATGGCACTTATTATTCCATGTTGTCTCATTTGATTTCTAGCCTTACATGTATTTTTTTTATTTTAGAAAAATGAAGTTTTTATGGAACCTCTGGCAAAATCTTTGTATACCAACATAAGAATACATTGGAGAAACTGGGTGAAATCCCAAATGAACAATGAACCTAGTGATTTGTATCTTGTTTTGGTGGCTGATGCTAGGACAGTTTTGTTTATTTTTCAAATACGAAGCGAGACTGTGAGTAAATACGTATTTTGACAATTATGCTACCACACTCAGTAGGATTGAAGAAAAAATAAACTAACTGTCTCTATAGTCTATAGTATCTTTGGATACCGATTATATAACAATATGTTCTTTGAACCTCGTGCTTATGCTTCAGCGTGTTTACCCAATACATTCCATGGTACAGCCATTACAATTCATTCCATAGTAATTGATCTTGTTTTGGTGGCTGACGCTAGGAAAGTTTTGTTATTTTTCAAACATGAAGCGAGACTATGAGTGAATACGTATTTTGACAATTATGCTACCACGCACTCAGTAGGATTGAAGAAAAAATAAAGACTGTCCCTATAGTATCTTTGGATACCGGTTATATCTGAAGTGAACAATATGTTCTTTGAATCTCGTGCTTATGCTTCAGCGTGTTTGCCCAATACATTCCATGTTACAGCCATTGCAATTCATTCCATAGTAATTGATCTTGTTTTGGTGGCTGACCATAGAACACTTTTGTTTATTCCTCAAATACGAACCGAGACTGTGGGTAAATACGTATTGTAAAAATCATGTTACCATAGTAGGATTGAAGAAAAAATGAAGACTAACTGACTCTATAGTATCTTTGGATACCGATTATATCTCAAGTGAACAATATGTTCTTTGATTCTCGTGCTTATGTTTCATCGTGTTTGCCCAATATATTCCATGTTACAGCCATTACAAGTCATTCCATAGTAACAAATAAGTCATTCCATAGTAATTGTTGTAACATGAAATATATTGGGCAATGACGTCAAAGCATAGGTACAAGATTCAAAGAACATTCTAGTCACCCTGGACAATATCTCGAAAAAGCTATAATCTCTCAGTTCTACTTATGATGGCAACATATTTGCCGGAATACGCATTTCTGACTCTTATTTTGATATTAATTATTTGTTCTTTTTTACTTATTACAATAAATGTTTGTATTTTTCTTGGATTTTCAGATTACCCTGGTAGATTCACATCAACATAGTGCTGAAAAGGGGGCCTTCATAGCTATAGCTCACTGTTCGATATTAAAATACCTTTGTGAATGGTATACCAAAGTTTTGTTCAAATTCAACAACTCTGTGCCACAACTCTACGAATTATCGTTCCTGTATTTCAAAAAATCATAAATTACAAAAATTTCACGAATAATCGGCTGTTTATTGTTGTTCTTTTATCGCGTCCACTCAGTATTGGAAAAATCCGCTACTATGCGAATCGAGTGAAATCCTCAGTACATTTTATATATGAATTAAATACATGATGTCTCATTTCTTAATGAGACAATTTTTCCCTAGTGATAATTTAATATTGTTAAATATTTATTGATCTATGTACATTTGTTTTTTTTTTACTTACTACAAGGTTCACTTCGTAAGGTTTTTCCCAGTTTATTCAAAATACCTATCTGTATCTTCCAATGTATATTTTGTAAACGTTCTTGAATAAACTTATATTATGATTATTATTATAATGTATACTTTGCCTGATGAAAAATGCAGAAAATTCATGATTTTTTCTGGTGCAAAGAGAAGGAAATATCTCTATTGTATATCATATAAAGTTTCATTCAGATTCCTCAAGCCAAATTTGTAGGCTATACAGCCTTTTTCATGGAAAAATGAAAAGATATATTTCAATTTTTTCGATTACCGATTGCATAATAGGAACCCAATACCAAAATTATTATTGAAATAAAAACCACAATTTTTTCAAAAATTCTTATATTCAAAATACAATATCACAGCTATTTACATATCATCTGACAAAATACATAAACTCTGCGATGCAAAATAAATATATCAAAAAACTGAACAAAACAAATTATTTAGAAAAAAATATTCCCAGCGAACTTCAATGGCCTCTACCCCCTCCTCTTCCTCTTCCCCCTCCTCTACCCCTTCCCCCTCCTCTACCCCTTCCCCCACCTCTTGACCCCCCTCTACTTGGTCCAAAACTACCGAAAGTAGACGACTGGTTATTTCCTTTATGTCCACCTTTCTTGCCCTAAAATTTCAAAATACACATTTAAATAAACATTTTAGTTATTTATTGTGGCTGAAAACTGTTTTTCTTTCCATCTCATTTTCAAATTCTATAGTTTTTATGTTTGAATTTTTCTAGATTAAATATAAAGGATCTTTCAACAAGGACCGGTCGATGTTGACAGTGTGTGACGGCCATGTTTTTTTGGAGCCATCTGTCAAATCTGTTGTATTCTATTCAGTCACTGATGCCGAATTACCATGGCAAGTTACACGATCGAGCAGCATGTCCAAATGATTGAACTTTATTATCAAAATGGTGACCCTTCAATTTCGACTCTCCAAAGTTTGGTAGCCAAATTCGAGACAACCGGTTCGGTAAACAAACAACCAACGCCCTTACGTCAAAGGAACGCCAGATCTTGCGCCAGATCGGCCGATAATATCGACGCTGTCCGTCAGAGTGTGCACGAGGCAGTCGATTTCTCGCCGTGCACAAGAACTAGGCTTTCGCAGACTTCAACTTGGAGAATTTCGCGCCGGGACTTGGGCCTTTACCCGTACAAGATCCAACTGACCCAGCAGCTCAAAGTTAATGACCATAGGCAACGCCGTTTGTTCGCTCAGTGGGCTTCGGAACGTTTGGAAGACGACCCCGATTTTGGCGACGAGGCCCATTTTTGGATGAATGGTTTTGTTAATAAGCAAAATTGCCGTATATGGGATGAACACAACCCACAGGAGGTTCGCTAGGTGGCAATGCATGCACAAAGAGTTACTGTTTGGTGTGGATTTTGGCCCGGCGGCGTCATTGGTCCGTACTTCTTTGAAAATGACATTGGCGAGGCAATCACCGTCAATGGCGAGCGCTACAGATCAATGATTAGCAATTTCTTTAGGCCTGAATTGAACGATATGGACGTGGACGAATTGTGGTTCCAACAAGACGGCGCAACGTGCCACACAGCGAACGGTACAATGGACATTCTGCACGAACGGTTTGAGGGTAGGGTTATCTTTCGCAGAGAGAACGTGCGATTTGACTTCACTAGACTTTTTCTTGTGGGGTTTTCTGAATTCGCATAACATAACATAACGCAAGCCATTGCTCAGATTCAGCCAGATTTATGCAGCAGAGTCATTGAAAATTGGACCTCTCGGATCCGTGCCACCATTCGAAGCCGCGGCGGACATTTGAACGATGTCATATTCCATAAATAATGGCATAAATGGGCCATTCAAATAAAATAAAAAAATCGTTAATATCTCACACACAGCTTGTTTTATTCAATTACAACATCGACCGGTCCTTGTTGAAAGACCCGTTAGTATTCTACTCGCGCATAATGACACACTTACTAAATATCATCAAATTTCATCACCAGTTATAAAACTTCCGTCAGGCTTGAAAAGTGTTTTGACTAGTTCTAAAGATATCAAACTTCATTTGTCTGAAAAAACCTGTACTCATCAATTATTGAATAATGTTTTTTACCTTCGACCTGAAAGTGCTCTTGATTTCCTGGGGCTTTGGGGCCCCCCCAGCACCGCCTTGAAACTGCCTGTAATCCACGGAGGCATAATCATAAGTGCTTATATCCTCGTTCGCATTCCCTCCATTTTGCTTCTTGTTGCCCCCTCTCTTCATCTGCTTGTTTTTCTGCTTCGATTTCTTCTCTTTTCTATTGCCCCCATTGGCACCGTCGTTATCCTGATTCTGTTCTTGGAAAGACACTCTTGAATTGTCTTCTAAAACCGACTCGTCTACCACTACAATCTCCTGCGTTGCCAAATTGTTCTGAGGTTTGTTCCTCCAAAACTCCTTTTTATTTTTTTCTTTCCTCTTTTTTTTAGGACTGGTGCTGGCGAGATTATCCCCCGATTTTCGTTTTGTCGACTTTTGATTAGTTATTTCACTAGATGTGACGTCAGGTAAGGTCTTATTAGCATCTTCAGAAGAGGACGGTTTTTCTTCTGGCAAAGAATCAACCCTTTTTCTTTTTTTGGCGCCACCCATGTGGATGAGAGGTTGCTCCAGGTTATCTAACAAGACAGGAGGCGTTGATTTTTTGACCAGATGGAGGAAATGTTCGCGAATCTGAAAAAAGGAGTCCTCATTGTACAGGGTGAGCGGAAACCAATGTCTCGGCTCGAAAGGAACAACGGTTAAAAACAATCTGAAATGACGTTCCAATTTTTGAGCCAAATTTATATATATATATATATTCCAATACTGGGACACTCAAGAAATCACGTCATCGGGATCTCTTTTTCCATAAACGAACCTATGTTTTGATATATTTCAAAGGAGCTGATTTACCTGCTTTAAAAAAATATAATTGTTGGAAAAGAAAACTAAACTTCTTATGAGAGGGGTTAGAAAAGACAAAATCATCTCGATCTAAATAATCGAAAGATTTTTTAGGGGAACATGTTTAGAGGACAGTCATGTGTCCATCATCAGCCTTAATCCTTACAAACCAATGGTCGTGGTAATGAAAAAAACATTATGAAAAACACTTTGAATAAAATTATTTTGCAAATAAGCGCCGGTTATGGGTCAGGTTAACTATAAAAAAGCCCTATACCCCTATGATAACGTACATAATCAAGATTCAATGGCAAAACCCATTTTTGAAAAAAAAAACGAAAACACGGTGGAGTCAAATAATTACTCAAAACAAACCTGAGTAATTATAAGATCTAAGTTTTTATGTTTTCTTCGTTCTTTCTTTTCGCCACTTCTTCTTTTTTTGTCTGCTTTCACCATTCTCTTATTATCTGGATTGAAATTCAGCTTGTGTGGAAGCGGAAGACTAATATCCACGCCAGAAAATTTGAGAATCTGGTAATAGGCTTTTTTTTTCATCATCTTAATCAACTCTCATGTAATGAGTGACAATTTAGCTTGTGAGGGTGTAGGGAGGAAAGGGGTTAATTTTCATGTAAAAAATCATCCATCAAAACCCATTAAAAATGCATTTTCCATTTTTTTTACTAAATTTGTTTTGCAATATCATTACCGGAGGCTTTTCTCTTTAATCAATAATGGTTGTGCGCATTTTAGATCATACTATTTTTTCCAACAGAATAAGACAGTTATTTTTTCCTATTGAAATTTAAAAAAATATATTGCTTTTTGAATATTCAAAAATACAGTTGCGTCTCCGGAGAAAAAATGGATGAAGTAATCATTCAGTTTCCAAATATAAAAATTTGCAAATTGTCATAAAATGACCCACACTCAATGTCATTTGACAACGTCAGATTTCATCTATTGGTTTTGCTTCAGAACTGAGATATTGCATTTTGATCACTCCATACAAACAAAATAAGAGAAATATCAGTTCAACTTGGAATCTTCGAATTTTGTAGCCACTTCACTGATTGGGTTGACAAAATTATAAGTATTCAATAAAGTTAAGCAGTGTTGGAGAAAAAATAAAAATTTTATGTTGGTGACACTAAAAAAGAAGAAAAAATTAAGAAGACATTCTAACTTTTTGATATTGCCGTGAGAATAGTCTTCTTCTATCTTTCTTTAGATTTCTTGTATTACTGACATGAAATTTTCATAATTTCACGTTCGAACCCTGAAAACAAGGACAGAAGGGGAAGACATATTGTATCCCTCTCAAAGTATTACTTTGGAAAAGAGATTGAATAATAAAAAAGAATGATACACATACCGATTCTATTCGTTCCTCATCAGTTTTTTCAATTATACCATCAGAATTATTATTCTGTTCTTCTTCTTTGGCTTTTGCTAATTTCTCTTCTTCAGCTTGTATGTAAGGTTTCACCAATTTGTATCTTTCAAAAGGTGCTAAGAAGGTGACACCCTGTATCTTTTTCCTGGTTTCACTAGTAATCTAGAATCAATCAGTAGATTAGAAGGATAAGTGGCAACTTTGAACAATGATTCTTACTTCATCTACAGTATTTTCAGGTGAATCAAACACTGATATAATGGGCTTCTGCTTTTTATTGCCCATTTTCATGTTTAGTATAATTCTCAAATCCTCGGAATCTGGATTTGCAAGAAGGGTAGGCAAATCATCTCGGAAATCGCTGGATTTTGTTAAATCATGAGGGCAATGCAAGGGACTGTCTACATTTATTTTTGAAATTTTCTTAGTGCTGCCTCTTGCTCTTGTGTCTTCTTTCAAAATTGGCTAGAAATAACGAGTTATTCTTCACTAATTTGAGTACAGCAAAATGAAGTCGTCAAAGATAAAAGGAATAAGTTTGGCGTTTATGTGGGTTAAATGAGTTTTAGTTGCTTTGTTATTAACTTCATACGCAGCCATTTTTTTGATCACTTAATACAATATCAATTTATTGGTTGTCACGACTAAGGAGTATTCACCAAAAAGGAATATGCTTTTCCTGGACTTTTAATGAAAATAAAGACTTCCATGCTCAATAAATGTTAGACTGGAAACTTTAAAATGAAACGTAATTCATGGACAAATCACCAAAAATGTTGTTGGAATTCTGATATAAAATCGACCTCTTAGTAGCAACCAAAATAACCTTCTTCTTCTTCTGTTTGGGTTTTATTGGATTTCTGTGTCCTTTCAGTAATAATTTCTCCAGATCAGGTAAGTAATTTTTTCAAGAATAAATACTTGGTTATGTAATAATTTTATCACTCGACTAGCCACATAAGACACCAATTATCTATCACAATGGCCTGAAGCCGAGTCATCAGTGTTCATAAGATTCAATCGTATGTACTCCTCTTATCCAGCAAATCCGTTGATGATCCGGCCTGGTTACCGGCGTAGAAATAATGGAGCACATTTGACTTCAAGTATGGCCCCCTTATCCGATGAATCCGTCATCATCCGGCCTCTATACCGCCGTAGAGATAAAAGAGCCTGATATTTCTCACACACACTTCATAAACTTCACATTAAATATTGGATTTCAATCCAGATCAGGTAATTAGAAAAATTTGAACTTGCACACACATTAACCTGACTTTTGAGCTATCATCCACCATTGCAATCATCAATGATCAAATGATATAGTACTGCTGAATAGGATAACAATAGATTTCTGTTTCAATTGAATTTTACCACCTTTTTAATGATGACTGTGTTGATTTTGATATTTAGGTCTAAGATTAAAGAGAACCTATTTTTTTTAAAAGTTCCGTCATCGCCGGAAAACTCATTTCAAATGGAAATACTATTTTTCTTTCTATGTAACCCTATACAATGTTAGTCACCTAAACCACATTCAGTAGTTGTTCCTAAAAAAAATAATAACAAGAACCAAAAAGAGAGGAAATTGTTTTATATAGTTACTTTGTATCATGATATGATGTTGATATAAGAAAAAATAATAAATATTCCGACTTGAGCAGTCCAAAAAAGTCTAATAAAATATTGAATATCTCGACTAGAAGACAAAATACTGTTACAAATGTATTTTCCATCTTTCTATTTATCAATTGTAATAACCCCTTTACATTCCCAACTAGCATTTATAGTCGCGATTACGTAATTACGACTATTGGGTCGACTATTAAGTAATATTTACTAGTTGCGGTTACGTTATAATTACGTCGTTACTACGTATTTACGACCAAAATGGGGAACAAATCACGAGTAATTATTACGGTTTGCCGACGTAGCGGGAACTCACACAATTACGTAATGCTTACGACCCGTCGACGTCGAAATTACGTAAAGATGTAGTAAATTTTCCTACCTGACTTTCTATTTCTTTTCCACTTCATAAAAATATTATTTTCTCTCTTTATTATTCTTCATTTCATCCATGAAGTTCACATTCACGAAAAATGAACAAGTCCAATATGCCTAACCATTCAATAAATAATACAAGGACAAACACGCGAAATAATTGATACTCAAACTTGAAAAATTCGAACAACATTCAGTTTTTCGATAAATGTGATGATTTTGCCTCGAAATTCAAGATGCGCCCACAAAATACGGCTCATTTCACCAAAAATATGGTTTTATTTCATTCGGCTATTTTTCAAAAATCATCGTAAATCATGTTAATTTCCATCATTATGCAATTTGTGATCGAACGAATGCTATTATTCTTCATAAAATGATGTTTATCAACAAGAAAAACCAAAATTATTTCCTGTTCAAATGGTTATCACATCAATCAATATGGCTTCCAATCGAAAATGAATCAGAAAGTTACTTTTGGAACTCGTCAGTTATGATAACCTATGTATTGGTAACTTCAACTGAATATAATTACCGAAAAGTTGTTTCAACTATGAAGGAATTGTTTGAGTAGGAATTACCAATATGTTACTTGAAATATCACCAAGAATTGACTAAATTATTAGGTGATCGATCAAGTAACGACAACGTCGTAGAAACCTAATTGGTGACCATAGAGTAATTGCAACTGTGAAGCCTTCTTGGGGTGGTAAGCGTTACCGTAATAATATATCCAAAGTTCCGAAACCTTAAGAGTAGTTTTGAGGAGTGACAGTTTCGAAATAGTTACTTCGTAATAAGCCATGAGAATTTCTCACTTTGAAGTTATTATCTAGTGTAAAAACTACGTAATTTTCACTCACTAAATAACTATCACTGACATTTATACTATGAAGTTCTGAAATAAGTGATAAATACGTTATTATCACTAAATATAGGTAATAGTTTCTTGAACTATGGTGCCTGTGACTGAAAATGCTAGTTGGGTTAGAGCCCTGAAGATGGCAAAATAAATTGACAAAACGTTGGCTTTCAAGAAACAAGATAGTTTTTTCAGCTTACCATTTCCAATGGCTGTTCCTTAGCTCTAAGGACTATCTGATGGAGCTCCAAAAGATTTCCTCTAACCAGTGGAGGTATAGGGTTGCAACAGGCCAAAATACCCTGCATTTCCCTGGGTAAGTTTTCAGATATTTGCAGCAACATATGATTGGGTAAAACATACCTGGAAAAAAGCATAATTGAGTAAAATGAATAAAATGAATATTATGAACAGAAAAGTACCCAGTGCTCTCGTCTTCCTCCCGGGATATTTGGTCTCTCCATTTGTATAGTTCTTTGAGGGCATATAGTTGTCGATTGTCAAACAATCTTTTGCATTTTCTGTAAAAATCTAAGTAGCTGTCATCTTTCAGAACTGGCTTGAAGTATCTCTAAAAAAAAGACACCAACAATTTAAAGATCCTTATGTTTAAACTTTTAGGGCATCACCTTTTTACAAATTTCTGTACTTTGGTTGATAACTGAAATCAAAAGATTATCCTTCCCATTGGCTTTTTCCAGAAGTTCGTTTCTCAACTTGTGGTAAATATAAATCAGATAGTGAGTATCTTCTCTGGCATAAGCTTTTAATTCTTCTGGCAGAGGCCTTATTCTCCAATCAGCCAATTGAAATTGTTTATTGGGGAGGAAATTGCAGAATCTCTGCATCAAGTAAGCTAGTGAAAGTCCCGAATATTCTAGAACCTTTGCTGCTCTATATGTATCAAACATATTCACGATATAAAGTGACAGGTCTCTCTGCAGCCACTGTATATCCATGTCTGAACCATGAAATATCTGAAAAAGCATTTTTCTGTGATTTCCTAACAATTTTGACAAAATGAGAATCATTTTGCACATGCGAGCTCTTAATCAAAGAAAATCTTAGCCTTTGAAAAATATGTGGCTTGTACACAAAATCTTTCATACATCCCCAGACAATCCTGATCTGCTATTTCTTTCATCAAGTAGCTATTTAAATCATGGATATCATAATTTCACCTAAAATTTCCGAAAATATTTTTTTTACATTTTTTTCGATTATATTTCCCGTTCGTTTTTGCTCGACATACCCTTTTTAAGAATTATTGAATTGATTTTATTCGAGAACAGTAAATTTTTCAACAGGAAATGGAATCGGAAAAAAATGAAAACAAAATATTTTCGGAAATTTTAGGTGAAATTATGATATCCGTGATTTTAATAGCTACTTGATGAAAGAAATAGCAGATCAGGATTGTCTGGGGATGTATGAAAGATTTTGTGTATAAGCCACATATTCTTGAAAGGATAAGATTTTCTTGAATTAGGAGGGCTCACATGTGTATTCAAAAAATCGGAGGTCATATCAAACAATTCATTTAGACGTGTTGAACTTCTATCAATTTTTTTTTGTAAAAATTATTTTGATTCATTCGCTATGGTATTTCCATATTCACCTTTTCGTACGTAAAAAGTTACGCCCTCTTCCAATTTCGACGAAAGAATATGAACATTATGAGATTACCATAAGCCCCATAGGCATCAAACAATAATCAGTACTTTTCGAATTATCTTAAAAACAAATGATTTTATCGAAATTTCACAAGACACAAAAAATAATCAAAAATGATTGAACACTTGGAGAAAAATAGATAGAAAGTCATAAGCGCACGTACAAAAAAAATATGGGGGTAAGTGTGTAATTGACCCCCGGTATTTTGAATATTTGACAGTTATTTTCTGTTTTGTTCTCCTCACAGGATGCAACTCTTTGTGCTGAAGTAATGTACCAATTTTGAGATTAATATTTCATTAAATACGTGAGTAATTGAAAAAAAAACAGTTTTCAATTTCCAACTTTGACACCCTGTATATAGAATATGAAGGGCTAAAATGAAAAATTGTATGTAGAAACTCATATTGTTTTTGTTCAAGGAATATATTATTATGGTTAATGGATTGACCTCCTTTGAGGAATTCAAAGATTCATAGAATTCTATTCTGTTCCAAAATATTCCATTAGTTTCAAGAAATCTCTAATGATTTCGAGCAATACCAAATGGATTCAAAAATTTCAAAAGGAATTTCAAGAAATTACTTGGAGTCCAAAGAATTCCAAGTAATCCCAAGGAATTACAAACATCTCATTGAATTCAATGTAATTCTATTGGAATTCCACAATATTCCACTTGAGTTTATATACTCACTACTATACCTAAACAAAATCTTCTTATAAAACATTTCAAGTAATATTTTGCCGATTTTGATGTGCTGATATTAGTCCAATAAATGAAGGAGGAAAAAAAGACAAAGTTAACGTTAATCACGCACTATTTTCATCTTCCGGTTGGAAGTAGCTTTTGGTACCTCATATTAAACATGAGACAAAGTTTGACTGGGAAACGCGTGCGATGGCGGAGAAAATGGCCCCAAAAGACCAGGAAAATAGGTTTCCAGCCAATATCTCCTAAAATATGGCAGTTAGAGATTTTCGGTTCAGATAAAAATTGAACTTCAGTTAGTTTTCTACAAAAATGGTCCCTATCATTTTTCTCGAAAATTTGCCCGGTTTCGAGAAAAACGGCACGAAGCGCACCTCGAATAATGAGCTTCTTTGTTGTATGCCGTAGAGCACAGTCCGTGTATTTAAACATCGGCGGGGGGACAAATTATTCAATAACTTTGTTAAAAATGCATATTTTCTCATGATTCAGAGGAATTCTGCTGCTATCATACCCTGCGTGGCCGCATGGTTTGTAGCAGACGACCCGAGCGCCACGTAGAGCACACACGCGGCGAACGACGGAGGAACGAAAGTAATAAATTATAGCGTGTATATTTAGATATACTGGTTTTTTCCCGGGATATCAAAGGTATGACTTATATACATCGATGGAAAGGTGGGAATTCCCCCGTTACACAAGTTAAGGTATTAAAATGTTAGAAATAGAGAGCACGGAGAAAAAAGCCACCGAAAAAAAAGTGCGTTTTTTCCTTGACCCCGCTTTTTCTAATTTTATTGAAAAATCGACGACTTCGTCTAAAAAAGTAATTGCACAATCTAAAAGTAGACCTTCTTAGCTTTCAAATGATGTATCATAGAAACCAATCGGATCATGTAAAAATTTTTAATTGATGGTTGTTCACAAAATTTCCCCGCGCTCCAAAAACAGCAAAAAATTGGGATTCAATAAACAAAGATTAAGTGAAAATTAAAAAAATTAGGGTATACAAATTTCAGGGATGACAAAGGACCAAGAAAATTTTGAGTAAATTAGTGCAATACAAAAAAAATAGGAACAAATTCCTGGCGAGGTCAAAATTGACCGGGAGCAGAAAGTTTGACCCATGTTCTGATATGGCCAAAAGAGTCAAGCGTGACTCAATTCACAGGGTATGATAGCAGCAGAATTCCTCTTTCACATGAACTTTGAATCATGAGAAAATCTGCATTTTTAACAAAGTTATTGAATAATTTGTCCCCCCGCCGATGTGTAAATACACGGACTGTGCTCTCCGGCATACAACAGAAGCTCATTATTCGAGGTGCGCTTCGTGCCGTTTTTCTCGAAACCGGGCAAATTTTCGAGGAAAATGATAGGGACCATTTTTGTAGAAAACTAACTGAACTTCAATTTTTATCTGAACCGAAAATCTCTAACTGCCATATTTTAGGAGATATTGGCTGAAAACCTATTTTCCTGGTCTTTTGGGGCCATTTTCTCCGCCATCGCACGCGTTTTCCAGTCAAACTTTGTCTCAAGTTTAATGAGGTACCAAAAGCTACTTCCAACCGGAAGATGAAAATAGTGCGTAATTAATGTTAACTTTTTCCCTTTATTTATTGGACTATATAAAGTGTGACTCATAATGCAGAATAATTTAATTTTTGTACACATACAAAAAAAATTCCACAAAGGGATACCAGTAGATACCTTGACAATAGTTGGTTTGGTGAATACTTCATTCAACACATACAGTTTGTCCCTCAAAGCTAAGGTATCTATAATATAATCAGTATCTCTGGTAGATATCTGCATGAGACATGTGATTCCCATAAAAGACCTGTAAGAGTGGTGCTCCAAATCTACAGCAAACTCCTTGCACTTTTGAAGAGTCTCCACCAATTGGTCAATTTGCTCAGGCAAAGTAACTTCCACAAGGGGGGTTTTGTCTAGGGGAAGGGGTATAGCAGGTACTGTTTTCAATAATTGATCAGGCAGGGGTGTAAAACGGTCTAATTCAAATTCATAGGGATGTGAAAATCTAAAAAGTGAGAAATCATCATTGAAAATGTTGTGAAAAATATATTTTATTTTAATATAGAGCTGACTCAGGGCAGATTCACTTACTCTTCTCCTCTTTCTGATTCTTCTAGGAAAATTGCAAGAGGTTTCAAAGAGTTGGGTTTTTCTGTGATTCTGGGTTCCCATGGGGCTTTACTGCAATTCACAATTTTATCCTTAAAGAATTTTTGTGGCCTGATGATATTCTTGCCTGTTAGAAGTATTATTGAATTTGCTGACTTTTCTTTGTTGACCTGGAATGAAATAATCATACCATTGTCTGCTAAATATGGAAAAAAAATCTAGTGAGCTGGAGTATCTGGTCTGCTCAAACAAGGAAAATCACCTACAGGGTTCTTGGCCAATACAGTAGTACCGCCATGATCAACTCCAGGAAACACTTATTTCAATTGTTTTCCTGTCAAACCTACATAACCTTGAAGATCATAAATGAGTTGAGCCTCCCTCAGTGGTAGCTGTGATTATTAGAGACAGAGTTGTTACAAATTATCAACAGAATAAACTATTATAACACTGGGAGCACAACACAAAATTATATCTATAAAGGAATTGAAACAGAATGATATTTTAGGAAAAAAAATACAAAACAAGTCATGATGGCACCACAGCTCCTGACACTCAAGGCTATCCAACTTCAACTAACTTTGCTTGACACTGACAACTTACATAACCACAAATTTCTAAAATTCTCTAGAAAAAAGTGAAGATCATTTTGTCCCATATGGTAACATCCTCTAGTGGTCATACACTCAACTGAGCTATAGGGAAGACCAGTAGTTCTAGTTCACTAGATTTTGTCTCCATATTTAACAGACAATGAATCATACAGAGGTCTTTTCAATATGTCCAACTATACCATGACAACATTTTTACAAGTCAGTATGACATTAGCTTCAAAATTGTAAGTCAACATACCTCTGTAGTGATAGAAGACCCAACTGAAAATGTAGTGCTGTTGAATTTATTCCAAGAACCATTTACTGGTAGCTCTGCACTCACTGTTTGGATCAACACAGGTTCGTTCACAGTCTTTCTTATGCCATTCATATCATCTATATTGTTAGCTACTTTTTCAAGAATCATATCATTGGCTTCTATCAGTAATTCTGTTTGTTCTTCCAAACCCCTATTTCTAATATTGCCTTCTACTTTGTTTGTGCGCAGGATAGTGTTGATTTGCTTGAGCACATCAGCACTAGAATCATTCATTATTTTGATGAAGGCATCATGTGTGTTGTAGAAATTCCAGTGCTGTGCTTGTGGAAGGGTATTGGAATTTCTTATGGCTTCCATCAAGATTTTATATCCATCCTGAAATAAGGTTGTTAACAATACATTCACGAGAAACATTTATCAAAACTCGCCCTCATAAATTGATCCACATTTTCCAAATTTAAAGGAGAGTTGCCTTCAGTGCTGGGCGGACTCTTCTCTTGGTTATTCATCTTGATATCAATCACAATATAACACTTCTACAGGTAATAATGTTCATATCGTGGTAGCCTGAAGTACGAAATTCTGGAAATAGTACCTCGTTTTTGGCCCCCAAAGACAAAATTACGACATAACCTGAAAAAAAATACAGATCTTCAGAAGTTTTTCAGAAGGTAAAAATGACAGCCAGTGACAGCATGAACATGGCAATTGACATTCAACAGAAGTAGAAGAGTCAAGAGAACTTTTTTCATGATGTTCAACGGAACTTCTGAGCGTTTGACCTATTTTGATCAGTGGCTAAAATTACCGACCCGGCAAGTTTGAGCCACTACCATTTTTGAAAAACTAAAAACACCTGTTGCACAGCTTCAAGCTTCAACTCTTTTGAGTGTTGACGTTGGTCTGTTGCAAATCTTATAAAGAGGCATTACTGGCATTAGTGATTTCATTTTAATCTCAAGTAGTTGATCTATGGAACTGATGATATATATATTAAAAAGTATGCAAGACCAATAATTTTATTAAAATTATTATAATCATATTCATTTCATTTGTAGATTTGCAATGATTCAAACGCCCACCTGTCATTGAAACCATATTTATTACTTATTATTAATTTTCAGGAATGAATAATTCATCAAAATGAATCCAGAATATGCAGAAATGGTTGCTGCAATAGCTTTTGGCGTTCTTTCTGCGATTTTCGTCAGTGCATTTGTAATCCTCATTGTAATTTGTAGAAGGCAAAGATTGTTCTACAAAGCTACATACTTAGATATGCACAGTGAAATTTCAAGGTAATTTCATAGGCTTTCAAAAGGAACGTCTCATTATCATTTTTTAGACCAGAAAAACAGTTAATAGAACCTGACAGACCAGAACTTGAATTAGGGGAAGTGAACATGAATTTTGAAGAGATATTGACAGATGAGCAGTGGATTGATGATGCCACAGGGCTTATTCCTCATTGCTTGGCTATTCTGAAAACTTGCAGATACCTGACTGAAAGACTCACTGCTCTGGCTATGAATTCCACTCCAATATCTGGAAATTTCAGGCAAATTGTAGAGGTGAGTCCAAATGAAACACCAAAACTAAATTTGGTAAAACTGCATTTAGCATGTGATGCGTTTTTTTTCGAAAAAATTTTTTGGTACTTACGTATTTTTGTCTGAAAAACACGAATTTGATAATAAAAATGTGAACAAATCATTATTTATCAAGATATTTCACTATGAAGTTACAAATTTCACCTACTTTTCCGCCTGTCTTCTGGATTGAATTCAAAACAATTTACCCTTCTTTTTTCATCAATGGACAATTTATATATATCACAATGTAAGCCACACTTTTTTCTATTATTGAGTCCACTAGAAATATGATTTTCTTGTGATTTATCCATATTTAGTGAAAAGAAGGAAGAATATCATTTGAAATAATGGCATGTGTAATGTCATTCCAAAGCAATCTATTGACATTTGACATCTTGTATTTGGATTGCCTATGGATTAAATGGCCGTCATCTGGTATGCTTGCTCACTAAATAGGAAAAACTCACCATAAAAATCATATTTCCTGTTGAATTTTCTGTATAAAAATATGTCAGTGAAGTACATCATGAGTATACAAAGTGTCCAATGACAAAATAAGAAGAGCAAGTACCTGTAAATGCATCCAAGGCAAGGGGAAAAAGGAGTCGAAAATTCGAACTTTTTTTTGAAATATCTCGATAAATAGTGGTTTGTTCACATTTTCATTATCAAATTCGTGTTTTTCAGACAAAAATACGTAAGTACCCTAAATTTCCTTTACAATAATGTTTTGCAGAGTGCCAAAAGAATCTCAAGTAGAGTAGATGACATGGTGAGAAGTATGTACCCACCTTTGGATCCCCGACTTTTGGAGGCTAGGGCTGCTGCACTGACTCTAGCAGTGACTCACCTGGCTTTATTGGCAAAATATGAGTGTGGGCAGAAGCATAGGGACAACCTTAATTGGATAGACAAATCTTTAGGGGAGATGGATGGGCATATGGTAGTAAGTAAAAATCTTATTTCTTCTTTGAATGCTTCAAAATATTGTTGGAAAATACATTTATTTTGATTTTATATTTCAGTTCCTCAGAGAAGCCTCTATATCTCAAGAAACCATCAACAAAATCTCAAATGCTTTCAATTTGAGTACAACTTTGTGATCTGATCAAAAATGTGTAGTTTTGTTACTCGTCTGTAATACTCTTTAAAATGCCAGTGATCAAAATTGTATTACTGATATATATATTTTTTAGTGAATATGGAAGGATTCAATACTTGTTTTATAATTTTTTATTACCTTTTATCACAATGATGGTGTAGATGGACCTTTTAAAAACGTACAATTGGAAAGTTGCTACAAATATAATTATGTTTTCAAAATCTCTAATGTTTAATATATGATTAGTGCATGATTTGTTTTCAATCAATCAAAAAAAAAAGCAAATACAAAATATTACTCTGGTAAATTCCTGAAAAAAAAAATCGACAATATTTGGAGAGAGCAAATTTTCACCCTAGTTATGATTTCATTCACTTTATGGAAGGTACCTGTAACAGCAAAAAATTAATAAACCGAAAAATGACAATGTTTTGAATGTGTTTGCTCTCGTTCCTAGGAAAAATTAATTTACTATCAGATGAATCATTTTCGTTTGGCTGCATCTTTGAGAATCTTCGTTTTCAAATGATCTTTGTAGGACAAGATGTCGCCCCGCCACTTTGTACATGCCTCCTTTTCACATACCCAAATTTCTTCAGCCACCTGAAAAAAAAAGGAAAACCAGTTAAAAAACTGTCAAGGCATATTTTTCAGTTTGGAAAGTTGACCGAACTCCTGGGAGAAAATACTTTTATCAATGTAAAATCCATTTTTCTTAGTTGTAGTTCTTTTCCCTTTGGACCCGCCATCTTGAATTTCCAAATTTCGACTAAATAAAGTCTCCGACCCGAAAACCCCCGGATACCAATTTTGAATAAAATCGGATCATGCTTACAAAACTCGTCCGTCATACTGGTTCCGCCATCTTGAATTTTCAAATTTTGACGAAAGAATCATAATCTCCGACCCCGAAAACCCCCAGATACCAATTTAGAATAGAGTCGGATCATATTTACAATACTCATCCGCCATCTTGAATTTTCAAATTTTGGCGAAGGAATCATAAGTTGCGTTTTATTCATCCGATTCTGCCACCGGAATCACTTTGAATCTCAGACACCAAAAACCCTCAGATGCCAATTTTGGGGAAGACCACTGAGGGAAGAAATCCGTGCGAACCCCTTTCAATCGACGAATCATGATTCACGTTTGATGTACAATCAATATTATGGGTTGAAGTTGAAGGGAATCGAATCTATAGCGTTTTGAAGCATATTTCATTCGATATTTCCAAAAGCCGAATATGAAGGTGGAGCCGTGTCGTATTAGTCCGGACTGTAGCTATCTCTCTCTGATACCTCGCCATTCTGCAGTGTTGCAGTGTGATTGGTCAGCTCAAGGACAATAGGCGTGTTGGGACTAATACGTCGCACCAGTCACACCAATGAATTGACACCATTTCAAATGGCGCAGGAATTGTGTTTTGAAATAGATATATTCTAAATTATCTTTTTCATCGTCCTAGCATGAATGAAATAATTCAAAATTGGTTCACTGGTAGTTTTTCAGTATAGAGTTCAGGATGACGTCGTTTCAAAAAATCAGTGGTCTCCCCCATTGAAATACTCATCCGCCATCTTGAATTTACTAATTTTGACGGGGAAATCATAATTTCCGACCGAGAAAACCCCCCGATACTAATTTTGAATAGAGTCGGATCATAATTTCGAAATCCGCCATATTGAATTTCCAAATTTTCATCAATTTCAATACTTATCCTATACCGGACTAAGAGAAATCCAAAAATCAAAAATCACAACAATTGGTCCAGCCGTTCTAGAGTTATAAATGGTCAGCGTACATACAGTCTAATCTATGTAAGCTGAAATGGTATAACTAACACGATTTTAAAGGGTTAAGTGACGTGACGATGGCACGAAATCCAATGTGTTTCTTCACCCAAAAAAATGCTGAACGCAGCGAAATAAATTTTCACTGCACAAATTCCTGGAAAAAACCTGGCTCGATGCGTAAATGGGAATATCGGGGTGGTGGGACGTGACCCTACGCCCTCCAGTGACGTGACGATGGCACGAAATCCAATGTTTTTCTTCACCCAAAAAAGAGCTGAACGCGCCAAAAGAAGTTTTCACTGCAAAATTCCTGGAAAAACCTGACTCGAAGCGTAAATGGGAATATCGGGGTGGTGGGACGTGACCCTACACCTTTCAGTGACGTGACGATGGCACGAAATCCAATGTTTTATTCACCCAAAAAAGTGCTGAACGCGCCAAAAGAAGTTTTCACTGCAAAAATTCCTGGAAAAAACCTGACTCGAAGCGTAAATGGAAATATCGGGGTGGTGTGACGTGACACTACGCCATCCAGTAACGTGACGATTGCACGAAATCCAATGATTTTATTCACCCAAAAAAGTGCTGAACGCGCCAAAAGAAGTTTTCACTGCAAAATTTTTGGAAAAAACCCAACTCGAAGCGTAAATGGGAATATCGGGGTGGTGGGACGTGACCCTACACCTTCCAGTGACGTGACGATGGCACGAAATCCAATGTTTTATTCACCCAAAAAAGTGCTGAACGCACCAAAAGAAGTTTTCACTGCAAAAATTCCTGGAAAAAACCTGACTCGAAGCGTAAATGGAAATATCGGGGTGGTGTGACGTGACACTACGCCATCCAGTAACGTGACGATGGCACGAAATCCAATGATTTTATTCACCCAAAAAAGTGCTGAACGCGCCAAAAGAAGTTTTCACTGCAAAATTTTTGGAAAAAACCCAACTCGAAGCGTAAATGGGAATATCGGGGTGGTGGGACGTGACCCTACACCCTCCAGTGACGTGACGATGGCACGAAATCCAATGTTTTTATTCACCCAAAAAAGAGCTGAACGCGCCAAAAGAAGTTTTCACTGCAAAAATTCCTGGAAAAAACCCGACTCGAAGCGTAAATGGGAATATCGGGGTGATGTGACGTGACCCTACACCCTCCAGTAACGTGACGATGGCACGACATCCAATGTTTTTCTTCACCCAAAAAAGAGCTGAACGCGCCAAAAGAAGTTTTCACTGCAAAAATTCCTGGAAAAAACCCGACTCGAAGCGTAAATGGGAATATCGGGGTGGTGTGACGTGACCCTACACCCTCCAGTAACGTGACGATGGCACGAAATCCAATGTTTTTCTTCACCCAAAAAAGAGCTGAACGCGCCAAAAGAAGTTTTCACTGCAAAATTCCAGGAAAAAACCCGACTCGAGGCGTAAATGGGAATATCGGGGTGGTGGGACGTGACCCTACACCCTCCAGTGACGTGACGATGGCACGAAATCCAGTGTTTTTCTTCATCCAAAAAAATGCTGAACGCGCCAAAAGAAGTTTTCACTGCAAAAATGGAAAAAACCCGACTCGAAGCGTAAATGGGAATAACGGGGTGGTGGGATCGCTCACCTGACTGATCAACCTGAAGTCGTGACTGACGAGCACCATCCCGCCATCGAAGTCGTTGATGGCTTCGGCGAGAGCGTCGATCGTCTCCATGTCCAAGTGATTGGTGGGTTCGTCCAGCAGCAGCAGGTGGGGCGTTTGCCAAGCCAGCCACGCGAATACGACCCTGCATCTTTGGCCGTCCGACAGTTGTCTGATGGGGCACACCTTCGAACAGAAATACATACTGGTCTTATCTATTTACACTAACAAGATGATCCACTTCCATGTAAAATGTTGAAGCCAAATTTGGCCTTGGTTCGTGGATGGTTATAAAAAACAATATCGCGAAAGTCGCACTCATTTATACCGTAGACATCTACATGAACTAATGTGTTGCGTGCAAGAACTGTCAGATGACCGACCCTGGAGGTGAAACATTGAAACACAACCTCACTTTCTTATTTGTTTACAGACGATTGAAATAGTTTTTCACAATTATTTTGATATACGAATCGTGTTTTTGGGCTATTCATTAATTCGCGCATGCCATCACATTGGGCTGTTGTACAATGCACAAAGAAATGCAGCGAGAGACGAAGGAATCCGGTTGGTACATTATGACTTAAATCGGAGTTCCTTCTCCAATAGGAGCTAATAGATATACTCGTGAAATTTCCAGATTAATGCAAGAAAATTGGATTCATGCAATCAAACGGGAGGACTGGTCTGGCATGCTGACGAAATATGATCGTGTGTGTTGTAGACATTTTCAATCTATTAGCAGTATTAGCTTCTATTGCAGGAGTGGCAGTAGGAATTTTAATATGAAATGACAAAATTTCATAATGAAAACTATGTGAGATTACTATTTACCTGAAAAATCATATTCCTTCGTCTCTCGCTGCATTTTTTGTGCATTGTACAACAGCACAATGATAAAGCATGCTTGAATCAATGAATATGGTAAGAAACACGATTCATATGCCAAAATATTGTGAAAAACTATTCAATTCCTTTGATTCCTCTGTCAACAAATGAAAAAAGTGAGGCCGTGTTTCAATATTTTACCTCAAGGGTCGGTCATCGTGCTCACGACCTATAAGTTGTTCATTTCTTATTCCTAACCTTAACATTTTCAATGTTCCTGTCAAGCATAGCCTGTCAAGTTTGTGAATAAAAATCTCGCATGCTGAAACTCGAAGTTGAAACATCAATAAAGATATTTATCAAGTATGAAAATCATCTACCAATACTGGAATGGAAGCAAGAAGGTGAACAACTTCCACCAGATTTTCTTATTGTGCGCAACTAGTACGAAGATGACCGCAGATGGTCGAGAGGACTAACATCAAATTATTCCCCGGTTTGTGTTTCTTTTTACTTTTCATTATTCCAATTATTTTTTAGTCTTGGCCCCACTTGTGATAACAATATATCAAAAATGTTCATATTGGCATAAATGAGATAGATCCTGTACTATTAATGAGAGAGAGCTGATTTAGTTAACTTCCTGGACTATAGGGATATATGTTGAGAAGTCGTCAATTTCGATAGATGTTGCTGTAATGAACTATTAATTGATCTGTCTAATATACGTTGATCTTTTCATTGATTCTTGCAGTTATTCTGTAAAATTGAATCTACTCAAAGTTATATCAAACACCAGGCATTGCATCCCGTAAGAACCCTAACCAATTTGGCGCCCAACGTGGGGCACTCAGAAGTGTTCAAGTTGCTGCCGTCAGGTAGGGCGACGTGTTATTTTCTAATTATTATTATTATTATTATTATTATTATATGCATTTATTCTGTAAAATTGAATCTACTTAAAGATATATCAAACAGTAGACATTGCATCCCGAAAGAACCCTATACAATTTGGCGCCCAACGTGGGAAGCTCAGAAGTGTTCAAGTTGCTGCCGTCAGGTAGGGCGACATGTTATTTTCTATCGCGAAACACCCAATTACCTGTTGCCTTCCGGTGAGTCCGTACCGTCCGATGATCTTCCTCATCTCCTCTTTCTCTTTGACCTGCGGGAACTCCTTCAGCATGTATTCGAGAGGCGACAGATCGAGATCGAGCAGCTCGTGAAGATGCTGGTGGTACCTCGCTATGCGCAGATGAGAATTCTTCCTGATCATGCCCTCGGTGGGGGTCAACTGGAAATCATCGAGAAGTTCGAAACCTCGCTCATACGAATGGTATAAAAATTGGTATGATTGAATATGTGATGAAGATCCCCAAGCACCGGGTGGGTATATAGGAGAAACATTGCTGTCTAATGCTTGATTATCACGGACTGTATAAAAAAGGTGAGTACCAGCTGACAGCAGAAAAGAAAAGCGGTTTACCTCGTCAAGGAACTGTATAATTCTTTGCCGGCCGGCTATCGGTGTTCCAGAATGAGATTCCTGGATATTTATCAAATTTTGCGGCGTGCAACTGCTGATAGTTTATTGTTGCACCAAACTATATACAAGGTGAATCACAAACTACAGATTTTAACCAATTTTCATAATTGTTCAAGTTCACGAAAAGTGGAAGTGTGCTTTTGCGATCACTCCTTTTCGGAAAATATCCCCATCACGTCCGTATCTGTCCTGACTGTTATCAGGACGTATTTTGATACTTGGTAGCAGCGGTAGAGGATATGTAACCACCAATACAATTTTGCTCATCAGATATGTATGAAAATAATTGAATTTGAGCATACCAAATGGGGAAGTTTGCTATATTGAGGATCATATCTCACTGTGAAGTTTGTAAAAAAGTAATATATACGTGTTTTTTCTTATTTTCGTAAGATCAAATTTCACTTCAGCAAAAAATAAATAAAAGAGGAACTTGGCTCCTCCACCATTCCTACGACGTACTTTCTGAAAATCAACATTCACACAGAGTTAAATACACACCTCTCCATACAGCAACTTCAGCAAAGTACTTTTGCCGGCCCCGTTCGGCCCTACCAGCGCCAACCTTGTGTCCAAATCGATACCAAACTCCAGATTCCTGTAGATCCACGGCGTGGTGTCGTCGTACCTATACAATGCAATAAAATAGTATATTGTTCAACCAGCACGGAATGATAGTGATTTCCTACGAGAATGAAGTTTGCAGCATAAGCCATAGGCGAATTTTGTGGAAATCTTATCGTTTGTGAAGTTTTCACGTTTCTTGAACAGTTCTGAAATCGGAACCCGAATGAACCTATGGACTTCTATCAAAGATCACACTGTATATGATTATTTCACCTGAAGCTGACGTTCTGCACCATGATGACAGGAGGCGGGACGGTGCCGCAGCTGGGGAAGTAGAACGTCACCAGCTTGTCGCTGCTCACTTTCTCCGTGAGGCCTTGCGCCACCATCTTGGCCAGGGTTTTTTCTTTGGATTGCGCCTGGCGGGCCAGCTTGGCAGATCCGTGGCCGAATCTGGCGATGTAGTTCTGGTGACAGGAACCGTTATTTATACACAATATCATGGGCATTAATGATATTCTTTACTATTATAGTATTATACAGGGTGATTCACGGTGGATAGCACTTTAGACATTTCTGGAGTAGGATTATACTGAAAATTTGGTTTCTTGGATAATTAGTTGTGTTCTATATATTCTTAACACTGCGACGTTTCGGTTTACATTAAAAAGTAGCAACACCTTTGATTTTTTGAATGGGACACCCTATATTTTATTCCATTTTCAGATTCTTCCTAAAGAGCTGATTTCGTCGAACTATTACACTTGGGGTCTAGCGGCAATGATAACAAAGATAGGGTGTGAAAAATCGAGATTTTTCAACTTCAAGAATTTCTTGTGTCCAAACTATTCATAATTAGTCAAAAAGGTTTTCAAGTCCCTCTCTCAATTTTTCATGTACTATCAATTGATATTTAATTGAAATAGATACAGGGTTGTTGAAAATCTAAATTCTGAACCACCCTGTACCTATTTCAATTACATATCGATTGATAGTAAATAAAAAATGGAGATAGGGACATGGAAATCGTTTTGATTCCTATATCTCTGTAATTGTCACTGCTAGACCCCAAGTGTAATGGGTCAGTGAAATCAGCTCTTCAGGGAAAATCTGAAAATGGAATAATATACAGGGTGTCCCATTTAAAAAATCAAAGTTGTTGCTACTTTTCCATATAAGCGGCAACGTCGCAACGCTGAGAATATTTTAGGTCGATAGAGCAGAACTAATTATCCAAGGCACCAAATTGTCCGAATAATCCCAAGTTACGTTCTCCAGAAACGTCTCATATTTCTCTATTTTTGATATTAATGATCTTATTCTCTCTTTATTTCCCATTTGTCTATCTCTCACTCTTTTATCTCTATATTATCCAGATATTTATCTATTTTCATCTCATCTTTATTGGCCTTAGATGGGAAAAACTTTAGGCAATGATTTACTTGGAAATTCGACTTTGCCGTCAAGTTTTGCTTTGAAAAATATGATAAACTGCCTACTTGGTCGGGTCACGTGACTTTAGCTACATTTCAAAAGTTACATTCATTAAAATGATTCGCAAATGAAAAGATATATTGCCCCCAAACGTGCAGCGACTCAAACTGATCTAAGTTAGTGACAAAGCGTCAATATTTCCGAGAATATTTCGCCCCCGTCAAATGATTATATCCGATGGACCAGTGTAGCAAATGGAAGGAGATATTGTCCCCTTTGTGAATATCCAATCGTGCCGCGAATCAAACAGATCTGAGTTAATGACAGAGTGTCGAATGATTATATCCGATGGATCAGTGTAGAGAGAGCCTTCTGTTTCAAATTCAATTGTATTACCTTCATATGATTGATCTGATCTTGTTCCCAATTGTACTGTTTCATCTGGTTCTCCAAATGTTCCATTCTGGTTTTAACAAATGCATCATAATTACCAGTGTAATATTTGAGCCTTTTTTTATTAATATGTATTATGTTGGTACAGACGCCGTTGAGAAAATCTTGTGAGTGAGAAATCAGCACCAGAATTCGCTTATAACTGAAAATAGAAAACAAAACTCATCACTCCTAAGGAAAAATAGTTGAAGTGCTCACAAAACCTACTTTCTGAGTTCTTCTTCCAACCATACACAAGCATCCAAGTCCAGATGATTGGTTGGCTCGTCGAGCAACAACAGATGGGGCTTCACGTACAATGCTCTAGCCAGTGCTATCCTCATCCTCCAACCTCCGCTGAAGTCCTTGGTCTTCTTCCTCTGCATGTCCCGATCGAATCCCAAACCGTGCAGAATGTTGGCTGCGCGAGCTTCAGCCGTATCGGCAGACATGTCGTCCAGTCGCTCGTAGATGTCCATCAGCTGCTCCTGAGATTCGTCGTCTTCGCAGGCCACCAGCGTTTCGGCCAGTTTCTCCAACCTAATCATAGTTGAACAGATGACTCACTGCCTTGGTCAATTAGAGTCAGGGGAGCTGGGATTTTGGTCAGATTAATCCTGATCAGGTCAGGTTTTGGTCAGTGTTAGTCAGGTTAGGTCTTTGTCAGGTGAGGTTTTGGTTAGATTAGGTTGTGTAAGTTTTTCGGCCAGTTTTTCCAACTTGATCATAGATGAACAGATGATTCACTGGAGGACCTTGGTCAAGTAGAGTCAGGTCTTGGTCAAGTCAGGTGAGGTCAGGTTTTGGTCAAGTCAGATCAGGTCTTGGTGAGGTTTATCTTGATCAGGTCAGGTATTGGTCAGATCAGGTCTAGATCTTTCGGTCAGGTCTTCAGGTCTTTTACCAGGTATTTGAGAGGTCCTACTGGTTAGGGGTTGGTCTGGCCAGGTTTTGGTTATATCAGATCAGGTCTCAGTCAAGTCTTCATACCGGTCAGGTATTCACTGATTCAGGTGTGATGAGTTTTTCAGGACAGGTCTCCGAGCATTGGTCAGTTTTTCAAATCTTGGACAGGTTTTTCTCATGTCTTTGTCAGAACTGATCAGGTCTCAACTAGATCCTAGTCAGGTCTAAAACATCAAAAATTTAGGTCAGTTCTGTTCTGAAGAGGTTTTGTTTGAGGTACAGGTCTTTATTTCAACCTCAGTGTTTATCTTTGTCAGGTACTGGAGAGCTTCTGTTCAGTGTCTCATTCAGATTTTGGTCAGATCTAAGTCAGACCTTAAAGGATCTCATGAAGTCAACTCTTGGCCAGTATAGGGTCAAGCCTTGGTCAGGACAGATTCAAGTCGGGTGAGGTTTTCATAGACTCAGGTCTTGATAAAGTTAGGTTTTCTTGAATCCAGGTCCTCTGATGTCAGAACTTGCTCAGCTCAGATCCTCAGGTCCGGTCTTCAAGTCTTGGTCAGATCTTCAGGCCTTGATCATGTTTTGGTCAGATCAGAACGGGTCTTAGTCAGGTATTTTTTCAGACCAGTTCTTCATGTTTTCCTGAGCCACTAATCAGGTCTTAGTCATGTATTAGTCAGATCTTGGTCAGGTCCTGTTCAGATCTCAATGAGCTTATGGCCAGGTACAGTCCTGTTCCAGTCAAGTCATGGTCAATGCGAGCGCAAAATATGTCTGTGCGAATTGCAATAAAAATATCGGTAAATCAACTCTTTCAATATACTGCAGTGATCATTGTAAGCAGTGGTATCATTTGAAGTGCACGGGAATAACAGAGATAGACCTAAAAGTCATGCAAGAACAGAAAAACATAAAGTGAGGTTATGGGTGTTACAAATTGATCCCAAAATAATTTAGAACCTGAAGAATCTACAAATACGAAAGTGAATTTACCACAAAACACACAAACAAACGATATATTGAGAGTATTAGAGGCGATGAGAGCAGAAATCAAGTAACAATATTCCATGCAGAACAATACGAAGAGCAGAGGGTGAAAAATATGGCCTACGAAGACCAACTGAAGCCCCTCAAGGACGAAAATAAACATCTTCAAGAAGAACTCAAGGTACTGAAACAAGCCTAGGTCTGGCCTTGATCAGGTATTGGTCAAGTCTAGTCAGTAATTTCTACTACATACCTCACTCTTTCTTCGTCCACTTCCATTACACATTGCAGCGCACTCTTGTCCGATGCGGGCATCTCTCTGGTCAGATGGAAGATGTCGATGTGCTCTGGAATGGGCACTTCCCTGTTGCCCAGCACCGAGAGTATAGTAGATTTACCGCTGCCGTTGAGGCCTAGAAGGCCGTACCGCCTGCCGCAATTCAACTCCAAGGTGGCGTCTTGCAGCATCTCACAACCATGGAAGGTTATCGAGAACGTCGCTATTTTGACGTCTCTCGATTTCGGATGGACTGCCAGAGAGCCCGTACACGATCTAGCTTCCGCGTTCAGTCTAGCGTCAGACTCTAACTTAGCGCAAAGAGCCTCTGAAATTTTATGGGGGCAGTATGCGTCAAATCCGGTAGTTCTAATTTTTTGCAGACTAGTTCATGATGTTGGCCTAATGAATGATCCAAGTTTGTAATCTCGAGCACCGAACGCAATTTTGTCAAGAATCGAAAAAACCGCGAAAAAATCGTAATTTTTTCAAATTTTGGTGATTATAACCCTGAAGGACTAATTTTTGAAAAAAATTCTCTCAGGACGTTTTTAAAGCAGATCAAATTTGCTACAATATGATACAAAAATTGTCTTTATAGACCGAATAGATTTTAAAATTGATCCTTTCAAAGTTTATAATTTTTTTCGAACTTCGCAATTTTTTGCAATGTTTTAGGCGTCACTCGAATATACTCTAGCGGGATGAAGTTTCAATTACCTCCGACGGAGTGTGCTAGAACTGTTCGTGTGAAGTCACGAATGTGACCCACCTGTAGCACGTTTTCAAACTTTTTAGGCAATCTAAACCACGGCACTTTTTAGCTGGCAAGATGGCGCCTGGTTGTAGGGCCATCACATATAATAAGTATATAGGTTTTCTCTCAGGTACCTGCTACACATCCTTTGGTTTCTCATGATTGATTCTGTTGTTAGATCCTTTCTCTTGATGGCTGCTACCCACATTTCTATTCTTATTCTTGATAGCTCTTTTATCTGTGGATAATACACAGAGTTTTTCACAGAATCACAGTAGAAATGTGAAAAAACTAAGCAAATTCTCCCGATCTGCACGGCTTCCACTATCCACTACAATACACGTTACCCGCATTTTTCCTTCAAAATCATATTGAGTTTTCATTATTGAATGAACCTGATGTTGTAGTAGTAGATATCCCAGAAGGAGACGATCTGTCCGATGTTGAAATGGAGGATGACTTGTGGGCAAAAGAAGCGACGATTCATCACCATCCCCTGATGGAGATATGCCATCCCAATACGTCGATCCAGATCCAGACGAACCTCAACCGGGACCTTCCAAGAGGGCTGAATCAATCTAATTTTTCGTTCTTTAATATTACTCTATTTCCTAACAAATAAACTCATTAACTTTTGTTGTACTTATCTTTTTTATTTCATTATTCGTAGCTGAGCTTAAACAATAAACATCCTCGTTCACACTCCTCATTTTCTTCGATTGTATAATCAGGGTCAAAATTCAATCAGGACGACAGGATTGCAAAAAATTGCGAAGTTCGAAAAAACTGATAAACTTTGGAAGGCTCAATCTGGGAAACAAATGAGTCTACAGAGACAGTTTTTATATCATATTGTAGTTCTGAAAGAGTTTTTTTTTTTCAAAAACTAGTCCTTTAGGGTTATAATCGCCAAAAACTTGAAAAAAAAGAGATGTTTTCGCAGTTTTTTCGATTTTTGACAAAGTTGCGTTCGGCGCTCAAGGTCACAAACTTGGATTATTCATTATGCCAACATCAAGAACAAGTCTGCGAAAAATCAGAACTACCGGATTGGACGCATACTGTGATGTATAAAGTTACTGAATTAGAAGGACATTCCATGGGATTAAAAGAAGCTTGATATCCATGGAAATTAGGGCACAGATGGGTATTTGTCAAGTCTTGATAAGGACAGGTCTTGGTCAAGGCAGGTCCTGTTCAACAGGTTTCAGTAAGAAGTCAGGACATGTTATGATCAGGACAGGTAAGGTAAGTTCATTGTCAGGATAGATTTGGATCAGGTCAGTCAGACATTGGTATGAAACATGCACAGAATGTGCACAAACATCCATTTGAAAAAAAAACTCATGTGATCTTTATTTAGCAGAATATTAGTTTACAAAATTACAGCACATACAGGGTGTCCCAAAACTCAACGTCATCCTTTGGAAGGGCTGATAGTCTGAAGTTCCTCAAGATTGTTGTGCCTCATATTTTCACTCTCACCAGTTGGCGCTACTAAAGCGTGAGCCTTTTTTATCGAAAATATTCGAAAAAAATGATGTAGAATATTTGAACCAATAGAAAACCTGAAGTGGTAAAACTGCACTTATCATGTGATGAGTTTTTTTCGAAAACTTGTTTTGGAACTTACGTATTTTCGTCTGAAAAACACGAATTTTACAATGAAAATGTGAACAAACCGCGATTCATCGAGATATTTTATGATAAAGAGCGAAATTTCACCTTCTTTTGCAACCCATCTAGGATATTCATCTACAACTACTTGTCCTTCTTTTTCAATTACTGGACACTTTATATACTCCATTTCCCTATCTCAACTTTTCATGTACAGGGTGATTCACCATAAATGCCCCCCCCCCCTCTAGCTCAGTTATATTTGAACTGATTGCAAAATTTTAAATATCTAAAATGATTTTCGATAGAATTCTTTTCCGCTACATCAGAAAATACAAGGTGCTCGGAACAAAGGATCTACAGGGTACTATTTGATATTTTTAAAAGGAACACCCTATGTGTCATTGTATTTTTAGATTCTCCCTGAAGAGCTGATTTCATCAATGTATCACACTTGGGGTCTAGTGGAAATTATTACAGAGATATAGGGTGTTCAAAATCGAGATTTTTCAACTTTAGGATTTTTTCGAAGATTTTTCTTTGACGAAACTATTCATTATCGGTCAAAACGGCTTTCATGTCCATATCAACTTTTGATTTACAATCTACTGACATTTAATAATTGGAACAGATACAAGGTGATCAGAATTCTGAATCTTGAACCACACTGTATATGTTCCAATCAAATGTCAGTAGATAGTGAATCAAAAGTTGAGACAGGGACATTAAAGCCGTTTTGACCAATAATGAATAGTTTCAACACAAAAAAATACTAAAGTTGAAAAATCTCGATTTTGAACACCCTATATCTCTGTAATCATTCCCGCTAGACCCAAAGTGTGATATATTGATGAAATCAGCTCTTCAGAGAGAATCTAAAAATACAATGAAGTACAGGGTGTTCCATTAGAAAAAATCAAGTAGTACTCTGTAGATCGTTTGTTCCGAGCACCCAGTATTTTCTGATGCAATGGGAAAAACATTTCAGAAAAATCATTTTAGATGACTTTTCAAATGTTCAAATCGGTTAAAAAATAAGTGAGCTAGAGGGACATTTATGGTGGATCACCCTGTACTATCAATTGATATTCAATTGAAATAGATACAGGGTGGTCAAGCATCTCAATTCTGAACCACCCTGTATTCATTTCAATTAAATATCAATTGATAGTGAATAAAATGTTGGGATGGGGACATTGGAACCGTTTTGACCAATTATGAATAGTTTTCACCAAAAAATTCCTAAAGTTGCAAAAAAATCTCGATTTTTCACATCCTATAACTCTGTAATTATTGCTGCTAAACCCCAAGTCTTATAGGTCAATGAAATCAGCTCTTCAGGGAGAATCTGAAAATGGAATAATATACAGGGTCTCCCATTTGAAAAATCAAAGTTGCTGTTACTTTTCAATATAAGCGGCAACATCGCAACACTGAGAATATTTCAGGGCAATAGAACACAACTTATTATCCAAGACACCAACTTATATATATATTATATGTATATATATGTATATATAAACTTAAAATATGTTGTTTTATTAATTTTGCCAGGGATCAATTGAAAATATCAAATTTAGCTTTTAATGAAGTCAATACATTCCATAGATATGGGACTAGACAATTGAATTACTTAATAGCACATACATTCAAGTGGAACATTGGCATATTGGCAAACACTCTGTATTTCACAATGGAATAATTTTATACAATTCATTACCAAATGAGTTAAAACATATACATGATACAAGAAGGTTTAAAACCAATTTAAAAAAATACTTACTCAGGACAATTTGAATGAAAAATATGTGGCATGATTTGATTACTCAGAAATGAAATGTTATATAACATTCATCTTAGAAAACAATATCAATTTGTTTCCACTGAGTGGAATTCATTAACTAACCCTTAATTATATTTTTTATGTATTCATGTATCCCTATTATAAACAGAAATGTTTCATGGAGTAATAAAGGCAATCAATCAATCAATCAATATTCCTTCCGATTCCTTCAACTAGAATTTTCTTTAAATGAAAAATCCATAGCCCCTTATTAACATTCAATGTTTCAGTGATTTTGGAGCATTTTTGAAAATTTCATATACATACACTAATAAAATGACCCTTTCCATTTAAAAATCAAAAATTTGAGCCCCATTTCCAAAACCATAAAAAAAATGAGTACACCACTGGATTCTGCTTCTATCTTCAACAACAGCTGAGATACCTGGCTGTCTCACCCAAAAAGAGGTGCACTATACATGTGGATCCAAGTGTGGATCCATGTGACTCCACAGTTTGTAAAATTGAACAATGCAAGTTATTTATTTTGTTCTGGTTACTACAAAGAAGTCAGACAATGAAGAGGTTGATCATAATTATTATAGACTATTGGAGACATTAGACTGATAAGTAATTAGCTAACTATAAAAGGAAATCATGAGCTTGCATCTATTCATCATAATCATCAAGATTATGCAACTATGATAGTTCTATTTGAACTTGAATTTCTTGATAAGTGTTCTATATTCCTCTCAGTTTTCCCATATTTGACATTTTGGAGAACAAATCTCTCATATCTGATCTATCATGATTCTTAAGTCAAAGGCTTATCCTAGGCTTAAAAACAAGTGGGATTTGGATTAAGAAAGGTCTATTCTACCTGCAAAGAGATTACTAACTAGGAATATTACTTTGTATGATAGTTATTCATTACTGTGTGTGCTCAGATCTAAAATGGTATATAAATGATATTGAATTAATTCAGAAATTAAAATAATTAACAGTAAACATAACACATAATTGACCTTACCTTCAGGACTTAGTTCAACAGATCCATTGGATACCCCATTTACTCCATTAGTTTTAGTTTCAATCTGTTCTTGTTCCTGCTCTTGATCTTCTTTCTGAGGCTTCTCAGTTTTCTTTCCACCTTGTCTAGCCTTTGCTGCTTCCTTTTTGCGCTGCTGTTCACGTTTTTTGGCATCAGACGGCATCTTGATTAATACTGTGTATCTGCTTAGAGATCAACATTTTTTAAACATTGTTCGATCAAGTTAAACCCGACATTTCAAGATGAGTGCACAATAAGGTCATCACAATGAAAAAAAAAAATAGGTGAAAGTAGGTTTGAGGTGTGAATTTTTGAAGAGAAAGATTCTATGGGAAATCAACAGATGTGAAGGAAAATATTGCTTTAACTTACTTGTAATACCTAATAATAAAATAGGCTCAAATTTACACTAGATACATGTGTCCATCAACGACGGATGGTCCTTCAGAAAAGAATCTTCAAGTGACAATAGTGACATGACGATGACAGCTGACAGTGACAAAGCTCATTTGTCCAGTCCAGAGGCAGTATGACCATTAGACCGTTATGTGAGTTGGTAATGTTGGTATAAGCACATACTGGCTAAGTTCCAATTATGATAGAGACAAAAATTAGTAGCCGGCCTAAGTTCTGTTGTAACAATGGTTCGAAAATTTGATGTTTTTGAGGTTAGGAAAATTATCAAAATAAATGAAATGTCAAGGGTCACGTTGCGTGTTGCGTTTTGTTTAGCTGTTTTAATAGGCCCCAAAGTGCATGGTCGTAATTTTTCACTCATTCACTCTAAAAAGTACTAGCCTCATAACTTCAGAATGGATGATTTTGAATTGCCAGAAGACCTGGAAGACATTGAGATAATCTACTCTGATGGAGAAGACGAAGAACCCATTGAGAATGCCATAGAAGATATAAATATTGAAGATGATACCTTGGAGGCGGAAATCCTCGATCTTTCCACTCTTACTTTCCAGAAGCATACTAAGTCAGTTTTCAGTTCTGACTTGAGCCATGATAATCAACTAGCAATTACAGGAGGAGAAGATGATATAGCATACCTGTGGAGGACTGATACCTCTGAGGTTCTGCTAGAATGTACAGGTCACAAAGACTCTGTAACTGAAGTGTGCTTCAGCTTTGATGATCAATATGTAGCTACTGGTGATATGGCAGGTATGATACAAGTATGGAGCACAAAAGAGAGGAAACTAGTGTGGTGTTTTGAGGGAGATGATATGGAATGGCTTATCTGGCATTCCATGACAAATGTACTATTCTGTGGGTGCCATTCTGGTGATATATACATCTGGCAAATACCACAAGGGCACTGTAAAGTGCTACCTTCTCCTAATAATATATCTGCCTCATGTGGAAAAGTACTGCCAAATGGTAAACAGATCTTGATTGGCTATGAAGATGGCCAGTTGAGGCTATGGAATATCAAAGAATGCACTGTAGATTGGGCAAACCACCATGCACAGGCTATAACAAATCTGGACATCAACAGGGAAGGCACATTGGCAGTAGTGTCTCCTGGGTCCATTATTGTGAAACTGAATGATGGAAAACCTACAGTAACACTCTTACCAGATGGAGAAACAGAAATTGAAACTGCTCTGTTCAATAGTGAGCTTGGTATAGTTGCTACAGGAGCCCTAACAGGTCAGCTGTGTGTTTGGGAGCTAGGCAGGCATGCTTTGAGGCATCAAGCTAGGATAGAATGTGCTGTTACTGTTATGGAATGGGGATCAGATGGAAAGATTTTCATTGGAGCCACTGATGGAGCAGTTTATGTTTGTAGTGTCAAAACTGGGGTGCTGCTGGAAACTCTGACTGGGCACAAAACAGATATTTTGAGTATTTCAGTGTTCAAAGATGATAGGATACTAACTACTTCTGATGATGGAACTGCTAAGATATTTAATGTTAAGAAATAAAACTATCTCGAGAACCATAATGTGCATGCAGGGATTTTACATGACTTATCTTTTTGAAGAATTTTTCAACATTTATTCAGCTCCAGATGTTTGACTATGTACTTATATGTGATAAAATAAAGAATTATATTATGGACTGTGATCCTGAGATAACACCCAACACTCTTCAGAAGTAAAATAATTTTATTTTAGACCAAAATAAATATTCAGACCTCTAAATAATTGCTTCAGCTTTTTTCATTAGTGAATAAAAGTTGCTAATCTCTAATCTTGCTCATAGATTTTGTAGATCGAAGATTTTGTATCATTTGAAAATTAGTCCAAAAAATCAAAGAAACCTTAGAAAGGCGTAAACACGTTGGCAAAACGGCTTCTTGCCATTCGGATACTCCTGAATCATGGCCCCTATATCATTGGTCAGAATGCCCATTAAGTTAGTGTCATTGAGAATATTATTAAGAAGAAGAAAAAAGAGGTTAGGTTTGATTGATGTTTTTGTTTATATTTTCACCCGTATTTCACTTTTAGTTATTTACATTTTCATCACTTAAAAATGACTTATTACTAGAATTATAAAATAACAAAAAACATGGAATCTCAAAGGTTGCTGGGGTCAGCTCCTACAGCGTCTAAAACCGGTGAACAAAATATTTCTGATGAAGAATGGACAGAGGAGGAAGAATCAAGCTACAGTTCCTACTGCTCTGACTCGGATAGGTAAACTCAACATTTCTACTATTTCTAGCTCAATTCCTGTAATGCTTATCAACATAAAATTTTCAGCACAATTCCTGAATGGGAACCATATGTAGATGACTTCACAGGAGAACTACTCTATATTGAATGCCATCCTTTTGTAGTGCAAAATAACAAAGAAGTTAAAGTCAAACCGTCTGAAGAACCATTAACAAGAAATAAAGTTAGGCACAGTACTAGAGGCAAGTTCCTAAAACTGCTGAGGAGACGTGAAAGTAAACGTAGAAGCAAGAAAAATGTGAAATCTACAGATGTGAATGAAACAAACACCTCAAAAGTCAAATTCCAAGATTTTCAAGAAGGTGAAGAAAAGGAGGTTATGCTTGAAATTGATTCTGAGAATAGGCATAACCTGAGTAGTGATAAATCCCTAGCAGAATCTTTGCTGGGATTGATTGTAAGTACTTTATCTGATGGAAACAGAGTCATGATAGCAGGTTTTTCATATGAGAGCAAAGCCAAACAAGAAAGGAACATAAAAATAGGAGATTGGTTGAAAAGTATCAACAATATAGGGGTCAGTGTACATAATCTAGATGATATCCTTCAGAAATTCATTAACAGAACAGATGTCCTACTCAAACTGCAAAGAGTAGCTGGTATTGAAGTGACAAAAGATCCTCCTATAAATGAGTTGAACATTGAATCAGAGTTTGTCAAAGAATTATTGAATAAAAAACCCTATGATGAGCAGAGTGTTATGCAGTGCTTATGTGAATTCTCCATAGGGATCATCTATATCAATACTGAGAAACTCAGTGAGAGTAATCAAGACAATGAAGACATAACTTATTGCTTTCCTAAACCAATGCAGAAAAACATTTTGTGTAATTCCAGGGGAATGTTTATTACTTTGAACCATCTTCTTGAAGATGTTACAAAAAGCAAGCCTAGAATTTTTTCTCTCAAGCACAATGGACACCTAGCACATATTGTCACAACAAATATTGATAAAAACAGTCTGCTGCTGATGCTTCCTGATGAAAAAGCTTCAAAACAAGAAGCACTATTGATCAACAATCAGTTGTTGACCTTTTTGAACTTTGCATATGAGAGCATAGACAAGTGTTTCACTTCTGAACATAATCTGTGCCAAATCAACCATTTTTTTATGAGATTCTTCACCAAAATCCTGAGTAATGAGTCTTGGATTACTGCAGAACAGTTTGCTAGTAGCCAGAATGTGGATGCCACAGAAAAAAATCTATTTCAATTTGAAGGTGTGATGTGTGCTGCATCAACTTTATGTCTGCCAGATAGTGCTCAGATGCAAATTGATGATGCACTCTCTGAGTTAGAAGCTAGTGATTACAGGGACTGGGTATGCTCAAAACAGTATTTGTTTCACCTTTACATTTCCTCTTTTTGTTTTTTTAGAATGAAGAACCACTGGACTGTCAAAGACTTTTCACAATATTAGGTAGTGCCCTATTCCATTCTGGCTATCTTCTAGCCAGTCACTTCATTCATGAAGATCTTGTTGATGTTTACTGTTTCTGTAAGATTCAGGGGCTGTTTCGATTGTCTAAAACAGAACCTGTCAAGTCTCTGGTACTGTGGAAAGAAGTTTTTCCACATTCTTGTAACAAAGAAAAGAATACTAGAGTGAAGATTCCCAGTGGAAGGCGATATTTGCTTGTAGTGGAAAGCATGAAGGTAATTTGATTATTTGTACTGAGTGAGAAAAAACAGTATAATTCAGTTGGTATACAATAACAGAATGTCAAATTATACAGTATGTTTATGTGACTTTTCATTGAGTACTAGTAAATTTACTCTTTATTTGCTTACTTGCTCAGAAAAAAAAAACTGTATGCCCCTGAGGCTTCTTTGATTTAAATTCTCTATCTCCAGATCAATCCAATTCTCTGCCCTCTCTGAAGAACACCATTTTCATTATTGTTTCAAAGAAGAGGGATGAAAACCTAAAAAATGACCTGAATTTGTATTTTTGACCCCTTCATAAAAATTGATTTGGCGCGCCACTGTGAAAAAATGTTGAAGTTTTTTCTTTGAAATACAATTGTTTGAAAAATTCTACCTTCCTATAGTTCATGAAAAACGTTTCCATAAACATATCTCGAAAACTCGGGTGCCAAAAATGTTGACTTTCTAGTTGTTTGACCTGCTGATATGTGGTTTTCTCCATTGAGTTCCTTATGAGAATTGACCCTTACTTAACAAGATCAGTTTTTTCCTATCTAAGTAGGCAAAAAAACGGCCCGCAATTTTTAATTTCTGTCCGGTTTTTTTAAATTTCAACCAAATCGTAGTAGGTCTGGCAACGCTGCTGAAGGTGCAGCCATTGAACTCAATGTAAACTTAAATTGAGTTCAATTGGTGCAGCCGACACAGACATATACAGACGCTGTTTTACTGCCATCCCAGAAAGTGTCTAAGGAGCCTATAGAAGTTATCACTTCAAAAATCCCACACTTGCTTAAAAACACTTGTATCTTTTCTTCAAAAGAAGATATATTGACTTGAATGAAAAATAATTGTGTTAGGAAGTGATCAATCACACTTCAGTCCAAAATATAATGATGCTAAGTTTAACCACTCATTATTTTTTTTCAAAGGGTTTAAAGAAGTTGTGGGTGAAAGAGTAACATTTGTATTTCCCTGTATAATGATCATGCCGTCAGATTTTCTTAAGTATTAAAATTCAGGCTGACACCCCGAAACATAAATCTACAATTTGGCCGAAATTTCACCAGATTCTATCAATAATGGGGAAGTTTCATATATTGAAGTGTGTAGTTTGTAAAAAATAAATATACGTATTTTTTCTTTTTTCCTGTAAGATGAAATTTCAATTCAGAAAAAAATAAATTAAAGAAACTTGGCTCCTCCACCATTACTATGACTTACTTTCGAAAAATCCACATCCAAAATCCTATTCCCTGTGCCAGTGCGATGTTGCCGACATCATCAATGAATGCATAATAACTATATCATAGCAGCAATGGGATATAATAGGTTCTTCAATCCTTGGCTGAATAAAGTTGATTACTAATAAAAATAAATTAAGACATTTTGCGATAGTGTCTATAATTTTTCACTACCGTTATATTACAATATGTTATTCATAACTTGTCAGTCATTTTTTTGCTAATGAATTCATTCCCCATTAAAACGGATCTATTTTCTAGGAAAGTTGCAGATTATATCTTGCAACAGAGCCTAATACTTCGAGTCCGCCCACACCACTCAAAATACATTATGTTCTGGCAGTAAATTAGGAAGGATAGTATCATTGAATGTAGCCGATAGTGATTTATTGCTTCAATGATATATTTTCGTTTAGGATCGTTCGAGATATTAAGGAAGCCAACTACCCTTTGCATTCCTGCTCCGACGGCAATTTGTGGTTATGTATGTTTTAGTTCACCAGTTTCACTTCTCCTTTCTCCTTTTTTTTCATCCGTTTTTCCTTTCTTTAGCCAGTCGTTAGCTATTCGCTAGCTTTATTCTTCACCATCAGCAATTTTCAGACTAGATTCAGAAATTGACTATGGATTTCTCGACTTCAACAGCTGATATCTCGAAAACGAAAAAAGATATTTGAAATTTGGAAAAAGGTACTTGAATGAGATGTCATTTCTTTCTAGAAAATGTGTTCTCTGCTTGATTTTATTATTTCATATACAGGGTTCGTGAAAAAACAATATTTTTTCAAATGGAACCCCCTGTATATTATCGCATATTTCGAAAGAGTTATTATTCCTGATTTCGAAGATATATACTTTTCATATATTCTATCGAGGGCTTGACGAAATATCAGCAAAATTAAATATTAATATTTGGTACAAGTTAGCTATGGTTGAAATAGAATGAGATGATGAATAAGTGAATTGATATTTGGCCAACATTCCAGTGAAATAAGTGCGCAAAATTTCGACAATTTTCTTACGATGCCATATCCATTGGAACAAAGAAGAGATATTTTGGAGTGTTATTTTTCAGTTAATAAAAATCTTGCTGAAACACTTACACTTATACTTACCTAAATTTAATCTTTCAGATATGACAAGACAAAATTCAATCCGCTTCTCATTATCATCATAATTGAGTTTGTGGCATGGTCTAAATCTGAAATCCCTATATTTATATTTCCTTAAGGTATGTTGAACAAAATAATAGCTGAAATCAAACTCTCTCACTGCATTTCTTATTGACCGTGAAGGATCCCCAACAAAATACTGGATTACAAGAAGTTCCTTGTCTTCGTTGTCTTGCCTTCTCACTATTCTCTTGATATTCGACAAACTGGAAGTTCTGTCAAATTTAGCAGCCAAATACTTTACATAATTCTTACTTGGTAATCTCCTGCCTGGAAAACTCCTCATAAACTTATGAAGTGTTACAGCAAGATTTTTATTAACTGAAAAATAGCACTCCAAAATATCTCTTCTTTGTTCCAGTGGATATGGCATCGTGAAAAAATTGTCGAAATTTTGCGCACTTATGTCACTGAAATGTTGACCAAATGTCAATTCACTTATTGATCATTCCAGAACACGTGATTTTGACATGGTTTCTTGAGGGGCACACAAACTATCTGTTAGAGGTTACCTTTGATTAGCATAGCCCTGGCCATCCCTGCCACATCTACAATATAATAACAGTTTCACCAAACACAATTATGGAATTCTTTCTAGTTCCAACTCGGATTCCAAGGAAAACGATCCCACTTATTCTGGTTTTATATGACATATCTTGACAAGATACAATGTTTGCCCCTCAGCAACCTGTCAAATGACGTAATTCTGGAATGATTTATTCATCATCTCATTCTATTTCAACCATAGCTAACTTGGACCAATTATTAATATTTCATTTTGCTGATATTTCGTCAAGCACTCGATAGAATATATGAAAAGTATATATTTTCGAAATCAGGAAAGATAGCTCTTTCGAAATATGCGATAATAAAAAAAAAATTTTTCACATACCCTGTATATGAAATGATGAAATCAAGCAGAGAACACATTTTCCATTGGAAATGACATCTCATTCAAGTAACTTTTTCCGAATTTCAAATATCTTTTTTCGTTTTCGAGATATCAGCTGTTGAAGTCGAGAAATCCATAGTCAATCACCCGTACGTCACAGTGTGATGGAATTTCAAATATCTTTTTTCGTTTTCGAGATATCAGCTGTTGAAGTCGAGAAATCCATAGTCAATCACCCCGTACGTCACAGTGTGATGTCCGGAAAATCAGAAATTTCTTTAATTTGAAAATGAAAACGACTTGGACTCTATCGGTCGCCATTCTGTACAGCGTGGCCATTAAACTGAAGAGTTCCGAACTTATTATAAAATTCATCTGAAGGAAACTTCCCAATTGAAAAAGATACTAGACGATCGATTCGGGTATATTTTTTCTGGCCGGATTTTTCGCCTGTACCCGATTCACCCTGCACGTTTCAGGACCTGTTGGCCGTCATAATGGAAGCGGGCGGATGCACTGAGCCCCCCGAAGGCAACTCGGGCCCCGACGCCTTCTACGTAGAGGAGGCGCAGGCCACCCTGGCGCATATCCAAGAGCTGGGGCTGGGCGAGCTGTGCGACCGGCTGCTGGCGATCGGCCCCCATGCCCAGGTTGCGAGGCCCCTTCCTCCAACCGGCAGGAACAAGGGGGATTTTATGAGTTTGGGGTTTTCCAAGGGAGGCGTGGGAACTGTGAAGGTTAGTTTTTTATGGGTTGCGTGCAAGAACTGTCAGATGACCGAATCTGGAGGTGAAACAACGAAATACAACCTCACTTTTCTCGTTTGTTAAAAGTGCATCCCAAAATTTGGTTTTCTATTTCGGGCCAGGAGCTATTTCACTTCCAGTCAGCTGCTTATAATCTATAAGGCACAGATCCGACCTGTCCTGGAATACTGTTTCCATATTTGGAGTGCAACACCCAAACATACCCTGAAACTGTTGGATTCTGTCCAGTATTTCAATTTTTATACTCTTGATATTTCAAATTCAAAAAAGTTCTCTCTATTATTGTTGATTTCACGTATCAAATTTCGAATTTCACATGTAAAATTTCGAAAGTGTCATCAAAACCTATGATTTTCTTTTGATATATGATGAATTTGTATTCTTTTTGAAAAGGGCAATTGATGTTCGTGAACGCGGTTGCCAAACTTTCTCCCTGTCTGGCCAATATACAAGACAAGGTCCACAGTATTTCATTTTTTATACTCCTGATATTTCAAATTCAAAGAAGTTCTCTTTATTATTGTTGATTTCACGTGTGAAATTTCGAATTGCACATGTAAAATTTCGAAATTGTCATAAAAAACTATGATTTTCTTCTGATATATGATGAATTTGTTTTCCTTTCTGAAAAGGGCATTTGATGTTCGTGAATGCGGTTGTTAAACTTTCTCCCTGTCTGGCCAATATACAAGACGAGATCCACAGTATCTCATTTTTTATACTCGATATTTCAAATTCGAAAAAGTTCTCTTTATTATTGTTGATTTCACATGTGAAATTTCGAAATTGTCATCAAAAACTATGATTTTCTTCTGATACATGATGAATTTGTTTTCCTTCTTGAAAAGGGCATTTGATGTTCGTGAATACGGTTGTTGAACTTTCTCCCTGTCTGGCCAATATACAAGGCAAGATCCACAGTATTTCATTCTGTATACTCCTGACATTTCGAATTCTAAAACTTTATCATTATTATTGTTGAATAACCTTCCCACCATGTTATAGGCACAGATTGTTTATCCAATCGTTAATGATAATGAGTTTCAGTTTCAAGGGAAGACGTAACAATAGCCGAATCGTTTCCATTCAAATGCTCTATATCCTTGATTATATAAACTAGTACCATAGTACTCAAAGCCTATATGTAATGATTCGATAAACGATCTGTATATTTCAAGTCCTGTTTATGTAACAGGTCTTCAAAATCACAATATTATACTAATCCTGAGGTGGAGATACAATCAGTTCTATGTATATACTTCTATTTGGTTTTTGAGGATTCTTCGTCTATCATCTCCAAAAAAAGTGAAGTGACATCCATATTGAAGAAAAGGCTTTCAGACCAGAATTTCGTGGCGCCCTCTAGTTCATCGAATTCTCTCCAAGACGACTCTTTCGATGGACAATCTGAAGGATCAGGAAGCCACAGCGAGATAAGCGACGATTCCAGACAGAATTCCAAAAGGCGGTCCAAGTATGACTCTAACGAAGACGAATCAGAAACCGATGAATATGGGGCAAGTCGTTACCACCGATAAAACAAGGCCTGCATGCTCCGTGGGTGACGTCACTTAGTCAGGCCTAACCAGCGGCTCGAAACGACAAGCGCTTATAGCGCTATAAGGCGACCGCATATTTCGATTTTAGTTTTAGATCATTATTGAGCCGATTTTGCTTTTTTTTGAAGGGCTTCCGGTTGAAAGAGGATGTCAGACGTTAACTGAGCACTTCTTCGCATCCCATTCGATTTTATAATGGAAAAACGAAGTTTCAAAGCAAAAACCAGAATAAAACACAAATACCCACCTACAGCAACCCATTCGAATTAAATATATTGGCAAAAATTGTAGTGATTCAATCTCATTAGAGGTAAACTTCACACCTACTTATACAGGGCCCGCAGAACATAAACTTATCATGAGATTGATCGAAAGAAAATTGGGGAAAATGTATTTTAGTTTGATAGACATGCCGTTCGTTATACCTAATTACCTATATTTATCTTGGAGAATTCCTATTACCTAAAAAATTAGCCAGTGAGTGTTTTCAATTTCCTGTTGTTGGATTTTTTACCCAATTGGTCGTTAGACTTGAAACAGTAATTTTTAAGTAGAGTGTTTGTAGTACATGTTAATATAATAGTTGCAATTTGATCATTGGAATGAATTCTGCATTCATTGCCACGAGGCAAATGACCGTTTTCAGAAAGAAATTTGAGAATGTATTGAGTCAGAAACCAAAGAGTCCAATGCATTCGAAATATGTTTCAAAACCCTCCTTTTCTGATTATCAAGACATTTTCCCGAATTATGTATCTCGTTTTTATCTATTTCAATTAGTAATTATTTGATTTGATTGCTATTATTAGAGATAAAAGGTGTTTTCAGATTGGCTTTTAGAGATGTTTGTATCGCTAGGTCATACAAAAATGATTCCACATTCAAAACAAAATCAATCACAACCGAATATGTAATTACGGGCCCTGGAGAATAAGACAATTTGAATAATGTGACTTTTTGCAAATCGATAATTTTGAACCACTTTTCGGGCAACTGAAAAGACTCTAATACAACTAGAAATTCTTGAAATTCTGTGTAGCAAAATGATTTTTGGTAATTTTCGAATTCAGTTTTACTTTTGGTAAGTGCTTGTGCCAAATTTTTAGTCTCTAGTATCTCAAGTTTTCCATCACGACTTGTGCGTAATTTTACATCTTTCGATAAATAAGATGGACAGTTGGGAAATTGAGTGGGAATAACATCTCGTTTGAGCCTAGGAATTTTCAAATCTATTGTTACAGTTTTGCCAGTTTTTGAATCGGTTGCAGTAGATGAAGTAATAATATCATCTTTAGTAAAATGTAATTCACATACTTTACTGTACTTAGATGGAGTCGTAAAATCCTTGCGGTGAATTGCATGTACCCACTTTTTCGATAGTTCCTTGTCCAACGGGAAACTAAAAGCATGAATTTTTGGACCACCCACATAATTCCCCCGACAAAAGGGAACACAACACTTGTAAGGCATTGTTATTTCGCCTATCACAACACGAAATATTTCACAAAACAGTAATTTCTCCGCCAATTATTTTGATGAATAAACAACAAGAGAATTCGAGCACACACGCGATTTACCTACGCCACCGTTCTTAAACAAAAACAAACTGACGATCGATCGACGCGAATGCCTTGGAAGATGGCCTGAGTATGCGACGTCACGAGCTGTTTACGTCAGAGTCTGCTGGCCTTGTTTTATCGGTGGTAACGGGCAAGTGTCCAGTAACTTTTCTGGAGTGTCATTTCACTTGGTAATTATTCTATTTTAGGAGGGAAGTCAGATGAGCGTTAGTAGCTTCGACATATCGGAAATGCGTCAGTGTATCTTGAATGAAACTGAGGATTATCGACCGGTTCAGCTGACTTCCGGATGTGAAAAAAATCTTTTCCACTTTGTCCAGCTGGATAGTGCGAAGGGAATTATGTTGTGTCCGTCTGAATGTCAAGAAACGTCGTTGACTTATGACTTCATCTTGAATAATTTTAGAAGGTGCTGCTTGAAAATACACGTTTTATTTCAAAACACCCTAAGATTCAAGGTAACAATTTCACGTGGAGTTCCAGATCAGCTAATCATATGTCATATTTTTTTTTAGAATATGCCTGCACAAGATATTGCAAAATCTGTGATGAATAAAAGTCTCATTGCTATAAAGGAGCATGGGATTCTCTTTCAGTGTCCCTACCTGGACGAAAAAGATAACAAAAAAAGTAAAATTACTTACTGGGTGTTAGGGTAAGTGGTGACAACCCTGAAAAAAATGACGAATTATCGGATTATTTTTTTAGGAGGCTATTTTATATGCCTTTACCCAAGGAAATTTATGTTTGTTATCAAGAAGGTGTCCCTCAAAATTCTGTTGAATTAGCATTCAAAATGTGCATGGCAAGTTTATACTGAATTGCCATGAACATAATGATAAATATTCCGTCCAAAATTATGAACCCTTGTGGGAGCATAAGCTCATGAGGCCTTGAAGTATTAGAGAAACTGATTCAGATTTATAATTTATTGAAATTTTATATTTTTTATTTTTATATTAAATAAGCTCTTTTATTTCTACTTTTGTTTTTTCTCTTCACCTTTCAAGTTATACTGCTAATTTGGAATGAAACATTTGCAGCCAAAAAAAATATGTATTAGGGAATAAAGTATGTATAAATTATATGTCCAAAGAGCACTCATAGAATTATTGTCTTATGACATTTATAGAATATGTTGCAAGTTGATCACAGCTTAGTATAACTATCACACTTCATTTTAAAGCAGTTGAAACCACATAATATAAATTACTTGCTAAAAATATGGTGGAGCACTGAAGGCAAAGCTTTTCTTATCAAATTATTCAATCATGAAAGAATTAACTAACAACAAAATTTCAACTACAAATTCTCCAGATTGACTTCAATGCACTCCATTTTATAAATTATAAGCTCATCAATATCTTTTAAAACAGTTTTTTCTTAAAAATCTCATAATTGACAGGTGTTTTCAATCAAGAAATTACTCAAAATTAAGATGATGAAGCCACTATTGATACCTTCAACTGTCAAAAACATTTACAATTTATTTCTCCCAATTTCATAAGAGAAAATTGACTCAATTTCTAGGCTCTATGCCTTCAATTAGGAATTTAACAACACCTCCTGCCATTTTGCTTCCATAATGACCTTTCCAAAACTGAGTATCTCTACCTTGGTGTTCAAAAACTAGCATTGCCAGATCAGCAGGATAATTTTCAGATATGATAATCTCCACCTAAAAAGTTTTGATGAATACTGTGGAATAATTTAAGATTGTAGGTAGGTACTTTTTCCCATTTATTGCCCTCCCACTGTCTCACAGTGACCTTTTCAGCTTTTTCAAAATGTGGTGACCTTCCTTCTTCTGATGCATCAAAATTGTCTTCTTCAGTAATATCATGCATACCTAAATCAACATGTTCTTTAGCCAAGTCATTATTAGTTTCACCAAATCCTGTAAATTTTAGGTGGTATTCACAACCACAGTCAAATCTACCAGCTGTCCATTCACTGGCATAGATAGGAACATGGAATTTTGTGATGATATACCTGATAAGTCTTTTATCTTTCAATGGGATTTCCTGCAACAAAACAACTACTGTGAAAGTAATACATAAACAGGATAATAGAATGCACATACCTGTATTTTGTTACATTCATAAAATGAAGTGGCAAAGCAAGATTCATGTCCATAGAATTCTGGTACATTTGCTGGTAAAGGATCAGATCCCTGAGGCTTCTTCTCTATCACAAACTGGTCTCCATAGTTTTTGACAATCTTCCAATGCTTGAACTTTTCTTGACCATTTCCGTTTTTCAAGAGGTTCTCAAAGTTATTTGTGTTTAAATAGGAGTAATAAATATACCAAGGGAGCAACTGTGTTTTGTTGGGCTGGTGCATATTAAACACATTTTTCCAGAAACTATCAGATTTGATAATATTGTTCCATTTTTTGCAGACCAGAGTCAAGTACAGTAAATGTTTGGGTGGAATGTGGATGAGAATGTTCTCTAGTACTTCTTCTGGTACATAGATACCATTTAAGCATAACCCGTTGTTGGAATCTTCCTCTAGTGGATCAAGAAATTGGAAATCTTTTACTGGGGTGTATTCCTTCATGGGTTTTAACTTATCTTTGCTTTTAACATCGCCCATATTATGTATCCAATTTCCACTAATAACTACCAGTTGAATTGAATAAACAATTTAAAGCAGGATCACAAGATAATCGTTAATCTGACTCTGAGCTGTGACTGAGAATCATCTGAGAAAATCTGAGAATTCTGAGATCACCAATGAATCACTTATGTTAACATAACCTAAAAATGTTTTGTCATTTTGTCAACAAACTTTCAAGGTTGGTAGTACTGACACAAGCACAAGCAACAACTGCCACTACACTACACAGTACACACAAACACAAATCATCTCATATACAAGGTAGAGTTATTAATTTTACCGAGAATATTTATTGTTAGTTTATTTTATTATCCATTCAAATATATTAGTCATGTAATCATTATACACCGAATGATACAAATTTCGAAGAGAATATTATATTTTTCAAACGAATTCTGAGAGTTATAAAAAGGTTCTACATATATATACAGTGTGTCCCTAGACCAGTGGGACAGTTGAATATCTCCTGAACCAATAGGAATTTTCAAAATATTATAATTCCACATCATATCGCATCATGAGTGCTAACTTCAGGAATTACTAAATTTTATACGAGGGGCGCAAGAAAGGCTCACAAAATCGAACATCAATTTTTTCAAATGGAACACCCCATATATTTCAACAGATCTGAATTCTCATTCCTTTAGGCTAATTATCAGTTTTTTATTTTTGAAAATCCGACAAGGCGTTGCCAAGTTATACCAGTATTTCATGAAATGCAGACATTTTTTTTATAGACAAACCCATTATTCATACTACTAAGAATTCATGGAATCATTCAAGACTGTTGGTAGTCGGTGGCATATTCTATCATATGGAATACTCATCTTCTTCGAAAGTTATACAGGGTGGTCAGAAATATTATATGATTTTCACGAAATTCAAACTTTCTTCACATCAATTTTTCAAAAAGTGCACCCTACAATATGTATGATGTTTTATCCCATTGGTGGTTTGATTGCTCATGGTCGATAGTTGTGAAAGAGAGATGTGAATCTCATCATCAGCAAATGCAAATAAAAAAATGCAGTAAACTATTTATTCAACTGTACTTAACTACTAAAAAAACAGTCCCAAAAAGAAAAAACTGATTAGGCGAATAATTAGGCACAATAATTTTAATATAAATGTTCGAATTGCCTTCCGTTTGCTGCAAGGCACATTTCAAAATTTTTCATCACATGATATAAAATTATACATATTGTAGGGTGCACTATTTGAAAAATTGATGTGAAGAAAGTTTGAATTTCGTGAAAATCATATAATATTTCTGACCACCCTGTATAACTTTCGAAGAAGATGAGTATTTCATATAATAGAATATGCTACCGACTACCAACAGTCTTGAATGATTCCATAAATTCTTAGTATTATGAATGATGGGTTTGTCTAAGAAAATGTCTGCATTTCATGAAACACTAGTATAACTTGGCAACGCCTCGTCGGATTTTCAAAAATAAAAAACTGATAATTAGCCTAGAGGAATGAGAATTCAGATATGTTGAAATATATGGGGTGTTTCATTTGAAAAAATTGATGTTCGATTTTGTGAGCCTTTCTCGCGCCCCTCGTATAAAATTTAGTCATTCCTGAAGTTAGCACTCACGATGCGATATGATGTGGAATTTTAATATTTTGAAAATTCCTATTGGTTCAGGAGATATTCAACTGTCCCACTGGTCTAGGGACACACTGTATAGGTATATATATACTTACCTACTTACTTATAAGAATTTTCGATGAAGAGCTGCATTTCTGAAAATTTATTACCTATTTTCACCAATAGATCTTGAAATTCTCAAGAATTGATTATGGAACGTTTACAGGGCGATCTGCATAATTTTTAATCACAACGTTACTTTTCGCAAGTTTTATATATTTATGGCTTTATTATATGTATAATAATATATCCCATTACTTAATTTAATCTGAATATATAAATATTAAGTATCGATCGACTTAAAATTAATACAGAGGCTTTTTGTTGAATATCGAAATGAGAAAACCAAAATATATGTATCTATACTTATTGGGTAATCAATAGACACAACAAAAATGATATATATACCTAGTCGACAGCGAATTAATACATCGTTTTCAATAGTAAAAAAACAATTTCATTTGCTTATTTGCAGAAAAAATGAATTTACGACAGCTCTACAGAAAAACTACAAAAAACGTACCCCTATATATATATGAATTCTTCGAAATGGATGTACCTTAATAGAACAACAGTTAACAAAATGGACATCTGGTATGGTGGACTCAATCGAGTCATATATCATAATCACATCATAATATAAGTTTTATGACTTTAATGTCAGTTGAATCCTTGTCATAATATATGTAGGCCGATCAGAATATCAAATTAATACTCATGGTTTTCGAGCCATCTCTCAGGTATTTATTGAACTAAATACCATCAAAATCAACATCAATAATATACTTTTGAATGTCTATAATAATTAACGAAAAAGTATTTTTGTTATATACAGGATGGCATTGAAATAAGTGCAAATATTTCAAACACTTAAAAAGTTCCACGTGTACTATCGAATGGCACTAATAAAAAAAATTAGGAATCAAAATGAAATTGGAGGTTAGACCCCTTTCAAAGTTCTACACTGTAGCAAATTTGACGTCACCTCTGTTCAAATTTCCATGCGGTAGGCACTATCAGGCGGAGTTCAATCATTTAAATTGTTTCAAAGTGGGGTACTTGATTTTTTTTCTCGTATTTTGATCAATTTTTGGGATGAATAAATTTCTTGTTAATTAGAAGAATTAGAAAAAATCTGATATCATGGGAATATTTCTTAGACTGTACCATATTTTAATGTGCTGAATATGTGCACTTATTTCAAAAACACCTTGTATAAGACCTTGTTCCTCGAGAACGAAGCAAATTGGGAAAATAATGTTTATATCAACTTTTTTCCATAAATTATCACCTATATCGAAGCACCTTATTAGGAGAATTGTTCCATCACACAAACACAGCATGGAGTCAAACGAAAACCATCACTTTATTCTCGGATAATAATAAAGCACCGAAGACCCCGGCAGCTGCCAATTGGAAGCGTGCAGCTCGATCAGCTGCAAAAGCGTGCGCCGAACTCCAGGCGACCCGGCACTAGCCAAAAACCCGTCCCTCACGCTGGCCAACAGCTGTTCCAGCTGCTGCGGCAGCTCCGCCTCCAAGTCCCTCCCTATCGACGTCAAAACAAAAAACAAACATTCGGTCTCAGAAAGACACTTAATAGGCAGGCTAACGCAAGCCTGGCAGCACTTCGCGAGTACCGACAGCAGCACCAGGTCAGGCTGCAAGCCTTCGAACTGGTCCCGAAGCTGGTGACGCTTGATCTGGCCGCACATTTCCGTCAGGAACCACATGAAAGCAGTGAAACGGGTGCCATCACCCGCTTTAATCCCCCTGAGGATCTTATCGCGCTCTTGGTACCACTGCTGACAGGTGTTCAGCAACGACTCCAGGAACGTTTGGTTCTTCTCCGTGTCGATTATAGACACGCACAGCTTCGCTATGGACTCGCTGTACTTGATGCCTTCCACGACCTTCTCCAAGATGATCTTCACCAGGTCCATGAGGGTCCTGGAGGCCAGTTGGTTGGGATCCTCGAGAGCTAGCTTCAAGTTGGTTTGGTGCTCTGGCGCGAACATTTCGAGCTGTATCTCCTCCTTGGCCAGGTCTCTCAGCTTCGCAGCTAGGTTTCTCGATTCTGCGGCGCCTAGGCTCTTGGATCGCTTGAGCGACGCTGGTTTGGGACTGGGCTGTTTGCTCTGGTTGGTCCAGTTGGCTTGGTAAACAGTTGGCTGGTTCATGCCTGTGAACACTGGGTGCGCCATCAGCTCTGGCGGGAACTGATGGTAGCTAGGTCTGACCACGTGGTTGAGGAGGTGGGAGGAGGAGGCGGAGTGTAGTAGAGGCAGGTGCATCCCCGGGATCAGCGGGTAAATACCGCCGGGGTGGTTGAGGTGTCTCAGGATGTTGCCGCTGGATTTCGAGTGCTGCAAGGTCATGGGTTCGTACATGGCTAGGTTGATGTTTCCACTGGATTTGGAGGTTTGTAGCTCGTGATTCATCGTGAATTCCTTCGCGTGAACGTTGAGTTTGCCTCCCATGGGGAGATCGGTTCTTACGTTGGGGGGTCTGTAGATTTCCAAGGATGGTTTTCCACGCATGGCCAACATGGTTTGGCTTCGCCGTTTCAAGGCGTCCTTGTTAGGCCTTATGAAGCTCCTTTCGCGTTGGACCATGGGTAGCTGATTGGAGAAGTCCATTTTCTGGCTTTTTCTCAACTGGGCGTCTTGAGACATGATGGCACAAACACACACTATCGCTATAAACTGTTGGTGACGTTTATTATGAATAGTTTAACACACAAAGCCAATTACGACCACGCGTGATGCCCAATTTCGGTGGCAAGGCTAGGCTTCACTTGTTTTGTTGAGGCGGCCGTGCGACACTTTCGTTTGTTTCTGAAACTGCATGTTTTGGACACAATTGAACAGTCGCGGAGGCTTTGGGGCGCTAGATGCGAATTTAGAGATGCTGGAGTTAGAAACACACATCCGAAGTGACGTCTGTATATTTAGAATGCGTATATTTTTAACGAACTATGACTATGCGCTGGTGCGGATATAAATAGTCCAAATATTACGTATACCAAATGTATACAATATTCTAACGATGATAATTATTATGTAAAAATACTTTTTTGTAATGGTATGCCCATTTGATGATAGCAATAATAATATTCATTTGTTTCATCAATAGAGGTATAGGTATAGATATATCTAAATTGAATAGTGGGTGTGTCCACAATGAAGGAAGCAAATTGCATTTCTAATGACGTTCGCATCATCTTTAATTAAGGCGTTGATATCATTTTTGTCTGACTCGTGTCGATATACTGAGTACCGTACAGCTAGGCGACCTGAATTTGCGTGTGACTGACTATGAAGATAATATGGTTTCACCGGGTTTTACAGTGTGATTCACTTTTCATATTTAGACATACGAAAGTTTCTCGGAGAGCTATAGATCATTCCTAAGCCACCTGAAAACATATATCCAATGTTAAATTCGAGAAAAAATGTATTTCATTCATTATTCCAGATTTTTTTTGATTTTCTCTCCTCGCTTCTATAAAACAAAAATATGAATATTATTTCAATATACGTGTAGTAAGGACAAATCAGATGATTTTCCCCAAAATGTCACTGCGTTTAAAGAATTTTCCTATCAGAGCCTGAGAGAAAAATTCACCAGCTTGTCAGTGACAATTTGTATTGAAAAAGGTTTGGAGAAGAGAAATAAAGGAATATAGAAAACATATCAAATTTTCTCTAAGCTTTGGACGTTTCGGGACCGAATCTGCTCCCGTTTTCAAAATAAAAAATGATTATTTGAATAATAAATTCGTATCTGTCTTGAAACTTTTCGTTCTCACTTTCTCAGTGACAATTGGTGACGTTGGCAATCAAATAGTATTCATATTTTTATTTTATAGAAACCTCCTCGATTAACCTACAGACAGTATGTATTTCATTATTTTGAATATGTACCTACTAACCCTGCTCAAAGAAACAAGTGGACCACTGAAATATTTGACAATTTTCAAACCGCCATATCTTTTTAGAAAATGATTGGATTTTCAATCGAAATGCAGTGCTTGGAAGATGCAATCTTTCTGTTCAAGATTCCTTGTTCAAAACTCGTCGGGAGTTTTCCTTTCATTATACACCAAGTGTTCGAAAAAAGTATTACACAAATGAAAAAATTCAAACGCTTCCGTATTCCTGGGATTTTTTTTTATTTTCCTATTAAGTGTTTCTTCCGAACGTTCAAGCCAATATCTCGAAACGGTTTTGTAATTTTCCATATTCCTCATACAGGACGTTGAAAATCGATGATTTTTCATTTTTAGGTTTTAATCACATCAGTTCCGATTTTAAAATTATGCAAGCCACAGTCAACGTATTTTGCCACTCTATACGATGGAATGACACCTTCCTATTAAATACTTATATCTTATATCTACAACTTTTTTCCCTTGTATAATAAATAACTAATTTTTCTGTGACGGGAAACAAGTTTGGCATTTCATCTCTGTTGGCAGGTGATAAAATGTCACTTTTCATAAATTACTTTTTTTTTCGATTGGCAGCAAATATTAATTTTGCTGACACATATCAATCAGCAAAATATTACTTTTCCTGCCTAGGCAGCAAAGTGGTTACTTTGCTGATTGATATGTATCAGCAAAATTAATAATCCATAAATCGTTTTTAATTTCCTTCATATTTCATCCAAGACTTCTCCGGCAACAAATTCAACTCTATATTTTTTGCCACCTCCCTCATTTCTGGAGGTGTGAGTACTTCCAGGTCGCTTTCACTGTCCATTATATAATAATTTAAATAATCCAATATTTTTTCGCACAACTGTCAGAAATTTCATGAAATGTCAAACTATAATTATTATGAACTTTTCCATAGCAACCAACCATTCCAACAACTGCGATTTCTATCAAATTTTATTTTAATTGAACATTACAGGAAAAATAAAGAGGTATATATCATTATGAACAATCGGAGAAAAAATTATATGTTCAACTCGGCAGCAAAGTAGATTAGTAGATTGACTGCCTTAGCTGGATTCCTCTAGCCCCGCTACGCTCGTCTATGAATTCAGCCTCGGCAGTCAATCTACTACTTTGCTGCATAGTTAAACAAATAACTATTTTCCCGGATATATATCACATATATATACACTGTAAAGGGCTTTTGTTGTGCTATAGTTCCGAAAAAGGAGTCAATAATACCGTCTCCGAGAAAGAACTGCAAGTCCTTTTATCTTACTTCGCGGTTACGTATATTACTAAAAAACCACTGAATTCGCAATTTTTTGAAATCAAATCACAGAATTAGACTGACAGAAGTGACATCAAATATTTGATTACTTCAAAAGAATGATAAAGATGTCTACAACGCAGGTGTCCCTACTGTTAAAAACTTAAAATTTCACGTCGATAATTTTCAGATTTCAAAATAATGTAATATCTTCTCAATATTGATTCGTCCTCTCTTCTGTCACAGAAAAAAATAGTGTATTATACACGGGAAAAATATTTGATTTTAGCTCACGGTTTTTTGTCTCCCTCCGATACGCGTCGGGAGACAACACAACCTGGAGCTAAAATCTACTACTTTTTTCCCTTGTATAATGAATAACTATTTTTCTGTGACGGGAAAAAAGTTTGGCATTTCATCTCTGTTGGCAGGTTATAAAATGTCACTTTTTATAAATTACTTTTTTCCCGTGGAAAAAAAGTTAGTACTTTTTTCCTGGATATATATCACATATGTGTATATATATGACGGCTTTTGCTGTGCTATAGTTCCGAAAAATGAGTCGATAATACCGTCTCCGAGAAAGAACTGCAAGTCCTTTTATCTTACTTCGCGGTTACGTATATTACTAAAAAACCACTGAATTCGCAATTTTTTGAAATCAAATCACAGAATTAGACTGACAGAAGTGACATCAAATATTTGATTACTTCAAAAGAATGATAAAGATGTCTACAACGCAGGTGTCCCCACTGTTAAAAACTTAAAATTTCACGTCGATAATTTTCAGATTTCAAAATAATGTAATATCTTCTCAATATTGATTCGTCCTCTCTTCTGTCACAGAAAAAAATAGTGTATTATACACGGGAAAAATATTTGATTTTAGCTCACGGTTTTTTGTCTCCCTCCGATACGCGTCGGGAGACAACACAACCTGGAGCTAAAATCTACTACTTTTTTCCCTTGTATAATGAATAACTATTTTTCTGTGACGGGAAAAAAGTTTGGCATTTCATCTCTGTTGGCAGGTTATAAAATGTCACTTTTTATAAATTACTTTTTTCCCGTGGAAAAAAAGTTAGTACTTTTTTCCTGGATATATATCACATATGTGTATATATATGACGGCTTTTGCTGTGCTATAGTTCCGAAAAATGAGTCGATAATACCGTCTCCGAGAAAGAACTGCAAGTCCTTTTATCTTACTTCGCGGTTACGTATATTACTAAAAAACCGCTGAATTCGCAATTTTTTGAAATCAAATCACAGAATCAGACTGACAGAAGTGACATCAGATATTTGATTACTTCAAAAGAATGATGAAGATGTCTAAAACGCAGGTGTCCCTACTGTTAAAAACATAAAATTTCACGTCGATAATTTTCAGATTTCAAAATAATGTAATATCTCCTCAATATTGATTCGTTCTTTCATCTGTCACAGAAAAAATAGTGTAGGTATTATACACGGGAAAAATATTAGATTTCAGCTCACGGTTTTTTGTCTCCCTCCGCTAAGCGTGATGGGGAGACAACACAACCTGGGGCTAAAATGTACTACTTTTTTCCCTTGTATAATAAATAACTAATTATCTCAAATCGTTTCGGAAATAAATGGAAGCTCATCTTCAGGAGCCCCTCTTCAAGATAAGCGGTATACCTCCCATTATTGGAGCTATATAACTTTTTTTCTTATTTCTAATCGTGGATTCTACTATCAAATCATGTTATATACATTATTCCAGTGGTGTGTTGAGAATAAAGTTTCTGTTGCCCCATTATATATTGATTATCTTTCGCAAAAAAAATTCCTAGAATACATTAAGTTTGTTGTTGATAAGTCATTATTGAAAAAAAAATACGATTTACTACACGTGTGATCTCCTGATGCCAATTCACAAATTTGCATTTAATTAATATTCCTGATTCTTGGTTCGCACAGTATTCCGGTTTTCTGTGTTGTTTGCAAAAATCTCCATTCATATAACTTGTTCGTTGCGAAGGCAAAGAGACCATTCGTTTATGAAAGTTCTGACTGACCGGGTCGCGTTTTGAATTTTTCGATCGACTAGTTTTTTCAACGTATTTTTTGGTGAGCATGCACAAGTCGAAAATCGAGGATGAAAGTGAGGTTATAACAGACGGTAAACCGGAAGTTTGGGAGGTGGAACCTTCTAGAGCTGCCAGGAATTGTCGAAATCTCATCAGAGAGATAGTCGATAATTTGAACTTAGAGCCAAATCCAGAAAAACCAGTTATTGCGTTATCTATAGGTGAGTATATACAGGGCGTTCGCACGCATTCATTATTTCTAGCCATACGAATCATTTTCTTGATAAATCTGATGGACACACGTCGATTTCAAAAATATTTTGAATATGTATATATCTAAAAATAACACCGAAAAAATTCATGGGCTGATTCCTTTTGTGATATTTTAGGAAATAAAGTTCATATAAACATGTGTTCTAACCTGCTTCGTTTTCGAGATACAGAATATTTAATATTTCCATGAAAAATCTTTTTTCTATTCATTTCTCAATGGTCTTTTCATCAATTTCAATAAAACGTTGTGCTTTTGTTAATAGTAATATGGAGCTTCTTCTAGTGCAATAAGATTCGAAATAATACTTCCACAGTGGCGTCACAGTGGATAAATTGATTTATTATTACTCTATTACTATTCTTAAATATCTCTAAGCTTTCATATGCGTCTAATTTTCTAATATTATTAACTAGCTTAAAGTCCTATTCTTCCCAGGTTACTTGATCAATTAAGAATGAAGCGATTTATAGGATCCATGGTTCTAGATCGAAAAATATAAATTGTAGAATGAAAATATGACTTTATTTGTCCAATACTGTATCAAGTGATAGGTATTGGAATTGGAATGTCATTCTCGATCGAAATAAGTCAAAATATATAGGATGTCCCATTTAAAAATTGAAAGTTGGGGTAATTTCCGGTGATCCACCTTGAAAAATCACCCGGTATATACATACCTACATAGCCACATAGAACAAATTTCGAGTAGTCAATCGAAAGTTTAGAACGCTATGATCAGTTCTAGAGTTCTAGCAAAATCAGAAACGACTCCGTAAACAAAATGGCCTCAAAAAATGTGAAATGTGACGTATTTGGATCTGTCAAAATTTCGAAATTCTATCGGAAACCACACAAAATCCACAGTCATTTCTCTCTTGTTTGTTTAGGCTGTGGCGAGTATCCCGACTTACGTTTACTTTATATTTCGACCATGGCTAGTACTCCGATTTCCGGTAACTCTTCATTAATTTCGCCCTTTTCCGTTTCTACACCTCTATGACATTTTCATTCTGGCCATGGCTAGTACGCCGACTGTCGTTAACTCATTTTGACCGTGGCTAATACACCGGTCGTCGGTAACTAACCCAGTTCAAATCCTTTTCGAAAACATCTACATTGACGTACTGAACTCTTGAAGGCGATCCTACTGTCTACGGCAACTTAAAAGCGGCAGAAGAAACCGTTCAAGCAGTACGGGACGCTCTGGAAAGGGCCATTCACAATGGCTACGCCAACAGCAGCGGAACCTCGGAAGCCAGGCAGGCCGTGGCAGAATATTTATCCCGCGACGGGGTGCAATTCCAGCAGGAAGACGTGATCCTATGCAGCGGTTGTTCCTCTTCCTTGGAACACTGCATCGCTGCTCTGGCAGACGGCAGCAAAGGCCAAAATATCCTCGTGCCCAGACCTAGCTTCCCCCTTTATTGGACGCTCGCTGAACACATTGGGGTTCAAACCAGGTAACGAATCAACTACTTACACAGTCTGCAACCTACAAGCAGTGGCTAAGTTGCGTACTTTGGCAATGGCTAAGTTGCAGACACCAGTCTATTAAACTTTTATTTCTAGATACTACAACCTGATTCCTGAAAATAACTGGGAAGTGGACCTGGGCCATCTGGAATCCCAAATAGACCACAACACCGCCGCTATTCTAATAAACAACCCCTCCAATCCCTGTGGATCCAACTACACCGAAAACCATCTGCGAAGCCTCTTAGAAATCGCTTACAGACACAGACTGCCCGTCATAGCTGACGAGATCTACGAAAATCTGGTATTTCCTGACCAGAAGTTCGTTTCCATGGCCAGCCTCGATGCCTACGTCCCCATTTTGATATGCGGGGGACTAGCGAAGAGGTTCTTAGTGCCCGGTTGGAGGTTAGGATGGATCGCTGTGCACGATCCGGTGGGAGCTTTCGAGAAAATCCGCAAGGCGCTGAATGCCCTCAATCAAAGAACGATTGGCAGTAACACTTTGGTGCAGGGGGCGCTACCAGCTATCTTGAAAAACACGCCACAGTCAGCATTCGATGATTTGAGCGAGTTTTTGTGCAGCAATGCGATTGTGGCGTTCAAGAAGCTGCAAGAGGCTAGGGGGTTGACCCCTTTCATGCCACAAGGGGCTATGTATATGCTGGTGGAGATACATATGGATAGGTTCCCGATGTTCAACAGTGGATTGGAGTTCACGAGGAAGATGATGGAAGAAGAATCGGTCTTCTGTTTGCCGGGAGAGGTAATTTGCACTATAACTATTCATTATATACCTCAAATTAGTTATTTAGATATGGATGGCGAAAAATCGACCGCAGTTCAAATGGTACACTCCACCAGGAATTATTGAGAAAACACCCGTTCACCTACTTCAACGTGATTTTAATTCCTGCCGGACTACTTCAATACCCGCTGTACCCCGTTCTGGGCACTAAATCTTGGCATGAAGTGTGCCGCTTTACCTCCGCGGGCGTGCTTAAAATTAAAAAAACAATCACTGAAGACTAGAAAACTGTTGAATTTGTCTGCAATAACTTAGACTCTATAGGCGATTCAAAATAAGCGATACGCCTTCTTCTTCTAGTCACGTAACTAATGGAAAGACATGTTTGTTTACATTCAAGCTTCCATGCATTTTATCGAAAGTTCATTTTTCGAGTTTGAATTCTTCAGTAGAGTATCGGGAATTATTATTGCTTGGTTTCACATGTTATTCATATAGTTCACAACCAGCCACTTTGGCGCTGCAGTCGCCTATAATAAGACCCCCCAAAATGACAAGCATAATTATTGGTCTTTTTTTACGAAAAAAACAAATACCTCTTATTTGTTTGGAGACATCAGGAACCCAGTAATAACTTACTGAGTGTTCACAAATAGAGTGCAAATAATGCGAATAATATGCGAATATCTCAAGTAAATCGATATACTATTCAATATAGGTAACTCTTAATCCATTGGCAATATAAATATTTGCAAGACACAGTGGAGTTTCACAGGGCATACTCAAATAGTAGATTTTTCTTTTTTTTTGCGATCACTCGGTATAAGTAACGATATTGAAACTTGGAATTTGTGGGTTCTATATGTGCCAAAATCGACGAAATCATGCATAATATGAATTCTCGCTAATTGAAGTATTTAGTCAGATGACTGACGATTTGAAATCCTCATCGTAAATCCCATGATTTCGGATTGATTTATTTTCTCAAAAAAATTCTGACTGGTTTTTCTTCTGATTTTTTTCAGTGTTTTACAATTCCTGGGTTCATGCGGATTGTTCTAACGGTACCAATGATGGAAGAAGCCTGCCTGAGAATTATTGAATTTTGCAATCGATATTATACCAAATAAGTTATTTTATATTCATGAGAATGATATCTACCTCTTAGCCTAACTCAGAGACTGACTCAGCGATATTATATAATAAACTAGTTATTGTAATTCAACGGGTTTTGAAAACCTGATTAATTTTAATAATATATTCTATAATATGCAAGTATTGAATATTATGTATAATTTATACTTGTGAATAAAATCTCAATAGTGTTGTGAAATTATTGTTCTCAATCAATAACGATAACTACCTTTTTTATTTTTATTCTAATTCCATTAGATTTCACTTGTGTGATGCTCATAAATTTAAATAATGTGGACAAATATGCTGTCATGAATCTGGAAACGATGAAGGTATAGATAAAGGTAAGGCACTAATTTTATCGTTTTATCTGTTTATTAAAAAAAAATAACAAAATGAAGATTTTTCAAATCACGAGTTATTAATTCAACCTTATAGGTACTTATTCCAGAGAAATGTGATACATAAAGGAACTTGAAAAGAAAATTTAAATCCATATATATTATGTGATTGGTCCTATTAAATATTCAGGAAAATCTCGACAATCATATACATGGAATAATAAAAACAACAGTTTCCTAAATAAATATTTATAAATAATATAAATAAGCAAGTATTTAATATTAAATCAATTATATAAAATGCCTAACTAAAAATACCCAATGGAATACTGAACTTTACAGCAAGTCTTCTACTTTGAAGATCACATACATGAATTCATTACCAAAATGTATTGTCATTTGATTGTCAAATATCATTAATATATTCTCACATTATTTTCACTTTCTCTGTAACCGGCTAAAAGTCAATTTAGAATAAAACTGTTATTATTGTGTCGCCTCAGCAAACAATATATTTCGTAAAATTTTGTGAACTTTTTGCCTGGTTTATTTATATAGAGAAAAATTATTCACTTTCACGTACCTACCTGCTACTCTACAGTTGAAACAATAACATTTCAATATGAATAATAAAATATGTTGTTTCACAACTGGTTTTGAAATGTTCAGGAATGTCTGCAGAAGCAGTTAATAGATTTGAAATTCAAATGAAAATTATCTATATGTATGATATGCATATACATATATAAAGTGTATAGTATTTAGTATGGTATAAATTAATCAAACTAGCAATATAAAAAAAGGACTGGAACACATCGATTCATTATCTGAACAATTTTTTTTGCATTCCTTCATAAATATATAGAGGGTGATTCTCATGCATGTAATTCAAAAATAAATTTGACGTTGAATTTTTTCGAAATATTTTTGGGTTGGGGACGATGCATTTTCACCATATCTACTTTTATCTACACACAGTGTACAAAAATGAGCAAATATAAACTAAAACGTAAATATATTGGCGTATATAGGTATGTTGAAATGTGTGACCATATACATTTTCAAAGTATACAGGGTGAATCTGTTTGGCCTATATAATGCTTCATTTACCTTCTAAAGTTTTTTGGTTTAAAAGGATAATTAATAGGTTGAAAATATAACAAGAGGTTTCTGATTAGTGTTTCTGATGAAATAATGCAACTAACTGTAGGGTATCTTAATGCTGGACTAATAACGGCATTTTTGCGCTTTTTTTTGGGAAAATTTAAACAAAATGTTTCATAGTTGGAGTCTTCTGTAAACCATTAAATACATATACCTGTTATCTCAAATATTTCATACAAGCAATTTTTTGCCAAACTTATTTTGGTGAGATATATATCCCGTTAAAAAAAACTCACTTTCAGATTCACCTTGTATACACTAGATGCATTCATTCAAACACATTTCTGAGGTAATTAGCTAGTATTTTGTAGCGTTTTGTACCTTCCACAAGGTTGGATTCAGATCAGATCCTATTTTGAAACGACAGTATTTTTTTATGACCACTTTCGAATTGACGGAGTTGTACATTGAATTTGAATTGGTCACCCAGTACCTAACCTACTTACTTACTATTCCATGTTTTCTGGGCATGCTGAAAGCTACCGATTTATCAATGGTTATTTTTGTCATTACAAGCACAAGCTTGAATGTGTGGCCTTTAGGTGGCGACACTTTACAGCCAAGGACTACAATTCACTCTTGTTCCCTGTCATTTCATGATTGTTTCAATTTTTTTATGGATCTCATGAAATGTAATAAAAACTGATGAATCAGTAGATATATATGTACCTAGTCAATTTGAAAATGTCTGGAAAAAATATGGATGTTTGCATTTTGATAAACATAAAAAATACTCGATAACAAAACATAGCAGACCTAATAATACTTTTAAAATAAATAATAATCACAATAAACTGAGATATTTATAAGGATGGTTGCAGCACAATAAGTGCGCAAATCAATCCGGCCTATTTTGCATGGACAAAAATGGGTGAGACATTTTGTGTTAGTAATGACAGCAGCTACTGCTGTCAAATTCATTGTCATTTGTGGAATGTATTGTCTTTGCTCAGTAAAAATTATTCCAGTGTTGATCTTAATTCAGTAGCAGTTGATATCAATTATTATAGTTAGTTTGAAAAACGAAGAGTCTAAGAGGAGTTGTTTGTGCTCAAATTTTTAAACAATAACATTCCACCATCAAGTAAAAATTGAATAATATTTGAAAGAGATGTCGATTTCATCTACATTTGACTCTTGAATAAGATGTAACAACTTCACAAACGATAAGATTTCTACAAAATTCTCAAACAGGTGATATACTGGTACAAACTAAACTAACCTTGGCTTGCTTACATTTTATATATTCTACTTTCCGAACCTGGAGGATTAGTTACTTGGGAAGCAAGCCAAGGTTAGTTCAGTTCATTGTACCAGTATATCACTTGACGAAGCTACTGTGTTAGCGAAACATGTCATGTGTTTGAGAATTTTGTGGAAATCTTATCGTTTGTGAAGTTTTCACATTCGCCATGGATTTCCATCAAGTAACGGTCGAGTCAATTAAAAACTAGGATAAGATGACTTTAGCGCCAACAGTCTCGCGATACATGTCCCCTTGAAGTCAAAGGAGGCAAATAAGACCACCCAACCATCTCATAACTACCCCATATTCTTCGGCCAATAGAGCTTCTCCTGCCAGCCGATGGTTAAAAAGTACACGAGAATCTCGCAGTGGGTGACATCAAAATTGAAAGTTAATGCTACCAACGAATAGCACAAAATGTCTGACCCTTTCTAAGGGAAATATGGTCAATATGACGTTTTCAATGACTTTAGCGCCAACAATTTTGCGATACATGGGTTGAAGTCAAAGAAGGCGAGACCATCCAACCATCTCACAACCATCCCATTCCAAGCCTTCACGAATGGAACTTCTCGTCCTTGACCGGCACGCAAATAAACATCTTAGCACACCCGTTATTGAAATCTTTGGAAGGGCTCTTCAGCCAATAGGGCTTCTCCTGCCAGCCGATGGTCAAAAAGTACACGAAAATCTCGCAGTGGATGCTATCGAAATTGAAAGTTAATGCTACTAACGAATACCACAAAATATCTGACCCTTTTTAAGGGAAATATGGTCAATATGACGTTTTCAGTTACCTTAGCGCTAACAGTCTTGCGATACATGTCTCGTTGAAGTCAAAGAAGGAAATCGTTGAAAGCTCTCTTCAGCCAATTGGACTTCTCCTGCCAGCTGATGGTCAAAAAGTACCTACTCGGAATCTCGCAGTGGATTGTATGACATCAAATTTGAAAGTTAATGCTACCAACGAATAGCACAAAATGGCCGACCATTTCCAAGTGAAATATGACGTTTTCAATTACTTTAGCGCTAACAGTCTTGCGATTCGTGTTACGTTGAAGTCAAGGAAGTGGAAATCACGCAAAACCATATTATAACCACCTCATAACAAACCTTCACGAATAAAACTTCTCGTCCTCGGCCGGCACGCACATAAACAGCTTAGCGCACCCGTTATTGAAATCGTTGAAGGCCCTGTTCAGCCAATAGGGCTTCTCCTTCCACCCGATGGTCAAGAAGTACACCGGTATCCCGCAGAGGATGAAGGCCACGCCTACCCCGACCTCCACCGGACTGACGTAGCAGGGAAAGGTGACCAGGAAGGCGCAGATGACGAGGAAGACGATCGGCAGCGCGACGCTGACCCGGATGGGGCGCAGGGCTTCGGGTTTGGTGCGACGCATGTAGATGAGGCCCGCCACGCTCATCGTGATGAATAGCGCCTCGACGAAGGAGACGTAGGTTATGAGGACGTAGATGTCTTCGATCATGACCAGGACGAGGGTGATGATGCACTGAAAATGTCACTGGTGGTTTGAACTCAGAAGGTTTGCAGAAGTTGGAACGTTTATGGCCAGAAGCAGAAAAAGAATTATCAGGAATATTAATTTATCGGCATCATTAACTTGCAGTGATTTGAAACAATTATACCATGCATGATTGGCAATTTCGTCAACATTATCCAACTCAAATAAATGTAAAAATCTCAAAGTCATATCCACACAGTGTTCATAAAATGAACAACAATGGTAGATTTCTGGAGAAAAACAACTACTTCCCTGGCTAATGCCACGCAGGATATTGAATTACATCCTCCAGAAATCTATGCATCGACTCGTATAAACGAATACTGATACAAGTGATTCTTTCCGGTTTCTGATGAGAGTCAAAGAGCTCGAGTATTGTAAAATATCCAGTGAATCCAAAGATTAGGAGAGGGAGAAGGAGATGCCGACCCCCATTATCTAGGCCACTGAAGAGGTTCTTCAAATGACCTCAATCATTACTCACAGATGTAATACATTAGTCTGTGTGCGAAATGTTATTGAAATCGGTCGGGTGGTTTGTAAGTTATGATGAGGAATACAATTTTTGCCCAAAACTTCAACACCCTGTATAATTAACTAAAGTTTGTTCATGAAAGTCTACTTCGTTCCCGTTGTTCTATCGCCTATCAAAATCAAAGAAGTTTAACCTGGACCACCCTGCATGAATTTTATATTATGGTATATTCTCTATATTCATGTCATAAATTCTGTGACTTTTGCCTCATTCTTGTCAAAAATGTCTACATTGTGCGTGAGATGTTTATAATTTATATGGCGTTTGAACTGATGCGCTTTTGTTTTGCCCAAGCTTGACGCTACTAAATAGTTGAAAATCGCAATATAAGGTTTTTGTTACATTTTATTTAAATAGATGTCGCTGTACGAATTCCTTTCAAAATGGAAATAGGGACTGGATCATCAGAATTTTATTGAACACTATCAAAAATGAACGTATATACTTACACCATTGCTGTATTTTTTTGACGTGATTATTGTTATTTGACGATGGAAAATGGCCATCAAATATATGACGAAATCAGCGCCTCTTACGGATTTTGTAAGAACAAGAACCTTATGAGAGTCATCAGCTTTTGACCAATATAACTATGGCAACCATCCTTTTGATTAAGAACACTGAAATGTTTATAATTCCCCCACTCTCCAATTGTTTCATGAGAGTAGCTCTCGATATGAACAATATTGAATGCGAGTTAGGAACGTGGAGTTCTCATATTCGATGATAGATGGCGTGAAAGATGGACAATTAATTGAATAATTTCAAAATGCGTTTCGAATCTTATTATGAAGTTGAACTAGACTTTCAATGATGTGTTTTCCTTCTTTCGGGACCTGAAGAGTCCAGTTGATGATGCAGGAATTCAATATTAGCTGATAAGAAGCATCTAGTGACAGGACGCAGAAGAGACAGGGCGCAAGAAAAAAATCGTGTGGAAACATCTTTCAAATAAAAATATTATAAAATAAGAGCATTAGCAGTTTATTAAGCAGGTATTGATATTGATATTATATTATTAGTTGAGTGAGTGTATTGTGCTTTCATCATGGACTGACTGCTGCAATGTGTGAGGTTTATTTGAAAATCCGAACATTCGATTCATTTTATGCACCAAAAGTGAGTAAATAAACTATAATCACAGGATTTTCTTGAGCTAGGACTTCGCGTCGTTCATGCATTCACCATTGAAAGTCGAAAATATAACGCACCGTTTCCATTTACACAAATGAACGTGTCATGTTGCCTGTAAATTTGGTTTGAAACTTCGAAAATCTAGCAAGATTCTCCCACGCCTCGCTATTTTTACAAAGTAGGCGATATCGAGAGATTTCGAAACTCCTTCGATAGGAAGTGGAGTGTATAAGGACACCATCATTCTTATAAACATCTCGACCGTGCGATAGGCTTCGACAATAATTACATTTAAAATGTCAAATGTCAGGCTTTCATAGTCTATTGCCAATCTGTTACCTTCTTCAAAGGATGAGAAATTTAGACCGATAAGGAAACACTTGAAAAACTGCTGAAAGTTGCTCACCATAAACACCAGAGATGGTACGGGCGTCAACCGCTTGACGTCGATCAGACAAATCGCCCTGGGCAGATGGCCCGCCCTCGCGCCCACGAAGAACAGCCTTGAGGACGCAAAAATGGCGCCGTTCAGCGAGCCGAACGTCGAACAAGCCACGAAGAAGGGCATGACGAGCGAGAACGAACCGAGCATCTTGTCGGCGAACGTGACGGCGACGGCTTCGGAGGACAAGATGTCGTCGCGGCTGAGCACGACGAAGTAGGCAAGGTTCGTGATGACGTAGACGGTGGTGACGACCGGCATCGAGATGAAGATGGCTTTAGGCAGGTTCCTGTGGACGTCACCGACATAAATTGCTAGCTAGACCGCTATTCGGTATAGAAAATGAGCGTACCTCACTTAGCGGAGTTTTTGATAGCTGTCAAAGCGGTATATGTTTACTCTGTTTTTCTAATTGACATGTAATATTCGAAACTGACGGAAGTCGCGTAAAGTAAAATGTTTCTTAACTATTGATGAAATGTTTCATTGTGTCATCCAAAATCCTGTTGTGAAACGCGATATTCTATCATATGAAGGAAACTTCAAACTGACAAGCGAAATATTATTGTAATTTTGTTTCTTCTCTCCGGACTGGAATCTAGTTCATCCCAAATTCATTCTCTTTATAAAAGTGACAAAATGTTAATGTCATGAAATTGCATAGCAACGAAAAATAATATCGGAAAATTTCGACTGTTAATAAAAACTGATATCAAAAAGTATTCGCAAAATCGTTATTCATCGAACATAAAAGGAATACAAAATCCGACAGTATTCACAAAATTCCCAATACAATTATTCATTGAAATTTATTAATCATCATTTTGTGAAACATTTTTCTCGCCAAAATTAGAAGAAACTATTGTACGTACACGTTAGGAAATATTAACACCCCTCTTCACATATAAAAAAAAGTTGATGGTGCCCACCGAGGTGTCCACTTGACAATAGGTCACGTGACCACAACCATTTTCATGCCGAATAGTAGTGAAAGAGGTACTTTTTTCTTCAATTTTACCCGACCTTGCCAGCTTGTTCCGTTCAAAAGTTGAAAGGGGGGAAGACTTTTCACTTCCTCACTGTAAAATTATCCAGAAACTCCAAGAAATTCCAGGGAATTCCAAGGAATTCCTAGGAAATCCAAGGAATTCCTAGGAAATCCAAAGAATTCCAAGGAAATCCAAGAAATTCCAATGAAATCCAAGGAATTCCAAGGAATTTCAAGGAATTCCAAGGAATTTCAAGGAAATCCAAGAAATTTTGCAAATTGAAATCCAAGGAATTTCAAGGAAATCCAAGAAATTCCAAGGAAATCCAAGGAATTCCGAGGAATTCCAAGGAAATCTAAGGAATTCCAATAAAATCCAAGAAATTCCAAGGAAATTCAAGGAATTCCAAGGAAATCCAAGGAATTCCTAAAAAAAACAAGAAATTCCATGGAATTCCAGTTGTTTGTAGAATAGGGCATATAAAGCACTTCATCCAAGGAATTCCAGGGAATTCAAAGAAAATCCAAGGAATTCCAAGGAAATCCAAGGAATTCCAAGATATTCCAAGAAATTCCAAGGAAATCCAAGGAATTTCAAGAAAATCCAGGGAATTCCAGTTGTTTGTACATCAGAATTCCACCGCGATTTAAACCTCGACTCGACATAAAAAATGTAGTTTTCGACTTGGAGACAATGGGAGACAAGATATAACAATAACAATGATGTATGATTGACTCTCCAAAAAAACGTGTTACTAACTTGTATGGGTCCTTGAGTTCCTCTGTGACATAATTCAGGTAGTTCCACCCTGAATAGGAGAACAACCCAGCATAGAAGGCCAACGCTATGTGCCCCGGGTCCCAATTCGTTCCCTCCATGGGATCTCGGAAATTTTCCACGTGTCCCACGCAAAGATAGTATATGCCGGCCACCAGAATGATCAGCAAGGCGAACATTTTTGTTGCTGTGAAGATATCTTGCACTCGCGTCACCCATTTTACATTGTAACAGTTGATTATCTGAAATATTATCATCACTTGTAATACCACTAGAGGTGAAAAAAATTCCGGAAAATGATTTAACCCTGTGTGGTATTCGGTAATAAAATTTCACACTAGTTTGTGTTTGGAAATTGAATAATTTAAGAATTTATTTATTTGATTTTCATATAGGTTCATGAACAAATTTAGTTTGCGTCGCAGTTACTATATACAAGGTGTTTTTGGAATAAGTGCACATATTCAGCACATTAATATGATACAGTCTAAGGAATATTCCCATATCAACTTTTTTCTAATTCTTCTAGTTAATGAGAAATTTCATCCCAAAAATTGATCAAAATACGAGAAAAAGAATCAAGAACGCCACTTTAAAACAATTTAAATGATTGAACTCCGCGTGATCGTGCCTACTGCATGGAAATTTAGCTTTCTCAGTGTTTGAAATATTTGCACTTATTTCAATGCCACCCTGTATTCTAGTGGTAGAAAATTATAATATTATTCTGTCATTGAAACGTCAAAATGTCCGATTTAATTCGCTGTTGGGTACCCAAGAGGAGAAAATCCACTAAAATACATACATTGCTATGGTAATTTGTCGAAAAAAAAACGCCATTTGATTGGTGAAATGGAATTTTCCCTTCAACAAATTTTTTTGTAGAAGGTGTAAATTTCTGGGACATACAATTTCTACAACATCAGATGGCTGAACTTCCGGTTTAACCGAAAACATTAACTCTAACTTTTTAATCGGTACACCCTACCCTGTATACTATTCTAGTTGAAATCTCAGTTGAAACTATGTGACATTCGTCACTATACCAGCAGGGTGTTTCATCAATAATTGGAAATAATTCTCCTGAGTAGGAGTTCCAGACTAAAGTAGATTTGAGAGTTTAATGGATTCAATACAAGTTTTTGGTACAAACCATGGACATATAAATGGTTCAAACCCATCCAATCAAATCATCCGACTATTTAATTCATGTATGAAAAATCCCACTAGCCGCGTGATTTTGTCATTATGACAGCGACAAAAGTTTGTCCTAACTTTTCCAGCGACAATAACGGAACCTAACTTTTGAAAGCATTACAACCAGCCATAAACAAAAATGTTTGATGAATTAAATTGTCTTACCGAATTACATTATTATTATTATCTCTGTTTACATCTCGCATCATCCTTCTCGCATCCAACGATAGTGGCGCCATTTTCACCGAAACACTACATCGTGCTTACAGTACCACACTCCTCAGTAACGAGCAAGTGAGTTTTTTGGAATTAAATTATTATGATACAATAAATACACACCAGGAATATAAAAACAAAAATACTATGTTGTTATTGTTGTTCCTCAATGACGAATGCCCATGGTGGTTGACACTGTCGACATTTGACAGAACGTCAATAAAACCCGCCATATTCGAAATGGCCAATCAGCAATTTGTGTTGGAACTATAGCCAATGGAACTTCACCTTTGCATTACCCAATAAATTTTTGGATCTAAAAACGAGTGCATGCGTCTCAAAAATATATCTAGATGAAAAGGCCTATTAGGTAATTCAACTCAAAAAACTGCCACAAATAAAATTACTCGTCCTACGGACGAATTTTTTCAGAGGCAATTATTTTCGTCAAATTGCCAGGAACAAAATTCTTATTTATACATGTCAAGTTCACTTCAACAAAAAAAACTCTCCTATGGTGAGAATTAATCCTTGTGAATTATTTTGTTTTTTTTTTTATTGAATAACAAGACATTTAAATAAATGTTCTATTTGTCAAAGATGCAGTTTTGTGACTTAAACCCGCTTAAATTAATGTTCATATGACCAAAAACAAGAAAGTATTGGTTATAGTGGCGAGCCAACCTTTGGAGACCCGGGTGGATATATAAATACAAACATAATATTACTTACAGTGTGGACTGTGAAAATATAATAAATATTCATATCTTGTACAAACCAAGGAAAAATCAGGAAATTTCTTGGAAAGATGAATTTCAATTCATGAAGGTGAAGGTGCATTTTTCAAACGTACCAAAAAATACAGAGTGATCCGTACGGAGAAAATTGATATAATTGGTAGGATTTTAAATGAGACCTGATACCATCGAATTCTAATCATAATTACATAACCAAATATGGGATTGGTATTTGAAACAAAGATTTGAACATAATATACAGTGTTAATTTCAGATGAGCCAAAATAATTCTGAGAAATCTTTGGACAGGTAAATTCTAATTTTTGAATGGGCATCTCATTTAAGTGAAATGTTTTAAATGAGACATGGAATATGAAATAACACCAGGGTGTACCATTATTCCATCCACTTCGTATTTTTCATGTGTTGAAAAAAAAACTCTCGGAATTATGTATGATGGAGGAATATACGAGGTGTCTCACTTTTGACCCAATCTTTTCCTTTTTATAATAATTATTTCAGGTAATTGAAATGATCTTGTATCCTACAAAAATAAAATGAATATGTTGCTCACCGTCAAAATACACGTTGTGGCTGCAGCCAATAGCCTGACGGCCTCGTATGGTGCTGGACAGGTCCCCCAAAGCGGTTGCAAAATATACTGGGCGAACGTTATAGCGGTGATGGCGTTTCCTGTGGGCACCAGTATGAAAAGGGCCACCCAAAGATACAAAAATGCAGGTAGGGCTCCGAAGGCTTCCATGATGTAGGCGTAGTCGCCACCAGATTTTGGAATCATGGTACCTTAAAAATCGAAAAATCTTTCTAATCACATATTGTTTTTTTAAAACTTTGGATTGGATATAAATAACAGGCAATATCCAAATTATTCATTGCATAAAATAGGTGATCAATGATTTTTTTTTAATTTATGTACAGTGTTACCCACTTCAAGACAGGAGTGTTTTTGAAATAAGTGCACATATTCTGCACATAAATATGAAACAGTCCCATGATATCAGATTTTTTCTAATTCTTCTAATTAACTAGCAATTTCATCCCGAAAATGTATATTTTTACATATTCAAGTTCAACAGGTCGAAACAAAAGTGCAATCTCTATTTCAAATGTCATTTTTTCGAAAAAAATTTAATTAAAATTGTTTTTTCATTTTACCTCGTGGATAAATGAGATGTGGTCAAGACTATTTACAATGAGTCACACATAACAGAAGAACATAATTTTTTCTAAAAAAATTATTTTTTGTGTCACTTATCCAGGAATCAATTCAGCCACATCACTTTTTGATCAAAAATTATTTTATTTCAAATGGAACCCCTATGGGCCACCTACCCGTCTCTCTAGAACATACATTAAGGAACAAAATGACATATCATTTTTGTTTTTCGGTGCAGTAACAAATTGTATACATTCAAAAATCAACAACTAGTTTATGAATTTCCTTGCAGTTAGAATAATTTTTCAACTAGGTAGGCTGTGGAATAAATGACATTTGACATCAAGATTGCACTTGTTTTGACCTGTTGAACTTGAATATGTAAAAATATACAGGGGGTTCCACTTGAAAAAACAAAATTGCTGGCATTTCCAGAAAAAGCGGAAGTCTGCCATATTGGATTGTAATGTGATCAAATCCGAAATAGTTGCTTTAATAACTGTACCGAATTTCAGAAAAATCCGTTGACGAATGCAGAAGTTAAAGGGGTGGCCCGATAACCTGTGTCACCCGGTATACAAGGTGTTTTTGAAATAAGTGCACATATTCAGCACATTATATGATACAGTCAAAGGAATATTCCCATAATATCAGATTTTTTCTTATTCTTCTAATTAACGTGATATTTCATCCCAAAAATTTAACAAAATACGAGAAAAAAATCAAGTACGAAATTTAAACAGTGTGGAACTTTGGATGGAAAAAGGGGTCTAATCTCAAATTTTATTTTGATCCCTATATTTTTTTCATCAGTGCCATTCCATAGTACACGTCGAGCTTTCTCATTGTTTGAAATATTTCAATACCACCCTGTATATCAAATGTCCAAATAATAATCTTTATAGTTGTACATTCATTTTATTTATATTTTACATGCTTGTATATGCATTTTTCCTAAATTTTATTTCTGTTTTGTGTATATTTTACTTTGTCAACAAAACTAGAGTTGTTCAACAATAAAGAATATTTTGATTGATTGATTGATTGATTGAATTCCTACTAGTATTTATACCTATATACATAAAGTGATAGTAGTAGTATAGTAGTAGTAGTATATATGTACTTTGTTGGTGTGTATGTACACACAACTGGCCATCGACCTTACGAGGTCCTTCAGCCATGTGTGTTCTGTGTAGGCTTTGTTACTGACTCCATACGCCACGTTAGGAGTAGCACTGTTAATTGGAATGAAACAGTGAATCGTGCGGAATCATATTCGGCCGGGGCTACGAAAATTAGAATTCATAACTCATTTTGTAAATAACTATTCTCCGTTATACCTAGGGATTCGATATCTAGGGACCTTCTGATGTTTTGGTAACTAGTCGATAGCGCGTTGTCCTATATACATATATATATATTATACCTATATACAGTCTGTCCAAAAGATAAGGTTGCACAGCATGGGGATCTCGGAAACGGTAGGAGATACGAAGTCGGTTAAATGGGGAGGGGCATTCGGAGGCTCATACCAACAGCCTTCGAAAATTTTCTAAATTGTGGCATTTTTCCTTTGGAATTTCGAAAAAAACATTGATGATGGCTAAAAATAGTTCGAAAAACATTCAAACCACCTTGTTAATACATGGTTGAATTCAGAATAAAAAAAGCTTGCAGAATCTGTGAAAGAATTATCAGGGCCGTATTTAAAAAACAAAAGTTGATGATGGTTCTACGAATACGAAACGTCGCATAGAAAAATCGGTATCACCACGTTAAACGTCATCAAAAGTTGCTATGAAAAAGTATTTTCAGTTTTCCTGTATCTCTAAAATAATAATGGAGAAAAAAATAAAATAGAGATTCCAAAAATTCACTTTTTTCGATATAACTGAAAAAGTAAAAAAAAATTTGAAAATTTTCGAAGGCTGTTGGTATTAGCCTCCGAATGCGCAACTTTTTCCCCATTTAACCGACTTCGTATCTCCTAAAGTTTCCGAGATCCCCATGCTGTGCAACCTTATCTTGGACAGACTGTATATCTGTTACTGTTTTGATTCCCTTTCAAAATGAATTCAAACCATATAATAATAATTATCAGGTGTGTTTATTGCAGTATGGTTGGTGAGTCCTAGAATATTTTGGTGATAATAAATACCAATGCCACAGCATTTATACCTATCTATAGTATATAAGTATAGGTATGAAAATGTTCATATTTAATTTTTACATCAGATTTTTTACCACTTCATTTTACATTTTCGTTTGCAAGGTGGTTTTCTGTTTTATTATATTCTCAATTAAGTAGGCACATCTGTAGTAAGAAGTATAGACATGATATAAATAAAAAAATAATCAAATATCTGGCCAAAACAACATTCAACAGGTGGTAGGCAAATAAAAAGCCACAGGTGGGAAGGGAGCACAAGCAAATAGCACCTTAATGAAAACTGATAATAAGAACACGTGAATGATGCAATGGGAGTATAGATTTTCAAGCGCATGGTGGTAGATGGTTGATTATATTTTCATCTGATGCAACAATTTTGCCGGCTTGCAAAACATAAACATATGATTGAAAATACTTGGGTTACTTAATTTTTGTGAGGAACATATCAATGTGCCAATCAGGAACCTGACTATACAATCTACATCTACAATTCATATCAACAATACGTGAAATATGTTAATTATTGTTTGTATTCGTTTATATGAATATTTCAATATGGTTTTCAAAATGTTCTTACCTAATTCGGCATAGCATAGGGCCCCCAACATGGACAAGAACCCAGATAGAACCCATACTATTATTGCTTGTCCTATAGACCCGGAAAACTTGAGTACACCTTTTGGGGAAACGAAAATTCCAGCACCTATTATGACTCCTACGATAATAGCGACGCCATCCCACAGGGACAATTCTTTCTTCATGTGAACCCCTGATGAAGATTCTTTAACTTCATTGGCGTTGTTAGAGCTACCCTTTTCCAATTTCTGCTTGCCCATTTCGCCTAAAACCTTGCTTGACTATATAAGTATATACCTACACTTCCGTCAGCACCACGTGCACACCACTACCTTCACTATTACTATATATAACTATATTTCAGTACATGACCTCCCCCCACTATGGTTTGCTTATCGTGAACTCTATCCGATGAATGAAAATAATGAATAGAATAAAGAAAACGGTTCCTTTTCGTGTTTTGCCCGTTCTAAATCCCGCTCCCGAACTTCAATACAGCGGTGCCACTTCTCTGCAATTTCTTGAGATTATTGACGTTGTGTGTCAATTCCAACTGTTCGTCATTGAATTATTAATTGTTCAAGGGTAAATCATTCAGATGTTGAATATAGTGTCTTTGGATAGCCACCCAGTATGATTTACACTCCTCATTATTACATTTTGAACCAACTCGTCCCGCGAATATACAATACAAATAAAACGAAAACAACATATGTGTGATTGGCAACACTGGCTCGTACTGATGTTTGAATTGGTTTGAAATACTAGTTGCACTTTTCCCTCCCTATTTGGCATAAAGTTTTTTCCAAAACTGGATTATAAAACAGTTTAACACTTAACAGTGTGTACACTTCATTTCAGCAAGTTTGCCACGCATCTGCTTCGACTGTGAAACATTAATTGTTTGTAAATTGAGTGACAAATAAAGTTCTCAACTTGAATAAGTCTCGTTCCATATAAATACTTCCCCTTTTTTGTTGGCGGCATCCTGTGCAAAATTGCTTTATTAAAGTCATCGCATAATTGAATTATTTATATACCTACTTAATGATTTATAGACAGAGCTGGACAAGATGGATTTCATGGCTGATGATTCTTTTTAAAGTGTGTCCACCATAAGGAATTTACCACCCCCTATAAAGTGGTTTATTCTCTGACCGATTTCGAGAAACTTTTTTTGTTGCGGATGTAGGTATATTTGGGATGTCCAACAAGAGAGTGATTTTATTCTTGGACTCTCAGCAAACACAGTTACATCACAGTGATATCGCAGTGATGTAACAATTATGACCTGCGATATTTCATTCTATATGTCGCATAGACATCGCTTGCGATGTCAGAGGGATGTTATTTTGTTCCATTCAAGTTTCATCCATGTGATGGCGCTGCGATAAGTTTTCTGCGATAAAACAGCGACATATTTTTTGCAACGTAAATGTTATTTGTGATAGATAGAAAAGTTTCCTCAAACATATGGTGTGCATGATAATACACCATACTGACCTCTGCTGATGACATTTGTACCTACGCATCTCCATCAGCTAGGATGAGATCAGTTACTCGTATATGTATACTCTTTGATAGCAATAATGTAACGAATATTTGCGAATTTTGCGATTAACTTATATTCACGTATTATTTTTCACCCAAAATATCAAAAAGTTTTGACAAATTTCTCTTCTAGAAAAAAAAACAAGTTGAGCAGGTAGGATAAGCAAAGTGATCCTGATTCAGATTCTATCATTATTTTTCATGAAAAAAATTCCTAATAGTACTTTCTGGAATATGGATAAAAAAAATTGATCGCAGTTTTGGTCACGATAACAGTCCAAGAATAAAATCACTCTCTTGATGGATGGACGTACATTCCTAATACCTATCCAACAAAATTTTTCTAAATTGATCAGATAATACTGATTTCACAGAGGTGGTAATTCCTTTAAGGTGGAGACACTCGATATCACTATGTTTTTCTAAATTAAAATGGTTTTAATCACAGCCAATAGGTTTCTGTTTTTGCTTCAATGAATATGGTTCCTTCCATAGCTAACTATATCTACATGCATGTTAAATTTTAATTTGCATGTTTTTCCCAAGATGCTTATGGAAGTGTGGGCCCACAAGTTTTCAGTTCACCATGAATTTTGAACACAGGCTCACATTTTGTTGTTACGGACCTGGTTTCCAAACGTATCTGTGGAAAATTCGCGTTCTATGCTCACTGCCCAGTGTATCAGCTGTTTTCTGCACTTTTCGTTTCTGTGGTGTTGAAATTAGGTTATGTTATTGTTTGCAGTTGTAGTTCTCGTAGTTTGTCTTGTTTATATTCCAATTCCATGCTTATTACACTAATAATTAACTTTCTTGTGAGAGAACATGTAGAATGGTCCCAGCTTGAGCTATTACTACAAGCATTTTAAAAGTATCTGGTTTTTATCATAATGTCGTCTACTACTTGGAAAAGCGAATATTACATAGCACTAGAATGCAAAGATTTGCAAGCCAATGCTATGGCAGTAGATGCTACCGGGACTTATGTTTTGCTAGCCGGGTATGAAACATACGTTTAATTTCTAGAACAACTCCTGCAAGCTTATTTTTCAGGAGAAGGTATTTGGCAATCAAAAACTTAGAAGACCCAGAACTAGTTCAAAAATTCCCCAGGCAAAGTAAATATGATGTGGGAGCAGCCGAATGGAACCCAACTGCATATCACAAAGAGCTTTGTGTCATTTCTGTAAGTCAAATATTCCCAGACAAGAAATTAATCATCCCCAGAAAGTGAACTATTCAGTCTTATTTTCCTTTGGAGAAATCACAGTTTCACCACTTTCCATGGTGTATATATTTTATAAAATATTCATTTTTTTTTCAATACCTACTGGGTGTTCTAGGCGGTAGCTCGCCCCTATTCATAATAGAAGATAAGCATGAAAATGCTACCTAACAACAATTTGTTAAGCTGTTAGTTAGTGGTATAATTCATCTTGTTCTTTGGTGGTTTTTGTTGTAATAGGTAACAACTATCAAGATCACTATTCAATGATATAAATAATATGTGAACAGGTACCTACTAGAAATCTTAATCACACACAGAGACAATCAATAAAATCCATCTTCAAGAGAAGAGATATTTTATATTTAGATATTCTACTTTCAATATATCCCCATCAATAATTGGAATTAGAATCATTTTTTGTCTCAACAACAGGAACACAAGTTCATGAAATTGACACATCAATTGAATCAAATGAAAAATACCCACTTAAAAAGCTTCAAGTTATTGCTCTCCTATGTTTTCTTCTTTTATTGTAAATTTCTTTTTCATTTCAAAGATATGACAAAGGGAACACCCTGAATTTTCATGACATATTTTTTCATCATCTTCAGTATAACACCAACCTTCCACTTTGAAATGGGACATCCTGTATAATCCTAATTTTTCATCTCAAATGACATTCTGGATGTAACAATGTCTCACTATTTTTTAGGGGCCCTCTTATCTTTTTACTTTTTCATATATTTCAATATTGTCTATAAATAATATTGTTATTGAAATTCATAGGCACACTAAAAGGACTTTTATACATATTCCATACCATTCTGATTGTCACACAGGATGTTACATATTTGGAGCACTGTTGATAGAAAATTGATAAAACTTTTTCTGAGTACGCCACTGATCAGATGTCAATATTGTGTTTTATCTATGGTTTCATTCTCTCATTCAATTCAACATAGAAAATTAGCATATGCCACTTATTGAAGTTCTTGAAAGCTGTCAAGGCGGCATGGTTACTTTGTTTTCATTGGTCCACATTTGGTTTTTGTTTTGGCTTGTTGGTCATATCATAAATACATTGATATCAAAACAAAGCGCTCAGAAATGTTCAAGTTGCTGCCGTCAGGTGGGGCGACGTGTAATTTTCTATCACCTAACTTCCAGCCCCCCTGAAAGTATGTGATATTTCTATTGGTTTGCATGTTAATGGACCAAATTCAATTTGATGCATACCAGATACTCTTCAGAATTATTTAATTATTCTAGGTTGGTATGTAATTTTTGTAAGAAACCAACAATCAATGATATTTGACATTTTATGTGGATTTTATGAATAGATGTTGAAAAAATAGACATTGAAATATTTACAAAAACAAATAAAATATTGAGATCAGAATGAAATTCGATCGTAGGTTATAGCAGGGCTTTCTATTTCCTCCAAAGTGTTTTTTTCTGAGGTCTTTTAGGAGTTCTGAATATTGCCATCTCTCGTGCAACAGAATCTTCTCAATATTTCCAGATTCTTCATTACAAAATCTTCTCTGTGCTGTTCGGATCTAAAACTAAGTATCTATTTGAAATTTGAATCGTGAGACGAACATGGAATGAAGAGTCTGCATATTTTTTTCAACATTCGTAACTGGAATGCGATATATTTTCGTAATTTATTAAATAATCAACTATCTCAATGCTTACAAGGCAGGCAGATAAGCAACAATTTTCTCTGCGATGGAAAACACTGTATATACCTAACCCATCTAGCGTCTACCTCCTTTGCAGAGAGGGTTTATGAACGCAAAGTTGGTACTCTCCCCTCGTAAGGGTACCTGTCGTGTTTCCATAGAGACATAAAGGTGAATATCTGTCTATCTGTTTGCTTGAGAATCTGGAAAAGAAATCAATATATCGCCTTCCGTACGAGCATGGTGATCTGAATTCAAAGAAGTATACTCTCATTTTTCTCTGTGGATCGTTCCTTCGGTTCGGCTTAACTGGATGGCTTTCTCGGATTTTGTTTCAAGTATCATACACTGTGCTTCTCGGATCTGCAACTGCACATCACATATCAAATGTCGAATCATATGAATCAAAAACGATCATCATTAGATGCTGTACATATACCCCAGTAATAATAGGCCAATTTCCGACCAAACCCGGACATTGATAATTACTAAACGGGACCTTTTTCAGTTTGTTTAAACAACTTCAAGTAACACCCTCAAGAAAGTCCCACGACCTTCTAAGTGGGATAGCGAAAATATGAAGGAAAAACTGGATGAATTATGCTCAAAATCGACAATTTTGATATTATCTCCTTATTGGTGAATCCAAGCTCAATAATACCTTTTATCAATTTTATAGGGAACTGAATTCTCTACAAGTTTCATATGAAACAGTTTTTCATACGACCAATATTGAAAGAGCTGCAGCGCTTTGAAATGGGGCAATTATCGAAAATACCATAATTGTTCGGTTTAGAATGACATTTTGCATGAATATTTTTTCATTAATCAAATATTGATCAATAGCATAGAATATTCCTTCTGTTATGAATTTGGACTGATTAATAACGATCTTATGTGTTCGCACCAGTTATGCAAATCCTCGGATTTCTGAAGTTTGCCAGGAAATCAAAAATATACCAACACTAGGCGAATAAGATCAATGAATGGGTCGATGAAAGTATTACAATCTCTCATTGAAGGAAGCAATTATCTGAAATGAAAAACAGTGAAACATTCAATACATAGGTCGACATCACATTTCTGGTACATTGTTCTGATATGCGAACAGCAGCTCTTGCCTGTATGTACAACGTCTGCGCATCCTCTTAGGCACTTGATTTCATATGAAGCTTAGTGAAACCCTTCGCCTGGCGAGTCATTATAACCAGTGAGTATGAGAATTGCTATGAAACATTCATTTCGTCTATCGAGATTTTCGGGTCAGAACAATTTTTGAATAATGCATACGACTTTGTCTCTTCAAGAAAAAGTTTGATGACATCTCCATCGAATAACTCTTCGCGTAATTCCGAAGAAGGAACGTTCCGATAATTAGCATAATTTTCGACAAGAAATTCATTAGAATTTGGTTGCAAGACTCCCTCGATTCATTCAATGGTTTTAGAATCTGGTCGCTCAAAGTCATCAGTCGGAGCAATGCGAAGTCTGTCACCATCCACTAGTCTCACTTCATCTTCAGCACGCAATTGTGGAGCTGGTAAATTATTTATCAGTCAACCACCATTCTCATTTCCAGAATTATAATCTGTCCAAACACATCCAGCAGGCGGTTCAATGAATATTTCCTCAATCTCTTTCTTATATGCCATTTTCAGTGCCTTCTGTGAAATAAAACCACGGTTGAAAGAAGAACAATATATGAAGTATCGATAGTATGGACGCCTAGCGTTACCGTATGGTATCAACTATAAGGACAATAATTGTTAGTCAAATTAAATAACAAGAAATTGAATTGAATAATAAGAATCATACTGTCTCGAAGTTTCGTTCCATCCCGTTTCTGTACCAGGAAATGGCAACAAAGTGAACGATACTTGTTCACACTATTTTACATGACGAAATTGCACGCTGGTGTCCAGAAACACGAAGTCAACACTTCAGGAGGGATAATTGTCGCCATTTAGTTGAAAAAGTTATAATCGATCCTGAGAGCTGGTTTGAGATAAAGACTAGCTCGCGAAGTAATAAAAACTATTTGTATTACTATTTACAATTAGATGAAACCATTATCCTTATTATTCACTCGATTGCAATAAAAAAATCATATGAAATGTAAAGAAATAGCTTTATTAATAACGATTTTAGGCATGCTCTAGGAATTTCCTTGAAAATCCGGTTTTTCCAGAATATCTTGGCTATCTCACTGAAGAGGTCGCAGGACTCTCTTAAGCGTCATCCCGTAAGGCATCCGAAGGTCCGTGTTTAGTAATAATTATCAATATCCGAGTCAAAACCTAATTTTACTGAGATTTCGATTACTTTGTCAGCAGCTATTATTATTACTGTATCAAAATATTATTAATTGCCAGGTGAACTTCAGAAATCCGAGGAATTACGTGACTGGTGCGAACGAATGAAATCGTTATTAATGATCCCAAATTCATAACAGAAGGAATATTCTGTGCTTTTGATCAGTTTTTGATGAATGAAAAAATATTCATGCAAAATGTCATTCACAACCGAACGATTATGGTATTTTCGATAATTGCCCTATTTCAAAGCGCTGCAGCTCTTTCAATATTGGTCGTATGAAAAATTGTTTCGTATGAAACTTGTAGAGAATTCAGTTTCCTATAAAATTGATAATAGGTATAATTTAGCTTGGATCCACCAATAAGGAGATAATATTAAAATTGTTGATTTTGAGCATAATTCATCTAGTTTTTCCTTCATATTTTCGCTATTCCACTTAGAACGTCGTGGGACTTTCTTGAGGGTGTTTCTTAAAGGTGTTTTAACAAACTGAAAAAGGTCCCGTTTAGTAATTATCAATGTCCGGGTCAAAACCTAAATTGACTGGGGTAACATGGATGTTACATTAGAAACTCCCCTGAATATTTTTGCAACGTTCGTAGTTGGATTGCAACATATGAGTTTTGTTTCCGAATAGAAGTTTCCTGAGTGGGCTTCATCCACATTTCCACTCAACGTGATTTATAATAAAGACCTGGAATCCCAAACACTGTACTGCTCAGACCTAAAACTAAGTATTGATTTGAAATTCGTATCGTGAGACGAACATGGAATGAAGAGTCTAGATATTGTTTTCAACATTCGTAACTGGAATGCGATATATTTTTGTAATTTATCAATGAATCAACTATCTCAATGAATACGAGACAGGCAGATAAGCAACAATTTTCTCTGTGATGAAAAACACTGTATATACCTAACCCATCTAGCGTCTACCTCCTTTGCAGAGAGGGTTTATGAACGCAAAGTTGGTACTCTCCCCTCGTAAGGGTACCTGTCGTGTTTCATAGAGACATAAAGGTGAATATCTGTCTATCTGTTCCCTTGAGAATCTGGAAAAGAAATCAATATATCGCCTTCCGTACGAACATGGTGATCTGAATTTAAAGAAGTATACTCTCATTTTTCTCTGTGGATCGTTCCTTCAGTTTGGCTTAACTGGATGGCTTTCTCGGATTTTGTTTCAAGTATCACACACTGTGCTTCTCGGATCTGCAACTGCACATCACATATCAAATATCGAATCATATGAATCAAAAATGATCATTATTAGATGCTGTACATACATGGATGTTAAATTAGAAACTCCCCTGAATATTTTTGCAACGTTCGTAGTCGGATTGCAACATACGAGTTTTGTTTCTGAATAGAAGTTTCCTGAGTGGGCTTCATCCACATTTCCACTCAACGTGATTTATAATAAAGACCTGGAATCCCAAACACTGTACTGCTCAGACCTAAAACTAAGTATTGATTTGAAATTCGTATCGTGAGACGAACATGGAATGAGGAGTCTAGATATTGTTTTCAACATTCGTAACTGGAATGCGATATATTTTTGTAATTTATCAATGAATCAACTATCTCAATGAATACGAGACAGGCAGATAAGCAACAATTTTCTCTGCGATGAAAAACACTGTATATACCTAACCCATCTAGCGTCTACCTCCTTTGCAGAGAGGGTTTATGAACGCAAAGTTGGTACTCTCCCCTCGTAAGGGTACCTGTCGTGTTTCATAGAGACATAAAGGTGAATATCTGTCTATCTGTTCCCTTGAGAATCTGGAAAAGAAATCAATATATCGCCTTCCGTACGAACATGCTTATCTGAATTTAGAGAAGTATACTCTCATTTTTCTCTGTGGATCGTTCCTTCAGTTTAGCTTAACTGGATGGCTTTCTCGGATTTTGTTTCAAGTATCACACACTGTGCTTCTCGGATCTGCAACTGCACATCACATATCAAATGTCGAATCATATGAATCAAAAACGATCATCATTAGATGCTGTACATACATGGATGTTACATTAGAAACTCCCCTGAATATTTTTGCAACGTTCGTAGTTGGATTGCAACATATGAGTTTTGTTTCCGAATAGAAGTTTCCTGAGTGGGCTTCATCCACATTTCCACTCAACGTGATTTATAATAAAGACCTGGAATCCCAAACACTGTACTGCTCTGACCTAAAACTAAGTATTGATTTGAAATTCGTATCGTGAGACGAACATGGAATGAAGAGTCTAGATATTGTTTTCAACATTCGTAACTGGAATGCGATATATTTTTGTAATTTATCAATGAATCAACTATCTCAATGAATACGAGACAGGCAGATAAGCAACAATTTTCTCTGCGATGAAAAACACTGTATATACCTAACCCATCTAGCGTCTACCTCCTTTGCAGAGAGGTTTTATGAACGCAAAGTTGGTACTCTCCCCTCGTAAGGGTACCTGTCGTGTTTCATAGAGACATAAAGGTGAATATCTGTCTATCTGTTCCCTTGAGAATCTGGAAAAGAAATCAATATATCGCCTTCCGTACGAACATGGTGATCTGAATTTAAAGAAGTATACTCTCATTTTTCTCTGTGGATCGTTCCTTCAGTTTAGCTTAACTGGATGGCTTTCTCGGATTTTGTTTCAAGTATCACACACTGTGCTTCTCGGATCTGCAACTGCACATCACATATCAAATATCGAATCATATGAATCAAAAATGATCATTATTAGATGCTGTACATACATGGATGTTAAATTAGAAACTCCCCTGAATATTTTTGCAACGTTCGTAGTCGGATTGCAACATACGAGTTTTGTTTCTGAATAGAAGTTTCCTGAGTGGGCTTCATCCACATTTCCACTCAACGTGATTTATAATAAAGACCTGGAATCCCAAACACTGTACTGCTCAGACCTAAAACTAAGTATTGATTTGAAATTCGTATCGTGAGACGAACATGGAATGAGGAGTCTAGATATTGTTTTCAACATTCGTAACTGGAATGCGATATATTTTTGTAATTTATCAATGAATCAACTATCTCAATGAATACGAGACAGGCAGATAAGCAACAATTTTCTCTGCGATGAAAAACACTGTATATACCTAACCCATCTAGCGTCTACCTCCTTTGCAGAGAGGGTTTATGAACGCAAAGTTGGTACTCTCCCCTCGTAAGGGTACCTGTCGTGTTTCATAGAGACATAAAGGTGAATATCTGTCTATCTGTTCCCTTGAGAATCTGGAAAAGAAATCAATATATCGCCTTCCGTACGAACATGCTTATCTGAATTTAGAGAAGTATACTCTGGTCATTTTTCTTTGTGGATCGTTCCTTCGATTCGGCTTGACTGGATGGCTTTCTCGGACTTTGTGTCAAGTATCAAACACTGTGCTTCTCGGATTTGCAATTTAACATCACATATCAAATATCGAATCATATGAATCTAAAATGATTATTATTGGATGCGGTTCATGGATGTTGATATAGAAACTTACCTGAATATTTCTTGCCAATCTATGAAAATTGTATCCAACTCTTGAAAAAGAAGAAATTACAATCAGATGAAATGTTCTACCAAACGGAGATAACACTTTGTATAATATTTTATATGGTTAAATATATTCGAGATGTTCTTACCTACCAGATGAAGAATTGGACACGGAGAGTGGTGGATTTTTTTTGGAAGTCTCCCAGGATATTATGAAAGAGTTCACCACAGGCTGAAAATATATATTTTACAAAAATCTCTCGTGATATGAAATAATTCAACAGGACAGTATGTAGTGGAGAAATCGAACGCTTCTCACATACAAGTCGGGAAACAATTCACCATAGTGACATACAGGCAAACAATTTTTGTTTCAAAAAATGTCACATTTGAGAATATACAGGTTGGGCAGTGGAAACAAAACAGCAGATCGTCAGGTCGACAGAACCGGATTATATAAAAACGCTGAAACACGTCAGCAATATTTTCGAGGAAGCCATCGTTCTAAAATATTTTCAGCAACACTTGACACTGAATTACTATTTACTGACATTTAATTGGAACAGATGCAGGGTGATCAGAATTCTGAATCTTGAAATCGTTCGAAATAACCCAATCAAACCCGGTATCGTAAAATTCGTTGTGATGATCCCCATCCGATTATGGAAAAAATACAGGGTGTCCCATTTGGAAATCAAAAATTAATGTCATTTCCAGGAAAACCGGATGATGAGAAAAAAAAACTAAAATGTGATAAAGGGCTCTCTAGTGAGCATATTCGATACTTTAATTTTCAGGAATATAGCTAGAAAAGCAAAGGAGAAAAGGACGGTATGATAAAATGATGAAAAAAAAAACACTCACTGATAATCAATTCCTTTAGCGTATATCCCAATGCCTATGAGAAAATTCAACCGTACGCGACATATCACAAATGTCGGAATACAACAATATCAAAATAAGATACCTTTATCCATTAGACAGATAGTTTATTGGTACCAGAAACCAAAAGACTATTCGAATATCACAATATTTAATATAGCATGATATACCTATTATGTGTAAAGAGGAGATATAAATGAACAAAAATGAATATGAAGACCTAATAATAATGTTTTGTTGATTACCATTACGACGAGTCGAGAGTAGCACCAGACCTGATAACTTGGAACCCTATCACATCCAGTTTATCATAGCTTTGCACGTTTCTCATGAGATTTTCTTGATCATTATTCAATAGTTCGAATGTGATTCGAATATTACATGATAAACCATTTTTTACTCGTGACACTACTGACACTATTGAAAGTATTGACACGTATTGACGTATCGCAGATGCACCAACATGATTTTCAACCAGTCAGATGTGAAGTTCACAAAAACTAAATTTTTCTTCTGAATAACTTTCATCAGAAAACTGAGTAGACGCCTACAATCAAATTGCACCAAAATAAAGCTATTTGAGTAATCAAACGTCCATAATATTGCTTCCACAGTGGTAGAGGTTGTTAGGTTGGCAACTTGGAGCGAAGTCACCCATTGGGAATTGACATCTTCTCTCAAAACGGATAAAATAATATGATATATTATGATATAAAAATATAACTTACCAATATGTTTAGTATCGAAATGAAAATTGAAATGTATATGAGAACTCTGATCTTGAGTAGCTTGGAACTTCTTCTTTTTTGAAAAGTTTGGTACCTTCTCGATTTTTTATAGAGCAATCAACGACTCGAGGTCCTCACTTGGAGACAAGACGAACTAATACAAACTCATTCTCTGAGAGCCCACACGAGGGTCATCACTGACCTGAACTGGCACAAATTTGACTCCAACATCCTAGCATCTTGTTCCGTGGATACTTTCATCCATCTGTGGGACCTAAGGGACTCGAGACGCCCCATTTTATCCCTCTCTGCGATCGCCGAAGCTTCTCAAGTAAAGTGGAACCGAAAATCGCCCCATTTACTAGCCACCGCTCACGAGGGCGATATAAAAATCTGGGACCAAAGGAAAGGCACAGCCCCCGTGCAGTACATAGCCGCCCACTTGGCCAAAATACATGGCTTAGACTGGAGTCCCACTTCTGAAAATCACATATGCTCGTCCAGCCACGACAGCACAGTGAAGTTCTTCGATATGACCAATCCCAGACGAGCAGAGTACGTTCTGACCACCAACGCTCCAGTGTGGCGCGCTAGACATACGCCCTTTGGCAATGGTTTAATAACTGCAGTTGTGCCACAGCTGCGAAGAGGCGAGAACAGCTTGTTATTATGGAACACAGCCAACAGAGCTACGCCTATGCATACGTTCATCGGACACAGGGATGTGGTTCTGGAGTTCGAGTGGAGGAAACAAAAGTCAGGAGATACTGATTTCCAACTAGTCACTTGGTCCAAAGATCAAACTTTGCTGGTTTGGAGGATAGAGCCGTTCATACAGAAACTTTGCGGTTACGAACCGGTAGAAAGCAAAGACAGCAGTGACATAATCGAGGCTACTGAGTCGCTGAAGCTCTACGGGAAATCATCCCCGAAAGTTCAGCCCTTGCAGCAAGAATTCTCCTTGTTGAATGTTCACATACCTAACCTGAAAGTGAGAAAAATGGACCCCGTCGCCAGAAACGTACTAGTCAAAGCTACGATAAATAACTTCACAGTCAATTTGAAGGTCAGCTTTCCCAGTGCCTACCCCCACGGGGTACCACCTGGCTTCGAAGTGATCAAAGAAGACTCCAATGTCAGCGACTCCATAGTCGTTCAGCTGCTGCAGATGCTGAAGCACCTAGCTCAGCAACGGGTGTCGAAAAACCGCACTTGCTTGGAACCCTGCCTGCGCCAAATGGTCACAACTCTGGAACAGCTGTCGTCTGATCTGGAAAGCAACAGGTTCGATAGACAGTACATTGAACCGTCGAGCATTTTCGGGGGTTACAACGATGCTTACATACCGTTTCCTAGGACCTCCGGAGCCAAGTTCTGTTCGGTGGGGATCCTGGTTTGCTTCGGGAGGCCTATACACCCAAGGAAGCTATCCAGCAAACTGGATTCCACCCCTAGGGCCTTGACGACGACACCTAGGGCTTTGTCGGCTCTGGAGAACATTTTTGCGAAACGCAACGACGATTACATGACGGTGTCCGCCTACTACTTCCAGAGGCAGCGGTCCAGAGCGAAGCACGTCAGCTCCAAGTCTTCTAAGGCTGTGGTGCACATTTACGATGCTCAGGCTTTGTTTTTTTTCAACCGGCAGCTGGCTGAGGAGTATATTTTGGATGGTGATGTGGGGACTATTTGTAAGCATAATGCTGCTGCTGCAGCGGTGGTGGGCAGACGTGATTTGGTTCAGGCTTGGACCTTGGCGGAGCTTGTGGCTGGGACGCAACAGGCTGATGAGGGTATTTCCTGGGCCAATCATCCGTTCGGGAATAAGTTGATGGAGTCCTTGTGAGTTTTTCTGCTAGGGGTTTGATGACTGGACGTGTATTTGTGTTATTTGCAGGATATCTCACTATGCTTCTCAGTATGATCTTCAGATGGCAGCAATGCTGTGTTGCATTTTCGGCAAATATCAAGAGGCTTTGGCCAGGAAGTCTTCAGTGAAATCATTTTTCTTGCCTGGGGTGAGTTATTTTCTATGTGTTTTATAAATAGTGAAACTTTAACTTCCATATTCATTCATTAACGTGAAAATAATCCTCGCTAACCAAATCATTGTATACAGGGTGTCCCGAAATTAGCCTGACAAAATGATGATAATATCTTTAAATTCCATTTTTTCCGTAGCTCCCTTTGGAGACATTTTGTGTCTCATATTCATTGACACTTTTCTTCGTAGTTTTGATCGTAGAAGCCGCTGGTGAAGTTTGGCAGGCTATTTTCGGGACACCCTGTATGCACTATACAGGTGTAATTTATTATTTTTTGTAAAAATTTAATGAGTAGTTGATGAAACATTATGGACATACTATTGTTTTTTATATACACCATACAGGGTGATTCACAGTGGGTGGCCTATTAGAAGTATCTAGACTATAGAATGGAAAGCCAAATCATTCTGAAAATTGGTATCCATCAGTAATAGATCATTCAAATACAGTGTTGCCGCTTGTATCAGAAAGAAGTAGGAACTTAGTAAAGTCTATGTAAATTATTTCATTTTCCAAATCTTCAATGATTTCACATCAAATTTTTCTAATATTTCCCTATACCTATCTAAAGCTGTTAAATAAGAATTATTTCGTGAAATTTTGGATTTCTATATTTTCATAACCCATATGACACAGGCCACAGGCTCATAAGAATAGGAGAAAATAAATTTTCTGGAACTCTCTCGTTCAAAATAATTCAGAACGGGAGCATATAAGACACAATTCCATTAACAAAATTATCACCCTGTAATGTAGAAAAAAAACATTGATCTATTACGTGAATAACAAACTTATATACTTACTTACTGACATCACATTTTCACAATTTATTTCTAGCAGCTAGTACCTGGGAAACGATTGTTAAAGGTAACACGTTTTATACATTATTTTTAGGGATCGACCGATACCGATATTTATATCGGCCTGACTATATCGGCCTCATTGGCCGATTATCGTACTTGCCGATATCGAAAGCCGATATACCGATATATTTTTTTATTATTGAAGTTGAATTCTGATATTAGACGGATTGGAAGGAGATGGCACACAATTTCCAGTTTCGGTTTTCTAAGCTCGCAACTAAAATTAGTAGGGGAAAAAATTACAAATAATGAAACAGATTTTTGGCAGAATTGACACTATCAAATTTTATGTTGGTTTGTCTCTTTCTTGGGGGTGCCGCCACCTACATGTCTTTGACAAAAGTTGAGATAGGGACATGTAAGCCGTTTTGACCAATAATGAATAGTTTCGACAAAAAAAATTCCTAAAGTTGAAAAATTACGATTTTTCACACCCTATATCTCTGTAATCATTTCCGCTAGACCCCAAGTGTGATGAAATCAGCTCTTCAGAGAGAATCTGAAAATGCAATAAAATACAGGGTGTTCTATTCAAAATCACAAAGTTGTTGCTACTTCTCGATAAAAGCGGCAACGCCGCAGAGCTGAAAATATTTTAGATCGATAGACCAAGATCTCTGCCAAGAGCAACTACGTGAGTAACCAAAATTTCAGAATGATCCTATGTCCCGTTCTCCATAAATGTCTTACGTACCATCGACCGTGAGTTACCCTGTATATATCGGTATTTATTGAAATATCGGTAACGGCTAAAATTTCTATTTCGGTCGATCCCTAATTATTTTATGTTGTGTTTTATGTTGCTGTGTGTTTTTTGTGTGTTTCTAACTGTGGGCTTACTACCTAGTTTCTAATACAAAATCTTGATCAGTAGGCAACGCAACAAACGATTGCTACTTATAAAAAGTATGCATTTGATTTTAAATTTTTGGATACGGAGTGTTGTGAAAATTTGCAATATCAAATCGAACCTGTTTATTAAAATCATGATTGAAAATGTCTAGAAATCAAACATTGAAATTTCTACTCGACAAAATGGAGTACTGCTCGAGTGGTCATAAATTCAACTCATATCCTACTAGAATTCTACTAGTAGAATAGGTAGAATTTGTTTTTCATCGGTAGAGCGGAGCTGATAGAACAAGTATTCTAGCAGTTGACCATATTTCCGATTTCCATAGGTGAGACATTTCATTGAGAGGTTGGCTATAAAGGTGTCAAATGTGAATAAAATCGGCGCCACTGTTAAATCAATTGAATTTGTATAGGATCAAAAACAAATACAACAAAATCCTTCCTTTCTCAAATGACAATGCACTCGGTGATAAACGAGACACTAAAAGCAGAATTCCGATCCAACGTTGGCAAATTATTGATATTTATTTATTTATTTGTTGTTATAAAGAATTGGCGCGAAATTTGAATTCCTTGTCCTTCCTCAAAAGAATTCCATCGTCAAAATGATATGTCACAGCCCGATGGGCATTGAACATTTGAGTTGTAGCTCCTTCCCTGCCTTAACAATAATTTATATTCAGAGAACCTATGTCTTGACTGATGATGACACAAGCGTCTAGCTATACCATTTCCCTCAGGGCGCCACTGTGAATTCCGAAGACGTAATTTATAAGGAAGGAAAATATCCTTTCTGCATAAGAAAGGAGACAACACTCTAACCTAACTCGGCCTGAATAATCCTTCCTCTTGAGAGAGAAAAAACAATCAAAGTTGAGCCTTGCAAGAATTGGACCTGAGCTATCAGGTGGTAATGATGTAGCTAGACACTTCCTAGTCGATGTCTATTCAAATTGCTCTGTCTGATTGAAGAATATTTTGTTCCATATCGAACAAACTTCAGCCATATTGATATTATCATGGAAGGCAGAGGGTGGATAACTGCAAATCCTATTTTAAATATTTCGAGGGCTGTGACATATCATATGAAGATGGAAATCTTTTGAGGAAGGATCAGCACTGTTACTGCTGCCAATAATAAATAGCAAGAAATTTCTCAACTATTCACAAGTGAAATATGGTCAATAGGGCTGGTGAACACGTCAAGGAAATGTCAAAAGTCAATGCCAATCAATCTCTGACGTTTGAAGGAAATCATCTGTTTCTAGTCGGGATCGCCGTACCACACCATCCCTCCAGCCGACGTGATAGCTGACGGCTGGGTGATTCCCATACTGAGGACGGCGAGGTCGACCTCATTGGACAACCTGCGGCTCGAGGCCCCCGTCGAGCTGTCCATGTTGAAGGCCCCCGCCTCCAATTCCCTCTACGAGTACTACAAGGTCGCCTATGCGGAGACCCTGCATCGGTGGGGCCTCATCTATAGCAGGACAGAGGTGAGGTCTTATCATGGTTACCTACGTCGCAGACGAACTCAATAGATGATTTCAGATAACTTTGAAAAAGTAATAATATGTCTTTAATAGATTTACTTTATAAAACATGACAATAGTGTCGTGCTTTTGATTGGTCAGACCTCTAATATGTTTTTCAACACTTTGTCACTGTTTCTCGCTCTTTGTACACTAAACATCCAACACTCAGACATAAAACTCTATGCAAAGAATTCTTGCATATTAACTTAGTAATCAAGTCTCAGATTATTGAGATGATGAAATGAAAATATCTTATATCTGAACCTATCATTAGGTGGGCACTACGATGGCGCAATTTCATTATTGCATGTGAGATACCCTACAGATTTTTAGCTATTCAGTTACTTGACCACGAATGATATTCCGGAAACGGTAGCCATTTTGAGGTATATTGTTGCCAGTCTATTCAATCTAATCACTCTAGTCTTTCCCATCTGGCCTTGTCTTCAGGGTTCCAACTTGAAAAAGAACACTTTATGATGGCAACACTAGAAATGAAAAGAAATGGAGAAGGATACCATATTAACCTCGAAATGAAAGGTTGTAATGGTAATCTTCTCCAGTGTTGCCAGCATGAATTTCCATTATTTTGTGGTGGAACCCTCAAGACAAAAACAATAATAATGGAAAGACATTTTTTCCTCTATGGAATTCATTGCATGAGGAAGTATTTTCAAGAAATTATAATCTCCAGAAGTTAAAAAAAAACTCCAACACTTACCTCCTCTCCCTATCCTTCCTAGGTACGCACGATGTTCTTTGAACATTATAGTGATTCCCTTTAGTGCGCACCAAGCGATACAAAAAACTCTAGCTTCTCTATTCATTGAGAATAAGCCAACAACCAAATCATTTCTTTCCTATATATATTATATATTGGATCTTTCTTTTATTTTATTCAGACCAGGGAAGAGTCCCTCTTATCCTGGAACAAAATAAAAACGGTATTGAAGTTTGATGCGAACAGCCCTTCTGCCCCAAATAAGTTTCAGAAATACATTCTAAGAATTGAAAGAGATCGAACGGAAAAAATAAATATCAAAAACTTGAGAATAGTAAATTTGGTCATAATGTCGATATTTTCTCTAGTTTATGGACAATCTCGGTCTTTTGAACTTTGATTGATCACCTGGGTCATAATCAACTGCATTTCGAAGAAGCTGATTCTCATGAACCTCAGCTTTTTCGAAAGTCTTGATGTTTCGTTCTTTAATGACTGACACGATTGAAGGGAGTTTCAGATCCCTGGCGATCTGGTTATTCCGAACATACCAAGGAGATCCTGTCACCATTCTCGCGACTTTGTTTTGTAATGTTTGTAATCTGGTGATATGAGATTTAGCTGTGTGGCCCCAGACTACTGAGGCATACAGTAAAATTGGCCTGATAGCCATGATATAAATACTCAATTTTTGTCCTAAACCCAATTTACTTCGCCTGTTTAGAAATGGATACAGGGCTCCAATGGCTCGTTTAGCTTTTGAAACTTGCTGTTCAATGTGCTGGGCCCAAGTGAGCTTTTTGTCAATGCACACACCTAAGTATTTAACTTGTGAAGACCACTCTAACTCATGACCATCCAGGACTATTCTGGTTCTGGGAGGCCTCCGCTCCCTTCCGAGTGCGACCAATTGTGTTTTTGTAGGATTCAATTTGATCTTCCATCTTAGGAAGTACTCCTGAAGAGAATTCATTGCGCTTTGGAGGTTCATAGCTGCTTGCTCGAAATTTGTCGAATATGCAAGAACTGCCGAAATAAGGACATTGTCAATCATTGTTAAGACTTGAAACAAGGGCTATAAAATGCATTATTCATTCGAGGTTGATTTTGTGGTGCTGGTTCTTTATATGTTTTTGGCATTTTACACTTTACAGCTACAAAGATGTCAAAGTTATTGTGTTCCTTTCAGACCAAAAACTGAGAAATTTTGAAATAATCTGGAAAGTTCGAAGCAGATGAAGCAATTTGTTCACGAAACTTCATACCTTGTGTAACCATATTTTCAGAGGTTCGACATTTCGTATCGTGAGGTTGGTTACAATATTGTCAAATATCAAATTTATTATCTCATGTGCATATCTCAAGAGAACCTGAAATTAACACTATCAGTGTAGAATTATTATCATTATTATTTCATATTCAAATCCGACACTCTCCTTGTTTCTATAAAATAAAAAAATATTAGTATTATTTCAATATACCTGTAGTTAGGACAAATCAACTGATTTGCCCCGGAATGTCACTGCGTTTAAAAATTTTCCTATCAGAGAGCCTGAAAGAAAAATTCATTCGATTGTCAGTGACACTTTGTTTTGAAATAGGTTTGGAGAAGAGAAATATAGGTTCAAGTATAATATACATATATGATTCAGTTTCTGATGAAGGCCTACCTGTTTCCCTATTTGTCTAGTACTCCTTTCAGAACTTTTACTGTCAAAAAAAGCTAGGGATTCAAAGAATTCCTAGACATTTTTCGAAAGCCGGCTCTGGTGTTTTTAGGTACTTTGTTACGTACCGGTTACCGTACTTGCTACCTTGGGTTCGGGAATGTTGTCGAGAAGTTGGCCCTGTTATCCTGCGTCGTATTCGTGCGCAAACGAGGTACACAATTAGTAATCTCAACTTGTGTTAACGATCATAGAGATCGCAACTAGTGACGATTTTGTGTAGTATGGTGCAACCGGCAGAGGAAACATAATACAGAACATCAACATTAGGTAACATAGATTCTTTCAGAGATATCTGTAAGAATCCACGTTACTTCACGTCAATGCTATCGTATTGTCTCATCGATTGCACCCATCCTGATTTCCGGTCTGTTTCGGTTCTGTCGGCATACCCCCTTCTCTGGCAATGTACTCTAGGGCAAGCACACCACTCCTATCCCTACACCTTCAGTGCTTCTTTCTGGGGTTCTTTCCGTACTCCTTTCCCTACCTGTCACCGAGCCGAAGTTCCTACTTGTTTCCTGTTGACCGCGTTGACTTACCTTCATCCTTCCTTATCTAACTCATCAGGAAACTGAATCATTTATCATCTTTCCACTTCAGATGATCATCAAAATAAATTTTGCTATGTAAATTTTTCAGATAATTATAGATTCTGATATAACACATACCTTCCTATATTGATAACGATCTCTGTGACACTGTTGAAATGGAACAACTCATACAATGCGCTGATCAAACGGATAAATGAAAAAATCACAGTCTTACACCACCAAGAGAACCTGGAATTAACACTATCATTTCAAATTCAAATCCCACACTGCAGTGCGTGAATCCACACATACAGATTTTGGGTATTTTCTCTCTTTGTTTCTATAAAATAAAAAAACATTAGTATTATTTCAATATACGTGTAGTGAGGACAAATCAAATGATTTGCCCCGAAATGTCACTGCGTTTAAAAAGTTTCCTATCAGAGAGCCTGAAAGAAAAATTCATTCGATTGTCAGTGACACTTTGTTTTGAAATAGGTTTGGAGAAGAGAAATATAGGTTCAAGTATAATATACATATATGATTCAGTTTCTGATGAGAGCCTACCTGTTTCCCCCTATTTGTCTAGTACTCCTTTCAGAACTTTTACTGCCAAAAAAAGCTAGGGATTCAAAGAATTCCTAGACATTTTTCGAAAGCCGGCTCTGGTGTTTTTAGGTACTTTGTTACGTACCGGTTACCGTACTTGCTACCTTGGGTTCGGGAATGTTGTCGAGAAGTTGGCCCTGTTATCCTGCGTCGTATTCGTGCGCAAACGAGGTACACAATTAGTAATCTCAACTTGTGTTAACGATCATAGAGATCGCAACTAGTGACGATTTTGTGTAGTATGGTGCAACCGGCAGAGGAAACATAATACAGAACATCAACATTAGGTAACCCAGATTCTTTCAGAGATATCTGTAAGAATCCACGTTACTTCACGTCAATGCTATCGTATTGTCTCATCGATTGCACCCATCCTGATTTCCGGTCTGTTTCGGTTCTGTCGGCATACCCCCTTCTCTGGCAATGTACTCTAGGGCAAGCACACCACTCCTATCCCTACACCTTCAGTGCTTCTTTCTGGGGTTCTTTCCGTACTCCTTTCCCTACCTGTCACCGAGCCGAAGTTCCTACTTGTTTCCTGTTGACCGCGTTGACTTACCTTCATCCTTCCTTATCTAACTCATCAGGAAACTGAATCATTTATCATCTTTCCACTTCAGATGATCATCAAAATAAATTTGGCTATGTAAATTTTTCAGATAATTATAGATTCTGATATAACACATACATACCTTCCTATATTGATAACGATCTCTGTGACACTGTTGAAATGGAACAACTCATACAATGCGCTGATCAAACGGATAAATGAAAAAATCACAGTCTTTCACCGAAGACCACGGACATATGTCATTTGCATAATTATGTCTTACACCACCAAGAGAACCTGGAATTAACACTTTCAATTCAGATTTATTATTATTATTATTATTTTATATTCACTGCAATGCCTGAATTCACTCATACAGATTTCAGGGATTGTCTCTTCTTTTTTCTATAAAATGAAAAAATACGAATATTATTTCAATATACGTGTAGTTAGGACAAATCAAATTAGTTGCCCGGAATGTAACTACTTTTAAAAATTTTCCTATCAGAGAGCCTGAAAGAAAGATTCATTAGATTGTCAGTGACATTTTATATCGAAAATGGTTTGAAGAAGAGAAATTTTGGTATCGAGTATAATAAACATGATTCATTGTCTGATGAGGGCCTACCTGTTTCCTCATATTTGTCTTGTACTCCTTTCTGAACCTATACTACATGCCAAAAAAAGTTAGGGATTCAAAGAATTCCTAGGTAACCCAGATTCTTTCAGAGATATCTGTGAGAAACCACGTTACTTCACGTCAATGCTGTTGTATTGTCTCGTCGATTGCACTCATCCTTCTTTCGAAGTTCCTTCTTGTTTTCTGTTGACCGCGTTGTCTTCATCCCACCAAGAGAACCCGAAATTGGCACTATTAGTTCAGAATTATTATCATTATTATTCATTCCGTCCACGAGACTGCGGTGCTTTGAGCCACACATACAGATTTTCTCTCCTTGTTTCTGTAAAATAAAAAATATGGTATTATTTCAATATCCTTGTAGTGAGGACAAATCAAATGATTTGCCCCTTAATGTCACTGCTCTAAAAAATTTTCCTATCAGAGTGCCTAGAAGAAAAATTCATTCGTTTGTCAGTGACACTTTGTTTTGAAATAGGTTTGGAGAAAAGGAATATAGGCATTTAGAAAAAATATAAAATTTTCACTTATCTTTGGACTTGTCTGAGCGTTTTTTTGAACACGCCCTTTTCAATTCATCATCAAATTCATTCCATTCGGCTGAAATAACTTGATATTGCCGAAGCAGTTGAAGATGGGTATAGGACATTGTACATGAATTTCGTCTACAATTTCATGGAGAATTCAATAATTGAGTAAAATATAGGGTGTTGCATTCGAAATAAGAAAGTTGGTAATGGCCGCTGTTACATGACACTCTGTATAGAGTTTATATCAAGGATTTCAAAAAGAAGTTACTTTTTTGACATGTGATTAAAATTGTGCACAGCCATATATTATTATAATTAGTATACATAGTGCTTACCTGTCAAATGACCAGGCCTAAAAGCTATAAATTATTGTTTCAAATTTAACCAGAAGGCTCTTTTCCCACAGAATTAGTTTTCAAAAAAAAGCCAGACCCGTTCGCAAAAGTAAACATAAAGTGAACAACAATTATTTATTTATATTCTTCAAACGGCATAGGAAGTGGCTTTTCTATGACACTTTACATGCAGCAAATGTGTTCTTTCTCTGCCTAGGCAAGAAAAGTTTGTTGCAATGCAACATTCCAAGTAATATGAATGGAATTGGTAATCAAAATTGACACAGACTGGGTGAACTCAGCTAGGAAATTTTGATTACCAATTCCATTCAAATTACTTAGACTTTGCATACCAACAAACTTTTTCTGCCTAGGCAGACAAAGTACACCTTTGCTGCCTGTCAAGTGTCATAGAAAAGCCACTTTCTGTGCCGCTTGGAGAAAAATGTTTTTACTGCCTCACCGCGCGAAACCAGAAGATATAGAGATTTAAAATTAGTGACGTACAGGGTTATTCATTATTCATATTCATATACAAACACTTACCATCTAGAAAAAAAACCACTTCCACACACTCAAATGAAATTACAATCACTAAATCACCATGGATAAATTAATTTTTTTTTACTTCTGAACAATTCGAGTTCTGTTTTTTATATCACTTGAATCCGGACGCGATGATATCTAGAACGATACTGCTGATTGGTATGATTCTTCATTCTGATGACTAGGCACATCATTCTTTCAACCGATAAATTCCCGAACAAGTACGACTAATTCCGATATTGATAGTAGGTGTACGGGGTGGGGTAAAAATAAATTTAATATACAGTGTCACCGTTGAAGTGTGCCTCATATTTCATGCATAGTTCTTATTTTGGAAATAATGCAATATAATGTTCATGATTTTTTTGATCAATCGATAGTAGTTGCCTAATGAGGCATTTTCTGTCGGGAAAGAATGGCAAAAGTTTCGCAACTTGTTGCATTGATGTTCATCTAATTCCTCTGAAGGTATGGAAAGCGAATTCCAAGTGTTTCCATCCTTATATGTAAATTTACTGAAGCAAAATACTAGCCATGTGATGAATATTTCCATATTTATATAAAAAAAACTATCTTAAAAAAATTGACTTGCTCAAATGAAATACAATCACTAAACTGAAGATGAATTTCAATTTTTCACTTTTAAATAATTCGAGTTCTTTTTTTATCTCACTGTCAGAAAAAAAGTTAAAAATTTCATTCTTCGAATATTAACGATTTCAAATTGGCACATAAATTCATTATTAGCTGAAAGAAAATAACTATTTAACATTCCTAAATTCGTAATATTGAAGCAAGATTACAAAAATGATTCTTGTATTTGTTATAATTTCGGAAAGAATTTTCTTTTCAATTTGAAAAGAATGTTACATTTTGCAACTTGCTATATGAATGACTATCAGTACCTACATTCTTGTGGACAGTTCTAATTTCGATACGATGTGTTGTCATGATATATTGCCAATTATGGTATGCAAACATTATTTTTCATAGAAATCGATCAAACTTTGATTCATTTCCATGTGTTGCACTGTCATACACCAATTTTCGTGTAGTTCTGTATACCTATAAATCTCTATGAAATGGTGTGTTCCGCAACTGTTTCTAATACATATTTTCAGTACCTCTGTATATGTAAACAATGCGAATTATTTCATCCTGAATAACTACGAAATTTGAATCGATTTAGGTATATAAAGCGAATTTCAAATGTGCTCATCGTATATGGGAATTCACCGAAGCAAAACACTATCCATGTGATGAATACATCCATATTCATATAGAAAAACATATACCATCATGAGAAAATACGACTTCCACATACTCAAATGAATTACAATCACTAAACCGACGTTCAATTTGAATTTTTCACTTTGGAATAATTCGAGTTATTTTTATATCACCTAAGTCGACCTTACGCGATGAAATCTAGAACGAGACTGCTGATTGTTTGATTCGTCATCCTATCATGACTAATTAGTTACATCATCCTTTCAACCGATTAATTCCCGAACAAGTACGACAAATTCCCATATAGAGAGTAGGTATACGGGGTGGATAAAAAAGAAATTTAATATACAGTCTCACCGTTGATGTTGAATAGTTCTTACTTCTGGAAACAATTCGAAATGAGGTTCATAATTTTTTATGAATCGATAGCTGTCGAATCAGATATTTTATGACAGAAAACACGATTTCAGATATAAATGATTTTGAAGTGACACATCAATTCAATATGAGCTGAAAGATCATTACTATTGAAAATTCTTGATACATATCGATCTTTGATAACAATTTTTCAATCATTTCAATTCTCAAGAAATATCTCCCAGGAAGAACTGTTCTTCATCAAACTACCTAACTTAACCTGCTTTCAAAATTTTCATTCTACAGGAACCTTTTTATAGAGATAATCTTTGGGGATTCTTTCCAGTGAGGAATCATTCCACAAAGGATGTTTTCCAGAGACAGTATTTCTTGGAGGTTTTTTCCTGAGGAATATTTAGAAAAAGGATTTGTGGCCGACGCCCACCCTTTGTAAATAATAATAATATTTATATAATAATAAATTGAAATAAAAAATCGACCGATCTAAACCTTTTTTAAACACGATTTCATCAATTTTTATTTTGGGAATATTGCGAAATGGAGTTGACCTCTTCTGTTTCATCGACACCTGTGAATACAGGATGTTCCAAATTGCAATATCAGCAGAACTTGTTTGAATAAGTATCCACCTATTTTCAGCTATATATGCAGGTATAGAGAGCGAATTCCAAATATTTTCATCGTTATATGGAAATTTACCGAAGCAAAATACTAGCCATGTGATAAATAATTCCATACTTATATACAAAAACACTTACCATATTTTGAATTGACTCGGCAGTTACTTGATGGAAATCCATGGCAAATGTAAAAACTTCACAAACAATAAGATTTCCACAAAATTCTTAAACACAAAACATGTTTGCTAACACCACTTATTATATTGAAAAAATTCACGCACTCAAGCACTCAAAAGAAATACAATCACTAATCAGAAGATTACTAGCAATTGTTCACTTTTATGTTTTCATCGTTATCTGGAAACTTACCGAAGCAAAATACTAGCCATATGATGAATACTTCCATATTAATATACAAAAACAAACTTGAAGAAAAACCACTTTCAAACACTCAACATTCACCAAACCGAAGTATAATTGAAATTTTTACTTTTGAAAAATTCGAGTTATTTTTTTATATCACCTCGAGTCGACCGTGCACGATGAAATCTAGAGTAAGACTGCCGATTGGTTTGGTTCATCATTGTGTCATCCCTTTAACCGATCACTTCCCGAATAAGTACGACTAATTCCGATATTGATAGTAGGTATATGACGTGGGGTGAACAGAAATTCAACATACAGTGTCCTCGTTGAAGTCTGCATGATGTGATTTTATTTTATTATTCAGTTCTTACTCTGGAAATGATACGAAGTCAACGATTTTTTTGATCAAGTATTTCACTTTTCTTAATTCGCAATCTTGAAGCAAGATTACAAAAATGTTTCTTGTATTTGATATAATTTCGAAACAAGGTTTTCTTCACAATTTGAAAACTAATGTTACATTTTGCAACTTGCTATATGCATGACTATCAGTACCTACATTTTTGTTGATATTTCTAATTTCGATACGATGTGTTGTCAAATATTATATTGCCAATTATGGTATGCAAACAATATTTTTCATAGAAATCGATCAAACTTCGATGCATTTTCATGTGTTGCACCGTGATATACCAATTTTCGTATAGTCTTGTTTACCTATAAATGTCTACAAAATGTGTGTTTCGCAACTGCTCTTATACATAATTTCAGTACCCCTGTATATGTAAATAATGCGAATTATTTCATCCTGAATGAATACAAAGTTTCAAACTATCACTGTTAACTCTCAACAGAATAGCAAGTATTTTCTCAACATGTTGCAATAATATCCATCTAGTTCCTTTGTATATATAGGTGTATGAAACGAATTTCAAATGTTTTCATCGAATATGGGAATTCACCGAAGCAAAATACTAGCCATGTGATGGATACATCCATATTCATATAGAAAAACATATACTATCATGGGAAAAGACGACTTCCACATACTCAAATGAATTACAATCAATTAACCGAAGTTCAATTAAAATTTTCCGATTCGGAATAATTCTAGTTATTTTTATATCACCTAAGTCGACCTTACGCGATGAAATCTAGAACGAGACTGCTGATTGTTCGATTCATCATCCTTATCATGACTAATTGGTTACATCATCCTTTCAACCGATTAATTCCCGAACAAGTACGACAAATTCCCATATAGAGAGTAGGTATACGGGGTGGATAGAAAAGAAATTTAATATACAGTCTCACCGTTGAAGTCAGCTACAAATGTGACTTTTTTATTATTTGGTTTGTGCAAATTAGGATTGCATGAATAGTTTTTACTCTGGAAATAATCTGAAATGATGTTCATAATTTTCTATCAATCGATAGCTGTCGAATCAGATATTTTATGACAGAAAACATGAAGCCAAAAATTGTATCTTTCAAATATAAACGATTTTAAAGTGGCACATGAATTCACTATAAGCTGAAAGATCATTACTATTGAAAATTCCTGAAACATATCGATCTTCGATATCAATTTTTCAATAAACTCAATTCTCAAGAAATATCTCCCATGAAGAAAGAAGAAATCCAAATATTTTCATCGTTATATGGAAATTTACCGAAGCAAAATACTAGTCATGTGATGAATTCTTCCATACTTATATACAAAAACACTTACCATATTTTGAATTGACTCGGCTGTTACTTGATGGAAATCCATGGCAAATGTAAAAACTTCACAAACGATAAGATTTACACCAGCATCATTACTACTCCATTATTTTCAAATCGAAATATTCCGAAAACGGAACATAGTATCGAGTTTCACCAAGAGTACCTTCTTCGTGTAAAATTGAATGATGTTCAAGTTCATATCATATTTGGATTGAAAAATCTAACCTCAAAAAAGTTATGTTCAAAACTACTCGCTAGGAACCTTGTAACTAGTGCCCTCTATGAGAGTCAGATATTGAAACAAATTTATGCGATGTGTCAGATTTCAAGAAACATCCATACAAAATTTCATTACAATGTTGCCAGTAGTTTCGGAATAATCGTGAAAAATGTGTCAAAAAATAAATTTTTCAACACCTTGTATCATGAAAACGGATGCCGTTATGACATTTTTTTCACTGAGCAAACCCAACTTATTTTGCAATGTTCTACCTACCCAGGTAAGGGAGTTAGGTTTTTTGAAACACCCTCTATATAAGTATAGAAAGCGAATTTCAAATGTTTTCATCGTTACATGGAAACTTACCGAAGCAAAATAATATCCATATGATGATGCTTCTGTATTGATATACAAAAACAAACTTGAAAACACACATGAAAACATACCACTTCCAAACACTCAAATGAAACATATTCAGCAAACCGAAGATTAATTGGAATTTTTGATTTTGAATAATTCGAGTTATTTTTTTATATCACCTGAGTCGACCGTGCACGATGAAATCTAGAGTGAGACTGCCGATTGGTTTGATTCGTCATTGTGTCATCCCTTCAACCGATCAATTCACGAACAAGTACGACTAATTCCGATATTGATAGTAGGTATATGACATGCGGTAAACAGAAATTCAACATACTTTGTCTCTTGAAGCAAGATTACAAAAATATTTCTTGTATTTTATATAATTTCGAAACAAAGTTTTTTTCACAATTTGAAAAATAATGTTACATTTTGCAACATGCTATATGCATGACTATCAGTACTTACATTTTTGTTGATATTTCGAATTTCGATACGATGTGTTGTCATAATATTATATTGCCAATTATGGTATGCAAACAATATTTATTAATAATAATAATACTAAATCGCTTTTATTGATAGTAAGTATAAAGAACTGGTACAATGAGTAGATTTACAAATAACTTTGATGGTTACTATCAAATGGCAGAGTTAGCGTTTACCCATGTGTGAAATGGGTAAATACTTTTTTACACTCAACCAGAGAGGAAAAAGAAATAATTACTAATTATATAGTATTTGAAATAATGTAACAAAAAAAAGAAGGCTGAATGAAGAAAACTGAAAATAGAGAACAATAATTGTGATAATAGTTTACAATATTTGCAAAATCTACCTTCATAATGTATTTGACAAATAAAAACAGAATCTTCAAAATCCGATCACATTATTGGAGGATGAAATAGAGAGCACTCTTATATATTAATATCATCCATCAATAGAAGTTCTTTCATTTTGTTCTTGAAAAGTCCGATAGATTTTTTTTTTAAGATCATCAGGTAGCTTATTATATAGCCGGGTTATCGTATAGGAAAAGAAGACTGATAGAAAGTGGTTTTGTGCATGGGTGGTGTCAATTTGGGAGTTGAATCTGATGTTGCGGTGTGAACGTCTGTTCTGAATGAGATTTTTACAAAAAGGTATAGTGGTTTTTTTGCAAAATGAGGTTGATGATTTTTAAATCAATCGATAACTGTCGAATCAGATATTTTCTAGCAGTAAACACAAAGCCAAAAATTGGCGGAATTTAGGAAATGATGTGCTAATATCAATTTTGTTCAGAATTTTGAGCAGAATCGAAATATGGAATGATATACAGGGTGTCCCCTTAGAGAAAAATCAACTTTGTTTCGTCCTGACCTTTCGACTGATCCTGTATACTTAATTTTTGTTTAGTGTGATAGATTTTGAAAAACCCTAAAAGTTTTGTATCTTAACATTTTTTATTGGCTATCTTACTTTAAAGATAATCGACTGTTTCCATACATATCAGCGACCCTGTATACTGTATAGGTATAGAAAGCGAATTGCAAATGTTTTCATCGTTATATATGGAAACTTACAGCAGCAAAATACTATCCATATGATGAATACTTCCATATTCATATGCATAAACACACACTATCTTGAAAAATTACCACTTTTACACACTCAAATGAAATACATTCACCAATTAATTAAAATTTTTCACTTTTCAATAACTCGTTATTTTTTCATATCACCTAAGTCGACCGTACACTGTGAAATCTAGAACGAGACTGCCGGTCGATTTAATTCATCACTGTGATGACTATTCAGTTACGTCATCCCTTCAACCGATTAATTCCCGAACAAGTACGACTAGACTAATTCCGATATTGATAGTAGGTATACGGGGTGAGGTGAAAAGAAATTTAATATACCGTGTCCTCGTTGAGGTCTGCATCATGTGATTTCTTCTCCATTTTTTTTTATTTCAGTGTTGCCAACATAAAATTCTCATCAGTTTACGGGCAGATGGGGAAGATATACAGTGTGTCTCACTTCTAATGGAAACACCCCTGTATCTTACGTAATCCTTGGGTAAGGATCCTGACATTTGCTGGAGCAAGAGAAACATCAAAAATGCACTATATGACGGAGTGGGATCATCTTCAGTGATATACACTGCTCGCTAACAGCCATGGAACCACCTCAATTTCCGAAAAATGATATTAAGAGGCATAATAGATCGAAAATCACTTCGGATTCCTAATCAGGATGCCCAATTCACTGACTACTCAAATTTCTTCCTGAAAAATTTTCAGTTCTGAAAAATTCATTTTTGTCTCACTTTTCATGGAAACACCTCTATCTTACGTAATCGTTGGGTTAGGATCCTGGAATTTGCTGGAGCGAAAGAAATACCAAAAATGCACTCTATGACCAAGTGGGATTATCTTCATTGATATACACTGCTCGCTAACAGCCATGGAACCACCACTATTTCCGGAAAATGATATTAGGATGCAAAATAGGTCGAAAATCACTTCGGATTCGGAATCAGGAAGCCCAATTTAATGACTATACAATTTTTTCATGAAAAATTTCGAGTTATGAAAGATTCATTTTTGCCTCACTTTTCATGGAAATATCTTACGTATAATTATTGATGTAGGAGTCTGAAATTTTTAGGAGCAAGAAAGAGACCAATGATCAAGTAGGTTCATCTTCAATGATACACTACTCGCCAGCAGCGACATTCCAAAAGGAAAAATTTTATTAAATCGAAAAATGCATTACATGGTTGTTCTGAAATTGATAGTCATAAAGTCAGTTCTCTTCAGGAAGAATAAGATAACAATCTGAACTAGTACAACGAATAGATCAACCAATGAATCAGAAATCATGACGGGTGTCGTTAAAATGAATTATGAATGAATGAATGAAACAGGCACCCACTGGAGCATTATGATTATTATTCATTCTTGCATGGCGCTATTATTTCCACAAAAATATGTTGAAAACATCAGACATATCTCAAAACAAATAAGGAGAGATACATCTAGTAATTTGACGCAGTTTGAGATAACATTGAAATAAATTAAATATCTTGATTTTTCCAAGGGCTGAACGCAATTACTGATCAAACAGACACAACAATAATACCAAGCTCGTATTTTACTATTCTTCCAAAATGACATGTATTCGAATTTCAACAAACATCATGAGAATACTTCGTAGGATTTTCAACCTATTTTGCCACCTAATATAATTTTTCGGAAATTGGGGTGGTTCCATGGCTGTTGGCGAGCAGTGTATATCACTGAAGATGATCCCACGTGGTCATAGAGTGCATTTTTCGTATTTCTCTCGATCCAGCAAATTTTAGGATCCTAACCCAACGGATATGTAAGATACAGGGGTGTTTCCATGAAAAGTGAAACAAAAATGATTTTTTCAGAACTGAAAATTTTTCGGGAAAAATATAAACAGTTAGTGAATTGGGCGTCCTGATTCCGAATCCGAAGTGATTTTCAACCCATTTTACCTCCAAATATCATTTCTCGAAAATTGGGGTGGTTCCATGGCTGTTAGCGAGCAGTGTATATCACTGAAGATGAAATCACTTGGTCATAGAGTGCATTTTTGGTATATCTCTCGCTCCAGCAAATTTCAGGATCCTTACCCAACGATTACGTAAGATACAAGGGTGTTTCCATTAGAAGTGAGACACTATATTTTCTCTCTCTCTCTCTCTCTCAAAGCTAGAACTTCTCTATTCATTTCGAATTTCGCAGGTACTGAAATACATGTGTCACAACCCCGAAAGCCACACTGGCGTGGAGTTCCTGTGCGACTGCAAAAACTGCTCGCGGCCTGTCAAACACACCAGCTGTCCCGCCTGCAGACAGCCCACTCTGAGGTGCGCGGTGTGCGACATCTCCGTCAGAGGCGCTGCTAACGCATGCGTGCTGTGCGGCCACGGGGGTCACACGGCCTGCCTCCGCTGGTGGTTCGCCTTCCAGGTAATAAATACTAGGGTCCCTTGATGGAAATTGACGTTAAAGTCATCTTAACAGGGTACGGACAGATCATAGCTGCATTCTTTTTTAATGATCTAGAAACTTTGGTTTTGTCTACTGGCATCCCTGACGTTGCTGTCACGTCAAATCCATGGGCGCTACAGAAAATCATTCAAAATTTCAATAATAGGTATGTACAGGGTATTAACTTGTTGAGAAAGACCATATGGAGAACGAGTTTTATAATTATGATCCGATTCTATTCAAAATTAGAAGGTATCTGGGGTTTTCCGGGGTTGGAGATAATGATTTTTTCGTAAACTTGGAAAATTCAAGATGTCGGATCCAATGTATAGCGAAAGAAATTTCTAATTATGATCTGATTCTATTCAAGATTGGTTTTGTAATGAAGATCCGATTCTATCAAAATTGGTATCTGGGGGTTTTCGGGGTAGGAGATAATGATTGTTTCGTCAAAATTTTAAAATTGATGACGGATCTAATATGGCGAGAGACATAAGTTTATATAACTATCTCTACCACAAATAGAAAATATGTAGGATGCATGAGTGAAAATAACGTGCTTATAAGTTATACTGCGTATACCTACTTCTTTGTTACTTTCATCAATAAATTATTCGTAGATGATTCTTCATTTAAGGGAGACTGAAAAATCATAAGTATATTCTATTTTTTTTTTGCTGCACTTTTTACGTATTACTTTTAACCAGCCTACTTTTCGTCCCAGACGAAGTTTTATACATAGTGTGATATTAGTCATTCCATAAATTCTTCTCCGAATCTGATTTCCGAAAATATATTCAGCACACATGACATGACTACAGTAGTTCAGATACCCCCATATCGAGGTTTCCACCATTTCTCAATCATAACGCTCAACTCATTCAGCTCATAGATAAACTTCTGCTCAGCTTGAAATCAGAATTCATTTAGTCAATTCAGTCAACCCTGGTATGAAGTCTGAGAACAGTCTCTTTTGGTGAAATATATTAAGCTTGCTGGAGTAGTAAACTCTAAAACTAGAGGATTCTTCATCTATATCTTGGTATAGTTGAATCAGGAATTCCATATGGAAATTACGTATGATACGCCAGTGACAGCAATATAACCTAAAGAACAACGAATGTCAAAAATCTAGTGTTTATCCACAGAATTGGATAAGGATGGAACTATATAACTGTTTCACAAACACTTTAGAGTGAGAGGAGACGAGGATCTGTCCGTACCCTGTTAAGATGACTTTAACGTCAATTTCCATCAAGGGACCCTAATGAATACTAATGCTTTATTTCCACTTAAACAAAAAAAGTAGTTCACCTTGTCGCTCATAGATACCGCCACCTATTGAATAGAATTTCTGGCATCATTGCTCTCATAAGGATGGTTCATCTTGTCAGTGTAAATAATCAAGGTAATAACCGAAAATTGAATCTTACCAAAATACAACTACGAAAAATCCAAAACGCTCAAAGTGGAATGAACTGTTAAATAAATATACAAAGCTCGGTCATTTCCACAAAAGTTCATAAATGAGCGAAACTGGTAGATAACTAGAGAAAAACAGCTATTGACTGCGATGATATTCGTCGCATAGAGGTTATGCAAAATTCCTGTCTTCGACTTATACATGGGATCAGAAAACCTGAAAATATATCCCATAAATTGAATGAACAAAATTGGCTGTATATGGCGAACAGAAGACTTCTTCACTCAGCTTGTCTATTTCACAGAATCATTGTCTCGAAAACACCCCCATATCTGATGAAACGAATAAGATTTCGTGAGGATGTGCATAATATAAACATTAGGTTCAAAGGTACCATATCGCCACCTATTCACAGAACAACTATTTTTCGAAGGTCATTTTCTTATCAAGTTTCGCGTATTTATAACTCGATTCCCCAATACTTGAAGTCTCTTAGTAAAGTATCCTTCAAAAATCAAATAAAAAAATTCCTTATGAAGGAACAAAAGCTGAACTAGTTTAATATAATTGATTAAGGTTTCCCTAGCTTCTTTTCATGAATTAGAAATTATGTTATATATAATAAGGAATAACCAGAAGTGTATGACTTAAGAATTGTTTTTTTTTTCTAATTCAAGAATAAAAACAGAGGTCTGTGTACTGTGTACTTTGTACAGGGTGATTCACCATAAATGTCCCCCCCTCTAGCTCACTTATTTTTGAACCGATTTGAAAAATCATCTATAATGATTTTTCAGATTTGTTTTTCCCGTTGCATTAGAAAATACAGGGTACTCGGAACGAACGATCTACAGAGTACTACTTGATTTTTTCACATGGAACATCCTGTATTTCATTGTATGTTCAGATTCTCCCTGAAGAGCTGATTTCATCAATACATCACACTTGGGGTCTAGCGAAAATGATTATATTATTATTGGGTGTTCTAAGTCGAGATTTTTCAACTTTAGGATTTTTTTGTGTCGAAACTATTCATTATTGGTCAAAACGGCTTCTATGTCCCTATCTCAACTTTTGATTTACTATCTACTGACATGTAATTGGAACATTTACAGGGTGGTTCACTTTTCTATCGATACTTCCACGGGAAATGTTCTTCGGAAATCTCTGCTATCATTCATTCACTAGCAATACCAATTAAACGAACTAGACAAGCCCAGTCAGCACATCCTTTCGTTGTCAACCTCGAAAGATGTCGAACAGCACTTTATCAAGACTCCTTCATCCATAGAACGGCTAGGCTCTGGAATTCATTGCCTGTGGAAGTATTCCCAACAACATATAATCTCCAAAAGTTCAACAAAATTCCATTACCTACCTCCTTTCCCTATCCTCCCTAGGAACGCACGATGTTCTTTGAACATTATAGGGATTCCCTTTCGTGCGCTCCAAGCGATAAAAAAACCTGTATCTCTGTAAGCAGTTGAGGATCCTCTGCCGCCTTCAATAATGTTAATCAAAAAGATGGACTATTATGGTGGCATTCACCTGAGTGTATTCATTTTTGAACTTGAAAAATTTTCGACGACTATTAGTTCCTGAGATACAGTACCTCACCACCCTTAATGAATCACTCGGTATATTATTATGGGAAATAAAGACCTATCATTATTATCATTATTATTACTTTCAGGAGGTGTGTGTTACGGGGTGCGGCTGCAAGTGTCTGGTGGGGACGGCGAGTATGTTCCAGCCCTAGCGCGGGATGAGGAGGGGCGCGAAGAATGTGATAAACTCGAACACCATGTGATATATATATAGCTTATTTATTCTCGGCCGATAAGGTAGGAACCATTAGATGAAGTAGTTAATTGTCGGTAATGTAGGTATCTGGTTTGTTTATCTCTCTCACAAATGAAGGCTGACATGTTCAGTTGGCGGTACTAGAGTCCCTGTATATTCGCCAGATTCACGAAGTAGGCGACATCTAGGTTACATAATACGAACTTCAAACTGGGGGAAAACAAACTGTTGTCTATGTATAAAGTGCATAGACTACATTGCATTCAGCTTGCTGTAGCTGTAGTCAAACTTGTCAATAACATAAAGGTTGGCACTGTTGGTAGTGATGATGGTTGAGTTGGTTAATTTTTTCACATTATTACATTTTTATTAGTTTAGTGAACAGTGAACGGGTGAAGAATTGGAGATAGTTCAAACAATTCAAACTAATTATGACGAGCAAATCAATTGACATATAAAAGAACAGCTACAACATGTTTACAATACCCAGATTGTCCTGCTTTGCATAAACAAATACAAATCCATTGTTCTACAGGAGTTCCTCTGGACCCCAACTTCAATTTTTCTTCATGTGGGGAAGATTTCATCGCCGAAGTTTGTAGATAAAGTGCAAAAATGTGCCTTTTGTTGAAGTCTTCTGCCTCACGCAAAATCACATGATTAGCACGGAGAACTGCTTCTCCTCCCACTACTTGTCGGCTTTTTCCGTCTAAATAGAGCAAGATATCTGCCAAAAGTACATCTACAACTGACATTATTAGCGTTTTCGATCGAATATGGACAATTAATGTCAAAAAATTTAAAAACATCACTCTTATCAGTACACAGTACACAAGCTAATGGGACTAATGGGATTGAGTGAGGATTGAGTTTGTTTTCCCCCAGTTTTGACGTGGCTTTTACATGGAACGATGAAAACCGAGCGCCACCTGGTAACATTGATTCCCACGAATACCTTAGACAAGAGTCCGGACACAAAACTGACAGTCGTTGGAGTTTTTAATATTTTGTTTCATTTGGTTTGCCCACCTGACAATGTGACGAAACACCATAGTCGTCCCGCCCGCTATTTTTAATTATTTCGAATTTCTGTCACTGTCACTTTGAAATTTTATGACCGCCAAAATTCAGCATTTTAAATTATTTCAATGTCCTGCTGCGTACATTATTGCGATAATTCATCAGAAAAATGATTCAATTTTCCGAATGATCCTTTGAAGATAATGTCATGGAAGAATGCAATGAAACGTCCAGAATGGAAAATTAATTTCAAGAAATCCGCAATATGTGAGGTAAATATTCAAATTTACTTGTAAAAACAGTACAAAAAAAATTTAGGCCCATTTTGATAAAGATTCTTTCAAGCTGATGGATTTCAAATTGAAAGAGCCTGCTGTGCCTTCAATTTATAAAATAGAGACGTTCAAAAAAAGAGTTCCTTCGTCATCGTTTTGGGACTTACTGAATGATACGATCGCAGAGAAAGAAAATGAAAAAGAGATGATGAGGAAAGAAAATGAAAGTTTGAAATCAAAACTAGAAGATTTAGAGAGATTGAAATGTGCTATGTCATCAGTCCACGGTGTTTTTAATTCAGATCGAATTCAAAATTTACAGGTGAATGTAGACTGCAGGAAGAGGTGGGAGACCGATACAATTAATACTCATTACTACTGCCATCCGTATCACTATTCATAATTATTAGAACCTCATTGTTTATAAGGCATATTGTTGTTTCGATTTTTTCACTTTTATTCCTGCTGAGTGTTATTAAATTGAGAGAATCGGAGAAAATTATATTGAAACAATTATATATCTTCTATTTTTTTATATCCCAGCAGAACACAACTATATTTTCTTGGCTATATGTGAATACACGTAGAACACTTAAATTATCTTTCTTATATCTAATGAAGTGAAGAAATATCTGATGTCGAAAATTTGCAATAGCCATCTCAGGAATTGATTATGAAAATTATCGATTCGTAATTTGAACACCCTGTTGTTCATTATTTGAAAATCTAATAGTTATTCTAGTTAAAATAGCCCTATTTCTCACTTCTACCCATGGCTATATACGGTTTGACAAATAATCTAACCCTCAAAATTGTTTCTGACAATCATTGATACTAGGGGAATTGAAAAGACAGAGCTCGATATATATGTCTTATTCCTTTATTCAATCATCAATGCATTTTTCGATAACAGAAAAGGACAGAAGTTTAGCTGTGTCCGGACCCTTGTCTAAGGTATATACAGGGACTCTGGGCAATACTAGAGCGTGAGATCTATGTCGAAGTAATGATGGAAATAAGTAGATGGTGCGCGTAGTCGGCCATTTTTACGTTTTGAAAACTTGAGAAAAATCACTCGACCGCTTACTATGATTTCTCTAAGTCACATCGAGCGAGACGTTGATTCTACATTTTCCCGCTAGATGGTGATGCTGCTATTGCTGCTGTGACGAGTGGAAATAAAATGGCAAATGGCATTTTAGGTACGCGAAACATATGTAACAGTGGGATTATTCATCTCTGAATTCGAAAAATCTGCGGCAATTTGAAAATTGACCGGTGTCATAATTGTGCAATGTCGCCATCTATCCGAAAACAGCTGAAAACATTGTTCACGGGACTCTCGGGAGGTCGAGAAGAATTTCTGAAACAAAAGCGCATCAGTAAGGACACCATCTACGTATTTCAATCATGTCGAAGTCAAATGTCCCAGGATTTTGTCGGATAGCCAGGAAGGCAAAGGCCTTCCTTTCTTCTTTGGTCTATGTTCAAGGTATTGTTAACAAATAGAAAAACTCTCAGTTATAGTTAGACTTGATCATTCTTGCGTTTCTCACTCTCAATGTGGAACTTTACGCCAAACGAAATGGAAAAAAAATTATACCTATCAGTTATACCAAGTTTGACTTCTCGTCTCAGTAACGCCACGAGATTTCACTGAAATTTTTCTTGTGTCATATGGCAACAGCTGTTTCTGATGTTTGGTAACATTGCACAGTCGAGAAAAGTATGATAATATAGGCATTATACAACAGACATTAATTCTGTGGCACTGTCCAGAATCGCGTGACGTCACACACATTGCAAAATTGATTTTTCCGCTATTTTGAACTATATTTTCATAAAAAATTTGTCTTGATGTAGATATTTTCAAGTTGTGGGTAATTTGTGAGTAATCCCGAAAATTTTCGGAAGCCACTCGACAATCTTGAATTTTTGTGATCACCCTTCATTATGGGTTAAATTTCTTCATAGATTCAACAGATTTTGCATATTTCTGAGATCCCAGTGGCGAGAGAGATAAAGGAAATGATATATTTTCGCGGTTGATTTTATGACCTGTGGTAACCAATTTACAGTATTGTGAAGAGCTTTTTAATCTTATTCGTTATTGAAGAGGCTATCAGTTGCTGAATTTCTCCTACATTCAAGCAGCATGAGCCTCTTTTTGAAATAATTTTGTATGTCGTTCCTTAGATTCTGTACTAAAATATAACATAATGCTCATACCAGAACAAATATCAGTAGTATATGGGCAATATTTATTTTTCTACAATTCATGATATGACGTTTTGATTTTTCAAATATTTCAACCAATACGTAATTCTAGCCAATTATTCAGCTAACTATTCCTCAGGACCAAATAATTTTCGTTCACTGAATATTCCAACTTTGCTCTACCAATAAAAAAGTTGAATTTATATTGGGCATGACTAACCAACCTCGTTTTCAGCGAATATGTCTTGAAGCTTATAATGTCAATTATTAGGTATAAGTCTAGGTATGAGTAGGAAATTCTTGAGGCTATGACTCATACATTATACAGGGTGGCCGCTAAAAGGAGGTCAATCCATTAACCATATATTCCTTGAACAAAAATAATATGAGTTTCTAAATACCATTTTTCATTTTAGCTCTTCTTATTCGATATACAGGGTGTCAAAGTTGAAAATTAAAAACTGTTTTTTTCTAATTACTCGCGTAATTAATAAGATATTAATCTCAAAATAGGTACATTACTTCAGCACAAAGAGTTACATCGTGTGAGGAAAACAAAACAGAAAATAACTGTCAAATATTCAAAATACTGGGGGTCAAGTACACACTTACCCCCATATTTTTTTTGTACGTGCGCTAATGACTTACGAATTCCGATAAAATTATTTGTTTTTAAGATAATTCGAAAAGTACTGGTTATTGTTTAATGCCTTTCGGCTTACGGTAATCTCATAATGTTCACTTACTCCTATTTATTTCGTCGAAATTGGAAGAGGGCGTATCTTATTACGTACGGAAAGGTGAATATGGAAATACCGGGTGCTCAGAGCAAATGTATTAAAATAATTTTTACACTTTTTAATTTTTTTTTTTGTAAAAATTATCTTAGTACATTTGCTCCGAGCACCCGGTATTTCCATATTTACCTTTTCGTACGTAAAAAGATACGTCCTCTTTCAATTTCGACGAAATAAATAGGAGTATGTGAACATTATGAGATTACCTAAGCCGCATAGGCATCAAACAATAACCAGTACTTTTCGAATTATCTTAAAAACAAATGATTCAATCGAAATTTTACAGGAAACAAAAAATACTCAAAAATCATTGAACACTTGAAGGAAAATAGATAGGAAGTCATTAGCGCACGTACAAACAAAATATGGGGGTAAGTGTGAACTTGACCCCCAGTATCTTGAATATTTGACAGTTATTTTCTGTTTTGTTTTCCTCACACGATGTAACTCTTTGTGCTGAAGTAATGTACCAATTTTGAGATTAATATCTTATCAAATACGCGAGTAATTAGAAAAAAACAGTTTTTAATTTCCAACTCTGACACCCTGTATACCGAATATGAAGGGCTAAAATGAAAAATGATATTCAGAAACTCATATTGTTTTTGTTCAAGGAATATGTGGTTAATGGATTGACCTCCTTTTAGCGGACACCCTGTAGAATAGAATCATGAAATAGTCAATTGAAAAGATTTTTTCTTCTTCATATTTTATTTTTATTGACTGAAATAGTGGTGATGTGACTGAAATAAAGAAATTTTTTTTCCAAATATTTGTTCCATCCAAGATTCTGACCAATTAGGAAACATTTAAACTACTTTTTTTTGCAGTTTGAATTACACAGGATAGTTTCAAAAGTGAATAATATTCCCCAAGATATGCAGAAAATAATGTTTTCCACATTCTTAGTTGAAATTTGACAAATTCGATATTTTGACACACATTTTTCAAAATTAACAATAGCATTTCAAATCGAATACTACTTTTTTTATCAAAGCTTTTTCACTCCAAAGATCGTTTTGTATCAGACATTCTGACGCTGGACCTTTGATAAGCGGGATTCGCAAAGTTCGTCGTCGCCTCTCTGTACAGGGGGTTGCCATTCGTGCTCCATTTGAGCTTCTTTTGTTCATTTTCGAACTTCGCATACTCCCGTCTGTCGTGGATAGTCGTACAGATTTTCCAAACTAACAGGAGAATTAGTCCTGCTATAATGATGGTCCCAATCACCCCCGTACTCCAAGCTAAAATAATAAGAATAAATTTATTCAATGCAGTTGTTGAAAGATACAACAATATCAGCTGTTCTTGTCTTGACGAGAATGAAAATGTTGAGAAAAGAAGACAATTCTAAATTTTTTGCGTTACCAACTTGAAATTTTGTTATTTTAACTTCTGGAATGTTATAGTGTAAATAAATGTCATAAATTCACTCAGATGGCAGACATAGATAACTCGATTTACATCCATTATTCGGTTAACTGTACCAGGTGATTCAATAGGGATGATGAGGTGCTGGGTATCTCAAGAGCTAATAGTTTATTAAAGATGCCCCCTAGCGAGGGCAGTAGGAACCCGAATGGGATAGATGTTGTTTTGTTTCATTCAGAAAATCTTCCTTTCTTGAACCAGATCGACCTTGTAAGCAAAATCATTAGTTCCTGAGATCAATATCTCGTCACCCTTATTGAATCACCCGGTACAATGCACAAAAATGCAGCGAGAGACGAAGGAATATGATTTTTCAGGTAAATAGTAATCTCACATAGTCATCATTGTCATTCCTTATTAAAATTCCTTCTGCCACTCCTGCAATACAAGCTAATACTGCTAATAGATTGAAAATGTCTAAAACAAACACGATCATATTTCGTCAGCATGTCAGACCATTCCTCCCATTTGATTGCATGAATTCAATCTTCTTGCATTATTTTAGAAATTTCACGTGAATTTCTATTAGCTCCTATTGCAGATGGAATTCCGATGAGAAATCGGAGAAATTACCAAATTTCAAAAATGAAAACTATATGTGAGTGACTATAGTAGGTACTTACTTTTAAATCCAATAACTTTTGCTTACATCGACTGATAGGAAAACATGACTCGCGGTTTCTCGTTATCATCAGAGGCTTGGTATATTTTCACTAATTGGAAATATAATTTCATTTCGTTGTAATAACATGATGTTTTATCTCTAGAACCTATAGCTTTGCTCACCGATCCCAACGTCTGGCAACATTGTAGCGTGATAGAGTCTCATCACCAGAACGTCTGGCAACATTGTAGCGTGATCGACCCTTATCTCCAGAATCTTGGTATATTGTCGCTTATCAAAAATAAAATTTTATTTCGTTGTAATAAATAAATCTAGAACCTATAGCTTTGTTCGCCGGTCCCATTTGAATACGATTTTCATAGTGGCATGTTCATGGACGCCTGAATACCACAGTACGTATATACGTTGCTCTATAATGCAAGGGTCTCGAGTTCAATCCCCACAAGCAGCTTTTTTTTTTAATTCAGGCCATGATAATGTCATAGCGTCACCGCGTCTCCTACTTCCCCCCCCCCCCCCCGCTAGACCGCGAGTAGCCAGCCAAGTCAGGCCGGCCTGTGATTGGCTAGCCGAGTCACGTGGTTTGGAGAAAAGTGGAGGGGAGGGGGTGAGCCATCCTCCCCCGACTCCTACAATACCAACAGGTTTCCTTCGTCTTCTGCTGCAGTTTTTGTGCATTGTACAACAGCACAATGTGATGGCATGAGCGAATTAATGAATAGCCGAAAAATACGATTCGTATGCCAAAATAATTGTGAAAAACTATTTCAATCACTTGTAAACGAATAAGAAAAGTGAGGTTGTGTTTCAATGTTGTTCCTCCAAGGTCGGTCATCTGACAGTTCTTGCACTTAACCCATGGGTAATAATTAGTAACAAAGCTACCATCCGTTTCCCAAATAAACAACCCTAGCTAGAAATCTGTTCTCTTACCTAAAACGTTTGGTGGAGGGGCACATATTTTCTCTCTAGACGCTCTGACCACCAATTTATTGTCCTGATCGTAATAATACTCGAAGTTGATGATGCATCTGTCGTTGTCGGGAATCCTGCATTTTTTTATTTCTTGATTGTCATCTGTGCCGAGAGTATCCAAAATTTCGGTAGTGAAGGTGGTACACTGAGCATCACAAAGTGTGCCGTTGTAGATCCCTGATTTGTATGCCTGGCATTCAACACAGTGTCTGAGCTCTTCACATCTATAAGACATTTAGAAAAAGTTTTGAGTTTTTTTGTTTAGTTGGTACAATGAACTAAACCAACGTTGGCTTGCTTATCTTTTATATATCCTACTTGCCCTACTCGAAGGATTAGTTAACTGTGGGCAGGTTCGATAAACCTTCATTTTCGGAAATTAGGCACAATATCTACATTAAAATACGGTGTACCGGATTAACTTGAAAGGGATGATAGCAAATAAATATTATTACCTACGAAGAAAACAAATTCAACAGTGGTGATCGTTAAGTAAAATGTCCAAATTTTTGAGTTTGTTGAATTCTGATGATTCAAAATGATTGATTTTCATTCCTTTATTTTGTTACATTTAGAATTTCGAAATTATCATCAAAACTATGGTTTTCTTCTAATACATGGTTGGCTTATGTTGAACTTGTTTTCTTTTTCAAAAAATTCATCTTGTGTTCATGAATGCGCTGATTAAACGTACGACCTGTCTGACCGATATATACCTTAGGACAAGATCCACAGTTGGGTTTGTATACCCCTGATTTTTCGAATTCAGAAGTTTTGTCTTTAGTATTTTTGATAAACCTTCCCAAGGTGTTATTTGTTCTATAGGCTACTCTCAAGTCCTGTTTATGCAGAAATGAAGCTAATTTTTCAGTTGATGATCCGAAATAGGTTAAAGTTCTATCTATTCTTTCTAAGGAACTTCATAATAAAGCTATCCAAGAAGTTTATCCTACCATCAAGAATAATAATCAAAATTCGTCAACAAAATATGAACGCTATTTTGAAACCAATGTGCCTGTGCCTGCAACGCCTGCGTACTATCACAGATCACGAATCATTATGTCAAATGAACGTCTATTGTTTGGTGGCAAAACTAATAATATTGTTCAAGGTTATCCTATCTAGAGTCCCTTGATGCAAACTGACGTATTTGTCATCTAACAGGGTACGGACAGATCATAGCTCCTTTCTCTTTTTATCATCTAGTGACTTTGGTTTCGTGTATTGGCGTCCCTGACATGACATTGCTGTCACGTCACATTCATTGGCGTTAAAAGAGATCTTACAAAATTTTAATTTCATACTTCATCTTAATAAGACATTATTCAATTCTGTTTTGGAAGGATGGTAAAATGTGCTGCGTTAAGCTGTAGCAATCAGCAAATTTGAATTTATCACCTTTCCATCAAATGCAAATGAACTTAGAACATGGAAAGTGAAGTGACCGAATGGGAAAAATTGGTAAATACATCAGCAAAATATTCGAGGTAAAACTAATACGAAATCACATACTATACTTTCTCATTGTGCCTATAATTATCCACTCCACAAGTCTTGAATGCATACGCCCTACCATTTAAAAAATTATACCTACATTCAGGAAATATTAAGTGTTCGTGAAAAACTGCAAAAATGATTCCTGACATGAATATATACAGCACACATGACATATGAGCACATAAGTTTGAATACCTACATAAAACTTTTCACCATTTCTCAACCACAAGGCTTAGAGTCTGAAATCAAAATTCATTCATTGATATAGGTACTGCCTAAGAACAGTCCCATTTGGTAAAACGTATCAAACTTTCAGAAAAATTTGCTCACTGCCTCACAAAGATTATGCTGGAGTTGAAATATCAAAAACTCGAAAATTATCATCATCTGGATATAATATGTAGAGTTGAATGAAAAATTACATGTGGAAATTACGTATGATACGCATGTCCTCAATATAACCTAAAAAACAACAAATGTCAGAAATCTAGTGTTTACTCCTAGAAATGAATAAAGATGGAACTATATAACTGTTTCACAAACACTTTAGAGTGAGAGGAGACGAGGATCTGTCCGTACCCTGTCAAGATGACAAATACGTCAATTTACATCAAGGGACTCTAATCCTATCTAGTTTGGAGGTCTATAGAGTGTAGTTTGTTTATGATTTCGATCGTTACCTCTGGGCGGGACAAGAGATGCAGTCCTCGCAGTACTGCCCTGAGTACCGGTTCTCGTCCATGTTGCACTCGCACCGGCCGCACACGCAGCGCCCCCTGCCGGAGCACACGGCGCCAGTTTGCGGGTCGGTGCATCGCGCCTCGCTCACCTCGCACTGACAGGCGTCCCCCGTGTAGCCTGCTTGGCAGTTTTTGCACACGCTGCAGTCGCAGTCGCCCCTAGATGAATAACAATAAGAATAATAATATCGTCTTTATATTTCATGACATGCACATATAACATTTTCATTCTTTGCTATAAACATTACATTGCATCTCATATCAAATCAAAACTGAGCTTTATTGTCCAAGAAACATTCTTCCTATTGACAAAGCGTGAAACTAGCAAGTGGATAGATCCACTATGTCCAATTATTTGTACAAAGATATAAAAGATATGAACATAAAATATAATTAATAAATAACATAAATACAAGGGTATAAAACAACTACAAAAAAGCCCTAAAAGCATAACATTTATATCACATACAACGCCAACTAGGTACCTAGCATAATAGTAAAAGAATCAAGAAATTAATTATAGAAATAAATTATACATGACTTCAAAACTTTTCGTTGTAATATTCCTGCAGGTCATAGTACGCTTTTTGAATAAGGAATTTTTTAACCTCCTTTCTGAATTTTTTTATGCAGCCAGTTCCTTCGAATTGTTCTGACAAGTGATTGTAGATTTTTTTGCTCTCATATATAATGGAATTTTTTGTTCGAGACGTCTTCGGTATCGGCAGAGACAGGTGACTGTTATTTCTAGTGGACATAATATTATGATTCACCGGGTTTTTGTTCGATGAATGGTGTCTGGTATGGATCAAACAGACTGTTTCCAAAATAAAGAGGCAGGTGAGAGTGAGAATTTGTTGACTGATAAAAAGTGGTCTACAATGGTCCCTTGCTTTAGCCCGACACAAATAGCGAATCGCTCTCTTCTGTAGAATAAAGACAGAATTCAACAAATTTTGGCTACAAAACCCCCAGAAGGCTATGCCGTACCTGATATGAGACTCTATGAGAGAAAAATACGTGTTTCTGGCAATAGCAGAGACAAGCTCATTTGATACAACTCTAATGGCATAGCAACCTGATGCTATAAATGTAAATATCATCATCAAGATTTACAATGGAATAACATGAATAATCTGACAGATTCATATCTGGTTTGAGATTATTCATGCGTTATCAAATTAAATTATAGTTATTGAAATAAACAACAGAATCAAGAAATAATAATAATAAAACAAAAAGCTCATGAAATGTACATTATGACATGATGAAATAAATTAGTGAATGAGAAATCATTCACTCAGGTTTGATTTTCTCTCTGCAAGAGGATATGTTTCTTGACTTTAATTTTGAATTGGGTGATATTTGTGCAACTTTTGATATCATCAGGTAATTTATTGAATTTTGAGATAGCTCCGTGAGTGAACTTTTTTTGACCAAGTGCAGAATTAGCAGCATCAAGATGAAACAAGTCATATTGTCTAGTATGATGTTCATGGATTTGAGAATTCCTTACGAGTATGAAGATTTGAGGTGATTGTTGATAATATCAAAAGAAATTTTGAGAGTTTTGATCAGATAGTGCTCTTCCGAAGAAAATGTATTTGTTTCTCCATAAAGTTGATTTGATGGGGTGTCATATGGAAGACGATACAGTACTTTTATAATGCTTTTTTATATAGTACAGATATTTTGTTGAAATTATTCTTGGAACATGAGCCCCAAATATTTATGAGATAGTTCATTTTACTAAGGATGTGAGAGTATAGAACGGTATTTACTATATTTGGGATAAGTTTTGGACAGCTTCTTAAGGCACCAACTATGGGGGAAACAAGTTAAACCCATATTTTTCATTAATGAAGTCAATAATTCTCTTTTTTGAAACTTTCTCAAGTATTTTGGAAAAAATACTCAACAAAGCTATTGGTCTGTAATTTACCGGATTTTGAGCCTCAACGCTTTTATATATTGCCCTTAATGAGGTGTGTTTCAATTCATGTGGAAAAATACCTGTTGACAATGATTAATTGATTAATTGTGTTAATGGTTCAACCAAAATGTTTTTCAATTCTATTACATCTCGTGTGATCAATGTATTCTTTCAGTTATCACGAATTGAGGGAGGAAGTTCATTATCTGCAATGCTATGCATCATGCAGAAAATGTTATTCAACTTAACCTAATCTAACCTGAGAAAACACCTGTGATTGTTCTACATAATAGAGTAGATTGAATAGAGTGACAATTGACCCCGAAATGGCTGCCGTTTCCGGAATGTCACTGAATAGCTAAAAATCTGAAGGGTATCTCCCATACAGTAATGAATTTGCGCCTTCGAGGTGCCCACCTGATGTTAGGTTTGGATATTTGATTTTTATTTTATCATAAATAAATGAATAAACAATCTGAGACTTACGAGTCATGGAAGACGGATTCATGTCTGATTGTTGGATGTTTTGAACCCAAAGAGCAAAAAACAGAGACAAAGCATTGGCAAAGTGAAATAGAATGCGTAGAATGGAGAGAACAAAACAGGTGGATGCACCTCCATATTAGAGGTCTGACCAATCAAAAAGTATACCACTATAGTCGTCACTATTTATAAAGTCACTCTAGTTCTACATAACTATCGTTTATGTTTTGAATACGACAAACACTCGACATTTTGACATTGTGGGAGGACGGATCCATCAGCATGAAGGCCTCTTATTCGGACCCGTTATGCACCCACCTCTGCTGAGAATTTGTTCAGTCATGCAGGTAACCGATTTTGCGAGCGAAAGAGGCCAGCCTTCTAAACGATACCCTTCTCAGTTATCACACTCTCTGGGTTCAAGACGATGTTCCCGAGGTGCGTTTCCCGTATTGCTGCTACTGCTGGGCATTTTGTTAGGATGTGAGTAGCTGACTCCTCATCCTCCAGGCACCATCTATGATCAGCATCATCAATGAAACCGATAATGTTAGGGTACCTGTTCAGATGGCAATGCCCCGTGAGCAGACCTATCCCACTGTTCTGATTTCTTTCCTTATCAATGTAAGCAGAGTTTTGCTTTCACGATATTCATCATGGTTGAGACGCTCCAGGATCTAGAAACTCCTAAGTTTGGTTCTGGTCCAATCGCTGAATCCCTGGTCTAGCCAGGTATTCGGCCCTTTCATTTCCGGGTTATCCGGTATGACCAGGGACCCAAAGAAGCTTCACCTTGTTCGCTGTGGATAACCTTTGCAGATCATCAATGCACTCCGATACCAATAGCGAACTGACCATGTATGATGATAGGGCCTTGATCGCTGCTTCTCTGTCTCAGCATATCGTGATTAGCTGGCCATGGCTTTACTTTAGCAAATTTTTGTATCTGAAAGTTCGCCTGAACGCTTCTGTTTTGGTTTTTGGCACTGCGAGCATTTTTTTATATTGAATATGGTAATACCACCATCTTCAGGGATAGCCATTAGCAAAAAGCAATCATATACAGAAGAGAAAAAATTGGATTAATTGAATTTATTACCTGCCTGAGCACAGCAAATCATTCTCGCCCTTCTTGCATGAGTAGTTGTCGCACTGGCAATATTTTCCGTAGATCTTTTCATCCTTGTTAGCGGGATTCGTGTTGCATTCGCACTTGCCGCATCTGCATTGGCCCGAACCTGGAAGAAACACAAATTTTCATTCTCTAAAAATTTGTTCTAAAATTTGTTCTATCCGTCATTCGGTTGCCCCCTTACGAGCAACCCTCAAAAGTCTTCGAAAGTCTTGTGCGAGCAAGGAATGACGGGGGCCTTACCTTTTAACGTGTGATCCCAAACACTTTCTTGGGCCATCAGAAAAATTTCTGCAGTCGACGGGGATCGACCCCACGACCGGCAAGCGAATGCGAATTAGAATATAGACACTCTGTCCGCACGGCTACCTGGCCACCTCTACTTGGATATTTTCCCAAAACCCACTATACAATCCAAGAAACAAATGTTAATACGCACTTCATCATTCGTCTTATTCACGAGTTGTGTGTTAGGAAATTTAAGAACCTAGCTATGATCTAGTATAAGACTTATGAGAATGAGAGAGAGAGAGAGAAATGTTCATGAAGTTCCATAATATTCTTCATCTGTTCTATGCCTCGTGAAACCCCTCTTCATTTACACATTTCGAGGTTATTTCATGATAATCCAAACTATTTTGTAAATTTTACAACATTGGTCGTTGACAGGGTTGTTGTTTTTGTTCATCTGTCTCAATCATTGATCTCAGTTTATCAATTGGCCCATTCCAAATGGAAAGGGTCAGACATGTTGTGCTATTTGTTGGCAGCAGTTACAATAATACAATACAATACAATCATTTTAACAATGGCGTCGATTTCATTTAGGTTTGACATTTGACATATCTGTAGCCAACCTCACAATTCGAAATGTCTTGAAAATATTATCATTTTCCACTGAACCGAAATTATGCACTCAGTGTGTATTTCTATCCTTGACAAATATTTCATTCAGGAACATAATAACTCATAGTATCCAATGAAAGTGAACATTAAACGAATGGCTGGAGAAAAAATAGACAGAAAAATCACACCTGAACAAATTTCGGTCGATCCAGTCATGATACAGTTGCTGACGTCCTCGGAGGTGCTTTGCGAGCTGTCACATTGACAGTCTCTGCCGAACCTTCCCTCTGAGCAATCACAAATCCCGCATTTCATGTCTCCAAATGTACTGCACTTATCTGATTTTGGCACAAACGTGCTGTGATTTCGCATAGAACAAGAACAGTTACATAAAACTTCGAGTTCCACCTGGAATAAGAAAAATAAAAAATCAGGTTTCTCTGCATTGATGATTATATTGAGTTATTCAATGTTCTGGTTCCCCCGAAAAGAGATATTCTGTAATGTTCAGAGAACATCGTGAGAATCAAAGGGAAATAAGGTAGGAATTGGTGTTCTTCTTAAATTTCTGGAGGTTATATGCCTCGGGGAACACCTCCCTTGGCAATGTGTTCCAGAGCCTCGCTGTTCGTTGGACGAACGAGTCTTTGGAAAGAGATGTTCTGCAGGTCTCCAATGTGACCACGAAGGGGTGCGAAGCCTCAACTCGACGGGTTGATTTCACGGGGACTGCCAAGGGAGGAACAATTGTTGATATTCCAGAAGAGCATCGCCCATGGAAATATCTATAAAATAGAGCCAGATCTCGCCACCTTCTACGGTGTTCCAGAGAAGTGAGTGAGTTTGTGAGCGAGGCATCACCCACGAGACGAACAGTTTCAGGGTATGCTTGGGTGCTGCACTCCAAATATGGGAACAGTATTCCAGGACAGGTCGGATCTGTGCCTTATAGATCATAAGCAGCTGACTGGAAGTGAAATAGCTCCTGGCCCGAAACAGAAAACCAAGTTTTTGGGATGCACTTTTAGCAATTGATCTCACGTGATTTTCCCAAGAAGGGTTTTTGCTGATAGTAATACCAAGCATCGAGATAAATGTCTTCAAAGGTATGGTTACTCCTGACAAGCATATGTTGGGCACAGTGAGATCGGCTTTTCTAGAGAAAAGGCATGCCGAAAGGATAAATGATGAAAGATAACGATATCCATATATAAAAAATAAAACTGGCCCAAAAATTGACCCTTGGGGCACTCCGCATGCAATTTCATTATTTCAATAATCATCTAGAAAATAGTTCGCTTATTATGCGAATCTGACCTGTAGAGTTTCATTCAAAGCATCCGGCCTGATGTACAATATTTTTGTCTGCCCGTTGGGGAAACATTCTCTGGGTTGAATAGTGGCAGTGAATTCGAGAACGTCGCCCACATGTACGTCATTGCATCTGTCTGACAGATAAGTAGCGTCGATATTGTTGCAATTCGATGAAAAACTCACGTCCACTGCACTATCTGCGTTCGAAGTGAATTTCACTGTCTGCGATATTTTCTAGAACAAAAAATGGATGGTTAATCGATGTTCATAGTTGAGAGTGGGCATTCTGAATGGGTTGCGTGCAAGAACTGTCAGATGAACGACCCTGGAGGTGAAAAATTGAAACACAACCTCACTTTTCTAAGTTGCTTACAAGTGATTGAAATAGTTTTTCACAATTATTTTGGCATACGAATCGTGTTTTTCGGCTCATGCCATCACATTGTGCTGTTGTACAATGCACAAAAACTGCAGCGGGAGACGAAGGAATCCGGTTGGTACATTATGATTTAAAAGTAAGTACCTACTATAGTCACTCACATATAGTTTTCACTTTTTGAATTTGTTAATTTCTCTGATTTCTCATCGGAATTCCTTCTGCCGTAGGAGCTAATAGAAATACTCGTGAAATTTCTAAAATAATGCAAGAAGATAGGATTCATTCAATCAAACGGAAGGACCGGTCTGACATGCTGACGAAATATGATCGATTTTCAATCTATTAGCAGTATTAGCTAGTGAGATTACTATTTACCTGAAAAATCATATTCCTTCGTCTCTGGCTGCATTTTTTGTGCATTGTACAACAGCACAATGAGTAGGCATGCTTGAATTGATAAATAGCGCAAAAAACACGATTCGTATGACAAAATATTGTAGAAAACTATTTCAATCGTTTGATTCCTCTGTAAACCAATAAAATAAGTGAGGTTGTGTTTCAATATTTCACCTCCAGGGTTGGTCATCGTACACGCGACCTATACTAACCTCATACCTCATAGATTGTAGCTATATTATCCTCAGAACGATTAAATATAATCTGTGATAGACTGATACACAGGGTGATCCATATTATAATTTTTGGAAATAAGAATAAAAATACCGTTGTATTAAAATCGTTTGGATATACTCACATTATAGTTATCGACAACTAAGTTGATGACATTGTTGTCATCCTTCTCGTTAAGTTCTCCGAAATTCGAGTTTTCTATATGTTTCGACAACTCTTTGTAAGCTTTGCCGACGTCATTAGTTTTCTTGACTATAGCGAAAATTATGTTGATGTGGTTCTCTCTTGCCACATGGTTGATGTGCGATACTGAAGGATAGTCGTATTTAAGATAGTCACTCTCCTTAGCGTGACACTTTCCATTATTAGGTTCTACGACGCCGGCTAATTTGCCATCACCCGCTATATGAAAACCGGCATCTAAAAAAAACTTGACTCAGAATATTGCTCGAACAGTATACAGGGTTTTTCCGTTACCACCGATAAAACAAGGCCAGCAGACTCTGACGTAAACAGCTCGTGACGTCGCATACTCAGGCCATCTTCCAAGGCATTCGCGTCGATCGATCGTCAGTTTGTTTTTGTTTAGGAACGGTGGCGTAGGTAAATCGCGTGTGCTCGAATTCTCTTGTTGTTTATTCTTCAAAATAATTGGCGGAGAAATTACTGTTTTGTGAAATATTTCGTGTTGTGATAGGCGAAATAACAATGCCTTACAAGTGTTGTGTTCCCTTTTGTCGGGGGAATTATGTGGGTGGTCCAAAAGTTCATGCTTTTAGTTTCCCGTTGGACAAGGAACTATCGAAAAAGTGGGTACATGCAATTCACCGCAAGGATTTTACGACTCCATCTAAGTACAGTAAAGTATGTGAATTACATTTTACTAAAGATTATTACTTCATCTACTGCAACCGGTTCAAAAACTTGCAAAACTGAAACAATAGATTTGAAAATTCCTAGGCTCAAACGAGATGTTATTCCCACTCAATTTCTCAACTGTCCATCTTATTTATCGAAAGATGTAAAATTACGCACAAGTCGTGATGAAAAACTTGAGATACTAGAGACTAAAAATTTGGCACAAGCACTTACCAAAAGTAAAACTGAATTCGAAAATTACCAAAAATCATTGTGCTACACAGAATTTCAAGAATTTCTAGTTGTATTAGAGTCTTTTCAGTTGCCCGAAAAGTGGTTCAAAATTATCGATTTGCAAAAAGTCACATTATTCAAATTGTCTTATTCTCCAGGGCCCGTAATTACATATTTGGTTGTGATTGATTTTGTTTTGAATATGGAATCATTTTTGTATGACCTAGCGATACAAACATCTCTAAAAGCCAATCTGAAAACACATTTTATCTCTAATAATATCAATCAAATCAAGGAATTACTAATTGAAATAGATAAAAACGAGATACATAATTCGGGAAAATGTCTTGATAATCAGAAAAAGAGGGTTTTGAAACATATTTCGAATGCATTGTACTCTTTGGTTTCTGACTCAATACATTCTCAAATTTCTTTCTGAAAACGGTCATTTCCCTCGTGGCAATGAATGCAGAATTCATTCCAATGATCAAATTGCAACTATTATATTAACATGTATTACAAACACTCTACTTAAAAATTACTGTTTCAAGTCTAACGACCAATTGGGTAAAAAATCCAACAACAGGATATTGAAAACACTCACTGGCTAATTTTTTAGGTAATAGGAATTCTCCAAGATAAATATAGGTAATTAGGTATAACAAACGGCATGTCTATCAAACTAAAATACATTTTCCCCGATTTTCTTTCGATCAATCTCATGATAAGTTTATGTTCTGCGGGCCCTGTATAAGTAGGTGTGAAGTTTACCTCTAATGAGATTGAATCACTGCAATTTTTGCCAATATATTTAATTCGAATGGGTTGCTGTAGGTGGGTATTTGTGTTTTATTCTGGTTTTTGCTTTGAAACTTCGTTTTTCCATAATAAAATCGAATGGGATGCGAAGAAGGGCTCAGTTGACGGCTGGCATCCTCTTTCAACCGGAAGCCCTTCAGAAAAAAAGCAAAATCGGCTCAATAATGATCTAAAACTAAAATAGAAATACGCGGTCGCCTTATAGCGCTATGAGCGCTTGTCGTTTCGAGCCGCTGGTTAGGCCTGACTAAGTGACGTCACCCACGGAGCATGCAGGCCTTGTTTTATCGGTGGTAACGGTTTTTCACGGTAGACGTTGGTTAGAAGTTTTTGGGGATAGAAAAAACTAGAGATTCTGATTTCTTGGACTTAGGGGTTATTTAACATTATCTTCCATTTTTCTATATTTTCAAGGTCATACCACTTCCGGTTACACCAGAAGTCGCCATTTTCTTCCTAATTATGAATTAAACGCCCTGTATAGTATTTCAATTTTGGATTCACAAGAAAATTTCATGATGAGTTTCATCAGGTTCCCCTACTACCTATTTTCAGCAGTTTCTTAGATATCTTGATTCTTTGGAAAATTTTGAGAGATGACTTTTATAGTTTTCTGTCGAAAGGAAAATTGATTCCTCAGACCAGAGATTAATAATCTCTGCTCAGACCTTCAAGTCGTTATCCGAGAAGAAAAGTTTGAATGTCTGTTTTCTTACCGGTGGAAAGAATCAATAGATGGCGTGCTTGCGGTCGCCATTTTATTTGTTTCTTGCAGACGATGGCTTGCATAATGGCGTCCAATCCCCCTTCAGGAGTGTCCAAGTTGCCGGACACTTTTGAAGATCTCACCTGGTCCACAAATTTCGCGTAATTGACCGATAACGGCATATGGTTTTTGAAACTGTAAGGGCTAGCGCATCCGTCACAAGGCGCTCTCAATCTGAAAATCCAATAAACTTTGTATCGCAGGTTATACAATATGTCATTGTGTAATTGAATTCAACGTTGAATATTTCGACAGGAAATAGTATTTTTTCTGTGACGGGAAAAAAGTTTGGCATCTCATCTCTGTTGGCAGGTTATAAAATGTCACTTTTCATAAATTACTTTTTTCCCGTGGGAAAAAAATGAGTACTTCTTTCCCCGGATATATATCACATATTATATATACTCTGTTGATGGCTTTTGTTGTGCTATAGTTCCGAAAAATGAGTCAATAATACCGTCTCCGAGAAAGAACTTTCATCTTCCATTCGACTTCACGGTTTCGAATATTACTAAACAACTACTGAATTCGCAATTTTTCAAAATCAAATCACAGAATTGAACTGACAGAAGTGACATCAGATATTTGACTACTTCAAAAGAATGATAAAGATGCCTATAAAACGCAGGTGTCCCTACTGTTAAAAACTTGAAATTTCACGTCGATAATTTTCAGATCTCGAAATAATGTAATATCTTCTCAATATTGATTCGTCTTTCCTTCTGTCACAGAAAAAAATAGTGTATTATACACGGGAAAAATATTAGATTTTAGCTCACGGTTTTTTGTCTCCCTCCGCTACGCGTCGGGAGACAACACAACCTGGAGCTAAAATCTACTACTTTTTTCCCTTGTATAATAAATAACTATTTTTATCCTTCTGATTGAAAAAATATACAGGGTGAGTCAAGGTCGATGGTATATCTTCGACTAGGGTCCCTTGATGCAATTTGACGTATTTGTCATCTAACAGGGTACGGACAGATCATAGCTCCTTCCTCGTTTAATCATCTAGTGACTTTGTTTTCGTGTATTGGCGTCCCTGACATGACATTGCTTGCTGTCACGTCACATTCATAGACGTTAAAATAGATTTCTGGTGTTGAGTTGGCGGGAATTCGGTCGAAATGTTGAAGAAAACCAACTTTTAAATTGTCGGCGTTTCGAAACATTATTGTTTCATCTTCAGGACACTGAAGTAAAAACAAGAACATATATATTATAATGATATTTTGAAATGAGGGGTTGTGATAAAAGGAAAATAAGTTATGTGAAATAACAATCGTTGACAGTTCTGGCACGCGACCTATAGGTCGCGTGCACGATGACCGACCCTGGAGGCGAAATATTGAAACACAACCTCATTCTTCTGTAAATTATTGAAACACAACCTTACCACACCTCACTTTTTTATTTGGTTACAGAGGAATCAAAGGATTGAAATAGTTTTTCACAATATTTTGGCATACGAATCGTTTTTTTTTGTGCTATTCATTAATTCAAGCATGCCTTCGCATTGTGCTGTTGTACAATGCACAAAAAATGCAGCAAGAGACTAAGGAATAGGATTTTTCAGGTAAATAGTAATCTCACATAGTTATCATTATGAAATGTTGTCATTCCTTATTAAAATTCCTTCTGCCTTCTGCCACTCCTGCAATACAAGCTAATACTGCTAATAGATTGAAAATGTCTACAACACACACGATCGTCAGCATGTCAGACCTGTCCTCCCGATTGATTGCATGAATCCATTCTTCTTGCATTATTTTAGAAATTTCAGGTGTATTTCTATTAGCTCCTATCGCAGAAGGAATTCCGATGAGAAATCAGAGAAATTACCAAATTTCAAAAATGAAAACTATAGGTGACTATAGTAGGTACTTACTTTTAAATCATAATGTACCATTCGGATTCCTTCATCTTCCGCTGCAGTTTTTGTGCATTTTACAACAGCACAATGTGATGGCATGAGCGAATTGATGAATAGCGGAAAAATACGATTCGTATGCCAAAATAATTGTGGAAAACTATTTCGATCACTTGTAAACAAATAAGAAAAGTGAAATTGTGTTTCACTGTTTTGCCTCCAGTGTCGGTCATCTGACAGTTCTTGCACGCAACCCATATACAAAAAACGTCAAAACAGCAGTGTCAAATAGATTTAGGAACTCTGGAATACCTCTCCTTTCGGGTGCTGGTGAAAGGCAATTCCACTTTGTCTATGAAACTACCGAAACCAAGTTGGAAATTCGTGGTTATATTTCTCATCGTCATGGCCAACTTGCTGCCCAACTGGGCTAATTTGTCCTTGTGCGCTTTCATGGAATTCGACAGATCCATGACGTAGTACAGATCTACAGGGTAGTTCGCTGCTATCTTGTACCGGAACTTCAACTCGTGTTTCTGCCCCCTTCTCAGAGCCAGTCGTACTCGCTGAGGCATGATCTGGGTGGGGTTTTCTTTGTCGTTGGAGAACTGGTCGCTTTGGAGGATGCGGAAATCCGTTTTGGGGGACTCCAGCATGGCTTCAGACGGACACCAGAGGGCTGTCTCGTTTTTCGGCCGGCAGTGTACGACTGTTTTTTTGTCATCGGCCTGCTGAAAGACCGAATGAATTAGTGTTTTTTGCGGGAGTAAAGTAACTAGATTGTAATTTTGCCACGATCTCTTGAGATATTGAAATTTTGTTATATTATTTTTTAACGAAATGTTGAATTACCATATTAACAAAATTTAGGGGAATTAAAATTCGATGTTATGGGAGCATAGTGATTTGAACACGACAAATCGAATGCGCTAAAAAATAAACATAGCATTACATTCGAAAAAATGAAGTTGGGGGCTTTATAGGAAAAAGTGTAAAATTGGCAACGTTGCAAATATTATTTTTAGATCCGGCACTACTGATAACCCTCGTATACCAAATTTCATAACTTTATGACAAGCCGTTGCTGAAATATTCGGCCGTTCCGGTTCTTTTGGGAAACCCTGTTTATTATATTCAGGTACCTAATATGAATTAATATTTTTATTCCACTTACTGGGTCTAGAATGGGCTCACTGCACCAGGCACAGTCTATTTGTTGGATACACTCCTCGCATGTTTCTTTGTCACAATTACTCAAAGACAATTGGGCATTGCAAAATCCCAAAATAACTGAAATAAATAGAACGTTTCCTAACGTCATCGTTGAAACGCCGCTTTAGAGGAAATGATTAACGTATAGTGGTCAGTAAATACAGCGGATATAACTGCTGATAAGAAATGTATGCTTCACTGGGAAATTTTATTTGGTTGTAAATTCTTTGTATCTTCAAGATATCCTCATGTTACTCATAAGACGTGTCATTTCAATCATCAAATATTTGATAAATAAATATCGGTGCAATATGTTTTCATATCTTCCTGCCATAGACCTTTTTTGATGATAGATAACGGTAATACCTCCAAGACAGAGTATAATCGTGATTAGAACATAATTTCAAGAACCATATAATAGTGGATAATATAATATAGAAAACTAATAATGCAGGTGCATTTACCTTGAATTTCCCCTATTGAAAATATTCCATATTCAACAGATTCTTTTGAGATCTGAAAAATAAACATGATTTTTTTTATTGGTAGATACCGTATTTTACTTATTTAAAAAACGCCACAGCCTGTTTAATGGGCGTGTACACCTTAGTAAAACTTTTAACTCAAACCATTTTTACAATGATCCTTTTATAGATAAATAATGATTGACGACATAATTCGATCGAAAAATTAACTGGAATATTTTATTTTTGGGCATAAATAATAGTACCTTCTTAAAACGGACCCTCTTATGACGTAGAAACCTCATCTCGTCATAGTTAAAAGAAAATACCAAACGCCTCACGGAGACTGAGGCAATTGATATATTAATTTTTTCAACTGTGATCTCGTGCTAATTCACTCTATCAGAAATCATGTATCATTCATCTCTGTCTGGAATAGTACTATTGTTTCAGTATTAGGGTTTTGACGTCACATCATCGCCTCGTTTTCACAGGTCCGAAAAATCGGGGATTTCAATAATTTTTTATAAAACGTAGGGAGCTCACAGCAACAAACGGTTTGCGGTGGTGAGCTAGTTTGGGTGAGTCCTATCGAATTATGAAATAAAAATTTTTTGTGATATAAGCCCATTCCAACATTAAAAAACACGCGTATTTTAATGAAATTATCACGGCTACATCTATGGCAACACACAGCAACCTAAAATCTGAATGCACAGGCATGTAATATCAAATGAAATATACTTTTTTTTTTCAATGAGGTTATACGGTATGTATATATAGTTATTGCATGTACTATTATTATCACTTTTTGTTTTTCAAGCTCTATATTTTCAATCCAGATTCTTTGATGAATTCAATTACTTATCAGTTCCAGAATTTGTCTACTTTGCAGTGTTAGTAGAAAGAGTAAATTATACGGGGATGGCACATTCAGTTTCAATAGTTTGTTGTATAATTTATTCGAGAATGGGCGATTTTTTGTACATTCGAAAAATAAGTGGCCTAAATGTCCCTCAACATATTGCATTGTTTGATGCCTATGCGGCTCTGAGCACCCGGTATTTCCATAGTTACCTCCTCGTACGTAAAAAAAATACGCCCTCTTCCAATTTCGACGAATTAAATAGGAGTATGTGAACATTATGAGATTACCATAAGCCACATATAAGCATCAAACAATAACCATCAGTACTTTTCGAATTATCTTAAAAACAAATAATTTCATCGAAATTTTACAAAAGAATTGAACACTTGAAGAAAAATAGATTGGAAGTCATTAGCGCCCGTACAAAAAAAATATGGGGGTAAGTGTGTACTTGACCCCCAGTATTTGGAATATTTGACAGTTATTTTCTGCTTTGTTCTCCTCACACGATGTAACTCTTTGTGCTGAAATAATGTATCAATTTTGAGATTGATATCTCATTGAATACGCGCGTAATTAGAAAAAAACAGTTTTTAATTTCCAACTTTGACACCCTGTATATTGAATATGAAGGGCTAAAATGAAAAATGGTATTTAGAAACTCATATTGTTTTTGTTCAAGGAATATATTCATAATGGATTGACCTCCTTTTAGCGGACACCCTGTATATATGCATTTTTTTAAATGTTCATAATTTATCTAAGAATATTCCTTTTCAATATAAATATTTGTACTTGGCTTATAATTTGCCCAAGTGACCCCTGTTTCCTATAAGTCTGTGCATCTCTGGTTTAGATTATCAACTAGGTATATCACTTTTTTAACAAATAGAATTTTTCACCAAGAATGTAAAAATCTCTGTTCTAGTGAAGAGTAAAACACTATATAATAATATATTTTAAAATAATACAGTTCTTATACTCATATTTTAAGTTTTTTCATTGAAACCAGACAACTTTTCTTTGATTTCACTTTTTTTCTTTTTGAAATTCTTCTGGGTTTTGGAAATACTCTCCATCAAATGGTCTTTCTTTTCCTTTAGTTCTTCCTTAGTCTCTTTTATGGTCTCAATTATATCATCTTTTCTCTCCCTTAGCTCTTCCTTAGTCTCTTGTATAGTCTCCATTATATTCTCCTTTTTCTCTCTTAAATCTTCCCTAGTATCTAACATGCTCTTTGATAGTGTGTCCTTCTTCTCCATATATAATTCCTTCATTCTTTCTTTGCTAGGTACTGGTTTTATATAGCCCCATTTCTTCAAGTAGTTGATGGAAATAGTTGTTCCACCTAAAGTTACAGTGTATCTTGCAGGGGTGGCTATTTTGTACAAGGCATAAGATACTGCTATGTAACCCATGCTTGAGTCTCTTAGAGGGTTGACTAATTTTTCACTAACATGCCAGGATTCAAGAATAGCTGGAATATCGATTCCACTATAAAAAAACTTGATGTGAACACAATTGATCCTGAAGCAATTTTTATTTACCTTTTGGCCATGTAATAGAATCCTCCGAACCATACAGATGATGTGACAATGTGGACAGGTAAGAGAACATACCAATAATCTCTATACATCTGTTTGAATTTCTGGAAAATTGATAATTTTTTTGTTTCCTTCTCAAGTTCTCTGTCTTTATCATCATTAGGTAAAGCTGAATAGCACCTTATATAATCATATTTAATTGTTGATAAAATATGTCTATACTCATAATCTTTTGACTGAAGTACGGATTCTCGATTCAAATTGTAGGACACAAGAGAAGTGTATGGGTTGCAAGTGAGAATTGAAAATTCCTTTCCATTCTTTACTTTTTTAATGGAAAATAAACCAGTGATTCTACGAGAAAGAACTTTCGCCATTGTGAATCTTATTTCTAGTTAATATTTGTTGAATATTTCTTGGAATACTTTTAGCAATACCATCATTTTCTTGTCTTATGTGAAAATGAACTGAATTTGAAAGTTATTCACACAAATACCGAAAAACTCATTGACGCAACTATAACCTATAACCTCAAATTTCTTCTTATTATTTTCATATTAGTTCTTATCTTCTTCTTTTTTCGCAACCCCTTGACAATGACAGGCCTCATTAATCATTCTTCTTTATTTTAAGGCTTTGATCAATAATGGAATTAGTTCTTATTTCAGAAGTTATTTATTGTGCCACGAGAGCCTAAAGTTTTCGAACCATTCCCAATCCCGGGTGTCGAAAGAAAGGAAAAACATCATTGAACACCTAATAATCACTGAACAAATGATCACAGTGGACTGACGCCATGCTATTAGAGGACAAGAATTAAACTCCCTGCCAAACTCTCAGCCTTCACAATTTTATTGCGAGAAAAGAAATAATCATCAGAAAACACGAATCTTAAGGTGATGGGAATGGTTCGAAAGATTTAGGCACTTCTTAGATGTCAAAAAAAAAATTCAAAACCCTGAACCTCCTTCGTCCTTGGATCCTGTTATTATTCCTGTTCCTGTTATTTTATCATATTTTTTTCATTTTATCTAGATTTTATCATACTTTCCAGGATTCTTGTCCTTGGCACATTGATGATTGGTGATATCTGATATCTTGGCACAGTTTCGTTATTGGCCTTGAGGTCTGTAGTGGTCCTTAGGGAGAGTAGACAAGAAAAATGCTAATTATGAAGTGAAATGTGAAATATATTCAGATGCCGTTTATATGCGGAAAACATCCAAGATATATTGGAAAAAACAAATATGTAACATCTACCAGTTCTTTGGTGTATGAACTGATCGATCATATCTGAATTATATCAAAGTAAACAAGACAATTACCATCAAGGATTTATTAGCCCTATCCCTGAGTACTTCGGATATGGTCTATAATGATAATCAATATTTTAATGGATTTAATTAAACTGATAGGGCAATAAAGTTTCCAAATAAAGTGAACCCAGCCATTTGGTAAATGATAATGTGACATAACCATGACACTATCAGTAATAGAATATTATTTATCTTATCTTTCCATCAAGTGAAACCAAATTAGAAGCCTATCAAAATTTGCAGTAATTAATACACTGAATATCAATTGGAATAGCTGAAATCATGGCCTCAGATACAAATGAACTGTTTCCTATACCTGCATACTGCAAAACAATAGTTGGATCAGAAGATGGAACCATTGAAGACAGTCCTTTACAGAAATTGGAAATTTCTAATCCTGCTAGAATATTACAACTTTGTGAGGGCCTTACTGATAGAACAACAAAAAAACTTGAAATCAAAATTAACAAATATGTAAGTACCTACATAGAACTTGACTAGATGACACTTTTTGATGGCTCTTTAATATGTTTCAGTTGCAAGCTGAAACTGATGCTTCTAGTGTTTTCATGATAAATCTTCTGACAGTATCTGAAGAGGCTATGGTCCAAGTGGTTGGAGATAATATCTTAGAGACAAGCATTCGTACACCTCTTTCTGAAGACACCATCAGTGACATTGTAGAGTACAAGGATAATAGTCTGAAATGTGCTGAGAAGCTTGATCCAAAACTGCAAACTTTGATCAATGAGATTGTTACAAAAGATACAGGGGATCTGAACATTGTGCCTATTGTTGCCAAAGAAAGAAGAGGTAGGAAGGTAATTTGTGTTTTTTGTTTTTTGTTTTCTCATAAAATGAAAATATATTTCCATTCTGAAAAATAGCACTACTTTGTATATAGTGTTATCAAAATATATGTGATTAAGCGCTCAAGATTAAATCAGTATTAGGTCAAGCACTTCAGGTGGATGATAAAAAAGGAGCAGATAATATACAGGGTGTCCGCTAAAAGGAGGTCAATCCATTAACCATATATTCCATGAACAAAAACAATATGAGTTTCTGAATACCATTTTTCATTTTAGCCCTTCAGATTCAATATACAGGGTGTCAAAGTTGGATATTAAAAACTGTTTTTTTATTAATTACTAGTGTATTTAATAAGATATCAATCTCAAAATTGGTACATTACTTCAGTCTACTTTACAGGAGACAAAAATTACTCAAAAATGATTGAACACTTGAAGAAAAATAGGTAAGAAAAAAAATATGGGGGTAAGTGTGTACTTGACCCCCAGTATTTTGAATATTTGACAGTTATTTCTGTTTTGTTCTCCTCACATGATGCAACTCTTTGAACTGAAGTAATGTACCAATTTTGAGATCAAAATCTTATTAAATACGCCGGTAATTGAAAAAAAAACAGTTTTTAATTTCCAACTTTGACACCCTGTATATCGAATATGAAGGGCTAAAATGAAAAATTGTATGTAGAAACTCATATTGTTTTCATTCAAGGAATATATGGTTAATGGATTGACCTCCTTTTAGCAGACACCCTGTATATGTGCTTGATTAATATTTATCTCTTGAATAGGTATGAAAAATGTGTAGCATTCGCTTTTTTTTTGTGATGATACTCTCAATTTGATTTTCCTCATAAAGCACAAATTAACTAGGTTCATTTTTTTCACTTCTTCTATATAGGTACCTATATATTTATATACAGGATGAGACAAAAATGTTTATGGAGCTTTGTGGAGGTGATTGTGCATTAAAAAATAAGTATAGTTTGATGAATGTACTAATATCCCACAAGGTATATTATGGGAGATATATCCTTCCAAAGCTGAAAAAATTGAAATAATTTTCCTGCATAACTTCTAATGGGTAAAATCCACGAAATTGAGATTTCTTGCATAAATGTCTGTTGACAAATTACATTTCACTGATATACTTCTAGATTTATGATATTGTTATAAAGGGTGTTTTTAGTGGGTGGGTCATATGATTCTTTGAAGACAGCTTTTTTCCTCGTATTCTTTTTGGTGAAGTATTTGATGAAGCAAAAAATAACACTAATACGGCACTCTTATCAAAATGAAATGGATGCTCGTATTTTTTCACCAAAAAGAATAAAAGGAAAAAAGTTATCTTTAAAGGATCATGACCCACCCACTAAAAACACCCTTTATAACAATTTCAGAAATGTAATAGTACATCTAAAAAATGTATCTTATCAACATACATTTATGCAGGGAATATCAATCTGGTGGCTTTCACCGTTTAGAAGTTATGTGGAAAAATTATTTTAATTTGATCAACTCAGGAAGGATATATTATTATCTCCCTTAATTTTCAATTTGGGCCATTTGAGGGTTTCTTAATACTGTGGTAATTCTTTATCGTTCTTTATTTTATAACAGTCAGGTAAGTCATTGTAAATTGTTGGGCCCTTATAGTAAATGTGGTTTTGACAAACTTTGTGTTTGATGTCATCAATAATTTTTGAAGGAATAGGTACTCTCCACATGACTGGTATCTATACACTACAATGCAGCACTCAGATAGATTTTTGTTTAAATCTAGAGGAAGGAGAGGTGTATTTTGGAGCTAAGCAGCATTCACCTTTTTGTAAAACCAAGGCCTACTAAATCACATTCAGAGGCTGGAAAATCCAGAATCCATAATAGCGATTTTTTGAAAAAATCTGCGTACACCACTGGAAGGCGGCGTCATCTGAAATGAATCTGTACCAAGTTTCTTGAAAAAATATTCAACATTAACGAATCTACAGTGTGTCTCATTGCAAACGCCCTCCCCCCCTCTATCTCGGATTATAATTACAAAACTCGTCAGCCATATTGGTTCCGCCATCTTGAATTCACAAATTCCGCCGGAATTTTCCAATTCTGACGAAAGAATCATAATCTCCGACCCCGAAAACCCCCAGATACCAATTTTGAATAGAATCGCCATCTTGAATTTCCTAATGGTACCGGGATTAAAAGTATCCTATACATGAAAACAAACAATCAAATCTTTCCTCTTTATAATTTTAGTATAGATTGCATTCAATAGCATAGCTGCACATCACTGCTAATATCCTTGTTCCATATCATCATTTTATTGTAGAATTACATTCAATAGCATAGCTGATGATGAATTTATAAAATTTCGAAACATGTCCTATAGTCGCCTTTTCATTAGATTGATTAGATAATAAATGTGTAGATGACTGGAAGTGTGTTTACCACTTTTGATATCACCATTTCGGTATTGCAGCCAACATACCCAAGAAGACGATAGTAAGCCCCGTGTACCTCGTGTGTTTCGTGAACTCCTCCAAGGACAACAGGTACATAACGACGCTGGTCCATGAGACGTTCAAGTACTGTCTCGCCCTCCTCCTCAACACGCGAGAGTGCGAGGAGGAGCGCCGGCTGAAGCAGCAATGTCAGTCGCTGTTGGCCGTCGCCAGGAAGCTCTTCTCGCATTTGGGCGATCTCAATGATCTGCTGAAGGAGATCATGTCCGAGGCGAGGCGGTTAACCAACGCCGAGAGGTTCGTTCGCGATTTTTTCCCTTTTTTCTAGTGAATCATTTCGATTTTGACGAGAAAGAGAGGGTTGGTTCGCCTTTTTTTTAGTATAATATCTCGATTTGGCAACAGCGCATCCAACTGGAAGAGATAGCGAGAGAGAGAGAGAGAAAGAGAGAGAGCTGAGAATGAGAGAGAGCTGAGATTGAGAGAGAGCTGAGATTGAGAGAGAGCTGAGATTGAGAGAGAGCTGAGAATGAGGGAGAGCTGAGAAAGAGGGAGAGCTGAGAAAGAGAGAGAGCTGAGAAAGAGAGAGCTGAGAATGAGAGAGAGCTGAGATTGAGAGAGAGCTGAGAATGAGGGAGAGCTGAGAAAGAGGGAGAGCTGAGAAAGAGAGAGAGCTGAGAAAGAGAGAGAGCTGAGAAAGAGAGAGGGCTGAGAAAGAGAGAGAGCCTAGAAAGAGAGAGAGAGCTGAGAAAGAGAGAGAGAGCTGAGAAAGAGAGGGAGCTGAGAAAGAGAGAGAGAGAGCTGAAAGAGAGAGAGAGAGAGAGTTTTTGTATCTCTCATAGTATCTCGCTTTGCTCATACGTTAAAATATCTCGATCGATCATTAATCGCCCTCATTAATACCCTAGCTGGTTAAATAAATATTATAGGGCTACTTAACATTTTGAAGCTACTAATTTAAAATGGTGATAGATTTAGATAGATTGTATGTTCTTGCATGGTCAAGTACACAACAAAAAATGTGTCGTCTCATTCCCACAATCCTTCAATGCATTCTCAGGTGCAGTCTGTTCTTATTGGATCCTGACCATATGCACCTTGTTGCCAAAGTTTTTGACGGTATGAGTCCCGCTGAGAAGAATACTGAGGTTCGAATAGCTAAAGATCAAGGAATCGCAGGTTAGTTATTATACTAAAAATTCAATCACTTTGACAAATAATACTTTATTTCAGAACAAGTTTTGTACTTGATTATTCACATTAACAAGATGATCCACCTTCATGTACATTGTTGAAGCCAGTTGTTGGCTGGTTCATAGGTTGCTGAACTATCTTCTAAATACAAATATTTCAATCCGGCCCTGATTCGACATTCCTTCTTGCATAAAAACGTCTAAAAATAAACTTCGGATATATTCTGCATTACCGATCTCTAGCCTTCGCTACTCAACAAAAAGTAGTTCATCTTGTCGCTCATAGATACCATCCACTACTCAAAGAAATAGAAAGATTGTCTGGTTTCATTGCATTCATTTCATAAGGATGGTTCATCTTGTTAGTGTAAATAATCATGACCAATTCGCGAGATTCACGAAGTGGGCGACATCTAGGTTACATGATACGAACTTCAAACTGGGGGAAAACAAACTGTTGTATCGGTGGTAACGGTAAAGTGCATAGACTACATTGCATTCAGCTACATTGCTGTAGCTGTAGTCAAACTTGTCAATGACATAAAGTGTTGGCACTGTTGGTAGTGATGATGGTTGAGTTGGTTAATTTTTTCACATCATTACATTTTTATTAGTTTAGTGAACAGTGAACGGGTGAAGAATTGGAGATAGTGATAGTTCAAACAATTCAATCTAATAATGACGAGCAAATCAATTGACATATAAAAGAACAGCTACAACATGTTTACAATACCCAGATTGTCCTGCTTTGCATAAACAAATACAAATCCATTGTTCTACAGGAGTTCCTCTGGAAACCAATTTCAATTTTACTTCATGTGGGTAAGATTTCATCGCCGAAGTTTGTAGATAAAGTGCAAAAATGTGCCTTTTGTTGAAGTCTTCTGCCTCACACAAAATCACATGATTAGCATGGAGAACTGCTTCTCCTTCCACTACTGGTCGGCTTTTTCCATCTAAATAGAGCAAAATATCTGCCAAAAGTACATCTACAACAGGCATTATTAGCGTTTTCGATCAAATATTGACAATTATTAATGTCAAGAAATTTGAAAACTTATCACTCTTATCAGTACACAGTACACAAGCTAATGGCACTGATGGGATTGAGTGAGGATTGAGTTTGTTTTCCCCCAGTTTTGACGTGGCTTTGACATGGAACGATGAAAACCGAGCGCCACCTGGTAACATTGATTCCCGCGAATACATATGTTGAGTAATTTATGAAAAGTGACATTTTATAACCTGTCAATAGCGATGAAATGTCAAACTTTTCTGCCGTTTCTCGAAGGTCACGTCGCCGCTACCGGCACCATCCTCAACATCAAGAACGCCTACAAACACCCGCTTTTCTACAAGGGCATCGACGAGGCCACAGGCTTCAAAACGCGTAATATCCTCTGTTTCCCCATTCGCGACGAGGACACGATAGTAGGCGTCGCCCAGCTGTGTAACAAAATGGACGGGCACTTTGATTACTTCGACGAGCAGGTGGCGAACGCGTTTAGTATCTATTGCGGCATTTCGATCATGCACAGTTTGGTGTACAAGAGGATACAGGACGCGCAGGCCAGGAGCCAGTTGTCCAACGAACTGATGATGTATCACATGCAGGTAACAAGATTACTGCGATTCATTAATCAATCATCGAAAATCATACGCCAAACATGGATAATTGAAAGAAATCGCGAATGGTGGGGATAATATCCATAGACATATAAAAAGAGGGGAGACTTGACATCTCAGTCCCAAAACACTATTTGATCAAAATCATACATTCAAAGTTTCAAATAACGTGAAGGCCCGTATTTATAGTCGCTCGTCCCTTAAGGACCAGTTTTCAATTTATAGTCGTAATATGAGCTCTAAGGAAGCCTCAAGGAAATATCAATTCCAAGGAAGGTAAAGAGGTACCTTGAGCATTCCTTGATTCAGTTTCTAGTATTATTTCAAGTTATGTCATGAATTTCATCTTCATTTTGCGGAAACTTGGATATGTATTGTCTATGATCCAAGTAATATGCTGTTAGGCCCAATTTGAACCAACCTTTGAAGATTATTACTGGATTATTAAAATCTTTCGATGTGTGATCCACACTTCACAGTAAACAATAAACATTTTCAAATTTGACATACTACATTTTGTGATAAACACGTGACATGAAACAACAAATCTGATCACAGAACACTGAAAGTATACACTGTCGCCAAGTGTGAGGGCTCCTTCTAGAAGGAATACTCAAGGGAGGTCTATAAAACCAGTTCAACGTCAAGTGCTGAGGAGTCCTCAGATAAGGAAGACTTTAGGAGTTCTTGAAGAAACGACTATGAAAATGTCTTTAAAAAATGGCAAAGCAGTAAACTGTGCGTCAATGGTTGTGTCAAGTCTGTGGTTTGACCGGACACATACGTTCAGTTTGAGGTCTGACCATCATCCTGTCCAACTAGCTGTTTGGAAATATTGGTCACGTTTCAAACCTGCCCACAAAGTTACCACGTTAACATTGGATGACAGTCGAGTCAAACATTGACCATTCCGATATCTCCACTGTGGTTGAATGACTGACTTGACACAGCCAATGTTCACACTTTTTTTCACCAGTCACGTCGGTCAAGAGGGGGGCAAGACAATTTTACTACAATGGCCGCTATTTTACCTAGTAGAAACTGTTTGAGTCTAATCTTCTAATTTTAATACCAAAATATTCGAAGTACTCTAGGTACTTACCTAATTTTTATCTATGATTTGTGGATGAATGCTCAGAGTAGTTAACAATTCCGCGATTCATTCATAAATTATTAAAGAGCGTATGTCAACAATCCTTAACGCTAAACACAAATAAACTAATGAAATCGTGAATGGTGGGGATAACTCTACGGAATCATTGGCAGAGAATTGATATTCTTCCTAGATATATTTTATGCATCTAATATATAGGTCTCGTGCACGATGACCGAACCTCACTCTTCTGTGAATTATTGAAACACAACCTCATTTTTTTATTTGTTTACAGAGCAATCGAAGGATTGAAATAGTTTTTCACAATATTTTGGCATACGATAATTTCAAATACGATTCCTATGCCAAAATAATTGTGAAAAACTATTTCAATCACTCGTAAACAAATAAGAAAAGTGAGGTTGTGGTTCAATGTTGTTCCTCCAGGGTCGGTCATCTGACACTTTTTGCACGCAACCCATCAGATCATCGCTTCTTTTAGGTTAGCGACCAGGACGTAGCCGACGTGGTCACGTGCCCCAACTCGCACGACCTGCCGAACTTCGAGAGCTTCTCCTTCGTGCCGCGCAGGGTGTTCCACAGGGAGACACCCTGCTTCGTCCTCGAGATGTTCGAGCGCTTGGATCTGATCGACCATTTCCGTATCAAGCGCGACACCCTGGCTCGGTTCATTCTCTATGCCAGGAAAGGGTACCGGGATGTGCCTTATCACAATTGGCAGCACGCCTTTTCGGTGGCCCATTTCGCGTTTTTGTGCTTGAGGAATTTCCAGCTGGTCGAAAAGGGATATTTGTCGTGAGTATTGCGAAACTTGATAACTTTCAGGGGCAGGATGTATTTGTACGTCCACACCTCGGACTGAATAACAATAGATACGACACCGCGATTCATTCATAAATCAATGAAAAGTATTCGCTAACAATCCTAAACGCCAAAAGCAGGATACATGAATGATGTCCCGAATGGTGGGGATAATTCTGCGGAATCATTGCCAGACAATTGATATTTTTTATTGATATATTTCATGTATCTAAAAAAACGGGATTTCTATAATAATGCAATGGGGAAACCATAGGGAAGCGCTGACCTTCGTTTTGACTGATTAATATTGGAGATAATATTGCACCTACCTAATACAGTTTTCCACTGTACTCAAATTATGCATCCACTCAGTGTATACCTATCCTTGAATAACCATACATGATGAAAATAAAAACAACATTCAGTGCATAAAGAGTTCGAGCTTGTGCGACGAGTAGAAAACAATATAATACCTGTAATGAATTATCACCTGACGTAAACGTTTAATTTTTTAGATATTTATTTCGTCACGTACTATTTTCTTATTTGGAATGGAGTATAATGTTAATATAGTCATGGTAAGTTTTGCTGTTTGTCGAAGTTTTTTTTTTAATTATCGCTGTTTTTAATCACACTGTATTTTATATATATATATATATATTTCGTCGAGTAGTTTTGGAAAAAAGGTTATGTAAAAAGTAGTTTTTTGAAAAAGTACTCGAGTCTCTCTGCTCTCTTAGATATTCGAAAATATTACAGATAAGATTTTCACATGGTCCTTCGAGCCGGATCTGTAATCGAGAGTTGAAACCATGTGAAAATCGTATCTGTCATATTTTCGAATATCTTCGGTAGCAGAGAGCCCAAGCACTTTTTCATTAAAAACTCCCTTATACCAACCTCCCTATTTTTTTCATAACAACAACCCTTCCTCTTTTTTTTTCAAAACTACTGGACCAAATAGTATATAAAATATAGTGTGATTGAAAGTAACAATACAGATCAAAAAAACTAACACTGTTCTTGATTAAACATCCAAACAAGCCCAAATGAAGAAATAAACATAAAACAATGAAAACATAACCTCAATAAAAACGCAACTATCAGCAAGGTTTGGTGTAAAAGGTAAAACTGGTTTCAGGCAAAACGAGGGTGGGGTGCCAAATCTAATTCACTCATTTCTTGAAAATGGTGAAATTCCATCTCGCATTTCATTTCAGAAAATTAGAGGCCTTAGCATACCTTATATCGTGTCTGTGCCATGACATAGACCACAGGGGCACTACCAACGCCTTCCAACAACAATCGAACAGCGTACTGGCCAGTCTCTATTCCAGCGAAGGATCTGTCATGGAGAGACACCATCTCTCACAGACCATTTGTACCCTCAATACGGAAGTAAGTGTTCTTTCACTTTGATAATATTCATAGGGGGGTAATTATATTATATTCTTGTGACGCTACAAATCGCGAGAATAGAATCTGAGATTCAATTATGAAAAATAACAATGAAAAATGTTTGTATTTGTTTGTTTATTAAAAATATACCTTCATCATTAATAGTAATACAATAAATTTTGATAATAATGATAATTACATTTATTCGTAATTCATACATACAATCTATCTGTGATAAAAAATAAGCGTACGTCACCTATCGGAGTTCTTGAAAGCTGTCAAATCGACCTGTTCACTTTGTTTTCATCATCAAAGCAAACCGCTCAGAAGTGTTCCAAGTTGTTGTCGCCAGGTGGGGCAACGTTATATTCTATCGTGAATAATAATTTGTCGATATTCTCGATGATATCACCGATAATTAGAACTAGAAATTTCAGATTTTTTTGTTCTGTTGTTTTTAGGGTTGTAACTTCTTAGAGTCTCTCAGCAGGGAAGATTATATCAAGTGCTTAGATCTGATAAAAAATATGATTCTCGCTACCGATCTGGCTATTCATTACAAGCTACATTCTAGACAATTGGCAATGGCACAGGTGAGAATGAAGTATTATTAGTTATTCTTTTTATTAGTGTTTCCATTCGAATTGGGCTGAAAGACTTCAGTCAATGACCATTTGGGGTATATCCATTATCTCTGTCTCATTTAAATTATGCAACTCATTGGCAAATACTTTTTGAACACTGAGGGAGTGATCTGATTTTTTTATTCACAATCTCTATGCCAATGTTGAAAAAAAATTGCGGAAGTTTTGGGTCAATTATTATATTTTTGTTTTTATAGGAAGGCTTCACCAGATCGAATCCGGAACATCGATATTATTTGTGTAGTTTATTGATGACTTGTGCAGATCTGTCGGATCAAACGAAGGTATTATCTCTAGCAAATAAACAATCCACTTTTCGTAACCCTTGAAATGTATTTTCCATCTAGGATTGGCCTGAAACAAAGAAAGTAGCCCAACTGATCTACACGGAATTTTTCATGCAGGGCGATTTGGAGAGAAAAATGGGCAAACAGCCAGTAGATATGATGAACAGAGAAAAAGCATCTATACCAGATCATCAGCTGGAATTCTTGACTGAATGTTGTATCTGTATATTTAGGTAAGAAACCAGTTCATAATAATACCTCCGAAACTAAAATTTTCCTATCCAGACCTTATGAATCAAGAAATGTTCTCTTGTGCTTGCTAAATAAAAATCTTTTGCTCAAAACTGATGATATAAATTCTTTGACAAACATTTTTTGCAGCATTATGTTGATACACCTTTCTGTTGAAACTAAAAAAAATTGAATTCCTATCATAAAATCCTTTCATGAAGCTGAAAGGAATTGATCTCACCTCATTTCTACAGGTATAGTTTTGAAATTTACTATGGGATATCTTCCAGTCTAACTTCATCAAAAATCATAGGTAGGACTCCTCTAACAATATTTCTTCTCTGAAGCTATTGTCTTATTGTACATATCTCCCTTTTTTTGGTTAAATAACTTTGTATTACAAATAGAAAAGGAAATACTTAACATAATTATAATGAATTTTTATTCAATTTTTACTTGTGATTTTTTAGATTTTAGAGAACCTAGAGTTCCTAAATGTACTTGACACTGCTGTTCTGACGTTTTTTTACGGACACTATGACAAGCACTGACAATCAGACATAACCACAAATAAATTGATGGAAAAAGCGGGAACTGACAGTAAACAAACGTACATGACATACATTTCAAAGGTTTAACAAATTGGGAGAATTAGGAGAAAGATGCAAGTTTGTGCAGTTTCCATATGTGAGAACACGGGAAATCAATTCACCCTATTAGAATTTCCATCGGATAACGTGATTCTACAATAATGGAAACACAATATGATGCGGCCGGCATGGAATATAGGTTCAGGCCACAAAATTTGCGAGGTATTCAAATTTCTTGGTAGGATATAGAACATTTTTCAATATATTTTTATCAGGTACACTTCAGAAAGGAAAGATTTGATGTTGAAGAATAGGATCGTATTGAGAGAAAGAGCCGAAATTACAATTTTTAAACTGAGCCAATAAGAAACGAAAAACTCGCAGATATTCGAACATATTTTGAAAGAAAAAGACTCGAGAATCGAATTTTTAGAGCAGGAATATTAAAAAATCCAAGTCGAAGAAAGTGAGGAATTCAGGAAACAAATAGAAGAAAAAAAGATAGTGAGGAATTCAGGAAACAAATAGAACAAAAAAGTAGAGTTGGAAAATAAGTTAAAGCAAGAAGATTTAGATTCAAAAGTCAGACATCAGAACTATTACCTTAAAATTATTTCAGATTTGAAACAAAATCAGCAAATACAAGAAAATTGAACAAGCAAATATCCATAAAATTTTGAGCAAAATTCATAGTTTCGATGAACAATACTTTGAAAAACTTTTGTATTTGAAAAACCGGATGGTATAACAAATTAAATAATATTAATGAAAATGTTGCTTTATATTACCATGATTCATCTCAAAATTCAAAATTCAATGCTAACAGATGCGATGCAAAACGTTTGGAAAAAGCGTTGGTGATAAAATTCACGTGTGGTTCATCTGGTTACAATATTTTATTGAAATTTCATTACGAATTACCATCTTGTACAAGTGAAAATGTTGCATACGAAAAAAGTATGTTTCATTGGTTGAAATTTATCAGTTTTCAACCCATTTTGAAATATGGAAATATTCAACTGAGCGAATATAGGATAATTTGGTAGGATATAGAACATTTTTCAACACATTTTTATCAGGTATACTTCAGAAAGGGAATATTTGATGTTGAGGAATAGGATCGTATTCAGAGAAAGAGCCGAACCCACAATTTATAAACTGAGCGTGTATCGAAAAGAACCTTATTCCAATTCAGAACCAACAAGAAACTTGCAGATAATGAAATTCATTTGGAACATATTTTGAAAGAAAAAGACTCTACAATCGAATTTTTAGAGCAGGAATATTCAAAAATCAAAGGTTCACCGAGTGGAAGAGAGTGAGGAATTCAGGAAACAAATAGAAGAAAAAAATATACAAAAAACGTCAAAACAGCAGTGTCAAGTACATTTAGGAACTCTAAGAGAACCTACTTAACCAATATTTCTGTTCAAAAATCTTCAAATCGCGTGACAAAGATTTCTTGACATCTCAAGCCATTTGAGTCAAACAGGCACATCAAACAAATTTGATCAAACTGTTGGACCGTGAGACACGGCTTTTATTGGTTGATCGATTGTCACGCGTTTTTGTTTGCAGAATTTTGTCAACGATATTTCCTTCTGCTAAAACGTTGGTGGATTCGATAACACGGAACATAATAGCTTGGGAATCCTCGAAGAATGTCTTCGACAAACTGAGAGTTGAAGGTTGTACGTCATACGACGTTTTGATCAGCGAGGAATTGGAAAGACAAGTTCAAGCAACGTTGGAGTGTATGCAAGATCCCTAAAGTAAAACGAGTAAAGGTAACTTGAAAAGACAGGACTGCAATAATTGTTAACAGTATTTATGAGGAACTGACTAAAACTGCATAACAAACTGAATAGCACATTTTTCTGAATTTTATCAAGAACGTGTGACTGTAAGAAAATCAAAGGGACCATTGAAAACATTGGAGAGGTAATATCAAGAGTGAATATCAAATTTAAATCTGAAATCTATTCAACTTTATTATCTTTTCATGAACTATACCAGTAGTCTGTTGAGTATGGACACAGATTAACGGATCTAGACAGTTATTTCATCTTAGCTTGACCATAACATGATTTCTTAAAAAAATGTCTAATGAGTACTTCTTTTTTATTTTTACAATATCAATTCTATAATTTATATCAAAGATTCATCGTAGTATTTGATGATATCTATTATAAAAGACACCATTTCGATGCGATTCTGTTTCAATGCGATCCTAAATTGAATATCTTGTCCGCATTTGACTCCCATTTATTAGATCTTGCAGCAAACTCATATAAATTGATCCATGAATACGGGTCTTCATTTATGCCGGTGAAGGGAGTTATCTTCATTTGATTTGTACCTGCCGTGGTCATGTTGAGCCATTTCTCCATCATCATATTTAAGTCGTTTTTATCTATTCTGATATCCTACGCGTATAAAATCTGCTACCGACTGCGCCATTTATAATAGATATCATCAAATACTTCGATGAATCTTTGATATAAATTATATTCCTCAACTCGAAGATTCATTATTATTTATTAATATTTACATCTTACTATAGCAACATAACCTATTCAAAATAAAAGATGAACTGATATTGATAATAAAGAGTCGGATCTTACAAATTTATTATCAATTTTTTAATAAATTGTACTGTTCACTCTGTTTTGATAAGGATCATGATAAACTCTCTACAATCAAAATTGCCAGATGATTTATTTTTATACATTCACTTTATCTCAAGTTCATATCAAATTAGGCCTTCAATTTTCGTAATTTTATCGAAATAAAAACAAAAACGTAGTGATTTTCTCATTGATCTGTTGTTGAAAAAGTCAAATCCATGACTTTGAGGCACTCTACATTCAACGATTTTATATTAGATGCAAATCTAGAAGACTTAGTAGAACTTGGTGTCCCAAGATTTCTAAACGAATTTGGAATGTGACAAAGGAAACTAACCAAACTGTGTTATTTCTCAAGTTTCTGTTAGATTAAAAAAAATAACAAAGCAGTTAACAAAGACTAGACGCTGACTGTGATTAGGTCGCTTGACTCTCAAGCTGCATAGCTGCTTCTGAAATATATGTGTACTAGCTAGTCATTAGGATGTATCAAAAAAGGAAATTTGTTTTTCGAAAATATAAAAAAACATGATCACGATTTTGTCTTATTCCTTCCAGGAACCACAGAATTGAATGCTTTTTGGTTATGTTCAATAAGTATTCAACCTTTTTTTGAAGAATTGAAAAATAGGAAAATCATTGGTGAAATATCTGAAAACAACTACTTTCCTGGCCGAAACCAAAGACTTTATATTCAGAATTATGGCCCACCCTATATTCGTTCAAATTGAATGTCAGTAGAAGTAGAATCAGTATTTGCACATGTCTGTGATAGCCGGTCAGTAACACATTCCATCGCACAGTAGCGGGTATCTGAGAGTGCTAAACGCTAACAGGACATGTAAGCCGTTTGGACCAATAATTTAGTACTTTAGACCCAAGGAAATACGGAAGTTTTTACACCTTATATATATATCTGTAATGAATTCCCTCAAAGTGTGATGGATTTTTATCTTTCTCAAACAGCGAAGCCGTTATCTCACTTTGCCACACTCTTGGTCCACTCTGTACATACAAAAATGAACAAATGATCCCAGAATATCCCATAATCAGATATAAACAATTTATTGTGTATATAAATTATATCGGAAAGTCTATTTCTAACTGATATGTAGCGCCATGTCAAAATTAAGATAGGTGAGATTATGTTTTCCTTTATCAACTTCATTTAGCGATCAGTTGCTACCAACCTCGGGGAACACAAAATTAGGTTGGTAGCAATGGTGGTGGCCTAGTGTTAAAAACATACCTCTAACCCCTCTATAATATGACATTGAAACATTGTTATTATTGTTGAAAGCAGATGGTACCATAGAGTAGAACTATTTCCTCTTTAATGTGGAATAGTAAAAAGTAGTCACTTGATGGTATTAGTTAGATAAGATTTCAGACACAGCTGAACTTTAGTCCTTTTCTATTTTCTATATGACAATGGTTTGAGTGAATAAGAGAATAAGACATATTCTGCTCTTTGTTTTTTCAATTCCTCTAGTAAAAACTAGGGTCCCTTTATGTAAATTGACGTATTTGTCATCTTAACAGGGTACGGAGTGCTCCTCGTCTCCTCTCACTCTGAAGTGTTTGTGAAACAGTTATATAGTTCCATCTTGATTCATTTCTGGGGATAAACACTAGATTCCCGTAATTTCCACATGTAATTTCTCATTCAACTATACATATTATATCCAAATGATGACGATAATTTTCGAGTTTTTGATTTTTCAACTCCAGCATTATCTTTGTGAGGCAGTGAGCATATTTTTCCGAAAGTTTGACACGTTTTACCAAATGGGACTGTTCTTAGGCAGTTAGGTTAGGTTAGGTTAGGTTCCATGTGAGTGGGGCGAACACCTCCCCTCCACTGCGACCCCAGATGGGTCTATTGTGGCTCACCCCTAGAGGTTACAGTTCACCGTACAATCCACATCTTTTTACAAAGTTCATGGTTGAATTGGGTGAGATTTGTCTGAAATCGATAGGTTCTAGGTTGGTAAAGCCAAATGTGTCGAACCTTAGTCTTTCTAAGCTAGAGCATGAGCATAATATGTGTTCAGCCGTTTCGTCTTCCACACAACAGAACCGACAGTCCGTTTGTTGGTTCAGACCCATCCTTCCCAGGTGGTATCTTAGACGACAGTGTCCCGTAAGCAGTCCAGTCAGAATTCGCAGGTTACCCCTGCTCCATTCTAGGATCTGCCTGGTTATTTTTTCCGATGGTTTAGGCAGGAACACCTTCGAATGGGTTAATCCTGGTAATTCGGACCAGTACGTGAGTGTTTTTCCCTCCGCCCAGCCCGAGATAGTTGTTTTCGCCGCACTTGCGGTGACCCCAAAATATGGTTCTGGTCCTATGAACACAGATTCGGTTCCCTGTTTGGCGAGGATGTCGGCTTTCTCGTTACCCTCCACCCCCTGGTGTCCAGGCACCCACAGCAAAGTGACTCTGTTGTTAGCACCCAGGCTTTCTAGGGATTCAATGCAGCTCCATACAAGCTTGGAATTTGTCTTGCTGGAGCTCTTAGGCAGTACCTATTAATAAATGAATTTTGATTTTAGACTAAGCCTTATGGTTGAGAAATTGTGAAAAATTGTAAGGAGGTATATGAAGTAATGTGCTCATATGTCATGTGTGCTGTTTATATTCATGTTGGGAATCATTTTTGCAGTTTTTCACGAACACTTAATATTTTCTGAATGTAGGTATCATTTCTTAGATGGTAGGGCATAAGCCTCTTCTTTTAATCCTCCGTTTTAATCAAAACTGTTTCTACTAAAATGCATTGAAAAACTTGTGGAGTGGATAATTATAGGCACAATGAGAAAGTATAATATGTGATTTCGTATTAGTTTTCCCTTGAATATTTTGCTGATGTATTTACCAATTTTCCCCATTCGGTCACTTCACTTTCCATGTTCTAAGTTCATTTGCATTTGATGGAAAGCTGACAAATTCAAATTTACCATCCAACTGATTGATACAGCCTAACGCAGCACATTTTACCATCCTTCCAAAACATAATTGAATAATGTCGTATTGAGATCGAGTATGAAATAGAAATTTTGTAAGATCTCTTTCAAGGCATATGAATGTGACGTGACAGCAATGTCATTTCAGGGGCGCCAATACATGAAACCAAAGTCACTAGATGATTGAAAGAGAAGGAAGCTATGATCTGTCCATACCCAGTTACATGACAAATACGTCAGTTTGCATCAAGGGACCCTAGTAAAAACTAAACAGAACAATTTGATCGTACATTGATCATCAAATAGTGGATAGACAATAATCAACGGTCAATTCCATTGTTTTCACTGCGAAAATACATTAAAAAACCTCTCGTACATCATAAAACCTCTTAGTCCCGGATCTCCTTCAAAGCCCGCTCCAAAAACTGCGCCATCACCGGATACACCGGATCGTAGCTGGCCGAGTTCTTCTGCCTCACGAGGCCCTCGTAGCGCTGCAGGGCCCCCGCCACCAGGTCCAGTCGGTCCGCCTCGCTGGGGTGCTCGTCCAGCCACGCGGACACCTTGGGCAGGCTCCAGCCGGTGTTGTGGTGCGGGCTGCCCAGCTCGGGGCCCGCGTGGGCGAACAACAACAGCAGCGCGGTGCTGTAACGGAATAGAATTTATTTATTTTTTATGTCGATATATACATATTTTTACTGAATGAGACTGAAAAGGCGCATTGTTGAAACAAACCCGAATCTAGTAGTTACCTGTAGGGCACCGAGCCGCCCGAGGTTTGCCCGCCTACGACCTCCTCGGGCGGCAACACCACCAGCGACGCCATGGATTTGAGCAGGCGATAGGGGCGGCCGAGGTCGGGCAGGTGCGGGCAGACTGCCCTGAGGGCGGCCTCGAGGTGCTGGTAGTCGGCCTGGAGGCGCAGGCGGCCGCCCGAGGAGAGGGGGCGCAGCAGCGCGGTGTGCCGAACGAAGAGGTCGATGGTTCGGACGGCTATTTCGCTGCATCTGCATGAAAATTTGGTCAAATTGATCGTCGTGTAATTTTGGATAATCCTATCCGGTTTTGGTTAAATTTTGACCAAATCATATATACGTGATTCGAAATGTTAGCCTGAATCTTGGTTTCCGAGAAAAGCAGTAGTCTCTTCTGTTCTCTCCTCGGAAGAAGGTTAATTTAGGCAGAAAAATAGTCTCCTTTCTTATGCATATACAAAAAGGATATTTTCCTTCTTCAACCCTCCAGCAAACAGAGTACCGGCTGAAAATGAAAGTTACGCTGTTACGCCGTTTGTTGACAATGTGTGAAATGACTAGGCATTTCAGGGAATGATGGATTTCACTAATTGATGCCAAAATATATAAAGAACCTATAAAGCATCTTTGAAAAGAACTACAGGGGTGCATTTGTCTTTGTCTGACCTTGCCAGATACCCTTCAAGAGCTATGATTCGCCCTTCAAGAAGAATTTGAGGCAATTCCCCTAGACTACATCTAGGAGGTCTGTTTTTAGTTTGTTTTTTGTAATTGAAGGTTTGTTGCTGGTGAGTGTTGGGAATACGGGGTGGAAATAAGTGATATTAATTAATAATTCCTAAGAAGAAGGTTAATTTAGGCAGAAAAATAGTCTCCCTTCTTATGCATTTACAAAAAGGATATTTTCCTTCTTCAACCCTCCAGCAAACAGTACCGGCTGAAAATGGAAATTACCCTGTTACGCCGTTTGTTGACAATATGTGAAATGACTAGGCATTTCAGGGAATGATGGATTTCACTAATTGATGCCAAAATATATGAAGAACCTATAAAGCATCTTTGAAAAGAACTCCAGGGGTGCATTTGTCTTTGTCTGACCTTGCCAGAGACCCTTCAAGAGCTATGATTCACCCTTCAAGAAGAATTTGAGGCAATTCCCCTAGACTACATCTAGGAGATCTGTTTTTAGTTTGTTTCTTGTAATTGAAGGTTTGTTGCTGGTGAGTGTTGGGAATACGGGGTGGAAATAAGTGATATTAATTAAGAATTCCTAAGAAGGTTAATTTAGGCAGAAAAATAGTCTCCCTTCTTATGCATTTACAAAAAGGATATTTTCCTTCTTCAACCCTCCAGCAAACAGAGTACCGGCTGAAAATGGAAATTACCCTGTTACGCCGTTTGTTGACAATATGTGAAATGGCTAGGCATTTCAGGGAATGATGGATTTCACTAATTGACGCCAAAATATATAAAGAACCTATAAAGCATCTTTGAAAAGAACTCCAGGGGTGCATTTGTCTTTGTCTGACCTTGCCAGAGACCCTTCAAGAGCTATGATTCGCCCTTCAAGAAGAATTTGAAGCAATTCCCCTAGACTACATCTAGGAGATCTGTTTTTAGTTTGTTTCTTGTAATTGAAGGTTTGTTGCTGGTGAGTGTTGGGAATACGGGGTGGAAATAAGTGATATTAATTAATAATTCCTAAGAAGAAGGTTAATTTAGGCAGAAAAATAGTCTCCCTTCTTATGCATTTACAAAAAGGATACTTTCCTTCTTCAACCCTCCAGCAAACAGAGTACCGGCTGAAAATGGAAATTACCCTGTTACGCCGTTTGTTGACAATATGTGAAATGGCTAGGCATTTCAGGGAATGATGGATTTCACTAATTGACGCCAAAATATATAAAGAACCTATAAAGCATCTTTGAAAAGAACTCCAGGGGTGCATTTGTCTTTGTCTGACCTTGCCAGAGACCCTTCAAGAGCTATGATTCGCCCTTCAAGAAGAATTTGAAGCAATTCCCCTAGACTACATCTAGGAGATCTGTTTTTAGTTTGTTTCTTGTAATTGAAGGTTTGTTGCTGGTGAGTGTTGGGAATACGGGGTGGAAATAAGTGATATTAATTAATAATTCCTAAGAAGAAGGTTAATTTAGGCAGAAAAATAGTCTCCCTTCTTATGCATTTACAAAAAGGATACTTTCCTTCTTCAACCCTCCAGCAAACAGAGTACCGGCTGAAAATGGAAATTACCCTGTTACGCCGTTTGTTGACAATATGTGAAATGGCTAGGCATTTCAGGGAATGATGGATTTCACTAATTGATGCCAAAATATATAAAGAACCTATAAATCATCTTTGAAAAGAACTCCAGGGGTGCATTTGTCTTTGTCTGACCTTGCCAGATACCCTTCAAGAGCTATGATTCGCCCTTCAAGAAGAATTCGAGGCAATTCCCCTAGACTACATCTAGGAGGTCTGTTTTTAGTTTGTTTTTTGTAATTGAAGGTTTGTTGCTGGTGAGTGTTGGGAATACGGGGTGGAAATAAGTGATATTAATTAAGAATTCCTAAGAAGAAGGTTAATTTAGGCAGAAAAATAGTCTCCCTTCTTATGCATTTACAAAAAGGATATTTTCCTTCTTCAACCCTCCAGCAAACAGAGTACCGGCTGAAAATGGAAATTACCCTGTTACGCCGTTTGTTGACAATATGTGAAATGGCTAGGCATTTCAGGGAATGATGGATTTCACTAATTGACGCCAAAATATATAAAGAACCTATAAAGCATCTTTGAAAAGAACTCCAGGGGTGCATTTGTCTTTGTCTGACCTTGCCAGAGACCCTTCAAGAGCTATGATTCGCCCTTCAAGAAGACATCTAGGAGGTCTGTTTTTAGTTTGTTTTTTGTAATTGAAGGTTTGTTGCTGGTGAGTGTTGGGAATACGGGGTGGAAATGAGTGATATTAATTTTGAGATGTTTTTCTCAAGTTGTTAATCAACAAGTTCATGTAAGTTCTGAATTATTCTTTCTCCTTGTATAATGATGAGGCATTCAGCTTTTCTGAGGAACAAAAATTCAAGCTAACATTCTGAAACATCTATGATTCTATGATCAGACAAAAAATAAAAAAGTTGCTGGGCGATCAGCTGGACAACATTTTTTCTGTCCAGATTTTTTTTTGGCCTTAACATGCATTTCTTCAAATTATTGACAGCTTAACTTACTTTGTGGTCAACACTTCAGTATTTTTGAAGTCGGCCAAGTAAATCTGATAAACCCTGGTTATGAATTGAGTCAGCTCTCTCATATAGGGGGAACAAGAATGATAAGTCTTGTTAGGGAGCTGTATTTTAGCCCAGTCAGTTTCCAAATGCATAGTTATGATAATTGTATCAATGACAGAATTGACAGAAGCTGCAAAAACAAACAATGATTGATAGATGAGACAATTAAAAAATAATTATTCACCAATTAGGGGCTGTAAAATCGCACCAACAAGGTTATCAAGACTTTGTATACTTTCTTCAATGATTTTGACACATGATTCTGGTAAACTCTCCTTCATATTGGACAGCATTCTTTGTATCTGAGTTTTCAGATAGAACAAGTCATTAGAAAGGTTTAAATTCTTCTGTTGGCCAGTATTGGCTGTCCCAGCTAAACAAATTTCAAAATTGGATCTCTCAAAAAGTATACATGGAGATTGCCTCACCAATAACTTGAGCTGCATCTGGACCAGTTTCTAGTTGTTGCTCAGTTTTGACAGCATACATTTTTATGCACTTTGCTACATTCTTGGATATCTGCTCACTCAGATTTTCTTCAATTAGAGCTACACTCAGCTCACTTGAAATTAAAATATATCGGTCAAATCATTTGCCTGACTAGAAGATAACTTGTCAGTATTTTATTCTAGTACCTTGTGATAACTCTAATCAAAGAATCAATTTGATCATGTGTAGGTAGGTTAGTTTCACTACTAAACATAGCTTGTGTAGGATCTAACATTCTTGTTAGAGATGTGGATAAGTATGAGTTTTCAAGTTTCCTTAAAACATTATGCCTAAAAAATTGCTAAAAGTTTGTCATGCTCAAATCAAATAAAGACATTTTTTTACTCAAATGGAAATGGATCATATTTAGTTTTCTTGGTCAATTCAAAGTAACATTTCAGAAGCTTTGGATAATCTTCCTCCAACATTTGTTGAATAGCTGAGGAAGATTTTTTTATTTCTTCTTGCAATATTTTTCCCAAGCTACCCCAAAAATCTGTGGCAATGTTAAAATTGCTATTTGGTAAATGTAAGTTGTTCAAAGTTGTTTGTAAAAATTTCACCTAAAAAAAATTATAAACAAACAAAAATTTAACAGTTATACATGAGAAATGCAACAAAATCACACCTGTTGACACATTTGATAGATGTCCTCAGAAAAAACCTTTCTTAGTTCTGCCCATGCTTTAGTTCTGAAATTTGGCATTGACATCAGACTGATGTGTCCAGGCCCACCTTTAGATTTCATAGTATTCACTGAACTAACAGCAAAAGCACTCTTCAAACTTTCCCTACATTCATATAGATTATGTTCCACTATGCTTTCCACCACTGATTTAACTGTACCAAGGTTTATGAATATCTAAAAATGAGTAGGTAGTTGGAGAATGGTTCATTCACACAAATAGCAATGAAACCTGTAGAGCTGTTGTAGTCTGAGTGATATTTTCATTGATGATTCCCTGATTCAATGAACCTGTAGCAAGTTGTACAACTTTTTGCTGGTGACTACGAATATTTCTAAGTTCAGAAGTTACTGCATCAATATCTGTCAACTCAGGATCAGATGCAAGCTGCTCTGAAATAGAGAAAGATAGGTAGTTTTACTTTGAAAATGAAGTTGATACAATCTCACCTAATTCATGTAATAATGTTGCTTTCTGAACAGGGTCATTGGTATTTGATAATCTTTTACTCAGCTGTTGAAGACGATTCACTTGCCTCAGGATATGACTAGCTAAATGTAGATGCCCTAATACTTTGGTGTGTTTTTCAAGTTCATTATAAGGACTGTGAATCTGGAAACAATACAGTATATCTTTGTGTACTTGAAATCAAAATAAAATTTTACCTGCATTCTCAAACGTTCAGCATTTGCAAACAAGTTTTTAACATGTGTGTTCATTGTTTCTAGGACTCCTTCAAGTTTGGAAGCATGGTTTGCTTGTTGTAGTAAATCTTCATGCTTTTCTAATACTTGCTTCTCTAACTGCAGACTCAACAATTCTATGCCATCAGATAGCTTTTTGACTTGTTCTCTGAGAGTTAATGAATTGGTCAGGACATTTTTAGAATGGGGATCCAAATATTTCCCATAGAATTCTGAAAACAAGAATACATAGAGATAGGGGCCACAAATTCATTAACTAGTACTAACCGTCACGTTCTAATTTTTCCACAACATTTTCTTGGTAATTCTCCATTAGATCTTCATTAAATACTAATCAATTACTAATATCAATTTATTGTATTTTTTGTAAATAGGGTTAACATTTTCTGTAGACGTCAAACACAAAAACAAACAAAGCTGAAGTGTGTTAACTCTTCTTATTCTTTTTCTTCTTCTGGCCTCTTAGCAGCAAGTCCGCATAAGAAAAGTAGTTCAAATCTATAATAGTACAAGAAACTAGTTTTTTATCTGTTGGCAATAGCTGACATATGACTTATTATGTCATTTTGTTTTTGTTAAATCTCCTCTCTTTGTCTTTTCCAGTTTCCTATTTCTTGATCTCTGTTATTTTTCATGGGGGTGTTCCTTGGGTGGTTTCATTAGAAATGATGAGAATTACAGAATCAAAGTAATTATAGCCTAATAAGAAATAAAAAATGAAGTGCGGTACAATTTCAAGTGATTAGCCGATTTCCATTCTCTTTGTGTATACTCAAGTTTTCTCCAGTGAATGAAAATGGAACACAATATACCAAAGTCCAATCAGTCCTACATGCAAAAAATGCAGTACATGTCGCTAAATGATCAACCTACAAGATATTCAGCTCAGATGAACTTGGCAAAAGCTGAACCCCAGCAAAACAATGATTACAGGTTATATGAACGGAATAATATCATTGCCAGCTCAAGATATGCCACTCCAAAACAAGTAGAAACTTTGGGACCTCAAAGGGGATATGAAGAAAATGATGTTTATGTCCAGTGTGCAAAACCTCAGGTCCCTTCTAGTCCCACCCATTCCTTGAGTGGTTCTTCAGTTCATTCCATGAGTCCTAGAGCCAGTATGGCCAGCAATTCCAATGCTGTCTATGAGAATATTGATTATTCTAAGACACCTTATTACTCTGGGCTTCATGATCATTCCAGTGTATATAGAAAAGCCCAGCCACAAGTTCCAGTTGGAAATAGAACTGGCACAAATATGGAAGTACCACCTGTATATGAGAATATACAGCACTTATCTCATAACATGCCTGGCCCCCAGGTGCCCCCAAACGCACCTCCACCTTATAGCAATTCCCTCCCAAGGAGTCAATATGCCCAACAGGTATATTCCAGTAAGGCAGCCCAGCCTCAGTCACCCTACAACTATAACAAGTCACCTTCAAAAAGCTACACACAACAGCAGCTTGATGAGATTAACAGCAGTGACTATGTTTGTATGACAGGAAATGTATCCCACACTACTCTCAGCACAAATATCCCTTTCCACACAACATCTGCCAAGGACTATGACAGATCCATTTTGACTGGCATTGCTCAGACTCCCATAAAGTTGCCAGCTAATGAGTTCAAGATGGGCCTGTCTGTGCCCCAGAAAGAAAAAAGGCCTTCACCGGCTCCCAGCCCAACACCCAGCAACTTCAGTACTGGCAGCATGAAGATGAAAATGACAGGGAAGAATTTGTTGCCTTACAGTGTGACCCCTCCCAAGCCCAGAGGACCCACAGCAGCTGAAAAGAAAATTGAGGAGATGACAAGGCAGATTGAGGAAGAGATGGAAAAACATGAGGAAGAGGGGGAGTATTTTGGTAATATTGTTTTCAAATTACTACTAGGGAATTTTGCAAACATTCTGTATGTCTTTTAGGTATTTGTCATACTTGTGGGGATAAAGTGACAGGGGCAGGGCAAGCTTGTCAGGCAATGGGCAATCTCTACCATACCAATTGCTTTATTTGTTGTTCTTGTGGCAGGGCATTGAGAGGAAAGGCTTTTTACAATGTTCATGGAAGGGTCTACTGTGAAGAAGACTACCTAGTAAGCCCCACACCAAATGTATTATTGAGTTTTTGTTTATTATTTTATAGATTAATATACAATTAGGTTATTTTACTAATATGTCCTCTACTCTTTCAATATGGTACAGGAAATCTACAAAGGAATCAATATAATACATTTAGATATTTGGTATAATTCAGGATTTTTTTTCACTTAGGTACCTAGTGAAAGGGTTTAGGACTTTAAATGAATTGTTACCATTTGGGGCAATGGTTTTCACTGTGAACATGTTTGCAATATTAGATAGACAAAGAAAATGATCAATGATCCTGATTATCATATACTTCAGCTTGAGTACTTATTCAGTATACTGGTAAAACCCATGTATTTGAAGATGATAATCATTTTCCAAGACTTTTATCAAATAGTATAATGTTTATGATAAATATTCAAATTGAACAACAAAACAAACAACTTTGAGATTCTTAGAAAGCTCCAAAAGTAATATAAAATTATTATTCAATAATTTCTTCAAATAAAAAATATGATTTTTAGTGTTAATATTTGATTTGTAAGCAAAAATTTGGCATTATTTATAGTGTTTAGTATAAATTTCATTTTCTTTCAATTTCAGTACTCTGGTTTTCAACAGACAGCTGAAAAATGTGCCATTTGTGGTCATCTCATTATGGAAATGGTAAAACTACAAAACAAATCCTCAAAATTATTTCTAAATCATTTTCCCCAACAGATTCTTCAAGCCATGGGTAAATCCTACCACCCTGGGTGTTTCAGATGTTGTGTATGCAATGAATGTCTGGATGGAGTTCCTTTCACAGTAGATGTTGATAATAAAATTTACTGTGTTAATGATTACCACAGGATGTTTGCCCCAAAATGTGCAGCATGTGGAAAAGGTAAGCATAAGATTTCTCATCAGCTATGTATAGGCAGTATTTTATTGAGTTTGAGGGAAGAATGGGTATAAGTTTTCAAAAATGGAGATGTGTTTTTCAATGATATAAGTTGACTTGACTCACCAGTTTAGAAGAGTCAAAATTTGGGTTTGTGACCCAAATTCCAAAACCCTTTGCCGTTTATGGTTTTTGAATTTTATTTTGTTTCAATCATATAGAGAATTATTGAATTTAGGATACAATTTTATGTAATTTTCAAACATAGCATTTGGCAGCACACTCCATTGGCCTGTACAGACGTCATAAACCCTCTTCCTATGTTGCCAGCCATTATATTTTAAATTCAAATAAAGTACCTAAATATTTCCTGTTTTTCAAATGGATCCAACAGTTCAACTGACTAGATGATTGTATATTCAGGAATGTGGTAAATATTACCTCTATTGTCAATGTCACAACTTCATGTCTGACATGAGTTCTGATCAAGTACAAAAATTAAAACCAAAAATTCATGTGAACTTTAAAACCCCCAATAATGAAAACGGGTTTCTCCTGGAGAAAATAAAAAAATAATATTTTAATTTTCCCTATTGATTTTCAAAGTTAGACGAGTTAAACCTGAGACACCTTGTATATTTAGATTGTGTATATATGTATATAAAACTATTCATTAGCAAATTTACTCATTGGTGAATCTCTTATAAATGTGGTTGAATGATTAATAGTGCACACACAAGCTTTTGAAGCTCATTTTGTACCTAAAAATGTAAATGTGAACTGTATGACCCATCTTTCATGGCTATAATAATAATAGATACTCAAGAAAAGCAGTTCTGCTAGCTTTGAGATAGAAAAAAATTCTTCCCCATCTATCCTTGTCTTCAGTGTTCCAACAGAAAATAATGGAAATTTTATGTTGGTACCATTGGAAATGGGAAAAAATGAAGAAGAAGATCATACTAACCTCAGTTGCAACTTTTTTTTTCCAAAACATTCCCTAATTTACAGTTGCAACTGTATATAAGAGTTGCAAAGGAAAACAGTTTTTTCTATGACAGGAAAAAAGTTTTTTCTATGACGGGAAAAAAGTTTGGCATTCCATCTCTGTTGGCAGGTTAGAAAATGTCACTTTTCATAAATTACTTTTTTCCCTTGGGAAAAAAGTGAGTACTTTTTTCCCGGATATATATCACATATATATACAATGTTGATGGCTTTTGTTGTGCTATAGTTCCGAAAAATGATGGAGTCAATAATACCGTCTACCGTCTCCGAGAAAGAACTGCAAGTCCTTTTATCTTCCATTCGGCTTCGCGGTTGCGTATATTACTAAACAACCACTAAATTCGCAATTTTTTAAAATCAAATCGCAGAATTAGACTGACAGAAGTGACATCAGATATTTGATAACTTCAAAAGAATGATAAAGATGCCTACAACACAGTCTCTACTGTTAAAAACTTAAAATTTCACGTCGATAATTTTCAAATTTCAAAATAATGTAATATCTTCTCAATATTGATTCGCCCTTTCTTCTGTCACAGAAAAAAATAGTGTATTATACACGGGAAAAATATTAGATTTTGGCTCACGGTTTTTTGTCTCCTTCCCCTACGCGTCGGGACACAACACAACCTGGAGCTAAAATCTACTACTTTTTTCCCTTGTATAATAAATAACTATTATTATTTATTAGTTAGGTTAGGTTTCACATGCTCATGTATGCTCTTTGGAGTTATTATCAATACAATATTAATACTATTTTTATTACAATTATTAATATTACACTATATTGTAAGTAGTTCTATAATTCAAATATTTTATTTTGTTAATTCTGAAACAAGTGTTTTCACACTTATCGGTTTTTGCTGCTTTGTTCACAATGTTTTCGTATAGGAATCACCCCCGTGGAAGGCACGGAAGAGACGGTCCGCGTGGTATCCATGGACAAGGACTTCCACGTGGACTGCTACATCTGCGAGGAGTGCGGAATGCAGCTGACAGACGAACCGGACAAGCGCTGCTACCCGCTGGACGGCAGGCTGATGTGCCGCGACTGCCACATCCGGACGCTGAGGCACATGCCGACGCACATGGTCCCCGCCTCCTATCAGTACACGGGCTGAAACTGCCCGAAAGTCGGGTAGGGTGGGCGGTTGGGCAGTTGAAGTTCGGTGAGGTTAGGGTCCCTTGGTGGAAATTGACGTTAATCTTAACAGGGTACGGACATATCCTCGTCTCCTCTCACTCTGAAGAGTTTGTGAAACAGTTATATAGTTCCATCTTTATTCATTTCTAGGGATCAACACTAGATTTCTGACATTTGTTGTTTTTTAGGTTATATTGAGGTCATTGGCGTATCATACGTAATTTCTATATGGAATTCCAGATTCAACTATACCAAGATATAGATGAACAATCCTCTAGTTTTAGAATTTACTACTCCAGCATAATCTTTGCGAGGTAGGGCACATATAAATTGTACTGAAAGCTTAATATATTTCAAAAGATACTGTTCTTAGACTGAAGACTAGGGTTGACTGAATTGACTGAATGAATTCTGATTTCAAGCTGAGAAGTACTTTATCTATGAGCTGAGCCTCATGATGAGAAATGGCGAAAACCTCGATGTGGGTATCTGAACTACTGTACTTTTGTCATCTGTGCTAAATATATTCTCGGATATCCAACTCCGAGAAGAATTTATTGAGTGACTAATATCACGCTATGTATAAAACTTCGTCTAGGACGAAAAGTAGACTGATAAAAAGTAATACGTAAAATGTGCAGGAAAATAAAGAATAGAATAACTTTACCCCCATGTTATACATATGATTTTTCCGTCTCCCTTGAATAAAAAGTAATGTTCAAATAATTTATGGATGAAAGTAACGAAGAAGTAGGTATACAGTATAACTTTTAGAGGCACCTTATTTTCACTCTTGCATCCTCTACATATTTCCAATTTGTGGTAGAGTAATAATTATATAAAACCCCAGATACCTCATTCCAATTTTGAATAGAATCGGATCATAATTACAAAACTCGTTCGCCATATGATCTTTCCCATCAAGTAAATACCCTGTATATACCTATTATTAAAAGTTTCAATGATTTTCTGTAGCGCCCATGGATGTGACGTGACAGCAATGTCAGGGATGCCAGTAGACAAAACTAAAGTCTCTAGAATAAAATAAAAGAATGCAGCTATGATCTGTCCCTACCCTGTTAAGATGACTTAAACGTCAATTTCCATCAAGGGACCCTAGGTGGGGTGTTTGGTGTTGCATATCGCTGCATATTGACCGTATTTCACTTGGAAAGGATTAGGCATTTTCTGCTGTTTGTTGGTAACACTTGCTGTCAAATTGGGTGTCATTTGTCGAATGCATTGTGGTTTGTCAATGCCTTTCAAGTTTATGCTTCCTGTTGAACCGTCGAAACTCAAGGATTTTCTTGTGTGAGTTATGGCGTCACCAAGTAATAGGGTTCATTCTGGTTCAAAAATTTCAAAATGGATTGTTTGAACTATGAAGAGAGTGAGAGAACGTCGAAGTTTGAGGTTATGAATGTTTTTTAGTTTTGTTTTGGCTGAATATGTTGTCACTTCAATAGGCCTTTTCATTCAGATGACAAATGACTATCTCTGTTTAAATCTCGCATCCAATGACAGTGGCGGCCATTTTCACCGAAACACCTACACCACGACAGTACCACACTCCTCAGTAAGGAATAAGTAAGTTTCTTTTTGGAATTAAATTATTATAATACAATTAATACACACCAGGAATATAAAAACCTAAATTCTATGTTGTTATTGTTGTTTCTCAATGACGAATGCCCATGGTGGTTGACATTTGACAGAACGTCAATAATACCCACTATATTCGAAATGGCCAATCAGTATTTTGTGTTGGAACTATAGCCAATGAGACTGCACCTTCGCATTATCCAATAAATTTTTGGATTGAAAAACGAGCGCATGCGTCTTGAAAATATATCTAAATGAAAAGGCCTATTGGCACTTGAAAAAATAATAATGGTGAGGAAGGTATGGTGAATATTGAACTTGATGATTTGGAGTTATTTGATCCTGGGTGTAGATAAGAATTTCCACAGATTTTGATTTATAGCGGTCTGTTTTCATGAATGATATAAATTACTACGTCATGCTTGAAAACGGTGCAAAATCAATCTTGAACACGGTCCAACAAGGAAAACCAACTATTACTTTGAAAAATGAACGGTCTAAGAAGTTATTCTTGCTTTTATTTTCAATAATTAACAACAGTTTTCCATCCAATATTATGATCTAATAAGTTTGACACCTTTGCAGCCAACTTTACAACACAAAATGTCTAAGCTTTGAAAGTATGGTCAATTGTCGCTCTAAATGAGTAAAAAAAAGAAGCAGGCAAGTAGTTGTAATATTGTCTGTGCATTGAACAAAAAACACCGAAAATCGCCCTTATTGTGACAGTTTTCTGTACAGTAGAGACATCTACTGGAAGACAGATGTGCCACGACTGCCACGTGCACATGCTCAGGCACATCCCTGAACAAATTCCAATTGGTCTGCTATCTGTTGACCCTAATTTTTACGCTTATTCTATACTGTACAATATTTTTATTAGCTCTCTAGAGGCTTCACAAACCCAAAAACACTGAAAGTGAGTTTTATGACATTCAGAATTTCATCAAACCTTTTTTGTTTTTAAAGAAAAAAACTCACAGGACTGCTCAATAATTCCATGATTTACAGAAATGGTACAATTCTCAAATTCAATTCAATATACAGGGTGGTTTCTAAAAGCACCGTATCTTATTTTCAAATGGCAAACATGATTTGAGATATATCCAAACTTCCATTCAGACAACATTTTGAAAACAATGTCAAATAAAATTGATTATCACTGATGTATCTTTCAGATCTGAAAGTTTATAAATCATATATCACAGTATTCAAACATAATTTCATTCCATAATATACCACAGTTTTGAAAGGTAGTTTTATTTCTAAATGCTGTAATCATTACATTGGTGATTTATGAATCCATACAATAAATCAAAATATTGGTGGTATTGGTCAAAACAGTCCAAAATTGGATTCAGTGAGAAATGATTCTCTTCAAAGACATTCCTTGTGGCAATGTTTATATAAATAGATGTTAGTTAGTAGTTGTGCTTTGTGGATATTCATTAGAATTGTTAAGTTTTGAATTAAGGCTATAAATAATCAGATTAAACCACATTATATAAGAATCATGTTTTTTCTTTTATCAGTATTCTCATCAAAATAGTCAAACAAGAATGAATAATTTACTAATATTTATTTCTGAAATCACTAATCCAAACTTGTGGTAAAAATTTCCAAGATCTATGTTTCAAACTAGGATGAAAAACATCATAATCCACTTGTTGCAACCTATCTAAGTAAATGGAAACTGGTACAGCAGGTAACAAAGCAGATTTTCCTTCTTTTGGCACTTTTTCTGAAAGACTTCTGGCTTTTACTAAATGCTGATGAGCCCTACTGGCAATTTCAAAAGTACATTCTGACAGACGTTCACTGGTTTTTCCTCTTATGACTTCTTCTTGGCTTACTTTATTCTTTACTAGAATCTCTTGAGGGATTGAGATAAAATTTAAATGTTTTGCATGAGGTATACTCCTAAAATAATTTATAGGTAATGTTTGACTCAAAAATATGTACATTGTTTTACCTCAACTGCTGAATTATGCCTTGTGCTTTACCTAGGTGAGAAGCTGCATGATCAGCTTCAATATTTTGAACACCAGATCCTTCCAAAACTAGATATAATACATTTGAAGTACTCTGTTCAGCATATTTTTCCATTTCATCCAAAGTGTTGAAGCTAGTCAGCTTAAGACTGTTCAGTCTTGATGAAATCAAGTTGATGAAGTATCTCTTTGATAATTTCTTCCTAATATTTGCCTGTTATAAAGAATACATGAAAAAACAGGATATTCTACTTACTAATACTAACTAGAAACTGTCAGTAACAACACATACTTTGTATATTTCTATTGCTACTGGATGATTAGGTACTGTATTGCCCTTGAGGCATTTGTCAATAGTTTCTTCCCAGAATTTTAGCCTCATTTGACCTGTGTTTGCTTGTGATACTTGTTCAGCAACTCTGGCAACTTCTACATTGAAACTTCTCACTGCAAAAGCACATGACCTGGCAGTATTTTTGAGCAAGAGAGTGCAGATATAATTCTCGTAATCATTTTTTCTGCAACAAAGGTGAGAAATGATTCGGTTGTTCATAGTTTTGTATTACCCACTTGACGGAACTTGCACAGTATTCTACAGAATCGCTAATTTTTCGCGATAATATTTTAGGTTTATTCTGTTTATTGATTATACTAGTTAGTTTTTTGAAGTTGTTATGCATAATAACTGTTGACATCCTCAATATCCTCGGAATATTCTCAAGAATCTAAATTCTAAAGTTGAAAGTTTTCCAAAAATATTCTTAAGAACCCTAACCAAATCTATTCTTCTTCTTACTTGTTCGTTATTACCACTATTACCAGACCTTGTTATTACACATTTACATATTAAACATTAATTTTCTACTGGAATCTTCGAGTTGAGAACGAATAAGAAGAAAAGATACTTAACCTAACCAAATGTAATATTATTCCAATTTCGAACCAGTTTCAAATGATCTTGAAGAACTTTCCAAAAATTATCAATTTCATAGGTACTGCCAGAGTATTCGACGTTTCAAAATGTACCAGACATACTCGTATGTTATCGAATGCTATCAGGAACCCGGTTCCGAAAGTGGTAGTTCAGCCACCTGTGTATATCAAAACAGACCACCATTACAAAATCTGTAAACAAGATACTATACGGAAGTTGCAAGCACTGTTCGGACTTCGAATATATGAAGCAACGGAAATGTTTATGAAATTCAAGAAATTTTCAACAATACCAACATACAGAGTGGGCGAAAATTATTTTTTCTGTGTCAGTCAGGGCATGAGCAAGACAACTTTGAGGCAATATCCTGAGATATTAGCAGAGTCTGATGTCCAATGGAAAATTGAAAAATTAAAAATATTGAGAGAAGATATCAATGTTTTAGCCCCTTTAATTCTACTGAGCCAACCTGCAATAACTAATTTTCTAAGAATGGAAATTAAGGAAAAGAGAATTGAAAAACTAGCCAAGATGTTTGAGGTGAAATCCATATAATCATAGAATATTTTCTCTTAATTTTTCTGACTTCTAGGTAGAAGAAGATAGAATGTGTCAATTAATGGTACAGAAACCATTTTTAATTACTCTGAATCTTGATTTTTTACAAACAAATTTGCGACTTTTAACAGGTACTGTATCACTTGTCAAGTTTTCTGAAAAACAAATTTAATTCACTGTATTTTCAGCATATGGTATACCAAAAGCTGACATTGTTAGAGATCTTTGGGTACTAAGGTATAGCTCAGCATCAATATCAGAAAGAATGGAGTTGGCAAGAAAGAACAAGATTGAGAAGATGAAAACCTGGATGGTCAGAGCACAGCAAGAAATATTAGACAAGTAAGACATGTACTTTAATTTCCTGATCTAGCTTTGTGTTCAATTCAAGATAAATTTGATGATTCCAGAAGTCAATGCTAGAAGGAAATTAGCTTCAATTCTTACTAAATGTTTATTGTTTCAGTTACATGAAAAGAAGATCAGACAACAAATCAATACTGGGCAATAACTCTCTGGTAGAATACTTATCAGAAAGATTGGATACTACAGAAGATGTGGCTAGGTTCATCATTTCCAAACAGCCTGCTTTGCAGAAGAAAAGTTTGAAGAAAATGAATGAGATGATTGAATTCCTTCTCATCAATGGTTTCAAGACAATCCACATTTGTAGGACCCCAAAAATTCTATTGCACAAAGTGGATACAGTTAAGAAGAGACTGAAAGAGATGAAGGATAATGATATGCAGCTTGATGCCTTATCTGTTTTAACTAAGAGTCAGAAACAGTATGCACAAGCATTGGAATTACTCAAAGCAAATAAAAGTAAAATAAAGTATGGAGTGCCTTTTTACTTTTTAATATACATTGGAACCAATGTATGGCAAAAATTGTGTTTTTGCAATAGTTTGCTGCAGGAATTGACATTTTTACAATACTTGAAGAGCAATGTATCGTAAAAACTGTTATTTTTGCTACACATTGCCGCAATGTGTTGCAAAAATGAACCGTTTTTACAATACACTAACTTGCAATGTATGGTAAAAACGATGGTGAGATACACTATGAGGAATGTACTGTAAAAATATAGTTTTTCTACTCACATAACTAAAATGGCATTTATCGTACGAATATGTACCACGCTAAATGATCGATTAATCACGAATTGCCGATCTGTGATTTATTCAAAATATTAAACACATTACCATGGCAACACGATTTCTTAAACACATCACCATGGCAACGCAGTTCATTAAACACAATAGCGGATACACAGAAACCATCTGCGAATCGTCCCGAATGCGCGCGCATATATCAATACAGATCTGCAGGTCCCAGGTTCGATTCGCTATGAACTTATCTTTTTTTAAAAACTTTTTTTCACCAATGTATCTCTACTTTACGAAAGCTCTGAAGGGCCATGGTGAGATATTTTTTAAAAAAATATCTCCCACATTTTTATGTCCCTTCGGGGCTGCTAAAGTGAAATGTGAAATAATTTAAAAAAAATATCTCCTATGTCCCTTCAGAGCCGCTTATAAAAATCATAGAGATATTTTTTCCGGCTGCTGTGTTGCCAAGTATATTTTATTGTTCGTGCAGTCAAGAATAGTGACTGCGTTTGCGCCAGATCATGTGATCAAGATGTGACCAATAAGGACAAGGGCTGTGGATTTGTGATTTTAACAATCCCACTTTCATAGAGATAGAGAAAAGGAACCCTCCCCTCTTTGGTGTGTACTGTGTGGTGTGTAAAATGACCATAGATGAAAGATGAAATGAAATACCTTATTTCTACATATTAGGTTGTCATGTTCTGAAGTTCTGAACTTTCGACAACGTTACTCAATTTTGCATGATATCTTTTATAAATTGATATCATGGTAGAAGTGAAGCAGTTAATCAAACGATACTTTCAGGTAGGATTCAATCTTTCCGAAATAAAAGCATTTTTGATGTTACGACATGACATTCTGATCAGTGAAAGGCAGTTGAAAAGGTACTTGAAACAACTTAATTTGTATCGAAGGAAAAATTACACAGACCTAACAATTATATCAGACTTCATTGACCAACAAATACTTGGTTCAGGTAGTCTGCATGGATATCAATGGATGCACCTGAAATGTTTACAAAATGGTTTGGTAGTCAAAATGAACACTGTGAGGCGTCTCTTGAAGGAAAAAACCCAGGAGTTGAACTGCGTTCGAGAAATAGGCTGAGACAGCCATCTTAGCTGAGACGAAGGGCATATAATGAAGGACCAAATTATATGTGGCATGTTGATTCTTATTATGACAAATTAAAACCATATGACGAATTATGTGGTTGAGGGCTGCTAAGATTAACAATAATCCTCGTATAATTGCTGGTTAATCCGTGTATTCGAATTCCGTTCTCTACTTATTTTATTAATGTTTTTGTTTCCTTTCCCCCCTGAAAAATTTACTGCATTTTGCTGCCGTGTGAAAAATTTTTTCTACAGCTGTAACACAAAATTGCTCTTGTTTTACTGTGTTCGATAAATAAATAAGGTACTTTGTATGTCATCAATTTTATTTCCGTATCTGATATCACAATGACTCTATTGTGTATTGTGTTATTGTTATTATTTCAAAACAATCTCATCTTCCATGAAATGTCAAATAACAAGCAATGACAGCATTGACAGGCGACAGCTCTGTCTAATAGATGAGCATTTTTTAAGGAAAAATCAGATGGCTACAAGCCGAAGAAATACAAAATTTCGCTGTTATCTGTCACAACCTTAGAAAAAGTATAGTGTATAACTCGCCACGGAATGTTGATTTATCACTCGAATGGTTGCAGCATTCGCCAACATTCCGTGCTCGTTGAACAATATACTATTTTTCTACGGCTATAACACAAAGTTGCTATTGTTTTACTGTGTTCGACAAATCAGTGAGGTACTTTGTATGTCATCAATTTCATTTCCATATCTGATATCACAATGACCCCATTGTGTTATTATTTCAAAAAAATCTCATCTTTCATGAAAAGTCAGATTACAAGCAATGACAGTTTTGACAGCTCTGTCTAATAGATGAGCATTACTTAAAGAAAAATCCGATGCCTACAAGTCGAAGAAATACAAAATTTTGCTGTTATCTGTTACAGCCTTAGAAAAAGTATAGTTTATAACTCGCACGGAATGCTAATTTCCCACTCGAATGGTTGCAGCATTCACCTATGGCTCATGCTTCATTCTCGTGGGAATTGACGATCATTCCGTGCTCGTTTAACAATATACTATTTTCTCCAAATTTTACAAAACCAATATTGTGTAATTATTTTTATTGAAAACTACATCATTTTGTGTTCACATAGTGTCAATGTCAATTTTGATTACCAATTGGCACGTATTCAAAACGCCCCGATAACAGGCATAGGCAAGCTTTTAGACCAATCAGGTTGATTTTGACTTCGGCGGTAAATTCGAATCGCATATCTTATAACAATGATGATTATGAGAAAATGTACTATATGTTATATGATGATGTCGTATAGGCAATATATATTAGAGGTATACTCATCATATTAGATAGTGTTCATCTAAAAATTTGATTTGTCCACTTTCAGTCTTGGTGTTTTGATTAAATTGTTCTATTTCTGAATGAAGTTCATGGGATGTTTCTAATAGTCCATATCGATCTATAAACATTTTCATGTATAAATGATGGAAGAATATTATGTCGGAACAAATAATATAGTAGATTGTGGGTTCTCTCTGTAGGTATGATAACTACAAGATCACCTTATACGAATATGTTAATCAATGTTGTATCTTCCTATTGCATTACCGTTATAATGTGTGCTTGACACCAGGGTGCTTTCGTAGATATCCGATACGGAAATAAAAATGGCACCCATACAAAGTATACCTAACTGATTTATTGAACACAGTAAAACAAGAGTAATTTTGTGTTTTAGCCGTATACAAATGTGTATTGTACATGTGTTGATCATTGATGTTTTTTTTTTCAGGAAATTTCCAGAAAACGTGTTCCGCATTATTTGTTGCGTCTTGTCTCTTTGTGTCCTGTCTCTAGATACGACAGTTCGGGACAGAGATTAGCCAGCCACCCACCAGAACGGCTAATCTCTGGTTCGGGGCGTTTTGAATTCATGCGAACCAAGTTCGCTGAATGCTGAATGGTCACTAATTTTGTTACTCAAAACCAGAGATTAGCCCAAAGGCAGAGGCTAGAGACACGTTGATGTGCCTGTAATTCAATAAGGAGTTAAAGCAATGCAGAATGCGTAAGCGTAAACGTAGAATTTGACATCTAAGCATGCGCAGTGTGCGAATTTCCTACGCCAGGAGATACGTCCGACGCTTGCGTCCGACGTATGTTTACGTATTGCTACGCTGGCGCTGAACGCAAGTCGTATTGAACCACCGAAGGCGTTACCTATCTAAGCGAATACAAACAATAACTATTCGGTTTTTACTTTAACCTCACTTCTATCACATGAAATCATATTTATTTTTTATTGCGCTTCGTTCTTGTGTTGTGCTTCGAAGGAATCATGGACAATTCAAATGAAAGAATTCTCTTTTCTTTGGAAGATGATTCGCATCTAGCAAGGGAAGTTGTTGGCCATAATCCCTACGAAGACACGGGCCGTTGGAACCTCATCCAAATGAATATAATGTAAACTACTGGAAAACTTATAGCTTCCTGGTATTCCTAGGAATCCTAGGGCTCTAGCTAATCTTGGAGTGTCATTTTTCGCAAATCGAAATAGATTTTTACATTCTATTTCAAATAAATTGTTTCAATTGATATCTCTATATAATTCCCTTCGATGACCTAAATTGTCTACTAGCATCGCTATCATTATTTGTAGCTTCGAATATCAAAATCTTTTCCATTTTGCAACGAAGGGCTTGCAGCAACGAATATCAAAGCAAGCGAAGACTGGGGAAGTTTCCTATATTGAGGTTTTTATCTAACTGTGAAGTTTGTTAAAAAAAAATATATACGTATTTTTTCTTTTTCTCGTACGATGACATTTCACTTCAGAAAAAAATTAATAAAAGAGGAACTTGGCTCCTCCACCATTCCTATGACGTATTTTCTGAAAATCCACATTCACACAGAGTTAAAATACGATTGCCTGTGTCAGTACGACGTTGCCGACATTATCATTATGTCTAGATTTTCGGAAATTGTTCTTTGAATGCATAATAACTATATCATAACAGCAATGGGATGTAATAGGTTCTTCAATCCTGCTTTGTCAAGTATTATGAATAATTGATATAAATCTCTCATTGGCTGATTGAAGTTGATTACTAATAAAGATAAATTGAGTTATTTTGCGATAGTATCTATAATTTTTCACTATCGTTATATTACAATATGTTATTCATAACTTGTCAGTCATTTTTTTGCTAATGAACTCGTTCCTTGATAAAACGGATCTATTTTCTAGGATTGTTGCAGATTATATCTTGCAACAGCGCATAATGGGTGCCGGCTTCATTCTGTTCTGACCGATGGCAGTAAATTAGGAAGGATAGTATCATTGAATGTAGCCGATAGTGATTCATTGATTCAATGACATTTCCGTTTAGGATCGAGCTCTATTCGAGATATTTCAATGCATAAATACCAAAACCATATCTTGTCAGAATGAAGCCAACTACCCTCTGCATTCCTGCTCCGAGTGCATTTGTAGTTATATATGTTTTTGTTCACCAATTTTACTTCTTCTTCTATTTTTTTCATTCGTTTTTCATTCGATACCTATTTGCTAGCTATATTCTCCACCATCAGCTATTTTCAGACTAGATTCAGAATGTACGTCACAGTTTGCCGCCCCGAAAATTAGAAATTGCTTCAATTTGAAAATGAAAACGACTTGGACTTTTTTGTTCGCCATTCCGTACAGCGTGGACACAAAACTGGTGAGTTCCGAACTTATTTTATGAAAATTCATCTGAAGGAAACTTCCCCTAGGGTTAAAATGAGTCTGGTTTTGTATCTTGTATGTACGTAAAACATGTACGTACCATACGGTAGCTTTAACGTTACTTTTCATTGAATACGTACGTATTTCTATTCACTTTCACGTCCATACGTGATTGGAAGTTTTTGTTTTGGCTTCAACTCCCTAATAATTACAGACACGTGTACATGACGCATGACGTCACTCGCCCCAATGGTGAATCAAGTCTATTCAATTCAATATGATATATTTTTTTTATATGGAACAAAATTTGGGGTGTAATTTCAGTCCATGATAGACAAGAAGGGGCATTTTTTCCTCTTTTTGACGTATGCACATAGAAATATCGAATATGAGGAAGGAAAATATCCTTCCTCTTCCTGCATAACTATAAAAAAGGAGACTACCTTAACCAAACACCTAACCTAACCCAACATGTCGGCTTGAAAACAAATTGGAAATTTAAAAAAAAACAGCCCGGCGAGGATTGAACTCGGGCCCCCGGGTTGACATCCCAACACACTTTAAACTCACTTTAAAGACTTTTATTGTTCACACAAATTACATTACGACACAAATTTACAGGCACATTCCAGAGAGAAACATATTATTAGAGCTCAGGGCTCTGTGATGAGTCCTCCGCGCGGTGCAGAGATGGCCAAGGAACGTGGGTGCATTTGCGAAGTGTTAGTCTCAGAGGCCTATCTCCTGAGTCTGAGGCCAAGCCCCTTATATAGGTGATCTCGCTGAGGTAACCCAAGAGGGTGGGGGAGACGATCAGTCGCTATCAGTGGTGAGTGAGTTATGGGGGGGGGATGGAGGAAAATAAAAGGTGGAAAATACATCCCAACACGCTGTCGTTATCGCTAACGCCAGAGATTGCTGACGCCTAGTTGAATAAACTATCTACGAAGGGAGAAGAACATCTAGCAATTCTCCGTGCACGATTGACGTCAGTTCACGTGTCCGTAAAAATTGAATTACAGACACATCAACGTGTCTATAGCGACAACCAAAACTTCAGTTGAGACTTCCGGTCTTGATGTCGCTGAATTCGAAATTATGTTCCAGAAATCTTAATAAAAAAAAATAAGCCCAGCGAGGATTGAACTTGGGTACCCGGGTTGACATCCCAACACGCTGTCGCTATCGCTAACGCCAGAGATTGCTACGAAGAGAGAAGAACATCTAGCAGTTCTCCGTGCACGATTGACGTCAGTTCACGTGTCCGTAAAAATTGAATTACAGACACATCAACGTGTCTATAGCCTCAGAGAAAACTAAAACTTCAGTTGAGACTTCCGGTCTTCCGCGCGCAACATCTAACTATGATCAAACTACTCGAACCCCGAATTAGGGGCTTCTGTGAATCTGAGTTCTTGTTCCAAGTTAGCATTTTATCCCGGTTAACCCGTCAGACACTCTAGATATTTAGCCGTCATTGATTTTATCCACAGAACACAGATTAAGCAGAGAGTCAGAAACTACAGCCCAATGTCAGAACAGAATGTCATAGTCTTTGGTCACAGAATCATTTGCTTCATTTAAAATTTCATTTTTTTATGGAATACTTGTATTTTATTTTTCGAAATGATTGAAATGAACAAAATACCCTAATCGCTGGTAGCTGATAGGCATTTACTTGGAGATTGGAGAATTAACGGATGATGAAGACCTTTTGCAAATTGTGAATGGATTGTTACATCATGGTTACATCCCAGAAGACCTTCAGAAATAGACCCAGCCACTTTTGAAATATGGTCTGATATTGAGTTCAAATGTAGGTTATGGTTAGAAAAACGAACTGTGAGATTCTCAGAAGAAATTATGTCCAAGATTGAAAGTGAGTTTCATGCTGAAATATCTGCAATTGTTATATAATTTTAATTCTTCAGGAACCATGTTCTCACACCTGATATAAAAGTGTTTGTAACATTGTGGTATATGGTATATGTCAACAGGATCCATTTTGCAAGTTACATGTGATTTCAATTGATTAATTCTACAGCAAGTTGTACGCTAAGTGACAAGAACAATTGCTAGACCTAGTTGTACCTACACATTGAGCAGACCAGACAAGGTTACTTTAATATTGGTAGATTTCCAAAATGTACTGGAGAGGTAGACTGTGGACCACAAGCTGAAAATTATCTTAATTGAAAGGGTTTGTTCTCTCTCAATGCACAAGCAGAGTGATGCTGAGCTGAAAATACTGAACCTTGTGTGCTGCTGGGCTAGAGCTACTCATGATGCTTATATTTTTTGGAAATTCTAATTTGAGAGCCAAGTTGGAAAATTGAGATGCTGCACCTCCAGATGATGAGGAAATGGAAGCTGTTGTAGATTTTGTGGACAATGGACATACACAAATATTCTGCCAACTTAATGTGAATAAATGCTGAAGATAAAATAAATATGTTCAATTTTTTATTATGGTTCCAATACTTACTACTTCAACATTCTATTTTCATATATTATTAGGAATTAGTAAAACATTGTAAAACCTGCAAATGTATGGATGATGTATCTCTTATACCTACATTAATTCATGATTGTTGACAATAAACATCTGAAATAAGTAAAAAAAACCTTTATAACTTAGATACAAGGCATGAAAGATACCTGTGATGTATATACATTTTTAATTAAATTGAAAAGATAACACCTAAATACAAAAATAACATTATTTCAGTAATCTATTCTCTTCTGGAAGAATTGTCATGTTTATTTCATATGTTCTTCTTTTCAGGATTTTATTTTATCCACAATCTCTGCTCTCTGTAGATTCCATCATTTCTGTTCATGGTTTTACTTGCAAATGCTTGAGTTTGAGCTGATGATCTTCTATAAAAGCAGCCTTCTAAATTTCAGCAAGTTCTATTTTTGTAGCACTCCATATATTATCAACTTGCTATTCAGGGGGTTTCTGTTCTTCTTGGAAGTGTCGCCATTCTCTACAATGAGAATATAGATGTAAAGTAACAAATTGATAAGCAAATATATCATTTAAAAGTGATTAGTCAAGTAACAGAGACATTAACAATAAATGTGCAAGAGTAGGTATATTTTCCTCACCTTTGTCATTACTGGACCCTTTATTTACTGGTACCTTCCAGCTCTGAGTGGTGATGAAATTTGTTTTTTCAACATATCAGGGGTGTACATAGACCAGACCATATCTAATTTTTTGTCTGAGAACATTCTTCAACTGATTAATCAACAACTGAAAAGAATATGATTCATATTATGTTTCTTTTTTACTTTCTCACATTTCATAGGAACAGTACCTTCTGCTGTTCTAGTGAATTCAGGCAGAGAATACAATATTTCAAATGTTTATTCGTCTATAGAATGTAAAACCATAACTTCTATCCCATCATGCTTCTATCAGTCTTCTATCCTTGCTTCTTTTGCTCCCATTTTCAACACCAGGATGGTATCAGCACTAGGCAGCAGACATTAGTTCTGATTGTTCAATCAACTTCTAATCTACCATTGTCATCTCATTCAAACATTTTTGATTATCATCGAACAACTTTCGTCATTATGTACAAAGCCTCAATGTTTCCAACAGTAGTCAAAGTGTACCTAGTTTGTTTATGACTTATGACCATTAACAAAAGAGAGTAATTTATCTATGCTTATGACATTTATGAGTTACGAGTCGAACCACATCGAACTTTTGAATTGAAGGGAGGAAGGTGAAGCCACATAAAGGGAAGGGGGATCAGATGTGATCAAGGGGAAAGAGCAAAATATATTCCGTCTCCCAATTGGTCACATGAATCACATGATATGTAAACACGAACGTTGCACGCATGTGCGAGCTCATAGAAATTATACAAATACACTTGGCAACACAGCAGACCCAGAAAAAATTATCACATTTTTATATGCAGCACAGAAGGGACATAGGAGATATTTTTTTAAAATTATTTTTCACATTTTTATAACAGCACTGGAGGGACATGAAGAAATATAATTTTGTTTTTATCTCATTATAATGAGATAGCTAACTCATTATATTGAGATAAAAAAATATCTCCCTCATTTTTATGCTAAGAAAATGTAGGAGATATTTTTTTAAAAAATATCTCACCATGTCCCTTCAGAGCTTTCGTACTACTTCATTCTGGTTTAGCTTCCTCAAAAAATATCGAATGTCGAATAGGTTAGTGCGTTTAGGATAAACAGTCTCATTTTATTCAATTTTGTTGACAAACTTGACTTATCATTGATCAATGTGTATTTACTTCATTCTGGTTTTCCTTCCTCAAAAAATATTGCAATTAGGAATAGGTTAGTTTGTTAAGGATAAATAGACTCAATCCATTTAATTTTGTTGAATACTATATTTTTATATGATTGAAATTTTCCACTTCATCCTATTTTCTTTTCTCGAAAAGATTCGGATTCAATCACGATTCATTTTGAATGCACCGCCATAGCTAGAATCGTTCTGATTGGTTCATACACTCGGGACGATTTGCAGATAGTTTCTGTGTATCCGCTAGTATTAAACACAGCTTCAGTAGTTCGAGACATGTCTGGCCTGTCAATTGTATCAACTGTCAACTGTTATTTTCATATTTTGAATCAGAATTATTCGAACAATATTCGTTTGCATCAGAATTCTTCATTAAACATATATGCGAAAAGTAGACGAAAGTGAAATCGAAGAGAATGTTCTGGTACTTGCATATCTCCAAGAAGTGTAAAAATGAAGCATCCATCTTTGATAACAATTTATTTATTCTGCGCTAAGCATGACAATAAACGTGAAACAAAGGTTAGCAAGCAATGGACTGGACAGATCTACAACCAATATCACTTATACGTGTCTCGCTGGTTGCATGCAGTTGTATGTATTATGTTTTTCAATTCCCATTCCTTTCGAATTATTTTGTAGGTTAGCAGGAATAGCAGGTATGTTAATTGATGTAATTTTTGGAGTTCGTAGAAAAATCATAGTATGTAACGCGTTTATAAACTCTTCTAGACACTCGTTTACTAAACACTCGCTCCGCTCTGCTCCGCTCGTGCTTAAACTACTCGTTACTAAAAGGACGTTTATAACACTTGTTACATAATATACTATTCTGCAATACATTGATTTCAATGTATTGCATAAGCCTCATGAAAAACATGGTAAAATGGTAAAAACAATGATCTAAAAAGGTAAATAATGCTGGAGAAGAAAAAGATAATGACTTCTTCCTTTTTTTTTGCCTGTGGACCTCTATAGCAGAGAGTTCAAAGTTTAAAATAATCACTGATGACTTGTGACTTCATCTATGATCTACGTTAAAGCCGTTGAAATGCGTTGAACGAGAATCTAATATTTTTATTCGCCTTTTATGAAAGGTAAGATTAAAACTGTTAGTTTTCTAGTTTTCTCTTCACACCCTTATGCCCTTTAGTTATTATATAAAACTGCCAAAATGGTGAGGTGAGTTTACCATCACATCCTAGAACAAATCCACCTTTCTAATTTCTTAGAACACTACTCATTTAGAAGCTATATATACCTATTTCAATTTGTACAAGAAAAATAGCTCATTTCCATACCAAGGGGCAAACTGCTCATGGAATACCTCTGTAATTATAAAATGTTTGCAATTGTCCCTCACTTCTACCTATCAGTACCAGTACTCTGAAATGTTGAAATACAGATTATTCAAATACCTTTTTTATTTTATACATTCTCGGAATTTTGATATATATATATATAGATATATAGGGGTTCGTTCAGTTGTTTTTGACTTTTGACATCTGGACATCAAGAACTCAAAAATATTATGCATTCTATGATTCAAGATAAGTAGAGAAGATTGAGAAGAAGAAAAAGATAACCGAAACTAGATGGAAACCTGAAAACTCCTTTGGCCACATAGCCCAGGTACCTAAGGCCATACAAATCGAAAGGAAGAAGAAAATCAATCTGTTGCAAAAAGAGTAACAAGACTCAATGTATTGCATTTTTGCAAAACATTAAGCCTCATGTGAGATCATGTATTGAAAAAACAATAGATAAAGACTTAGTTGGTTTTTTACAATACTATGCTTTTAATGTAGTGCAGATTATTGGTTTTTACAATAGGTGTTTCTACAATACATGCATCCTAGTTTTGGAGAAACATGAACTCCATTTGTATTAAAAAGTAAAAAAGACCTCCATAATAAAGAGTTGATTTTAATTCTGTAAACATACATATACTTGATGAGTTACAATATGAGTATTTACCTACCTAGTTGTTTTGGCTTGTGAACTATGAAACTGTGAATTAAAATAAACAAAAAGTACAACAGCTGACAACCTAGCTTGCAAACTCTGTTGACTCAGATCATGAGCCCATTCTACTCTACCCCAATGGCCTGTCTGGTATTCCTCTTCCAAGCGTGACAGTAACACAGCTTTTTCAGTGGAAATAAATCTCTCAGTACAAGCAAGTGTAAGCACCACTGATTTCAATGTGTCAACCCCATACATGAAGCCATTCACTGCTGCAAAATTGTGAGACATTAAATGCTTCCTTAATGTAGCTTTATCATTTTCACTGACTAGAGGTAAATCCATTTGAACAGATTTTTGTATGTTCACATTGAATCTATTATTGAACCATTCTATCACTGGATCCCACTCATTGATTTGGAATTTTAATAATTCTTCCTCATCCTGAAAAGTCCCAGTATTTAATCAGTTTTCTTTGTTGTCATGTTGAGGTATTTAACTTACATTTGCTTGGAATAATACTGTGTCAGTATCCAAGTAATCAGTGATGTAATTCACAATATCATATTTGGTGGAATTGTTGGGATTATCAATCACTGTATTACACAAGGTTGTCTGAAAAAAATCTTCAATGTTATTGTGAACTTTTGATTCTTCACTGGGTTTACTAACCAGGTGCATTTTACTTCTCTGTATAGTATCTTTTTGTGTGTCCCATTCTGTTGCAACAGCTAAAGCTAAAGGTTCACTTTCAACAGAAAATACAGCACCTTTCGGCGTCTTTAGTCTCCTCTGATCCAATGTAACTTCGAATTTGCCGTCGCTACGTAAAATTCCTGTTTTTTTGTAAAATCTCTTTGATGCTGCACCTGAATTGTTTGAATATTTGGACATCAGTTCGGGTGAGTATAGAGCAGTGTTTACTTACTGTAGTTTCGGGTTTGGTTGTAACATATCCTCGAATAAGAAGCTTCATTTGGGACCGTGATGTTGAAAATACATCTAGAAACTTGTGATATTCCCTTCATAATACTAAACATTTTTAAATCAAAATAAAATAATCAAAACATAACCTTAATTGTATAAATGAGATATGACATATGAACTGGGTATGAACGGTATGAACTACCCACTGCTATCCACTGACCTACAGTAGTTCAAATGTTGTTTCGGGATCAATTCACGAATGAAAAAACTTCGAAATACAGAACGGCAAACCTTTGTTCTTTATTTTTTTGATCTGAAAATGTGTAAACAGGGTGTTGTCGTTACACTGAACGCGATTATAAACTCGGTTTTTGTCTGTCTGTTCTAGTTCTATAACTTTCATTCTTCACGGCCAGTCATTCAGATTCTCATATGAAAATTACAGTATACAGGGTCCTTAAGGGATACCCTAGTGCAGAGCAGAAGCACAGCTCTCTATCTTTCATAGTAAAAAAGTTGCAATTTTTTACCTCACTTTGCTCTGAATTTTTTTCGTTTGTCGATATCATAGGAACTGTTGAAGTTCTGGTGAGACTGCGAGTCGATTCACGTATTTTGACCACCAAAATGGATTGTCTGCCATCATTTCAGCGATTTATTAGACCCATTTTTTTAATTTTTGAGTGCAATTATCTAGGAAACCGAGAGATATATGGAGAAACCAACTTCGGATTCTTGATCAGCGTAATGAGAATACCCTGTATGCTAATTTTCAGCTCATTCTAACACCTTGAAATTTGTGAAAAAAGTTCAAAGGGGTTAACCTTCTTTCATTTTCAGACCCAAAAATCAACTTTATCGTAGGGCCTTCGAATTTGGTATACAGTAGGGTCCTCGAGGGATACTCTAGTGCATAGCAGAAGCACAGCCCTCTATCTTTTATAATAAAAAAGTTGCAATTTTGACCTCACATTGCTCAGAATTTTTTTCGTTCGTCGATATCATAGGAACTGTTAAAGTTCTGGCGAAACTGCGTCGATTCACGTATTTTGACCACCAAAATGGATTGTCTGCCATCATTTCAGCGATTTATTAGAACGCATTTTTTTCATTTTTGAGTGCAATTATCTAGGAAACCGAGAGATATATGGAAAAACCAACTTCGGATTCTTGATCAGCGTATCGAGAACACCCTGTATGCCAATTTTCAGCTCATTCTAACACCTCGAAATTTGTGAAAAAAGTTCAAAGGGGTTAACCTTCTTTCATTTTCAGACCAAAAAATCAACTTTATCGTAGGGCCTTCAAATTTGGTATACAGGGTCCTTAAGGGATACCCTAGTGCAGAGCAGAAGCACAGCTCTCTATCTTTCATAATAAAAAAGTTGCAATTTTTGACCTCACTTTGCTCTGAATTTTTTTCGTTCGTCGATATCATAGGAACTGTTAAAGTTCTGGCGAAACTGAATCGATTCACGTATTTTGACCACGAAAATCGATTTTTTTCATTGATCAATTCGATTGTCTAAACAAGAACTACTGAAGTTCTAGCAAAAGTGAGTTTTCTGCCCATAAAAGAAACATTTTTCTCAATGTCTTCAGCAATCTTCCATACCAGTTTTAACAATTTCAAATGGAACTATGTCTGAAACTCGGAAGAGATATGCTTTTTCAGGACATCCAGAACTATCCCAAACCATGAAAATAAATGGTAATGGATACATATGCGACGAGGACGATAGATTTTTCAATATTTTCGGGTAATCTTCAAAATCAGTGGAATTACTTGGTGAATGGTGAAAATAGAAACCTCGAATTGAATTGTCAGGGAAAGAAGGAATTAATAATTAAAAGTTCGACTTCATATGCATATTACTATAATCTCTGAGAGAAACTATATCATTTACAAACCTAATTGAAAACAAAAAAGGAAACAGCCATATGTGTTGTTGTAAAAATAATATTTTAAAAAATACAGCTAAACAATTAATTAGGTACCTTAAATAAAATTACATAAATATTAATTTCGTAATAACGGCCTAAGTAAACTGGAACAACTATCGATTTTTAAGCAAATTCACTACCGTCCGCATATGCGTCGGCAACGCCGTACTCGAATCCCTGTTCAAAGAATCCAAAGTCTCTTGGAGGATCAGCTGCAACGTTGCCGAATCCGCGGGACCCGTATGCTGATTCAACAGGTTGCTGAAGAACATGTTCCACAGGTCCACCTTCAATAAAAATAAGATAAGTATATTAATATTTTCGATTTTGTAATATCAGATAAAAACACGCCAACATTCCGGTCGAATCGGTTCGGATCTTGTTATAACATTCCTAAATATGAGAATAACATAGAGCAATATTGGTATGCAATTCTGTATTCTGTTTGGGTAACTGCAAGACAGGTTATAAGATAAGTTGAAGTATTAGCAATATTGTTGAAAAAATGGCAAATTTTTGTGCTGACAACACTGTTTTGAACTCGTTTGTTAAGTGTTAGGTAATGTTACTGCTATTATTTTATGATGAAGGAGATTTTATTTTTATCTAACCTCCCAAATTCATCTATCTTGCAGTGACATTTTCAAAATTATATTACTCAAATTGACAGATTGTTTGTAATTGGTCGTGGTTGTACAAGTGGTGGAAGTATCTCTCTACTTCTCATCAGCCAACGTAAATGGATTGCTGGTGTCTCAGATCTGATATGCCGAAATTGTATTCTCATAATTCCTCTGCAAATTGAAACCAACGTCAAGGTTTCAAGTAGTTAGTTTATTGTTTATTGAAAAACTAGCTTCCAGTCAGAAATAAGAGTGCAGATATTTTACTGAAATAATTTTTTGACCAAGATCCCCAAACGTTTATCATATAGGTAATACGACTGAGTATATGAGAATGAAGTACTATGTTTATGACTTTTTTGTCAAGTTTAGAACATCTTGGAAGAAATTATAATGCAAAACAAAAGATTCATTGTCATTTTCAACCTTGTTATGAGATAGCAAGCACAAGAAAACTAGCGAGAGTAGCGAGATATCATTGAAATTAACGGATTATATTGCCCAAAATCGATCAGAATTTCAATTTTTCGAATCTTGCTGTGATAGCAATATCTTCTCTACAACCACATTGCTATTTGCAAAACATAATCGACCCGATTGTCGAATTATTGGTGTTTGCATCAATTGGAACGGCAATCCTGTTCAACCATTGAATTATCGATTACTATTGGCGAATTTCAAGGTCATCATTAGACATTGCGATGAAATTTAGCAAGTGGGAAAACATTTCCAACTCCTAGCATAGATTGTAAGTCAGACATGTTTTGCCTATTGCTAAATGGCATCGCGACGTCGTCTGATGTTCTCGAAATGGACGCCTACTCGTGACGTCACTACCGCAAACTAATGAACTCCTTCGGAAAAACCAGTCGGAACAGAAATTGGGTTGTACACGCCACATACCTATTTTATATTGATCAGTCCGTGTATAAATTTGATGCTATCATTCATTATTTACAATCATTGAAAATATATTTTTTTATTAATTGAAAATCGCACCTTAACGCCAGGTTTCGATGACGTAATCCGCCTTATGGCACAGAGTATAAGCCGATATTTCGACGTTGCCAAATTTATAACTAGTAATTACCCTATGAGATTCAATGCCACCAATGACTACAATATTTACATTCACAGAAGACAATGTAACCACCTGGTTCCTGTTAATCACTTATTGAATACTTTTAATATCCAAATATTCCTTATTAGGATTTCATTTAAACCCAAACATTTCGTGACTCTGGCAACATTATAATGCTAGAGTACATAAAAAAGGGCTACAGAAATAAACAGGGCGTCATTTGAAAAAATAAAGTTGGGTCTACTCCCGATCAAACAGGTGGTTGAAAAAAATTCAATTCAGGCAATTCAAAATATTGTCATAATTAAATTCCTCCATAGGAATATACCGAGCTCGAAGCCCATATAACGCAAAAAACGTGTCTGAACTCTTTCTATTTTCATGATATGAGCTTGGAAGGCAGGACACCACACAGAGCTGCTATTTTCAAGTTGAGAGCGTTCAAATGAAAAGTAAGGGGATTGTTGTTGATCGTTTGATAAACCCTAGCATCCTCAGAGCTTTGTTACAGATAAATTCAATATGAGGAATAAAGCTAAGTTTAGAGTCAAAAGGTGTACCTAGATCTTTCATAATGTCGACATTTTCAATGACAACATCATTTAATGAGTACTCATCATTGTTAATCATGCTGCGATTTTTGCTGAAACGAATATATTTACGTTTCGAAATATTCGGAACTAGTTTTTTTTGTGGCACCACACACAGAACCTGTCCAAGTCCTCTTGAAGATGAGTTGAGGAGGAGGGTCCCTCCAATTTGAGATATATTTTCATATCGTCAGCACATAATAATATTGAACTGAATTTGAAGCAAGAAGAAACGTCATGAACAAATAAATTGAACAGTGAAGGTGCTAAATGAGCTCCTTGAGGAACTCCAGAAGTGATTAATATTTCAAGGAGGAGTTAATATTTCTAGGTAGGATTTTAGCCAAGTCAACAAAATGCCTCCAAGGTATGTGGACAACTCAAGGAAAAGCAAATTATGATCTACCTTGTCAAATGCCTTGGAGAAGTCTGTGTATACTGCAACACTGAGTCCCTTCTCCAAGGCATCGACAATGTATGTCTCATAGAGCAAAAGATTTGTAGTAATGGATCTTTATTGGCAGAAACCATGTTGTGTTGAACTAATATTCAAATGCTTTGGGTATGAGAGATATCTTTGTGATTGGACGATAGTAATAAAACAGAGTCTTTTCTTCCTGACTTCTTGTAAATTGGCACAACATGAGAGTTTTTCAAAAATGTGAAGTGTGAGATAAAAACCTCAATATAGGAATTTTCTCCATTTACCACTGAATCAGGCGCATTCATTGCTATTACCTTGAGGTATCTGCTGAACCGCTGCAAAATCGACCACAACCCGTCCTTCTTCCGCAACTTGATGTACGACTCGAACAGCAGCACATGCGCCGTCGCCGCCACGCAAAACAAATCCGTATGGTAGCTCCACGGCCTGCCGTCCAGCATCTCGCAACAGACGAAATCCTCAGTGGTGACCTTGCGCGTGAACCGCGCATGCGCAGGAAACAGCGACATGTCGATGCTGCACCCGAAGTCGATCAGCTGCAGCCCCACCGTGTTGTCGGGCTGCACGAAGACGAGGAAGTTGTCGGGCTTGATGTCGGCGTGTACGATGCGCGCTTCGTGCATCGCCTGGATGATGCGCAGCATCTCCACGCAGAAGTAGATGACGAGGCACTCTTTCATGCTCTTGCCGGTCTTGAGTTTGTGCGTGTTGGCGAGGTCGAGGAGAGAGCCGCCCGGCATGTACTCGGACACCAGGATGGACACTTGTTCGCCTGGTTATTCAATTTACAGTGAGTTGATATTTACGGCACGTTTCAGTTAAGATTATAGTGGATAGTAGAGTAGGCATTCTTTGCTTGGGCATTTCAGTTAACATAACTGGTAAACTTACCGATCGGCAGTTTATAAACAGTCTAGTATGAATTGAAAGTTGATGTTTATTGACTATCAATGTTTCATACATGGATCCACCTGTTCGCCTGGTTATTCAATTTACAGAGAGTTGATATTTACGGTACGTTTCAGTTAAGATTATAGTGGATAGTTCATAGTGGGGTAGAGACTGTTTGCTTGGACATTTCAGTTTACATAGTTTACCGATCGGCTGTTTATAAACAGTCTAATATGAATTGAAAGTTGATGTTTATTGACTATCAATGTTTCATACATGGATTCACCTGTTCGCCTGGATATTCAATTACAGTAAGTTGATATTTACCATACGTTTCAGTTAAGATTACAGTGGATAGTGGAGTAGGGACTGGTTGCTTGGACATTTCAGCTTACATAGTTTACCGATCGACTGTTTATAAACAGTCTAATATGAATTGAAAGTTGATGTTTATTGACTATCAATGTTTCATACATGGATCCAACTGTTCGCCTGGATATTCAATTTACAGTGAGTTGATATTTACGGTACGTTTCAGTAAAGATTATAGTGGATAGTGGGGTAGGGACTGTTTGCTTGGACTTTTCAGCTTACATAGTTTACCGATCGGCTTTTTATGAACAGTCAAATATGAATTGAAAGTTGATGTTTATTGACTATCAATGTTTCATATATGGATCCGGCTGCTTCCATAGTCAGCCGTTACCGGTCAATTGTCACAAACAACTGTATATATTTGTATATAACCTCAATATCATTATTATGTTATTCTCTCTTAATTTCATATTCATAATATATTGAAAATTCATAACTAAACTCTGCAATCATACGAATATTCATATTTAGCATGTTTACTAGTGTAATGCACGCTCTGCCATCCATGCCACCTACTTTATTCTTATCTGGAATATATATATTCCGGGAATAGCTTCTTCATGGATACAGCTCGCCATTATCCTTGCTAACCGCATTCCAAGGTAGACATTTTCGAAATATTGATGATAAACAAATGTTTTTGCTGCTCGTGGCCAACTGATTGAAAGACCGAGTAAAAAATTTCTTCAATTATTTGTGCATGATTCAAATAGTTTTTTTGCTCTACGGCCCAAACGCCTCATTCACGGACATATGTAAAAATAAAAATATTTTTGTTGTGATGTCACCCATCTATCACTCCTTGAAAATTGTCGGAATCTTTTTGGGCCACCCTTTATATAATAATTGACCATATTCTCAAGAGTTAGACATTTCGTATTGTGAGGTTAGCTACAAAGAGTCCGAATGTCAGGCGCCAATGTCAAAATTAATGTATTTCTATAAGATCAAAATCCATAACCTATTGAATTCTCCATTTGTGAAATTTATTTCATATATATTGAATAGTGTATACAGACATTCACAGTCTAAGAAAAAGAGAAGCGTCAGAAGTTAGGAATAATAAATGAAGATATAATGTGCACAGGAGAAATAAGACATGGAAGGAAGAGAATGCTTGGAGCAAGAATTTATTTACTATGGCCTACTAAAGTTTGATGGAATTGAATCAAACAACCATTACATTGTACCCTATGTTCTAAAAAAATTGTTCTAAAATTGTTTTATCCGTCATTCGGTTGCCCCCTTACGAGCAACCCTCAGAAGTCTTCGAAAGTCTTGTGCGAGCAAGGAATGACGGGGGCCTTACCTTTTAACGTGTGATCCCAAACACTTTCTTAGGCCATCAGAAAAAGTCTGCGTTCGTGGGGCTCGAACCCACGATCGATACCTCGACGTGAATCGATATTGAAGCATCGAAGCACTGAGGTACGCCGGCCTGTGAATATATAGATTCGCAAACGTCATGAAAACGTCATGAAAGGGTCACGCATGCATCGAAATTTCAAAAAACCCGAAGATAACGTTTTCTCGACAGTTTTTCACATTTTCAACGGCTGTGCAGCACTTTTGTGACGTTCTCATGATGTTTCCGTGACGTTCTTTTCACATTTTCCCGACATTTCGATGTTCTTTTGACGTTTAAGAAGGTCGTAGATTCAACCTATATGGGAGATAGGGGCTGATTTTGACGATCATTTCTCCCAAACTTGATTATTGAGCTTACCGAAATATCCTTTCGAAACATCCATGAACCTGTCCCTGAGAGGATGTCCCGCCAACCTGGCTTGCAGCTCCCTACAGATGTAGAACTCCCATTTGTTCGCCGGTTTTTGGTATTTTAGCGCCACATGAACATTGCTGTCTATATCTAAAGCTTTGAAGACCGTTCCGAAGGTCCCTTTGCCCAATTGTTTGTCTACGATATATCTCTCTTCACCTGAAAAATTAGTTACCAACCAAAGTTTTGCAAACTCTCAAAGAAATAAAGATTCCCTGTGAGTTTTGGGTAGTATCTCGACGTCTGATTTTCAAATGGAACATCATGTCATGTCATGTATCATCTTTATATAATTTGATTGAACATATCTGTTTATAATAGGGATACTTGAACACATATGAAAAAAATTATAAAAAATGTTCAATAAATTCCACTCTGTGGAAACAAATTCATACTTTTTCTCAAGATGAAAGTTATTACAATTCAATTCTGAGTAATCAAATCATGCCATATATTTTTCAATCAAATTGTTCTGACCAGGTATAGATTGAGACTAATTTTGAATCTTCTTACATGATGTATATTTTTCAATGCATTCGCTAATAAATTGTAAAAAATTATTATGTGAAATACAGATTGTTTGCCAATATTCCACTCGAATGTATTTGCTATCAAGCAATTCAATTCTCTAGTCCCATAACTATGGATTAATATCTAACTTTGATATTTTCAATGTATTCCTAGCTTAATGAATAACAACATATTCTGACCTCATATAACAAAATTAGATTTAGAAAATGTCTAGGTTTGTATAGATTTACTGTTGATTCTAGAAAATGTAGATGAAGAAATGATTTGTTTGGTGATTTCATTAGTGGTTTTAGGCGTGAAATATTTTGTACTACACCAAATAGAAGTTGAATATTGTGAACTTGAATAAATGAGCAAAAGTAAATACACAGAATAGTCTCCAAGTATTAATTAGGATTCATTTTTGGGATTATTCTATATGTTTAGCCCATGATACTTTTTCGTCAATATAATACGTCTATCAATTCAAAAGAATCTATTACTGGAAGTTATAGAATTATTTGAAATATTACATAATTTCTGGAACTCTGGATATATATACACTTGAATGTTGATTGTCTTTAATACCACAAGAAACATTATTGTTTTTAATAGGGATATATATATACTACAAAACATACATATAACATATTAAATCCAAACAATAATAATTGCACAATTGATGTTTTTTTATAAAAAAAATTACGATAAAATATTAAATGAAAATATCATAATCCATTTCAAGTAATCAAATTGTGAATGATTAGTAGATATGGAATTGAAGTTTACTAAGCAGATATGTCTATAATTTGATTTTAAATATTTCTGCTTCTTCTATATTTTTCAACTCATTAGGTAAGGAGTTTAAATTAAATTGCCTTGTTTCATGGGCGTGAATCGTATTAACTTCATTAAAATTCAAATTTGAAATTAATTAATTTCGAATTTTATATATAATACCAGCAATAGGATTCAATTTTTTCCTCCAATGATCCATATGTAGAGTCCACGATAATTGTTCATCAATATAAAGACCTAAAAATTTTGTTACATTTGTATATTCAATGGATTTGTTATTGAAGCATATTGTGGTATTATTCAATATATCCATTATTCTTCTCGAGATGTAAATATACGTAGATTTACTATAATTAAGAGTCAACTTATTGGTCGTTAGCGAAGATGATATCTGTTTCAAATCAATTTTAATATCATTATTGATATCGTTGAAATCTTTTGAAGTACAGATTATTGTTGTATCATCTACGAATAATTTTAGTTTTGCTTTCAATTTCAAAGTAGATATTGAGTTAATGTGAATTAAAAATAAAATTGAAGTCCTATGTTACCTGTTACTAGAGTCCCTGTATGCATAATTCCCTGTATATATTTATCAGTTTTGTTGTACAGCAAATGTGTCAAATACTTACAGGGACTCTACCTGTTACCTTCCCCGAAGAAAAAAATGGAAAATCCAACTCCACTCACCAATATTGAAGTGGTCTTTCCTCATGCATATCCTCGGCAGGCAGGGCACCTCGACGTACCCGTAGGTGTGCGGCCCCGGAAAGTTCACTCGCTCCAGCAGGTGGCTGATGAGATTCGGTTTGAAGGGATCCGAGGGGGCGTAATCGATGGGCGCCACCACCGCAGGCGGCGGGAAGTCCCTGCTCGGGCTGCCGAAAGGGCTGCCTAAGAACATCGATCAATCAGCATTCCACTTTCCTTTTTTTTTCTTCTTTGGCGAATTAGATGACTTATTTTGAATCGTTGACATAGCAATGGCGAGAATTTTCGAAAATTTTCATCCTATTTCATATTTTATTCACTGGAATTTTTTTTACAGATTCTGACAGTAGATTTCAAGTGTCATTTCATTCTATAGAGTGTTTCCAAAATTGGAGAAAATTTATTGATTCATAATGGAAACATTAGCAAAAATCTTAATAATAATAATAAAGATTAGGGAGTATTGGCTACCCATAATAGTCCAAAAAATGAAGGAGGAAAAAAAGGCAAAGTTAACGTTGATTACGCACTATTTTCTTCTACCGGTTGGAAGTAGCTTTTGGTACCTCATTAAACATGAGACAAAGTTTGACTGGAAAACGCGTGCGATGGCGGAGAAAATGGCCCCAAAAGACCAGGAAAATAGGTTTTCAGCCAATATCTCCTAAAATATGGCAGTTAGAGATTATCGGTTCAGATAAAAATTGGAGTTCAGTTAATTTTCTACAAAATTTTCTCGAAAATTTGCCAAAAACGGCACGAAGCGCACCTCGAATAATGAGCTTCTGTGTTGTATGCCGGAGAGCACAGTTCGTGTATTTACACATCGGCGGGGGGACAAATTATTCAATAACTTTGTTAAAATGCATATTTTCTCATGATTCAAAGTGCATGTGAAAGAGGAATTCTGCTGCTATCATACCCTGCGTGGCCGCATGGTTTGTAGTAGACGACCCGAGCGCCACGTAGAGCACACACGCGGCGAACGACGGAGGAACGAAAGTAATAAATTATAGCGTGTACATTTAGATATACTGATTTTTTCCCAGGATATCAAAGGTATGACTTATATCGATGGAAAGGTGGGAATTCCCCCGTTACACTAGTTAAGGTGTTAAAATGTTAGAAATAATCTCGGCTTGCCAGTGCGACATCCATGAGCGCCAACAGGCTCACTCTTTCCAGATATTCTCTCTCTTTCAAGTGTGCCATTCACTTGCACATAGAAAGTACTTGATTCATGTCATTTGTTTCATGAATTCTCTCTCCCTCTCTCTTCCTCTGTTTCATTCTTTATGCCTGTCTTTTCTCTCTTTTTTCAAAAAAGAATCACAATCCCCATATCAATCATCATTTCATTACCATATATCATATATCTTTTAACCATCGAACATATTGGTCCTCCGAGCCGGATTTATTCAAATCAAACCCTCGAGACGACCTGGAATAACAGTGAATGCCAAGCAGCTGAAGCTTTAGTAGTTGGAATCGAAGAACATATCAACAAAAATAGAAAAAGGGTTTTGGCGAACCTAGCATGGGCACGGTGACCTCTCCGACAGGCTGCACCTCCGGCGCCATCTCGGCCTGCGAGTGCGACGTCCCGACATCCATGAGCGCCAACAGGCTCACCCTCTTTATATATTCTCTCTCTTTCAAGTGTGCCATTCACTTGCACATAGAAAGTACTTGATCCATGTCATTTGTTTTATGAATTCTCTATCCCTCTCTCTTCCTCTGTTCCAATTTTTATGCCTATCTCTCTCTTTTTTCAAAAAAGAATTACAATTCCCATATCAATCATCATTTCATTACCATATATCATATAACTGTACAAATACAGTACACTATCTTTTAACCATCGAACATGTTGGTCCTCCGAGCCGGATTCATTCAAATCAAACCTTCGAGACGACCTGGAATAACAGTGAATGCCAAGCAGCTGAAGCTTTAGTAGTTGGAAGCGAAAAACATATCAACAAAAATTAAAAAAAAAAGGGTTTTGGCGAACCTAGCATTGGCACGGTGACCTCTCCGACAGGCTGCACCTCCGGCGCCATCTCGGCCTGCGAGTGCGACGTCCCGACGTCCATGAGCGCCAACAGGCTGGACCGCAGTTCGGCGTTCGCCTGCATGTTCTCGGCCAGGTAGTTGGTGTGCTCCTCGGAGATGGCGCCCATCTTGGTGGTGGCGTGCTGCTGGTTGGAGTGGAAGGTGGTGGAGGACTTCGAGCCGCTGGAACGAGAAGAGCTGGAAACAGGGAATGCCTCGAGGTCAGCATCAGGCATCTCAATCATAGAAATCATGTTATATACAGTATGATGCAAATGTATGGGATAAATTCATTATTTCAGAAAAGGGAGACATTTGAATAAATTCCAAAAACATGTGAGTTTATTTTTGAAGCCTCATCTCATGACATTCATATGAGAGATGTTACGTCACCAGTGTTGAAGTAATGACGTAATGGACGATTTTTTCGAATACAAACAGGGGTCATGTGACACCTCGTTTGAAAGGTCTACTGATCGTCTATCCAACAGTCAAAATTTTGCATAAGATTGAAATAAAAATGGATTATCATTTGATTACCTGAATTTTGCAGAGGTCTGCTACTGAGAATTGAACATCGAAGGGTCGTCTAGTAAAAAAATACATCAATAAAAAAGTTCTAAACTCTAGTTGTTGGATTTCTTTCGAAATTCGTCTTGTTTTGAATGAATTTAATTAATTATTTTCAGAAAAATTGATATATCTCGAAAACTGTGATAGATTTGTTGACATGAATAGGTTGTCTGAAATCAGAATCAGAAGGCAAATGGAACCGTGTGAAAAAAAAGTAGGTTTCTATTTTGAATAAGAAAGTTGGTGCCGAATTTCGGCACACCCTGGATAACTGGAGGACTAAAATTCTTTCAGGTGATTGGAAATTATCGATTATAACGGCATATCCTTTTAAAATTTCTAATCCAATTGCTAATCTAAAAACTTTTAATATGTCGCATAATTATGAAAATCACGCTGTAATATGGTTTGTATAGATTCCTAGTCATAGTACTAAAACAACTTCTACTCTGATGAGTATTTTCCATTTTCTCAAGGTAGGTAACATCAAACGTTTGACCGATTTCAATATTTCGTGTTTATTTCAATACATGAAATTTTGCAACTAACAAATTAACATTTTTCAAAATACTTATGCATATATATTTACTCACCCATCACTTTTGGTTTCCTCAAAAATTGTACTAAGCGTCTTAGGCTCTATGAAAAGTTGCTTCCTACTGTGTTCCAATTCCTCTTCATTTGGATGAGTATTCAGTGCTGGGCCCTTGTTTTGTGGTGTGCTCACCTGTAGAATTTTTTAATAATCGAAACTACACGATTCTTTGAAAAAATCAAGTTTTGGCGGCGAAAAAACACTTTGGAATGGAATTCTAAGGTTGGCATTATGATTTTTTAAATTATTGATCAAAGATTATCAACCGAACCAGAAAATATGCTTTCGGTATAAACACAATCATCAATTAGCTATAACTGACATTGACAAAAGAGAAAACATTAATACTAATTTTGACCTGGAACTAATTGGTATCTGGTAGGGTCCTTTGATGCATAGCTCCTTTCTCTTTTAATCATCTAGTGACTAGTGATCAGATTCAATACGTCGGCCAGAACAAGAAATCCTCCTTTATTTCCATTGACCTTTCACTCAACGAATTATGGCAACAATAACCCTATTTCAGGGCTTCATATGAATTATGTTGTTCTGCAAAATCATTGTGACCTATTCTGTGGCAGTCTAAGAAAATTCGAAACTAACGTTGTGAAAATAATTATGAATACCTACGCCAGTGACCTCAATATAACCTAAAATACAAGGAATGTCAAAAATCTAGTGTTTATCCCCAGAATTGAATAAGGATGTAACTATATAACTGTTTCACAAACACTTTAGAGTGAGAGGAGACGAGGATCTGTCCGTACCCTGTTAAGATGACTTTAACGTCAATTTCCATCAAGTGACCCAACTAGAACCTAACCTGCCCGGCGCATCTACTATATAGTGACAATATACAGACTGTATCCTTGCTCACCTGCATCGCGTTCAGATTGAAGTTGAACGCGTACGTGTTGAACGTGTCCTCCAACTCCCCCCCGCCGCCTCCTCCTCTCCCGCCCCCGGCCGCCTCCTCCTCGAAGGGGGAGGAGGAGGAGGGGGAGGCGTGGTCGGCGAAGAGCGGCATCGGCTTGGCGCTGTCGCCCGCGTGCGCCGTCTCCGCCACATCCATGCCGCCTCTGGAGCCGGTCTCGGCCAGCTCGTCGGCGTTCAGCACCTTGAAGGCCGTCTTCATGGCGTGGCCTGCGAAACAATCGTAAGACATATAGAGTGCATTTCACAGTAAATTGACTAAAGGATTATAATAAAACCAATTAGACCCTTAAGTTGTAAAATCCGAGATGCACATCATTAATGTAAAAGGACTGGATTCAGGTAATTTTGTTTCTCATAGAGGGATTGTAGAGGATTACAGCTTACACTTCTTGTTCATTTTAGTCTTTGTATTTCATTGGAAGTGTTCACTTGTGTTACGGCGTGCAATAATTTTATAACATTTATTTGTTATTACAGACATTAATAGCAAAAATTTTATACCCCAACGTACAAAATAGGCAGTATGTGGCGCCCGTGGATAAAAAGTAATAGTGCTTCTTCCAGTGGTTCGTTAAAGAAGAATCACTTATCTTGTGACGCGAAAATCGTTATAAAAAATGTGTATAGTTCCTTACTTCAGCAAGGATATAACGCGGGTGCTGCAGCAAAAGTAACCAGTAATTTGACGAAGGTGCCTCTTACTTCAGTTAGACGAATTGTTGAAAATCCCATGGAATCAAGAAAAAAGCGTAAAGATTCCGGTGTCACAAAAAGTCTAGACGACTGGGAAAAAGATTTGATAAGGCGAAAAATCTACACTATGTACGATGAGCAGCGTGTCCCTACAATCAAAAATCTGAAACACCGGCTCATCAATGAGGAAACTCAAATCAACTGTAGCCTCAGCGAGTTTTAACTACAATGGGATTTAAATATCGCAAAAGTGACAAGAGAATCCACACGTTTAATAAACTGGCGTTCTGAATATATAAAGTCAATAAGAAAATACCGGTCTGAAAATCGGCCAATAATCTACCTCGACGAGACTTGGTTTGACACGCATGACACCCCTTCCAAAGGATGGTCTGATTCCTCTGATAAGTGTAAAACAAAAGCACCATCAAATAAAGGGAAGAGAATCACAATATCACACGCAGGATCAGAAAATGGTTGGATCCCAAACGCTATGTGGCTTCCTGCCAAAAATATTAAGGACTCTTGTGTTGATTATCACGAAGATACGACAGCAGAGCTTTTTGAAGATTGGTTTAAAAATTGTCTGTTACCCAACATTCCGCCAAACAGCGTTATAGTAATGGACAACGCAAGCTATCATAGTCGACAACTGCAAATCATTCCTGGCTCAAAGAATACGAAATTGGAGATTCATTCTTCATGGCTGCAAATGACATATATTTTTAGGAAAATTATACAAAAAAAGAACTTTTACAAGTGCTGCAGTCATTTTCACTAAAGAAAACGTATGTTTGTGATACAATTGCAGAAGAATTGGGATATACAGTGTTACGACTACCTCCCTACTACTGCGTGTTCAATCCCATAGAGCTTATGTGGCACCAACTTAAATCGAGCGTGCGCGGAAAAAAATACTTCTCCGACTTCAAGTGGTAGTGTGGTAGAATTAATTAGGAACTGTATGAATGACATTCCTACCGAGAGTTGGAAAAGTTCTGTTAGTCATGTTATAAATGTTGAAAACTCGTACCTTTCTGTAAAATCAATTGCGCCAATTATAATTAATTCAGATGAGGATAGCGATAGCGACACTGAACTAAATATAGAATAGAATTGTAACATTTGAATAAATTACTTGTATATCTCCTATATTATGCAAAATTCAAATTTCTTAAGTTCGACCCTGTAGCACATTTGCATCTTTCACCTGATGATTTTCTACACAATGGAATTAAATCGGGTAGTTTATTGCAGTTAATAATAAGCCAATACCATTTACTGTGAAATATACATACCTACTAAGGCTATATTCCGAATTTAACTGACAATATTGATTTTTCATTCCGAAATCAAAAAAATCACTGAATGTGACAGATGCTTGTGAGCAGATATACTATTCATTCCAAATATTTCGACTCAACATTCTGCTGAAATTGCTGAGTATCAAAAGGTAGTGTGGCTTCAGTAAACTGTCTTTATTTTAGAGGGGGAAGGAATGTAACATTCATTTCCGTTGTTAATTATATTATTTTCAATATCAGAAATAATAAACGCTGAGACTAATATGTAGTATGAAGTAGAAGTAGTAACGAAAGAAGAAGCAACATTGGTTTTATAAATATCTTAATAAACCTGAAATGTCTGCTAAATTCATCATCATTGATGCCATATTACATAAATGTCCAAGTAGGTATTCTTCATCGCTCGAGCTAGAATCATCATCGTCAACAATCTAGGAAACTATGAAGGCTACGACAACCGATTGCTCTTCTATGTTAAATATCAAATTTTCAAAATGCATGTCAACCAGAGGACTAATACGATCCAGTGACTCTAGTTCAGATAAACGAGAAACTACAGACTGACAAATTTCACCAGCTGATCAACTGCTGCTGACTACTGATTTTGGAGCATTTTTGCAAAGTTTATATTCATACATTATATATAATTTTGAAGACAAAAAAATGAGGAATTTAATGAACTAATAAAACATAAGGTGTTATTTATTTATTTATTTATTTATCAAACAAATCTTCCAGTCAGAACAAGTTCTGGTATGAGGAAGAATGAAAGTATAAAATAATAAGTAATAAATATCTATATGAACTACTACACAGACATGAGTAGAAGTGAACATGAATACTAAATCAAAAGTTCGAGTCATATCTTCAAAACCATACCCCGAAAAAAAATTGAGTGCGCTACTGGATTCTACGTAAAATTCTCTATAGGTCGCGTGCACGAAGACCGACCCTGGAGGCAAAATATTGAAACACAACCTCATTTTTTTATTTGGTTACAGAGGAATCAAAAGGTTATTTATTTATTTTATTTATTTATTTATTGAACAAATAACTTCCAGACAGAATAGGCTCTGGTATAAGGAAGTACATAATTATATACCTATAGGTAAACATAGCATCATTAAAAATATATCAACAACTGTAAATTGGCAAACAAAGAATAATATTTGTAAAAAAAAAAAAAAAAATGCCATGATCAATTTTATCCAGTCCGCTGAGTTTTTCACAATATTTTGGCATACGAATCGTGTTTCTTGCGTTATTCATTAATTCAAGCATACCTTCGCATTGTGCTGTTGTACAATGCACAAAAAATGCAGCAAGAGACTAGGGAATATGATTTTTCAGGTAAATAGTAATCTCACATAGTTAGCATTATGAAATGTTGTCATTCCTTATTAAAATTCCTTCTGCCTTCTGCCACTTCTGCAATACAAGCTAATGCTGCTAATAGATTGAAAATGTCTAACTGATTGCATGAATCCAATCTTCTTGCATTATTTTAGAAATTTCAGGTGTATTTCTATTAGCTCTTATCGCAGAAAGAATTCCGATGAGAAATCAGAGAAATTACCAAATTTCAAAAATGAAAACTATAGGTGAGTGACTATTAGTAGGTATTTACTTTTAAATCATAATGTACCATCCGGATTCCTTCATCTTCCGCTGCAGTTTTTGTGCATTTTACAACAGCACAATGTGATGGCATGAGCGAATTGATGAATAGCGGAAAAATACGATTCGTATGCCAAAATAATTGTGAAAAACTATTTCGATCACTTGTAAACAAATAAAAAAAGTGACATTGTGTTTCAATATTTTAATTTGACATTTTCGCTGAGAAACTTCATAGATATAGAGGGGCCAAGGACCGTGAAAACTGCAAGGTTCTATACAACAACAACCGAGATACCTGGCTGTTTCATCCAAAATGGGATGCCAGGGTGATTGACTATGGATTTCATGCTTGCAAAATAGTGAGTCGAGCGCTGAAGTCCATTTAGACCTCGATTTATACCTACTTCCGTATGTCTAGGAGAACCTTTATTATTTATCCCAACTGAAATCAGCTGTTATTGTTGCCATATCATTTGTTCATTTATTAATAATTACTTATTACCTGCCACTCTTGTACAAGTGAAATTGTTTCATAAGAAATAAAAGTATGTTTCATTGGTTGAAATTTATCAGGTTTTACCCCATTATGAACTTCTGTGATAAAAAAATATTCAACTGAACGTATATATTCACCTTCATATAAGAGACTTATCTCATAGGAATAGTATATGTATTTCGTTGGTATATATGTACATACCAACTTGATATCGACCTCCATCGACCTGCATTGAGGTCCTTCAGCCAGATGAAATAATTTTCTAATCAATTTATCGTACCCTTTTACCCACTAGTGGAGACGCTATATGCACTCTCATACGAAAATCATAGACAGAGAAAGATATATGGATGTACTCCAGGACTTGTGGAGGAAGGAAGATGCAAGAATCTTTCATATAAGCGAAAAACATATTATTGTCCTTGTCTGGCGAAACATTTGATCTGCTTCAAAATCGTTTGTGGTTATGTTTGATTGTCACTGTTTGTCTAGTTTCCGTACTCTAAGAATTAGGCAATCCAAACCACGTGACATTTCAGCTGACAAGATGGCGTCTGGTTGGCAAACAAAGATTATACATCACTTGTAATTAAATTGTATTTTGCCCGAATCACCCTATTATTCTGGTAGTTTTATGTGTCAGGTGTTTGAGGGAGTCTCAGAGCTGAATTGAACAGTGCTTCAATATGCTGAGTTCATATTTCCAGAAGTTATTGCAGGAAAACCCAGAGGTTGGTCAGAGGTAAACATGAATATTTATTGTTTTTTCGGCTATTTTTCTCAACTAACCAGTAAATTTTCATTCCTGAAACTATCATGCAACCATTATTTGTTTGTAGATATCTGATGAAGCTGATGTTGATCAAGGATTTGAAGCCCTTCACATCTGAAACTGCTGACTGATTAGACTACCACATAAATTATACTCTCCTACTATTTATAGTGACCCACAGTTTCTACCATCATGAGCAAATGAGTGCATTTATTTATGTATTAGAAACATGATGTTTCCAAACTATGTAGGTCCATTAAAAGTAATGAGTATTGGTTTATTTTATCAAAATGAAAAAAAGATAAGTTTTCCATAGGATGAAACACTAAACTCATCAGTTCTAGAGTAGGTAGGTACATATAAATAATATTGAAATCCTTCTTCTTAGGTACCTGTTATGAAAATAGTGTCTGACACATATCCTCTGGTTTATTATGATTGATTCTGTTGCTGATTCTTTCCGTTGATGGCTGCTATCCACATTTCCCTTATTTTTCTTGATAGATCCTTCATCTGTGGGTAATGCTCAGAGTTTTTCACAGTATTACAGTAGGAATGTGACAAAACAGCAAATGGTCCCGATCTGCACTGCTTCCACAATCCACCACAATTCACGTTACTGGCAATTTTTTCTTTGAAATCATACTGAGTTTTCATTATTCACAATAAATCTAGCCGAAACTCGATGAAATAATACTGTAAGAGGCTTCCAAAACCCACAAAGTTCTCAAGTAAACAAACTTGACTTTGGTTTATTTGCCAACCAGACGCCATTTTGAAATTATTTGACAGGTCGTTGGATTGCCTAATATGGGTTGCGTGCAAGAACTGTCAGATGACCGACCCTGGAGGTAAAACAATGAAACACAACCTCACTTTTCTTATTTGTTTATAGATGATTGAAATAGTTTTTCACAATTATTTTGGCATTAGAATCGTGTTTTTCGGCTATTCATTAGTTCGCGCATGCCGTCACAAAAAATGCAGCAAGAGACGAAGAAATCCGGTTGGTACATTATGATTTAAAAGTTAGTACCTACTATAGTCACCCACATATAGTTTTCATTTTGAAATTTGGTAATTTCTCTGATTTCTCATCGGACTTCCTTTTGCAATAGGAGCTAATAGAAATGCTCGTGAAATTTCTAAAAGAATGTAAGAATATTGGATTCATGCAATCAAACGGGAGGGCTGGTCTGACATGCTAACGAAATATGATCGTGTGTGTTGTAGACAATTTCAATCTATTAGCAGTATTAGCTTGTATTGCAGAAGGCATTTCAATAAGGAATGACAACATTTCATAATGATAACTATATGAGATTACTATTTACCTGAAAAATCATATTCCTTTGTCTCTCGCTGCATTTTTTGTGCATTGTACAACAGCACAATGAGGAGGCATGCTTGAATTAATTAATAGCTCAAAAAACACAACTCGTATGTCAAAATATTGTGTTCCCCTGAAAACAAATAAAAAAGTGAGGTTGTATTTCAATAATTCACAAAAGAGTGAAGTTGTGTTCCAATATTTTACCTCGAGGGTCGGTCATCGTGCACGCGACCTATACACAAAAAACGTCAAAACAGCAGTGTCAAGTACATTAAGGAACTCTAGTTGCCACAATCGCTCACCTTTCGGCTGAACCTCTTGCATGCTCTCCTCGAACACGACAAACCCGTCAGCCGGAGGCCTCGCCTCGGGCTGCGGCGACGACCACAAATCAAAGTTGTTCTTCGCGGGGCTCTTGGCCCACAACGAAAAGGAACCGTGTCTTCCAGCCCCGCGCTGCGGCGTCTGTCTTTCGACGCCGGACGTCACCGTGGCGTCGTGCTGCAGCAGCGACGTCTGCAGCGAATTCTGCAGCTGATTCTGTAGCGACGTCTGCAGCGAGTTCTGCAGCGGATTCTGTAGCGATGTCTGTAGCGAATTCTGTAGCGACGTCTGTAGCGAATTCTGCAGTGAATTATGCGGCGACTTCTGGAGCGAATTCGTGGTGGAGACCCGGGGATCGTAGGAAGGGGGCGAAAGAGCAGCTTGGTGGACTTCCATCGAACGATGGAAGGGGTCGGGGGGCTGGAAGGATCGTTGGAATACTTCGTTTCTATCCTGGAATAGAATGGGAACAATGATGCCTAAGATAAGGATAACGATAAATCGCGATTCAATCATAGATCATTAAAAATTTATACGCCAATAATCCTTAACGCTAAACATGGTTGGAATCGCGAATGATGGGGATAACTATGCGGAATCATTGCCAGATAATTGATATTCTTCATAGATATACAGGGTGTTTAAAAAAGATGCGGCAATATTTAAGGATTCCTCAGATCATTTTATGAAAGAAAGTTCCCATAAATGTATGTTCGTGAATGCATTGATTCCAAGATACAGGGTGATTTGAATAATTCATGTTACGGACTTAGTAAGAATAGAATAGACAGATAGATACGAAATGATTGACATTCGAATAAAACCTGAAGTCATTGTTACAAGTGGTCACTTTCAATAGTTGTAATTTTTTTGTATGATAACTGGAAATGCAATTAAATAGTTTTCATTTTCATCTATCTACTAAATGATGCGTTATGAGAAAATCTGAGAGACGAAAAAGTTGTAGTTATAGTCGCCACTGGACCAATTTTTATGTACCAGTGAAATATCGGGTTAGGATATGTTTGTAACTGACTTTTCTTTTCCAGATCCAGTAGGTATCTATGACGACCTTTTCAAAATATGCATACCCCTTGAGGATACTTACTCCATAGACTTAATTCACTCGCTTGGCTATGAGAGGGTTGTATTTACATTGTGGAACATAGAGAAATAAAGGGAGAATTTAAAGTAAAAGAAATATGTTTATTGCATAAGAAATCGGTACTTACAATTTGGATATCAGACAATCCATCTTCAATTGGCACTAACTTCGTATTTTTCATAATCAAACTACCTCAACCAATATTTCCCTCTCTGATTGTATATTAATTTCTATATCTCAGCAGTTTTAGAATCAATGTATTTTCCTTTCAATCAAGTAATGAAAATATTGGAATAGTAAACTTTATATCCTGTCTAGGTATGAGTTGCATGACACATTGGATTTGAAATGAAAGTTTGTTTTTAAATAATTATTTGATTAAGATTTACTACATGACATATCTTCCTAGCCCAACAAAGCTGGACCCCAGCGTAAGAATAAGTAGAACACTGAAATCATAATGAAAAATAATATATGGTAACGGCAATATTGCTGAAAATATGAAATCATAATAGGTATTAGAAATGAAAAAAAAAGTATAAAAAATCAAGTCTGGCCACAGATTCAGCAGTTCACTCGCACCTACTAAATTATAATGCACTTTATGACTGAGTCCGGACCTGCTTATTCCAAGATTGTTGTCGGTTATCCTTGTCTCCCTCATCTATCCTATTGACCATCCATACTAGTGTCTAGAAATCAGCTACTATAAGCAGATTATTCGATGGTCTGCCTTTTTGCAAGACCAAGAGTTTCTGCTTACTCGTGAAATATCATTCTATGCATTAAACCCATATCAGAATAATTCATGTTTTCCATGATTCGTTGTCATTGAGTTAGGTCAATAACTTGACCTAGCTCCTAACTATGGAAGCTGTGCACATGCAATACATTGGATTTGAAATGAATTTCTTTTTTTAAGAATAATTATGTTCAAATTCAGATGACAATTTCATTAGGATTTACTAGATGCCAATAGTTATTCATAAAATCTTCTGCTTTAAATTTATATCGAATGAATTACTAAAACACTAAAAACTGATCAAACAACAGCCGGAAAACCATTATCAATAACAAAAAGTTATAACAAATAACAATTCTTACAAGGATTATTGCTACTACGGAACTTTGCGGTGCCGCCACGTTCATCTTTAAATAATTCATATTTTTCATTTTGGTATGTTCCCTAAAATTACTAATAAGTTTACCATTATTATCAGTCGATTTCCAAAAATGTTGTTATGTGTTTATTAAGTTACTATGAGTTATTTATGCCGAGTTGAATACTATCTTTTATCCGAAAAATCCTCTTTGAAATATCGATTTGGCAGCGATTTCACAGAAGTCCTCAGAATGTGATGCATTTTCCGTAGAAGAAAATAAATAAACAAAATGAATCACTGTTTTCAACTAGTTCAGTCGTTCTCAAACAACTAGGACTGACAGGTTGAAAATGTAAATACAATTTTTCCTAGTTCTGAATTGTTTCTTTAGTTTTATCTAGACTTGAGAACAAATAAGGCTATAGATTGATTCGCGAAAAGTGATTCTCGGTGAACACAAAAAATTCTCACCTCATGCATAGATTCCTGCATCAATTCAACATCGTCAAAAATCTCGATCGGTTCATGTTGCTGATGCATGAGCTGCTGCTCTTGAAACTGCTGCTGGAGCTGCTGCTGCTGAAGCTGTTGCTGCTGGAACTGTTGCTGCAACAGCTGTCTTTCTCGCGCCTTTTGTCGGTACCTGCAAAGATAATACACACTCTAGATAGACACCGTGAATGTAAAAACGGGCAAAGCTCAGTTAGGACGTAACAGAGCGGTGGGTAATCAAATACAAAGACAGATACAAATATACATGTACACGTCATGTTTTTTTTACGAATAGTTGAAAACATCATTAGAATACATGTAGGAACACAAAAAATAGTAAAAATACTTCAATACACAAAGAATAAACACCTACACTAACAATAAAATTTACTCTATTGAGTCCTCAGGGAACTCACTCACAACATAATATGCCTTTTGTAGCAATGTTTCTTCAAGTTCTTTCTTGAATGAATTACGGCTCATGTTTTGTATGTTGATGGGAAGTTTTTTTAAATAACTTTGCACCAACATATCCAGGGCTTTCCTCAAATTTCTTCACCCTGTGTCACTTAATGTGCCAGCATTTCTTGTAGGTGTATTTCACCGACTCCGATATTAATGTTTGTACAACGAATCAGCACAGCTGATTAGCCACTGGTCTGTAACGTCCCATCGGAGGGTTGTCTATATAGAGTGTGTATCATCTTTGGTATGATCAAAAAGTTGAGTTATCTCAATTCTTGCAATTTTTTTTTTCAAAAATACGTCCTGAAAGGAAATTTCCAACTAGTGAAGAATTTCTTATGTAATCTAGAACCCTATTCTATAAATTATTATTTTGAGCAGGGCCTGGATAGTGAAGAAGGGTTCAGAATACTTAGATCTTCGCTATGATTTATATATTATATTAGGTATGTATTCCTTTTTTTCCTATTTCTGTAAGTTAACCATATAACTCAAAGACCTAGAAGGCCAATATCGTTCTATTGAGGTGTTCCCTAACGTGACTTGAACAGCAAAAGTGAGCATGCGCAGCACAGACGCGACCATGACAGGGGCGGCTTCAGAATTATTTGATTACCAGGTTTGTGAAAAATGTATTATGATATTTATTATCACGGATTCCTTCATGTTATTAGGAGTAATGTTTGGATGTATTTTCCATCATTTGAAGTGTTCATTGGATAGAAATAGGTGAGCTGATATGAAGGGTGATTCAGACTATATTAGCAATAATTCACCACGGTTCATCAAAAAGAGTGTTGTAGATGTAGAAGTTTATAATAACCCTCAATATATTGTATAGGTCGCGTGCACGATGACTGACCCTGGAGGTAAAATATTGAAACACAACCCAACTTTTCTGTAAAACATTGAAACACAACCTCACTTTATTTATTTGTTTACAGAGGAGCACAATGATTTGACATACGAATCGAATTTTCGCGCTATTCATTAATTCAAACATGCCCTCTCATTGTGCTGTTGTACAACACAAAAAATGCAACGAGAGACGAAGGAATATGATTTTTCAGGTAAATAGTAATCTCACATAGTTTCCATTATGAAATATTGTCATTTCTAATTAAAATTCCTTCTGCCACTTCAGCAATAGAAGGTACTACTGTTAATAGATTGAAAATTTCTACAACACACACGATCATATTTCGTCAGCATGTCAGACCAGTCCTCCCGTTTGGTTGCATGAATCCAATCTTCTTGCATTCTTTCAGAAATTTCACGAGTATTCCTATTAGCTACTATTGCAGAAGGATTTCCGATGTGAAATCAGAGAAATTACCAAATTTCAAAATTGAAAACGATATGTGAGTGGTTATAGTAGTTACTTTTGAATCATAATATATCAACCGGATTCCTTCGTCTCCCGCTGCATTTTTTGTGCATTGTACAACAGCACAATGTGATGGCATGCGCGAATTAATGAATAGCCGAAAAACACGATTCGTATGCCAAAATAATTGTGAAAAACTATTTCAATCATTTGTGAACAAATAAGAAAAGTGAGGTTGTGATTCAATGTTTCACCTCAAGGACGGTCATCTGACAATTCTTGCACACAACACATCGTATTGTCGTGATGTTCGCTAGTGATGGCTACAAGATAATATCAATATATTAGTTATAAATACAACTTGTATGAATAAAATACTGTTGGAATTATTCTACATCAGTTTATTATTATTATTATTACCTGTGGGCTCTCAGCTCCTCGATGCTGTATTCGGTGTTCGGGTCGATGTACACCCTATCTTTGGGGTACATGGGGATGGAGGCGGGATTAGGGGGCTCCATGTACTTGATGCTGACCTTCCAGTCGGAGTAGTCTTCAAGGGTCTGCTTCGGATGATTCTTGGGCAAGCGGAGACCCTCCGGTTCCGTGTAGGTGTCTAGGTTGTCTTCGTGGACTAACAGAGACAATGTAACGTTTCTTTTCGCTTTTATTTGTTTATTTGTATGTGCATTTGTGTGATATACGGGGTGTAACCTTTTATATTGTTGGCGGGAAAAGTTACGTGAATATAAACATAATTTTCCTACAGAAGAAATATTGGGACAATAATTTTTGGTTTTTTGATTTTTCATTTCAGCATCCATGAAGATGATATTGCAGTAAAGTCGCTCAACATGCCAAATGAATAGATATACATATAAACAAAGAGAATGAACTTATGTCTTCACTTTCTTGACTGTTCAGATGAGAGAAAAAAATCTAAAGTACTTTAATTATTAGATAAAAGAAATCGTAACCACCAATCCACCATTAAACAACACGAGTAGGAAAGAGACAGGTTACCGTAAATCATGCTATCTTTGTTGCAGCTGCACCTGACACACTTTGTGCTATGCGAGAGAACGGCCGTCTCCCTTCCAGTTGTTTATATCGAGTTCATTGTAGCAAACGTACCTGTGAAGGCGGGGGCGGAGCTACCGCCCCCCACCACCCTCCTTTTCGCCGGCACCGTCGTCCACGGCCCCGCCTTCAACGTGTTCTCCTTCCGCGCCGCCTGGCTGCGCGCCGCCCCCACTATGCTCGCAGGCCCGACCGCCTGTGCCCCGCCCCCGGACACGCCCCCATCGTCAAACACCGGCACGGGGGCGTTGGCGCGGGAGGGCGGAGCATGCGTAGACGGTAGAGTGGGCGGGGCGTACGGGGCGGGGACTCGCACGCTGCCTACCCTGCCGGGGCGGTAGGTGTGCAACGAGGTGAGGGCGTGCCGTTTCTCGTCCAGGCGGGACTCGTCCCTGCCGAAGATGCACTGGGAAAGGGGGAACCATCGATAGAGTTCATTCGGATTATTAATTTTGACATGCAATTTGACACTGACACAGACGGAAATTTTGAAACGTGTCACATTACGTAAGTAGTTGTGTAAAGGCTGCGACACAAAGGGGGACTTCGCATCAAGTTGCCAACCTAAAAATCTCTACCTATTCGCGGGAATCAATGTTACCAGGTGGCGCTCGGTTTTCATCGTTCCATGTCAAAGCCACGTCAAAACTGGGGGAAAACAAACTCAATCGTCACTCAATTCCATTAGTGCCATTAGCTTGTGTGCTGAGTACTGATAAGAGTGATGTTTTTAAATTTCCTGACATTAATTGTCAATATTCGATCGAAAACGCTAATAATGCCTGTTGTAGATGTTCTTTTGGCAGATATTTTGCTCTATTTAGATGGAAAAAGCCAACCAGCAGTGGAAGGAGAAGCAGTTCTCCGTTGAAATCATGTGATTTTGTGTGAGGCAGAAGACTTCGACAAGAGGCACATTTTTGCACTTCGTCTACAAACTTCGGCGATGAAATTTTCCCCACATGAAGTAAAATTGAAGTTGGGGTCCAGAGGAACTCTTATAGAACAATGGATATGTATTTGTTCCTGCAATAGCAGCCTACCGGAGTGCTCCTATTGGCAATAAAAGCGGAAAGCTGACTTTGAGCGTCGATATCTCGAATACAAACTGTCCTATCGGGCTGATCATGGTGTCATTCGATTCAGCGTGTAATTTTCTACTGAAGAAGCGATAATACGCGTGGATTTCCGCCGTTTCCTGGCACTTTCGGCCGTCCGAAGATGGCTCGGTGACTATATCGTACTGAAGTCTCAGGTGAGAAAATAAAATTTTTTATTTTGCCTGTTGAAAATCTGAAAAAATTCACATAGACTAATTCGATGCCGTAACGAACGAATCTGTGGTGGAAATCGGGAAAATTTGGATAATAGAAACGTAGTAGCCTACCGGAGTGCTCCTATTGGCAATAAAAGCAGAAAGCTGACTTTGAGCGTCATATCTCGAAAACTATCTATCCTATCGGGCTGATCATGGTCTCATTCGATTCAGCGTGTCATTTTCTACTGGAGAAGTGATACATCTCGTGGATTTCCGCCGTTTTCTGGTACTTTCGGCCGTCCGAAGATGGCTCGGTAACAATATCGTACTGAAGTCTGAGGTGGGAAAATGAAAATTTTTATTTTGCCTATTAAAAATCTGAAAAAAATCACAGACTAATTCGATGTCGTAATGAACGAATCTGTGGTGGAAATCAAGAAATTTTGGAAAATGGAGACGTAGTAGCCTACGGGAGTGCTCCTATTGGCAATAAAAGCGGAAAGCTGATTTTGAGCGTCGATATCTCGAAAACTATCTGTCCTATCGGGCTGATCATGGTCTCATTCGATTCAGCGTGTCATTTTCTACTGGAAAAGTGATAATTCGCGTAGATTCCCGCCGTTTTCTGGCACTTTCGGCCGTCCGAAGATGGCTCGGTAACTATATTGTACTGAAGTCAGGTGGGAAAATGAAAAATTTTCATTTTGCCCATTAAAAATCTGAAAAAATTCACATAGACTAATTCGATGTCGTAATGAACGAATCTGTGGTGGAAATCAAGAAATTTTGGAAAATGGAGACGTAGTAGCCTACGGGAGTGCTCCTATTGGCAATAAAAGCGGAAAGCTGATTTTGAGCGTCGATATCTCGAAAACTATCTGTCCTATCGGGCTGATCATGGTCTCATTCGATTCAGCGTGTCATTTTCTACTGGAATAGTGATAATTCGCGTGGATTTCCGCCGTTTTCTGGCACTTTCGGCCGTCCGAAGATGGCTCGGTAACAATATCGTAGTGAAATCTCAGGTGGGAAAATGAAAATTTTTATTTTGCCTGTTGAAAATCTGAAAAAAAATTCATATAGACTAATTCGATGTCGTAACGAACGAATCTGTGGTGGAAATCGGGAAATTTTGGAAAATAGAGACGTAGTAGTCTACCGGAGTGCTCCTATTGGCAATAAAAGCAGAAAGCTGACTTTGAGCCTCGATATCTCGAAAACTATCTGTCCTATCGGGCTGATCATGGTCTCATTCGATTCAGCGTGTCATTTTCTACTGGAATAGTGATAATTCGCGTGGATTTCCGCCGTTTTCTAGCACTTTCGGCCGTACGAAGATGGCTCGGTAACAATATCGTACTGAAATCTCAGGTGGGAAAATGAAAATTTTTATTTTGCCTATTAAAAATCTGAAAAAATTCACATAGACTAATTCGATGTCGTAATGAACAAATCTATGGTGGAAATCAAGAAATTTTGGAAAATGAAGACGTAGTAGCCTACCGGAGTGCTCCTATTGGCAATAAAAGCGGAAAGCTGATTTTGAGCGTCGATATCTCGAAAACTATCTGTCCTATCGGGCTGATCATGGTCTCATTCGATTCAGCGTGTCATTTTCTACTGGAATAGTGATAATTCGCGTGGATTTCCGCCGTTTTCTAGCACTTTCGGCCGTCCGAAGATGGCTCGGTAACTATATCGTACTGAAGTCTCAGGTGGGAAAATGAAAATTTTTATTTTGCCTATTAAAAATCTGAAAAAATTCACAAAGACTAATTCGATGTCGTTATGAAAGAATCTGTGGTGGAAATCGAGAAATTTTGGAAAATGGAGACGTAGTAGCCTACCGGAGTGCACCTATTGGTAATAAAAGCGGAAAGCTGATTTAGAGCGTCGATATCTCGAAAACAATCTGTCCTATCGGACTGATCATGGTCTCATTCGATTCAGCGTGTCATTTCCTACTGGAAAAGTGATAATTCGCGTGGATTTCCGCCGTTTTCTGGCACTTTCGGCCGTCCGAAGATGGCTCGGTAACTATATCGTACTGAAGTCTCAGGTGGGAAAATGAAAATTTTTATTTTGCCTATTAAAAATCTGAAAAAATTCACATAGACTAATTCGATGTCGTTATGAATGAATCTGTGGTGGAAATCGAGAAATTTTGGAAAATGGAGACGTAGTAGCCTACTGGAGTGCTCCTATTGGCAATAAAAGCGGAAAGCTGATTTAGAGCGTCGATATCTCGAAAACTATCTGTCCTATCGGGCTGATCATGGTCTCATTCGATTCAGCGTGTCATTTCCTACTGGAAAAGTGATAATTCGCGTGGATTTCCGCCGTTTTCTAGCACTTTCGGCCGTCCGAAGAAGGCTCGGTAACTATATCGTACTGAAGTCTGAGGTGGGAAAATGAAAATTTTTATTTTGCCTATTAAAAATCTGAAAAAATTCACATAGACTAATTCGATGTCGTAATGAACGAATCTGTGGTGGAAATCAGGAAATTTTGGAAAATGGAGACGTAGTAGCCTACCGGAGTGCTCCTTTTGGCAATAAAAGCGGAAAGCTGACTTTGAGCCTCGATATCTCGAAAACAATCTGTCCTATCGGGCTGATCATGGTCTCATTCGATTCAGCGTGTAATTTACTACTGAAAAAGCGATAATTCGCGTGAATTTCCGCCGTTTCCTGGCACTTTCGGCCGTCCGAAGATGGCTCGGTGACTATATCGTACTGAAGTCTCAGGTGAGAAAATGAAATTTTTTATTTTGCCTGTTAAAAATCTGAAAAAATTCACATAGACTAATTCGATGTCGTAACGAACGAATCTGTGGTGGAAATCGGGAAATTTTGGAAAATGGAGACGTAGTAGCCTACCGGAGTGCTCCTATTGGCAATAAAAGCAGAAAGCTGACTTTGAGCGTCGATATCTCGAAAACTATCTTTTCTATCGGGCTGATCATGGTCTTATTCGATTCAGCGTGGCATTTTCTACTGAAAAAGCGATAATTCGCGTGGATTTCCGCCGTTTTCTAGCACTTTCGGCCGTCCGAAGATGGCTCGGTAACAATATCGTACTGAAATCTCAGGTGGGAAAATGAAAATTTTTATTTTGCCTATTAAAAATCTGAAAAAATTCACATAGACTAATTCGATGTCGTAATGAACAAATCTATGGTGGAAATCAAGAAATTTTGGAAAATGGAGACGTAGTAGCCTACGGGAGTGCTCCTATTGGCAATAAAAGCGGAACTCTGATTTTGAGCGTCGATATCTCGAAAACAATCTGTCCTATCGGACTGATAATTCGCGTGGATTTCCGCCGTTTCCTGGCACTTTCGGCCGTCCGAAGATGGCTCGGTAACTATATCGTACTGAAGTCTCAGGTGAAAAAATGAAATTTTTTATTTTGCCTGTTGAAAATCTGAAAAAATTCACATAGACTAATTCAATGTCGTAACGAACGAATCTGTGGTGGAAATCGGGAAATTTTGGAAAATGGAGACGTAGTAGCCTACCGGAGTGCTCCTATTGGCAATAAAAGCGGAAAGCTGACTTTGAGCCTCGATATCTCGAAAACTATCTGTCCTATCGGGCTGATCATGGTCTCATTCGATTCAGCGTGTCATTTTCTACTGGAAAAGTGATAATTCGCGTAGATTGCCGCCGTTTTCTGGCACTTTCGGCCGTCCGAAGATGGCTCGGTAACTATATCGTACTGAAGTCTCAGGTGAGAAAATGAAATTTTTTATTTTGCCTGTTGAAAATCTGAAAAAATTCACATAGACTAATTCGATGTCGTAACGAACGAATCTGTGGTGGAAATCGGGAAATTTTGGAAAATGGAGACGTAGTAGCCTACCGGAGTGCTCCTATTGGCAATAAAAGCGGAAAGCTGACTTTGAGCCTCGATATCTCGAAAACTATCTGTCCTATCGGGCTGATCATGGTCTCATTCGATTCAGCGTGTCATTTTCTACTGGAAAAGTGATAATTCGCGTGGATTTCCGCCGTTTTCTAGCACTTTCGGCCGTCCGAAGATGGCTCGGTAACTATATCGTACTGAAGTCTGAGGTGGGAAAATGAAAATTTTTATTTTGCCTATTAAAAATCTGAAAAAATTCACAAAGACTAATTCGATGTCGTTATGAACGAATCTGTGGTGGAAATCGAGAAATTTTGGAAAATGGAGACGTAGTAGCCTACCGGAGTGCACCTATTGGTAATAAAAGCGGAAACCTGATTTTGAGCGTCGATATCTCGAAAACAATCTGTCCTATCGGACTGATCATGGTCTCATTCGATTCAGCGTGTCATTTCCTACTGGAAAAGTGATAATTCGCGTGGATTTCCGCCGTTTTCTGACACTTTCGGCCGTCCGAAGATGGCTGGGTAACAATATCGTACTGAAATCTCAGGTGGGAAAATGAAAATTTTTATTTTGCCTGTTGAAAATCTGAAAAAATTCACATAGACTAATTCGATGTCGTAACGAACGAATCTGTGGTGGAAATCGGGAAATTTTGGAAAATGGAGACGTAGTAGCCTACCGGAGTGCTCCTATTGGCAATAAAAGCAGAAAGCTGACTTTGAGCGTCGATATCTCGAAAACTATCTTTCCTATCGGGCTGATCATGGTCTCATTCGATTCAGCGTGTCATTTTCTACTGAAAAAGCAATAATTCGCGTGGATTTCCGCCGTTTTCTTGCACTTTCGGCCGTCCGAAGATGGTTCGGTAACTATATCGCGCTGAAGTCTCAGGTGGGAAAATGAAAATTTTTATTTTGCCTATTAAAAATCTGAAAAAATTCACATAGACTAATTTGATGTCGTAATGAACGAATCTGTGGTGGAAATCGGGAAAATTTGGAAAATGGAGACGTAGTAGCCTACCAACTAATAAGAGATTACAAAACTGATTTTTATTTTGATGAAAAACAGTGGCGTGCCATTTTTTAATGTGATAAAATTATATTTTGGTCAATATCAACGGTTCAAAAAAAGGTAAATGATAAATTATTTTGATTGAATTATAGAGAAATTTATCCTCTTTTGGAACACATGAAAATTGATATACCATTACATTTGTATTTTTTTGAAAAAAACTCAAAAATTTGTCGAAATTTCAGTTAACGCCATCTAGCGGCGACATCAAGAGTCAAAAATTCGAAACCGAATAAGTGCAGGATTCATAATGAAAAAAACATAGTTTATGTAATGATTAAAGAGCTGGATTTATTGATACTATTTGAGTTTAAGTAGGAACTGGAAACTCATCAGTGCTGTGATGAAACCTTACTGTTTACACTTTATTTTCATTATGTTTCTATTTCAGCAGTTCATCATTGGAATGTAATTAGAAAAATGGGGATTTTCTCTAACTTCTTGATTTTGCACAAAAAATGTATGCTTCCCTTATTAAATTTACACAGCAGTTTCATCTGAGTACACTTACAAGCAGTGAAAACAAAAAAAATACATCACATAAATTCCAGCACAGAATAAAAATGATTCATGTCTCACATATTATATTTTGTCATGCTACATTCTCACCATTAAGATATAATTGAGTGAAAGAAGGTGACCCAAAACCTTAGTATGATGAGGTTGACCAATCAACACTTCTAGTATTTTGGATTTTTTGTTTTCAACTCACATGTTGGCCAGCTGCCATAATGAGATTTTTGTGTGCCATTTCCAATTCCTCATAGGGCTGGGCCAAGTTGAGTTTGCCCTCTTCAAACACATTATTGGCAGACTGAAAATCTCCAGCAGCTTCATGATAGTATGCCCATGCCTTGTACAAGTCTGCACAACCAATGCACAGCCCTTTGGCCCTCAGCATTTGATACAGTTCCAATGGGTTCTGTTGCAAGTCAAACTAAAATCATGGAAGGTGTGCAATGCTCATAACAAATGGAAAAATATATTGTGAAGAGAATTTACTTGTACTCTATGATTTCATAATTGTGATGAAAACTGTTCCAACTTACATATTTAATCCATAGTTTACAAAACCTTCTGTCATTTGTATACCTCTTGTCCCTCTCAAAAAGACTTAGGCAGTGTTCTAGTAAAGGAGTTACATTACCTTCATGGCCATGTTTGGGGTAGCTTTGTTCTACCCAAGAGATGAAATTATAATGATTTTCTAGAGGATCATCTCCAGTGTATGTCCTTATCAGATTCTCAAATTCCCTAAAATGTTCAATCTCAAAAATGATACACAAGTGGCACATATCTGTGTATTCAAAGTAAAAAACCTAGTAATATATGGGTCCACAGCCTTTTTCCAAAGGTGGGCCATGCATGTTATAATTGAAACCAACAACTGCAGGTTATCTGATATTGCATAAAAATAATTCAAATAAAATGCCTACACATACACTTCAATTTGATACTAATAATTTCTCAAAGTGATTGAATTTGTCTTGGTTTTTGTATCTCTGGTTGAATATTATAAGTAGATACATGTAGTATAGCATCTAAAAGTGCATCTGTTAGTGGAGATATAGTTATTTTCAGTAATTGATAATTGAAAAAGTTTGCTCATATAAATCTGTACCACCAAATATAATTATTATATGTTGAGCATACTTTTTTAGGTCCCTGAAATTTTCAGATGACAAACTCCCATAGAAATCTATCAAATGATTACATTCATTGAAAGTTGTTTCCATTTTCAGTGTGGTAGTGCTTTGCAAGTCAATAATATTCATTATTTTGAAAATGAGTTTTGAAAATTTTCTATTTTGTGGGAGATCTTTCTGAAACCAGCAAAACCTATTTATAACTCACTTTGCAATAGTATCAAAACACTTTTCATTTGAGTATTTTGCAATTTGAAGTTGGGAAAACGATCAGGCTTTTGTTAACCCAAATGATCAAGAAATAGTTTAATCTAATTAGATATCACAAACAGTTTATATTTTCCTTGTATAGAACTGTTGGGAAGATTTGAACAAGGGTATTAATACAATCCTGGGAAATACCATTCATTCCAAAATGGTATACAATTTCATAGTCCATCATAAGATTATACCAAAAACCACAGCAAAAATCATAGATAATGAACTATGGTGGATAAAGCCTAAAATATTTAAATGCCTGCAATAATCATATAATAATTGGACATCTGTCTGTTTTAGTAGTACTAGGTGGGGAGGCTGTAGCCAAGCAAGTAGGCCCCAATGGGCCCTTTTTTGCTACTGCCCTGTTGTAAATGTTCATTATAAATAAATCTGAAATTATACATTCACAATTTGTTTCGTTGCTGACCCCTGATGTAATAGATATTCATACTAAAATCTCCACTGAAATTCACTTAAAATACTAAGAAAAAATGGTTTGCTCAATAGCCTGAAGAAAAACATGGATTCTATCAATTGCTAGGAGCCTTTGTGTTTTTTTTAACTTTTTTGAATCCTATAAATAGGAGCCTTTTTGGAAAGGGGAATTCAACATATATTTTTCTGTTAAGGTTGTGCCTCATTCAGGTAACATTTTCACTTTCCAATAATTATTGTTACATTGAAATCACAGATTGAAAGGAAAAGATGAATAATTCATTACTGTTATAAGAAAATTTGAGCTAGGGGCCCATGAAATCCCCTTTTGAATACCCGACTCTTGGAACACAGCCCAGTTAGATGTTATGACTTTTTGGTCAATTTAAAAAACATTACTCACTCCTTTTGTTGTAACAATTCCATCTGCAATTCTCTGTTTGTCTGAGCTTGCAGAGCCATTCCGAGTTGTTGAACATTCCTACCCCCACGAAGGGGTTGAATATTTTCTTTGCTCAGATCAAAATCCATGAATGATGATCAGTTCACGAACTGTCAAATCACTGCAAAGAAGTCACCTCACCTTTCTGCTGCTTCTGCAAACAAAAATGCATCTGAACTTTATGCAGAAGGTGGTGGCAAGAAATTTTTGAAGAATCTGAATTAATCGAGAGCTTAGTTTATATATTAAGGGATGAATTATTGTATGAATAAAATACTTTCTGCATAATTATAATTACCGTGAGTTCGCGAGTAACGATAAAAATTGACAAGTGACAAAAGCGCCCTTACAGAATTGCCAATCAAACAAAAATAGAGAGAACATCACAAGTCACTTCGATGCAACTTCGATGTCACTTCAAATCAAGACAGTAGCACCGTCTGGCAGCACTGCAATGTCGACAGGCAGTCTAGATATTTAGCCATCATTGACCACATAGAAATACGTCAAATTTGCATCAAGGGACCCTAAACCACACCATTGTCGTTTAAAATGACGATCTAGTTAGGAAGTTAGTAGGCGAGAACTTGTAGAGAGTTGAAGTGTTGTCATGAACGTTAACGTAAACGTAGAAATTGACAGCTACGCATGCGCATTTTCCAATTCTTCACGTTTGCGTTGTTAGTGGGCTTACGGGTGTACGGTATCTCACGTTCCTTCACGTATACCTTAAATATCAACGTACGTTAACCAAACTATACTCGAAATATGCCGATGAGTCAAAATTATCAAATTCGAGATCATCAACGAGTTCTGCATCAAGGAGTCCTCTAATTTTGACAGGAATAAATGTTCGAATCTAAACACACAACCAAAAATGACCAATACAAACCGAAAACAAAATGTATTATTACGTTATGATGACAGTGGCGACCAAAGTGGCGACTTCAACTCATTTAACGACAATACGTAAACGTTATTTTTCGTACGTTAACGTCTACGTGAAGGTCTACGTACAGTGATTACTTCAACTCTCTTGTATCTCCTCGCGTACTAGGTCGCCTACTAGGTTCCCATTTAAATCGACAATGACCACATAACCACACTGAACAGTGACCTGTACTGTACTGAACTGAACAATGAACAGAATGAACAGATTACGGGCCTTGACTGAGATATTTATAATTGAGTAATATGGTGTTTACATTGATGCATCTTCGTTTTGCCCAAACTTGACGACAATAAACCAGCTGGAAATTACATGTCGGTGTACGAATTCTCTTTAAAATGGAAATAAGAGCTCAATTATCAGAATTTCAATAAACACAATCGAAAATTAACATACTTACATCATTTCTGTATTTCCTTCGTAAATATAAAAATAATGATTGTTATTTGGTCTGATAACCAGTGAAAATATGAAGATTTCAGCGCCTTTTACGGAATTTCAATGAACAAGACAAGAACCTTATGAGTGTCGTCAGTTTTTGACCAATGCTTCAATGTAACCATTGCTCGATGTCAACCAATATATAGAATGTTGTTTTTTTACTCATTTCGTGACCCAAAGGGGCTATGTTCAAACCGTATCACGTGATTCATTGTGATCATTAAAAAGACTAGGTATTTCGGATACGAGAATTGAGAATACGTCGAAAGATTAAATCACAGTAGCAGATTAAGATAGTTACCTGGCAACATGGCAATGTTTTTGACACTCATTGCAAAGAGCTCATTGGCTCACACACGACACCATCCACGAAAATCGACAAAACAAAACCACAAGAACAAGACCACAACCCACAACCGCGAATAGGTCGCGTGCACGAAGACCGACCCTGGAGGCAAAATATTGAAACACAACCTCATTCTTCTGTGAATTATTGAAACACAACCTCACTTTTTTATTTGGTTACAGAGGAATCAAAAGGTTGAAATAGTTTTTCACAATATTTTGGCATACGAATCGTGTTTCTTGCCATTTCTTGCGTTATTCATTAATTCAAGCATGCCTTCGCATTGTGCTGTTGTACAATGCACAAAAAATGCAGCAAGAGACTAGGGAATATGATTTTTCAGGTAAATAGTAATCTCACATAGTTAGCATTATAAAATGTTGTCATTCCTTATTAAAATTCCTTCTGCCTTCTGCCACTTCTGCAATACAAGCTAATGCTGCTAATAGATTGAAAATGTCTACAACACACACGATCGTCAGCATGTCAGACCAGTTCTACCGATTGATTGCATGAATTCCAATCTTCTTGCATTATTCTAGAAATTTCAGGTATATTTCTATTAGCTGATTCTATTGCAGAAGGAATTCCGATGAGAAATCAGAGAAATAACCAAATTTCAAAAATGAAAACTACGTGAGTGTCTATAGTAGGTACTTACTTTTGAATCATAATCTACCATCCGGATTTCTTCATCTTCCGCTGCAGTTTTTGTGCACTTTACAACAGCACAATGTGATGGCATTTGCGAATTGATGAATAGCGGAAAAATACGATTCATATGCCAAAATAATTGTGGAAAACTATTTCCATCACTTGTAAACAAATATGTTTTGCCTCCAGGGTCGTTCATCTGACAGTTCTTGCACGCGACCTATCCGCGATTCCGCGAAACGTCAAACAAATAAAAATAAACAAACATTCACATTTCAAAATCTGATCAGATAATAATTATTGTTTATCATGAATCGAGAGATTTTACGAATCATTACTTCATTGCTTTTGATCTGTATTTACATATGATAAAGATATGCGATATAAACAACCCTAAATCCCCTACTTTATGACGCATATCCTATTTAGTGCTACGTGTAAATATTGGAAATATATTAGGTTTCATAGATTTTTACAAAATATGAGCCATTCTCCAAGAGTATTATCAATCCAGAGTCATGTGGTTTCTGGATATGTTGGGAATAAAAGTGCTGTTTTTCCAATGCAAGTAAGTGAACCAATTGGTAAAAAATAATGTAAAACCCTATCATTTTTTCCATTTTATAGTTACTTGGCCTTGAGGTAGATTTCATCAATTCTGTTCAGCTTTCTACCCATACAGGCTACAAAAATGTGAAAGGGCAAATTCTTTCTGAAAAGGATTTGGCTGATTTGATAGAGGGACTTACATTAAATGATATTGATTTCTATTCTCACCTTCTAACTGGGTATATTGGATCAAAGTCATTCCTGAAACAAGTAGCCACAGTGGTGAAGCATTTGAAACAGAAAAACCCAAATCTCATATATGGTACAACAAATAACTCCATTACTTTGATTGTAAAATTTATATATTTTTGTTGATAGTTTGTGATCCAGTGTTAGGGGACAATGGTAAACTTTATGTACCTGAAGATCTAGTTGAAGTCTACAAGACTTCAGTGCTCTCATTGGCTGATATCATAACTCCAAATCTCTTTGAAGCTGAGCTATTGACAGACATTAAAATTACAGATGTAGACCATGTGTGGAAAGCTATTGATGTTTTGCACTCAAAAGGTTGCAATACTGTCATCATATCCTCTGCAGAAATCTCCCAAAACCCAAATTCCTTGTCAGTTTATGCAAGCAGTAGAACAGGTTGGTGAAAAACTAAGGCTTTCACATTTCTCATCAACACAACAATCTTTGTTTATTGGCACCTGCAACAAGAAATCTTTTAATCTACAGGTAAAGTACAAAAATTATCCATGGAATTGAAGAAAATTCCATGGAACTTCACAGGGACTGGTGACTTATTTGCTGCTTTAATTTTATCATGGATGCATAAAAGTTCAAATGATTTGAAACAGTCTTTAGAGAACACTATTGCTACCCTACAAGCTATTTTGAAACGAACAGTTGACAGTATTAACTGTGGAGGTAAATATAAATATTTCTGTTAGGTAGATAGATTTCTATGAATCTTTTTTATCTTGATTATTTTTATAGGTGATCAAATAGTGACTCCACAACAAAAGGAATTGAAGCTTGTGCAGAGCAAAGATGATATTGAAAGACCAAAGATTACTTACAAAGCTATAATTGTGGAGTGACCAATGTATTATACATTTCATTTTATCAGTAGGAATAGAGGCAAGTGCAATAAAATGTCTTTTTAGTTTTAATAAATGTTGAATGAGAGGTGTGAAGGAAACATGTAGCTGTGCTTGTGAATGTCTTCCAAACAATATTTATACAAATTTACTTGTTAATTTTAGTTTTGGGCAAACCCTCAGCCATGTTTGTCTAAAACTCTGAAATGTTATGCAATTGATAATAAAACAATAATATTTATATTTACCTTTTATTTCAATAGTCTTACATACAATGAAATCACATAATTTTACAAAAATATTTACCTATTTGTATATTATGAGGAATTAATAAATAAAAAAAAAATGAAACTTACAATGAACAATGGGTTCACTCAAATATTATTGAGTATTCAAAATAAAACTGTCAAACATTCTATTGACACTCAAAGCTATAATTTGGGTATTCAAATCAACCAAAATGAATCCTTACAACTTTCATACTGAGCTAATATTGAAAATATTTATCCAGTTAAGCATTGTTAATCCTGAACTTTCATTGACCTAGTGACCAAATGTAGAAATATACAATCTTATGGATACAAATCAGTTTCATTTTCATGATATACAGGGTGTCCGCTAAAAGGAGGTCAATCCATTAACCATATATTCCTTGAACAAAAACAATATGAGTTTCTAAATACCATTTTTTATTTTAGCCCTTCATATTCGATATACAGGGTGTCAAAGTTGGGAACTAAAAACTTTTTTTTCTAATTACATCGTGTAAGCAAAACAAAATAGAAAATAACTGTCAAATATTCAAAATACTGGGGGTCAAGTACACACCCCTATATTTTTTTGTACGTGCGCTAATGACTTCCTATCTTTTTTTTTTTTTTTTTTTGGAAAAATTATTTTAGTACATTTGCGGAGCACCCGGTATTTCCATATTTACCTTTCCGTAAATAAGAAGATACGCCTTCTTCCAATTTCGACGAAATAAATAGGAGTATGTGAACATTATGAGATTACCGTAAGTCACATAGGCATCAAACAATAATCAGTACTTTTCGAATTATCTTAAAAACAAATGATTTAATCGAAATTTTACAAGAAACAAAAAATACTCAAAAATGATTGAACACTTGAAGGAAAATAGATAGGAAGTCATTAGCGCACGTACAAAAAAAATATGGGGGTAAGTGTGTACTTGACCCCCAGTATTTTGAATATTTGACAGTTATGTTCTGTTATGTTTTCCTCACACGATGTAACTCTTTGTGCTGAAGTAATGTACCAATTTTGAGATTAATATCTAATTAAATACGCGAGTGATTAGAAAACAACAGTTTTTAATTTCCAACTTTGACACCCTGTATATCGAATATGAAGGGCTGAAATGAAAAATGGTATTTAGAAACTCCTATTGTTTTTGTTCAAGGAATATGTGGTTAATGGATTGACCTTTTAGCGGACACCCTGTATTCATGATTGAATTATGTCAGAATGCCATGAACCTATAACATTAGGTATATCAATTTTGCCAGATACTTATTTCTTCCCCAATTCAAAATCATGTAGTTTCCATTTAAAAAATATTGATACCTGATATTTATGAATTCAGCCAACTTTCTAATCCAGGTAAAATAATGCTATAATATTTTTAAAAAAATCATAAAATGTTCAGATTAAATGAAATTTCAACAGAGATTGAAAGCTTGTAAAATGTGCATAGTATATAACTACACACAATCTAATTTGGATCTACATAATATAATAATAAAAAATATACAGTGTGACCAGTTTAAGACCGGAGCACCCTCATAAAATCTATAGTTAGTACAGCAGAAGGACTATCTGGGGATCTACGTTTTCACAAATTTGAAAAATAAAATTTCAATCTACTGGGCATACTATATTATTTTTTTCAAGTTAAAAATTGCGAAATATCATTAGCGATTTAAAAAAAAAATCGACCCCACCACTGAATTCAGCAACTTTCAATTAGGTTGAGCGCGAAATTTCATTGAAAAATTTCAATTGGCAACAAAGTTATAACAGTATTAATTTTGATGGCTCACAATTTTTTATGAATATTTCAGACAAATTCTGAGAAGCGGCAACATTGTCAACACAAATGTTGGAAATCATCGAGGATTCTGGTATACATTTGAATTGATAACACAATTTATTATCGAGTTATAATCTCTAGAATGGTACTCTTTTGGAATGTTATAACTCGATAATAATTTGTGTTATCAATTCAAATGTATACCAGAAACCTATTGATGATTTCCAACATTTGTGTTGACAATGTTGCCGCTTCTCAGAATTTGTCTGAAATATCCATAAAAAATGGTGAGCCATCAAAATTAATGTTGGTATAACTTTGTTGCCAATTGATATTTTACAATGAAATTTTGCGCTCAACCTAAATGAAGGATTCTGAATTCAGTGGCGGGGTCGATTTAAAAAAAAATCGCTAATGATATTTCGCAAATTTTTAAGATGAAAAAAATAACATAGTATGCCCTGTAGATTGAAATTTCATTTTGCAAATTTGTGTAAACGTAGATCTCCAGATAGTCCTTCTGCTGAAACAAAAAAAAAATAAATTGGTTAAAAACTATAGATTTTATAAGGGTGCTCCAGTCTTGAGTGGGTCACACTGTATATCTACCAAGGAAGAAAACATTTGTTGAACTAAGCTTTCGAATAAAGATGCACAGCACCTTTCAAATCAATTTTGCTTAAATATTTTCACCACCTCTCACATTTAAATATCAAAAATGTTTCCAGGGAAGTGGAACTTTTACAAAAAGAAATGTTATCTGAAAGATGTTGAATATATTTGCACAAAAAAATTAACAATGCTTTCAAAACTCATGCTTACCATCTCAATGATATTCAAAATAGAGGTATTACTAGCATCAGAAGAACATCAGGGCACAATACCCTCAATATCATATTCTTCCATGAAATTATGGAATACTAGGGCTGTCAGTGCCACTGCTATTGTTGTCTCCCGATGCATTTGCCACCAAAGAAGCCCCCTTGCCTTTCTTGGCAGTCTTAGAGAGACCTGCCACTTCTTTCAACAAGCCAGATATTCTGTTGTTCAAAAAGTCCACTTTGTCTTCTTGTTCTTTTTGCATGGATTTCAGCTTGTGTCTCAGCTCATTTTCTGTTGTAAAATTGTTTGCTTTGAGCTCAGTAATCTGTAAAAAAAAAATGAAATTGAAACATAGACAGCAGAAAATTTGAAATATAAAAGCTATTGAATATCATTATCATTACTGTTTTGTCTTTGTTCAATAGTTCTGAGTTTTTCTGGGACAGCTGCTTCTGAAGACTTGCAATTTTTTCTTTGAGCTGAGTCATAGCCACAACATGATCAGAGCTGTTAGGATCCACATCCCCTCTCATAATACCAGGTGCCATGTTATTCCTAGACACTTTATTTGGGGGTTCTTCTGGAGGAGGAATCTTAGTTACATCTGGACGGTTAGGTCTCTTATTGTGACCTCTCAACCTTGAAAAATAATAAGAATGTACATAGGTTGAAGAAAAGTTGAGCTAGTTGATACTGACTTGGGTTCCTTGTGCTTCTTATGCAGCTGAGACATCTTCATATGTGCTCTACGTTCTGCATCACCTTGCTTGGTTTTTGCCAATGCTCTCTTGAATGATAGTGTGCATAGCCAGCAAAGCAGTTTTCCATCCACCTTAAACCACAAAGATTAAGTGTCCAAAATTACTAACCATCTGAGACAATTTACTTTTTTGTCATCATCATGTCTATCAAAAGCACACTTTTGCTTGCATTGTTCACAGTTAACTGGTGGCCCATACTTGATCTCCGAATTTGTGCATCGTTGGCATTTATTACCAATGAACGCCGCTATTATATTACAATACTCGCAGGCAGTTGGTTTTCCATAGGACTTTACATTTTGTTCACACTTTTTGCAAATTGTGCTTGTGTTACCCTTTGAAACTTGTTGGAATTCCGAGCGGCAATAGGTGCACTTCACGACTGGAAAAGCCCCACGGCACTCCTGTTCGGAAGATATTTTTCATTAGAGAAATATTATGTTTGATCGGATTCTAATGACAGAAGACAAGGCTGGTTAGATAAACTTACTTTGCACAGCTGCTGTCCGACAGATAGTTCTTCATATGGATGCCGGGCAAAGCAACGAGAACATGCGAATAATAATGGAGCACTCATATTTCTACAAATATTATTGATATTCAAAACTCAAGCCGATGCCTGACCCCGAACAAAAATTGATAAACGACAGATTCGAAGAGGAATGACCTTAGGAAAAATGCCAAATGACAATGACACAGAATTGCCAACGTGCGAACAGAACCGTACAATTCTTCTTCTCTTTCTAGCCTCTTGTCATCATAAGACATACTATCTTGATCTTTCTTCTTCTTAACTTCCTGGCCTCTTGTCCTTAGGCACTTTTTCTGAGGGGTGCACAGTCATCAGACTTCTAATGCCCATCATTGGGTGGATATCAATTATAGTGATGGGATAGGATGTGGGTAAAACACGGTAAAACAGAGGTATAAGTATTATTACTCTTGTTATTACTCTACAAAGCGTGATAGGTCACGTGACATCGTTCCTCTTCTCTTCCTAGATCCTTTGACAAGATTCGTGTTCATTATCTTCTTCTTCAATTAGGTACTCATACTACTTACTCATAGATCCAATTGCTACTAGACTACATAAACATAAAATTACCTTGCTACAGTAATGAAATGAATATGAAATGAAGGGAAAACCAAATCATGATAAATATTTTAATCACATAGTAATTGGGAATCACAATCAAGTTAAAACAAAACAAAAAACTAAAAATTACATCCTGAAGATGACCAGCTACCTTTTCCTCTCTCCTTTAACCGTTTTCCGTTTCTCCTTCTTTTCTTCTTTCAATTGTTTCTGCTTATTCCTATGGAAAAGCATGATTTCAGTCACATGACTCCAATATAATATGATGTGGATAGGAATAATAGTAAAGTTTGGCAAAAAATCAGGATTCCTAACAGGTAGTATATAAATACTGAATATGCACCTACCTGTCTTCCTTATCTTTTTCTTTTTTCTTCTGACTATCTAACCTAGCTTGTTCCCTCTTATTTCTTTCAGCAGCAGCCACAGTTTGAGCATTCAAGTTTTTCTCCAGAGTACCCTCACTCTCTTGTACAACTCCATCTTCCTGCTCGTTTTCATCGTCTGTCATTTCACTATACTGAGAAAGAATCGCTTCTTTAATTTTCTTATCCTCTTCAGTGTACTCTTTTTGTTTCACTGTGGCCAAGGATTGAGATTCAAGTAGTTTTGCAAGTTTAATGTTCACTTCCTCACTGGACATTTGGTGCACTTGTTCTTTAGGCCTGAACATTTGCCAGTGTTCTAGAATTTCCTCACATATTTCAGCAATATCGTTTGCCTATAAATAAAGTACAGCTTATAGAAAATGATTTTGGTCTGAAAGTTTATACCCACGTTTTCAACTATTTCTGAAAGTAAACCTTGGAGATCTTCGCTTTTTTCTTCGGTGGTCTCATCGCTGTCTAGTATTCCTTCAATGTAGGAGCCAAAAACAGTCTCGTCTGTGTTAAGTTCTCTCAATTTTTTATTTAGCCAAATCGGAAAATCGAAAATAGCTGCCGCCATATTTTCCTTGGCACCAATGAAAAGAATAAACAAACCAATGACCAATGACATTTAGAACCACAGAACACAGATAATTTGACAAAAATAGGCGTTAATGCCGACGTAGGGAAAAAATAATACACGAAACTTGTTAATTGTGCGCCATATATAGAAATAGTAAATATATGTTCCCGCGTTCCCGGCCAATTATGCAGCCGCCTTAACAAAATGCCGTTTTTAAATTCGAAAAATTCCGAATCTTTCCAAAGATTTTTGGAAAAAAATGTAACAAGATGACTTTAACGTCAAGTTCCATCAAGAGACCCTAAATGTACCGTATCTGTTTTCATTGGTTCACAGAGTGTATAATCTCTGGTCGTATTATCAAAACAAACCGATCAGAAGTGTTCAAATTGCTGCCGTCAGGTGGGGCGACGTGTTATTTTCTATCCCGAATATCTTCCGTTGGCGAAAAGCTATCATGTTGCGGTTTTCGTTGGTCTGTTGAGATTTAGTTTCTCTATTTCATCGTATGCATACCATCAGATTTATTCTATTTCGAACTTGTATCATTATCCGTTGCTGAGATATGGCCGACAGCCGTTCTTAGTTGTTCACCCGGTACATCATTAAATTAGAAAGAGAGAAAATTATAAGAATATTCGAAATGTTCTACAGGAATATCCTAAGAATTTCTCATAATCACTTTGTAAAAGAATGGAAGAAACAGCACTTTGTATAATTATTCGATATATTTAAAAACAGTGTTCAGAATGAAATAAATTATAAAAAATCGAAATACAACAATAATAGACATAAAATCAAAATTATACAAGTAGAAAACAAATATTATATAAATGGACAATGAGAAACATTTTGACAATTGAGATGAGAAGATAAATTTTGCAGTAAAACTATCCTCAATAGAATATTTAATTCATAGAAATGTACTATAATGTCAAAAATAATTAATTCTCATAAAATTTGCATAATTCAATAATTTATTTTCAATTTGTATCACATCTAAACTCTCTACACGTTTCTTAGCGATCACTTTTGTATATTTCACACATCAAGAGCCCTATTATATACCTACATAATTAGTAGGAATATCAAATAAGATTATATGTACAAATTTACTTCTGAATGTTTAGATGCCTATGTTCAAAAGACGTGAAAAGCATTGAAAATGTCCTGCTTTTGCCATTTTTGCATATACAAACTTTTTCATTCCATACACAGGTCAACAAGTCGAGTCAGTTTTTCGTAACCTATCATTATAAGGTATGTGCTGTAGTAATAATGAAAGCTTTCTCAACTTTTTGTAACCATGTCCAATGAAAATTGACCAGATGAATGGCAGGTCATCTGGACGACCCTCAGAGCAATATCAAACATCCCTTCTATCAATAATAATCATCCCTCCATTACCCAATATTTCCATGCTGTGGCATTTCTTTAAAATGACTGGATTTTTGGAATCGAAAAAGCTTAAATGATTATTTTCCCCTCCTTTTCGATCCCGACTCACCTGTGTACATCTCAACAATCTCTTCTTGGAATAATAGCAGAGTATAAAATTAGTTGATAGTTAAATATATCATTGCAACCGGGCGCAAAACAAGATTTCCGCAGTCGCAACTAAGTCCGCAGTGATTTTAGCGGTCCAAAACCTCAAGGACACAGCGCCTCATTGGTTACAATGAATCACGTGATACATTATGGACGCATGCAGGCGAGATGAATAGAATCATCACTCAAATACCTATCAATTTTATATATTTTTAGAATTTTTCGGTTAATTTTAAGGTACTAAATTCATCAACAATATGCCACGGTAATTTTCAAACGGCTAGAAATTTACCTAGAGTAAAAACTGACGTCACAATTCCAAACTGTTACAGTTCATTGTACCAGTATATCACCTGACGAAGCTACTGTGTAGCGAAACATGTTGTGTGCTCAAAAATTTTGTGGAAATCTTATCGTTTGTGAAGTTTTTACATTTAAACAGTTTGAGATTATTTCGTGGAATTAAAATCTTTGCAACGATGACTATAAGTTCCAGCAGTTTTATTAGTGAACTGCATGAGACAATCATGAGACAAAGAATTTTCCAGTCAATACAAGTTTCATTTGTGAAGTTTTTATATTTGCCATGTCATTCTAAAGGAAAAAGAATAAAGATTTTGATGAGCTTATGAAATACAGGCTGTTCCATTTGAAAAATAATAAGTTTGAGTCGTACCTGCCGAACCATACACCGAAAAAAATAGTAGGTAGATTGTTTGATAAGGATCAAAAGTGACATTTTGTTTGACAAGCCAATTTTGCATTTACGAGGCGCCAGCGTCTAGTTGGGTGAAAATTTGAAGATATATACACTGTAAAATATGTCACAAAGACACCTCATTTGACGGTAACTGATAAATCAATTCTTTCAACTGAGTCTCTGGCTTGTAATTGGTCAGATTATATGATAAGTGGAATAGTTACTAATATCTGCGGACCCTGTTGTGACTGCAGAACGCCAGAACACAAGCAAAAAACATGTATCCGTGCTTCCGCGTTACATTCCGCACGAAAAACGAACGATAAAAAACCCAATGGGTTTCGTGCAAGATCTGTCACATGACCGACCCTGGAGAAAAAACATTGAAACACAACCTCACTGTTCTTATTTGTCCACAAATGATTGAAATAGTTCTTCACAATTATGTTGGCATACGAATCGTGTTTTTCGGCTATTCGTTAATTCAAGAATGTCATCCAATTGTGCACAAAAATGCAGCGAGAGGAAGGAATCTAATTTTTCAGGTAGATACATTGTGATCTAAAAGTACTATAGTCACTCACATACAGTTTTCATTTTCAAATGATGTCATTTCTCAGTGGAATTCCTTATGTAAGTTATGTACCCTTATCAGCTGAGGCAGCAAGAAAGAAGACTCCTGTTCTAGCAAATCGCCGCCTGAAGCCGACCTTATGAATTCATGTTAACTACGAATACTACGATCATTAATCATTCTGTGTTTTGCACTATCCACACACACTTGTCGCATTCGGAAATAAAATCTTGTTTTTTAAAACCTATTTCGAGTTTTCGAAATCATATCTGGTGCAGTCCGTAGGATATCAGTACAGTTATCGATCGAAAATCACGCGGTGTCATTAATCATTCTGTGTTTTGCACTATTCACACACACTTGTCGCATTCGGAAATAAAATCTTGTTTTTTAAAACCTATTTCGAGTTTTCGAAATCATATCTGGCGCAGTCGGTAGGATATCAGTACAGTTATCGATCGAAAATCACGCGGTGTCATTAATCATTCTGTGTTTTGCACTATTCACACACACTTGTCGCATTCGGAAATAAAATCTTGTTTTTTAAAACCTATTTCGAGTTTTCGAAATCATATCTGGCGCAGTCGGTAGGATATCAGTACAGTTATCGATTGAAAATCACGCGGTGTTGTGACCAGTTTCGACGAAAAACGTGGATTTCAATCCTTCGACACCGGTATATCGGATAATCGAACTTTTCGAGTGAACGGCATCCAAAAAGGCATCGAGTTTTCCTGAAGATCCATCGAGGAGCTGTTGAAGAGTTGCAGACCAAAATACAGAATGAATAATGATCGTAATCAACATGAATTTATAAGGTCGGCTTCAGGCGGCGATTTCCTAGAACAGGAGTCTTCTTTCTTGCTGCCTCAGCTGATAAGGGTACATAACTCCTCCATCCTTAAGAGGAAAACAAGAGTGGTGACGATTTGTTTTCATTTGGTTCTTTCTGGTGAGGTTCCTCTTCTGATTGTTGAGGTTTCTTCTTGATCTTGAGGACTACCCAAGCTATCATAGCGGCAATGAAGATGATTGTAAGGGTGGAAATGACACTGCCAGAGCTCCAGATCAAGGGGTTGGTCGTACTATCATCAATAGGAGCTAATAGAAATACTCGTGAAGTTTCTAAAAGAAGGCAAGAGGATTAAATTCAAACGGGAGGACTGGTCTGACATGCTGACGAAATATGATTGTGTGCGTGTTGTAGACATTTTCACTTTATTAGCAGTATTAGCTTCTATTGCAGATGTGGCAGAAGGAATTCTGATGAGAAATTACAAAATTATTGGTATTTCTATTAGCTCCTATTGCAAAAGGAATTCCGATGAGGAATCAGAGAATTTTCTAAATTCCAAAATGAAAACTCTATGTGAGTGACTATAGTAGGTACTTACTTCTAAATTAAAATGTACCAACCAGATTCCTTCGTCTCTCGCTGCATCATTTTTTGTGCATTGTACAACAGTACAAGGTGATGGCGTGCCTCAATTGATGAATAGCTCAAAAAAAAACACGATTGCCACACCGAAATGGGAAGTGATTCATTCCTGTCGTGAGATTAGTTAGTTAACCGAGACGCAAAGCGTCGAGGTGTGTAATGTGACACTTCCCAACCTTCAATGACGTTAGTAATGACAACATTACATATATGGTTGTAAATAAAACTATTTCGATTCCTTGATTCCTTGAAAAAGTGGGGTTGTGTTCAAATGTTCTACAGAAAAGTGAGGTTGTGTTTCAATGTATCACATACAGGGTCGGTCATCGTGCAGTCGTGCACGCGACCTATAGGTCATACACGAACCCTCCACACCTCCTCCCGTCCGGAGATCTAAATCTAGAAGGCGAGCGCCTCGGAGAAGCGCAAATAGTCCCTCCACTACCAGCCCCGGTTCTCCGTTTGGGGGGCGCGCATCACGCCGACGCCGCCCCCCAATCGGCGGTAGTTCATCGAGCCGCACAGCCGCCACTGGTTCTGCTCCGTGTCGTAGAACTCGATGGTCTTGAGGTAGGCGGTGCCGTCGAAGCCGCCGACGGCGTACAGCTGGCCGTTCACCACCGCCAGACCGACCTAGGGGGAAACATCGAGATAGAAAAGAGAAAAAAATCGAGATAGAAGAGATTCAAATCGAGATTGAAGAGACAAATCGAGATAGAAAGGAGGAAAAAAAATTGAGATAGAAAAGAGAAAAGAATCGAGATAGAAAAGGGAAAAAATCGAGATAGAAGAGAGACAAATCGAGATAGAAAGAAGAAAAGAATCAAGATAGAAAAGATAAAAAAATCGAGATAGAAAGAAGAGAAGAATCGAGATAGAAAAGAGAAAAACATCGTGATAGAAAAGAGGAAAAAATCGAGATAGAAAATATAAAAAATCGAGAAAGAAGAGAAACAAAGCGAGATAGAAAAGAGAAAACAAAAATCGATATAGAAGAGAGAAGAATCGAGATAGAAAAGAGAAATAAATCGAGATAGAAGAGAAACAAATCGGGATAGAAAAGAGAAAAAAAAATCGAGATAGAAAAGAGAGAATAATCGAGATAGAAAAGAGAAATAAATCGAGATAGAAGAGAAACAAATCAAAATAGGAAAAAGAAAAAAAAATCGAGATAGAAAAGAGAGAAGAATCGAGATAGATAAGAGAAACAAATCGAAACAGAAAAGAGAAAAAAATCGAGATAGAAGAGAAACAAATCGAGATAGAAAAGATAGGAGAATCGAGATAGAAAAGATAAAAGAATCGAGATAAAAAAGAAAAAAGTGGCGTATCAACTATTTTTCTAATGGGTCCAGAAAGGAAAAAAATCATAACTCCAAAATACTCCACGGAAAAACAACTCTTCTCACTCCGCTGCGTCTTGAAATCATCACCATGATCAGACTCCATGAATTCCTGTGCAAATATGAAAATTCAACTTCAGTGGCGTAACCAACATTTTTAGCGCAAAAAACTTGAAAAATAAACGGAATATCGAAGTTTCTTCGACACCATTAGAAATAAAATCGGAATCACGCGAGTTGCCAGTGGCGTACCATTTTTTTCTTCTAAGATGGTCAAAAATGAAAAGTATCGAAAATTCGAAACCCACCAGAAAAACTACTTTTCTCAACCCGCTACGCCTCGAAGTCATCGCAACGATCGGACTCCACGAATTCGTGTACTATTTTATAGGTAAAAAAATTAGAAAACTCGGAATTTTGAAATTACTTCGTTACACCATCAGAAAGAAATTCGAAATTACGACAGTTGCCAATGGCGTACCATTTTTTTTATTTCTAAGGGGGTCAAAAACATAATAAAATCAGAAAGCAAAATTCTCCATAAAAACTACTCTTCTCACTTCGCTACGCCTCAAAGTCATCGCCAAGATCGGACTCTACGAATTCGTGTATTAATTTATAGGTAATAAATTCAGTTGAAGTCGGAATTTTTAAATGTCTTCGACAACTTTGGAAACAATATCGAAATCAAGACATTCGCCAGTGGCGTACAATTTTTTTTCCAAGGGGGTCAAAAATGAAAAAACAACAAAAATTCAAAATCCAGAATAAAAAAAACTACATTTCTCACCCCGCTGCGCCTCGAAGTCATCGCAATGAACGGACTCTACGAATTCGTGTATTAATTTATAGGTCATACAGTTGAAAATGTCGAAATTTTGAAATTCCTTCGACAGCATCGAGATGAAAATCAAAATAAAGACAGTTATCAGTGGCGGACCAAATTTTTTTTTAGGGGGGGTCAGAAATGAAAAAAATCAGAAATCCAAAATTCTCCACAGAAAAACTATTCTGCTCACTCCGTTGCACCTCGATGTCATCGCCACAATCGGACTCCACATAAATTTAATGGTAAAAAGTTGGAAAATCGAAGTTCTGAAAATTTTTCGACACCATTGAAAGGTAAATAGAAATTGAGATAGTTGCCAGTGGCGTACCAAATATTTTTCTGAGGGGGTAAAAAATCTAAAAAATCAACTATCCAAAATTATCTATGGAAAACCGATTTTTCTCACCCCGCTGCGCCTCGAAGTCATCGCCACGATCGGACTCTACGAATTCGTCGATTAATTTATAGGTCATACAGTTGAAAATGTCGAAATTTTGAAATTTCTTCGACAGTATCGAGATGAAAATCGGAAACAAGACAGTTACCAGTGACGCACCAATTTTTTTTCTAGAGGGGTCAGAAATAAAAAAAAATCAGAAATTCAAAATTCTCCAACGGAAAACCATTCTTCTCGCCCCGTTGCGCTTCGTCATCGCCACGATCGGACTCCATATTAATTTATAGGTAAAAAGTTGAAAAACCGAATTTCTGAAATTTCTTGGACACCATTGAGAAGAAAATAGAAATTGAGATAGTTGCCAGTGGCGTACCAAATATTTTTCTGAGGGGGTCAAAAATCTAAAAAATCAACAATCCAAAAAGCATCTATGGAAAAACGGTTTTTCTCACCCCGCTGCGCCTCGACGTCATCGCCACGATCGGACTCCACGAATTCGTGTGCGGATTGTACCGTTCGGCGCTACTCAATTCCATGCAATCGTCTCGGCCACCCACTGCGTAAATCAGATTGTTGAACACGGCGCAGCCGAGGTGCTTCCGCCTCGTCGACATCGGACTGACAAGCGTCCACTTGTTGTGCCTCGGGTCGTAGCGTTCGACCGTGTTGAGCGGCGATTGGCCGTCGGAGCCGCCAATGGCGTAGAGGTAGTCGCCCAAAACGGCGACGGCAACGCCGAGGCGTCTCGTCGTCATCGGCGCCACCTTCATCCATTTGTTCTCTTTGGGATCGTATCTGAAACGGCGCATGCATTATTTTTGGTGCTGAACAATGATGCTGGAAGTAACACCAAATCACCTTTGACAGTAGTGCAAGAAGTAATTTAGTGTTCAAAGTAATTTACTAGTGTATAGGATGTCAACAAATTCATTAAACCAACCATAGATAATACCAAATTACATTTGAAAATAGTGCAAGAAGTAATTTAGTGTACAAAGTAGTTTACTAGTGCATAGAGTGTCGACGAATTCATTAATCCTGTCATGGAAATACCAAATTACCTTTGGACTATTACAAGAAGTAATTTAGTGTTCACAGCAATTACTTACTTGTGTATATGCTATTGGATGTAAATTCAACACTAGTGCTAGGAGTAATTTAGTGTTAAAACTAGTGTATCTACTAGTGTTAGAGGTATATTAAACATTACTGCTGAAAGTAACACCAAATTACCTTTGTAACTATTGCAAAAAGTAATATAGTAGTCAGTTGAAGGTGAATTAAGCATTTACCTTTAATACTAGTGCATAAAGTAATTTGGTGATCAAAGTGATTTACTAGTGTATAAGCTATAGTGTTAAGGTGAATCAAACACTATATAGTGCTAGAAGTAAGAAGTATCACCAAATTACCTTTGTAACTATTGCAAAAAGTTATATAGTAGTCAGTGATTTACTAGTGTATATGCTTGTGTTGAAGGTGAATTAAGCAGTTACCTTTGAAAATAGTGCATGAAGTAATTTGGTGACCAAAGTGATTTACTAGTGTATAAGCTAGTGCTGAGGTGAATCAAACACTAGTGCTAGAAGGGAGAAGTAACACCAAATTACTTTTGGAACTAGTGCAAGAAGGAATTTCGTGTTCAAATTGATTTACTAGTGTATATAACCTATAACAGACGTTCTCCTAAAAAAAATTATTTTGTGGCGCATACATATCTTGAAAAATTATAGAATGTTTTTAAATTCCAATGAGGCTAGTTGGACAATAAGCATCTTCCGGGAAATTACAGATGTTTCTTTATTTGGAGTGCCAAAAGCTACTTTCACGGATACCGAACAAGTGTTTTCCAATCAATTGAAAAAATACCTCAAAATGAAAATAATACATGCATCATCTTTACGATTTTTGGCCAAGTACGTAAAGTTCTTTCTCAGTTTCAAATATGGATACTAGTGAATCAAATTCTGAGATGAACAATAAAAAAGCTGAAAATGAACAAAGACAAACCTTTCAACGTGATTCAAGCATTGGACTCCATCTTGACCGCCCACTGCATACAGTAAATTGTCTAAGACTGCAACTCCTACACTAGTCCTACACGAAGTTGTGGGGGCTACATCACATGACCACTGATCAGTCTGAGGGTCATACCTGAAAAAATATCAATGAATGTTCTAAATTCAGATGCAACTTCAGTGACGTAAACATTTTTTTAGTGAGTCAGACACAGAAAAAAACTTTCTTCGATATTGTCCGATGAAAAAATTGAAACCACCCATTTATTTTTCAAAGGTTAGTCGAGAATTGCATAAAAACCAGTGAATAAATCCCTACCTTTCGATGCTGTTCAATTAACTCTGGCCATGCCAACGCATTTCTTGCTCATCGGCGCCACCATCTTCCACTCAATCGTTAACCCCACCATTCTCGATTTCATTCATTTATCCGTATTTGGCGTCCAGGATTGTTGGCGTATACTTTTTAATGATTTATGAATGAATCGAGGTGTCTATCTTTTGTTATTTAGTCTGAGCACCCATCCGCATACTTGAAAGTTTCTGCCATTTTCCCCACCATTCGCGATTTGATTCATTGATCCGTGTGTTACGTTTCGGATTGTTGTCGTATCCATTTCAATTATTTATTGATGAATCACAATGTCTATCTATTGTTATTTAGACTGAGCACTCATCCGCATATTTAAAGTGTCTGTTATTATCCCCACCATTCACAATTTCAATCATTCATCCGTGTGTTGCGTTTCGGCTTGATGGCGTATACATTTCATTTATTTATAAATGAATCACAATGCATATCTATTGTTACTCAGTCTGAGCTACAAGACTCTTCTGAACAGCTAAAAATTCCATTACCTTTCGATGCTGTTCAAGTAGCTTTGTCCGTCGTGCCCCCCGACCGCGTAGAGCAGCTCGTTCAAAACGGCCACGCCCACTCCGCACCTTCGCTTGCTCATCGGCGCCACCATCTTCCACTCCATCGTCTGCGGGTCGAACTTTTCGACGGAGGCGATCGCGTCGCCGCTGCACCAGCCCCCCACCGCGAACAACACCTCGCCTGGATAAAAAAAAAATAATTTTACTGAAGGTAATAGTCCACCGACCTGTCCTGGAATACTGTTCCCATATTTGGAGTGCAGCACCCAAACATACCCTGAAACTGTTGGATTCTGTCCAAAAAAGAGCAATTCGTCTCTCCTGTAATTTTCAAAGATCATCGTGAGAACCAAGGGAAATAAGGTAGGAATTGGTGTTCTTCTCACATTTCTGGAGGTTATATGCCTCGGGGAACACCTCCCTTGGCAATGTGTTCCAGAGCCTCACTGTTCGTTGGACGAACGAGTCTTTGGAAAGAGATGTTCTGCAGGTCTCCAAAATGACAACGAAGGGGTGCGAAGCCTCAACTCGACGAGTTAATCTCGCGGGACTGCCAAGGGAGGAACAATTGTTGATACTTCAGATAGAGAGATAAAATAGAGCCAGATCGTCAACTTTTCTACGGTGTTCCAGAGAAGTGAGTGAGTTTGTGAACAGTATTCCAGGACAGATCAGATCATGAGCAGCTGACTGGAAGTGAAATAGCTCGTGGCCCGAAACAGAAAACCAAGTTTTTGGGATGCACTTGTAGCAATTGATCTCACGTGATTTTCCCAAGAAAGGTTATTGCTGATAGTAATACCAAGCATCAAAATGGATGTCTTCAAAGGTATGGTTACTCCTGACAAGCTCATGTTGGGCACAGTGAGATCGGTTTTTCTAGAGAAAAGGCATGCTTGTATTTTGTTTGCATTGAAATCTACCAAGTTATTGGATCCCCATTCGAGAATTGTTGCCAAGTCCATATTTATGTTGTCAACATTTCTCCCTCGTTCGTTTCTGATTTGCCTGGCTGGTATAGGAGTCCTGGAAGAGAAGGCGGTATGAAGGGTACTATCATCCGCGAAGCTGTGTACTGGACATGAAGTTGCTTCCATAAATCGTTGATATGGAGTAGAAATAGTGTTGGTGCTAGAATTGTTCCTTGCGGAACACCAGCATTTATGATAAGAGTCAGATGAAACTCCGTCAACATGGAGAGACCTGTTTGAGAGAAAACTAGCTAGCAGAGAACATAGCTGGGGAGGCAAGCCATAAGATGGAAGCTTGGCGAGGAGTCCGTGATGCCATACTCGATCGAATGCCTAGGAGATATCAAGTGCCACGGCTAAGGTTTCACCATATTTTTCAATAGATTGCTGCCATATAAGTGAGACGTTGATAGCTTTCTCCATGATCTTTGAAATAATAGTTGCTAGGTAGAGAACAGGTGTTAGTTCAGGAGCACATTTTTTGAGGATAATCGGTGGGATTCCGTCGGAGCCACAAGCTTTGTTGGTGTTGAGACCCAATAAAATCTTCCTCATAGTATGTTGGCGAAAGGTGGTCTCGGGCATATGACTGTCAATTGGCGTTATGTTTGGAGGTTGTTTTCCCGATGAATCCAGAGGAAATAAAATACTAAACAAACACACAAATTGCTGAAGGCATGGTTCAAAACCTCTCTTTTTCAGGGGTATTCCTATTTTTTTTAGAAACGTTTCAACGAATGGAAGTGGCCTGAAAATCGCCCATTGTTTATGAAGGCATTTAAATATAAAAATTGTAAAAATGCCTACCTCTCCTCGTCGGTTTCCTGGGTCGAGTCCTCGGTCCCTGCATCAACGGCCTTTCCTGCGGTAGCAGCAAGTAATTCTTAGCCTCGTCCACCAAATCCCTGCAAGACTCATCGGACCTCACCAACAAATCCGATCCGACGGTGCCCACCTATTCCATATTATATTTTTATGATTTGCAATAAACATTCAAACAAAAAGTTAAACAAGATTCCTTATAGAAAAATAGAAAAATAAATTCTATATAGAGTCCAGCCGACACGAAGCCATGAGAACTGCTTACCGACTTAACGGTGCAAACCAGTGGGTCGGAGCAGAAGCAGATCATGGACAAAGAAAACTGTCCCATCCTCATGATGAGAAGGGACAGTACCTTGCCGATTCTGAGCTTCAACAAAGCCCCAAACATTGTCATCCCTACTAGGGAAGAATGGAATGACACAACACCTGGCGTGCCTCCTCCCAATGAGTCAATCTGGTACACGGATGGCTCTAAATTTGGGGACAGTTCAGGTGCAGGGGTATACAACGAAGGAACAAGAAAAGAAATCTCAGTTCCTTTGGGCGAATACGCCTCAGTGTTCCAGGCAGAGGTACTCGCAATACTTACCTGTGTCCAAGAAAACCTGATTATGAGAGGTCGTAGACCAATAACTGTATGCTCGGAGAGCAAAGCTGCATTACTGGCTTTGCAATCCAATAGGATCACAACCAATTTGGTGTCCGAGTGCAGAAAGGCCTTGGAAAACCTGGCAAAATCAAAAAAAGTTAGCCTCATGTGGGTCCCGGGACACTCGGAGATACCCGGAAATGAAGAGGGAGACAGACTGGCCAAGATCGGTTCAGGACGGACCCCGGACGGACCGGAACCAATCTTGGGAATACTAAACAGTCTGCCAATGTCCTCCATGAAGGGACAGCTGCAAGAGCAATTCCTCAAAATATGGCAGGACACACCAGGAATGAGATAATCGAAGCTCCACATAAAGGATCCTTTGAAAAGACTTACAAAAGAGGTTTTATCCCTCAACAGGTGATACCTTAAAATGGTAGTGGGGCTCCTAACGGGGCACAGCCACCTCAATAGGCGCCTAGAGCTTATTAGAGATCAAAGATGATCCCCTTTGCCGATGGTGCCTAGAAGATGACGACACGTCCTCACTGAGTGCCCAGCACTGACACATCAGAGGAGGGCTGTCCTTGGAAACATAATTTTAAGTTCAGAGGACGTGAAAGATATTTAGCTAAGGAAGCTGCTGAACTACTCCAAGGAAGTCGGAATACCCAGCTGAATGTCGGAACATGTGTCTGGTTGAAAGCAACTGACCCTGAAGTGATAAAAATCAAGTCGACCGGAAAACAAATTGATATGTGAACAATATGCATTGAGATGCATTTTGCATCCATATTAAAACCCATCAAAAACTCAAACTCGGTCCACTTGATTTTTATTAGAGCGGGGTGAGTTGAGAATGTTGAGATTTATTTAAAAATACCAACTTCAGAGGCCCAAAGCATTTAACAAAATGAACATAGAAAATATATTTTTGGATGGAAGTTGTTTAAAAAAATATGTACATTCAGAATATAAAAAAATGGCAACTTTGTGGAAAAAATATTTTTCCAACGTCAATTCCGCCATTTTGAAAAGGGTTAATGATGTTCAGATACAAAGAAATATAAATTTCCATTTGCAGGTCTCCTTTTACCCTGTAATAAGCCAAGGGCGGAACGTTTTAATCAGCCGGTACAAATGATTATCACAAAATGACGTACCAGGAACTTGGGACTGAGCAGAGGCAGACGAACGTGTTGCAACACTTGCGGCAAGTGCTGCCGCCTCTCGGACACGTTGTACTTCACCCAAGCCATGACGGCGTTGAACACTTGCTCTTCAGTGCGCACGTTCAACTCGTCGCTGGCTATTATGTCGACCAGCTGACCCACAGGCAGAAGCAAGAATTCCTCAGACTCCATCACCTGGGGGGAATCGAATGCACAAATGGAATATTCCAGATGGATAACTCATCTTTATATGATTCAATTCGCGGATTCAATAAAGTCATTACAATGGACACCCCACGTTGGGCGCCAATAGATAATAGTTATTAACGTTACAATAGGCGAGTGGATTAATTTTTTTTATTTGTCAAATAGGATCATCACTCAAATACCTTTCAATTTCATATATTTTTTTCAATTTTTCGGTCGATTTCTAAGTGCTAAAATCATCAATAATGCCACGGTAATTTTCAAACAGATAGAAATTTAGCGCGACTAAAAATTGACGTCACGATTTCGTAATTAGGGGCAGACCATAGCACAGTGTTTCAAAATGTTCCCTTATGCTTTGTGGCTCATTGCGGTGAACGTGACAACACGGCGCGCCCATGACTTGTGGGCGTGGTCTTGTCCCTACTCAGCATTCAGCACAATGTTGCCAAGTCTCTAACATTTACATGATATTTTGTTATGGAGTATTCAGCTACCATTTTAAAATTTCAAGCTGTAATTTTTCAATAAAAAGTATATAGGGAGGATAGGGAGAGGAGGTAGGTGTTTAATTTTATTTTGAACTTTTGGAGTTTTGGTATAAGTTCTTGGGAATACTTCTATTGGCAAAAAAGATGGGATCTGTATAAAGAGATGTTGAGATTCCTATATATCAAACTAGTATGTAAAACACCACATATGAACAGACGAAAAAAAAGATGAAAAAAAGCGGCATATTAAAATAATCTGAAAAAAATTTGGGTCATATACACCTTTCGGTAGTTTTTCAAAATTTTAAAACAAAAATTGTGGACCATTTTTCAAAAAGAACATGTTTTTATTCAGATTATCTTGAAAACTGTAGGACACATTTTCCATGAAATTACAAAAGTGGATATAAATTGAATGAGTTCTGAGTTTTGAAATAATTGTTTCTGCTAATATGACAAACTGGTTAGATTTCAAACAGTTATCACCAAAAATCTTTTGTAATCCCCTATAATAAGCCTTTATCAAAATCCATTCAAGAACTGAATAGCATATAAGAAATTTAGGTTATTGAAAAAAAAAACAGTCTGTTTAGGATTATGTTCACAATTATTTTTCCACAATATCAATTTTCAACTTACCTCTTGGAAATTATGTTGAGTGAATTTGTCAGCAATCCTCAACAGCTCCCTACAAGAGTGTGTATCAGCAAAAGCTCTAATCCCCAGGCAGTTTGAGGGATCCAGCTGCCTTTTGAGAAACTCACAACAAATATCCTGGATCTCTGTTAGCTGCAGTAAGCAAGCTGCAGGCAGCAACATTTGCACATTCGACTCTTCAACAACAATATGAGAAGTATAACAGAAGTCAATGAGCAAATCCATAGCTAACTCATCAATATCCCTGATGGTCACTTCTGTTTGCCTCGACTCAGCCAGTTCCCCTGTGAACATGGCCCTGAAATAAGGGCTGCAAGCACTGAGTATGACTCTATGTGCAAATATCTTCCTGTTGCCCACATTCAGAACGACGTCGCACAGCTCACGGTGTCTGCGGAGCAAGTTCAGCTCCGTGAGGGTGTTCTTGGGGTGTTTTTCGGAGGAGTGGGACAGACGAGCGGGGGAGGGGGGCCGCTCGCCCCCCGTCATCTCCCCCATTCTGCAGGGGCGCAGGTGGGCGGCCAGTTGGAGTCGTAAGGGCGGGGACGCCCAACCCCACACTGAGTCTATCTATAAAGCCATTTTTATTTCAAGTATGAACTACTAGTTGATATAATATATGACTGTCATGGGATTAATGTGTGTGGAGCTTACCTTTACTTCTTTGTTGTACACACAAGAAAACGACAAAGCTGCGATTTTCTATGTGGAGATGTTTTGATTGGAATCTCAATGTTCAATTAGATATTATTGACATAGTTCATGCTTCTGTTGGTCTTCAACAAATTCAAATAGTTTAGTCACTTCTTCAAACCACTGTAAGATAATATGGTAAAATCGAAATACTGGTAGTAGAGCTGAATACAATTTAATACAAATAATAATACAATACTTTCCAGAATTCAATACAATTCATTTTGTTTTTATAAATTTTTGACATTTTGATATGTTGTGACATTGTCAACATATCAATGTTGTGACGTCGAAGTATTTGAATTTGAAGTAGACATCTACACACGTCTCTCGCCAGTGATTCCATCAGTAGCATGCTGCCGTCCTACGGAAAATCTCAAGGAATGAATGAACCTTTTTCCTGAAGTTATTTTTCGAAAAATTACTTAGATAAAAGAGGAAGTATTAAGTATAAGTAAGAAAAATATTGTTTCTGGATGAAGAATGCTATTTCTTTCAACCAAACTCGTAAAAAAAAAGAAAAAAAAAATGACGCCTCGCAGGGATTTGAACACGAGCCCCTGCCGTAGAAGTCAGATACACAGGACAGTCAGCTATCGAGCTATTAGAAGGTTCTCTAGCTATGAAGAAAAAGGAGATATCGTGTGTTGGCTTGTTTATCACAAGCAGCACGCTACTAATTGAATTTCTTGCGAGAGACATTTATAGATATCAAAATCATGTGATGTCAATGTATTTTTTTCTTCTTCTCTAAGTTAATCTTTGGCCTTATGACGTTATACAATGAAAAACTCGCACTAGTGCGGAAAAGTATATTTGTTAAGTTTCTGGGACGTATACTGACATTGGAATATTTAATAATAATGAATTTTTCTGTTAACTTTAGGGTTTTTTCAGCAGGATAATAGAAAAAATAGTGTACCCAAGAAGTGCGTAAACTGACTTTTCCGCAGACGATTGCTGGCCTATAACTCCGCTAAGCGTCGTTCGGACATCTGCAATAGCGTGCGGAAAAGCATCACTTTCCGCACTTGTTAGGTAGACTACTATTTTCTACTAACTCGCGGAAAAGCAACTTTTTTAGTGTCGAACTAGTCAATTTTCCGCACTACTGCGGAAAAAACTAGGTACTATTTTGATGTGGATTATGATATGAATATGGAAAAATAAATAACAAGAACAAAAAAGTATAATAGGAATTAAAATACCATACATATTAAAACAGTTTATTCACCATGTTAAATCAGCATTATCCATATTATCTGTCTTTATGTATGAAAAAAAAAAAACAATATGTATTTGATTATTTCGTACATTTGGAAAACTATTTACAGAGGAATTTCAATTAATTCAAAATTATCCATAGGTACAGCATAATAACTGGAGAAATTATTTATTTTTCATCATGTTTCCAAAATTTACTCTTTCCACTTCCAAAGAAACCATTTGGAAATATCTGCCAATATAGCAGTATACAGATTTCAATAGCCTATCCTTCTACCTCAAGAATTAATTCACAAATTCAATACCACAAACTTTTTTTCTACAAGATGGTAAGGATATGAAGATTCATATTTTTCAATAAATAATATTTGATATAACAGTTTGTTTTAGAAATTTATCCACTTATCAAAAAAGTTAGGGATATAAATATTGTTCACAAATGATTTGACAGTTACAAAAAGATGAAATTGGTTCTCCACATAAAATATCATAATAAAAAAACTCCACATCCTCAACTATTTTTGACTAGTTGATAATTTGACAACAACAACCGTTATCTGTAATATATCCATTGGTTTTTCAATTATAATTTCAAATAAATTCCATATCAAATATCATGACCCAAGGAAATGTAAATTATATGTGCTCCTCATTAGATCAACAATACAAAAAATGTGTTTTCAATGTTAAATAATCACTAGCTGACCAACTCCAACATAAACTCTTCTTCAAGAAATTGATAGATCTCCAAGTCTGTTCAACCATTTTGTCAGAGCCAAAATAAGTTGATTCAACCAATTCTTTTATTTGGTTTCATCTGTGAATCCCCATTTATAAATTTTATAAACGATAAAAAATGTTAGGTGAAGGATTGTTTCATAACTCTCAGTACTTCATCAGATTCCAAATTCAATAAAATTCAAATGGAATTCTAGTCTCAAATTTACCTGGATTCAATCAAATTAAACAATAATATGATTCAAATAAAAAAGAATTTGAAGGATTTTCGAGAAAATGAGTATTTTAAGAACGAATCTCAAAAATATAGATTCATTGAATTTGACATTAGTTTTTTTTAGGGTTAAATCTTTCACACTCAACTTGAAAGTCAAGTCAGATTAGAAAGTTTCAAATTATACTTTTGAAATATGTACATCTATAAATAGATCGATAAAAAAAGGCAATGAAAGTTTTCAGTAAAATAATTAGAATAAGTAATTAAAAAATATACAATCTGAAAAAATATCGTGCTTGAAGATAAATCCCCAAATATTCTAAGAAGTACCATAAAAAAATATCAACATAAGCTTCAAGCCCAAGAACTTTCCAGCCATTCATTATTCAAATTGGATCAAAACAACCGATTCCGGCCCCGACAATCCCTCCCAAACCCCACACTGCACACCTCCATCGCGAATTAAAAAAAAATCATTTGGAATAATTTAATTAACGTTATGTTTATACGAATATGAATTAATTATCTATGAGGATTCACTGGATCACCGTCCGAAGTTTCGCCAAAGTCCGCGTGCCCCGATTTCGGGAATCGTGCCGTTCACGTCACGTAAGCGATCTGTTCACGTCACGTACGTGACTTGTTCACGCCACGTACATGACTTGTTCACGCCACGAACGTGACTTGTTCACGCCACGAACGTGACTTGTTCACGCCACGTACATGACACGTACGAGCGCCGTTCACGCCACGTACGTGTACACTTTTCTGTCTTCGGGCGTGCGCGCTAGGTACTCGCGCTCGATCAGACCCTCTATCCGCTTCTTGATGATGACTGGGGAGGGGAGGAAGCGGCTCTTCAGCTGTTCGGTGACCTCGGTGACGAGGATGTTGTGGGCCATGCGCTTGCGCGATTTCATGATGCGCACGATCGCCGCCTCGATCTCGTGTTTCCTGTCCTCGTCGACCTTCGTTGCATCGAAATAATCGATTAGAAATTGAGTGAACAATCGGGTTTTCGTTGTCGGTACTGTTATTCATTAGAATGTTTTTACATTCCAACTAAGCATACAACATTGGAACACCAACTCTCATGACGTTACATTTCCCTCCAAAACATTTCTCACTGTCAGTCAATTGTCAAACAAGTTGGCGGGATATTTGAATTCAAAAATTGAGGTCTTTTTCACTTCTTGAATACATGAAATTGATGTACGGTGTTTTTGAAATTAATGCACATATTCAGCACATCAATATGATATAGTCTAAGGAATATTCCCATGATATCAGATGTTTTCTAATTCTTCTCAGTAACGATAAATTTCATCACGAGAATTGAACAAAAAACGAACACACATATCGAAAAACCCCGGCCCTGCATGCCCTTTCCTCACCTTGTTCCTCGTTTCCCTGCGCTCCGGCTCGCTCTCTCCCTTGGCTGCCACCGTCTGAATCTTCACCCGGTGCAGCTTCGACGTGAACGAGTCGTTGACGAAAAACTCGTGCGATGATTCGATTTCCTTCGTCTTGGGGTTCTTGATGAGGATGCGTTGCGTTGCCTTGCCCATCGCCAGCGACTGAAAACCGCAAAAGCTATGATACTAGCGGAGCAATGACATAAAAAGAACGTGTTTATTGCGTTTATGCGACAGTTATTTTGTTAACACAGTAGCTTCGTCAGGTGTTTGTTTCTTAGCTATTCACTGATGCAGTGAGCATCGATTGACGATCCAACGTCCACTTGGGTGGGAAATAAGAAGCACTATATGTTTGTGCTTGATGGAAGATATAATTTAGTAGTAGCTTGATAGAACATAATACGTTCATCAATTTGACGAAGACCACGATCTTCTTCGTCTTGAGGTTCTTGATGAGGATGGGTTGCGTTGCCTTGCCCATCGCCAGCGACTGAAAACCGCATGACAAGAGATATGATACTATCGGAGCAATGACATAAAAAGAACGTGTTCATATACAGGTATTCACGTTGGTATGACAATTATTTTGTGTTTGTTTCTTTGCTGTTCACAGACCCGACACAGTGAGAATCGATTGACGATCCAACGTCAAGATCACTTCGGTGGGAAATATGAAGCACAATATGTTTGTGGTGGATGGAAGATAGAATTTAGTAGCAGCTTGATTGAACATAATACGTTAATCAATTTGATGAAGACCACGATCTCCTTCGTCTTGGGGTTTTTGATGAGAATGCGTTGCCTCGCCTTGCCCATCGCCAGCAAGCTATGATATTACTAGCGGAGCAATGAAATAAAAAGAAAGTTGTTTATATACATGTATTCCAGTAGGTGCGGCAGTTATTTTGTGTTTGTTTCTTTGAGATTCACTGACATTGACTATTGAGCATCGATTGACGATCAGTCAATGTCAAGATCATTTCAGTAGGATGAAAGATAGAATATAGTATCGGCTACATTAAACAGAACACGTTCATCTATTTGACGATTTTGAAATAAATAGTTTTTTTTTCAATTCCAAGTACTGATACAATACTGATGGTGATGTATATTATGTGGTTACAGGAAGAAACTAAGTGGATTAAATTTTTCATAGAAACTCAAGAGGGGGACAATCGCCAATCAGAACGATTTGGGTCAGAAGTGTATCGACTTAAATATACTGGGTGGTCCCATCCCTGACAATATGTTTGTGCTGACACCGTCCATGTGCGACATGTTTTCTGAAGACGACTGTACCTACTAACACAGCACATATGGAATTGGTCATTTATCATAATAGAATTCTGAAAAAATGCATAAAACCTTTTATTAATTTGAGTTGAAATATTCAGAAAGTTCTGAATGGTGTATGTTCAATGATTACTCGACAAACCATCTGTCTTACTACCGCCCACAGTGAAATTTTGTTCGTCTAACCACTAGTTAGCGGACCCGCTTATGTTTTTTCTGTGCATTGTCAAACAATGCAGCACGTTTCCGAAATTAATAAACTTGTTCACGTGCCTTCGATTTATGGTGAGTGTCGCCAAAGTGCAGCAGCAGCATTTCGTTTGTACACAGGAAGATTTCCGTTAAGGAATCATCCAACACCGCCAATATTCGTTGATTTGGTGCAAATTTTCCGTGCCACAGGGTGTTTGAAGGAAAAAAGAAGAGGACCAAGATGGTAAACATACCAGGACCGTAACAGGATCAATTCTTTGGGCAATATTTGGTGACTTCGTCTATTTTGATGAGGTCTACAACCACTGTATGTCTCTCAGATGACGCTCAAGGCTTTGTCAATGGGGGAGATCTCCGATTTTTTAAAACGACCGTGAGCTCCATATCTAAAAACTACTAGTAAATATAATTTTGAATACGATGAAAAAATAATATGTTCATTTCAAAACACTTCCTGCGCCATTTGGAATGGTGTCAATTCATTGGTGTGAGTGGTGTGACGTATTAGTCCCAACACGCCTATTGTCCTTGAGCTGACCAATCACACTGCAACACTGCAAAAAAGCAATGTATCAGAGAGAGATAGCTACTAATACGTCACGGCTCCACCTTCATATTTGGCTTATTAAAACATCCTATGGAATATGCTGATTTCCAAACGCTATAGATTTGATTCCCTTCAACTTTAAATCATAATAATGATTGTACATTGAATGTAGATCATGGTTTATTGATTGAAAGAGGTTTGGACGGATTTCATCCCACAGTGGTCTTCCCCATTGCAAAATTTGATCATTTTGTTGACGATCTCGGGAATCTTTACCTGCAGAGCTCTGATGAGATCCCTTTCCGGTATATCCGACTCGTTTAGAATCTCCTCGTAGGTCAGCTTGTCGTGATTGTTGAACAGCATCAGCACCACCATCTGGTAGGTGGACACCTGGATGATGTGCTTGCGGGGGCCCGACTTGGCTGACGCCAGGCTGGTGGAGGACGAGCATGCGCCGTCTTTGTCGCTGTCGTCTTTGCGGGGGCCGTAGAAGACGGCGTTGAGGTCGGCGTTGCCGAGTTGGGGTTGAAGGGTGAGCTGCCTGCCGCTGTGTTTGGCCAGATAGAATCTGGAAGGAAGGGCGGGAGGCGATTTTACGTATATGTATATTTCAAAAAGAAAAACCTGATATGTCGAAAACAACAATATTTTTCAACCAGAAAGCCATAAAATATTCAGATGGCACATAATTCTTAGGTCTTTATACAGGGTGTTAACAAATAAGTGTCACAACGGAAAACTGTAGATTCCTCATGAAAAAAGAAACATTTTTTCCCCTTTCGACATTTTTTTCCAGGCTCCCGTTTCCAGGATACAGAGCGTCAAAAAAATACAAAAAAAATCTGTTTTTTGCTACTATCTCAGGAACCGTTTGAGCTACGGAGTTAAGCCTTCGTAGACACTTCATCATCAATAATGACTTCTTTTAGGGCTCTTGATCAATTTCCTTGGACATGTCTGTGGAGGAGAATTCAACGTCTCGTAGGGGTTTAACCCCCCAAACATTTATACCACTGGAGGAATTGTAATTTTCAAAGTAGATTCTGAAGCGCCAATATCTTTCACACACAAAACGTCCTCTTGTCTCAATGCTCTAAAGTGAACAGTTTCCGCGAAAAATGGCAGAATGAAGCCAACTACCTTCTGCATTCCTGCTCCGAGTGCATTTGTGGTTATGTATGTTTTCGTTTACCAGTTTTACTTCTTCTTCTATTTTTTTCATTCGTTAGCTATTCATTAGCTATTCGCTAGCTATATTCTTCACCATCAGCTATTTTCAGACTAGATTCAGAATATTCGTCACAGTTTGCCGCTCCGAAAATTAGAAATTGCTTTAATTTGAAAATGAAAACGACTTGGACTTTATCGGTCGCTATTCTGTACAGCGTGGACATAAAACTGGAGAGTTCCGAACTTATTTTATGAAAATTCATCTGAAGGAAACTTCCCCATCAACTCTGGCCATGCCCACGCCGCATCATTTCTTGCTCATCGGCGCTACCGTCTTCCACTTCATCTTTATCCCCACCATTCGCGATTTCATTCATTCATCAGTGTGTTGTGTTCAAGGATTGTTGGCGTATACTTTTTAATGATTTATAAATTAATGGGGTTGTCTACATTATAGTAACTTCCCCATTATCAAGAGAAAAATAAATAAATATGAACACAAAATTACCAAACTCGGATCTCACCTTCTGAAACATTCAAAGGCAGCCAATGGCACAGCTGGGATATGACATTTGGGAGTTGCACTCTGGGTCGGCCAGAATCCGGTCGTTAGGACCCGCATAAACAGATCAACTCCTCCCAAATTCGTCTATAAATATACAAAAAATTAAACCATGAGTGAAAACAATAGATTATTGAATAATATGAACCTCTGATTTGGAAATGTGTTCCTTAAACTCATCCATGATGGTATTTGAGACAGTCATGTCTTTGAACATCCCTTCTAGCTTTGAAGTGAATTGACAACCACATTCAGTCTGAAAAAAAAATCAAAAATGTCAGTGGTTTTGTGATTGTGTACAAGTTTCTCAAGTTTTACTTTTAGTTTAGAGATCATATTCTTCTCCCAGTCATCACTCACAGACTTGTTCAACAACAATCTTTTGGCAAGATGTTGCTTATAGTACCTCTCAAACACATCTTTTTCTTGAAGGAATCTGAACAAAACCATGGATTTGTCCAAAACCAATTCAATATCTTGTTCTGACATCTAAAACCCAAAAATGTTTCTTCAACACTGACTAAAACAAAAAGTATTTCAAATTATTGTGATTCATTTACCCCTTTGACTCCTTTTTTCAGCTTATCATCTATAAACAATGACAAATATTCTGGAGACTTGGGATTCAAATTGAGGAAATGCTCAAAATCAGAAGCAATCATCTGCTTGAATATCTTGTCATTGTTGAAGGAATTCTTCAGGAAATGATCAAAACCATCTTTTAGATCTAACAGGGACTGCACAAAAGTGATGGCATTTGTTGTGGGTTGGTGTTCTTCCTCTTGCACAAGGGCTTTGCCTTGCTCTCTGAGGTACATGCTCACACAATCTGCCATGGTTTTCAAGCCATCTGACACTCTACCAAACAGCTTGTACATACATGCCAAATCTTCAGTTTTTTGATGTTTCAACATATGTACAACACCAGAGTTTTCCATCTTGAAACACAAAAATAAATCAAAATGGGGTAAACACTTTTTTCTTTCACACTATATTTCACCTCAACAATAGTCTTCATATGCTTTTTGATCAACTCTTCTTCTACAACCTCTACAATCCTTGGTTCTGTTGATTCATCCAAATAATGCTTGGCACGATCTGATTCCTCATTTATCCTTGTCTCAACTTTTTTTATGTACACAGAAGCACTATTTTCTGCTAAAAACCTCTGACTTTCCACCTAAAATAAAATATCAATTGAAGACAATCCATATGATAGAATATTTGACAATTTAAAAAGACCTTATAGAACTCAGCTGACTGCTGCAGAAAAGGCCTTTCAAAGTCCTCTTCATACACTGTCCTTGAATTTATACCAAGCACCATCAACATTTGACAGGCATTCTTAATTGATATTCTATCCACTTTTTCACCTCTCCTTTCTCTCATAACCATATCTAAAAGAGTTTCTCGCAAATGGTCTCTTATACAACCATACCTTACCACCTAAAAAATATTCAGTCTAGATTATTTGATTACCTCATTGCTTATTTTTTTGTAGAAAATGTTTCATGTGACAGAAAATCACCTGATCTCTGAATATTATCAGTCCAAGATTATAGACATTGTCTACATCATTTTGCTGCACATACACTCTGTCCATGTACATAAGTATATCACGGATCATAACCATTGATGTTTGATGATCATTCCAAGCTTGGTTTAGAGTCATCAAAAAGTTATTATGTAAAGACTTGAGAACATCTTCTCTGACCTAGAAATCAGAATACTGGATATATAGCATGTTTGGACATTGCATAGGATATTTACCTTGAGCTCTAAATGATTAGTAACAACTTCTTTTAATCCTGTGTATAGCCTTTCTCCATGTTTATGGAGAACCATGGTGTAAGCATTTCTATATAGTTCTTCAAAGCTCAGGCCTGAATTATTCTTCTTTTGTATTTCTTGGATGGCATTTTTCAACAGAGCCCATATACTCTCTACATACTTCTCATCCATAGTCATCTAATAACATAAATTTTGTTAGTGGGTATTGCAAGTTTTCCAGAAGGGTGCAGAGTACATTGTCTCCTGGAGTTTCCCAATGATCCCAGTACTTGGAGAAATATGAGTTAATGTTCATCTTATGATCACTGAATTTCATATGTGAGCATTTAGGGATAATGATTGTACACTGAACATGCCTTTTGCTTGGGTATATAATGTGATATTTCTTAGTTGTGTCTTGTAAAAAGTAATAAAATGACAATGAATTTGAATTTTTAAGATTCTGAAATGACAGTTACTTATTTGTTTGTTTTTTCATGTCACCTCTTGCAAAAAATTATATTTTGCAAATGTTGTGCTCAATCCCAATTTCACCATGATTGATGATATAAGAGAGTAGGGAAAACAGTGTAGGTGTCATCATGTATTTTGAGAAACTACAAGGATTATTGTTTATATAGTATCAATATCAATCATTACAAACTTACAGGAAAGGCCCGAATCCTCATTTTGCCTTCTTTCTTGGCTAATCCACCACTTTTCATAGTTGACATTGTTATGCTGTATAATTTTCTCTCTTCTCACTCCAAATTCAGCAATTACTATCAGATATTCATTACGTGCAATGATAATTAAAAAATATTACTGAGTCTCAGCCACTTTGTGAAGTATATCATAATCGTATCACTTGAAAAATTAAAATTTTACCAGATTAATCGAAGACTTGTTTTTGTGTTTGTTCCAGTTCAATCATTTTCAATGGACATCAACGACCTTCGCTATCAAAAACTTCACGCACTTTCACTTCTCTCTGAATGGATACTTTATAGAATCGTTTTTATTTTGGGCCGAATTACATAAAGCTGGTCAGATTTATATTTATCCGATTTTGGATTTCAGACAAAATTTATTTAATTTTACAGACAGACGAACCCCCATTCAGCTGTTTCAATGATCGACTCGTCATTTTGTCATTTTTTCATAGATATTTCGCTTTCTGTCAGTTTCGGTGGTCAGTTTCTATCTTGTTGGTAATTTCTGGTTAATTGTTAACCGTATTAACATCTCATCTTTTCCAATGTGTGAGGAAGAAAAGGACAAATATATATACACTACAAAATAATATATATGAGTGTTTCAAATTGTTGTTCTGTGATGTCATTAGTATGTCGATAACAGTCGATCTATCAAAGTCAAACGTCAAATCCAGAACAAATGAAAAATTTAAGGAAAAAAATAAACATGAACTTGATTGGGAAGGTCTGATTCATTGTTCATTGATAATAATCATTAAAATTAATTCATTACAAAAATGAGTGCTGAAGCAGATTGCCAAGAAGTGGGCGACTCACTCCAGTCTATGAACATCCGAACGGAATCCACAGATTCAGATGAACAAGGCAAAAACGTAGAAAAACTCAAAGTGGACATACTCCTGAAGCCGACTGGGAATGCCCCCATCATGAAGAAAAAGAAATGGACTGTAGATAGTGACAAAAAAATAGGTTGGATTATAGAGTTCATCAAGAAATACTTGAAACTAGAATCTAATGAGAAACTGTTTTTGTATGTTAATCAAACATTTGCACCATCTCCAGATCAAGTTATAAGGAACTTGTATGACTGCTACAGTACCGAAGGCAAATTAGTTTTACATTACTGTAAAACACAAGCTTGGGGATGACTCTCTGGTTATGTTGACTGTGATTTTACTGATTTTGTGCATTTAAATATTTAAGGTAATAGTTGAATTTTATTGTGTTCACTCTGCTGTCAGTATGCAGACTTTGAGCATTGAGCAATCATTGTTCACCAAGTAACTTTCTTTTGTTCCATAATAGCTACAATGTGTATTATTTGATGGGTTAATATTATTTCAATCTGATTATTTTTGTGCCAGGGAAGATTTATAAGAGATTGGGCTAAAATATAATTTATTACAAGAGGTAAATAACAATATTTATTTGAACATCCATTATAAACTAAAAAAGAAACATTTCCTCTGGATGTTTGGTAGATTTTTCTTTATGCTCAACTTGTTTTCTCAGGAACTTCAGCCCAGCTTCTATTGAATCTTCAAGTGGTTTAGATTGTTCAGATCTTCTTGGGATTTTGCTACTGGTTGGTCCATAATAATCAAAAGTTGGTGGTGGGGCAATTTCAACACCCCTTCCCCTGTCTGAGTCATTGGAATAGTCTGGATCAATGGTTTGGGAAATTGTACTATAATCTCCTAAAAGTCTATCTTCAAAATCTCTAGAATCTGTTAAATCTTCAATGAGGGTTGGCTCAATGGGACTACTTTGTGGAATTTCCACATAATCTTCATCAACATCAATAATTGTGTCCTCTTGAACATTTTTCTTGAATGGATTTATACCCAATTGTGTTCTTGACTGTTTGTTTTTATGACTCTTGGGTATTTTTTTTGTAGAAAATCTCAAAGATTTGTTTGTGTCTTCCATGTCATTTTTCTTCTCATTACTTCTGAAGTTTTGTCTGCTGTAAGTTTTTGGAGGTGCAAACATTTCAGGCCTTTCTTTTCTTTGTTTTTCCACCCATTCTTCCTGTGTCATGACCTCTTTTTCTTTCACTCCTTCTTTACCTATGTCCCAAGGTCTTATGAATTTTTTTCTTGCCTCATCAAGAATCCTTTCTCTCTCTTCCTGCTGCTTTTTCTCCTCTTCCTTCTTCTTGTCTTCATCTGATATTTCAGGTTCTACTGGGGTTTCAGGTTCTGAAATGAAAATATTCAAGACATCTACTTGAGAAGACAAGAAATTCAACTGCTTACCATCTTCCAGAGGTGGTAGGCCAAGTCTGGCCCTTTTTCTGTCTTTAGCAGCCTTTATTCTTGCTGCTAAAAGTTTTTCCCTTGACAGCTTCAAGTCTTGAGCTTTCTTCTGTTGTTCTTCTGTTTCTTTTCTCAATTTTTTCAGTGCTTCTTGTTGTTTTCTCCTTTCTTCTTCATCTTTGGAAAACCCATAGTAACCAACACCATGGGATCTAGCCTCTGAAATGAAAATTTGATCAGTGATATGGAAATTTATTTTGTTTTTTGCTATGATTTACCGCTAAATAATATATCTTGGTAGTGAATATCTGATTTATTTCTTAGTTCCTCCTCCTCTTTTTCCCACTGCATTCTCAGCATTTCTCTTCTCATATCACTTGAGAGTAATTCTGATTCTTCATTTATATCATTTATTTTTTCATTCTCTATTTCATTGGGAACTGGACTAATATTAATATTAGTATTATCTTCCTCATTCATGGATATCTCAAGTTTCTTCTTTTTTTCTTCCACTATTGTTCTAAGCTCCTTATCCTTTGATTTCAAATAATCCAGATCTTTCTGCATACATTTTCTTGTTCTTCCAAAACAATCAACATAATCCACACTGAAAATATAAAATTAGGAATAAATAAAGATAAATAACTTTTGGAAGATACTAACAATTTTTCACCAGGATCCCTATCATTCGTATCACTATCAGAATTATAATATTCATCTTCACTCTCTGGGTACTTATCCTCTGGTTCTGAATCGCTAGGTGGCAAATCGGGAACTTTGGATTTGTTCTTTTTGTCAAACCGAACCAAAAATCTCCGGTTATTCCTCATTTCTTCCTCTGTTAACTGTCCTGATGATAGTTGATCATATAATTTGGTCTTATATTCGAGAGCTGACCTGAAAATTTGTTTCGAGAAAATCCCTCCAAAAAAGTTAATTTAGTACGCCTATGTGAGGGATCGCAGATGGATTCAAGTACGAGAACTTGTATGAATATCTAGTACATTTCTTATATAATATACCTGGCAACGCTGTAAAGGTTATCTGTCATTTTACTGTCAATAGTGCAGCAATCAGCTGATTAGTGACTTATGTTTGTCCACTGAATTTTCAACCACCACTCCTTGTCAGGTGACTAGAAATCCAGTTTTCATTGTAAAAATTTACAAATTTCGTTCACACAATTTGAAATTGATTGTTCTTATTTAAAATGGCACTACATTCTGCAGTAAAAGGAAAACTAATCTCAGTAATTGGCGACGAGGTAACTATCATACATCAGTATGGAAAACTGTGAGAAAGTTTTATTTTTCCAGGACACTTGTGTTGGATTTCTCCTAGGAGGGGTAGGCGAAATAAACAAAAACAGGCACCCCAATTTCATGGTTGTGGACAAAAGTAGGTAGAGCATGGCTGCACACACCAAATAAAAAATTTCTAAATTTTTTGTGTTCCAGACACAGCCGTTAGCGAGATTGAGGATTGCTTCAAGCGTTTTGTTAAAAGAGATGACATTGATATAATTTTGATCAATCAGAATGTGGCAGAAATCATACGCCATGTGATTGATAATCACAATTCCCCTGTACCAGCCATACTTGAGATTCCATCAAAAGATCATCCTTATGATGCCAGCAAAGATTCTATTCTCAGACGTGCAAAGGTAGAATTATTTTTGTTTCTTTTTTGCAAGACCTATAATAATGTTTTTTTTTTTAGGGAATGTTCAATCCAGATGAGGTGGCTTAGAAAATTCGTCTACAGATGTGAATTACTAGCTGATGCATTTCTGTTGTATATGTATTCAAGAGATAATATATTATAATAGTATTACTTGTAATTTGACCTCATTCCATTAGTCAAAATAATGTACTAGCAATATTTCTACCTATTATTATTGTTTTTGGCAAACCATTGCATTATTAAATTTCTGTATAAAAAATATTTGGTTCTCCTTTCTTTCCTACTTAAGATAAGTGGTATATTGTATTATTTGAAACTTTCAGGAAATGATCAGACTCCAAAATCATGTCCTACCTGGACTGTTTGAGAAGATCTTGTTCTTCCTCAGTTTCATCATTTCTGCTGCGACCTTCAACACCTTTATTTTTTATTTCTAATGGAGTGTTCTTTTTCAATACTTTGATTTTCACTTCATTGCCAGCTTTTGCTTTCACTAGCTCCTGCTGTTTTCTTAATATTTCAGCTTTAAGGCTCAATAACTGAAATAAATTTGATTTAGATATATTTGGGGAAAATCTGAAAGATGCTTACCGATGATTTACTAATCTCGTAAGTACTCATTTCAGAACTAGAAATAGTAATTAGTAAAATTCTCAAAGTAAAATTAAAAACAACTCGTTACCAAGTTCACGCAAATTGTTGGAAATGTTTGTCATCTTGTCAAATGTCAATAGTTTCAATTTCACTTTTGTTGGATTGGTAACCATGCTCTAGTCCTAAGTTGGTTTGGTTAGTTCAGGTTAGTTCTGAATATTTTTGTGTGGTGTACTTCGTTTTCCGTTTTTAATTTTTCTTTATTTTTTATTGTTTCTATTTTGAGTTCAGTCAAGAATGTTTTAAACGCTTTATTATCGTTTTATATTTCAACTCAACTGTAAGTATAGATTGAAACTTTCGATATAATGATTAATCACCAAATTGTGAAAGTTTTTGACAGTGATCATTCCACATTTTGTTGAAAATTCTGGATATTCTTGGTAAATTTTCCTTTCATTAAAATGCACACTCCATTCTGCTTTGAGGATTGCCAGTGAAAATAAACTAAGGTGATCTGTGCGTCATTCCCTTTAATAAGGAATCTGTTCTCCATGAAATATTTGGAATGGGCGAACAAGAATGTCAGGAATGCAATGGAATTCTTTGAATAACTTCTGCATTACATCATTGGATGGATACTTTTATCACAGCTTTTTTGTACACAAGTTGGCAAAAACGGAACATTTATGATAAACAATAGTTATCTCACTGTTCATTTAACCTCAAGTACTCCTTTCAAGGAACTTGTATTTCAATTTATTGATTAGGTATCTTGCATGAACTAAGGAGATAGGAATAATTTTCAGTTTCCTCTGGTTCCTTCCAAAATATGATAAGATTTTATACTGATGGGGTGAAATATGCAGTCCAACAATCGCTACAGACCCTTCAAACAGATAGTCCAAGGTAATTATTCTCAGAAACCCTTGTGACCTGCCCTCTATATTCTTTTTTTTTTCACCAGCAAACTTTCCACAAAGCTTAAGTGGTAGTGAAACTGACATTTCCACTTCAAACGAGAATTTATCAAACGAAGAAAAGTACGTTATCAGACACACTCCTAGACAAGAACCTCAGGGACAAGAAAACCTCAGTGATTCAAAGAGAAGTTCACTGAGAGATAGTCTGCCTTCAAATCGAAGCTCATTAGACGTTTCTTCATCTTCTTATAACACTTTGATCATACACAGTGCTGGAGATGAACCCTGGACTGGTAAAACAAACCAGGTTTCAGTGTCCCAGTTATTTCATATGGGTTTGTTTGTAGGAAGAAACTCTGGGCCCAGGGATGGTACCAATATTCCACCACCAAATTATTTATCACATCAATCCAGTTTGTTGAGTAATGATCCAAAATTGTCTCCAATCAATAAGAGGAATTCTGCTTCTCCATCACCTTCTTTGAGTAGCACAGGTAAGTGCAACAAGAACTCTCATAAAAATTGGTCTTGTGCTCTTGTTTGGTGATTCATCTTGTTTGAATATTATTTTTATATGGGTTGAATGATTTTTCTAACAAAGAACCTTATTGAAAAAAATTCTGCAATTATAAAAAGTGTCAATAATAAATAAATAAATAATTGAATAAATGAATAAAAAACCGCGTACCGCAGGTGTACAGGAGATCACCGAAATCCCCGACGACTACCTCTCGCAGTCCTCCGTGCTGAAGCACCTGGCCAAAGAGGTGAACAAGCACCCCGTCCAGCAACAGCACGTCGACCACCTGTCGGGCGACTTCGATCCCGCCCGCTTCGACGCCAACGATCTGCCCGCCCCGCCCGACTATCCCAACTGGGCGGAGAAGTCGCCGCTGCGACAGGCCGTCGAGAACCGGAATAAAGGTATGTATGGAGGATGAGAGTTTGGGTAATTTTGCACTTGGTACTTACGTATTTTTGTCTGAAAAACACGAATTTTATAATGAAAATGTGAACAAACCATTATTTATTAAGATGTTTCACTATTGAGTTACAAATTTCACCTTCTTTTCCGCCTGTCTTCTGGATCGCATTTAGAACAATTTGCCCTTCTTTTTCCATCATTGGACAATTTATATATATCACACAATGTTGGATACATTTTTTTTATTATATGAGTCTACTAGAAATATGATTTTCTTGTGATTTATCCATGTTTAGTGAAAAGAAGAAAGAATATATGAAATAATGGCGTGTGTAATGTCATTCCAAAGCAATCTATTGACATTTGACATCTCGCATTTGGATCGCCTATGGATTAAATGGCGGTCATCTGGTATGCTTGCTCTATGCATCAATATGTATAAACGAATACTGATGCAAGGGTTTCTTTCTTCAGTGCCGATTGATTTCGATTTAGATTTCGGGAGGATGTAATTCAATGTTCTCCGTTGCATTAGCCAGGAAAGTAGTTGTTTTTCTCCCATCATCTACCATTGTTTTTCTAGCTAGACAGAAAAGAAGAAAATTTAATACCTCGGTTGGCGTTACAGGGCCAAGGTCAGGATACCAGCCTACTATTTTTGTGAATTACAAGATGGGCTAATCAGATTTTGCATCTACCATTGCAGTTTATTTTATGAACATTTGTAAAAATTACTTCCAGCTTTGTATTTCATTTAATATTCCAGTCCACTTTGAGCATTTTGGCTTGTTCATAGTTGATAAATATTTATGACACTTCAACTCACTAGTGCGTGAAAATCGTCATCACTACACTCGAATTTTTTCGAAGCAATCGTCGAGAAGCAGCCCTTGTCGAAGTCCCAGCCCGACCTGTCCAGCTCGGGGGCTCTCAAGGGCGATGCGGGCTTCTTCAGGAGGGGGGTGAGCGCCCCGCGGCCCCCCACTAGGGGCAGGGAGGAAAACGAGGCCAAGGGGGAGGAGGAGGTGTGGCCCAGCTCCGAGATGGTCGAGATCCTCATCAAGGAGAACAGCGCGCTGAAGCAGGAGCTGGAGAATTGCTATCTAAGGGTGGAAAGAACACAGAGGGTGAGAGAGAGATGACAGACAGATGACAGTTTTTTTTTCAGTTTTTTGGAGTCATGAATTTGGTTTCATATTTTGCTCACTTCAGCTGAAACACCCTGTATAAAAAGTTGTGAAATGAGCTCATATCATTGTATAGGACAAGTCAGATTCCTTATCTCATTTTGAGGTAATACATTCCTATTATCTTATAGACCACATGGTGACAGCTGACGTTCTCCCATTTTACACTGTATGCCTTTTGTTAAGAACTTTCTCATCTAACTAACACCATCCAGTGACTCTAATACCAGCCAGTGACTGTTCATGCGCCCTTCTCATCTCCCCTCCTTGTACCCCCCTTCCAGATGGAGCAGGACATCTTCAAGGCGCACAAGGCTCACGAGGAGCTAGTGCAGTCGTGCGAGCGACGCGAAAGGCTCGAACGAGCGGCCAGAGCCAGGTTGCAGGCCGACTGCGGCCGTTACCGGGAGATGAACGAGGCGCTGAGGGAGCAGGTCGACCTGCTGTCCAGCCAGCTGGGGTCGCGATCTCCCCTGCCCGAGTACGGGGGGCAGGAGCTGAGACGGGAGGTCGCTAAGCGCGACGGACTCATCAAGCAGCTAATATCACAAAGTAAGACCTTACTGGTATTGGTGGGGGACGTTTGCACGTGATGGGACCTTTTTTTTTGCAATTGCATTACCTCGTTGGTCCCAGCACTGGGACCAAACGCCCCATAAGTCGAAACTTGCGCGGGGTTAGGTAAGCATACAAACACAAACATCCATGGCCTAACTAGGATTCGAACCTATGTCTCGGTGGTAGTCCCCATACGAACTCAGCGCCTTCACGCTCTCGACTACCGAGCCGAGAGTTCCTGAATGTATTTGACACTGCTCTTTTGACGTTTTTTGTACATTAGAGTACGGACATTATACAAACAGTGACAAACATAACCACAAACGATTTTGAAGCAATATTTAATTCGTAAATGAAATATTGAAAAAAGTTCCTTGCTCTGGCTGGGAATCGAACCCACGACCTCGAAGTAAGACCTTAGCACAGATTAACAATGTGAGATTAGACTGACTTTAGAGTATTTCTTCCGTGGCCTAAACATCACATTCTAAGGATCTCTGTGGAACCGCTGCCAAATCGATGATTCAAAATGGTATTTCGGATAAAACATCTTATTCAACTTGGTATGAATAGCAATTGTCAGAAATTCATTACTGAAAATAATATACCTACTCATTACTCTCATTAGTTATTGTAGAAGGTACATAAAAAAATAACAAATCTGAATCAAAAGATGAACCTGGCGGCACTGTAAAGTTTTGTAGTAGAGCAATAATCGTTGTAGGAAATGTAATTTGTCGTTTTTGTTGATATTAGTTAGTTAGTTACAAAGTTCCTAACCTAATATTTCACAGGTACGTAGAAATTTGGTCCAGTGGCGGTCTGGTTAGGGGGTCTTGCTATTGTTGATGAAAAGAATATCAATTCTCCCCTTTGTCGGCGTATACTTTTTAATGATTCATGTATTAATATCCCATTATTGTTCTATTGCTATTTAGTCTGAGGTGGAACTGCTGTCAAATCGATGATTCAAGAGGATCTTAATGTTTTCAGTAAACTACCGCTATTGACAGGTAGACAAATTTCGGGTCAGTGAACAAACTATTATACCTCTCGTCTACTGGATAGGGCGGTCCAACGGGTCAAAAAATATAAAATCAATGGAATAATTCGACTCTTAAAACAAACTGACCAGATAAAATATCTTGGAATTTGGTTTGATGACAGGTTGAAGTGGGACAAACATATTGATGTTCTGACAAAAAAAATATCTCCAATTATTGGTGCATTGAGAAGATGTCCCAAACTTGATATTAAAATTGCAAACATGATTCTCTACTCTCATATACTGAGTCGTATCAACTATTTAATAAATGTTTGGGGAACTTGTTCAAAGAACAATTTCAATAAAATATCAACATTATATAGAAAATCGTTAAAAGTATTGTATCGTCTCCCATTTGATACACCAACCAATCAATTGTTTGAAATAACAAATACGTATTCTTTAGATGAAATATATAGAATTGAAACTCTCAAAATATCATATAATATCATAAATAAAAAATTGAAGTCGAATTTTATGTTGATACGGAATTCTGAAATTCATAATCATGAAACAAGACAATATAACTTGTTTCATCTTGACGCCGCTAGCTCCATTATCGGACAAAAAAGATTCACTCATTCAGCCTTAACTGAATTCAATAAACTACCTGACAATATAAAAAGTTGCAGAAACATAGGTTCATTCAAAAATGAAGTGAAAAAATTGATTATTTCTGAGCGAACTGGATAAAATCGAACATGCCATTTTTTTTTTTTTTTACAAATATTATTCTTTGTTTGTCAATTTACAGTTGTTGATATATTTTGTATAATGATATGTTTACCTATAGGTATATAATTATGTACTTTCTTATACCAGAGCCTATTCTGTCTGGAAGTTATTTGTTCAATAAATAAATAAATAAATAAATAAATAAATAGTGAATTCATCGACAGGGAACTTCGAAAAAATGCTAGGGCTAGGATAATGAAAGGACATATTTAGATCGAAATACAGGTCACTGGATTAATGAAAAAATGCTTCAATAGGGGCGATTCTTGCATATTTTTGTACATAGAACGGACATATTATACCTCGCATTGATTCTTGCTGTGTTCATTAGCCTGCGGTACACGTCGATCTACTCTCTTTGACGGATTAAAAACGTGCCAAAGACAGAAATTACAGATTCTATCCCTTGGCAGGTATAGTTTGGGTAGGTAGGGTATATGGTGCGCACTAAAGCGAAATATATACAAAGTAATCTTGAACAGATTGTAAATTAAAAGGACAATGTAAGATGTGCCTATAGTTATTGGTATCAACAGAAGATGACAAAATAATTTTCGATTTTCGTAGATAAGGAGTTGTCTGCAGCAAAGGAAAGGCAGGAAATCGAATTAGCAGCACAGAGGGCCACTCTTCAGGAACAAAGAACACATATCGACATTCTGGACACTGCTCTGACGAACGCCCAAGGAAATGTCGTTCGCCTAGAAGAAGATGTAAGCGACAGCATCAATTATAATTTATATATTTGTTTTCTGATACACATTTATTTCACTGTTCCTCCCTGCGGTCGAGTAACAAACTTTTCACATCGAAAATAAAAGTGCCACTTTAGTCTCTGAGGTTATAATCTACTATCATTAGTACTATATTTCCACTATATAACTTTTTCAATATTTATACAGGGTTACTGGTAATTCGATACATTCCTTTGGTGATGTGATAGGGGAGGTGGTAGAGAGTGAATTTAACCCTAATACGGATTATGCAAAAGTATCAGCCGATAATGCGTTGAACATCCATTTTGTTGGAATATCATCCGTCCTCTGATGGCAAGAGAAACATCCTCAAAAAGCTCCTGTAGGTTTTGCCGTAGAAAATGTTCATACATTTCCCTGTTTAAATTATCTAGGAGAAAATGTGGTGCTATTAAATAACTGTCAATGAGTTCTATCAACACATCAACAAAAACCTTCCATTGGAAACTATTTTTCCTTGTGAAACGAGGGTTTTCTTCGGTCCAATGACGGAGTTTATGAACATTTGTGCTATTTGGATACCTCGAGCAAATAAACGAATATAAAAACTGCCGAAAATAAATACCAAGCCTTATTTTTAACATTCCTTCATGTGTTTGGATCGCAGTGCCGCAAGAAGCAGGTGTACGTGGAGCGCGTGGCACAGCTGCAGCGCGCCCTGTCCTCCGTGCAAACAGCCAGCGAGCGCAGGGAGCAGACGGAGAAGAAGCTGCGGCTGCAGCTGGAGCGCGAGCTGCAGCGCGCTAAAGCCGCCCAGGGAGACAGGAGGGGCGGCGGGTGGGACTCGCCTGACGGGGCGGCTGGCGAACAGGTGAATTTTTTTCGCTTCCTCACGCAATTGTCCACTATCTATCCAGCATCAAACAATTGGTCCTTCGAGCCGGATCTATTCAAATTTAAAAGATACAGAGCAGCACTCGAGTCGGGGCAACAGTGAATGTCAAGCAGCTGGAGCTTTCATAGGTAGCAACAAGCAGTTCAAGCGAACATATTGGTCCTTCGAGCCGGATAAATATGTTCGATGCTTGATAGATAGTGGACTGTATTTGTATGGATATGATAAAGATTGATATGAGAATTGCAATTCGAACTGCAATCCTTCTCTATCGATTATATTGATAAATCTGTTTCAACAACACGTCGTCATGTTGATAATAAACAAAAATCTCTTATACTATACAGGGTATTACAAGTACCAAACTATTATATAGGGTCATTCAAGTACTGCAATATATCTGTTTCAATACACAAAATCTGCGTGTTTCATTATCATATATCATATAACCATACAATAATCCAGACTATATCTTAAAACATAGAGATGCATATTGAGGCAGGGCATCTCATGGACTCAGACTGAACCCAACAAAAAGCTGTTTCCTAATTATTGGCTCAAGTACAATCAGGCATAAATTCTTTCAGCACAACTTCACTACTTTACATATCAAAAACAATGAAATACCCTATAAGGAAAGTGCTAGAAATCTTGGACTGATATTTGATTCCAATTTTAATTTTGAACCTCATGTGAACAAAAAAATATCACTAATGTATAATAATATGAAGCTGAAGTCAATTCACAAATTTAAATTCATATTGGATAAACGAATCAAATTGAAATTAATCGAAAGTCTATTATATCCACAAATAGATTACTGTGTCACAATGAATTACAAGTTTTTAACAAAACAATATAAAAATAAATTACAACTCTCACAAAACGCCTGTATTCGATATGTACACAACATTTACAAATATGATCATATAACCCCTGTATATAACAGCAACAACATCCTGAAAATTGAATATCGTTATCAACTACTATTTGGAGTATTTTTTAAAAAAATCATAGATGATAATAAACCAGCATATTTAGCAGATTTTCTAACTCCACGTCATGAACTACATAACCAGCATAACCTCAGGAACATCATAAGATATAACATCCCACAGCACAATACCACCAAATTTGAATACTGTTTTGCCTATGTATCAATAGAATTTTTAAATAACCCAGAATACTATCTTAGAACTCAGAACAGATCTGTAGCTAGCTTTAGAAGAATATGGAGAGACTACCTTTTAAGTATTCAGACAGAGAATGTGATAAAAACTTAGTCAAAAGTTTATATTAATTAATTAATTAACTCTATTTTATTAATTTATTTTTTTTATATTCAAGACATTGTTGTTTTCGTTAGTGTTTTTATGAATGTTAACCATCTAGATTTTATTATTTTGAGCTTTTTACTCATAACGAGTGGTGGTATGGTAGAACGTGTAAACGAATGCCACCTTTTGTGTAGTATATTTATATTATATTTATATGATGTAAGATATTTACAGAATAAATGTTTTTCTATTCTATTCTATTCTATCTCTGCTTTTCGTATGAATGAAGAAATCTTCCACCTTGTAAAGAATATTCGCTGTTAGGAACAGTACAGTATTTCAACTTTCATTTGAACGTCTTCATTATCAAGTTATGATCATCAGAGGGCAAGGAATTAGAAAGCTTGATACCTACGTCATCTTTTTAATCGTGTGAGAGGCAGTTTTCTGGTGTTGTGTGAGTGAACATCATATTCTTTTGGTGAAAGTGACAAAGTTCACAAGCGATAAGATTTCCACAATATTTTTGAAAAGACGACATGAAAATATGAACAATATCTATTTTAAAATACCCACCCACCAAAAAACTGATTCAAAAGCGGTGAATTGTTGAGGTCTTTGATCGTTAATACTAAAATGTTGAAAATTTTCGGTTGGTTGTTGTCTAATGATTCAAAATCATCGTTAAGTCATGAGTAAAATTTCGAAATTACCATCAAAAGTATGATTTTCTTCTAACATATGGTTCTTGTATGTTTAATTTGTTTCCCGTTTTGAAAAAATCATATAATGTTCGTGAATGCGCTTGTTAAAAGTTCCACCTGTCTGACCAATATTTACCTTCGGACAAGATTCAAAGTTAAAGCTTCTATACTCCTGATTTTGAGGATTTATCAGCTTCCTAGTTTTTTGTTTATGAAGGAATGAAGCTATTTTTTCCAAGATAGGTTAAATTATATCCATTGTTGACTGCAATTTATTTCATGATATTGAGTTCTTTTTTGAATTTTTTCTCCGAGAGCTATATTGCGATTCTGATTCTTCATAAATGAGAATATGAAGCATTCAATTTTTTTTTTAAATTTAGGTGTCGGATCTGAAAAGGAGGCTGAGAGAAAAAGACGAGCGCATCATGATCCTGGAGGGAGAGTGTTCCAAGTGGGAGCAGAGGGTACTCGAGGAAAGTACCCTCAGGCAGGCTGCCATAGATGCAGCCAGCATTCCAAAGTGAGCATTTTTTTAATGAAAATGGAATGACTTCAGACTCTTTAGTGGGTGGTTACAAAGAGTTCATCTTGTTGACAAAGTTCGAGGTTTATGTAGAATATCTGTTTGAGCCCATTGTACTGTCTATTTTTAAAATAATTCCATAGACACAATTAACATAATCTCAATCAAATTCATGACTTATTGTGACAATATGCACTCGACACTTTGTTTAAAAGAATAAAATATTCTTGTAATATTGAAATTCAAAATAGGGAATATGAAATAAGAAGAAGAATATTGCCTAACCTTGTGGATGAGGAACACTGACAATCAAATTATTCCCATTACCGCCATTACCTATCAAATTGACCATTCTAGAACATGTGATTTTGACACGGATTCTTGGTAGCCACACAAACTATCTGTTAGGTTAGCTTTGATGAGGACAGCCATGCGCACATCCAGAATACAATATAAATAGATTCACCAAACAAAATCATGAAATTCATTTGGGTTCCAAGGAAACCGTTCCCACTAATTCTGATTTCATAATAATATGAACAAAATAAGATGTTTGCCCTCCAACGACCTGTCAAATGATGTAATTCTGGAATGCATAATAGAATGAAAACATAACCTCAATTTGAGCGCAGCTATCAATGGAGATTCGGTGTAGAACTGGTTGTAGATAAAAATGTGGGCGCGGTGTCAAATTCAATCAACTCTTGCCTTGCAAACAGGGACATTCCCAATATAGCAAACTTACCCATTGTTTTTTGGTAATATCGTGTATATCCATGCTATTATTAACATGATTTTACGTCATCAAAACATTCCAGGGATGCCAAAATAGCGGCATTGGAAAAAACTAGTCAGGAGACCGAGAAAATCATCACCGAAGCGAGAAACGAAAAAATTCGGCACATGGATGAGGTGCATGCTGCACAGAAAAAAGTGGCAGATTTGGAATCTAGGTGAGTGACATAATACTAGTAAATCATGAAAATCATCCATATCTCGAAGTGGTCCAAAAGAAAAAGAAACAACAAAAAGTCGGTCGACCACACTTGATATAAAAACTTCCTTAAAATGTTACCGGTTTCGGCACTACGGCCATCATCAGACAATGGTACCAAAAATAATATTATGACAATAATGAGGACAAAACAACAACATACCAAACAATATGGGACTCATAATGTAAAAACACCAAATCATGGTAGTTACAAATGATTTTCGTAATCGGGTTGGCAGAATCTGTAGCATTTGTATAACTTTTTTAAATTTACTGAAGAGCCAGAAAAAACTGGCTCTGATGAGGTTGAACATGATTTCGAGAAACATAGTTTTTATACAAACATCAGCATCAGTTTGCCGTCAGTACGAAAAGGAACCGTGGAAATTGTAAACATTGACAATTATGAAAGAAAAATGACTTTGACGTTGGAAACGTCGGACACGAAACACAAATTAATGAGTGACATGTGCTAAACTGACACAATATTCGCGGGAATCAATGTTACCAGGTGGCGCTCGGTTTTCATCGTTCCATGTCAAAGCCACGTCAAAACTGGGGGAAAACAAACTCAATCCTCACTCAATTGACTCAATCCCATTAGTGCCATTAGCTTGTGTACTGTGTACTGATAAGAGTGATAAGTTTTTAAATTTCTTGACAATAATTGTCAATATTCGATGGAAAACGCTAATAATGCCTATTGTAGATGTTCTTTTGGCAGATATTTTGCTCTATTTACATGGAAAAAGCCGACCAGTAGTGGAAGGAGAATGAGTTCTCCGTGCTAATCATGTGATTTTGTGTGAGGCAGAAGACTTCAACAAAAGGCACATTTTTACACTTTTCATACAAACTTCGGCGATGAAATCTTCCCCACATGAAGTAAAATTGAAGTTGGGGTCCAGATGAACTCCTGTAGAACAATGGATTTGTATTTGTTAATGCAAAGCAGGACAATCTGGGTATTGTAAACATGTTGTAGCTGTTCTTTTATATGTCAATTGATTTGCTCGTCATAATTAGTTTGAATTGTTTGAACTATCTCCAATTCTTCACCCGTTCACTGTTCACTAAACTAATAAAAATGTAATAATGTGAAAAAATTAACCAACTCAACCATCATCACTACCAACAGTGCCAACACTGTATGTCATTGACTAGTTTGACTACAGCTACAGCAAGCTGAATGCAATGTAGTCTACGCACTTTATCGATAGACAACAGTTTGTTTTCCCCCAGTTTGAAGTTCGTATTATGTAACCTAGATGTCGCCCACTTCGTGAATCTCGCGAATAATACCAGTACTTTGATTCGGTTTCGAAAAAATATAAACCAAAGTCGGCACTGTTCATTTTGATGATTCTTTTCAGGGTGAAAGATTTGGAATCGAAATTAGCGGAACGAGACGCCATGATCAGGGTGTTGCAAAAACACACCTACGATAAGGACGTGTCGAGCATGTTGGGGCGATCTCCCCACCATACGCCCCATCCTAGCATGGGAGGAGCCGATATGGATCACTGCTTGGGATCGACAGTGTCTCGAGAAGAATTAGGTAAGAGAAGAGTTATAACTGGTAGGCATTTAGATGCGTATAATTGAGAAGTTTCCTTCAGATGAATTTTCATAAAATAAGTTTGGAACTCTCCAGTTTTATGTCCACGCTGTACTGTCATTCTGAATCTAGTCTGAAAATAGCTGATGGTGAAGAATATAGCTAGCGATTAGCTAACAAATAGCTAACGAATGAAAAAAATAGAAGAAGAAGTAAAACTGGTAAACAAAAACATACATAACCACAAATGCACTCGGAGCAGGAATGCAGAAGGTAGTTGGCTTCATTCTGACAGGTTATGGTTTTGTTATTTATGCATTGAAATGTCTCGAATAGAGCTCGATCCTAAACGAAAATATCATTGAATCAATGAATCACTATCGGCTACATTCAATGATACTATCCTTCCTAATTTACTGCCATCGGTCAGAAAAGAATGAAGCCGACACCCATGGTTCCTTCCTCTTGTTGTGCCTGTCAGTATTTTGAGTGGTGTGGACGGACTCGGAAGTATTAGGCGCTGTTGCAAGGTATAATCTGCAACTTTCCTAGAAAATAGATCCGTTTTATTAAGGAACGAATTCATCAGCAAAAAGACAAGTTATGAATAACATATTGATGTATAACGATAGTGAAAAATTACAGATACTATCGCAAAATATCATGATTTATCTTTATTAGTAATCAACTTCATTCATCCAATGATATATTTATGGAAATTATTCATAATACTTGACAAAGTAGGATTGAAGAACCTATTATATCCCATTGCTGTTATGATATAGTTATTATGCATTCAAAGAACAATATCCGGAAATCTAGACATATTGATGATGTCGGCAACGTCGTACTGGCACAGGGAATCGTATTTTAACTCTGTGTGAATGTGGATTTTCAGAAAGTAAGTCATAGGAATTGGTGGAGGAGCCAAGTTCGTCTTTTTTTTGAAGTGAAATTTGATCTTACGAAAAAAAGAAAAAATAAGTATATATTAATTTTTTACAAACTTCACAGTGAGATAAAAACCTCAATATAGGAAACTTCCCCATTTTGACGAAGTACGTGCGTAGGGCAAACTAGGAGATCCATTAGTACTAGGTTCAAAGAACATTTTGGACATTTGAAGCAGGAAAGATCAAGATAATAATGTGTAGCAGAATATATTAAAATATTATGTTCGAACACCGACAAATCAGTTGAAAAATTAGACGATTTTTCTAGTGAGGTCACTAAAGCATTCAAACGTTCTAATCTCGAATGTTCTAGCCGTTAGGCACGGAAATACGCATTATTGATAATTGCGAAAGAACGTGCAGGTCAAACTGGGTGACCCATCAAAACTAGGTCCAAAAAACATCTTGGACATTTAAAATTTAGAGTAGGGGAGATTGGGAGAATCAATTGTAGCAGTAATTTTTAGTAGATTCATGTTTTACTACAATTATAACACAGACATTGAGAACCTAAATTTTATCAAACAAATCGATATGGTGTCCCTAGAAGAATTAGTCTTCTTGTACATTCAAAGTAGGGAAGATTAGAATAATCAAGTGTAGGAAAATATTGAATTTAGATAATCAAGTTAGAAAATTAGACGGTTTCTCTTGTAAAGTCACTTCACATACATACCACAAGGCATTCAAACCATGTAACCTCTAAAGTGTTTGCCAATAGGCACGTAGATGCGTATTATTGACGATTGCGAAAAAATATGTATGTCAAACTAGGAGACCCATCTAAACTAGATTCAAGGAACATATTCGGCATTTAGAGTATAGTTTAATTGTTCCACTAAAAGAATTGAGTGCACACATTGACAACCATTGATCTAGATGAATTAACGTTTATTTATTTCAATGTTGAAATCACTCAGTACCCTAGAGTTTTCTTTGTTGTCAGTGAGTAGTGTCTTGACGAATTCAACGGCATACGGTTCTGGCAACTCGTACACGGGCAGCGATTCCTCTTACCACCATATGCCCTCATACAGCAAGTACGAGTCGAACAAGACGTACGATTCCACCAAGCAGAAGCTCGACAATCAGCTGAAGGAGATTGACAGCCAGCTGGACTCGCAGCTGCTTAGCAAGGTAGGAGAGACTGAGACCTTTTATTGACTGTACAAGTGAATGTTTAGTTCTGTACAGGAGATGATTTTTTGTTTGTTTGGGTGATGAGGAAGGCCATTTTATATGTACTATATTTTCTCCAATGGGCTTATATCACAAAAAATTCTCATTTCATAATTCGATAGAACTCACCCAAACTAGCTCACCACCGCAAACCGTATCTTACTGTGAGCTCCCTACGTTTTATAAAAAATTATTGAAATCCCCGATTTTTTGGACCTCTGAAAACGAGGCGATGATGTGACGTCATAACCCTGATACTGAAACAAGACTATTCCAGACAGAGATGAATGATACATGATTTCTGACCGAGTGAATTAGCGCGAAATCACAGTTGAAAGAATTAATATATCAGTTGCCTCAGTCTCCGTCGGGCGTTTGGTATTTTCTTTTAACTATGGCGACATAAGAGGGTCCGTTTTCAGAAGGTACTATTATTTATCGAATTGATTTTTATAAGAAATATGGATGATTTCCATGATTTGATACTATTATTTATGCCCAAAAATAAAATATTCCAGTTAATTTTTCGATCGAATTTTGTCGTCAATCATTATTTATGTATAAAAGGATCATTATAAACTTGGTTTGAGTTCAAAGTTCTACTAAGGTGTACACGCCCATTCCTCTTTAAATTGGTGGAATTGGCGAGTGGACAGCACAATGTTGCCAAGTTTCCAACATTCACACCATATTTTGTTATGGAGAATAAGATAATAAGAATAAGTCCACTCGCTCATTCCTTTTTGAATTTGCCATTTTATTTATGGAAATGAGAGAAAAGCCAGGAGGTCTTGTTAACTAAAAATGTTTTTCAATTTATTCACTGAATTCGAATAATTTTTGTTGTTGAATTGAAACATACCCCAGAATATCCGTCCACGTCTAGAAAAGAACTTCATATTAAGACTCTTTGAAATAAAATTTGTCTACAATAATAATTTGTCAATTTCAATAATAAAATGACATAATTTGCTATATTATTGTCACATGAATTCTTTCAATTTTCAATATCCTCAATATTTCAGGATACAATGAAAAATAATATTTTCATGGGTGATTACCTGTTTCTTTGTTTTTCATCATTATGTGGAATTTTTATACCTTTAAAAATAGGAAATCTTGTAACAAGAGCAATATTTTGTCCAAATTTCATAAAATCTTGGAAAACACTTCTTGAAGAATCCCCCAAACAACAATTTCATCATTTCTTGTACAGAGCACTTGAAATTTAGGTACCAAGTGATACATTTCATTCTATTCATACAGTCAAATAGTGAGTCATTTATAGTTTTTGTGTTTTTTTGAATGGTAGTTTTGGAGTAGTAGCGTTGTTTTGTTCTTCTGTACATAACAGCTATGTATTTGAATAAGATGATGTATTTAACCAAATATTGTTGACAATTTAATTTAATCTATAAGTCAATATCGAATATCAATGTTTCAATTTATTTTCATGAACTGTTGAAACTCAAAACTATGGATATTTAATTCAGTATTAGTGAAAAGTCATTTTTATTCAGATTATTCAAACAACTGCATGTTTTTCATTGGTTCGTTTTTATTTTTTTTTGAGTGTTTGTATGCATGATTATCAATAAAATTATTATTTTCATAATTGTGTTCAAGTTTGCTCACTTACCAATTTGGTGTGAAAACCTCTCCTGTGCTTTCTGATCCCCCAGAGAAATGGAAATATATTACTTTATACACACTCATCGGCAAAAAAAATTGTTCGCTCTGTAACTTTTTTAATTCTTGTCCGATTGTGGTGAAATTTCTACCAAATCGTATATTCATGTTTCAGAATGTTACCCTGAATATTAGGTCCTATGAAGAGCTGATCCTTGAGCATTATACAGTGAAAAACAAAAATTACCCTTTCACCCATAACTTCCTAACGCTCTGTGGCAAAAGTGAGTGGTTAAACTTAGCTTCATTGAATTTTAGATTCAAGTGTGATCCCTTCTTAACACAATGTTTTTTTTTCACGTCGATAACCAGTTTTTAAGAGAAGATACAACAATAATTCAGAACCATTCTCCAACCTTCTGATTCATCATGTTTTAAACACAATGGTGCTTGATTCACGTCGATATTTTCTTTTTAAGAGACGTATTTTAAGAAAGTTTTAGAATTTTTAGTCGGAGACTCTTCAAGAGCTACGATTCTCCCTTCAAGGAGAATTATAGTCAATTTTTCAAAACTACTCAAGAAATTTGATCAACTCAACTTGTTTTCCGGTAAGTGCTAAGACAATGAGATAGAAATAAGTGATATTAATTCTACAAGTTGTTAATCAATGAGTTTATGTAGGTTCTGGTTATTGTTAATGAAAATTGAAAAATGCCATACTTTCTTAAAACACTCGTATCTTCTCTTGAAAATAAGATATTGGCGTGAATCAAGAACTATTGTACTGAAAAGGGATCACACTTCAATTCAAAGCATAATAAAGCCAAGTTCAACCACTCAATTTCGCCACAGGGCGTTAAGAAGTAAAGAGTGAAATGGCAACTTTGGTTTTTCCCTGTATAATGATCAAGTAATTAGCTTTTCAAGAAAAATAATATTTAGGCTAACATTCCGGAACAAGAACCTACGATTTGATCGAAATTTCACAAGTATTCGACAAGTATTAAAAATGTTACAGGGTGAAAAATTTGAGCAAATTTTTTGGAGGACGTTTTTTTTTGCCGGTGAGTGTATAATATATATAGAGTTGAAAATATGTGTTTCATTAAAATACAATGATGTGGATTTTTTTAAATTTTGCTATTCGCATCAGTTGATATGAGGAAGTTCCAAAAGATAGGACAGATGAAACCCTACAACTATTTATTATTTGAAGTTTTTCCACCTCGTGTAGATGAAGCTTCAGGTAGAGGTCAAAATATATGGTAAAACTACAATGTTCATCAGATATTTAGGATATAATATAATAATAATGAAGTAATTATAACTACAACAGGACATATGCCATAAAATGAAAAATCCTAAAAAATTCCATTTTTTTCGAACAAACAACCCTCACAACCAGCCTAAACCCACCCGCCCTAACCTCTCCCAGCATGGCGATCCCGCCCATCGGTGTGCCGTTGGTTGCCGTGCCACTAACCCGCCTTTCAGGTCCCGATCGAGTCCCCACTCTCGCATTCTCTTCCTTTCTTTTCAGCGGGGTCTTTGCTGTTTTCCAGGATTCACTAATCCGGTCGCTGCACAACGAAAAGCAAAATTACCCCAGCCACTTTTGGCGGGTGTGACCTCCAACTCGTTCTCCGAATCGGGCGACATCCTGCTGCTCGAGAAGCAAGGCCGCGCCTCCCAGCAACAGCGCCACCAATCGCCGAACCGCTGCCCCGCCCCTAGCTCTCTGCCCCGCCCACCGCGCTCCTCCCTGCGCTCCGGCCTGCCCAGGCGCATGGGCGACTACAACCGCCTGCCCGACAGCGAGAAGAAGCCCGACGAGCTCAGGGAGTCGCCCCTGAGCTCGAACGCGAGCAGCCGTCGCTCCCTGATCCCGCCCCCGCGCAATCTGGGCGACTACAACCGGCTGCCCGACAACGAGAAGAAGCCCGACGAGCTCAGGGAGTCGCCGCTGAGCTCGAACGCGAGCAGCCGTCGCTCCCTGATCCCGCCGCCGCGCAAGCTGGGCGAGTACGGGCGGCTGTCGGAGAGCGGCGGCTCGAGCGCATCGCTGCGAAAGCCGTCTCAGGGCAGGGCGAGGAGTGGGGAGAGGGACTCGGCCCTGAGCGACAATTCGGGCGGATCGCTGCCCGCGCACTCGAAGGTGCGGCTGTTCGGGGGCGGGTCTTTGAGGAGGGGGGCTTCCCTGGGGCGGGACGGGAAGGCGTCCACGGATTCGGTGGGCAATAAGTATAGGATACAGTTTTGAGGGGGGGTCTGGGGGTGTTTGATGGGCAGGATCGGTAGGAGCGGGGAAGAGGGATGAATAAAAATGAATGTTTTCGAGGTGGAGATGATCTAGGAATATCTTGAGCGTTATCGTTCTACGTGAAAGTCTAGTTAGTAGGTGTAGTATTGGTATTGTTTGTTCATTGAAAAAGAATTGTTAGAATCTGCCTCATTGACTACATTTTCGGAATAAATTTTTTCATGTTCATAATGAAAATGTCTCATGTTTAAACATTTCAAGTACTTCTACGAATAAGAAAAACATATTCATTCCTGGAATATGAATTCATTATTTCAATATAAATGAAACCTTTGTGGCCCAAGAAAGAACTCTTACCTGAAAGTCATTGCATGTTGCCTCAAATTCACGTCATCGTTGAAAACAGCAGTGTTGGAGAATTCACATACCTCCACCTCTTGTAGAAGTGCAAAATGGAACACCAAAATCAAACAAACAACAAACCAACAACTAACTCGAAATTTGCCAATGAAATCAAAATTGTAATTTGTCTGAGGTGAGGTTCTGAAAACTATTCTATTGAAACAAACCAGCTCCCGATGCTTTCAGTAAAGTAGTGCCATTGATAGGCAGACAAATTTTGAGTCGATGAACAGACAATATTTTATACCTCTCGCATTTAGAACGGAAATGATATTGAGCATAGTTTTTCAAAGAATTTGTGGTTTTTGGTATTTAGTAGCTTTTGAGTAGGCTGTAAAAAAAATACTATGCAGTTATTATCCGTCAATCCGTCAGTGATAGGGGCAACTGAAGCTAGAAACTATTTTGACAGTACATGAAGGTCTTCTATCGAAATCTAGTCGACAGATTTTATCGAAAATTTCAAAATTGTACTTCTGATTCTGATGGTTAATAATAACTAGTACAGTATGCAGTTTCTTTCTGGGTTTGATATTTCATCTATTATTTCAAATTCAGAAGTTTTTGTGTAAGAATATTTTGGATTCCAGAGGAGAAATAAAAAAGTTTTCCACCACTAGCTCTAGAACCATTTTTTACTCTTACTTCCAAGGAGTAAAGTGAGTTGTTACTACCAAGGTAGTTTTCGTCATTTTATGAACCACTAGTCAAAGACATAATGATGACACTGATATAATTAACCGGATTCACTGTTCTTATGCGAGATTCGCAGGAAAAGCACTCAAATCTAATAGTTATTTATCAATAAGGACTTGTCAATCTTGTCATATACTGTCATGGTCATGGCTTCTATAGATTTTAATTAGAAATTGAAAAGAATCGTTTTTAAAGTGACAATAGGTCCATATTTCAGTTTCACAGAACTATAGTGATTGAAATATACTGCTAGTCGTGAAAAACATTCAATATACACCTTGGTAGTAAAGGAATATCACCACGGGACCTTCATAGTCCTAGGCTGAAGCCTCTGGATATAATCTTGGTCCCTGGGTGATACTGATATTCTTTACTACCTTGGTGTTTAAATATCTATTTGCTTCCTTGAATCGGCGTCTTTCTCATCCTTATTTATTTTTATTCATTCCTCAACGTTTTAGCTAGTTGTTGAGATTGCCTGATTTTGTTGAAAAAAATCATGTGTCAAATCCTGCAACATGTTGGTTGTCTAATATATGTTTTCGATTGTTTCACATATAATGAGAATTATCCAAAGAGTAATGAATCTGTTTGTTATGGGGAGATTTATTTTAGTCATTTTAATTCGCAACGGTATATTTGTAGTTGATGTGCCTTATTTATGATTTTATCTTATACACATTTTTTAATGATGAAAAAATTCGAATCTTTCAGTTTATTTATAAAAATATGTGAGAATGTACGGAAATTACATTCTCATTCAGTATCTGGTTATCATCATCAAGAAAATATGTTTTTTGTAGTACACTTTTATAAATTTGTAATATTTATGTATGGATAATAAAATAGTAACAGGATTAAGTATTTTCATTTCAGACTTTAAAATGTTGATGAATCAATAAATATAAAACAAAGAAATTAAAAAATAATCAAAAATGTTTTCCTTCAACCCATTTACGCCTACCGTCCTTTTGAAAGGACTTCAAAACGAAACCTGCATTTTTCTGATTCAGCTGACGGTTTGAAGATGTCGACAGTGTCACATTATATTTATTTAAGATGGCTACAGTCCCTTGTAGCCATCTTATATTTATTCAACATGTTGAACGCGGTCAATCGCGATCGTTATAGGATTTTGTTCAGTTTTGGATCGATAGTGACGGTTAAAAAACGCTCTGTTTCTAGTAATTTTAGAATGAGTGACTCAAGGTAAGACATATTGTTTATTTTTCCGCTGTTGTTTTGATTATTTTTAACGAATAACATATTAACTAACTAACTTTTCTTTATATTTGTGGTTATGTTTCAATTGAACGACTCATTTTAAAAGGACGGTATGCTTCTATGCGGTTTTTCAATTTTAGCAATATTCATGCACAACAGATAAACCGCCCCGGTAAATTTACTGCAGATAAGATGTACTGCTTCATAGGGGTGTAACTTGTCACTGGATATACAATTGTTCCAAGGCGACATAATATGTATTGGCAAAATTGCAACGAACTTTTATCAGCCGCTATTTCCGAAGATAGATTTCAATTCATACTAACCTTGATAAAAATTACAAGTACTCAGAACTGCGCCCTCTTTTCAACGGTTTAAATGAACAGTTTTTGATGATCTCGCCCCAGATGAAGAGAATCACAGCTTTGATGAGGCTATGATACCGTATTTTGCGGTAAGCAATTTATTAAAGGCGAACCTATAAGGTGGGGGTACAAATTTTAAGTGAGTACATTGTTTATTTTGATCCCTACCAAGGTGCGTCGACAACAATTCCAGACAAACATAAATACACGGGTTTGGGACCGTCAGTTATTCTCCAATATGTAGATGTTTTACAAAATATGCCTTATCAGCTCATTCACCTCTTTTTTGACAATTTTCTCACATCTTTGGCACTTCTGAGCTAAAATTTGGCTAAGCATTTTAAAAATGTCAAATTTTCATTTATTTCTCTAATAGTAGCCATTAATCCTACCGTCCTTTTAAAAGGTCCGCTGTTGATTTGATTATATGATTTTCTCTCGACTTATTGGACCTTTTATTCATCGATTTCAAGGAAATAATATACAAAATCAGAAAAAAAAATAGTTACAGGGTCAAATGGGTTGAAGAAACATTGAACATTGGCATCTTTTGTTCAGATTAGAGCTCTTGGCAACTAACTCTCAGTATTTCAGCAATGCACTTCCCAAAGTTAAGCTGCCAAACATGACTGAATTTGGTGGCACCGCAGGTACGTTTTATCGTTTCAGCAAGGGATTTGGAGATAATTTCAACCTCCGTTTCCTCTCAGGGATCAATATGAGAACGTAGGGCTCTATCTTGGGCAGCACCAGCTCCAGTATAGTTTTTAAAATCTCGCTGTGATTCCCCGCCCATTGTATGAGGGAGTTTTCCACCTTGATAAACATCTCCTGTTGGGTATGTCCTGGTGGTACTGCAACTTTCAGGAACAACAGGAACGATTCGATGGGTTTCGCCATGTTTTCGGGTAGTTCGTCAAGGACGTTGTCTATGGCCTCTTTGAAGGATTCGGGAGTTTGTAGAGACCGCAGGATGGTGATCAAGGACTTCTGTAGGTCCGGAGCTATGCTTCTAAAGTCGAACTTTCGAAAACTCCCTGTTGTACTTTTTTTTTGAGGATGTTCTGGAATGTACAAGTTTAAACTATTAACCTGTGTTGATTCATCCGAACTACCTCATAATTTAGCAACAAGCAATTTTTAATTCAAATTAAAGGCTGTTAGAAATGCTCAGCAACAAATTTTGTGGATTTTAAAATCGATGAGGCGGTGCTATTGTCTCCGTTCAGAAGAATGCAAGCAGATTCCTTGATTTTTCACTTGAGTTCTTGTTGTTATCTTCTTTTCCAATGATTTTAATATTATTCCACTATGCCATAATATGTTGTCCGTCTTCAGTAAGGATATGTTCAGCTAGTTTCGATTTATCGATGTGTCTTTTCTTTATATTGTACTTATGTTCCTTCGTCCTTACTGAACGGAGACAATAGCATTGCTTCTTGTTCAGTTGATATAGACAGAACATGGTATTCACTACTAAAATCTGAACATGAAAATGGTAAATTCAAGATTAACTGATGAAAACATCCTGTAACTCATTTGATTGCCAACGTCACCAATTGTCAATGAAAACTGAAAAGCTTCAAGACAAATACGACTTAGCTATTGAAATAATCATATCTTATGTTGAAAACGGGAGCAGAATCGGTCCCGAAACGTCCAAAGATAAGTGAAAATTTGATATTTTTTCTATATACCTTTATTTCTCTTCTCCAAACTTTTTTCAATACAAATTATTGTCACTGACAAGCTAGTGAATTTTTCTTTTAGGCTCTCTGATAGGAAAATTCTTTAAACGCAGTGACATTTTGGGGCAAATCATCTGATTTGTCCTTACTACACGTATATTGAAATAATATTCATATTTTTATTTTATGGAAACGAGGAGAGAAAATCCCAAAAAATTTGGAATAATGAATGTACCACCTCCTCGATTAACCTACAGACAGTGTTTATTGTATAATTCATAATTTCAACCCCATATACAGAATGAAATGAAAAAGTTAGAGCATCAAAAATGGAGCAGAACAAAAAATCTTGTTTCTCTACGTATTTAGCTATATGATTCTCTATGTCGAAAAAACTCATTATGACCCAAAAATTTGCTGTTTCGGCATCTTATCCAAATCCAAAACTTACCTTTTGTCATTCTTGGTCTAGAACGGACAGCAATTTTATGACCATCCGATGAGAATTGTTTATTCAACGAATTTGTCAGCTCTTCCAGTTTTCTGACAGTACTGTCAGTGAGGATGCGAGTAGTACTGTTGCTTAACCTCCTGAGTTTTTTCCTTTCTGACTCTATCGGTTCAATAATCGGATGTTCGGGGAGATCGCTAGAGTTGCTGGAATTTTCCTTTTTACCAAATGGAAGCTTACCCAATATTGAATCTTTGAGCTTGCTAATAGGGCCATCAGGAACTTTGAAAGGGAGATTTTGCAATATGGAATCTTTGACTTCTCGAAGTTTATCTAAAAAATATGAACAAGTTGGTCTATGCAAAATTTCAGCATTATTCCCAGTATTCATTGAAACTGAAAAATCATATCAAGTAGGTAATCTGATTATCCTTTTTTTGATAGTTTTTCTCACTAGCTATATCGATTGAATTTCTCTTCCAGGTTTTCTGATCCAAAAAATCTACAGTAACGAATATTAAATAATATGTTAATCACCAAAAAAGAATACTCGCGTTTTTCCTCCATTCTCGATTGTTTCTGAAAGAAAACTTCTTGTTAATAACAAATTTACACCAACAAGGAACATCTTACCATCTTCATAATTTGAGAATTGCTGCTGAGCGAAGCAAAGGTGGTAGAACAATACGATCAATAAGAAAGCCTTGGAAATATACATTTTTATTGAAAAATGACTTCCATTATTTCTTGTGTTTCATTATATCAGTTTTCTGCTGTGTGGGTATTTTTTTATTGCAAATTGAATTTTTGTTGCTCAGATTATTTATACATTCACAAAATTAGCTTATGAAAAATGTTGACCTCCACTTTTTAATTGATATTCATAATTTCTGGTCGACAATGAATTTTGAAAATGGATTATTGCTATGCAAACCAAAAATATTTGGAAAAAAATCTTTGGACGGGTCAATTTACAATGTTTGAGGGCACGGTTTTTTAATCATGACCGAATATGACAAACCACTAAAAACGACGAAATTCGCTGCCCATGCCAATTTTGAATCATCTGAATTTGGTAGTCGAAAATTGTTTCCAGTAATTTTCGGTAGAATTTTTTTTTTCAGAAATCGCAATTGTTTTTTTTAGTTGACATAGTAATATACTTTTTTGCATTTCAAGTGAGCATGGCATTCTAGGGTTTTCAAGGCATATTTCGAAAACTCTTCAATCTAGAATATTGTTGACTTTTTCTCGATCATTTCAAAGTTATTAATTTTTTTGTCGAAATAATGTCATCTGCAGATCCATACCGAAAAAATCACTGTAATCACAATTCCAGGTTGGCCATTTTCATCGATACACATTCTTATATGTTAAGTCCAATCCATAAATCAGTAAACCAGTTTTGTCATTGAAAGAATTCAAACCGGAATTGAAGCAAACATCAGAAATAGTTCATATGCTAGTAAGTAAAAAAAGAAAATAATTCCATTTTCAAAATATCCTATAAATTCATGAAACATTGAAAACAAAACCAGGAAAGTAATTTACAATTATGCAAAATGGGAATTTTGTTCTTTTTCACTTTGTGAATAACTAGCATAATATGAACTATTTTTATTTGCTTTGATTCTGATATAAATTTTTTCAATGGAAAAATAAGTCTACTAAATTATTAATTGGACTTTTGATGTTTTAATAACAGATGAGAATGTGTATCGATGAAAATGGCCTACCTATAATTTTCGAAGTAAAAAGATGTTTGTGTTTCGATTTTACACCAAATGGCCTGAAAATATATGGGGTGTTTCATTTGAAAAACTCGACAAAAATCACTTCCAAAAGTTCCGAAATGAAAAAACATTTTTAGCCACCCTGTATAATTTGAGGGCATGAAAATACTACAGAAATATCACGCATTTTTCCATCAAATCATATTATGATCATTATCTCTTGAACTCCATTATTGTGATTACAGTGATTTTTTCGGTATGGATCTGCAGATGACTTTATTTTGACAAAAAAATTGATAACTTTGAAATGCAGGGTATATAACATGAAGTTCTAGTCATATTGTAGCCGCATCTAGTGGCAAAGCTCTAAGGTAGGATACAGAGATCGCAACACACACTGTATGGGGCTGCCATCTATAGTCACACGTACAGACCCCTACGTCTATACGCTAAAGAGTGGTACTACAACTCTGTTCCTCCTGGATTCCTTCAAAAAATGTGCTAATAGGGCATTCCATTTGAAAAAAGTGATTTTTCCGATGCCCCCTGTATATGCGGCAATAATTTCTAGTTATGGACCTTGTTGTCTCATTGACATTCGTTCTTGAATCAAGTTTTCAGCGATCATAGAACTCGAGCAATCGAGCTCCGACACACTAATGCCCCACCCTGTATATACCTGAATACTATACCCTACCTCCATGATGGAACGATTAATAGTTTCAAGTCTCAGTTTCAAGTAGATGAAAGATGTCACCTTCCTACGAATTTCAATGCAAAAACAATGTACATACAAGTGTATAAATAATTGGTATAATACACACCTATCTATTTTATCAAAGTGAAATGTCTTGTTCATTCAAATAGAAACAATAGTTATATTGGCACCTATTTCATTGAGTCAATATCACCATATGATCAGACGTTCTTGGTGAAGTAATAAATTAATTCCTCAGTGAATATTTTTGTATTTTCTAGAGAAATTTCTCTCACTATGGAAATGCGATAGCTTTTGCCTTGGTAAGAAAGTTATCTAAATTTCAAGTTTTTTCTGAAACTACGTTTTCATCAATTTTAGGAGTGATGTATGAGTTGACAACTTTACTACGTCCTTCCATTCTCAATTCTCATACATCAAAACGTATAAAATGAATATAATTCCCATGGTTTGGTAATAAAATTCAATATAATATGGATCCAAATACTAAATTATGATGCCTGTTAGTCAAAGCTATAATACTTAGTTGAAAACTATAACAAATGTCACAATATTTTTTGTGATAATATTAATTTTACATTGTTTAACATAAAAACAAGTTTTGTAAGTATTATATACTCAATAAAAGATATTTCTAAGGAAATCCTCTTTATTACAAAGTAGGTAAGCAGTATCACTATACAGGGTGTTTCACAGGTGAAGGGAAATATTTCAATGGTAGATGTGGTCACCAAGGTGGTTCTGAAAATACCATATTTGATAGGTCTCAGAGTCTTCATAACGGAGATACAGGGCGATTTATCGATTTCGAATAATTATTCATTCGTCTATATGTATTGACCTACCCAGTATATTTTTCTCAAATTTGATAAGGAGCTTATACTTGGGACGTTGAATTCATTCGCCTATCGGGCGTAGTGAAAATCCAGGTTCGGCTTCAGGAAAAATTTACATTTATTCGAACTATTGAAATATGAAATAACACACTGTATTTAATAATTAACACAGTACATCAAAAGAATTGTGAAGAGGAGGAAAAACTGAACTGGGTTTGATGCTTTTCGTTTTCCCGCCACCAATTCTCATCGTGACAATCATAAACAGAAAGTTGAGAGTTGAAATTATGAAACCAGTATCGATTATGATTATTCGATATATTTTAGTCGAAAAATCGCTCGAAAGAACTTACTAAGTCTCACAGTCTTTATAACGGAGATACAGGGTGAATTATCGGTTTTGAATAATCATTCACTCGTCCATAAGTATTAAACTACCCAGTAACATTTTCTCAAATTTGGTATGTAGCTAACTTGGGACGATGGATTCATTAACCTATCAGGCGGAATAGAAATAATACCAAATAATTAATTCGATAATTCACCCTGTATCTCTGTTATAAAGACAATGAGACTTTTCCTGAAGCTGAACCTGTATTTCCATTCTGCCTGATTTACCAAATTTGAGAAAATATTACTGCGATGGGTAGTTTAATAGTTATGGACGAGTGAATAATCATTCGAAACCGATAATTCACCCTGTATCTCTGTTATAAAGACTGTGAGACTGAGTAAGTTCTTTCGAACGATCATTTAACAAGAATATATATCAAATAATCATAATTGAAAGTGGTTTCATAATTTCAATACTCTTCAAATTGACATACTTTTAGCTTTCTGTTTATGATTGTTCCGATGAGAATTGGTGGCGAGAAAACAAAAAGCATCAAATCCAGTTCAGTTTTTCCTCCTCTTTACGATTCCTTTGATGAACTCTGTAAATTATCACATACAGTGTGTTATTTCAATAGTTCGAATAAATGTAAATTTTTCCTGAAGCCGAACCTGGATTTTCACTTCGCCCGATAGGTGAATGAATTCAACGTCCTAAGTATAAGCTCCATTCCAAATTTCAGAAAAATATACTGGGTAGTTCAATACTTATAGAAGACGAATGAATAATTATTGGAAATAGATGAATCGCCCTGTATCTCCGTTATGAAAGACTCTAAGACCTATCAAATATGGTATTTTCAGAACCACCTTGGTGACCCCTATGTACCATTGGAATATTTCCCTTTATCTGTGAAACACCCTGTATACAATTCGAGAAATAATATCCTTCCTAAATAATATTCGAGGGTTCAGTTTTTTCAATAAAATATGCTGTCAACGTTTACGAATAACTGTCTTACTTAGAATTCTCTTCATTGCTTTTTCTCTTGTTAGTAATTCCATATATGGATACGTGACCTGCATAACTTATGTAATACCTAGCTAATTTAAAAAAAATGGGTAAAGTATCATTCCTCTTCTTGCGAGTAGTGAGATCATATCAAAAGTAGGTAATTTTTATTTAGTTTCAATCTAGCATTATGTTCTCTCAGTGGATAAAAGAAATTTTAATATTATTCGGAATTGGCTTAGCGGCATGTGTCTACAGATACAGAAAGTTTTATTTCCTCTCCTGGAAACTTCCAGGACCTTTTGCTTTTCCTATCATTGGAAATGCCTTGAATTTCCTTTGCAGCGATGAAGGTAAGAAAACATGTGTTCCATAAACAACAAAATTGTCAACTGCTGAAAAGGACCCCGCACGAAAACACGGGAAATTGGCTCTTGGTCGAATTGGCTGAAATTTTACTATGTTGTTGTGGGATGGCTCATCAGAAGAATATGTGAGTTTGAAAAGTTTTGTATGTTTAGTTTCTGAGATATAAGCCGACAAAGTTCGTAAAAACGTCAGGGTAGGATTGACAAAGATAAAAAACTGTTTTCTAGTATAAATAAGACAAAATAATCTAGAAAATGTATTGATTGGAACTCAAATACATGTCTAGTTATGATCACATAAATTATAGTAAATCAGGGTGTATACGAGGCCCGGTCAAAAAATTCATTTTTCGGAAAAAGAATTCGAGCACTATTCCAAAACCAACAAGTTATATTTTGGTGGGACATTATAGTTTTAGTCTATTGTAGGCTTCGAAAACGTATTTTGATTCTTGATAACTATCTCTGTTCGAAATATGAATTTTTAGAATTTTGTGTTACACCCCTTTTTGAAAACAATTAACAGCTTGTTTTTGATCACAAAGAAAGGGATTGATTGATACTGTTGATTGCATGAAAGCTGACTGACTCACTAGCGAATTCAGTTGTTCAATATTGCCTTTCATTTAGATACAGGGTGTGTTAGATTTTGTTGAAGATTATTTAACATGTTTCAATTGAATATCTTGAAAACAGTTCCGTTAATTTGGATCTCATTTCACTGACACTATTTCGAATATGTTGACTATCATATGCAAACAGTTTTTCAATTTTTTATATTTCGTTTCTGAGATATCAATTTTTGAGTTTACAGTATTACAGGTATTATAGGGTTATTACCTCGGATGTCACTATCGATTCAACAGAACTTTACGGAATCTTTCAAACATTCAATTACATTATGAAACTATTAGAAATCAATAATTTTTTACTATCAACAAGACGAACCACATAGAATATCAATATGAAACTCAACAGTATGGATTCCGTAAAGTTCTGTTGAATCGATAGTAATATCCGAGGTAATAACCTAATAATACCTGTAATACTGTAAACTCGAAAATGCATATCTCAGAAACGAAACATAAAACATTGAAAAACTTCTTGCATATGATAGTCAACATATTCAAAACAGTGTGAATGAAATGAGATCCAAATCAACGGAACTGTTTTCGAGATATTCAATTGAAACATCTTGAATAATCTTCAACAAAATCTAACACACCCTGTATCTAAATGAAAAGCAATATTGAACAACTGAATTCGCTAGTGAGTTACCTCAGCTTTCATAAAATCAACAGTATCAATCAATCCTTTTTTTGGGATCAAAAACAAGCTGTCAATTGTTTTTCAAAATTCAAAGAATTCATATTTCGAACAGAGATAATTATTATGAATGGAATTACGTTTTCGAAGCCTACAATAGACTAAAACTATAATGTGTCACCAAAATATAACTTGTTGGTTTTGCAATAGTACTCGAATTTTTTTTCCGAAAAATGAATTTTTTGACCGTGCCTCGTATACACCCTGATTTACTATAATTTATGTGATCATAACTAGACATGTATTTGAGTTCTGATCAATACATTTTCTAGCATATTTTGTGTTATTTATACTAAAAAAACGGTTTTTTTCTTTGTCAATCCTACCCCGATACGACGTGTTAACGAACTTCGTCGGCTTATATCTCAGAAACTAAACATACAACACTTTTTAAACCCACATATTTTTCTGATGAGCAATCCCACAACAACATAGCATAATTTCAGCAAATTTGACCGAGAGCCAATTTCCCGTGTTTTCGTGCGGGGTCCTTTGAAGAATGAAAAATGAAGAATGAGATTTTCAGAGCTTCTGGACAGAGCTGCAAGCATCTGCAAAAACTACCCTAGTCCATTGAGACTTTGGTTTGGTCCGAAATTGGCATTGATGATTACAGATGTTGATCAGGCACAGGTCAGTATGAACCATTATTCCAGTTTGAACAATATTTTATGACAAAAATTTGAACCAGAAAATCATGTCTACGATGAAATTTTCAACGAAAGACGACGTGTACCGTTTTTTGGAACCATTTGATGGAAAAGGACTAATTACTTCATCTGGTATGTACGAATAAGTGGAAAATTTTGATGATCAAATTATTGAAAAAAATGCGTTTTAAAGGTAGTAAATGGAGAAGAGATAGACGCCTCATATCACCGTTATTGATAAAGAAAAACATTGTGAAATATTTTCCATACATCCTCAAACACACGAAAATTTTGATCGATATACTTCGAAATGACAACGTCGGTTCATTTTTCAACGTTGAACCATTGATCCACAGATGCAGTGCTGATTTTGTGAACGGTATGGTCTACAGGGTGACCCCTCATTTGAATTCACCAGAATTTTTTCATTTTCAGAAACTATTTTGGGTGTTTCGACCAGGGCCCAGTTCGGTGAAATGGACAAATTCATAAAAATGCTCTCACGGTAAACATTATACAGGGTGGCCCTTTGAAAACGAAACAGAGGCTCTTTAGGTCGCCAAAAAAACGAGGGGTACATCGTTCTAAAATATTTTCAGCCCTGCGGCGTTGTCGCTTTCAACGAAAAGAAGCAACAACTTTGTTATTTCAAATGGAACACCTTGTATTTCATTGCATTTTTAGATTCTCCCTGAAGAGCTGATTTCATCAATGCATCACACTGGCAATGATTCCGGAGCTATAGGGTGTTCAAAATCGAAATATTTCAACTTTAGGATTTTCATCATTGGTCAAAGCGGCTCATATAATCCTATCTCAACTGTCGATTCACTTATCTACTGACATTTATTTTAAACAAATACAGGGTGGTTCAAGATTCAGAATTCTGATCAACCTGTATCTGTTCCAATTAAATGACAGTAGATAGTAAAATGAAACACAAGGTGTTCCATTTGAAATAACAAAGTTGTTGCTTTTTTTCGTTGAAAGCGGCAACGCCGCAGGGCTGAAAATATTTTAGAAAGATTTCCCTCTCGAAAATGTACAGAGCCTCTGTTTCGTTTTCGAAGGGCCAACCCTGTATAATTAATATGAGTCAAACTAAAATTACCTTCGATGTATGAACAGGCTTTTTTTCACTACAACCCGACAACACCCGGTATTTTGATAGTCCTGTACCAATTGAAAAATTAATTTCATGTTGTTTTTTTTTGGTTTTGAATACCCATTCATAGGGCGACTTCAGAAAATATTCCTGATATTTTTTCAGGATGTATACTATATTACATGCAAGAATTGTAAAAATATGGCTTCAAATTGAAATATTTTTTCGTCTGACTCGTTACTATGAAGAACAAGAAGAAGGTATCCATGTTGTGGTTGGATTCGTCAGAAAAGTGAGATATTCAAAACTTTCAGTAGTTGTTTTCCACATTTCACATTTTCAACGTATTTTAAAGGTTGTACAAGACATTCAGAGTAAATACGAATACTCTGAGGATGACTCATATAAACCTATCATACATCATTTACTGGATATTCGCACTAACTTTCCAGAATTCGCAAGAGGTGAAGACTTGGTACATCAACTCATTACTTTATATTCAGCAGTGAGTAAAGTAGAATAATAATAACCTATTAATATATAATGATATATACAGGGTGTTTCCGAAATTCAGCCAATACATGAAATGGATTATAGAAGACACAAAATAAAACGAAATAAAAGAAGGTATTGAGCTTCAAAGTTTGCCTGATATTTTTGTAAATCAATGATCAGAGGTTGATAGCCCAACCCAAGCGTTTGCTTTCGGCGAGATCCCAAGCACCGTGAAGTATCAATAACTTTTGCAATGCGTTACCGCGGACGTTCAATGATAGCTGAAAGATGCAGTATGGTGGGAACTCACATTTTTTGTAAAATTCGCCGAAAACTATTTTTTTTTGTGATTCATCGTGTCATTATATGTCTCAGATCTCATTTTATTTATAGCCCCAATTCCGGAAACACCCTGTATAAACCATGCCAAACTCTGGAAAATTTGATAGGCGATATAACTCCCAAAAATAAAAGGAAAAGGTCATATAAACTTGCATGTTTCGGGACAAAGCTCTGGAATACATTGCCTGAGGAAGTATTTCCAAGAACTCATAATCTCCCGAAGTTCAGAAAAAATTCCAACTCCTACCTTCTTTCCCTATCCTCCCTAGTTATAGGAATTCCCTTTCGTTCGCACCACAATAAATAAAAAAAAAAGATGGAGGTTGTTGATGTTAGAAAATATTAGTTGCCTGTTTCCATTATCACCCTGTATAAGCTTCAGAGTTGAAATTGGGAAAAGAGATTGTTGGGTATCTGATAAGTCTTTTCATTCGCATTCTTGTTTTTTGAATTCGGATAATGAATGCCTGTATAATCTTTTTTTTTTAATACCTATCCCCAATATTTTCAGTCTGAAGATACAATGACCTCAATAGTATCTTTTACTATCGTCCTCCTTGGAATGTACCCCCATATCCAAAGCAAAGTAGTTGAAGAGATACTTGATGTAGTCGGTGGAAAAGACAAAGACATCGAGGAAAAACACTTGGACAAATTGACATACTTGGATATGGTGATCAAAGACGTTTTGAGATTGTTCCCAATTGCTGCCTTCATAGTAAGGAAAGCTGAAGAAGATTTCTTGTTAGGTATGGTTATAATATACAGGGTGATCCTCGAATTGGAGCGATAAATGAAGTCGATAATAAAAGACGAAGTAACAAAACAGCTACTTCGAAAAATATACTTATATTATTATTAATATCTACGTTGTATACAAGTGCGATAATACTTTTTGAATGATCAAATTTGGATTTATAATGTGAGTTGTTAGAATGATAATACAAGAATGTTAGAGCAACTTTTTTTCATGAAACGAAATCGTTGTATTAATAAACGTCTTGAAGAATCAAACAGCTCAATATACATTGGGAATGCATTTCTGCAACTCGAAAAACATTTATTTTTGAAGATATTGTATAATATCTCTTTAATTTTTTCCATTGTTTTCTTGTGAATTATCATGTCTTCACTTACAGCTCTAATTAAAAGACACAGAGGGTAGTTTCGTGTCATCCGGTAGTTATACAGAGTGTTTGGTTCACTGACGTATAGTATATCTGAAAGGAGGTGATAGGTAATGTGATTCTGAACATATTTAACCATATATACTATTATTCAGAGTGTTACACTTGAGAAATCATCGATTAGAACTCCGAAGTTGGTTACAAAAAATCTTTTCTTGAATTCTGACCAGCCAAAACATTTTAAAATCACATTTGGATCCCCTTACACGTGTTCAACGTTTGAAGAAAAGAAGATAATCATCATCAGATAAAATGTTCGACAGAGATGATTTTGTTGACTATAATATACGAATACAAAACTAACTGCACAATCAAAGCTTTTCTATTTTTCCTCTACTTATACTTTTTATGAGAGAGTAATTGTCTTCTATTATTAATTCATCATTATAAATTAAGCTCTGTTTACTACTGAACTTAGATGGAGTAAAATCCTCGCGGTGAATTGCATATACCCACATTTTCGATAGCTCCTCGTCCAACGGGAAACTAAAAGCATGAACTTTTGAACCACCCACATAATTCCCCCGACAAAAGGGAACACAACACTTGAAAGGCATTGTTATTTCGCCGATCACAACACAAAATATTTCACAAAACAGTAATTTTTCCGCCAATTATTTTGATGAATAAACAACAAAAGAATTCGGGACCAGTTCAAAAACATACGTGAATCACCGATGAATTAACACGAACTGACGCGTTAGTCGACAAGCGATAAAATAAAACACTGGCCTCTCTTGGTGACGTCACGAGCTGTTTACGTCAGAGTCTGCTGGCCTTGTTGTATCGGTGGTAACGGCTAGGTACTTATATACTAAGTACTTACGATATAAATAGCCCTCTTGGATAGAGCATTTAGTTTTAATCTTCTCCTGACGATGCTAACATAGCGAAACACATGTCAATGTGTAAAAAATCGATTTCGTTATAGCGGTAAAACAGTGTCCACTGTATATATTTAATTTATTTCAAGATGACTGGTTGATCCCCAAAGGTTGTTCAGTCATGGTTTCAATCTACAACATCCACAGAGACAAGAGGCTTTGGGAAAAACCAGAGGAATTCTACCCGGAACATTTTATGCCAGAAGCTGTTCGTTCCAGACACCCTTATTCTTTCCTTCCCTTCAGCGCGGGTCCCAGAGGGTGCATCGGTGAGATATGACGTCACAAGACATTTTTTTTTGTTTCGAATGGTGATTGATTGCAGGTAAACCGTACGCGTACATGGCGTTGAAAATTCTGTTGGTGACGATTTTGCAAAATTTCGAGGTGCAATCTGAGGGCAAGCTGGAAGATAAGAAACTGAAGATGGATATAAGCGTTCGATTCAGAGATGAGATTTATTCGATAATGCTGAAAAATAGATGATTCGGATCAATAACAATCAACTAGACCTTAATAATAGTTCACCAGTGTTGAATTTGTTTTTTTTAGTAGGTAATAAATATGAATTAGCTATCAACCCTTTCAAATTAATCCGGTACATTGTATTTTGATATAGATGTTGTGCCTATTTTCCGAAAATGAAAGTTTATCGAACCTTTCCACAGTTAATTCTAATCCTTCAGGTTGGGAAAGTAGGATATATAAAAGTTAGGCAAGCCAAGGTTAGTTTAGTTCATTGTACCAGTATTGCACCTGATGAAGCTACTGTGTTAGCGAAACATGTCATGCGATTAAAAATGTTGTGAAAATCTTATCGTTTGTGAAGTTTTTACATCTTCCTATGGATTTCCATCAAGTATCGGACGAGTCAACTGTAATGACTGATATTGTCTTAAAGGTTGGCTTATAAAACTGTAGCTTATAATGTCTAAAAATATATAGGACTATATTTTTAACGATTATTATATTAATCGAAAATTAACAACTGAACTATTGATTCAACTCCTCGTTAACAACATAATCTGTATACAGGGTAAACTGATATACAGGATGTAAAATAAACTATCCAACATCAACTAAAAAAAATAAATAAATAAAAATTGAAGATTCGGAGTTTGCCCTATTTTTTAAATTCTTGTTTCACCGTCCGAATAGAAATTATATACCTATACTATTGCCTACCAAGGTGTACGGGTGTCTCCTTATATTTTGACCCCTTCCTACACAGCTTCAACTATACGATGAGGTGGAAAAAAACGTTCGAATATGAAAGTTGTAGGGTTTCATAAACAAATGCAAATCTCAAATAGAAAAAAAGAGTCCAAATCAGTTTTTTCAAATGGAACACTCTGTATATTTTCAACTTTTGTGGAAGAATTTTCTTCAGATCACAAATAAACTGGGCGTCAATTGAAACGTTAATAGTGAAATTTGGCATCAAGTTTGACTTCTCGTTATTTCTAAAATATTGAACGAATTTTGAATTGCCGCCCAGATTCCGAATGCCTTTTTCATCGTCTTTCGAACCGTTCCTTACAGCTTCTTCTAAATTGATCAGGACCCGTGATACAGGGTGAAACAAAGTTTCGTGCATTTTGAAAAAAATTTCTCCGCCCCCCATTTTGTCGGAAGATCACGATGCTCATATTTTATTCGGGCATTTCATAAATAGCAACCATACCTCGGGACGTTTTCGAGTTTTTGCCAAAAACTACTGTGGTTTCCGAAAAAAAAAATGTTTATTGCTTTTTTTTTTAATTGGACTAATTTTAGAGGAGTTCCATAAATGGATGCTTTCATGCATTTCAGGAAAGCGTTGGAGCAGATATGTATACCAGGTTACTCAAAAACAATCAATAATTTATTACTTCGCAGTCTATGATGAAAGTTTTCTACCTTAGTGAGCAGAAAATCAACACATCTCATCAACAAAAACAAACAACGATACCTTGTTTCTATAACAACGTATTGTTGAAACAATGTAGGTATGCATAGAGGTTATATCAATTGCCAATTTTCATGAAAACGTCAGTGTAATAATTATTCGATTCCTCAAAAATTTAGATTCCTCGTTCAAATCGGGTCAAAATGGAAAATATCATTAGGTAAGATCACTATAGTGATATAAACGATAATTTCAGTACAGATAATTATTATTTCAGGTCACGACGATTAGGATATACCCAAATTCATTTAAGTACCATTTTCAATAAGTCAGTCATGACAATAAATAGACTCTAATTCATCGTTTTGAGGATAAAGGTGATTAGTCCATTAAAAAAAATGCAAAAAAAAATTTTTCGGAAACCACAGTAGTTTTTGGCAAAAACTCGAAAACGTCCCGAGGTATGGTTGCTATTTATGAAATGCCTGAATAAAATATGAGCAACTTTCTTTCACCCTGTATCATGGGTCCTGATCAATTTAGAAGAAGCTGTAAGGAACGGTTCGAAAGACGATGAACAAGAGATTCAGAATCTGGGCGGCAATTCAAAATTCGTTCAATATTTTAGAAATTTCGAGAAGGCAAATTTGATGCCAAATTTTACTATTAACGTTTCAATTGACGCCCAGTTTATACAGTGATTTTCTTCAATTTCAAGATGGCGGCTGGGCGCCATCTGGAAAAAAAATTAAATGGAAAGGGGGTCTTGTGATACATCTTCTTGAAACTCCTGACGAATACTTCACAATCCTAGAATGTAAAGTCAATTTCTTCACCTAGTACAAAATGGCGGAACGTTTAATAATTGTATGCTGAATAAATCGACGTTTACTACATAATTTGAGGAAATAAGCTGTGTTCAGTCAGAAGATGCTCGAAATGGTTGCCTTGAACTTCTTGACAAAAAAACAGCGTATCAGATATTTCACGCCGAACACTTTCGAACACAGTTACGTCGATATTTCTACAAATATTAGTCACTCTCTGTCATATATTCAATATTGATAGAAGGTAAATATATTGACTTTATTTTCTAGGATTGTGAAGTAGGTATACATCAGAAGCTTCCCATCAAATTTTTTTTTCCGTCGCCGTCTTGAAATATTCGTCTGTCAATTTTACTTCATAATATATAGTTTTCATGCATCAATTTCATTACCCCAAGTTTCAATTTTTTTTCGTTGACCCGTTCAAAAAATAAAAGGGATAGGGAGACATTAAAGAAAAGCACTGTATACCTATATAGTTTGTTAATGGTCCCTTAAAAGCCGTTTTCGACTATATGGAATAGCCCATTTTTATTGGAAAACTGACAGAGATGTCAAAAAATGCCTGTTTTGTTTCCATGGCATTTCTGTTATGCCCACAGCCGTCTAAATGTTATTGGCAGCTTTGATTCAATGTAAAATAAGTGAAAAATGGCTAGAGGAAATTTTAGCAAACTAGGTATATTTGTGAACAGGGAAAAAATATCTTTCACTAGAGTTGAAAATATACAGGGTTCCATCAACAAAAACATATTTGGAACCTATGTTCTGTTTTGCGATTCGCATTTGTTTAATTATAGGAAGTGCCAACAGATAGTGCATATAAAACCCTACAACTTTAATATTATTCAAAGATTTTTCCATCACCTCGTACAGTTGAAACTGTAGGTAGAGACTATAGAGTTCAAAATATACGGAGACACCCTGTACATAAGGCATTCTTCTCTATAAAATAAAGGAGAGACAAGAATTGTCTTCTGTACCGTGGTTCATACAGGTTGTTTTCTAACTACAGTACGAAACACTCGACGAAACATCAGAGAGGGTGATTCGTCAAGTCTTTTCAAAAAAAAAGTTCCTATGGAAATATGTCTGGAATTGCTTCTTATTAAAATTTTCCATTTGTGACTGAATGTTCGATGTTTCATGTTTTGGTACTTGAGTATATCGGGAAATGTTTTCAATTATTGTTGATATTGATATATAAAATGATATTGATATTTATTGATACAAATTCAATTAGCAATAAAAATGTCGAGCGATTGTAATGCCCACACAAAACAGCGTGACATAATAGCAAAGAATCACTTGAATTTTCACAATAGTCGAAAAGGCAGCAAATTTGAAAATGGCTATTCCAAAAATCATACTAGTCCTATGTGTGATATTTTGCCACATGAAATTGAGTGAGCAACAGCGTGGTAAGATATTTGATTTACTAGATTCATATTTTCACTAATATTCAAAAAAAATTAATCAGTCATATTCCTTGATGTAAAATCATAGCTGGTTTCATATTCTGTCACTGATGTGAAACATTCTTATTTACATTATACATAGTCAATGAAATAGAAAAAACAACTACTCACTGATGAACAATAATGGAAATATTTTGTTTTTTGTGCAATTGCAGCACCTTGGTAGGCTAGGTAATTTTCTCATAAAACTCGAAAATGGGTATTGGTCACATCAAAAAAGAGTTTAGTACTATACTTTTTCTACTACTATACACTCTTTTATGCTTAGGTTCGGTACTTCATAGTATTTGTAGAGAGCACAATAAATTAATTTCCTGTTATGACTTAATATTTCATAACCGAACTCAAATTAATAACCAACTCATTGATAAAGAAAAATCATATAGGTATACCTACTCAAATTTCTCTCGTCTAATGAAAGCAAAGTTGAATTTTCTGTCACACTAAGTCGTATTATTCATTTCCTTCGAATACATGCAATTTTTTTTACGAACGTCCAAAATTTATTCTCAAATGAATAACGTATAGAAAATAAATTGATTGATTTGCTTTCCCTTAGCGGATGTAAAGGGACAAGATTCCTAGCAACTTTACACTTTCTTCTCCGCTGGTGACACTGAACAGGCAGAAAAAGTGTACTTTTACTGCCTAGGCATTTGCTAAGCAACGTTCCAAGTAATTTGAATCAAATTGGTAATCAAAATTGACAATGACTTTGGGTGAATAAAAAATGATGGATTATTTAGACTTTGCGTGAAATTGAAAAGAATTTGGAGAAAAAATTATATGTTTCACATGACAGAAAAGAAGATGTAATGCCTAGCCTAGTAAAACAAGTAACTATTTGACGTTTGATGATAGTTCAATATTGTCTTCCACGATACCTGTATGACCTTATTTTTTTTTACAGTAAAATCTCTGAATACCTTGAGAGAAACGAAACAGAGTGACCCCACATCGGATCCCGTAACTTCAATTGAAATATGGAAAAGTGGGCCATTGAAAGTATTCTTTGCGATACCGTTGGTAGAAAACATAGTGACAGCCCTTTTGAATGTCCCGATCATCTCAAATGTCTTGGTTGAAGTTCTGAATAAACTTGATGATAACATGAACAGCGTTATACCGTTCTAAATGCTTGATCTATTCTATGCATTTTTTTTTTTCAAATGAAAAAATGTTTTAAGAAAATATATTATATTATTATTATGAAGATGAGCTGTTTTATTTCTCATGATTTTAATTTAATTTATATGCTTGATCTATTCTTCAATTGCAATTTTTTTTTTCAGATGAAAAATGTTCTAAGAAAATATATTATTATTATTATGAAGATATATATGAGCTATTTTATTTCTCATATATTCATTTTTCACCATTTATTAATGAAGATAGTCTTCAGTATGACAAGACGAACTTGAGAATAATAAATTAAAAGTAAAAAAAAAAACTTTTTAATAAAAAGCTTTTATTTAAACGCTCTAAATAGAAGAAAATGAAATGTTTCCTAATAATTTTAACTATCAACTTATAACCTCATTATACACAATTTATATTATCATAAAAGCTTATGTAAAATCTGCTGAGATAAAATTTTTAAAATTACAATTTAATTAAATATTGATCATCGCGACAAGCTCTTATGATCATATAAATTGTGTATAATGAGGTTATAAGTTGATAGTTGAAATTATTGAGAAACATTTTATTTTCTTATTTTTAGAGCGTTTAAATGAAAGCTTTTTTTCAAGTTTTTTTTTACTTTCAATTTATTTTTTAATTTTTAGTTATCGCTAGCTGGATTTTTCGATTTACTCTCAACGAGCCATTTCATTTGATACCCATATTGTAGAAGTATATTGAAAATGACTATTCCGCCATCTTGGATGGTCCGCCATAATGGATTTAGAATGACGTCACATCATTTTTCGAGTTACTCTCAACGAGCCTTTCCATTTGATACCCATATTGTAGAAGTATATTAAAAATAACTACTCCGACATCTTATTGGATGTCCGCCTTATTGGATTTAGAATAACGTCACATTATTTTTCGAATTACTCTCAACGAGCCCTTTCATTTGATACCCATATTGTAGAAGTAGATTAAAAATGACCATTCCGCCATCTTGGATGGTCCGCCATATTCGATTTAGAATGACGTCACATCATTTTTCGAGTTACTCTCATCGAGCCTTTTCATTTGATACCCATATTGTAGAAGTATATTGGAAATGACCATTCCGCCATCTTGGATGGTCCGCCATAATGGATTTAGAATGACGTCACATCATTTTTCGAGTTACTCTCAACGAGCGTTTTCATTTGATACCCATATTGTAGAAGTATATTGAAGATAGCTATTCCGCAATCTTGGATGGTCCGCCATATTGGATTCAGAATAACGTCACATTATTTTTCGAATTACTCTCAACGAGCCCTTTCATTTGATACCCATATTGTAGAAGTAGATTAAAAATGACCATTCCGCCATCTTGGATGGTCCGCCATATTCGATATATGATGACGTCACATCATTTTTCGAGTTACTCTCAACGAGCTTTCTCATTTGATACCCATATTGTAAAAGTATATAAAAAATAGCTATTCCGCCATCTTGGATAGTCCGCCATATTGGAGTTAGAATAACGTGACACACCTTATCGTGCATTGTCATCCAAACTGAACGTGTACAATATTTCAGCTCAATCGGTTGAAGATTTCCTCTTCAAAATTGAGTTCAAAGATTCCACCCGAACATACATACATACATCCATACAAACATACAATGCAAGTTAAATAAATGTAATTTTCGGAGTTCGTAGAAAAATCATAGTATGTAGCGCGTTTATAAACTCTTCTAGCCACTCGTTTATTAAACACTCGCTCCGCTCGTGCTTAAAATACTCGTTACTAAAAGGACGTTTATAACTCTTGTTACATAATATACTATTTATTAATAAAAAAAGAAACGAGATATTGATAAAATAAATTATATTTCATAGACAGCTTTGGCATGCATATTGTAGAAGTAGTTGTAAATGGCCGCAAGGTCGTTCAAGATTGATCCAATGGTACCACCTATTGCCCAAAACACCCTTATCAATGTTGAAATTACTGGAATATTGGGTAAACTGATTTGTCTAGTGTTGGGCAAGTAGGAGCGCAACCGGCGTATTCTGAATATCCCAAGTGAAGGAAGTTTTGACCTTCTAATTTTTTTGGTTTTTATCTCTTTCTTAGGAATCAGTTTTTCCTCGGATTGTTTCTCTTCCTTATGTTTTTCTTTTTCCTTAGGTTTACTTTCATCCTCAGGTTCCTCTTTTTTTAAAGGTGCCTTTTCTTTCTCAGGTTCTTCCTCTTTTTCTGCTTCCTTTTCTTCCTCATATTCAGTTTGTTTCTTGATTCGATCTTCTTCATCTGGACCTTCCTCTTCTTTAGCTGATATCGGTTCGGAGTTATGTTGCGGCATCAACTCATTAGAAATACCTAAAAAATTAGTACCAGATGACACAGTTTCCATCATTTTTCCAGATATTTTCCTGAAATTTGCATCATCGCATAATATACCAAATTTTTCAAACTTACATAATTTTTTGATCCACAATGATACCATATAGTTGATGTGTCAATGGGGGAGACCACTGAGGGAAGAAATCCGTGCAAACCTCTTTCAATCGACGAATCATGATTTACGTTGTATGTACAATCAATATTATGAGTTGAAGTTGAAGGGAATCGAATCTATATCGTTTTGAAATCAGCATTTTTCATTCGATATTTCAAAAAGCCAAATATGATGGTGGAGCCGTGACGTATTAGTCCCGAACTGTAGCTATCTCTCTCTGATACCTTGCCATTCTGCAGTGTTGCAGTGTGATTGGTCAGTTCAAGGGCAATAGGCGTGTTGGAACTAAGACGTCGCAACAGTCACACCAATGAATTGACAAAAATTCAAATGGCGCAGAAATTGTGTGTTTTGACATGGACATATTCAAATTCATTGTTTTCATCGTCTTAGCATGAATGACAAAATTCAAAATTAATTCACTTGTAGTTTTTCAGTATAGAGTTCACGATAATGTCGTTTTAAAAAGTCAGTGGTCTGCCCCAATAACCCCCTAAATTATATCCAGGTGATCAAAATGATGCTATATAAAATTGTAAATCAAACATAGATTGGGTGGTTTTGAATTTTTCATAACCAATATGTAGGTACAGTACCAAATTTCAAAATTGTTTCATAAATCTCCATGTAATAGTACTCGAAACTACAGCGTTCTGACAATTGAAATATCAACAATGGGGTATACTCAATTCATAAAATTATGCATTTTAAAAAGATATAATATACTAGGTTTGTATTCGATATGAATTTCAGAAAAACCCTCGAAAATACCAGTTGAAAATCTTTTTGTGAGCATATCCAATATGAGATACAGGGTGAGTCATGTGGAACTGTACATACTCCTACCACGAATAAAACCCTTGAGGGGAATACCTAATGACTATCAGAAAGTGTCTTCTTCTCTTGTTTACCATTATATAGGGTGAATTATGAGATTTGGCAAAAACATCTTTTGGGCATAACTTTTCAACAACTCCTTCGATCGACTGACATTTACAGAATCAGGAAAATCCGGGACCGTTTTTAAAAATTTCGATAGTTTAGTTTTTATCAAAAAGTTCATCCTGTATATGGTATTTGTAAACGGTGTCAGGGAATTTTCAAAGCACACAAATAAGCATCAAGAGAAAATATTCAAAATTCTTCTCAAACTTTCACAGATTTTTTTAAAAAGCGATAAAACGAAAGTTTGACAACAAATTTATTCATTCATAAATAATTACTTCGCAACGTATAAATTCCATGATGCTTAAGCCTAATGGAAATCAACATGATTTTTCATTTCCAGGCCAGGATTTCGTCATTTCATTTTTTGTGGAGGGTAATAATCACCCTGTAGATCTTTTTCAAATCAGTGGATGGGGTATCTGTTTAGATGTTAATGGTCATCGATTCAAATAATTCAAGATAGTCGAACAGAAATAGTTATTTATTATACAAGGGAAAAAAGTAGTAGATTTTAGCTCCAGGTTGTGTTGTCTCCCGACGCGTAGCGGAGGGAGACAACAAACCGTGAGCTAAAATCTAATATTTTTCCCGTGTATAATACACTATTTTTTTCTGTGACAGAAGAAAGGACGAATCAATATTGAGAAGATATTACATTATTTTGATATCTGAAAATTATCGACGTGAAATTTTAAGTTTTTGACAGTAGGGGCACCGCGTTGTAGGCATCTTTATCATTCATTTGAAGTAATCAAATATCTGATGTCACTTCTGTCAGTCTAATTTTGTGATTTTATTTCAAGAAATTGCGAATTCAGTGGTTATTTAGCAATATACGTAACCGCGAAGTCGAATGGAAGATAAAAGGACTTGCAGTTCTTTCTCGAAGACGGTATTATTGACTCATTTTTCGGAACTATAGCACAACAAGAGCTATCAACAGTGTATATATATGTGATATATATCCGGGAAAGAAGTACTCACTTTTTTCCCACGGGAAAAAAGTAATTTATGAAAAGTGACATTTTATAACCTGCCAACAGGGATGAAATGCCAAACTTTTTTCCCGTCACAGAAAAAATAAAGGTTTATTCACAATTATTTTTCAAATAAAACAAATCGAATAGATAAAACTGTTCATTGAAATCATAAAATTATTTATAGCGATGGCCATCAACATTCTCTCAGATACCCCATCCACTGATTCGAAAAAGATCTACAGGGTGATTATTATTTATCATCCACAAAAAAAAATTAGTCACTAAATCCAGGCCTGAAAATAAAATGATATGTTGATTTCCATTGAGCTGATGTATTGAAAATGTAAGTCTCACTATTATCCGTAAATTTTATGGGTTGCGAAGTATTAATTACCAAATGAATAAAGTTTTAGCCAAATTTTCTTTTTTTCATATAATTCATAGTTTTTTTCAAACTACAGTGAGAGTGTGAGAAAAATTTGGAATATTTCATTTTTGATGTTTGTTTTTGTGACCTCTGGAAATTCCCAGTCACAGTTTACAAAAACGATAATATACAGGATGAACTTTTTGCTATATACTAATTTATCAGAATTTTTCAAGAACGGTCCTGGATTTTCCGGATTCTGGATGAGTCAGTCGATAAGAGGGTAGTAGCGGTATATTCCATGAACAAATCTACAAGAAACTGCTGGAAAGTTATGACCAAAAAATGTTTTTGTCAAATCTCATGATTCACCCTATATATTGAGAAAGAAGTGAAGAATACACTTTCTGTTGGACATTAGGTAGTCCCCTCAGGGGCCTCTAGGAGTATGTATACAGTTCCTCATGACTCACCCTGTATTAGAAGAAAAAGGAAGTGTATGAAATAATCATTTTTTTCTGTTACGGGAAAAAAGTTTGGCATTTCATCTCTGTTGGCAGGTAATAAAATGTCACTTTTCATGAATTACTTTTTTCCTGTGGGAAAAAGTGAGTACTTTGTTCCCGGATATACAGGGTGTTTCATAATTGAATGTCAATATTTGGGGACGCAATTCTTGGGCCCATTCTAAGAAGAAAGTTTCATATGAACGTATGACCTAAACATCCTAACTTTTGAGATACAGGGTGGTAAAGTTCTCAAAAATTAATAGTTTTTTATTAATATCTGTAATACCACTTCAGATATTCTGATGAAATTTGGCATACATGTACTATGTATCAAGGGGCATCAGTTAGCGTACCACATTTTTTGTTGTTGCCACCAGTGGCGTTCGTATGGAATTTCACATACCTATTTTGGCAGACATTGATGGTACGCCACTGATTAATCTCCAAATTGAAATCATTCCTGAAATTCCCGATCATTTCTAAGCAAATTTGATCACTACAATTTTTTCAATCTGATGCACGGTTTTCGCTTAAAAATAAAAAGCTTTTCACTACATGATTATAGTAATATTGTTAATATGATAATATCACAATGCAGAGAAATAGTTTTTATTTTAAAGATCAAATTTCAGAAATACAATTCATAGTTCATGAACTTTGTATTCGTATTTGGTATTTTCGAATTATAACTTCTCATTGTAGTAGGCTATATTAATTTTCGAGAATTTTACCACCCTGTATCTCCAAAGTTGGGACGTTTAGGTCATACGTTCATATGAAACTTTCTTCTTAGAATGAGCCCAAGAATCGCCTCCTCGAATATTGACATTCAATTATGAAACACCCTGTATATACACTGTTGATGGCTTTTGTTGCTATAGTTCCGAAAAATGAGTCAATAATACCGTCTCCGAGAAAGAACTGCAAGTCCTTTTATCTTCCATTCGACTTCGCGGTTACGTATATTACTAAACAACCACTAAATTCGCAATTTTTTGAAATTAAATCACAGAATTAGACTGACAGAAGTGACATCAGATATTTGATTACTTCAAAAAAATGAAAGATGCCTACAACGCAGGTGTCCCTACTGTTAAAAACTTAAAATTTCACGTCGATAATTTTCAAATTTCAAAATAATGTAATTTCTCAATATTGATTCGTCCTTTCTTCTGTCACAGAAAAAAATAGTGTATTATACACGGAAAAAATATTAGATTTTAGCTCACATATTTTTGTCAACACAACCTGGAGCTAAAAACTACTACTTTTTTCCCTTGTATAATGAATAAATATTTCTGAAGTGATGTATGCCTGATGAAGTTATATACGGAAATAAGACTTATCAATGTATAAGAAGGATGACAGAATTCTTTACCTTTGACAATATTTCCCTGAGGGTTGGTAGAGCTAAGTGAAGGCAATTCCTGCTCTCCTATTTCATTAATTTTCGTAGATGGCATTAGTGTCGTTGTTTGTTCTAGATGCAATATTTTATCTAAAGTACCTGGAAGGAAAATATTACATTATAATACGAGAATAATAACTTAATTATGAGTGTTTGACTGAGAATGAAACAATTCTCTACCTTGAACGATATCTTCCAGAGGTTTGACAAAAATGGGCGACGGCAAATTCCGCACTGCTATTTCATTTTTTTCCGTAGATGGCACTAGGGTCGTTGTTTGTTCTGGGTCTAATATCGCATCTGAAGTACCTAAAACAAAGACATTACTTCTTATGCTATATGGTAAAGTCCTGTAAATGCACCAATTTAAAATTCTTTTCTTTCTATTTATTACCTACTGGATGAGACAAATATCATTAGAGAAGAGAAAGTTTGGAGCTTGATTTCAAATAATATTCAAGAAAACACCTAGAATGACACAATTTTTCACCTTGAGGTTCCGAAAAGATGCCTGAAGGTAATTTCTGCTCTGCTATTTCATCCATTTGCGTAGATGGCAGTAGCGTCGTTGTTAGTCCTGGGTCAAATATTTCATCTGAAGTACCTTAAAGGAGAACATTACCTTATGCTATGTGGAATGATCCTGTGAATATTCCAAGTCAAAATCTGTCTCTTTTTATCTATTATGAACTGGATGGGAAAAAATATCACTAGAAATAAGAATGTCGGAGTTTGACTGTTATTCATCAGTGACAGGTCAGGTTCCGATATTGCTGACATTACTGGCCACAGTAAGCAATTTAAGAACACTAAACAGTAGCAGTAGCTTCAAATTTTCATTTTATTTCGGAACGTCTGGCAGTACTGATGGTACATGATCTATGATCTTTCGATTTTCGACCTTTGGTTTGTTTTTATTTTCATCATTCTTATTATTATTATCTTTTTTACTCACGTTGGAATCATGGATGGAGTGATTAATCAAATTATCTTAGAAGACATAACGATAGTGATTCTGATTCATCAGAAACACCAAGCTCGTCGAGTACCTCTAGTTCCAGTGATGAAGAAATGCAGCATAGCTGTGAAATATTTGATATCAATAGTGGGAATAACAAACCATATTGTAGACTAATGACAGTTTCAGCGTCTACTGATGTCTCTGTGAGATCTTCCAGTTCGACTTCATACATAGTTTGAAAATAATAATATAATATGAATTTTATCGACTCATACCTAACGATTCAAACGCTTAACCTAACACCATTTCATGAATACTGGCATTACTGGCACTACATCACCATTTCTGCACCAGTGGCCAGTACATTTCAGTAATTTCGGAACGATGAAATATACTGGGCATTACTGTTCGGGAATATCGGAACATGCTCACAATCAATGCAGAAATATTCATGCAAATAATCGAAATCGATGATATTGTGACCACAGTGTGAGTATTGCTATTTGTTTGAGAATCATCGCATATACGTCTACAAAAACATTGTCTACAGTCTACAATATAAAAAATTAGCACCATTCACAAATTCTACCTCTTGATGACGTTTATCCACCGATACGCACCAAAAGTGACATATTCCTCAAATAGAAGAATAAGAATTCACTTCCACCATAAGGGTGTACAGAGATACACACCATACATAGATTGTGATACTATAGAATAATAAGGAGAGCTCATGAATTCTAATAAACCAAAATATAATAGGCTATGTGTCAACGCACAATTTCTATGGATTATGAAAGATATAGCAATGATGATTATACCCAGCCAACCATGAGATGTATAAGTGATGTATACGCCACATCACTTTGTGACATGCGATATCGCATTTGAAGTCACAAACATGTTACCGATACAACGTGGCGATGTGAAAATGTCCGACTCAAGCAACATCACTGTGACGTCGTTCAGACATGAAATGCGGTCACCGTACCTGTGATATTCGTGGGATATATAATAATTACAATATTACCTATTCTGATTGAACTCACCGTCGTTCCTAAATGATTGTATACCTCCAATTTGAAGTTGCTATCATATGTGCTATAAATCATCTCAGATATTTCAACAGAGAATTTGGAAGGAAATAGTCTGTACGGAGTCGGAGTCACTGACTGACTGACTGACTGACTGACTGACTGACTGACTGACTGACATGGCCATGCACAGCTCAACATGGCGTCTGGCGTGTGCGTTCGTTTTGCGCATGTCTGCGTCACACTCACAGGTCACAAAGATATCTCACGAGGATATCAATGTGAATTATTTAGTTAACGTCGATGAGATGTAGTTTGAAGAAGTCGCTGCCACATTACATAGTTTCCTAGTAGCGATGTCACCTTGCGACGTTGATATCGAATCTACGTCGATAAGATGTGTTAACGAGATAATGCATTTATGCAAGGTTGTTACATCACACAGATGTTGATGTCACACAATGGTTGGCTGGGTATGAATTATAAATGTTTGATTGAGAACAATTATTTACCTTGAAGAAGAGGTTTGGCAGAGGTTGGTGAAGGCAGTTTCCGCTCTGCTATTTCATTTCTTTCCGTAGATGGCACTAGCGTTGTTTCTTCTGGGTCAAATATTTCATCTAAAGCTCCTACAAGGAAAACATTACTTCTTATGCTATGTGATGAAGTCCTGTAAATACACCAAGCCAAAACCTGTCTCTTTTTACCTATTATGAACTGGATGACAGAATATATAATCACTAGAAAAAATAATCCAAATCGTTGATAATGTGACTAATAAGGTGTATTTTCTAGGACTCTATGTGGGTAATACTGATTAATTTAGCAAAAATAGAATATTTACCATCTGTAGTAGTAGTGTTCAAATGATGTAGTGTAGACATGTTGGTCGTTTCAAATTCCATCTCCTCCGTAGATGGCACTATAGGGTTATATTATAATTCAATATTATATCAGGGATTCCTAATAGTTATTTACCTAACACGTTTGGAATATGAGGAAATGTATGAGATCACTGTTATTTGTTTTATAATAGAAATGAAGACTGATTACTTGGATTGCCTGGATTTTATAGGTATATCGACGCCAAGGCTGCATGCTGAAGCGAATTTTTTTCTCTCCAACGCACACTATCGATTTAGTGAGTAGATAATAGTATATTGTTTTATTAGCAAAATTTGCGAGTCAAACAAAGTCACTTTTGATCCGAATAACATGCTATTTTTTCTGCAACCGAAAGAATTAACTAAAATAAATATGTGGAGTAACCACCAATGCCGTGCCATATATGCATAAAATGCTACAAATTTTCCGTGTGGTGAGAATCTGATATTTTACCTGCATTAACAGATCAGGTTTATTCAAGAGAAACAAGAAATCTCCCTTCACGAATTTAGCGATAAATATTCAGGACCTAAGGTGAGCACTTTAACACCTTGTACCAGTTTATCGAAACGATTTTGGATATAGGTAAGTTGGCTAAAATCAACCTATTTTATCCCAGGAGTGTACAGTCAAGCCATGTCCCAACCAGATTATTTTTCTGAAAAATGCATAAGATGCCTCAGATCAGAAATTATTTATTTGCAAATGAACCTTGAGACAAAAATTAACACGATACGAAAAATATTTCTGAAGGGGATAACTTTCTGGAGAAAAAGTTCCAGTCCGACCTCTGAAAAGTTATCACCAAATTTGTACGGCAACATGGTTGTTTGAAACACTTGCAGGTCACTGATGATGATCAAAAACATTTCAAAACGTGACAAGCAATGCAGTAAGGCTCATATAGGTGAAAAAATATTTTTTCCTGATTGCCCTAAAAATCCCAAAAAAATCATATACACTAATTCAGACCCATAAAGAGAGAATTTGATGTCAGATTCGATAGATAACTCTCCCTCTAGATTTTCAAAATCAGCGGTTCAAGCAATGCAGTAGGCTCATATAGGTGAAAAAATATTTTTTTCCTGATTGCCCTAAAAATCCCAAAAAAATCATATACACTAATTCAGACCCATAAAGAGAGAATTTGATGTCAGATTCGATAGATAACTCTCCCTCTAGATTTTCAAAATCAGCGGTTCAAGCAATGCAGTAGGCTCATATAGGTGAAAAAATATTTTTTTCCTGATTGCCCTAAAAATCCCAAAAAAATCATATACACTAATTCAGACCCATAAAGAGAGAATTTGATGTCAGATTCGATAGATAACTCTCCCTCTAGATTTTCAAAATCAGCGGTTCAAGCAATGCAGTAGGCTCATATAGGTGAAAAAATATTTTTTTCCTGATTGCCCTAAAAATTCCAAAAAAATCATAGACACTAATTCAGACCCATAAAGAGAGAATTTGATGTCAGATTCGATAGATGACTCTCCCTCTAGATTTTCAAAATCAGCGGTTCACGCAATGCAGTAGGCTCATATAGGTGAAAAAATATTTTTTTCCTGATTGCCCTAAAAATTCCAAAAAAATCATAGACACTAATTCAGACCCATAAAGAGAGAATTTGATGTCAGATTCGATAGATAACTCTCCCTCTAGATTTTCAAAATCAGCGGTTCAAGCAATGCAGTAGGCTCATATAGGTGAAAAAATATTTTTTTCCTGATTGCTTCAACGCCTTGTACCAACTCAACGAGACGATTTTGGATATAGGTAAGTTGGCCTGAATCAACTTGTTTTTATCCCAGGAGTCCACAGCCGAGCCATGTTCCAATGTTTACAGACACCCTGTATGTCTCCTGGTATTTCCTTCGAAATTGTGTGGAAAAGTAAATATAATGCGGAAAAGTAAAATCATTCGGAAAAGAACCACTTCCAAAACGTATAATCATGCGAAAAAGTTATTTTTTCGCACATTCCTAGGAAAAAGAATATTAGATACAGATAAATAGATTTTGACAGGGAAAACTACACTATGATGATTGGAATTTTCTTACCAAGCACCATGTTCTCAGTAGGGTTTTCATTGGTCAAGTTTTGTACAGGAAATGTACGTACTTCCTCGCTTTGGGAAAGTTCTACAAAAATTATGATTTCAAAATGTCCCCGGAACTATTACGTTATTTGTCAGATAAATAACTTCGGATCTTTACGGTCATTTGAAAAATGCTCACCCTGAACAATTGTCTCATTTTTGGACAATAATAAACTGAATATACTGGGGCATGCTAGAACTGATATCACGAAAAAAATCTCCAAAATATCCATTTAAAATTTCTGGTTGCTCAGTTTGTACAATGCTATATTATGTATTTCAAATGTTATGATTGTATTTTTGTGTGGGCATCCAGTGCATACTTACGATTTTATTGTTAAATGCATTTTTATCAATGATAATATACAGTGATATTCAGAAGTTCATCACCTCGGTAAACACTTGTATAGCAGAAATTCCATATCCTTCATACATTATATCTAAAGCTATTTTATATTGTATAATAAATATACGTTCTACATCTTATATAACTAAGTAAAAGACCTTGACCTAGGTACCGAATCTAAACTTTTGATCTGCAGTCCTAAATGAACAATCGTGGGAAAGTATATTTTGATATACATACATATATGTATTTATGAATTTCATACGAGATTCAAGCATACATTTCTTGCAAAATTTTGGCGCGCAAAAACCGAATATCATTAAAGTAATCTTCATTCATATGCAAGACTCGACTCAAAATGAAAGAGAGAGTAGTTGGTATATTATGAACTCTAGCGTATAGTTTTTTTATTTAGTAGGTACCTAGTTGTTTTACAGCTTGTTTCCAGAAGCTGCAATTTTGCGTTTCGTAAAATAAATATATATGGTTAGTGAATTGTGCACGTGATAATTTGCGGTTAATAGTATTTTTATGCAGGCAGGTATAGCTTCCTATTAATTATTTATATAACGTCAGAGCTAGTCATGTTAGGAAAAATTAATTGAAGGTGATTCACCATTAATTTGTGATCGATGAAAAAACATCATTTCAAACACGAAATAGTTCGTGGAACTCTAAAAAGTAATTAATATGTATATTTTGCTGACGATTTTTCTCAAATATCAAAGGATGTATGTTACAAATTTGAAAACTATTGAAAATAATGTAATGTCAAATATTGAGTAGTAAATGTCTAGGTTTTTACAAAGGGGTATAACACAATCCTCATCATATTTATTTGGTATAACTGTATTAAGGTGTTGAATATTGAATGGCGTGACAGTATTTTTCTTCAGGCCCCCTAGTTTCCAACCAAAAATCAAATAATATTCGAATAAAAATATTTGTTGAAACATACATAAAAATACGTGACAAAAATAATATCTAATATTAAAATTCTCCTGTCACGGTCACGGTGTTAGTGGTCGAATGAAATTTTTTGTGCGTATTCTCTAGGTTTGAGCACGTATGAGAATCGGTCGTTTTTGAATCGAAAATTCAACATGACGGATACAAAATGGCGGACGAGTATAGTTATCCGATTTCATTCAAGATGGCAGATCCAAGATGGCGGACGAGTTTTGTAATTATGGTCAGATTCCATCCAAAATTGGTATCTGGGGGTTTTCGAGGTCGGAGATTATGATTTCTTCATCGAAATTAGGAAATTCAAAATGGCGGATCGAATATGGCGGAAGAGTTTTGTAATTATGGTCAGATTCTATTCAAAATTGTAATCGGGTGGTTTTCTGGGTCAGAGATAATGATTCTTTTGTCAACATTTGGAAATTCAAGATGGCGGATCCAATATGGCGGAAGAGTTTTCTAATTGTGATCAGATTCTATTCAAAATCTGTAGCTGGGGGTTTTCGGGGTCGGAGATTATGATTTTATTCTTTAAAATTGGGAAATTCAAGAAAGCAGATCCAATATGGTGAAAGAGCTTTGTAATAAATAGTATAGTTTCAAAAACTATAATGAAACACGTTTCTATAGATAGCCAAACTTGAGGCCAAACTGAATAGAAGTAGAAAATTGATAGTATAGTTTAAAAAACGAGATAGATTGTCGAACTAAAAAGAAGTAGAAAATAAAAATAGTAGTTTGAAATACTAATGAAACACGATTTCATGGATATCCGAACTAAAAAAAAGTTCAAAACAAAATAACAAAAGTGTGCTAATGAATATTTAACGAAAAAAATATTTTCAAGAAGAAAATGTATATATATAGCAAAACAACGTATGCCAGGTATCAGCATCAGCTATTGTAATAAATAGTAGTTTGAAAAACTAATGAAACACGTCTTTATAGATAGCCAAACTATAAAGAAGTGAGTAGTAAATAAATTAAAAAATGAAGAGATATAGAGTGCTGAACTAAAAAGAAGTAGAGAATAAGTAGCATAGTTTGAAAAACTAAAGAATCCCGCTTTTATTGATTAACAAACTAAAAAGAAGTAGAAATGAAATGATGAAAGTTTTCTGATAAATATTTACCAAAAAATATTTTTCTAGAAATAATGTTTATGGCAAAACAACGTTTACCGGGTCAGCTAGTAATAATATATGTACTTCGTCAGTATGTATGTACATAACAACTGGTCATCGACCTAACGAGAGGTCCTTCAGCCCATGCGTGTTCTGTGTAAGCTTTGTTACTAACTCCATACGCCACCTTAACAGCAGCACTGTTAATTGGAACGCAACAGCGAATCGTCCGGATTCATCTCTGACCGAGGCTAGGAAAATTAGAATTTATAATTCGTTTTGTAAATAAAAATTCTCTGCTCTGCCAGGGCCGAACCTAGCAAACCTTTCGATGTTCTGATATAGCAGACCGCTTCAACCACTGCGCTATTCCGTCGTCTTTCACTTTTACTTTATCAATTTATCGATTGTTATATTTTGTTCCTATCATAAACATACGTAGATACGTGTTTCTTGGGATATACAATGAAATTTAAATATCAATCCAAATTATCTTCAACTGGTATGATGTGGATACTTTTTTGTAAAATTACCCAAGAGAGAGACTGGGTAAGTAGTAAGTACTTATAGTTTTCTGCATAAAATGAAGAATTTTGATGACACATCCAGTTTATTTGAATTTCAAAATAATTCAATTCATTATAGAGAATGACTGAGTTGAAAAAAGCTATATAACCTTGTACTCTCGCAATTTGATAACATGATGCGAACACATAACAAACAATAGATTTCCCATGAATTGCTGCTACCTGCCTACATTAGGCTATTTCTTCCTTGATCATCTACAAGAAGGAACAAATCATCAAGAGAGAGAGAGTTTTTACAAGTTTTTACAATTAACCTCAACTCGACGAGCGTATAATGATATGTTATTGCCGATATTTGCATCACAGCTGACTAGATAATATTCATTGCTATCGACAAATTAGTAGCATTAATACTCTTATATCATTCTGCATACGCGATCTAGCGTGCATTGATCAGTCGTTCTTCTGTTTCTCAGCGAGACTAGATCGGGAAGATGACTTGGCGGTCTGGCATTTGTTACTGTGCTATTGTTCTGTTTTTTCTGGGGTGTGCTGACAGTCAAGTGAAAGTCAAAATCCAGGAGCCTGGCATCAGCAGGTTTTTGAATAGGGTTACGAATACAACGTTCGGTGAGTAGAATTTTTCGACATGAGTGATTGTTCAGAAAATTCAACATTCAACACGGCATATACAGTCTGTCCAAGATAAGGTTGAACAGCATGGGGATCTCGAAAACGGTGAGAGATACGAAGTCGGTTAAATGGGGAAAAAGTTGTGCATTCGGAGGCTCATATCAAGAGCCTTCGAAAATTTTAAAAATTATTTTTAGTTTTTGAGTTATATCGAAAAAAGTGAATTTTTGGAATATCTATTTTATTTTTTTTCGCCGTTATTATTAGAGATACAGCAAAACTGAGAATACTTTTTCATAGCAACTTTTGATGAAGTTCAACGTGGTGATACCGATTTTTCTATGCGACGTTTCGTATTCGTGGAACCATCATCAACTTTTGTTTTTTAAATACGGTCCTGATAATTTTTTCACAGATTCTGAAAGGTTTTTTTATTCTGAATTCAACCATGTATTATACAAAGTGGTTTATGTGTGTTTCGACCTATTTTCAGCCATCATCAATGTTTTTTCGAAATTCCAAAGAAAAATGCCACCAGTTCCACTTATTTTGAAGGAAAATTAGTCAACACACTAATACCTCATCAACTGGTTTCAATCAACAACCCATTTCATTTTGCAGATACAAAAATTCCGTCCATAAAAATTCAGAATATGTCAAGCGCTAAAACCAGGCGATGACGAAAGGCGCAGGACATTCTGTGAGTGGTATACCAGGAAATGTTAAAATTTTTCAGATTTCTTTCGAACAATCATCTGGACTGATGAAAGCATGATCACTAATCATGGTAGCTTCGATAAAAAAATACACATTATTGTTCACGAGAAAATGAACATTTATACATTACAGCGAGACACCAACACCGTTTCGGCTTTAATATGTGGGTTGCAATATTTGGTACACGAATTATTGTTTCTTCTATTTACCATGAAACACAGACTTCCGAACGTTATAGAAATTCGCTTGAGAATCATCTTGAGGATCTCTGGATGATTTAACGATTGCGGAAGTCAGAACTGTTGGTTTCAACACGATGGCGCTCCGGTACATAATTCCAGAGAAGTCCGTGCGTTTTTATCCCTTGGCCGGCGCGGTCGCCTGATTTGACACAGCTGGATTTTTTCTTAGGGGATATATCGAACTTTGTACACGCAACTAACTTTGATGATGGAGAACTAAGGGACAGTGTCTTCGAAGCATTCAATAGAATAACCCCAGAAATGCTTAGCAATGTCTTAGAAGCAACTGTGAGAAGAGCATATCTTTGTTCAGAAAATAATGGTTATCATTTTGAACATTTGTTATAAATGTCTCTGTAGGTATTGTCAAAGTTAAGTTGTTAAAGTGATTCGTGTAAGAATTCATCAACAAGTTTAAACGCTGCATTGATCGAATGATGTAGTGAAATATTTTTTATTCACTTTTCAGTATTGAATAACTAATCCATCAAGTTTGACACTAAATGATCAGAAATAAGTGGAACTGATGGCTTTTTTCCTTTGGAAGTTCGAAAAAACATTGATGATGGATAGAAATAGGTCGAAACACATTCGAATCACCTTGTATAGTACATGGTTGAATTCAGAATAGAAAAACCTTTCAGATTCTGTGAAAAAATTATCAGGACCGTATTTAAAAAACAAAAGTTGATGATGGTTCCACAAATACGAAACGTCGCATAAAAAATCGGTATCACCACGTTGAACGTCATCAAAAGTTGCTATGAAAAAGTATTTTCAGTTTTTCTGTATCTCTAATAATAACGGAGAAAAAAAATTAAATAGAAATTCCAAAAATTCACTTTTTTCGATATGACTCAAAAACTAAAAATAATTTTCAAAATTTTCGAAGGCTCTTGATATGAGCCTCCGAATGCGCAACTTTTTCCCCATTTAAGCGACTTCGTATCTCCTACCGTTTCCGAGATCCCCATGCTGTTCAACCTTATCTTGGACAGACTGTATAGCTCAGTAAAACCGTAACGATTAGGACCCAATCCGGGAAAAAATTCAAGTAGTCAGATTCTCTGTGAATGCTGCTGCTGAATTCGAATCTGAATTTTGCAAACAAAATTTCCTGGAGCGTTCCGAGATATTAGCAAAAAACAGCGAAATGTTCGCACTTTTTTCGGTTTTTCGCCCGTAACTCGGAAATCATACATTATATCGAAAAAACCGCCTTATAAAAAGTTGAAGTAGGTAAAATTTCCTAGATAAAATTGTTCTTGCTCTCGAATGTAGGACTAAAGGGTGCGGAGATAGAGCCAGTTGAGAATTGACCAAATTTGGGTACTTTTAAAAAAATAGCATTTCTCGTCGGTTTTCGCAGATAATTCATATTTTTATTATTAGTATTACTCAGAGACAAAGCATCATGCACATATTGGAAGATGATCAAATTTCCTATCGAGCTCATGAAAGTTTCGTCATTATGAAAAAAGATGAACGACTGTTAGAGCGCTCGGACTTGGAGACGTATCTTTTAGTCATAGTTGCCACACTCATGTTCATTGTTCATCCTTTCAACTTATATGATTTGGATCATATGAACCTATATTCATAAAAACTCTAAAACGTATAAATAGATAATTGTTTTGTATTGTATTCTGTCGGGTGGGGGACAAAAAAAAATTGACCAATGATGAAAATTGGTCTATTTATATACAGGGTGTTTCATAATTGAATGCTGATCCTCAAGGGCGATAATCCTTGGATGATTTCAAAGAGGAAAGTTAACAACATAATATGTCCTAAACCTCTTAGTTATTGAGCTACAGGGTGATGAAATTTCAGGAAAAAAATTAGTTTTTCATCATAATTTTTCATCACTCTTAGATATTGTTATGATATTTTGTATACACCTTTTCATTATTAAGGAGCATTTTTTTACGTGAAAGATATTTAAAAATTCTCACCAGTGGCGTCCGTTCGGGGTTTGAACTGACAATTTCTGAAGAGAAAAACAGTACGCCTTTGATTTTTCTGAGAACCAGATTTTTTTTTTTCAATTTTTATTCATTTTGGAGCAAATTTGTTCCTAGACTTACTTTCATACAACGTACCGTTTTCGCGTAAAAAAATAAAAACCAAAGAATTTTGTTCCTTCAGTGCTTGGATATTGTTTTTGGTAATTCAGTAGACACCCACTATAAGTAGAAACACATTTTGTTTTGGGACAAAAATCAAACTTCTACTTTTACCAGTACGTGATGTCCTCGTAGACCTGATATTGAATGTTCAGTTTAAAAAAACGCTGTACGCTTCTGATTTCAACACCCTGTCGCTCAAAAACTAAGAGGTTCAGGACAAATGTTGATATGAACTTCTCTCCTTGAAATCATCCAAGGATCATCGCCCTTTAGGATCAGCATTCAATTATGAAACACCCTGTATATCACAATGTACGACACATTTTTTTCTATTATGAGTCAACTAGAAATATGATTTTCTTGTGATTTATCCATATTTAGTGAAAAGAAGGAAGAATATCATTTAAAATAATGGCGTGTGTAATGTCATCCAAAAGCAATATGTTGACATTTGACATCTCGTATTTGGATTGACTATTGATTGCAACTATGTGGAATTATGGATCACCCTGTATATACCTATCTGTATTTTGTTCGTGACATTGAAATATCCACAATAATTTGAATAACAATTTTATATCTTGATGTACAGGGTGGCCAACTAAGACTCCAGAGTTCGATTTCTCTGTTGTCTTGAGAGATACAAAAAAAAGTCAAGTATCAAAATTGAATTAATAATCCAGCTTCACATTTCAAAATTTCTTTGGAATACACAGGGTGTTCCGTAAGGTCACAGCACATCAAAGCTATGTTTTTTTCATTGGAACACCCTATATTTTATTTCATTTTTGAATTCTCCCTGAAGATCTGATTTCAACGACGTATCATACTCAGGGTCTAGCAGTGAAAGTTACTGACATATAGGGTGTGCAAAATCGAGATTTTCCAAGTTCAGGATTTTTTTCTGTCGAAACTGTTCATTATTCGTCAAAACGGTTCACATGTCCCTATCTCAACTTTTCACTCACTATCAATTGGTGTTCAATTGACATTTAATTGAAACAAATTAAAAATTTAGATTTTTTTACCACCTTGTATCAATTTCAATTGAACACCAATTGATAGTGAGTGAAAAGTTGAGATAGGGACATGTACACCGTTTTGACGAATAATGAACAGTTTCGACAGAAAAAAATCCTGAACTTGGAAAATCTCGATTTCTCACACCATATATCTCAGTAATTATAACTGCTAGACCCCAAGTATGATGGGTCGTTGAATTCAGATTTCCAGGGATAATTCAAAAATGAAATATAATATAGGGTGTTCCCATGAAAAGAACATAGCTTTGATGTGCTGTGACCTTACGGAACACCCTGTGTATTTCAATCAAATTTTAAAATGTGAAGCTCGTTTATTACTTCAATTTTGATTCATGAATTTTTCCTGTATCTCTCAAGACAACAGAGAAATCGAACTCTGGAGTCTTAGTTGGCCACCCTGTACAGTAATTTTCTAAGATGTGCATATTTCCGGAAAGGTTTTCATTGTTTGCATAACATTTCATTTCATCAATTGGAGAATACATATACTTGTAAAACAATCATAAGTCACATAGTACGTGCATGTAGATTTTGAATATATCTAATAATAAATATGAATAAAAAGGAAATAAGTATAAATCTTATCCCATGGGAAATAGTATATTGTTTAACGAGCACGGAATGATATTCTTTTCCCACAAGAATGAAGTTTGCAGCATCAATCATACGAGTTATGCACTATACTTTTTCTACGGCTGTAACAAATAACAGCGAAATTTGTTATTTCTTCGGCTTGTAGCCATCTGATTTTCTCTCCCAAGTAATGCTCATTTATTAGACAGAGCTGTCATTGCTTGAAATTTGACATTTCATTAGAGATAAAATTTTGTGAAATAATATCACAATCAAGTTATTGTGAAAGCGGATACGGAAATAACATTGATGACATATAAAGTATGAAGAAAAAGTGATACTAAAATGATAATCGGACTTTATACTATCGAGTGTATCTGCTCATGTTTGCTCAAAGTCCAAACATCAACATCAAAATGCATTCCATCCTTCCGGTATAAATTATTGACTATTACAAACGAGTTTGAGCAGAAAATCTGATGGATGAAACAATCCAACTTCATTTTCATTTGAAATAATTTCATATCAGACACTGTATAGTCAATTTTTTGTTATTTCATGAATAGTATTCAGCATTTGTAGTGTAGTAATGCAGTTCTACCTACCTAAAAGTGACGGAAGATAATTTAATTATTGCAAACATGTTTTTCATCTTACTCTACATGTAAATTAATTGTTGACAATTGTTTTCAATTGATAAAATATGTAAAGAATGAAAGTATACTTGAATAAAAAAATATGTAAACAAACTTGCAGGTTTGATTCGAACTGGAGTAGACATTTTTGGAAACACAATCGAAAGAATTACCAACAGTTTTGCGACCATCGAAGAAAGATTGAGAGCTATATTGGAATTAGTCAGAAAACAACTGATAAAAGGTGTACCTGAACTAAGCATACCAGTGTTAGACCCATTGCATATAGATAAAATAGAATTCAACGTCAATCATGAAGCTGCAAAGTAAGTGAAAAATCAATATTGTCTACGAATCTGGTTACTATACATACTGACCTGTTTGTCCAATATACAGGGTGTTTCAAAAAAACCTAACCTCCTTGCTAGGGTATGTAGAACATTGCAAAATAAGTTGGGTATGCTCTGTGAAAAAATGTCGTAACGCCATCCATTTTCATGATACAAGGTGTTGAAAAAATTATTTTTTTACACATTTTTCACGATTATTCCGAAACTACTGGCAACATTGTACTGAAATTTTGTATGGATGTTTCTTGAAATCTGACACATCGCATGAATTTGTTTTTATATCTGACTCTCATAGAGGGCGCTAGTTACACGGTTCGTACCGAGTAGTTTTGAACATTACTTTTTTGAGGTTAGATTTTTTGATCCAAATATGATATGAACTTGAACATCATTCAATATAACACCAAAAAGGTACTCCTGGTGAAACTCGATACTATGTTCCGTTTTCGGAATATTTCGATTTGAAAATAATGTAGGAATGATGCTGATAAAATGAATTTTATTGAGTTCAATTACCTATTTATTCAGGTTCAGAAACAATCAAATTATTCTTGTGCTGAAGTTATTGATGGAAAAAAGAATCATAAGTAGAAAATTAAGAGATATTTGACTAGAAACATGAAATATTGAATCAGTTAGAGTAAGTGTTCAAAATGTACTACGTCTCGAGGAATAAACGATTCTTTATTCTTTTTTTGAGGATGTATCATTCTTCTGAACAGTTGAGGATCAGCTGTTAGGTCATTTAAGTGATGTTCAATTATGTCTCACAACTCTTGACGTGAATTTACCTATGTAGCATAGACTTTCTGCTCAAGATACAACAAAACTGTGTAATCCATGTCCTTAGTCAAATTTCTTTCGATGTTATTCTTGTGATTCATTGTTAAATCAATGAGTTTTGCATCCGAAATGTATTGTTGTTTTCGGTTTTCAATAAATAGGTGAAAATTTTTCATAATACTCTCTAATACATAGCTTTATACCAGCAACAGTTACCACTTTATAAAATTTTCATATTTTCAAATCAAAAACGGATGGCGTTACGACATTCTTTTACTGAGCAAACCCAACTTATTTTGCAATGTTCTACCTACCCTAGCAAGGGGGTTAGGTTTTTTTGAAACACCCTGTATGTCTTGCTACAGTCATTACATTACAATTACTTAAAGACTGTCATATGTTTTATCCTTTCCATACAAAGGATCATAATGAATTCATAATAATGATAATGAAAATGATTAAAGCGAATATTTCACAAACAACTAATTACAACAAAATGACCTTTCTTCGCAAAATCAAACAAGATTAAACAAACACCTTATGTTGATAACTAACAAATATATTTCTGGGAATTCCATGGGTGATTCAGTGACAGATCCCCAGAATCTTCGCTAAATAAGAATACAACTTCAAAAATGAGTCTGAAGTTCATCCTCCAAATATGTTGAATATTCACGTTCGAAATTTATTACTATTATTTAATCATTAATCAAAACCAAATGTTCATTAACATTTCATGTGTATTTTAGTGTAAAAGGGAGAGCAGAAGACCTCACGATCAGACACATATCCAAATTTTTGGTGGACAAAGAAAGTTTCTCAGATCTAGGAAAATTACGTTTCAAACTAGATCTGAATCTAACATTTCCATACATCAAAGTCAACGGAACATACAACATAGACGGAGAAGTCGGTGGAGCTTTCCGGATATTCGGAAATGGACCTTTCAGGTTAGTATGTTCTATGAGTCTGATATGTGCTTTTCTCTTGGTCTGCCCAATATATTTCAATTTTTTTTTTGTCAAGGTTGAACTTGATAGATCTCAAATTGGGGACGTCGACTATACTGAAATTTACATTGCCTGCAAGACTGAGAGTTGAAAGTATCAGCCTTGATGTCAAGTTGAAAAAACTGGAAGTGAGTTAATCACGAAAACATGGAAAACACGATGCAATTTCATGCACAATGATAGGTTCAAAAATCCTGGCAAACAAGTAACAGGCCAGTATAGTATTATATCGGCGCAAAACCTTTTAATCATTATTACAGATTGTAAATTTGCACGATTTTTCCAGAATAATTTCGAAAATCTGATGAAGGACAAAGAAACTGGAGTACTGATCAATAAGGCTATTTCAAAATTGGCGCCAGAAGCTTTGAGATTACTGTGGCCCGAGTTGAAGCCTTCAATTGAAGTCCAAGTCAAAAAGGTAACATGAATTATGAAAATGCGTATACCGAGAATAATTTTGATTTTTCAGTACATCAACGATATTTTGGAAAACACCACTGTGGTGAATATGGCGAAGAGATTATTCAACATCACATAGAAAAATAGTGATTATAGAAGAAGTTGAAATAGCTATTTTTCTATTAAACCTGATTTGACGCTTGAGATCGAAGATTATTATGACTATTTCATTCACCACATTTTCTGACTAATGACAAGCCAGAAAGAACTTGTGTTATCGCAAAAACACTAGCTGTTTTTCAATTCTGATTGGTCTATCAGTCTGTCAGTTTGGCATGAAATAATTATAGCTGTATAGTTGTCAGAATGAATGGCTCATTTATAATAAATGGTTTATGCTGCATGTACGTGAAATAGTCTAGCAAAATACCACTCTGTTCCTAATATTTCCTCATAATTCTGTCTTTCATTGTTAACTTAATTGTGTTACCGTACAGCAATACCACTCCATTATCTGGAATATTTCTTAGTAGTTATTATGGAAGACACCTCAAACTCATTCTAATAAAATATTTTTCGGTTTTTGAAAAAAAACTGACATTGAATTTTAATTAACTAAATATTATTCATTCAAAAGGTATACAACATTATATAAAATTATATAAAGTAAAAAATTAGAATCAAAATGATATAATCTAAACATTTGGTATTAGCATCCTAGTTTGAGTATTCTGAAAATATTGGGCACAAGAAATACTGTTAAAATAAACATATTTTGTATTGTAAATGTAAAGTATCATAAGGCAGTGTTATTTGTCAACCTACTTTGAGAAAATAATAAAAAGAGAATCACAATCAGATGTGTTAGGTAAATAAATTGTAAAAATATTCAAGTCATTTTAACATGGCAAAATACTCATCACTTACTTCTAGGCAGGAACTTCAATTTCATTTTTAAGCCAAGATGAAATATAATAGGAATGGAAAAAATGGAAGAAGGAAAGCTTTGCTCAGAAACAATCTGTAAAATCTTTGAGATTCTTAAATGACAATCCCCTCAACATGGCACTTAATATAGAATAGAAATTTTCATTATAGTTCATCATGATCATTGGCATGCTCTCTTTCTTTAATAATTCTATTAACTTCCTTGATAATTTGTGATGCTTGCCTACTTTCTATCTTATAAAATTCCTTTGGAGCAAAATAAAGTCTCACAGTTGGATAACCTGTTACTCCCTGTTTCCCGCAGAAAATTCGTTCTGCTTCACAGTCAATTTTGGCACTCCTCACACGACCTTCTAATCTCTGCACCAACACAAAAAGAGAACGATAAATTTTACTCTGCCCTCACAATCTAGAAATACCACTTACCTGAGCTACAGTCCTGTATTCAGGTTCAAAATGTGTGCAATGCCCACACCATGGAGCATAGAAATCAACGATCCAAGGTAAAACATACTTTTTTGACAGAATGCTCGTTTGAAAGTCTTTGGCATTCAGGTTTTCCACTGGCGACGGCAAAAAACTCAACACCCATCTCTTCAAATTGGAAGCATCTCTATTCCCATTATAGATCCTAAACGAAAAACAAATTGATTCTAACAACAACAAAAAAGAATGCTCAAAACTCACGCCACACTGCTCAGTCCTTTAGACCCTATTGGATATAACCTGACAGCTGGATAGCTTCTGACATTCTGGGAATCACAGAGTTCTGCACTTGCCACACAATCAACTTGTGCCACTTTAATTTCTGGAATATCTGCAACCTAAGAAGGGAAAATGGAACAGTAGTAGGTATGGAGTGTCTTCAGATATCCCCACTACCACTACTTTAAGCTCCGCCCAATAGCCAATCACGGCTCTCGGTAGTAAAGGGGGTGGAGCATAGAAGCATGAAATGATCCAATGATAATTCATGAATATGTCTATATCTGTTGGGAGTTTTGATGATAAGTTTGTCCAAAGAAGAGCATATCTTTGGAGTTAGCTGGGAAGTATTCCCATGAACTTATATAACCTTCTTCTTGTTTCTCGCAATGACTGCCGACCGATGTTGTGAAAGTAAAAAAATACTTGGATTTGTCATGAAACCTTGATAGTAGAATCAAACATTTTCAATCTATTAAAATGAATGGTACTATTGTTAACCTCTAACAATAGTTGTGATAAAAAATATAAAATGAGAATCGAAGATTTTGAAAGCTATCACTTATTGGTACTAACTCAACATTTTAAAAGGTGTCGTTTTTTTATTTCCAAAGTTGAACATTGATGTTGATTTTTGAAATGAATAATTCATCAAAAACAATTGATATTATGTATAACATGTTAAAATCAGTTTAAAATGTTTGAGGTGGCAATTTGAATAAGGGAGACAATCCTATTAAGAGAAAACTTTCTGAACTGACCTGCTTAGCTAGCTTTCTCCACTGAGGTCCTAATTTTTGACAAGGCCCACACCAAGGTGCAAAAAAATCAACAATCCACAGTTCCTCTTTGGGCTTTCTCATCAACTGTATGAAAGAATCTTCATCCAGGTTGATGACTGAAATGAGTTTCAAATATAGAAATCTAGAGAGTACAAAAAAATGAGAAACTCACCAGTGGGATTCATCATATCCTCCACAAATTCAGTCATGCTGGCTTCATCATTCACTCCATGGAATCGATGAATCTGAGAATTGTTATATAACATTGTGGTGGGGTAGGAATGTATGTTTTCTTTTTGGCAAAGATTCCTGTGCAGGGTACAATCTATGGTACCAAATTGTATGTGTTCTGGCTTGAAATTTTGGCTTGCTTTTCTCAATTCTGGAAGCATCCTTCTACAGGGTGGACACCAAGGAGCATACCAATCAATAAACCAAGGAGAACCTATTGAAACAACAAATATTAACTTGCTGAAAATTATTTTTTATACCTTACCTTCTTGAATAAGGTTTTTAAAATCTGCAGGTGACAGAGCATGTAAATTTGTGGTTTTGACACTGTCTTTAGCAAAATTTGCAATCTCATATAGAATATCTCTGCCTTGGTGTAATTCAAAGGCACCACCAACTTTAAGAACACCCCATGTAGGATATCTTACAACATGTAGACTTGAACATAGAACTGAACTTTTTCCACAGTGAACCAAACCTAAAAAGAATATGTTTTCATGTATTTTTTTCATTCATTTTGGATAACTGAATGTTCCTCACCTATATTAATATTTGGTATCAATGGTGGAAGGCGTTTTAGTTGTAAATTCAAATCAGTAGCTGGACCTAAGTAGAAACATAAAAGCCATGGTTTCTGTAATTCACTTCTCAAATTTGATCTTATTTCCTAGAAAGAAGTAAAACATTTGTAAAAAGTCATTGAATTTGTTCAATAATTTGTGAAGAACCTGAAGGCTCTCACTACAAATATGAATTCAACAAAAATCTTGTTACATGTTTTGACTCCTAGGAGTCAATGATCAGGATGAAAATACAAGGAATAAAAATCCACAAAATGACCTCAAAGGATCACAACATTTCACAAGATTTGCATCAAATTCATATTTGAAGATAGACTTTGAACCAATTTGAACTATTTCTATCCACATGAACATTTTTACCAATTTCTATATACCTTGAATTTATCTTCATCAATAGTTTCTGGATTGGGCAACTTTCCTAAAACATTTTCCAAAATATCTCTAGCATCAGAACCTTCAATATTATATAATCCTATTATAGGACTACTTGAATCATTTGGGTTAAACTTTTGTGGCATCCACATTACTATAGACTGACTTTCAGATATTTTTTTACAGAGCTCTTCATCTGTTATCAATCCTACAGACAGCAATCCTTCCTGAAAATAGTGACAAACTATAATATCAACAAAAACCATGAATGTTCACAACTACCAAAGATGCTGCTAGCTTTATCATAGTTTTCTTCTCTGGGCAATTTGATGATTCATCAGGACATAAGAATAGCAGCCATTGTTCTGTTTCCACTTGTCCCCATTTCTCTGTAGTGATCTGTTCAATGTCCACTTGCAAATTAGACAGCACATATTCTTCCAAAGCTTCAACTGATCTATCTCCCACATATTTGATGCCTTCATAAAGGTGTGACTACAAAAGTTTCATGATTGGAAATGGTACCAATTTGATAACATCATATTGTTACCTCTTTTTCATAGTATAATAGAGTTGGATATGATTCAATACTGAGTTGGTAGCACAAATTATAATCATCCTCACAATTGACTGCAGCAACACGAATGACACCTTCCAATTCTCTAGCTAATTTTCTCCAAGTAGGAGCTAACTCATGACAGTGGTGGCAATTCGGGGAGTAAAAATTAATAAACCATGCCTGATTGGTATCCAAGATATTGAGCTCTGAAAATCATAATATACTCACATTCATGTTCATAGACCATATGCAATTGGTAAAGGCAGTTGAAAAGTTGAACAATATACAATTATTGAACCTCTACTTACCATAATCATTTTTACTCAGTGTTACAATGATTGGATCATCATCATAGATGCCAAACTGATCCCTATAATAAGTGTAGCTGTGATATTGTTTCCTAAATTTTTGTGAATCTGAATCACCATGTATGTCATATTGTTTTCTGGTATCAGGGTCTTTTAGAACTTCATATGCTCTTACCAGTTTTATAAAAATAGCATCTGCATCTTTATTTTCCTGAAAAGTCAGTTCTAAACCACACTGTGTGTACCGTTGAGTAATCTCACCTTGTTCTTATCAGGATGGAGCTTCACGGCAAGTGTTTTGAATGCTTTTCTTATTTCTTTTACTGTAGCATCTCTATCTACACCCAATAACTTATAGTAATCAGACTCGTCTGTGAGAGATTCGCTGTTTATCATGAAAATGAAGGCCAGAAATAATAAATATCTGAAAACAAAGCATATTATATGATGGCTCAACTCTCAACACAAACTCCAAAGAACTCACTGAAATTTCTCCATAGTGCAGTTTATAGAACGACCGTAGTGACCGTATGGTTGTAATTTTGAAACCGGAAGCCCCAACGATTTAATAACACGTAAACCTACTCCCACACTTAAAGCAGTAAATATTTTCGGCGAAAAATAGTAAGAATATTTTTTAAATTTTCTAAGCACAAGACATAACCTAAAACCAAGGGGAATCAAACATAGCCCTATTTTTACTGGAGCTTATGGACTAGCAGTCCAACGAACTTAAAAAAGAGAAGTCACTTTAACAGATTGATTGAGGTTATGTCTTATGTCGATCTATCACAGTGACAGTGACAGGAGGTTGGTGATTAATATAATAAAATTAAATAATTATTTTATGAATAATATAAATAATAAATATCATTAATATCTTGTTAACATTCTTCCTTGTCTGAAATTACGGTCATGAGCAGTCTCAAAGGTAATACAGAAGTTATTAAAACAGTACTTTTATCATTGTTGATACCATTCATTTTTTTTTTAGAAAACATGGAAAAACTCAAACTGTATCGAGAACATAATATTCGTTATAGTAGGGAAATTACACAAGTCTGGAATGAGACGATTTCCTCAAATATTGACAATTTGGGAAAAGAAAGTGAGTAACTCATTCATTGATTCAAACACCTCTAATATTGTTTAATTTCTAGAACACATCATATTAGAGCAAGTATGTATAGCAGCCATTGACTGCTATCAACTCAAGATTGCAGAAAAGTGTATCCATGAATTGTACAAAGAATTTCCAAACAGTTCCAGAATCAGAATTCTAGAGTCTATGTATCATGAGGCTGATGAGAACTTCAACAGGGCCTTGCAGATTTTGAATGATATAGTGAAAAAAGATATTACTAATAGTGCTGCCAGAAAAAGAAAAATTGCAATTTGCAAGGCACTTGGAAGGAATACTGAGGCTATCAAAGAATTGGTAGAATACCTGAAAATGTATGCACTCACAATATCAATTGGTTCAATATAAAACTTCTCTGAAACACTTCTAATTTTTTACAGATTCATGGCAGATGTAGAAGCATGGCAAGAACTCAGTGAACTCTATATTTCAGAACATGAATATAGCAAAGCTGCATTCTGTGTGGAAGAACTCATACTGCACAATCCACACAACCATTTATTGCATCAAAGGTATGCTGATATAAGGTACAGTCAGGGAGGAATGGAAAACATTGAATTAGCAAGAACTTACTATAATCAGTCTTACAAACTCAACCCCAAGAATATAAGAGCATTATATGGAAGTTATTTGGTAAGCAACTTACTGTATGGTCCATATTCAACAGTTTTTGAGATACTCTGACTTTTCCAGACAACTACAGCATTGTTAAACAGTCAAAAAGTGTCAGGAAAGAAAAAAGATGCAGCTGTCAAAGTTGTTGATTGGTGTTTGAAGGAGATAAAGAAGAGGTATTCTGAAGTAAAAGTCTCAGAGATTGAAGAATCTCTGTCAGCACTAGAAATTTAGGTATCCAAATTTATAGAGAAACAAAATGGTGTAGATTAATTTGCACTTCATGCTTTAGAAAATATCGAAATGTGTGAATGTGGTGATGTAGGTAATTGTTGAATGTACTGGTATTGAACAATATATTACAAAAAATCACTTTATTTTTATTTACAGGTCTTCCACAGTATCTGCTTCTGGGGTTCTGTCTAAATTGCTCCTAATTGTTTCTAGCTGTTTACTGATATAGTTCAGCCTGCTTATAATATTGTCATAATTTTTTTCCTGTGCAACTTTGATGTCAGTAAGCAACCGAATTTTTATCAACTCCAGTGTTACATTATTGCTATTTCCCGAATTTTGTTCCAATTTTTCATTCTGATCCTCATCCTCTTTTTCTATAATTTCACACTCTACTTTTGTGATTTCTGGAGTCTCTCCACTTTCTTCTATCATATTTTCTGATGGACCAATGTTCTCAAACCATTTTTGCATTGCTTCAAAGTAGGGCCAGGAAATTTTTTCTGTTGATTGGCTCTTTGATAGTTGCTTAAATCTTTGCACCAAATTTTGCCAAAGTTTGCTCAGTTGAATTATGGAATATTTACCTTGACAATCCAACATAGATTGTATCACTCTAGAATTATTATTTTTCAATCAATTATAAGCAATGGTAAAACTGAGAAAATTAACTTACAACCAACCATCTCTTGCAGTATACTTCCTTCCAGTGAAAACATGTCTGTGAGTGCATCGAAGTTCTATCAATCTATTAGTGAAATTTTGCTTCTCATCTGTGAAAACAAAAATCCTCAATAAAATGATACAATGATAAAATTATAGTTTAACTTCAAAAATACCATTTGTCATTGACTGATTCATTGAATTATCAGGAATACTTAGATCTGCATCAGTATCAAAATCTTTTCCCAAGGCATTATTCATGGGCTCATAATAAGGCCAAGTTATACAGTCAGAATTCATTGTTGTATTTTTTATTTGCTGAAAAAAAGGTTTGATACTCTTCAATGAGCTTTTTGATGTGTAAAGAAAGTTATCAATAAATGCATCATGTATCATATAGTTATACTTACTCTATATCTTGTCATCAAATTCATCCATTTCTTCTTTATTTTGGAGATGGTAACATAGTCAGGGGCTCCAGACTCTTTTAATTCATCAAAGACTAGTCTAAAAAAATTAGTTAAGATATACTAATTTTATAACTATATTCTGATATTGAGAAATTATACTTCCATCCTTCTGAAGCAGAATTTCTTCGTCTTGTAAACATTTTGGAATGCTTCATTCTCAAATTAATCAATACTTGTACCCATAGCGGATCAACTATATCATCAAAAAAATATGAAAATATTATATATAAATATAGGCATATTCATGTAGCTTGAAGGAAACTTCGGTGTACTTACACTTAGTGCATTTGAAATTATGAGTACTTGGAACTTTAGCTTGGGAGAGTTTAATTATATTATTTTCTTCCTGGCTCTCCATTTAAACTTTCGCCTAAGTTGTAAGCAGGAAGTAAATAAACTTATTCATTTTTTTTATGTATCCACGGTTTCAAATTCACCCAAAATCAGAAGATCCTTGATTTAAGTAATGATTTTAAGTTAATTGAATATGAAAGGAAATTCCTGAAATAATATGAAATTGAAGAATTTTTAAACAGACGATTTATGAACAATGCCATAAAATTTGAATTTTCAAATTTCACTGTAAGCAAATTACAAACAAATAAGAAGAATATAACTGGCTAACAAACCTAAGAAAACAGTATGTTTTTAGCAGAGCACATCTATAGCAAAGCCATATAAATTTGGAAGATTGAGGTACTTTGACTCTAACCTACAAAATATTTTTAACTCAGGAAGTCATTGTCAAGTCCTTAGTTCATTCTCTTTTTGTTTTGATTCTCTGTGTTATTAGTTATTGTTTATTTTCAAAGATCTGATAATAAATTTACAAAATTTTGTGGTACTTAACCGTGTAGAAAAGTGGCTTCAGCGACCTCATCCTTTCAAGTATTTGGTTGAGCTGATCTTGCCAAACCATCTTTATTCAACATGAACACCCCTTGGAGAACCTACCTCTTATGGTTTGCACAGGAAAATGTCCAGTTTAGATTTGCGGTACTTAATTCAAGAATAGTTTTTTCACAGCAACCTGTTATAATACATTTTTCAGGAAATGAATTCCTTACTTTCCCTATTGAATATTCAAATGAAGTTCATACAGAAACCAAAAGACATTGAACCATACTGGATAGTAGAGTTTGCATCAGAAAAAGATGTCAGACTCTTGGCAAGTAGGGCAGTATCTCTGAGAAGTTGCCTGGAATTATGGGCACATGGTAAAAGCATTCCAGACCTACATGAGAAACTGAAACTTTATCCACATCATTTAATGGCACCCTACTTGCAACCTGATAAATCATTCAAGATAGAAGTAGAAACATTCTGTAAACATTTTACTCAAAAAGAAAAAGTTGACAAAATTGAATCCTTCAATTATTTGCCAGTGATGGGACCTGTTGATCTTAGAAAACCAGATGTTACATTACAGTACATTGAGTATTATGGAATCATTTCAAATGATCCTCCAGATTTACCATATGATGTGTTTTTTGGTAGATGGGTAAGTCAACCAAGTCAAATCAACTACCCCCAGTTGGTTTCTATATTATTTTAACAGATTGCAAATGGTTTACGTCAATTGATCCAGAAGCTATCATTGAAAACTAGAAAATTCATAGGAAATACAAGTATGGATGCACAACTGTCCCTCCTAATGGCAAATCAAGCTGGAGTCAAAGAAGGTGATATAGTTTTAGACCCTTTTGTAGGATCAGGCTCTCTATTAGTTGCAGCTGCCCAATTTGGGGCTTATGTTTTTGGTACAGATATTGATTATCTGATGCTACATGCCAGAACTAGACCTTCAAGAATAACCCAAAAGGTCTGACTGGATATTTATATTGCCATCTTATCATTGATCCTTTCTATCTTGAATTTTTTAGGAAAGAGAAAAAGATGAAAGCATTAAAGCTAACATGAAACAGTACAACTTGGAAAATCGGTACTTGGATGTGCTTGTAAATGATTTTTCAGTGTCTTTTTGGAGGAGCAATATAGAATTGGATGCCATTATTACTGACCGTGAGTGCACTCAAAACTAAACCCTAAAAATTACAATTATTTCAGTGTTTCAGCACCTTATGGTATCAGAGAATCTACAGAGAGAGTGGGCACTGCTAAAGAGTGCAATGCTGTGAAAGAAGAGCATTTGTCTACTCACATTCCTGCCAAAACAGAATATGGGATATCCAGTTTGTATAGTGATCTTCTTTCATTTTCTGCAAAACATTTGAGAGTAGGAGGAAGACTTGTATGTTGGTTCCCAGTTTTTAGGTAAGATTTAATAGTTTCAAATATATCTTTGATAAAGAGATGTATAGAAATTTAACTGGTGTGCTTGCTCCCTATTGAAGGTCGTTTGCAAGTTTCTCCATGGAGCCTACTCTGGTAAACCTTTGATGAACATACTTGACATGGGGGTAAATCTCACTAAGCTCATCCTGGTTACAATCCATATTTACAGGAAACATATTACCGACCGATAACTATTTGGATCATATATGATTTGGATCAGAGCAGTGAACTGATTTCTGATCAAAGGATCGAAACGTCAATATGTCATAAATGTTCTTGAGCTGAAAAAATGGTTATTTTTGAGATTGGGGTCAAGTGTTCCTTAGGGACGACTTCCATAGTTTCTAAATTTTGTGTATAATACCTAATTCACCATAAAAAAAAAGAAAATCTCTGTTCTACAACAGTATTATTCTAGTGATTTGAAATATTAGCGTGAACTGGTGTGAATAAATTTCTAAGGTGAGTACCTACCAGTTACCTTATCTGTGTATTATGATATTGGTCTATTTCAATAGTTAATACATTCTTTGTTCTGGTTCTTCAAAGAGGAAATTCATCAGAGTTCATGCTTTAAATAGGTTCATGTCATGAAAGAAGTGAAGCTTATTAAAATCGGTTACAAAAAAGATTTCTTGCTTCTATTTCAAATTGGAATTTGAATGAAAATGTTGAGCACAGTATTTATTTATAAAATAATCACCAATTAGTGGCATCTTTCTAAAAGTCTGTACTTTAATCTTGAATAATATCTTATAATGTTAGTTAGTTGAATTCGTACTTACTTTTGGTACAGAAAACATAGGGAGTTGCGGATTTTTATAGGATCCGCACGCCAGTCGCCAGTCCATGATGAAATATAAAAACTAAACACTATAAACCAAACAAGCCTACTAAACAACAATTAAAGAATTGAACACTAATGAACAACATTTACATTTACAGGATTAAAACACTTTATATCTCGTACGAATTTTCCGAATTTTCGAATTCTAAATCGCTGAATACGAATTGACAGATGTCACTGACGGAATTCGACCACAGAACAATGATGGAAATAGATTCATCCCTCACAGAACCAAGTTTTTGACGATTTTCCGATTATGGCGCCTCTATCGTCAAATACCTGAACCCCACGTCCAAAACTGGCTTGCAATTGTTCCATATCGAGAGTTAGTCTGACAAAACAATTGAAGAGTGAGCCCACCAGTTAAATTTGTATACATCTCTGTTGATAAAAAATATATAGTTTTTGTTTTTTCAGAGAAGACTATGATGAAAATTATCTTCCATCTCACCCATGCCTTGAACTAGTGGCAAATAATGAACAAACTTTGACTAAAGTTACATCTAGACATTTGTTGACTTACAAAAAAACTGAAACCTTCAACCCCTTACACACTGCTCAAAATGAGATAATGGATTTTCGGGAAAGATATTACACAGCAAGGGAAGAAACTAGGAAAGAGAGAAGAACAAGAGAAACAAAAATAAGACAAGAAAATAGATTGAGGCATGAAAAAGAGACTCATGATAAAACAAATATTTCATAATGTTTCATATTACAAGTATTGAATTATCTTTTATTCGATTTATTTAAAGTTTTTTTTGTTGATTTCCTTATGAACTTTCCTCCAATTGGCCTGTGGTCCCTATTTTGTGAATTTGTTTTGTCAACCTTCTTAAATTTACTATTTCCTCCTCTTTTACTATCACCTTTATTGAATTTATTTTTGTGTGGGGAGTTTGACTGATCTCTGATGTTGAATTTACTGAATCCTCTGCCATTTTCACCTCTACTTTTGTTGGTGAACTTTTTGAATTTGCCATTTTGCTTGTCACTTCTAGAACCCCTTTCATCATTCAATCTGGGTCTTTTGGATTGACTATAAGGAGCATCAAATTTTCTCTTAATTGCAGATCTAACAGGAAACAAATCTAAAAAACAAAGGATAATTATTGTTCAGCCCTATAATGTTTGAAGAAACTTGCCTTTATCAGGTTCTTCCCCAACATCTTGTCTGTAATACTCTGCATCATCATCTGCTTCATAGGGGACCCCATCTTCATTACTAGAAGGTATTTTCTTTGTCATTTCAGATGTATCATCTTTCTTCATCCCCTTTAATGATTTTTCTTTATGATCTTGCTTTGCCTGCTCTTTAGCTTTCTTGTTGGCATCTTGAACCTTTTTTCTTTTCTCCTTCAACTTTCTAAAACATACATAATCATTGATTGATACAATCATTTTTTCATGAAAATTGAGGCTTTACTGTTTAGCTAGTCTTTTCTCTTGAATATCTATCTTTTCTTCATCAGTTTTGTGGATTGAGTCATGATATAAAACTTCTCCATCTAGTAAACCATCCTCTATTTTTATCAATTGCAGTGTTAGCCTTGGTCCAAGCTCTGTCAATCTAATACTAGATTTTCCTTGCTCCATATTACCTCTTGAAATGATTTTTTGGGCTAAAGTCACATGGTTCTGAGGATCATCCTCAACCTCACTTTCTGACAACATTCCAACCCTAAAAATTATTCAAATCCAACCCTTCTCTGCTTAATTCCACATCATTACTCACTTTGTGAAAAACTCTGTAATATCATTACAGTTTGCCAAATTTGGGACTTTTCCTTGCACAACTTTTTTCACCCCCTTGGAAACCCCCACAGGTATAATCTTGATATTGTAGTGCCTGAAGTCTACAAGCTTAGTTGTAGCATTGTAACTCATCAGTACACACCTCCTAACAGTGTTCAAATCAACATTTGTAAGATTTATAGTTGGAAACATGTTCTGGAACATTGAAGCCATCAATTTGAACTGCAGCCCTTCTCCACTGAAGCTGTTCAAGACAATGAGTGGGGAGTGTTTGAAAGCATCTTCCACAACCCTTTGCTTTTTGAGTGAAGAAACTACATCTCTGGCCAAAGAGAAGTTATGGATTTTGAATGTCAGGGTGGGACCTCTGGGTAGGCGTAAAATTTTGAGGTACATGCCCAACTCAGTTCGTGAGAAAATAGATAAGTGGGAGACATGTAGAGGCCCTGCTATAGATACAAAGTCTTTGATGGTATTCTTCTTTCTTTCCTGAAGACATTGTTATTAAAATACTGAATTTGGGTAGAAAAGGGTACATACTTTGAGGGAAGATGCGGTGTAAGGTTCCATTACTTTTCTGAAATCTTTCGTCAGTTCTAGGGCATTTCCTCCGGGGATTCCTCTATGTATTACAAAAGAATGTGGAGCTTGCACAACTTCGTTGGCTTCTATTTGACTGTTGGTGTTCTTCCTAACACAACGACCTCTTTTTCGTTTACCCATGGTAAATATTTATCAATCGGGAAAAAATCGTGATTGTTATGGAAATTGTTTTCTTCGTTTTGATTTTTGATTGAAAGAAAGTTGAAAACATAACCTAAAAATAGCATGCTTCAAGAAAGCAGCACTGCCAACATTAGGACCATTAGGTGCGTTCGGTTTAACAAAATCGGAGCCGAGCGAGCAGATGCAGATTTGGTGTCACGTGACGAGGTAGTAGATTGTGATCACCACCTGTCAGAAGTAACAAATCAGAAACAATTCACCTAATCTTATTACGTTTAAAAACACGTCAGGGCATCAAAGTTTTTTTGAATGTTTGTTGTTGTTTACTTATTTCCATCAAGGGACCCTAGTTTACTTGGATTTATATATTTTGAAAATATCGGAATTCCATATCAGATTAGAAATAGGCGTTTCACACCAATGAATGCACATCTGTTTATAATAATGCTACCTACAGCAAATTCGTCGGTCATTCTGGGCAAGAAGGATTCTACAAATTTCAGTTTCGTGTTTCGTTTCCAGTTGATCAAGTCATTTTTCGACACAAACGAGATATATAATTTCAATAACATGTTGACATTGATTTGATGACAACTGACAACCGATCAGATCCGAATGATCTGATTCTCAAGGCGGAGCAAACAGATTACATCTTTCAGCCCGCTCTGACAATTAACGAACACGGGGCAGATTAGACAGAGGAAGCAGATCTGATTTATCGAACGCTTTCCGAGCTAACAGATATGTTATAACCGAACGCACCTATTATGACAAATATCCGTCACGTGTAGGAAGTGTCACAATAGTCGCGTTTTATTTGTTCCATTCTGGTAGCGGTGGTGGGAACAGAATGTCTACAATAAAACTGGAAACTGCATGACCTTGACCTACAGTCCCCTTCGAGCTGGTACATTTTCAGGTCATTGGATTCAGTACAATTCATACTCTCTAGTACCATCTAGTACATAAGTACATTTCACCTAATTCTGGTACAATTTCATGTTTTGGTCAGTACATTCAGCTCAAGTTTAGTACAATTGAACATTTATTACACAAAACGAGAAATAAAAACAAAAGTGTGAATGACTGGCAGATCATCTGCTTATTATCTCTTCAGTTGGCCTGACGGAGCTGCTTATGGATATCATCCAACCAGCTGGCTGACCATAATGAGAGACATCATCAACTTCAACTGTCACTACTGTCAGTACAGTACTCTTTCCTGATGGGTTTTCAAATATTTGATGTACAGTCATCTTTTATTATGGATGATGCTGCATATATTGTGTATCTTTTTAGCTATTATTTAAGGATGTCACCTATGGGAAATGTTTTTTCTGATTTTTTTCCATATTTCAATGAAGCTAGTCATTTTTTATGGATGACACTGTATATGTTTTGTATCTTTTTGGCTACGTACTTGATGTGACATTTTTCATTTCATTTAATTTCTCCACACTTTTTTATATATGATGAAGTATGAAGTCATTTCTGACACTGAGAAATAAAAATTATCGTTCATCGATTTTCTCAATATTTCATGTCTGGTACATTCCACTCGATTTTAGTACAATTCAATAGTGATTTCAGTACAATTAGTTTTTTTTTTCTTCTGGCAACACTGCTAATTGCTTGTCCAATGTCCTTGTTCCATGTCCCCCTTCTTGTTCCATAATCCATAGTTCCTTTTCCTTTCTTGTCTATATCGATATCGTTTGTGCTAGGATTCTCAACATTTTTGGCGGTTTTGGTTGTAAATACCAAGAAAATCTAGTGCACTTGGGGTGAGGGGTAAGCAATAACTCATTTGATTATTCCATTTCTATAATAAAATTGTTTATGACTCATCTGAAGATCACAAACCTATATTGGTTATCAGCACACATTTTCGGCGTCCCCGCAGACATCTTGTTTTCGATCCAATTACGGTTTTTACACAAAATAAACTGTGTTTTCTTGCAGCCTATAAGCAAAATGCCTATGACTAGTGCAATGGACGACAAAGAGCGTTCAAGAGACCGCGACAGGGACCGCCCCAGGCGTAGCGGTGGCGGAGACAGGAGCTCCCGCAACAACGACTCCATCAGAGACAGAAGCAATGACCGCGGCCGGGAAGTACGCAGCATGAAGTCCTCCCAAAACAGAGTGTACGTATCAAACATACCTTATGAGTACCGGTGGCAAGACATCAAAGACCTGTTTCGAGATCAAGTCGGCGACGTTCAATTTGTAGAGTTGTTCATAGACGATAACGACAAGCCCAAGGGCTCCGGTATCGTCGAATTTTCCGATTCTGCATCTGTTGATAAGGCTCTGGATATCATGCAACGTTATGAAGTCAAGGGTCGTAAGTTGGTGGTCAAGGATGATGCTGGTATCACTCGAGACAAGCATGGGGCAGTGGTTGGTGGAAGCGGGGGTAGGAGGAACAGAGACAGTGATCGGTTCAGGGATGATCACAGGAACAACAGTGGTGGAGGTAGTTCTATGTCTCTGAGGAGTGATGATAAGTGGGGCAACACTTATGGGTTGAGTCCTCATTTCCTTGAGTCTCTGAATATTGATGGGCCTCTTTGTAATAGGGTGTTTGTTGCTAATGTAAGTATACTTTTGAGATTGTTTTTATTTTGTATTGTTGGGAGGCCTTGTGTATTCTGAAATAATGATGGATCATCTTCTGAGATATCATGGTTTTCAGCAGATGACTGGTTGAAATTTGGACAAGGATGTTACAGACTTGGTAAATTTGCATTGTTGTGTATACCCATGGGAACTTGAATATAAATCATGGACACTAATATTTATCTTTTCTGTCTACAGCTCTCATCTTGAGATTCAGCAGCAGATTGGTTCATTCGTTCATCATGAAAAAAGTAGAGTTTTGGAATCAGGTTATTTGGGGGTTCATAATTTCATCTTGGATTGCATCTTTTACTTCAGAAACATCCTGAATCCACCTTAAAAAATGATTTCTGCTGAAAATATTTTAAAATAAATGAATAGAAGTGGTTCTAATAATGTTTTCATGACTTGTTTTTTGAATATAAGCATTGTGTTTGGAACTGGTTGGTTCCAACTTGCAATTTTAATCAGGTAATTTTGATGTTGTTTCAGAATTTGACAATTCCAATGATATTTCCATGTGTTGTATCCAAAAATGGTTCAATTGGTGGTTGGGCTGATTCATTATTTTCAAAAATACAGGAGGCTTTAGGACAATATAAACAACAGGGTGTGCCAAAATATATGTTGTTCTGCTGTCCTTTGGCTTCTGAGATTCCTAAATCAGGAATGCTGCTATTGCTCATCTCAGTATTTAGTTCTTTTTTCAATACATAGCTGCATTAGAATATTTTGGGACACCCCCAGTAATTGTTACATAATGGTTGATGAATCACCAATACAAAATTTTGGAATTTGGGCTATGGAATTGAGATAACTTGTATCACAGCTTTTCTATTGATTTTCAGTAGGTCCTTGATATTTTGTTCATATTCATCGACAATGTGGAAATAACTTTCTATTGAAAACTCCGAGCTAGGTAATATTGAAGCCATATGGGATAAGAAGACAATCAGCCCATGAAGTTTTATTATTCCCAGAGACCTGAGTCTTTCAAAAAATAAGTCCTCTGTAGTGGCTTCCATTGAAAAATTTCGTTGGGCTGTTTACATCACAAATGGAACATGAATATTGAATTTGGTATATGGTATTGAGAGAACTTTAATCACAGATTTTCTGTTAATTCTCAGTAGGTCCTTGATATTTTTTTCATATTCATCAACAATTCTATTGAAAATGCTGAGCTATGAAATATTGAATCAATATGGGATGAAAACAATCAGTCCATGAAGCTCTATTATTCCCAGGGACCTGAGTCTCCCATGAAAAAAATAGTGACACCATTGAAAAATTTTGTTGTGCTGCTCACATCAAGAATGGCAAAAGAATATTGAATTGGGCTATGGATTTGAGAGAACTTACATCAAAGATTTTCCGTTGATTTCCAGTGGGTCCTTGATAGTTTTTGTTCATATTCATTGACAATGTGGAAATGACTTCCTATTGAAAATGTCAAGCTATGTGATGTCTGAGCCAAGTGGTATAAGAATATTATCAGCCTATGAAGCTCTAGTCCTGTGTAGTAATGGCATCCATTGGAAAATGTTGTTGGGCTGCTACCATCAAAAATGGAATATAAATATTGTCAGGAAACAGTGATTCTGTATCATTTATATGGAAGTATGGGATCATCCTTTGAGAATATGTAATATTTGAGCCTTGTGGGATAAGAATAGTATCAGTATATGAAGCTCTAGTATTCCCAGAGACAAAAAAGTCCTGTGTAGTAGAGGCATCCAGAGAACAATTTCGTTGGGCTGCTTACATCAAGAATGGAATATGAATATTGTCAAGAAACAGTAATTCTGTATCACCGATATGAAAGTGGGATAATCACTTGGGAAAACATCAAATTTCAGTTTTTGTAAGCAATGGCATCTCAAATTCAATACTTCAGAAACTGGTATGCTGTTAAATGTCTATAAGGAGGGGCCACTTTTTTGTATAGTCATCATTTTGACCTAAATCAGAAGAAAAAATATGGATTCTCTTGTTCTACATATTTCAAAGGTCTCAATTACTATTCCTATCAAAAACTACTGGGATCTCATAAAATCATGATGGCTTCATTTAGTCAAGTTTTTCTGGTGATTGCATAAAAAACGAATATCCACACTAGAACTGCAGTGGACTGGACTGGAAATTTATTTTGCTGTTCTTGCTCACCTGTTTTTCAACATTGTGTTTGGAGGTCAAAATCTGGTGAACCAATGAACAGGAAAAAATCATTCTTTGCCCCCAAAGGTTTTCTTGTAAGACTGGGTAGAAATATTTACATAAAATTGAGACATATTTTTCAGAATATCAGTTATCTTGTTCATACTAGACCGAGAAAAATGCAACAGTTTTCTAAAGGCTGAAATTTGGATATTATCTCATGTAGTATAGGGTGTAAAGCAATAGCCTGTCTTCAGTCAGCTATTTCCATAGTGATTATCACAGGGACGGCTTCAAAGTTGTTAAAAAACAATGTATGTCACAACAGTTTTCTTAAATCTAAAAATTGGTTTCTGAATAGTGAATTACCTTGAAAATGATGTGGATGCCGTTAAGAAAATATTGTTTCATTAACAAAATTGTTGTATTTTTCAAATATTTAATAAAAACAAGATATTGTTGAATACATTTTCAATATATTTGTCCCAGAAACATTTATTTCATCATTGAATATCAGCCGGCACCGCGACTGCTGAAGGCGTATGTTGAATAAAAATTCGGACGGACTATGTTTTTTTATGTATCCCACTATCAACAATTTGTACCCAAATTCAACATTTTAGGAAAACCCGTTTCACCACCAATCATACTTTTTTTATGACTTGCTGCTGCCACGCGTCCCTTTACGATATTTTCAAGACTGACTGTATCAACATAATTTTTTAGTTAATTCACTATGCAGAAACCAATTTTCAGATTTCAGAAAACTGTTGTGACCTACATGTTTTTCGAGGGGTAAACCGCGGTCAAAATTGTGTACACCAAACTTCAATTTCACAAGGAATTTCAGTTGTTTGTACACCAGAAATATACCGCACTTCACACAAGGGATTCCAAGAAACTCCAAGGCATTCCAGGGAATTTCAAGGAAATCCAAGGAATTCCAGTTGTTTGTACACCAGAATTATACTGCACTTCACACAAGGAATCTCCAAGGAATTCCAGGGAATTTCAAGGAAATCCAAGGAATTCCAGTTGTTTGTACACCAGAATCATACCGCACTTCACACGAGGAATTCCAAGAAACTCCAAGGAATTTCAAGGAAATCCAAGAGATTACAAGGAATTCCAAGGAGTTCCAAGGAATTCCAGTACACCAGAATTATACCGCACTTCATACAAAGAATTTCAAGAAACTCCAAGGAATTTCAAGGAAATCCAAGGGATTACAAGGAAATCCAAGGAGTTCCAAGGAATTCCAGTTGTTTGTACACCAGAATTATACTGCAAATAATTGCAAGAAAATCTAAGGAATTTCAGTTGTTTGTAGACCAGGAATAAACCGCACATCACCCAAGGAATTCCAGGGAATTCCAAGGAAATCCAGGGAACTCTCAATCTTATATATACACCAGAATTCCTCCGTGGTTCGGTCCCTGCTTTTTTTTTTTTTTTGATTGATCAATGACAATATATTTAATGTTATACATACAATTATGCAATAATGATAAGATATAACAACAAAAACAATGCATACCATGAGTAGATATTCAAATAAGAAATGGAATTATCAAAGTCTCTGAAGCAGATATTTTTTCAAGTTGATTTTGACTCAGCTGCTTCCTGTATATTCCTCAATTCCTGTGTGAAAAAATGGATTGTTTGCCGATGTTTGACTTATACGTATTTGCTATTAGTAAATTTGATTGTCTCGTTCCATGATTCTGTAATGAATTAATTTCATTGAAATTTAAATTCGAAATTTTCAATTTATATAGGACAAATTGAATAATGATAACTACTTTGAAGTCGCCCTGTGCTAATCCCTAAAAAACTAGCTGACTGACGGCAGGTTATTGCTTCACACCGTAAATACTACATATTATCGAAATTTCAGCAGTTAGAAAACTAGATTTTTTTGCCACTCGCATCTCCGTCTATATATGACATACATAGAATTTACGTATTCCAAAGTAAAATTTAATGAATGAAAGTTGAAGGATCTGATTTGTCTTTGAATATGCAATTTGTTCTCTTTTTTATACAGCTCCAAATAAATCATGTTATAAAATTGAATAATTGTCCTATAAATTCAACAGATTTTTGTGGCAATCTCAGTTTCATAAAAAAATTCCAAATTAAAACTGTGCAGTCGGGTAAGTATTGCAAGTGAACGTCACACGCAATAAATGTCAGTTACCCCCTGAAAATCTCTAACCTCTCGACCCTCCCCCCTCCGCAGCTGGAATACAACGTCGACAAGAAGAAGCTCAAAGAGGTGTTCCGTCTGGCTGGTCGCGTGATTCGCGTGGATTTGCCCATCGACAAAGACGGAAAAAGCCGCGGCTTTGCCATCGTGGAATACGACCACCCTGTAGAGGCGGTGCAGGCGATTTCTATGCTGGGCAACCGACAGCTTCACGATCGCACCTTGGCCGTCAGAATGGACAGGGTAATGATATTCACGTGGATTTCTTTTTGGCATGAATAATGGACGAGTGGACTGATATAGTAATTTCCCTAACAAGTGCGGAAAGTTATTCTTTCCCGCACGCGACTGCCGTTGACATGAACGTGTAATGGTATAATATTTTTTAGATAATTTTCGGCTACAAGATAGGACAATACATTTGGATATCTTCTTGTAATTTCACGCAGTCTTGTGGGCTTTCGATCTTCCTATTCAATTTCAGATCATCTGCAAATATTAGGCACTCCAAATACTTCATATTATATTATGTGTAAGGTCGTTGATGAATATTAGAAACAGTAGCGGGCCTAGGTTTGATCCTTGAGGGACTCCGGAGTTAGCGCGAACTTTCCCTGAACAGTTTCCTGCATATTTGACCGTGAAGTATCGGTTATTCAAGTAGGAGGCCAACAATTTGAATGCTTGGAGATCAGCGCCATATTCATGGAACTTTTGCTGTATCACATCGTGATTGACTTTGTCGAAAGCCTTCTGTTTATTGTTATTCAGATGGTTGTGGACATGATGAGAAAATGTATGAAAGATTTGTAGAGGTTGATTCTTTCGGAACAAATCCGTGCTGTTCTTCGCAAACATTCCCTCCAAAGCCACTCCACATTTTCGCATAAATAATCTGTTCAAATAGCTTCGGAGTAGCACATAAAACTGCTATGGCCTATAGTTTTCAATTTCTGAGACTTTGCCAGACTTATGGATAGGTGTTACTATAGCTTCTTTCCATAAGTCTGGGAATGTATTCGATTTTATTGCTAAATTATAAATACATAGAAGAGGCTGCTTTAATCAAAGTCCACATCCTTTAACAATATATTATAATCAATTTATCAAAAAGAGTCCTGTAGTTGAATAACACAGGAGATAGAACATGATACATATAAGGAAGCCATGATATAATATTTCATGCTCTACTTTTTCGTGCAACCAACATGTATAAATATCTCTTATACTCCATAACAAAATATCATGTTGATGTTGAACGTTTGGCAACAATGTGCTGAATGCTGAGAACTGACAAGGCACGGCCCGCATTTCATGACACCATGTTGTCACTTTTACCCTCAAATGTCCTGTAGTGTAAATTAATATAATAACATTATTTGTCTTTTGATTTTTGTTGGTGGAACTTGTCCTATTGTATATATTGGTCAGACAGGTAGAACGTTCAAACACCGTATTCACGAACATCATTTCTGAGTTTTATTTTAAATATTATTTCCGTCATCATTTGAGATCATCGAAAATCAACAAGCGCATATATTCTAATATTTTACTCTACGATCAATTATTAGACCTCAATTCACCGCTCTTGAAATTGTTTTCTTTATCCGTTGATGTAATCTCAATATGATATGCTATCAAGAATTTTGTGAAAATTTTATCCAGATAAGAAGGTTTGACACAAACAATGAAGGCAACTTCTAAATTCGAAAAATCAGGAGTATACAAACTAAACTGTGGAACTTGTTCTATTGTTTATATTGGGCAGACAGGTAGAACGTCCAAACACCGTATTCATGAACATCATTGGTTAGTTTTATTTCAAATATTATAATGAAATCCTAGTTTTGATGAAAATACCGAAATTTCCCTCATAGATATAATTGACTGGAACTCGAATCATTTGAGATCATCGAAAATCAACAAGCGCATAATTGTAATATTTTACTCAACGATCAATAATTAGACCCCAATTCACCGCTCTTGAAATTGTTTTCTTAATCCGTTAATGTTATCTCAATATGATATGCTATCAAGAATTTTGTGGAAATTTTATCAAGATGAGAAGGTTTGACACAAACAATGAAGGCAACTTCTAAATTCGAAAAATCAGGTGTATACAAACTAAACTGTGAAAGAAAAAGGAGGAAGGAAAGCTCAAGGTCATCTCCACAACTTTAATATGAAGTGTTTATTCAACGGGACATGTTTCGAACTTATAAAAGTCCATCTTCAGCCGTATTTAAGAAATTACTAAAAGTAAAGACATGTGAAAATATACAAAATGTTATAAGAAAAACATTTTTTTGACTCACATGGAGGTGAAACATTGTTTGTTTTTACAAAGATGTCGATGTCTCTCATCATAATGTCATTGATGAGATAATGTGGAACTTGTCCTATTGTATATATTGGTCAGACAGGTAGAACGTTCAAACACCATATTCACGAACATCATTTCAGAGTTTTATTTTTAATATTATAATAAAATCATGGTTTTGATGACAATTTCGAAATTTCCCTCTTAGATATAATTGACTGGAACTAATCATTTGAGATCATCGAAAATCAACAAGCGCATAAATTCTAATATTTTACTCAACGATCAATTATTAGACCTCAATTCACCGCTCTTGAAATTGTTTTCTTAATCCGTTAATGTTATCTCAATATAATATGCTATCAAGAATTTTGTGGAAATTTTATCGTTTCTTTTTTTATCAAGTAACTGCCGACTCAGTATGAAGAAGAATAAAATGAACTTTATTGGACATAGAATGAAGAAAAACATTTTACTACATGTGTATACAAAATTATGTATTTAATTAGTGCTTTTATAAAGTGAAATGAGAAAAAATGTGCGTATTGCTCAGTAGGAAAAATTCTATATTTGTTTAGGTGAATGACGCTATGAAATTGCCGGACGGCTTGAAATCCGTGGGTATGGGCTTGGGGCCCAACGGGGAACCCTTGAAGAACGTGGCCCACAACTTGCCGTCGCTGAGTTCGAATACGCAGAGCAGCGGCGCTGGAGCCGGTTTGTTGGGAGCCGTACCCAATAGCTCTTTGCAGCTAGCCAGCGCCCTCCAAGGTAAAAACACAAAACTATTTGATTATTTTATCTAATCACTGCATTGAACACACAAACCTGTCAATTTACTACGGGAGGTAATGTTTTTTTCCTAAAATGAATTGGCTTCTGCTCCGACATCGACAACAGGAGCATCAATTTTTGCCGTTTTGTTATTCAAATCTTTGCTGCAATTTATATTTGTGAGAAATTAAGAGTTTTGAATTCATTTTCAATTATTTCTGACTTGATATTCGGAAGATGTTTTGTGGGAATGGTATCTTGTTTCAAATATTTGTGATTTTTTGGAGGTGTGTAATTCAAGAACCGTACTTTCGCACTTGTTTGGGAACATTTTGCATGGAAATGTTTTGAAGAAATACGTGCTGTAATATGAATGTGATGATAATATGATAGATGAATACTTTGGAATGAGGATATAAGGAATAAAAGGTAGGTACCATAATTTGAGTTTATATTCTGTCGGCAGCAAGCTCCCATCGTTTCATTAGGTCTCCATTCTTGGAAAAGCAGAAAAATTCAATATCTGTGCCTTTTGTATGTTAGTTGGAATTTCCATAACCAGAAACGAAAGAAGAAGGCATTTCGAAATTATTTCATATCACGAAAACAATTAATAACAATGACAGTTATATCCCAGCTGACGTCATGCGCAGAACAAGACGAGTTTGAGCTTTCTGTTGAGCACACCATCTTCTCCTTCCACTATGCTGTAACCTTAGATCATGTAACACATTGATTTGGATCCAGACCATATACGTATTAATAAACAATACGGATCATAACGGGTGCAAGGATGAAGCCAAAAATATGAAACAAATGAATATCCATAAGGATTCGATGGCATGATACGCATGCGCCATGCGCTATTATAGTAGTCATCAAAGACATGCGTTTCGGTGGACAATGACGTTTACTAGCCTTTCAATCAAAGCAGTATGTGTCTGATCGTTTCAAAACTTTTCCTTGTGGATAGTCATTTGTCTTCAAAAATCGGCTTCATGTTTCGCTATGGAAACAGATAGAGATTATCCGTATTGATTATTAATACGTATATGATCCAGACTCGAGAGATTGACCACTTGAGACAGAATTTTGAGACTGATGTTTATTTTTTTTCCACGTTCTTCACTCTGGTGTTACTTGTTCATAAAACTAATGCTAATGAAACATAATAGCGAGCTTGCAATTTTAATAATAATGATAGTGTTAATGATACAAATAATAATAGAATTTATATTCCTTTATGACAAATTACATTTGTATAGATAAGGTCAACATGTGGTTAAAAAAACAACAGGCATACAAATACATACTCAAATAACTGAAAACATACATTTTTCAATAAAGAGCAATTTCGATATTTTTTTAACCCGAGAACGCTCGCGCCTGAAAAGTTACGGTGATGCTAGCGGCTGGTCGTTTTTACCGGCTAGGAAATCCTTAATTTTGTCAGTACTTGTGTTGTTTATTTTGGCATCCAACAGCATTGCTGGGACAGCCCTGTACTGATGAGAGCCAACAGGTCGAAACCGGTAGTCACGCGTTCCTGAACCAATAAGGCGCAGCTCGGCGTTTAGGAAAGAAGCACTTTTATTTTATGGCATAGATTTCGGGGGGATGTAATCCAATATTCTGCGTGGCATATAGCCAGGAAAGTAGTTCGTTATCGTTCTCGTTATCTACCATTTTCGTTCATTTTATGAACTATTTGTGGTAATGACTTTGAGATTCTCTCTATTTGTGACCATTGCATTCCACTTTGAGTTATTGGCTTTTTCCTAGTTGGAAATAAATAATATTTCTGAAGTTCCCATTTGTATTTCAACATGTAGCAACTATGCTATTGTCTGCACCTATTCACGAATTCGTGACATCAGTTTTTATATGCGTTAAATTTCTAGTCGTTTGAAAATTACCGTGGCTATAATGACGTATTTAGCACCATTAAATCGACAAAAATAAAAAAAATAGTCTACCCACCTATTCTCATAAACTATACAGACGAAAGGAAAAGTGAATGTTGAATATTTGGTTGTTTAGACAATCTACTTATATACCTTAGTACTTTTGCCACTAGATGGCTCTCAGGACTAGATTGATTAACATAATATTAATATATTTTTCAAAATCAAAGGGGTTTCCATTTCGGTAATCATCAGTAAACTTGTTGCATTACATTCGATTATAACTCAAACTTTCCCTCTATTATAGTTTACGCACTAGTACTTTAACTCAATGTGAGTGTACCTGGGCCCATAACCTATTATAGTTATTGGGACATTTTGGTAGGTACTTAATGAAAACAACGTCAGACGGTTCAAACTACTTGCTTTATTGATAGATATCTGAAGAGTGAGCATCCGACAGTTCGGCATACGGAACCGAAACAGAATTCATATTCATAAACACCAAGCAGTGGCGCCACTTCGTTAACCCGCGAGGGACCGCACGGGGTTTAAGATACCCCAGGCGATATCAAATTACGATTTTTTTTGCTTAATCTGAACGGCACTGAAAAATCACGCCAGCTGCTAAATATGAGCAATTAATAAGTCTTTGCATGTATTTTGTAATTAGTTCTGCACACATTGTAGTAAACAGTTGGTGAATTGTTCCTGGGGTATATCCATACCCTACGCGGGAGAGAATTGAAATCTTCTCTATCTAAATTCGTGTCTGAACAAATGAAAATTCAACCTCAAAACGAGCAGCCTGCAATGGTAGTCAAATGTTCATATTATCCAGGAGAAAAAAAATTGAGAAAGAATTGAAAAAAGGACGTGCGTATATTATTTATTCGTTCATTGAAATTTTTTTTTTTTCAGAAAAAAATACTTTATTGAACAAATAAACATACAACTATAACAATTCATAGTATTTTTTTTCCAAATCAGCAATAATGCTGGTGATGGAACTTAAACTTAATGATGTATAAACAAGTACCTAATCAAGTTAACATCAAACAAAAATGCACATTTTATATTTGGGTACAGTCTTGAAGCATATTTAACCTAACAAAAAAAAAAATAAAAAACATAACAAAAAGCACAAATTACATACTAAGTATTCATTGCATTCATATAAATCATTAGTTCTCTTTTGAACGATGCATAACTATCTTTGTTTTTGATGAAATTTGGTAGAGTATTATAAGTTTGAATACATTTGGATATTGGGTCATTCAGTGCCACATTAGTTTTTACTTGTGTTAGATATATTTGATTGTTTGCCCTGGTATAGTGATTGTGAACTTGGTTTACTAAATTCATTGGTGTATTACTTTTTTGCTGATTCTTCGAGACTTTATATATATATTTGCATTGTTCAATAAGTAGAATTTTATCGAGTGGTAATATTCCAGTGACACTATATAATGTATTGGTATTTGTTTTATAATCAAAATCAAACAGTACCTTTACTACTTTGTTTTGTAATGTTTTGACTTTTTTCATCATCGTATTAGAGCAAACTCCCCAGTTCGTTATTAAGTATCGAAATATTGAGAGGAAATAACTATTATAGATCATCAGCTTATTATGGTTGTTTAGGTAATCACGACATCTATACAGGGCACCTATCATTGGAACAATTTTATTTGTCATGTGTTCTATGTGTGCTTGCCAGTTGAGTTTGTCGTCAACAATTAGCCCTAGATATTTTGTATTTTCTACTTTTTTTAACATATTATCTCCAATTTTAATAATAATCTCGTGACTTTCTTTGTTTTTATTCTTGAATAACATATATACTGTTTTTTGTACATTAATTTTCAATTTATTACTCAACAGCCATTCTGAATATAGGTTCAAATCTATATTGATTCTACTTTCTAGTTCTATTAGGTCTTTTCCTTCATAAACAAGTATTGTGTCATCTGCAAACGTATAGTAACGAGCTATTAAATTTGCATTTTTTAAATTGAGGGTGTGCAGTGAATAAAACAGTGGACCCAGGACTGAGCCCTGTGGTACTCCACAATTTATGTTTTCTAACTGGCTCTCTATGTTGTTAAGCGAGACATACTGTTCACGGGAATGTAGATATGTTTCAATTAAGTTTAATGTTATACCCCTCAATCCTAATGTATTCAACTTCGATAATAATATATTATGATCCACTACATCGAAAGCTTTCTGAAGGTCTACAAATACAGTGATGACATATTTACTTTCATCCAGTTTTGTTGTTACATAGTTAAGGAAATCTGTAGTGTCACTTTGTGTGTTTGATTTTTTTTGAAATCCATATTGATATTTGTCTAGTTCAGTATATTTATCCATGAACCCTATAATTCGATTTTTTATAAGCATTTCTACTACTTTAGACAATGCACAAACAACTGTAATGGGGCGATAATTCTCTAGTTTGGATTTTGAACCTGATTTGTGAATAGGAATGACCTTTCCTTTTTTTAATATGTCAGGATAAATTCCTTTTTCAAATATATCATTGATTAGCGTGACCAGGACTGGTGAGAGCCATTCAATAATCAACAATAGTTCTTTAATTGATATCTTATCGTGCCCAGGGGCTGCATTTTTATTGATTTCATTCAGGACATTGATTATTTCGCCAACATTTGTATTACTAAGAAATAATGAATTGTTAGTGTAGACATTGTCAAAAGTATGAATGTTAGGGTTATTTATTAGTTCTTCATTGATATTATTGATTATTGCTTGACCAACATTTACAAAATATTTGTTCAACCTATAAACAATAACTTCCTGATCAGTTACAGTTTCATCATCAATTTCTAGGAATGTTATAGTATTCTCTTCTTTATTTTTCTTTACCAAGGTATTTATAAATGACCATTGCTTTTTTGTATGGTTACCTGCTTCCTCCCATTTTTTTTCAAAGTATTTAGCTTTCAATTTCCTCCTTTCATTATTAACTTTATTTTTTATGTATTTGAACTCATTTACTATCCTATCATCTAGTGGAAATGTTCTACTCAATTTATATAATCTTTCCCGTTCTTTCAACATTTCAAGGAACTCCAAAGTTATCCACTCTTTATTTGCCCTAACTATTATAACTATTTCCCTTGTTGCTTTGGCTTTTGCTTCCTGTATGGTATCTATCAGTTTATCAAATGTATCTATATTGCCCCTTTCTTCAATGATATCTTTGAATGATTGTATATATTTTTTCGTATCTAATTTACTAAATGTTTTATTGACTTTAGGCTCTTGATGATTCCTTTGAACATATAATATAATCTCTATCATTTCATGATCTGAAAGAGTGCTACTCTCTAATGATAATTGATAGTTCTTGATATTTGTTGTGGCCAGTACATGATCAATAATTGTTTGCGAATGAGGTGTTACTCTAGTTGCATGTTGTTTATCAATTTCATTCCAGATCTCGAAACCATTTAGTACCACACAATTTTTATAATCTATGGAAGAATTTGATTTTTCTAATAGATTGATATTAATGTCACCTATAATTAGCGCATTGTCCTCTTTGCTGAGTAGATCATCCAATATGGTTAAGAATTCTTGAGTTTCCAATGATGGTGGTCTATATATTCCCATTATTTTCATCCTGCTCGACCTAATTTCTACTCCAACCATGTTATAAACACTATTTTCTCCAATACTGTTTGTTTCTCTGATTAAAATGTTTTGTTTAATATATATTGCAACACCACCTCCTCTTGAGTCCCTACATGCATGTACAGCTGTATAGCCATCGATACCAAACATATCTACCTCATTTCTATATAGCCAGGTTTCTACCAACACCAATATATCACATCTTTTTAGTTTTACCAAACACTGTAGTTCATCCAATTTGTTCCTGACACTCCGTATATTAATATATATTATTTTCAATGATGGTTGTTTGTTTGAGTCTTCTTTTCTCTGGAGTTTTTTAAATCGATAGAGTCTTCAATAACTTCAATTTTGCTGGTTTCATCCTTACGTAGGTGTATTTTTCCATTCTTTATCCAGATAAATTTATAATTGTTCTCCTTACGGTACTGTAGAACTTCTTTAAAGAGATATTGGTTTGCTCTTGTTAGATCATGATTTATATAAATCTTGTTTATTTCTTCGTATCCCATGTCCTTGGAGGTTATTTTGTTCTGTTTTCCAGCCTTCATAAATACGTCTTTCTCATTTACATCACTGAAACATATCTTTATAGGCATCTGTTCATTGTTGCTACGCTTATTTCCAATTCGATATGCTGTTGTTTTCGATTTTGGAACTTGTAATATTTCTTGCATATTTTTGACTATGGTAGTCAAGTTTTCATTGTTTTTGTAGGGTATACCATTTATTATTATATTATTTTTCAGTTCTTGCTGTTCATTCTTGTTTCTTTCTTTCCCTAATTGTGCTTTTATAGATGATATTTCCATTTTCAACAAGTCATTGACCTTCACCTGATCTTCGTATTTTTTCAGCAGGTCACTATATTTTTCATCCATTTCCATTAGTTTAGCCATGATTTCGTTATTTGTGACTTCTTTGTCCACCTTGGGACCTGTTTTATTCTGATTTCTATCCAGTACTTTAGAAAACCTAACCTCACTTTCTCCACATGGTTCGCATTTAAACCTTTCTCCTGTGGGATTTTTCAATTCACTCTCAAAATAATTTAATGTAGCAGTTTGCATTTTAATGCACTTACTGTGGTACCATTTTTGACATTTAACACAATTTATTGCATAAGTATTTTTACAACTTCGCTCACAAGATCCGCACTTGTCCGCCATATTGTTTGAACTTCTTATTCTAAATTCATTATTCAATTCAGGTATATCAATCAAATCAAGTTTGTTTTTCATCATTGCTGTTGGTTTGTTTTATTCCACGTTTTTTTTTCGTCTCGAAGTCCTGGAATTCAATCAAAACCAATGGAGTATATTATTACCCCACTCGGTCCACAGTTAACTTTTTATTGGCGCGGTCCCTCGCGGGTTAATTCACTTTCTGGATATTTCCATTGAAATTCGACACCCTCTTCCAGGTCTGGGCAACGTGGGCGGCCTGGCCAATCAGCAGGTCCTGCAAGCGAAAAACACGGTTCGCTTTAAAACGACATATCTCCTGAACCAATAGACTAAATCCAAATTTGAAAAATGCACCGTATGCCTCTTTGATGACGCAACAAATTATAATTTAACCATTTTTTCGTGCATCCATCGGAAAATGGAAAAACAAATGAAAATCAAAACATCAAAATTTGAAATCCTTTCAATTCAATATTGTATATCGAAAACAAATGGAAAAATCGAAAATTATCAAGAGTGCAAAGTTATCCACTGGAACAATTCCTACAAATTATTTCCTGTAATTTTTTCTGTAAACCCAATAGTACAGGAAATAAAGTGAAAAATATGAAAAAAAAAATTTAACGACCCATAGGGTACTATGAAGATATATTGAAAAACAAAGATTATCGATAGATGAAGCTCATTGACTTCCACTGAACCATGAAATATTTTTTCATTTTGTTGATTGGAAGATGGAACAAAGTGTTGAAAATTTTATTCTCAGATAACCAAATATCTCGAAAACAACTGAAAATTTCTGAAAATGATGAAGAACCAAAATTATTCCTTTTGATAGAATCTACAAAAAATCCTTATAACATTTTTCTCTGAATTCAATAGTTCGGGAGATACGATGAAAAAACTAAAAAATTTTCAAGGTCCTAGATAATCACTTGCCAATAGAAAACGAAACAAAAAACAAAAGAAAGTAAAATAATCACACTCGACTGTCTTGATTTTTTTCCCATAAACTACGTACCTAGCTCACTCGACTGCCTGAATTTCTTGCCCATAAAATACGTACCTAGCTCACTCGACTGTCTTGATTTCCCACAAAGAAGAAATATGTCGGCGAAGTTTCAACTTTCTTTTGTTTTTGTTTTTTTAGTCCCTATTGGCAGTCGAGTGGGCTAGGTAGTTTGTGTGGAAAAACCAAGACAGTCGAATGGGCTAAGTACGTAGTTTGTGGGGAAAATCTCCAGTTCTCTGAACTTTCATAGCGTCGTATACACATCTTTGGTGCCCAATGATAGTTTAAATATAAAAATATTTTCATGATATGGTGCCATGGCCTCTACTTCCATCTTACATGAGCAATGATAAAATAACATCTGCTTTTATAGCGTCGTATAAATTATCTGACTCCTATACTAATCTAATACCTAATGAAAACTACATCTTTACTAATCTGATACCTTTCAAAAACTACGTACCCCACTTGTAAAAAAGTGCCATGAGAATGTCCTAGTCAGAAACGTCTAGGTCTTATGGTTTCCGTTTGAAAACATAAAGAAGAAAATCAGGAATTTTTGTTTTTTTCTAATAATTCAAAAACTGAAAATGACACATCGAATTTTCTTGCAGATAAATGTCCAGCTTGAAAATGCGCAACTTTGCCTTAATTTAACCGACCTCGTATCTCTCATAATAACTGAGATCCCCATGGTGAAGCTCGAAAAACGGGCATCCTGTATGTATGTACCTACCATTTGGCTGAAACAGCACAGCAGGTGTCAAACAAGACCCTTTTTCGTACCCCCTATTACCGCTCGTGTAATTTTTGGAAAAATTGTTCGACCAATTAGCCAAGACACCGATCATCAACGGGTATTAATTCATGCAGTTGGCATCTGATGATGCCCGGTTATCAGTTTGCTCTGCGAATATGCAATAACAAATTATAAACATCGAATGCAGTAACTTGAAAATGATAGGTCTTGTTGCATTACATTCGATCATTACTCGGAACTTTCCCTCTTCCAGGTCTGGGCAATGTGGGCGGCCTGGGCGGCCTGGCCAATCAGCAGGTCCTTCAAGCGGCCAATCTCTCCGGCCTCGCGTCCAACCTGCTCGGCAACGGTCTCACCACCTCCGACCTGTCGTCGCTGGTGCAGAACGCCGCCGCCGCGGCCGCCGCCGGTCCGCTGGCCGCGGTGCAGAACACGGCGGCGCAGCAGCAGCTGGCCGCCTTCGCCGCGCAGAATAATTCGGCGGCGGGTGTAGGAGCTGGGAGCGGGTTGGGGGGCGGGAACGTCGGGGGCATGCATGCGTTCGGTAGAGGTGAGTATATTACAGCTCTCAACACACTAAATGGACCACTCATAAGGTGCGTTTTATTGGCAAGATTCTTCCACCGGAATGACAATTTATGTCGTTTTATTGAACGAAATTCTGAAACTGGTTCCAACTTTTCATTCTGCCTTTTCATACGGAATGACAGGAAGACGATTAAGGAGGGAGTGTACGAAATGGCGGTATTTCAGATACTCTAACCTCGAAATCTGAACTAAAAATTGCCTAAAAGTGAACTCGCCTCAGGAAATATTTTGGAATTGTTGGCAATTCTACCCAGAATACTATCAAACACGTATGGACTCCTGAAATGAGTTTTGAATGTTGATAAATCTATTTTCGGTAGGTATATTACTTCTTCATAATAATTTTGAATTTTTGGTATAATAATGCTAGAAAATCTGAAGTCGAGTATTCCTGTAGATAACATCAGAAGACTAATACAAGTATAAAACCCTCTCTAGTATTGAGGAATCAGTTTCATCGATAAATATCAATGTATTTTGCCTTCTAATCAATGCAACTATACTAAGGAGGATAACAAGAAAGCGGGAACATCATCCATTATTGGACCATTGTAAATTAAAATTATAATTATGTACGGATAAACAGCAAGATCCCGGAATTATATCATTATTATATCACCTAAAAAAGATCAGCTGCATGTCACAACTGTCAAAATACATCACATCGTTTTATTGGTCGTCAATTCTACTGCCCAGTTGGAAACCAAAAAAACGCACCTAATATTTGACTCTATTTCGAAGACCGGTATTTTTTGAAAAAATTACCGATCTTTATGCGGTTGTAGATATCAGATGAGATGTTTCATCGGCTTTGAAGAGAGCTAGAACACTCTGAAAAAGTCCGCAGAACAAAACTTACACAGGGTGTAAAGTGGAACCATTACACTATGGTCTACATTCCCAATGCTGCCAGAACTCGAGAAATTTTTTTCTGATCAAAAATCAGTTATATTATGATACACTGGGACCTCATCTCGGGACTTTTTCGTGATTTCCTCTCAATTGGCCATTGGAACAGAAATTCGATTTTTTTTCGAGTCTTGCATTTCTTGAAATTTTTCTCTAGAACTCCACTTGAGCTAACTATTGGAAAGAACTGTTTTCATGTTTTGTGGAGGACAATGAAAGACGAAAAAAGCACTATTGTGGAATATAGAGGTTGATAAGAAAATAGGACAAAATCTCATTTCAGTTAAAAAAATCAAAAATGGTGACTGAAACCATGGCCCATTCGATTCAGTATAATCAGAAACGGCCTTCTCGATATCCATTATCTATATTAGACTATCAACTCAAAACATTTTCAAAAATTCGCCTCTAATTGAAATTCAGGATGAAAATTTTCAATTTAAACTTATTTCCTGATATCGATGATTCTTTTCAACTGATTTCCAATATTTATTGCCCAAGTATGAGACACAGAGTATTGTTGTTCAATATACTGAGTGTTTCACAACTTATCTGACAAATTACGAACTCTAGAAAACAATAATGTTAGAAGAATGTGGTGACCAGCATTATCTCCAGATCTGAATTTGATTGAACATGTGTGGAGCCGAATGAAACTTAACCTATCGAGATGGCGAGAGGCACCCCAAAATAATGACAACCTTATCCAAGCTATATCAGAAGAATGGGAGGCAATATCAATAGACTTCATCAACAACCTCATAGAGCCTATGCCAAACTGATTTCATGAGGTTTTGTTAAATCGGGGAGGCCCTACTAAGTACTGAAGTTTAGGATATAGAACTTTCTAGTTGGATCTTCATAATGCTGAAGAATTCACTAATGTCATATTTCGCCAATTTCAACACTCAAAACACATTTTTAATCGCTCAGGACGGCTTGTACAAAGATAACCGTTTTTCTTTTTTTTTTTTCTTTTTTTTTTCTTTTTTCTTCTCTTTTTCTTTTGATGACGGTGAAACAATGCCTTGTAATTGTAGCCGGAGGGGACGGCATGTACGGCCACAGCGTCCAGTCGTTGAACACAAACTCAAGAATATTCCAAAACAGCTTGGTCCTGGCAGGGGGCTTATTTTTTCTCCTTTATTTGATTATTCTCATTCTTTTGCTCATGCTTTCTACAATTATCTGCGATTCTGAAGTTTGATTCAATGTTTTTTTATTTATTTTTCATGTTGTTTTTCTTTTTTTTTCTTTTTTTTTTCTATCCATTTTTTTCTCTCTTTTTTTTTATATCGGTGAATCAATGCCTTGTATTTGTAGGCGGAGGGGACGGCATGTACAGGGTGATTCACCATAAATGCCCCCCCCCCCTCTAGCTCACTCATTTTTGAATCGATTAAAAAATTTGAAAGATTATTCAAAATGATTTTTAAGAATTCTTTTTCCCGTTGCATCAGGAAATACAGGGTGCTCGGAACAAATGATCTACAGAGTACTACTTCATTTTTTCAAATGGAACACCCTGTATTCCATTGTATTTTTAGAGTCTTGCTGAAGAGCTGATTTCATCAATGTATCACACTTGGGGTCTTGCGGGAATGATTACAGAGATATAGGGTGTTCAAAATCGAGATTTTTCTAGTTTAGGATTTTTTTGTCTCGAAACTATTCATTATTGGTCGAAACGGCTCCTATGTTTCCATCTTAACTTTTGATTTACTGTCTACTGACATTTGATTGGAACATTTACAGGGTGGTTCAAGATTCAGAATTTTGATACTCCGTAATAGTTCCAATTATTAAATGTCAGAAGATAGTAAATCAAAAGTTAAGATATGGACATGAAAGCCGTTTTGACCGATGATGAATAGTTTCGTCTCAAAAAAATCCTAAAGTTGAAAAATCTCGATTTTGAACACCCTATCTCTGTAATCATTACCGCTAGACCCCAAGTGTGATACATTGACGAAATCAGCTCTTCAGCAAGAATCTAAAAATACAATGAAAAATAGGGTGTTCCATATAAAAAAATCAAATAGTAGCCTGTAGATCGTTTGTTCCGAGCACCCTGTATTTTCTGATGCAGCAGAAAAAAACTTTATAGAAAATCATTCAAGATGATAATCCAAATTTAGAAATCGGTTTAAAAATAACTGAACTAGAGGGGGGGACATTTATGGTGAATCACCCTGTACGGCCACAGCGTCCAGTCGTCGAACACAAGCTCGAGAGCGTTCCAGAACAGCTTGGGCCTGGCAGAGGGCGTTTTTTTTTCTCGTTTATTGGATTATTCTCATCCTTTTGCTCTTGCTTTCTACAATTGAACCCTATGCTGGAACAACGGTGTAACCGCCAAGATCTATAAAAACGGTATTTCCATGGAACAAGGTTGTATGCGACCTATACAATCCGCTGTCATGATAGTGGGAATAGGACATTTTTATGGTGATTTCTGGTATCATTTCGGTTAGTCAAATTTTGGAGATTTTGTGGAACAACGTTGTATGTGCTATCACGGCTTCTAGTTTCCCGCGCACTTTCATTGTTTACATGTGTTGGGTCTGCAGTTTATCGTCGTTTTATGCAGAAATGGACGTTTCTGTGACAGACTCAGTTATGACACAACTAAATAATAATTAAAATTCTTTTCCTTTTTTCACTTGTGCTTTATTTTTGATCTTGAAACAACGTTGTAACCGCCTTAGTTCCCTGGAATAACGTTGTAACCGACGTGGATATATAACGTTGTTTGATTGAAAAAAGAAAAATATGCTCTTAAATCATAATTCTGCATGTGGTCAAGTCTATTGTGCCTATCATCCAGTCAAGTTCTTCATTGCTAGCAATATCAGGCAAATCTTGACTTCATTTGATGGAACAGTCGATCATATACGGTTTTTTTCGATTTACCAAAAGAAACATTTTTGGCGTTTACAGCGTTGTTCCAGCATAGGGTTCAATTATCTGCGATTCTGAAGTTTGATTCAATGTTTTTTCATTATTTTTTCCTTTTTTTTTTTTCTTTTTTTTTATAACGGTGAAACAATGGCCTTGTTATTGTAGGCGGAGGCGGCGGAGGGGACGGCATGTACGGCCACAGCGTCCAATCGTCGAACACGAACTCGCGAGCGTTCCAGAACAGCTCGGGCTTGGGAGGAGGCGGCGGCGGTGGCGGTTTGGGCAGCGGGTACGGCAACAGCGACAGGAACGACAGGATGTCCTTCACGGAGAACAGCTCGATGAGGCAGAGCAACGCGGACAGGCAGGACAACAAGGGCTACTCGAGGAAGGTGCTGGTGTCCAGCGTAAGTGCTTTTATTTGAATTGATTTGTTTTTTTTTTGTTGAACTGGGTTCAAGGCGATTTGAAATCGAGCATTTTTTTGTGATGTCACTGAGTAATATGGTTTATTCTGGTTCCAACCAAGAAGACTTTTTGAGGTTATGTAGTTTTGTTTTGGCTGATTTGGTGGAGATCAATTAAAAATTACACTTGTGATTCCATTTTGGATTGATTGTTTTTTTCTTTTCATACTTCTCACAGATATTTGTCAATTCAAAAAATTATAGATTTGGAGATATGTATAAGTAATCATTGATTTTGACAGCTTTCATTTCAATTCAAGTTTGAAATCATGGTTTTAGGGCAAAAAATTAAAACATTGAGTGCGAATTTGAATGTTCTCCTTAGGCCCTAAACATTTCTCAAGTCTGCTCATCAGATAGAATTATTTTTCGAGAAATGAGAAGATCTTTGTTAAAATATCTAACAGTAAGCAACTACTTTCCTGGCTAATACTTAAAATATCGCCGATAATATGTATTTTTTCGGTGAGTTGAAATATCCTCATCAAACATATTTTCAACAAATCATTTCCAATTATTTTTCAATAAATGTTGTATAGAATTTTTTTGTTCAAGGCATCATTGAATTGTATATATCTTCTTTTTTTTTCAATACTTAACGGATATAATGGAGAAGTTTCCTTCAGATGAATTTTCATAAAATAAGTTCGGAACTCTCCAGTTTAATGTCCACGCTGTACAGAATGGCGACCGATAAAGTCCAAGTCGTTTTCATTTTCAAATTAGAGCAATTTCTAATTTTCGGGGCGGCAAACTGTGATGTACATTCTGAATCTAGCTAACGAATGAAAAAAATAGAAGAAGAGGTCAAACTGGTAAAAAACAGACATAACCACAAATGCACTCAGAGCAGGAATGCAGAAGGTAGTTGGCTTCATTCTGACAGGTTGTGGTTTTGTTATTTATGCATTGAAATATCTCAAATAGAGCTCGATCCTAAACGAAAATATCTTTGAATCAATGAATCACTATCGGCTACATTCAATGATACTATCCTTCTTTATTTACTGTCATCGGCCAGAACAGAATGAAGCCGACACCCATGGCTCCTTCCTGTTGTTGTGCCTGTTAGTATTTTGAGTGGTGTGGACGGACTCGGAAGTATTAGGCGCTGTTGCAAGGTATAATCTGCAACTTTCATAGAAAATAGATCCGTTTTATTAAGGAACGAATTTATTAGCAAAAAAATAACTGACAAGTCATGAATAACATATTTTTATATAACGATAGTGAAAAATTATAGATACTATCGCAAAATATCATAGTATATCATGATTAGTAATCAACTTCATTCAGCCAATGAGAGATTTATGGGAATTATTCATAATACTTGAACTGGCACAGAGAATCTTATTTTAACTCTGTGTGAATGTGGATTTTCAGAAAGTACGCCGTCATAGAAATGGTGGAGGAGCCAAGTTCCTCTTTTATTTATTTTTTTCTGAAGTGAAATTTGATCTTACGAAGAAAAGAAAAAATACTTGTACTTAAATGATGACTTTAATTTCAGGTGGTGATTTCTTGTCATATTTCATGACATAAAGTTCATATAAACGTGTGTCCTAACTTGCTCCGTTTCCTAGTAACGGGGTGTCCAAAGTTTAATGAAATACCGGTTTTTCATGAATTACTCAAAATACTGTTCGCCGATTCTGATCAAATTTCGTGTGTTTGTGATTTGTAATACGAAGCTTCTTTTCATGAAAGTAGATTTTGAATTTTGTTTCCAGTGGAACGAAATTGAAATAAACTAGCAGTTTGAATATCAATCAGGTACACACCACTGGAAACAAAATTCAAAATCTACTTTCATGAAAACAAGCTTTGTATTATAAATCACAAACACACGGAGTTAAATCAAAATCGACGAACAGTATTTTCAGTAATTCATGAAAAACCGATATTTCATTAAACTTTGGACACCCCGTTACTCGGAAACGGAGCAAGTTAGGACACACGTTTATATGAACTTTTTGTCATGAAATATGACAAGGAATGAGCACCTGGAATCAAAGTCATCATTTAAAATACACCCTGTAAATTATTTTTTCACAAACTTCACAGTGAGATAAGAACCTCATTATAGAAAACTTCCCCATTCAATAAATATTCTGTGGTTTTAGCCAAAAAAGTAGTTTGGATTTGTGGATTAGGTTGCAACAAGTGTGAATATGTCAAAATGTACCCCCTCTGTATATCATGTTGATACATTTTTTCAAAAGCATATTTAGGGCAGCTCACTTCAAATGGAATGCATTGTATATGGACGAGGATTCCCTCAGAACTGTAACTGAATTAAAAAAAAAATGGTTTCATACTTTCTGTGTATCTTTCTTTCTTCCTCTGAGTTGGATTTAATGTAAATATTTTTAGTTGCCAGCATCTGCCAGTTACAAAATGTTGCACGAGAAGTTCACCGAATTCGGGGACGTGTTAACCTTTGAAGAAAAGGGTACCGGGAACATACTTATCACTTACGGATCAGACTGGCAAGCCGAACGTGCGATCAGTATCCTTTTTATTTACAAAAATGAAAATTGGAAAATTACAGGATGTTCTTTAAGCACATCGAAAAATACATTATGGCATTTGCCATGCAGCATTGGAAATTCAGTCACTAATCATTGAATATTTTCCACAATAATTGAACAGAGAGAAGCAAAAACTATGAAATCAATTTTATTTTAGAATAGAATTCTGATTTGATGAGAGCACTTATAAAATCTTGATATTTTTGACTGCTATAAGAACACACTGTTGAATTATCCTAGAAAATAATGAAGAACGGTTGTTTTTGGATAAGATAATGTTGTTATTTTCCTTAATAATTTCTTCTAGAAAATCTGGACAAGGCCCGTATAGATGGACGAATGATTGACGCCAGGTTGTACTTGTGAGAAGACACTAATTTTATAATAATTTACTGTAGTAAGATTTGTGCAGGACAGCATAATTTTTATTCAGTTTTAATGACTATGGATACATCTTGATTTTCCATTTGATAGAAGAATGAAGTAAGAGTTTTCCGTTGATGATTGTGATTGTTCTTTGTGAATTTGATGTATTATTTTCATAATTATGTGAAATAAACCACACAAACGATTTAATGTTTTTTTTTTTAATTTTGAAAGTAGAAGACATTTTTTATCTTGAGGTTCCCAAGTTTATGACTTTCAAGTAAGAATGGTTTCATATGTTCATTCCAAATAAATTGGATTCTCTCGATCTTAGCAAAGCTTCTCCAATCACTTCATTTTTTTAGATTCTCAACTCTAGAATCATGGTTCTGGAATTATCTGGAGCCCCAATATATTAATATATATAACCAGGGAAGAGTAAAAGTCGAAATCGCACGAATCCGTAAACAGATCATAAACATGCATAGGCGATTCCAATAGACCAATCAGTGCATTTGAGCAATGGCGGTAATTTCAAATCACTGATATTGGCGGAAACTTCGAACAACGATTAATAAGCAATCGCGGACAGCGATTTTCCCATAGTATGGGAATTTTAGTTGAAAAAATATTGAAATGGGAAAAAGGGGAGAAAAACCAAATAAACTCATGATATGAGAATTTTCGTACTTGGCTACCTGCTGCTAGTCTGTACCAGAGACGAGTTGATTTATCCATGTAGAAAATATATTATAAATATGGACCGGAGTAATATTTTTTTTCATTTGGGTACCCACTTCTAACGAAAACAAACATGTTTGGTATGGAATTTCTATCAAAATAGGATGCCATTAACAGTAAATGCGTCCACAGTACTTTTTTTCTGCATAAGAAAGAAGACTACCTTTTTCACACATTATAACCTCACTTGACCTAAAGAACCTTCTCACTGAGAAAAATATTTTTCGGAAATTTATGAAGAAATGTTCGGAAAAGAATGAAATTACGATCTGTATTTGAATTTAATGTTCATGAAAACTCATCTTGAACATCTCCATATTCCATTAATCTGTCTGACAGATGTTGAGCTCATAAGTGAATTGTCCTGAACGATTATAGAGCTTTTGTGAGTACAGGATCTCAAATAATGAGATGTCTGCCATAGTTTTATATTGCTTCTGGAATATCCTGAGAGAAAACTTGAATTAGTATTATGCTTCTCTGAGTGCACAATATATTATTCATTATAATTTCAATTTTTCAAAGGAAACATGGGTCTACTTCATAGAGCACAGCTTCATTGAAATGACGACTGTTGCTTTCCTAAAGTGCACGAATAATATGGAAAAGAACTAGTATAAAACCACTGTTTATACATAACTCTTGAGTACTACTGGTTCTGAAATGCTGCGATATCTACCATTGTGCACATTGCTTCTGGAATATCCTGAAAAAAACCTCAGATTAGTATTATTCTTTTCTAATTGCGCAATATATTATTCATTATAATTCAAATTTTTCTAAAAAAACATAGGTCTACTTCATAGAGCACAGCTTCATTGAAATAACGACTGTTGCTTTCCATAAGGCGACACCCTCCTTTGTAGCAGTGGCGGATCTAGGCAGTTTTTCAGGGGGGGGCCATGGGCCGTGAGTTAATGGAATTTTGAAACCAAAGTAATTGAAACCACATGAATAATGAATGATATGTATATGGAATCGTGAATATCCAAGATACCATCTCTACCAAAAAGTTTGGCAAATTTTGTCACAGGCGTTTGAACCAGACTCTTGAGACAATCTGTCCTATTTCTGCCACCAACTTGGGCAAAGACAACACAGTATTTACAATATATTCCTTTGTGGATGAGTGAATACGATAACCATTCATATTTTGTTAAATGATCATGATTTAAATAACGTTTAACGATTCGGTTATTTTTATTGTGTTCCGAAAACGGCAACACTTGGTTACGAGGCGGATGCCAAGTATTTTTCAAGAAATTGTATTTCTCATAGTCATTCATTGTTCGCCCAACTGCTTTACCTATATCGAAAATATTTTCATTTTCCATATTTTCTTCTGACATATAAGGGTTTTGAGATGACGATGATGGTTTCTCCTCACTTTGGATGCTTTGAGATAGTTTTTTAATATTTCCCTCTGATATGTCACGGTTTCCTAAAGCTGAAGATGACGGCCCTGCCTCGCTTTGAATACTTTGAATTGGTTGTTCAATTTTCCGCTTTTTTTGTACTGGAAAAAAGTATGAATTAATCTTCCTTCTATCCATCTGAAAAATTAAAGAGCTCAGCTAAGTTCTCCAGATCGAATAGGTAGGAGATTGAAATTTTTTTTTCACAATGACACCATGATCATTAAAATACATTTTTTAGTTGGAATAAACTCAGGAATGTAGACATTAACCCAAGTAACAATTTTAAGATAGTTTAGATTTATTCAGGTTTTGAAAATGCTTTAATATGTTCAATAAATCGACATGGGATTTAAAGTAACCTTAAGATAAACTAAAAGTTTTTAAAGACCACTTAATCTTAAGGAAATGATTTAATGCACTCTTCAAATCAAAATAAAAATGCTATTTGCTCTTAATGTCCTATTGATCTTATATTGGTTTTATGTTAGTCTCAACATTGGCTATTTTAAAACTTATTTGCTATTATTAAGAACTAAATAGCAAGTTGGTTTTATAACAATCCGTTCTGGGAAAAATAGTTTTAATGTAGTTTTATGGAGAACCCTTGATGTATTCTTCAAAACCCATTAGTAAAACTATTTTATCCTAAGACTTTACATTCAATATAATACCACATTAAATCCAAAAACATAATTTTCCCCTTTTAGTGGATACATTAAGAGTATTATAAAGTTCGAAGGTTTCAATTTAGTCAATTTGGTTGAAAGAAATACCTCTTGGTCTTTGGACGACTTTATTAAAACTAATTTTATCCATTCCAAATTCAGATTGAACGCCATCTTGTCAACAAGCTTTTTTAGTCAACCAGTGCAGTTCGCATGTTCACATATGAAATAAAATATTTAACCAATCGGTGAAATGAAAAGCGTTAGCGACAAGTACTTCAAATTAAAAAGAAGTGGTTACTTTGAAGAAAAGGTGAGGGCAGAAATAAGTAAGTTTAAAAATTTGAGTAAAAGTGATACAACTGAGAGCAGCTCTGTTAAACCAGTGCAAGAATACCATAGTGCAATTGAAACCAGCGTTACATTTGGAGGCTGTTCTTCCACTTCATCTCTCAATCCGTTCGATTATGAAAGCAATGCCAGGGAATTACAGGAAGAAAACTACGAAAACGACCATGAACAGTCTACCGTATAGTTGAACAAAGTATATACGTGTCCCGTCCTTTTAAGTTCACTTCAATTACTCAATCAGAAGATTCAGAGAGTTTTCAATTTCTGCATTTCCATTTAAGAACTATATTCCCGTGGATACGCCGATGGGTATAGAAATGAAATATCTATAGTGGGTAATAACACCTGTTTAATAATTGGGAAGGGTGCTGAGGTGTGCTTATTTGTAATATTGAAATATAATCAATATCACAATGTAACGGAAAAACAATCAGTAACATGCAAAACTCACTTTGTTTTTTTTTCAATGAAAGTCGTTAGATAAACATGAAATTCAAAATGAACTCACTACAACGGCAAAATGTGTGAGGTTATGATTCCATTCGGGCGCAAGACCACTTTAAATCAATTAGGTCACGAGTATGAACATATTAAAGCATATTGGTTTTAAGAGGAAACGTAAACAGACTCCTACGAGAGTCATTGGATTTAAAGTGGTAAATAAAACGCTGTTTCAAATCTTCTGGGATTTGAAACATTCAATAAAAGAACAATCAGTTTTAATCTAGATCACGCCATGTTTCACTGTTATAATTATTTCGCCATTTTGGACATTTTCGATGGTAAACGAAAAGCATATTATTATTCAAATAATTGCGCCTTGGATCTTCTCAGAAAACTGCAGAACGGTTTGTGCGAATATGCCATTTGATTAAAAAATGAATTCAGATGCTTAGATGCAAAATTAAATTTGATGCTATTTTTTAAATATTTTTCAAATTAGAGAAAAATACATTGAATTAGTAGCGCTCAAGTTCTGTGGAAGTATTTTATTACATTTCATCAGAAAAGTGCCATTCGTTGGTGAATTTTTGACCAGAATAGTTTGCTTTCGGATTTAATTCAATGATATGCTTTCTATACGTAATACGTATGCCGTATGCCGTTTAAAATATCACCACTCTGGCGGTCATAATATATTCAGACCTCAGAGTTGTCGAGTGTTAGTAAACAGAAATAAAACTCTTTCAGAATTGATAAAACAATTTTAAGTTAATTTAGTCCGCCGTAAATACATTTCAAGAGCAAAACGTCATAATATGAGTTTTAATCTATGTATTTAACGATGCCTTGAAGAACTCTTCAGGAATATAAATATAAAACTTGATGGTTTTATTATAGTTTTAAAATTTAGTCTTGAAGGCCTTTTCAGGATGGGCCTTTTTTGGCTAGAAGCTGCTTTATCAAGGTCTCAGGGCTGTCTTGAAGATCAATTGGTTTTATTCGAAATTTTATTGTGTAGTTTTAAAGCATTCTTGAAGACCGGAATAAGAGCATAAATGTTACTTGGGAAATGATTCTCGAAAATGTATTGAAGATTTATCTGCAGCTCTAAATAGTTTTGTTCATCCAAGTGAGTAAAATGTTATACACTGATTATCGGTTTTCAAAAATATATAAAAATCAATCTCGTTAATAATCTCACTGTTGCGTGTTGCGTATGTACTAATGTACCTACTTACCATTTAATTTTTAGTATAATTTCAATTTCACTTATCACTTACTTCTTCTTTCTTTTTAAATGAAAAAATCTGTGAACTGAATCTTACTGTTCTGAAGAACTAATGTGAAATGACCCTTTTCACCCTTCTCTTTCAAAACCAATTGGTGTTTTTTGCGGTTTCGGATAAGAAACAACTACTTATTTCAGTTATTCCCTTTGTTTTTGATTCTTGCCGCTCACCGCCACCGGTCACCGCTTACCGCTAATTTGCATTTTACTGAAGCCCCGGCCTTGAAAATAATTATTTTTCCTCTATCGTTATCTGTTTTGCCGCCCTTTGATCTGACCGCCTGTGTCGTTTTCCCATATTCCCACTGCATACAAGAATATTTCTATATAATATTTGTATATGATAATGAATGAAATTCAAAAAAGAGTTGATTTGGCATGTTCGAGTGTTTGAGGAACCATTCAATACGAAAACTACGAATACGAATAATTTTGGTTTGTATAACGTAGCTTTGGTTGCATATCCAGACTGATTGTTGAACCAATATCAACTACTTATTCAGAGCTCTGGGGGGGGGCCATGGCCCCCATGGCCCCCCCCTCAGATCCGCCAGTGCTTTGTAGCGAGTCATTACGAACGCCAAAATTGATACACTCCCCTCGTAAGGGGACCTAACCTAACCTGACGTGATTCCATACACTCACAATGTCGACTAATTTTTCGACTGTTTAATTGAATCATCCATAAGTCGTTTTTTATGAAGAAATGTTCGGAGAAGAATTAATAGAAATATGAAGATTGCCAAAATTGCAAAAATTGCAAAAATTGCAAAAATTGCAGAAATTGCAAAAATTGCAGATATTCCTGAAAATTGCAAAAATTGCAAAAATTGCGAAAATTGCTAAAATTGGAAAAATTGCAAAAATTGCAAAAATTGCAAAAATTGCAATTGCAAAAATTGGAGAAATTCCTGACAATTGTAAAAATTGGAGAAATTCCTGACAATTGTAAAAATTACAAATTCCTGAAAATTGCAAAAATTGCAAAAATTCCTGAAGATTTCAAAAATTCCTGAAAATTGCAATAATTCCTGAAAATTGCAAAAATTCCTGAAAATTGCGAAAATTGCAAAAATTCCTGAAAATTGCAGAAATCGCAAAAATTGCGAAAATTGCTGAAATTGCAAAAATTGCAAAAATTGCAAAAATTGCAAAAATTGCAAAAATTGCAAAGATTGCAAAAATTGCAAAAATTGCAAAAATTGCAAAAATTGCAGAAATTGCAAAAATTGCAAAAATTCCTGGAAATTGCAAAAACTCCTGAAAATTGCAAAAATTCCTGAAAATTGCGAAAATTGCAGAAATTGCAAAAATTGCGAAAATTGTTGAAATTGGAAAAATTGGAAAAATTGCAAAAATTGCAAAAATTGCAAAAATTGCAAAAATTGCAAAAATTGCAAAAATTGCAAAAATTGCAAAAATTGCAAAAAATGCAAAAATTGCAAAAATTGGAGGAATTCCTGACAATTGTAAAAATTACAAATTCCTGAAAATTGCAAAAATTGCAAAAATTCCTGAAGATTTCAAAAATTCCTGAAAATTGCAAAAATTGCAAAAATTCCTGAAGATTTCAAAAATTCCTGAAAATTGCAAAAATTCCTGAAAATTGCGAAAATTGCAAAAATTCCAGAAAATTGCAGAAATTGCAAAAATTGCGAAAATTGCTAAAATTGGAAAAATTGCAAAAATTGCAAAAATTGCAAAAATTGCAAAAATTGCAAAAATTGCAAAAATTGCAAAAATTGCGAAAATTGCAAAAATTGCAAAAATTGCAAAAATTGCAAAAATTGCAAAAATTGCAAAAATTGCAAAAATTGCAAGAATTGCAAAAATTGCAAAAATTGCAAAAATTGCAAAAATCCAAAAATTGCAAAAATTGCAAAAATTGCAGAAATTGCAAAAATTGCAAAAATTGCAAAAATTGCAAAAATTGCAAAAATTGCAAAAATTGAAGAAATTCCTGACGATTGTAAAAATTACAAATTCCTGAAAATTGCAAAAATTGCAAAAATTCCTGAAGATTTCAAAAATTCCTGAAAATTGCAATAATTCCTGAAAATTGCAAAAATTCCTGAAAATTGCGAAAATCGCAAAAATTCCAGAAAATTGCAGAAATTGCAAAAATTGCGAAAATTGCTAAAATTGGAAAAATTGCAAAAATTGCAAAAATTGCAAAAATTGCAAGAATTGCAAAAATTGCAAAAATTGCAAAAATTGCAAAAATTGCAAAAATTGCAAAAATTGCAAAAATTGCAAAAATTGCAAAAATTGCAAAAATTGCAAAAATTGCAAAAATTGCAAAAATTGCAAAAATTGCGAAAATTGCAAAAATTGCAAAAATTGCAAAAATTGCAAAAATTGCAAAAATTGCAAAAATTGCAAAAATTGCAAGAATTGCAAAAATTGCAAAAATTGCAAAAATTGCAAAAATTGCAAAAATTGCAAAAATTGCAAAAATTGCAAAAATTGCAAAAATTGCAAAAATTGCAAAAATTGCAAAAATTGCAAAAATTGCAAAAATTCCTGGAAATTGCAAAAACTCCTGAAAATTGCAAAAATTCCTGAACATTGCAAAAATTGCAGAAATTGCAAAAATTGCGAAAATTGTTGAAATTGGAAAAATTGC